>CM019827.1:32310328-34710328 GCA_009763385.1 Coix lacryma-jobi var. lacryma-jobi
TGCCGACCCCGAGCCTGTCCTCTTTGCTCTTCAAGGCAAGCTCCAGTGCATTTTAACCCTACCTCGCTTTTTCAAAAGTTTTCTTAAAATGCTTTTGAGTTAACTACTGCATTAGGTTATAAGAGTTGTGTGATAACCTATTACCTGCATTGTTTACCTCCACCAGAAGATCCACCTGCCCTGTTTTAAAAACTATTTGCAAAATGCTTAGTGATGCTATACAATAAATTTGCAATAAAAATGCCAATTTCAAAAGTGTGATCACTGAGATGAATCATATCAAGGGATTTGGTTATACTTCCCGTTCGATGACTGCTTGCCTAGCTAGCATGTGGTCATTGTCGAGAAGGGGTTGTCCGAGCATACGGTGCCGTCATGTTATAGTCCGGGACTCAACAGTTGACACCGGCCGGGACAGGGTTGAAAAACCGATAGAACCTGTACTCTTGGGTTAGAGTCCCGAGGTGCTTGTTGCTGGCGGAAAATTTAGGGACCATCCGTATGGGGGCCTGCTGGCCAAGACTTGCAACTATTCACATACTTCGGAAAGCTCTGGCTCCGAGGAATCCTTTATTGGACCGACAACCGCGCACTGGGAGTGGAGAAATGGCGGAAGTAGCATGTACCCACGTGGTCGTCGTACCTGGATAGGAATGGTGTACTGTACTTCCGGGTGGCGTAGGACCGGGCCCAATCTTGGAGGAATCGTGGTAGACGAGTTGGCATATGCAAGCTTGGGTGCTACATATGCAGTGTGGATAGGGATCCTCAGCTGAGTATTATTTATCCGGATAACGTTGCTCCTCGGTTATGGAGACTTGGTCACTGACTGTCAACGGAGAGTGGTTCTCAACTAGGTATGTTTTTTGAAAGGTAAAATAAATCATGAACGATGAAGAATTGAGAAATACTGGAATCTTTTCAAAAATAAAACAAGGATTTCAAAATGCTTTTTCTGCAAAATACTTGATCTTGCTTAAGCCTTACCTTGACTACCTAAGCCTCTCATTTCTGAGTCTTCTCCCTTTTTCTTTAGTCGGGTAAGTCTTGTTGAGTACCCCAGTACTCAGGGTTTGTTAACCCCTGTTGCAGGTTTCTATAGGTGATGTTGATCATGATCATGTCAGTGGGCTTGACGTGATCTAGCTGTTCTTCTTCCCCAACTTAGGTACTCCCGCCTAAGTGTGGCTCTGTAATACTATTCTACTTCCACAACACCAGTTATGTTCATGTAAAAGTGACTTATTCATGTTTTATAAAGGTTATCTATCTTGCTTCCGCACTCCGATGGTATTTTGTATCAACTGTTGTAATGTTGTAATTATTCCAACCTTCATGATGATGGTCCTGTGGTTCGTGGATTAATTCGGGGTTCCCTCGGGGACACCCGACAGATCTTTCTTTCTTGTGATGTGGTACATGTGCACAGTCATTAGAGCTCAGGGAGACGGTGACGTGTGCGGGTGGGCCACATTACCGGGAGGTTCTGCCACAGCGTGACACGCCCTCCGCTCGGGCTCTCCGTGGAGAGCAGGGTCAGCTCGTTGCCGCTGCCTGTGGCCAGGAACTCGAGGCTCCCGAATCAGATGACGGCACCAGCAGAGAACGAAGGAGTGGAAGAAGCCATCCAGAAAACAACGAGAAATCGACTCCGACACGCGAAGTCCCCTACCTGGCGCGCCAACTGTCGGTGTTTCGACCCCGGGGGTATGACACCAACTAGTAATATGATCGCGTGCTCCCTTCCTGGATGGTGATGCAAGATGACACAGGGTTTATCCTTGTTCGGGCAAAGAAGGCCCTACGTCCAGCGGGGGGAGGAGGTTCTTGTATTACTTGCACCTAAGTGCTTGTACAGGGGCAATACAAGCTCAACGAGCTTGGACGAGAGTCTGGACTTGTGTATGTGTCGTGTGGACTCGTGTGCGTGAAGGGCCCTGGTGTCCTCTTTTATAGAACAAGAGGAGGCCAGGGTTATACAGGAGTGACATGTACAACGCCCAATACGGCGAAGGGTTGGAATTCTGTCTTGTCGAGGTCACTGGAGCCGGCGTGGGGGTTGCTGTTGAGGCATCCTTGAAGCGTGGCTTCCATCCCGGGCGCGGACGTGGGGGCGTGGCGACGTGGAGGCCGTGTAGCGCCCATTCCGGCACGTACAGGACGTGGCAGGGTCCCTCCGGGCCTTGGGGTACCTGTCCTCCAAAAGCATGAAAGCAGTCAGGGCTCGAGGGACGCAGGACCGGCCTCGAGGTGGTGCCTACGGGGGGCTCGAGCCCCCGCAGGTATGGGCAAGTCCCGGAAAACCCAACCGTACAGCGGGAATCCAGGTCTCGAGATGTGGCTCGAGTGTGCTACAGTGCATGGTATGGCCTAACAGTGTTTACTTGTGCCTTTTTGCCCATGCTTGTGGTGAAAACGAGGTTTGACTCTGGCCCCGGTTCACTGTGGCATACGTCGTGCACTAGAGGATGTGACCGGAGTAGGTGGACGCATTAAATGCGCAATATGGGGCTGGTATCCGATGTCTGGCGTTGCTCGAGGGAGGTATGATGTGTCTCGAGGGATAGGTTACCGTGTAGAGAGGCTCGAGGTCCCCACGTGGGGTCTCGAGGAACGGTGTACGGCTGTAGTGGGCTCGAGGCCTATGTGCCGGGGCTCGAGAGGTAGGCTACCATGAGGCGGTTGGTATGGCTTTGGCGGGCCCGGGCTTCCTAGCGGTGGGCCGGCGTTGTAGGCCTCGAGGGGTTGGTTCTTTAGGGGGTTAGACTAGTCAGGTCTCTTATTAATTGGTGCTCTAGGTTTAATTTATTTGTTTTGCATTGATTGGGGGTACCCCTTTTGTGGTCCCCCGACAAATTTAAAGTGTTCATTCCTATGATGTCAAGATTATTGACAATCATATAATACTATGAATCCAATCAGGGACTTCAAATGAACACTACGTGTAATCAATCTTGTATCCCTATAATTGATCAAGGAATACTCACAAAGTCGATTGTACCAAATCAGACTTATTTGCTTAAAGCCACATATTGACTTAAGCAATATACGATATATGTTGCGATTTTATATCTGAGGATTGAGTATGTGAACTCCTTCCCGGAAGCTTCACAACTACTCCAAATCAAGTGATCATACAAATATATACAATCACTACATCTATCAACTATCGACTGCAATGATAGATGCTTTTATACTGCCAATCAAAAGGTAGTATCAGAATTTATATCTTACTATGGAGAATAACTTGCATTGAAAATCAATGCCTGGGTTTGCGTAAACCCCTTGTGCTACTAGTCTTGCTTTGTAATTCACCCCACCACGTTGTTCTCAATCCAATCCTTGGATGAAAACATTTTGTACCCACAGTAAGGTACAATGAGGTGTTGGCATCACAACCCAAAACACCTCTTCTTTGATGAGCAAGACTATCTCTGTATGTACTACTACTGTTACTCAACAAGTTCTGATCCAGTAAGAGTGACAAAGCACTCTGCCATGGTCTTATTAACTGGATGACTTGGAATATTGTATACAATTTATTCAGAGAAGTAATTGTCGACAAATGTAGCCTTTCTATAATTCTCCAGTCTATCAAAGCTCCAAGAACCCTGAATGACTCATCATGAATTCCTAAAACGAGAGTCAAAGCTTTCCGATATCCCAGCATCAGTATTTGGTGCACCTCTGAGCTGGGTTTGTGGATGACATCTATCCACAGGGTAATTACAAGTTTTTTACCCATAGACATTGCCAACCATATAGGTTGACTTGCATTTACTATCTTTAGAAGGGAAGCCTTCTATTGCTAGCATAAACAATCTTGCTTTATGGCCATACTGCTCCCCCTCTTATTTACAATTTGGGAGTTGAGTGGTTTTACTTAGTACCACTCTCTTTCTGGCACATACTTGCAATAGATTATTAATTAGCAAATGCATTTGGCATTTTATTTGCAATATTATGCAAATCAATTGAACTCAAAGTTCAGTTCATTTAGTACGCGATCCTGAGCTTGAAATGCTTTATGTATTCCACAATTTTTCCGGGCATTATATATGGTACTTCTATCAATCTCCACCTAATGCCTGGAAAAGCTCAGTATCTTAATAAAACCAACATACGAGTTGTAAATAGATCCTCTGTAAGAGATCTAGATACTCAACAATGACGGAGATTGAATTCTCAAATTGATCCCAAGTTTCCTGTGTGAACCCATCAATGTATGTTGTGGTGGTGATTTGGTACGTATACAAGTAATCCAATCTTACGCAAATAAGGAAATCTTCATAGATTCCTACGTACTAAATGCATATAGGGGATATGCACTTAATCACAAGTCAGGAGTGTGTAACTCTACCTGACTCCAACACGAAGTTGGCAAAAGCAATTTACTAATAATGATCCTGTTATGACATTAATGTCATACTTATAGATTTCATTTATCCTTTTTAGATATCTAACTAAATTTGTATTATACCTTACAATCGTCATTGCAGGCAAAAAGTTTAGTAATGTTCAGGATAATGCTTATATGAAGAAGCATTATCTACCAAATGCATGGTTGAGTGTGGATATTCTACACTTTAGATCATCTCGCGGATGTATCTTTACAACCATGAAATGCCTGAACTGTCCATACAATCTTTGTATCGGACCCATACATATTCTTTTGAATATGTTCCAGGAATCTAAGTTATTCAATCTAATTTTAAGATAAGAGGGTCTTAAAATCTAATTTCCCTTGTGGCACTTATTGTGTCCAAACTTTGGGAAAATCCAGACCAAATAATTGCCAATAATTTTTCACGTATCCCTTTGGATGTCAAGTTGATCATTCCAAATCTTGAATGTATCAACAATGTGAAAAATTCTTATACGCAACATGTGGTACGAGGATGGTTGTATGTATAATGCAACCAAAATGAGACCTATCTCATTACTTCTGTGTCATATTCAATGTTGTCCTTTGGTGTTTCCATACGAAAACACATTTGGATAACTCTATAACTTGATAGGGTACGAGTTTAATTAGGACATAATTAAATGTCCTTAACTTTTAACTCGGTATCCATAGGAAGAATGATAGTGGCAAAATAGGCCTAAATATCATTGCATCGCATTAGTGATGACCAAATTATTCCCTCTTCTTATTATAAGAACCTGGAATATTTTGCTTTCTTAATTATAGAGTTTGTGGTACAAATGTCCACTAGGCACATATCATTCCACACTGGAATGATTCCTGTACAATCTATATATGACAAGAAATCAATAAAATTCTCGTCTAATATATAGAAATCCATAAATATTGCCGAGTATCAATTCATCAATATGATACTCACAATAGTTATGCATTGAATAACAGTGTTACAACATATTTTGATGGACAATATGAAATAATGCCAATGGACCACAAGATTATTCCAAATCTCAAAACATGTCAGTCAAATATATATGCGATGACCATGTTGTCCAAGTATTTGATTTTCTCTTATGAGAAAAGGTTGGAGGGTGAGATGTGATCCTAGAGGATCCAACAAATCAACCTCATAACTAGCTTTTAGATTAAGATTAAAACATACTTCAAATCTTAAGTTCTAGAGCTCTTGTTTTATCCCTTATAGATTTTTGTTATAGATCAATTGCAAAAATTAAGATTATGACATTGTTTAGCATTATGCTAAACACGACCACCTATATGACATTGTGTCATTGTGGGGATCAACTTTGTCATAACTTAGTTGCACATAAGGCCTTTTGCTTCCATCAATGGAAGCAATTTGTATGAACAATACTCGAATCATAGTCTTCCAGTTTGAAAAACTAGAGACACAATCTACTCATAGTTAGCCTTAAGCTATATGAGCTTATTTTTGTTCATAATACTCCTGAAGAGTATGCCATAGAGTATGTGCAATTCCTTCCATAGGATATCTCAAGGATAATCCTTATGGATGTGTAGTACCTAGACAATAGTAAGGCACAATTTTCTTTGATCTATAATAAACTCTCCCTAATCGAGGGCATGAAATGGTTTTATTAGGTTATGGGATAAAACTAATATTAATGTCCAATGTCCATGTGGGATGTCGATGCCATCGAGAGCGAGTTTCAACAAAACTCCTCTGAAGTCAATATCCACGATATGTGACAAACCATTGATTTAATGAATTTACTCCTAAGGTAAACTCAAAATCACTATGGTAATGTTGTAATCTCAAATGCAATACCCTTAATTGATTATTTACCAATCATGGCGATTTTGAAATCAATAGGGTAAGGTTATAAAATCAAGTGCAATATTTCAAATGTTATATCTTATCATAGTTTTGGATTATTGTAGGTAAGCATAAAATTATGTAGACCATACAACCAAATCATCAGAAAATAAATACAAGACAAATAATCTCTATGTCAAAGACAAGAGTAGATATCTTTATAGTAGACAAATATATTGCTGCCTAAGCACGGTCTCTGGGCTAGATAATTCACAAGTGAATTAAATGCAGCCTTTGCTTAGGGCTCTACTACCTTGTATAATATCAAAAATAATATGATGATATAACAATCCAAAACTTTTATTTTGATAAAAACACGGTTAGTCAAGTAGTCATCAGTTTCAGAGAAACATGATGTAGACCTCTCAACAATGGTGATTCAATCACTGCTATGGCACGGTCTCTAGGCAGAATAATTCATAATGAATTAAACGCAGCCTTTGCCATAGGACTCCATCACCTTGTGTTTTATTAACCAAATAAATAAGATATTTATATTGCAATTTGAATCCTATAGTTAAATTGCAACTGGGTCAACTAGCAAATTTAACTTGTATGTGGTGCAAAAAGTGTGGTTTGCGGCACCAACATACCCAATTCTATTATAAAAAAATACAAATGTGACCATTAGGTTGATGCAAAACAAGGGGTTTGGATGCATCAACATATACCAAAATAATTTCATATCGTCACAAATGTAATATGTATGTGGTGCGAACGATGTTTGGGTGCACCACATACTCCCAAAATATAATAGAAAATGTCATTGCATTATAATATAATTAATCAAACCACAAATTATATATTTACAATGACAAATATCCAGTAGTACAAAGCAACAACAATTATACAAATAATTGATGTTCTTGCAGAAAATAAACTAGCAAACTATAGCTAATTCATAGACTACTGTTGATCATGAAATAATAAAAACTATACTAGGCACAAAATAACAAAGAAATAAAGAAAACCCGAAAGACAGCAGGCAGCCCAGGTGCATGGCCCGGCAGCCACGGGCGCGCGCCCAGCCAGCCGCCCAGGCACACGGTCCAGCGGCCAGGCATGGCCCAGCCAGCCGGCCAGGCGCGCGGTCCAGCGACGCAGACGTGGCCCAGCAGCCAGGCGCGGCCCAGCCAGTCGGCCAGTCGCGCGGCCCCCGGGCGCGGGCGTGGCCCAGCAAGGCCGGCCAGGCCTGCAGCCAAGGCGGGCCGCCAGGCGGGCGGGTGGGGATGGCGAGCGCGGGCCTCGACCTGGGCTCGGGCCGCCAATCTGGCCCAGCCGGGCACCGCCGCCGCCTATAAGAGGAAGCGGTTAGGGTTGGAAACCCTAACCCTAACCGCTTATCCCTCCCAGCCGCCGCCGCCTCCTTGCCTTGCCGCTGCTACCGCCGCCTCGTCGCATGTCGTCTGCCTCCCTTGCCGTCATCGTGTGGTTGCTGCTCCTTCCCCCTTCCCTCTCATGGAGGATCAAGGCCCATGCCTTGCCTCCGCCATGGAGGCCGGCCTGCAGAGGGCGACCCGCTCGTCCCCGGCGAGCTCCGGCCACGAGGGCCGTCGCTGCGAGCCAGGACCGGCGGATCCACCATCACCGGCCTTCCCTGGGCGCTTAGAAGTGGTGAGCCGCCTCCCCCCCCATCGGAGGAGGAGACAAACCCTGCGCCGATGGTCTTGGTGGGCGGAAGGGCACTTTTCGGGACGTGCGGACGCGGCGTGGAGCGGCCACGGTTCAGTGGGGTCGGTCGCCGCCCGGCCGGACTTCGGCCGACCGCGCGGTGGCCACCGCCCGAGGGCGCCGCGGGGGCAAGCCATCACGCGGAGGTGCGCGTGGCACACAGGGCCAAACCGCGGCCGCTAGGGCACGCGAGGCCACGCTACGGCTGCCGGAGCCGCCGTCATTGAAGCGGCGAGGAGCGAGGCGACGGTTTGTGGATGATGGATTGAAAAGAAAAAGAAAAACCTGATCTAGCCTTACAGCCTGTGTCCAGAAACATTTTTCTTTATTCTTCCTCGAAGATGCTAGCATCGATTTTTTTTCTTCCGATCCAGAACCAGCGGATGATTCTGGTGCCAATGCTTTGTGGTCGATTAACTGTCGGCCAGAGCATATCCAGATCCTGTACCTAATCTGCCATGAAGAACAGCAAAGCCTTCGGTGTTCTTGGCGGTAGTTTCTCCAGCGAACCGCATCTCCAGCCTTCTTTCTTCTCAGGGAAGAACAACGTGCGTGATAACGTGTTAAAGGAAAGATTGAATCGAACTGTGTATTCTGTGAACGAGATCTTTACATATATACAAAGGCAGTTGCCTTGGCCGTTACTCAAAGTAAAGAGACGGTTATTCGTGTCGTAGGGCCTCATAATTAGCATGTGCTAATTATGGAAATTACAATAATTGATCACTAATTAATTAATCCTAATTAATCTCAACACCAACCAAGCGATTAACTCTCCTATAGCTTCTCATCAGGCAAGGCGAGGCGAGGTTTAGTCGAGGATCTCTCATATGCTCACTCCAAAGTAATAATAAATAAATATTAAATACAAGACATCTAGCAACACATAGAAACCCTCAATTTTAACTTTTTATATTGGTTTACGGCTATTCTCAAGTAATATTGAACACACATGATGATTTTAGCTCCCGCAGTTAAGGTTTTCTCTAGCCTAGTCTTTGTCGTGCCTTTTTCACACCCTTATCTTAGATCAACTCCAAGGATCTCTTTATATATCTTTTATTAATTTATAGTAACAGTGATTTGAATAAAAAAAATCTGACAAACAACCTCTTTATTTTAATCTCCAAATATAGAAATTCTCTATTATATATTTCTGGTTAATCAACAAATTAAAAGTGATAACGGTTCTCTAGGGTGCATATAATATAGAAAAAATATTGGGTAGTATTTTAGATGATGATTGATTGAGAAATAATAGTTTGGATAAAGTAAATCAATTTTAGAAAGACTTTCCAGATGCAATTGGAGATGATTTTTAAGTTTTGATCGGTGAAGTGCTGGAGTCTCTTTTACGCACCCTTCCCTTCCCATTACCTCTCGGCGCGCCGCCGCCGCCACCACCGCGCCATGCGTTCTCCTTCTCCGCCCGCCGCCGGCGCCTCCAAACCCTAAACCCGCCGCCGCAATCAATGGCGTCTCTCCTCTCCTCCCCTGACGATTCCAAATCGCTGTCCGTCACCACCACCTCGCTCTTGCTCTCCTCCATCGCCTCGCTCCCCTCTTCCCACGCCTTCTCATCCCCACCTTCGCCTCCACGCCTCTCCCGCCCGTCCCGGCCTCTGTACCTCCCGCCGCGCTCATCCCAGGCTCCCGCTTCCTCGTCGATGCCTTCCGCATGCCGGGGACTTTTGCGTCGCCTACTTTCTCTCCTCTCGCACTTCCACTCCGACCACTACAGTGGCCTCGGTCCTTCCTGGCGCCGCGGCCTTGTCTTCTGCTCCGCGCCAACCGCACGCCTCGTCTCATCCGAGCTCTCTGTCCCGCCTCAGCTTGTCGTCTCCCTCGATGTCGGTGTCCGTATCATCGTTGATGGGTGGAGCGTCACCGCCGTGGACGCCAATCACTGCCCCGGTGCCGTCCAGTTCCTATTCGCCTCCCCTGGGCCGAGCGCCGAGAGGTATGTGCACACCGGTGACTTCCGTTACACAGAGTCTATGACACGCGATCCTAACCTGCTGGAGTTCGTCCGTGCTGATGCGGGTGTTTCTGGATACAACATACTGTAACCCCAAGTTTACATTCCCTTCGCAAGAGGATTCTGTGGATTACGTAGTGAATGCAATCAAACGTGTGAAAGAGGAGAGTTCAGTATCAGGAGAGCGTGTGCTGTGTCTGATCGCGACCTATGCTGTCGGCAAAGAGAGGATTTTGCTGGAGGTTGCACGGCGCTGTGGGTGTTCAATCCATGTGGATAGTAGGAAGATGAAAATTTTGAAATTGTTGGGGCTCGGTGGGAGAATGGCGTTTTTACTGAGGACGCAACAGGGACGGATGTGCATGTTCTTGGGTGGAATATCTTAGGAGAGACCTGGCCCTACTTCCAGCCGAATTTTGTGAAGATGAAGGAGATCATGATGGAGAGAGGGTATGTGAAGGCTGTTGGGTTTGTACCAACTGGGTGGATGTATGAAACCAAGAAGGAAGGTTTTGCTGTTAGGATGAAAGATTCACTCCAAATCCATCTTGTTCCTTACAGTGAGCACTCAAGCTACGATGAGTTGCGCGACTATATTAAGTTTTTGCACCCAAAGAGGGTGATCCCTACTGTTGGAGTGGATGCTGGGAAGCTCGATAGTAAGGAGGCAGTTGCTCTGCAGAAGCATTTTGCTGGGTTGGTGGATGAGACAGCAAACAAACAGGATTTCTTGATGGCATTCCATCGTAGGTCGATAGATGCTACTCATAGCTGCAAAGATGTGGTTGCTAAGTGTTCGAGCCAGCATGCTTTTTTACCAGCAACCATTTCTGCTTCTGAACAACAGGATACTCTGAGGGAGAATATTACACAGGAAATGATTAAAGAACTATCAGATTTCCTACCCTCATGGGTCAGCCAGGAACAGATTACGGGCCTGCTGATGAGTTCAGGTGGTGACGTTGTTAAAGCAGCATCTGATTTTTTTGAGCGGGAAAGAGATTTCTTTGAAGAAGCAAATGTTTCTTGTAATGAGACACCCAAGTCAGAGATAAACCATTCTTCTGATCATGGGTCTTCTGCTGATGTAAGTAGTCAGCAAGAATCTCCTTTATTTTCGCAGAAGCCAGTGGAATACTCTGCAAAACTGGTAAATTTGTCTCCTATGAGAATGAAACTAAATACTACCAAAAAGATAAATAAGAGGGGTTCCAGCACTACAAACAAGCCAAAAAAGAAAAGGACGATTAACTTCATCAACAAATCTGGTGGGCGCAAGCAGTCCACAATTACAAATTATTTCATTAGAGCTACAGAAGCTGCTTTTGAAAGGGGTAGGACCGAAAAAATAACTTTGGAGGCACATCAAAGTAATGTGGAAAATGGTGATCAATTAGCTGATACTGCAAAAAACAAGATCAGAATGTTGACCAGCTTCTCCAGATTGTAGATGGTAGCATGTCTAGAGAATATGCAGTTTCTTTGCTTGAGAAGGCAAATGGAGATGTGGCTGTAGCAGTTGACATATTTTACAGTTCAAGTGAGAGTAACAATGTAATTGACGTTGATAAGAATATTGTGCTGCAGAATGCACAAAGTGAAACAGTAGATAAATGTAGTAAACCAGAGATGGCTAGTGATTCTTCTCAGGTTACTCCAAAGATGTCAAACTTACATGTAGGAACTTCTTTAGCACATGCCGATTCTGTCAACACATCACTGCCAATTGAAAAGTATCTACCTATTGAGCATGGTTAGCTGCTTATTTCTGATATTCTTTAGCATTTATTTAATTGTTAGTCATGCCATATGTATCTGCATTTCTGCAGCTTGCTGGACAGCAGGACAGCCTGCACCATACTTGCATTTGGCTCGCACATTTGAATTGGTTGAAAAGGAAAAAGGAAAGATCAAAACTACCGCAATCTTTTGCAACATGTTCAGGAGGTTTCTGAATGTTTACCTCTTTGATTGTTCTATACATGTTGATCGTCCACTGGATATGTTCATTACTGGAGGAAATGGTTAACGTCTTACCTTCTGGAATGCAGTTTGCTTGCCTTATCCCCTGATGATGTTCTACCTGCTGTTTATCTATGTACTAATAGAATTGCTCCTGACCATGAAAATATGGTAAGTACCTAACCTCTTCCCCACAGTCTCTTTGTTTACCCACTTTTCAAGGTCCTCTTTGGAACACGGAAATCTGGTATGAATTTTTGAGGGAAATGAATCCACCATCACTAGATATGATGTTTCCTAAGAAATTCATGTGGGAATGCTGTATAACTAGCTCCAGGAAAGGGATATTTTCCTGGGAAAGGTCTTATATGCCCCTGTGATTTTTTGGTGTATATTTTGATTTCTGTAATCATATGCCAGTGCCTGTTTGCAACAATTTTTTTGCATCGGCAAAATATCTTAAATAAATGTGCACCATATATACATACAATGATAATTCCTTTAACAATAATCGATTACATAACTGAATTTACTGCTGATAATAAAAATAAAAGGCATATATGCCATGCTAATTTCAGCATGATACATCACAAGATTAGGCTTCACCAATATGGTGCATGCGTCACTTTTTTGTTGTGAACGGCCAGGCTTGACAACTCTGCTCCAGCACAATTCAGATTATTGTATCACTTCGATTTGAAGAGTGCTCACCTGCAGTATGCAGATTCACAAGGAACAAAATCACATACACATTTTGTTCCCTAAATTACATATCTAGCTTAAATAAGTATTCACACTAGCAGGTCCCAACCAATTTCAGTGGCAGAACCATTACTTATGTCAACAACATTCAATAGAAATAGGGACAAAGATTTTTTGGTGTCCACTATCCAAAGTACTAATTTGTCAAAAAATCTATACTAGGCTTCAACAATGGTGAACACTGCATGAGAAATTTAATGATATGTCATGCAGGAGATTTCATCAGCCATGAGAAATCTATAATATTTTCTTTCTGAATACACTAAATCAATAATCTCGTCTCAAATCAAAGACCAACTGAGGACATCCCATAAATAAACCATGTGACTGCAGAACAGCTGAACAACAGGGAGTTTTTTTTTCTTTTTTCTGAACACACTAAAGAAACTGAACCGTTGCACTGCACTGATAGTATTCAGTACCAAAATTCCAGCCGAAGAAGACGGCGGGCGGCTGTGGGTGGCCACCAGCAGCCACAGGCTGGCCTGCCGCGCCTAGCGCAGCTGCTGATCATGCCTGGCCGCTGGGGACACACCCCTGACTGTTGGCTGCCTGGAGCCTGATCTGGCTAAGCCGGGAGCAGCCCTGCAGAGGAGGCTGCTGCTGCCGGCGGCCGAGGGGGCCGGGGCAGCTCAACCCTGGGGTGCTTGGACGACCGGCGCAGGAGATGATTTGGGGACCAAAAACAAGGTCATCCGATAGAGCACTATCGGATCTATCCGTTCCATCCATCACCTCGCCGGAGCGCTGGCCGTGGTGGTCAGAATAGTGGGCGGCGGCACTAGTGTTTCTTGAGGAGGAAGGGGCAGTGCTAGAGAAACGTTGGTGAAGGGTCGGGCAGACTGAAGCAGTCACGCGGAGAAAGGAGAAAGAAACAAATCGGTATTTGTGTAACGGAGTGCCACTTGAGGAGCTCCACAAAAAACGTAATTCCATAAAAGTATACATTTGCTATACTTTATGCCTTATAAATATGTGTTGCAGCGAAAGCTACTAGTCAAAGTTATGTTTCTGAGACTGCATGATGTCCAAAACATCACATATTTTTGGCTGGAGGAAGCACATTCCAGATCATAATTTAATTTTATCATGAATAATCTGCATTTCAGTAATGGACAAATTGATTCTATTTTTCCTGTTGATCAGTATTAATGAAAACATGCATTAAAACCTTTGTTCAAAGATAGTAAAGTTTGAATCTTGATATGTGTGCGCTCCTTATAAACTGGACTGGCAGGAATAGTTTACAGTATGATGCTCTAAAGGTCATATGTTTTTTCCTTGTTCATCCTTTTCTCTTTTAATTTTAATATAGTTTTGCTATGCCTTGTCATAGGACATGCAAATACATTAACCCCATGTTTGTTATTGAAGCTAGGAACTGAACATTGGTGGGAGTCTAGTTGTAACTACTCTGGAGGAATCATTAGGAACCAGCAGATCTAAAATACATGAAATGTACAAAACTTACGGTGATCTTGGTAAGTACCAATTTGTTGTCTCATGTTGGTAATTAGAAGAAGAAGAAGGCTTCTAGTGCAATCTTTCACATTTTTTTTTTTTGCAAAGTGAAGACATATATTCATTTGCTAGACTTGCAAGATCCAACATCATTATGTAGCTTCGTTCATTGCTTGTTCCTAATCGAGCTGCCATTTATAGTAACTAGTACCAACGTTGGATGAATTGTAATTTGTAGGTAATGTTGCCCAAGAGTGTCGTCAGAATCAAACACTACTTGCCCCTCCCCGCCCTCTCTCGATTTGTGATGTATATTCCACGCTTCGGAAACTAAGGTATTACTTACAAAGTAAAACTATCTGCCAGTGGTCCTTCATGAATCTTGCCAAGCATTTCATGCAAGTGAGGATTGCTTTTATGTGAATGGTTTTCGATCGTGGCTAGTTTGAATTATATCCAATCTTTTTATGTGATAATTACTAACTACCCCAGATATCATGTAACACAACAACAATTTCTGATTACTTTGTACTTGGCATTTTGTAACATGATGTGCAATCTCATACGACAGTTCACAGGGAAAACCATTTTCTGGTGTATTAGTACAGAGCAATGGATATGCCAGATAACACGTCTCATCAGTAGAATCTCCTTAGGTTTGACATGATACTTTTTTTAACATTTTTTCTTGTGCTAGATGTTATGCTTTAGGGAAGTAGAGAGATAAGATAATAGAGAGGGTTTCGGATGCGTTAGGAAGTAGAGAGATAATAGAGAGGATTGCGGTGTGGGATTATACTTGAATAAAGTAATTGGATGTGGCCCTGGACTTTGCTGGCGCGACGGATCTGTAATGTCAGCTTCACGCTGACCCAGCAAGGCAGGGTACAGTGGGACACACAAGGAATCAATCTAATGCCTGCCTAACACTCGGCCGGGTCTCTGCTCTGCTTATATGCATGAGCCCAGCCACCAAAATTTAAACCAACTGAATTTGATTTGCTAACAAACTAATGGCTTGATAGCTAGGGACTCTTTTCCTGTCTCGGCTTCTTCTCCTTCTGTTTCTTGCCGGTTGTAGTGGAATCCCTACATGACACTTAGTAATAAGAAAGTCTATCTGTAAGGTGCTCCGTTTTTTGTTGATGAGGTAAACTCAACCCCTTTGCTTTGATGATAATAATTGCATGATGATGTATTAGTTTCTATGGGATTCTCTGACATAGGAGTATCTCCGATTCCTCTTTACATCAATTTTTTCCGTATTAGTGCAATATCAGGTAGTGGAAGTGCTGGGAGAAGAAAAATACTTGTCTTGCATCTTATTCGGTCTTGTAGAGAAACAGAAATGAAATTTCTTGTCAGAACACTGGTGAGCCATCCATCCCTTTCTGTTGTGTTTTGCAATTTCTGTTTGTGGTGATATTGCATGTAATAGTTGCTGGTTGTACTTTGGTTCCATGTTTTTTTGTTTTAATTGCTTATATTTATCTCTCTCAGTTTGAAGTTTCAAAGTATTGGTTTATTAATTCACAACTTCCTTGCGTTCACAAAAAAGAAGAAATTTTTATGTGTTTCCCACTTTCCCTTACTGTATTGTAGATCAACTTTATGATGCATCTCACCTTTGTTGCTACTCCTGTGACATGTCTAAGTTTAATTAAGCTACAAGCCTACAATTTAGTATATAATAGCTTATTCGTGTTGCCTTTTACTGTGTAACTTCTAATAAGCTCCAGCACTTTCTGTTTTGTGTGTGGCTTTGTTTAACTTCAGGTTCGTAATTTGCGTATTGGGGCTATGATGAAGACGATATTACCTGCGCTTGCACATGCTGTTGTTTTTGATAGAAACTGTGCAGCAGATCCTGTGGTGTCTTTGGAAGGCATAAAATCACAACTACAGGTTTGTATGAACTTGAATTTCTTTTGTGCAAATTATATGTTGGGAAGCCTTGAGCTTGTTCATGACCCTCGTGAACCCATAAGCAGGCTTGGACTTAGCACAGAGAGGTCTTAAGTTTTTCTTAAAAAACCACTCTACACCAGCCAATGGGTAGCCTTTTGCCTTTATTATCTACCTTTCTGCAAGCAGTTCATATCCCATAGGCCTAACATGAAGGCTCCATTCTTTGTTTACTAGAGTGCTGGAGGAGGTTCTCTCTTTGTTCTTTCTCAAACAACGTAGGAGACTCGCGTGTAATGCACAACCCTCCCCCAACCCCATACCACCGCCGCCCACACACATAATCCCAACAAAAAATGCATGTGCATTATAGGCAGATTTTCTAGTGTAGGTGCCAGAGCTGGAAAGCCTCTAGATATGCTGATCCTGAACATCCAGTTGATGAGTTGAAGGTGAAATGTTCAGGGAAAGGGCATGTGGGAAGGCGAGGTGGGCGCCTCATGGATTGGGGTCATGAAACAGCCATCTCGCCCAGTTCTGCACTGCTGCTCTCCTACTCCTGGTCAGCCTTTCCTTGTCAGCCGCCACCACAGCATGCTTCTCCTCTGTCTAGTGTCTTCTTTGAGCCATCATCAGGTCTCTCCCTTGCGAAGCTCTCTGCGTCAAGGTGCATGCCAAGTGCCTAATGATTTGATTGGTCAGTGGCTCGATGCTTCAACTGTTTTTCTGTCGAGCACATTGTGGCAAACTGCAAAACCGCATCTCGCTGCTTCCGTTTAAGCAGGAAGACCATAAAGTTCTGGCTGTTGCAAGCTGCCCCGGCCCCTTGGAGGTCCGCGGATGAGTGCTCAGTTGGGCCAGCAGTTGTTCCACCTTGACGGTGGGTTGCAGTCAGCGTCTTCCCTTCCATCTTCATTTCTGTTGGAAGGTTCTGTTGGAAGGTGCATCCATCTTTCCATCTCTGTCCACCCGTGACTGAGACTTCTGATCAATTGTGTGAGGACAAATTGCCATTCCACAATCAAGGGAGATGGAGGAGTGTAGGGGATGTCTTCTCACAGACTTTTGTCGCTATCAAGCAAGATTGTCATTTAATTTGAGGCTCCTGCACTTGAGACCTTATTGGCACCACCAGTCATGTGTGTGAAGGATTCGTGATCTCTCTCTAAAGTCATCGATGGTCCGGAGATGAATCCAGTGGCTATGGTTTGCGTTGCAAATGGGTGGGATCCTATGGGGCTTGAAGCATTTGGAGCCAAGGGTCTGGTGGTGAGCCACTCCCAGTGGGATCTGAATCCCATCTAGGCCTTGTTTGGAAACCATGTACTGTATACACGTGGGACTGTTGCACCTGTGTACTCTGTCCCAAAAAGAATGTCGTTCTTGCTTTTTGAGAAGTCAATCCATCTCAACTTTATGATGTGTAATAAGTGCCATTAGATGGAAAATGAAATATATTTTCACAATAAACCTATTTGGAGATACGAATATTGATACTATTTTCTATAAATCTGGTCAAACTTTAAGAAAGTTTGATTCAGTCCAAATATAAAACGTCATTCTTTTTGGGACTGAGGAAGGATCAATACCTGCCATCCACCCAATCCGGCCTCAGATTTAGACCCATGTGGGAGCTTTCACCAGTCTGCACATGTTTGGGATTCCACACCTGTTATTGCCTGGAGGCTTCTTTAAACATGTATACTAATAATTGTTGATCTTGCTTGTGGGCTTCATGAACATGTACATGTGTGTGAAGACTAAAAGGTAAATAATAACATTAAAAATCAAAGCCTGTATAAATAAAAAAATAATAGATTTTTTTTAAAAGCTACAAAATCAGAAGGTCACCAATATAAATAAATAAAATTAAAATACATAAAATATTTATAGCTGAACCAGAATCATTGGTTGAACATTCATCCATCCAACCAATGACAAAAAAACACACGTGTATGTTTTTTTAAAGTCCGCTACATAGGTGATAATTTAAAGTCACCTAGTTTTTTCCAGCTCCAAAGAATTCTATGCATTAGACACCAACAGATAGTTTCCTATTCAACCCTCATGCACTTTTGAAGTTTGAAGTACCTGTAAAATACAACATCACTATATTTAGCCAAAGATTGGTCATCAATTCTGCCTGTTGAACAGAAATTGTCAATGAAAAACGCAAGTCCAGTATAGATGCGTACTGCTGTACTGGACTACTGACTATACAAAATTAACTACAAAGTGGAAGTCCATTATAGATGTGTACTGGACTACAGAGAATGAAGTAATGAACTACAAAGTCCAGTACAGATGTGAGATGTGTACCCACAACAGAGAAAAAACTACAAAATGCATGTCTAGTAAACAAAATACAGTTCAACAAAGCGCAAGTCCAATATCCAGTGCTATAAATGAGCTACAGAGAAGTGTTGACCTAAGCTAATGTGTCCATGAGTCTGCATTAGTACTCCTACTAGAAACTGCATATAAAGAACCAATAGGTTAATGCAAGAGAGGTATAGCATAAATATAAGTTGCTGTAAAAAATAGAATGGACTTCTGATGACCAGTTGACAATTTAATTCACCGCTATATATACCGAATCACCAACTTGCACTTTAATTAATTAACACATTATGATCAAAACAGACTGAGTATAGACTAGAGTATAATGGCATATTGGTACAAAATTTAAATTGGCAATTTAAGCGGCAAGACAATGTGGTAAAAAGCTTAAACTGGCAATTGAAGCAGCAATAGAATGACACATCTACTTACCTACCTTCAAACGAGAAAACTGCTATTATATGACTCTAAACAAGTGGCTTCTCTAAAATATGATTCCTAACATCGACTTTGCTAAATGACTCGAAATGTTGACACTAAGCTAGACATATGATTTGTTTCTTTTAATCATTTTTGTCATCTAAATTGTTGGAGTATATAAGTGAATTGTCCGCCTCTCCCCATCAGCTTAAGCTTTTGGGTTGAATTGGTTGGTGCATGCAACTTATATGGTATCAAAGCCAGAGGTCTCGAGTTCGAATCCTGGTAGGCACAATTAAATAAAATAATTGTTGTCCGCTCCTATTCCACGTCTGAGGTTTGAGGGAGCCTCCACGTGTGGGGGAGTGTTGGAGTATAAGTGAATTGTCCGCCTCTCCCCATCAGCTTAAGCTTTTGGGTTGAATTGGTTGGTGCATGCAACTTAATATAAATACATGTATTTGTTGCTAAAGTGACCCTTTTACTCTTCATTGCTTTCACCCCGTGACTGTTTCCTGCGGGAAAAAAATGGGTGCTGGCTGGATATCGGTAGCCCGTAGGCGTGTCTCCTTGGCTGTCAGTGGCCTTGGCTTGGCCATGCCTGGCAGGTCGGTGGCCTTGCTGCTGGCCGTGGTCATGCCGTGGCCTTGGCTGCTGGCCGTGATCATGCCGTGGCTGCTGGCCGTGTGGCCATGGCTGCCAGCTGCCTTGCTCCGAATCCCAACTAGGGTCCGCACTTTCCAAAGCAAGCTCTAAGTGATTTCTTCAATGGCATCGCACGAATTAAAATTAGCCTCTAGGGATCATCAGGCATCAGCATACATATTCGTCATAAAAGGCAGGCATCGTATCGTCTAGCTAGAACTAGAAGGCACAGTCGCACAGACCATCTTGCTGAGAACCGAAAACTAAAACAAGTAGCTGCAGCGTACAGGTCTCTAAACTGCTAGTCATTGCTCTTGTCTGCATGGTCCTCATCTCTGGCGTGGGCTGGGCCGCCCTTGGCATGGCTGCCCGTGGGAGGCAGATCGGCGGCCGTGGGGAGACGATGTGAGGGGTCTCGTTTGCGTGGGAACCGGTGGGGGCGGCAGGCACGGGCAGCGGCGCTTGTTCCGTCGGGGGAGACGATGAGACACACACGTACAAGAAGGATCGGTCTCCTGTTTGCGTACTGTTTGGTTCCTTCTTGGGTAATGCAAATGAAAACAATTTTAAGCTACTATTGTTACCGGAGGAAACAGAAATGAACCAGTTTTCATTCCATTTGCGATACTGTACAGATTACCAAACAGTCCGTTAGATGGATCGGTGATTTAACAGAAGGGTAGTGTGGTCAATACGAAAAAATACATGTATTTCATACTCTAAAAGAGATTAAATGAACAAAATCATATGTAACGGAGTCTCAACGTTTCAAGTCATATTTTAGCGAAGTCAATGTAGGAATCATATTTTAGAGAAGGCACTTGTTTAGAGTCATATAATAGCAGTTTTCTCTCCTTCAAACACAACACGTTCTTTTCAAGCTTTTCATTAGGCCTCACAACACTGTGGTGGCACGCGAGGTGAGGGGCAGGCGACAGTCATGTTTGGTTGTAAGGTCGCTGTTCTTGGCTATTTTGGCCTTCCTTCTCATAAGTGGAGATATTCCACTAGGGAACTGCTCAGAGAGGGTCCTTTAACATTGCTAACCCAACACCTTTTACCCAACACTTCCTGCACCATTCTCTTGTTGATAATTCTTCGAGGGAAGTCTTGATTGTCTCGCTTACTAAAAAATTCTTTCTAAATAAGTAAATAGAATAGAAAGAGGATTTGGACCACTGAATTAGATCCCTATATTTGACTTCCAAAGTACACACATTGTTCTGAACCAATTTTTTTTTATCTTTGGATCTTCCTTTTTTGCGCAGAGTCTTTCAACTGAAGTTGCTGAGGCATACATGTCATTCCTAATCTAGTAAGTGACTGAACCTATCACTTGCGTCATATACATTTATCATGGTACACAATTTCTAAGCTTTGCTTATAGGGTGTTTTGGTTTGAGGAAGGAAGTGGTCCGTCATCTTCTCACTCTCACTTTTTCTATTTGGTTGATGGAATGGAATGAGTTGATGCATCACCACCTCATTCCTCATGAGTCAATAATTAGTATATTGATGAGGAATGAGTTTGGTTCCACCAAAATTCATGGGATGAACTCATGATGCATCACCTTATGAAGCATGACTTGATTCCATGAACCAAACACACCATTACATCCTGGCTGTTTGCATTCCTAAAAAAAATAGATTCATCCTACATGAAATTTGTGGATTTACCCAAGCTGTAAGTCTGCAAAGTTCATCAAGGGCGGATCTAGGATCAGTCCAAAGGCTGTACTTGTTAGGAACCCTAGCTTGTCCGGGCTTGGGGCGTAGGTTGTATTGATGGAGGATCGGTGGGCGTGGTCTGGAGGAGCGAGAGAGACGAACGGGCGCCGTGGTCGAGAGCGGCGACCAGGAGGCTCCCTGGTCGAGAGCGACGAGTAGGAAGAGAAGGGGGCGGCTAGGGTTCTCCCGACTCCCTGAGGAAGCCGGAAACAATAATATGTTTCTGCTTAATCCCAAATAATAGTCTTACAAGGTATTTATATCTCCTTCTCGCTAAATATAGGAATAACCCCCTAACACTAATAATTATAATAATGATTGTATGAATAATAAATAGATGACGATTTGGGCCTTAAACCCCTTCTGGACGCCTACTAGCCACTAGAGGGCCTTCTTTCATAGCGGACGGCCGTCATCTCTCCCTGCCTGCGAAAACAACTCGTCCTCGAGCTGGAAGTCAGGGTACTGCGGAACTCGTCAAGACTCTCCCAGGTGGCATCTTCATGCGGCATGCCCCGCCACTGGATCAAGACCTTCTAGACTCCACGGCGTTGCTGTGCCCGTAGCGCACGTTCCGGGGCAGGAAGGACGCAACCATCCAGCGTCGGCGGCAAGTCGCCCGAGGCAGCTAGAGGGTCGTCTCTGCTTCTTCAGGAGGCTGACATGGAAGACATCATGGAGGCAGGCGACCGTCCGGCAGCTGAAGACGGTACGCGACTCGGCCGATGCGTTCCAACACGCGAAAAGGCCCCGCATAATGCGGCCCCCACTTGTGCTTGGCGCACGGATCCAGAGATTGCGCCGTACAGTGGAGGCGCAACCAGACCCAGGCGCCAACATCAAACTCCACATCCCTGTGGTTGGCGTCGTAGTACTTCTTCGACAACTGTTGCGCCTGGAGTCGTTGGCGGACCTATGCGAGAATCTCATCACGACGGGAGAAGGGCATCCGCAACCTCCGTGCTGGCCGTGCTCGGTTTGTAGGGCAGAAT
The DNA here is from genome assembly GCA_009763385.1 of Coix lacryma-jobi var. lacryma-jobi. Taxonomy (NCBI): domain Eukaryota; kingdom Viridiplantae; phylum Streptophyta; class Magnoliopsida; order Poales; family Poaceae; genus Coix; species Coix lacryma-jobi. The sequence goes on from CM019827.1 coordinate 32,332,474, forward strand.
ATGCGGCGGGGGACGGCCGTACATCACCTCGAAGGGCGTGGCGCGGAGGGTGGTGTGGAAGGAGGTGTTGTAGCAATACTCCGCCCACGACAGCCAATCCACCCATGCTCGAGGTCGGTCACTTGTAACACAATGCAAATACATTGCGATCACCTTATTCACCACTTCAGATTGTCTGTCCGTCTGGGGATGGAAGGCCATGCTCATGCGGAGAGTCACGCCTGCCATCTTGAAGAAATCGCGCCACACGTGTCCGGTGAACACAGGGTCCCGGCTGCTAACAATCGACGTCAGAAACCCGTGAAGCCGAACTATGCCATCGAAGAAGGCGCGGCGACAGATGTAGCTGTGTAGGGGTGGCTGAGCGCAATAAAATGCGCGTACTTGGAGAAGCGGTCGACGACGATGAGGATGACCGACTTGCCGCCGACCTTAGGCAGCCCCTCGATGAAATCCATGGAGATATCCACCTACAACTAGGACGGAACCTCTAGGGGCTGCAGCAGTCCCGCCGGCTGAAGAGCCTCCGTCTTGTTACGTTGGCAAGTTGCGCAGGTGCGAACCCATCCTGCACCAGAGAGCGATCGCTCGAGATATAAAAATCCAAGCAAAGTCGATGAAGCGTCTTCTGAATCCCTTTGTGACAGGCGCCATGAGCGAGCTGAATCGCTTGATGACGAAGATCGCCAACGTCGGGAACGAAAATGCGTCGATGAAGGGGGCGGCTAGGGTTCTCCTGGCTCCCTGAGGAAGCGGGAAACAATAATATGTTTCTGCTTAATCCAAATAATAGTCTTACAAGGTATTTATATCTCCTCGCTAAATATAGGAATAACCCTCTAACACTAATAATTATTATAATAATTGTATGAATAATAAATAGATGACGATTTGGGCCTTAAAACCCCTTCTAGACGTCTGCTAGCCACCAGAGGGCCTTCTCCTTTCATAGCGGACGCCGTCATAACAGTACTTGTCTCTTGTAATTAGTTAACTTCTCATTTGAGAAGCAAAATTTGTACTAACTTTAAGACTAATAGGCTAAATTTATGTGAACTTTTCTGGACTGAGTAGATGCACTACTGATCTTCATTACACAACTATGTCTACACAATAAGGTTGAAGGCAAACTGTAATTTGTAGTAATGCTCAAGTCTGAACTCTACATTATCATTGTACATTGACCTTTTAAAAAGGTAAATGCATGCCATTTTATATATGTATGTATATATATCAAAAGGCATTGTCTCCCTTGAAATAGAGAATAGTTTGCTCTAGCCAACAGTAAGGATGACCATAGTCTATTGTATGATATAAATGGCACAGATGGTAGCTATGATGCTTTGAAGGTGATATAAATATTAACTTTGTTAAGTGCAACGGGCAAATAGTGACAGTTATACTGAGCTCAAAATTGAAATAGGATGCTTCAAGTGAGGTTACTTATGCTGATAATAATACAATATTGTCAGGATCTGCTCATTCCTTCTCTTCTGAGAGAAGGCACTTCATTTTCAGCTTCATCCTTGGCAATGGTGCCTGGCACAACCTATTCCGCCTATGCTTGCAAGGTATGTACATGTCTGAATTGAGCAAATGTGATGCTGTTCCATTATAATTATGGGTTTTATTGTTTTTTTCTCAGAATTACTAATGGGTTGACTCAATCATTGAAAGCTTTCCATGGCAGATCATTTACTTGTGAGTACAAGTATGTCCATTGCTCACTGCCTCTCTAAGATATTTTTTCTGACTAGAGCTACTTAAATAACTATATGGCTATTTTAACATGAAATTATTTTTTTGTGCTTTCTTATAAGCAGGGTTATCCTATTTCTAAAAAATGAAATTATTTTTATGAATCACTAATCACAACCCCTAGGCTTCCAGTTGTACCAGTTTCAGAAAGATTTGCCCTGAACCACAATATTCCAAAACTGTAGCTTAATCCGGAACTTTCTGTCACCCCTGAGGTCCTGAGTTTAGACTCCTTAGATGGAGGAGAATGTTTCAAATTCCTGATAGTTTGAAGAGTCACTAACCAAGAAAGAATATTCCTTTATCTTTAAGCATAACTTGTCTATATTTGAAGGATCAATGAAACTCTATAGCGCTGAGGAAGCAAGTTGGGACTTGGGAGGGAATATGCCTCTATTCATGATGGTTGTTGAGCCTGCTTAGTTTATACGGTCATTCCTTTGCACATACAAAGTTCAGGTCTATATTTTGTATTGACCAGAAATAGTTACTTCAGCAAGTGGCCCATGCTTGGATCCCAGTTTATTAGAAACTCTCCAGATACAAAAACACTGAAATTTTCTCGTTAATGCCACTTCTAGGTATGATGGTCAGCGTGCCCAGATTCACAAAGTACCTGATGGATCCGTGCGAATATTTTCAAGGCAAATGAAAGAATCAACTTCCAGATTTCCTGATCTTGTGAACATGATTAAGGAGCTGTGCAAGCCTGAAGTGTCCAGCTTTATACTGGATGCCGAGGTCAGTTTAATTCTGAAGGATCTGCTATCCATACACTTGTTTTCCCTCAAACTATTTTTGTTATGGTTTTGCAAATCTAGGTGGTGGGAATTGACAGGAAGAAAGGAAACAAGTTGATGTCGTTCCAAGAGCTATCTTCAAGAGAAAGGGGAATAAGCATTCCTCAATTTCAATAGAGAACATAAAGGTGAGTATGCGATTTACTAAGCTTCATTACCACTTGGATTATAAGTATTGTTTTGGGTTGTACCTTTATGTGACTAATGCCAATGAGTTTTAGAACTTTGAGGAATTATTGTAGTTCATGAAATTTCTCTAATTGATTCGTTATGGTTCACAGCTTAACTGAGCAGCATAGCCCCATCCCAAGTCCCTAGTGACCTAGTTCTCTTCAATAATGTTTATTTATCACCACCAATCATCAAATATACATGCAGCAGTGAGCAGATTATGCATTTCAACAGCCTGAGCTCACTAACTCATCCACCTTTATGGTAGATAGTGTATCTCAATTGTCCTTAGCACGGAACTTATAATAGTTCCTGTTTCAAACCAAATGCATTGCACATAACAAATGAGAGTACCTAGTAGGTATATGGAGCATTTTCCTGAGTATGGACACTCATTTTTCATATATTTAACTGAAAGCTGGGTCTATGCTTTCCCCCTTAATCAATCTTATTATCCACTCTGCAGGTTGACATTTGTGTGTTTGTTTTTGACATCATGTTCCACGGTGGAGAGAGGTAACAATATTGTACACTTTGAGTTTTGAGTCCTTGATTTCGTGGAAATCTCAGAAAGGACTTATTTGTAATTGTAAGAAGCAAGCGTCTAGAGTTTCTTTCATGTATAGTCCCTCTAGCCTAGTTCTTCTGCCTCCCAGGGCCTGCTTCTTGTGTAGCTCCTCCTTCCCTTGTTGTGTCCCCTTTGTACAGTGTTGTTTCTCTTTTTTTTTTTTGTTTTAATAAAATCACAGTGGGGGCCTCCCCTGTTGTATATTTCGTTAAAAAAGAAGCAAACCTTAGAAAAACTAAATAGAGAGCATTGTTGTTCATTCCTTTACTCTATGGTGGTACTGTTATTAGTTGGATTTAATTTAACTGTATCACGTTTCAATTACTAAGTTCTGACGTATTTATTTTGCTGGTGATGTACAGTAGCTTATTCTATTTCCAGTTCATAGAATATGAATGATTCAAATTCATGTCACATGAGGTGCCTAATGGAAATGGGGGGCTATAAAGTGCAATCTCCGGCTCTCTGTTGAGGCTGCAGTCACCTTTGGTTGGGCACCAAATCATTGCAGACACTTCCAGATTATTTCTTAGTTTACTCTACTTACTACTATTAAGTATTAAAAATGAAATTGATTGTGTTAACAGGAACACAAACTTATCATTTTTCATTAAGGAATTTAAAGACAAATGCTACCACTCGGAATCGGAGCAATCTTATTGTTTTTGTCTGTTCTTACATGTTGAAGTATGAAGCTGAAATTTTAGTGGGGGTTACAATACTCAATAGTTTATGGTCTAGACCCTCAACTTCCTTTAGAATACTTATGTTGATTTGGTGTTTAAAATGGAAGGTAATTTTATTGCACCTACGAAAGTGATTGCACTTGGTACACTACCATGACAATATCCACTAAATGCTCTAAAAGCAGCCGCATATTATTTCCTTCGTGTATATAACTTTATTGTCTTATTCAAAAGTCAAACACATGGGATTTTACAATTGTTCGCTCCTGCAGGCTACTGGACTGCCCTCTTCGGCAAAGAAGAAAGTGTATGTGAAGTATTATCTAGAAACACTTGCAAAGTTCTAATAGGAGAATTTGCAGCTTTGTTGAGTACACGTCTCAATGGGTGCCATTAAACTTCTTCCTGTGATTTTCTTTCATTCCAGATATTCATGACTTGTTTCAGGAGAAGCCAGGATATTTTGAGTTAGCTCAGCAGCTAACTGTAAGTGTCATCTCAGAATGAAGCACTTCCCTTTTCATGCATTCGTTGTTATTTTCAACAATATTTTGGTACTGCGACACTATTGGAGTCCCCCTTCTAAATCTAAAATCTTAATATGACACTTCCTTCTTTTCCATTCATTGAGATGTTGTCGATGTTAGGTATCTGATCTCTCCTTTTCTTTTGTTTAATTTTTCTTGTTATTTGCACTACTCTAGATTAAAATCTATGCTTGCAGCCTGAAATATAGCATTTCTGCAGTGCGGCTTTGTAAATTAGAGATCATATCCTAGAAATCAAAATGCTACTATACATTGACTGCATAAGCATTCACATCTCCAACCTAAAGTTTAAAGTATACATGATTGAGTCTAGAATAACATGCACCTTCTAATTGTCATTGCCATGAACTTGCACAAGTGCACAACCTTCATTATTTGTTTTGTTTATGATGAGATCTGTACATGAATGCTTATAAAATTTCGCATGAATCAATCAATTTCTACCATGTAGGTAGAAGCCAACGAAGCTTCATCAGACAATTCTAGCACTTTGGCTAGGATGAACACATTTTTCAAAAATGCATGCCAGTCTTCTTGTGAGGGTATAATGTTAAAGACTTTGGATGTCGATGCTGGATACTCTGCTTCCAAACGCTGTGATTCATGGTTAAAGGTGCAAACATATTTCAGTACCAAAGTGGTGCTTGATATTTTTATATTTTCTGAAGCTCCGGAAGTCTTATGCCCTTATCATTATTATCAGGTCAAGCGTGACTATGTGGAAGGCTTAGGTGATAGCCTTGACTTAGTTCCAATTGGTGCATGGTATGGAAATGGACGTAAAGCTGGGTGGTAGGTTTAGTCCCAATCAGCTCTATTTCCAAATTTTTATTATTTTACCAAACAATCCCAACCTAGTGTGCCGAAACTTATCTGTACAGGTACAGCCCTTTTCTCATGGCATGCTACAACCCTGAAACTGAAGAGTTCCAAAGTGTATGTCGTGTTATGTCTGGTTTCTCAGATGAGTTCTATAAAGAGGTACGTATACATTTCTGCTTGGATGTTTCAATGGAACACTTGTTCCTAGTAGCATTACATGTTTAAGAAGATGGTCAGTATTTAGCTATTTTGCTTTCATGCTTGAATGTGGGGGGAGCTGATCCCTCCAAGTGGTTCCTTTTCTTTTGAATGGTTTGCTATTATAAAAAGGTGGAGGTTAATAATATATGCGTATTATTCATGAGTGATTGGTCATAAAGAGCGAAGGTTAAGAATTCATATGATCAACAATGGAAATTAGTGCATGATTGTATGATTCTTCATATGATGCAATTTCCTCAAAGTGAACATGTAGTTTTATGTGGCTACCTATTTATTTATTATAGATCTCTACTCAGTGGTAGCTGAGATATTATCTACGAGACATAGTTTGTCGTTTTATACTTAAAAACTCAAGGCAATTCAGCAGTGTGTCAGATCTCTGTACATTTGTAGACACCTTCAATGGTTATATGCCTTTGATATTCGGAATTTAATCTACAGATGAGGGAGTTTTTATTCGGGGGAAAGGATACTGCCCAAAAGCCTGTTTACTACAAAACAGACGAGCAACCAGAGCTGTGGTTCACCGCAGAACAAATCTGGGAGATCCGAGGTGCAGGTAACGTGAAGACCCCTCCTATTAGCATTTCCAGGGCTTGTTTGGATCTGGATTGGGTGGAAATTAAAATAAGTTCCACCCTAATGTAATCTAACACACGTGGATTGAGATGGATAAGAGTGAATCCAACAAGGCCTGATATATATGTTTCCAATCCTTGTACCACATAGTAAGCTAATGCAATGTCAGTGGTGACACGTTGGTTTATCTGCCTTTGTTTTTTCCATGCAGACCTGACGTTGTCCCCTGTTCACCATGCCGCCATTGGGCTTGTCCATCCATCACGTGGCATCTCGGTGAGGATGCCCAGGTACATCCGTTCAGTTCCAGACCGGAGCCCAGAGGATTGCGGCACGGCTGCCGATATTGCTAGCATGTTCAAAGCTCAGACCCGGAAGATGGATGTCAGCAGCGAAGGCCAGGAGTAGGGATTCAAGCGAGGTGAGCAGGTCGGCCCATTGCCCCATCCTAGTTTTTTCTTATGTTTATTTACCAGTTTTGTATATAGAACGAACCAGGGACTGGTGAAATGGTGAAAACTGAAAAGGCAGGACAGTCATCACTCATCACTCATCCCACTGGCTTTCAGTTTTTCTTTGTACAGAAACTGAATGCAGTTGGAACACGGAAGCAAGCGCATGGATTGCACGTTCACGAAAATAAAATGCATAAATACATTAGACATCAGCTTTGTACTATAGCGATATCTAGTCGATCCCGATCGATCGTCAGGGTTTGATTATATTTTTGTTTGTTTGGTCCTGTCTAGCACTGCAAATCCTCCCCGAAAAAGATTGGCCGGGGAATGAATCCTGGTAGGTGCCTTCGAAAAACGACGACCTTGTGCATGACGCCTATAGTATAGGGAATAGTCTTGCTGCTTCGCTATCGTACAGGCCATATGACGCGGCTACATATTTAATAATCGCGGTTTCAATAATGAGCATGATTAGAAGTTGTGAAATAAGGCTGTTGCCTGCACAAGCATCAGGGTTATACTCGTGCTCTAGGTTAGCCTGCCCCAGACAACGATCGATTCGGTTGCTTGCTTGCTTTTGCGTCACATGAAAGCATAAAAGGGGCGCCAATTTTCCAACTTATTAGTTTTAAGGGACTTGACAGCTTCTCATAAGTGAGGCTAGGTCAACGAGCACAGGAAAGAAGAGTCTGTTGCCGAGACAGCAGCATCAACTAGTCCAACTTGTCTAGGGCAGGGTAAAAGGTATACTTGTTTTAGAGGAAGGAAGGACAAGTCAAAGCAACCAGGATTCTCCAATTGGAGGTAGAGTGTCATGCCATAGTTATTAGCTTGGCCGTCCTGCGTTCCTTTACGTGCCTGAATGTTTCAAAGCATGTCACATACAAAATGGTAGTCCAGTACTAGCCATGACCTGTGACGCGTCTTTATACTCGGCTCTAGCATAATCAAATGCCATAATTCGAAGTGTGAAAGCACAAGCTTCTTAGAAGTTTGCAACAGCGCGCTCTTCTTTTATATGCATATGTGACCTTCGGTCTTTAGACTACTATATATATACATGACTATAATGTACTACTCCGTATATGTGATATGTCAATGTGTCATGAGGACAAAAGTACCATTGACTGAGCGCTAGGCATTTCCAATCCAAAGGTGACAAGTCGGCCATACTCTTTTCGAGAAAACCGACTGGTGACGCGCGAATGATGCCCACAATGACACGACGGTACACGCACAAGAGTGACTAGCTAGTACAGGAGCCGGTAGGTCCCTCTTTTCTTCCCTGCAAAAGGCCAGGCTTCATCAGGACCGATCCCATTCTCATCCGGTACGTTATTACCTATACTGTACAGAGTCCAACAAGCAGGCTGCAAACTATAACCCACCGTTTAGCCGCTGATCTGGTCTACGACCCCCAGTTTTTCAGTGAAAGAGAAGCTGGTACTACACTCCCTCCACCCCCTCTCCAATCGCTTGGAAAGAAGAAGAGAAGAAAAAAGTTGACACGACACGACAGGCAGGTCATCTATCATCGGGCCTGTGTGGCCTGTGGGATCGATGCCTGGCCATGGGTTGCTTTGAAACGCCTCTCCATCTCCGGTCTCATCCTCCATCTTCGTTCCAGCACAGCAAATAAAAGCAGAATGCTTCGGATCGGGCAGGGGCAGCCACAGCCAGTCAGGCGGCGGCATGATCGCAGCCAGGGAATGAATTGTCAAACCCGTCCCTTTGAAGCCTGCGGATTAAAGGGCAAAACTAAGCTGACAGCCCCAGATCGATCGGCCGGGTCTCTATCTCAGCAGGCCCGCAGGCACTAGCTGTTGTCGCGAGCGCCGCGACCCCCCGGCGGCCGGCGTCGGCGTGGCTGCTGATGCGTCTGCGTGGCCCGGCCGTCCGATCGCCGATCGCCTCGTCTCGTCGTCGCTCCCGTTGTTTTACAGGGCCCCCCCGCGGCCGCGGGTGGCAATCATGGAGCTGCCTTTCCGCAATACGTACTGTGCCCTCTTCTGTGTGCTCTTGTGCTAATAAAGCAGGCCGGCCCCGGCCGGCCACACAGCTAGCTAGCTTTCGTCGTCGTCGCTGCCACCTTTCTTCCTTCGGTTCTTTTCTTTCTCGCGCGAGCGTCGGGCGAGCGACGGACCGGAGCTAGTAGTGATGACGATGAGTAGTCAGTCAGTCGCGGCCGGCCGGTCAATTCGGTTTCCATCTCTGCCCTGCTGCAGCAGCTGGCAGTGGCTGCTCTGCTGCACGATGCTGTGAACGATAGACGAGGACGATGCGTCGTCGATCGACGGGGCGTACCAGCAGTGTAGACGGGTACATACGTTGTTGTTGTTGTTGCACGTCTCCGAGTAGAGGAAGCACGAGGTGGTATTGGACTGCTAGGGGTTGCCATAGCCAATTAGCCATTAGCCATGTAGCAGCCATGGCCCAGGCTAGGCGTGACCTTTGCAATTAAGGTAGCTGCTGTTGCTGTTGGTTATTAGGTTATGCATGGTTCCCGAAGAAAACTTTGGAAAGCAGTACGTTGCTTTGCCCCTGTCCTGGCCGAAACTTTGAACCGCGCGCATGCATCATGCATGCACTTTAGAACGAATCTGCACGTTAGTGTCGTGTCGTGAGATGGAAATCAGTGGCGATGACGAGGTGCTTGAGCCACAAGATCGACGATCTTTCCTATCCGTGACGATCGGGGGTATGGCCAGGGGTGGTAAAGGGCCCTCTAATTTTAGCCTAGCAAATTTAAGAATCAGGATTAATAAGGATCAAACCATAATACTATATGATTTTGAATTAAAATTAGAAAGGACTAAATTGAATTGTGAAGCGTGAATAAGGACCATGATCCATTACCCATCATCGCTAGGTATGGCTGGGGACGGACGACGGAAATATACGGAATGCGCGGTGCAGGCGCCGGAAAAGTTTTTGCTTTTATGCATGTCCGCGAAAAGTTTTCCGCTAGGCTTGCCGTCTTGTAACTGTCCTCTGTGGCACGCTAGCTGCAGGATGATTGATTATTTGGAATATATGCTCTGGCCTCTGGACGACACCAGTCACCGGACGAGCTGTGAAGAGACCAGAGACGAGATCAGATCATCAGGCGCACGCGTGAATAGCAAGTACGACGTGCGTGATTCTACAGCAGCGAACAGAGGGCCAGACTGGAAGAAGGAAAGAAGGATAGAATCGCTGCTGACTAGACTGGGATCAGGGGCAAGGGGCCATGCCTTATTGCCTTTGCCCGTCCCATGCATGCAGACGAATACGAGTACTACTCTCCTACCAGTCGATGATGATCTGGTCGATTGATGTGCGAGAGCAGAAGCGTTGACCTTGCCCTTACGTTAGGTGAGGCCGATGGTTAGCACATCAAACACCCACCGGGGAGGGGGAATAGAATATGCATGCGCTACATGGCAGGCATGCAGCCGCACACAAGCTGACAAACGCTAGGGGGCCGCCGGGCCGGGGCGAGACATGTTCATGTCCTCTACTAGTAGTATCTACGTACTCCTCCTAGAGCTAGCTGATCAGGAAGATATCGCTGCTGCATTGCTGCTTGCTTTACTACACACACCATCTCCCTTAAGAAGAATGAAGGACTCGTCACTCGTCATAGGGTGTATACAGTCCACATACTGTATATATTGCCAAAGCCGGCTAGCAGCTCGAAAATGCAGGCGGATCATTACCTAGTACCGCATCAGATGAGTTCCTTCCTTCCTTCTTCCAGTGACAGACTGACAGCAGTGTGACAAGTACTACTGCTAGTACTAGAGAGGCCTGACGCTGACGCTGTCGAGCCGTGCCCGTGCCCGTGCGTGCTCGTGCCTGGCCTGCCCGGTAGTTTTCCTTCAGGATAAAGAGGAGGGAGAATGAGGGCCTGTCCATGGGGCCCGGGGCCGCCTGGACGGTGGATGTGCCTCCTATCCTCTCGTCTTTCTCATCGTCAGCGGCAGATGCTCCAAAGCGGCGCGGGAATATTCACGGCCTGCTAGGCGACAAGCGCAAGCGGCGCGAGGGGGGGCATTTATTATGAATATTTTCCGGTGCTCGGCGGGCGGGCGAGGGAGAGAAGAGATCAACTGGCCGGGTTGACGCCCGCGAGGCCGAGAGCGACGCCGCAGCAGACAGGATGATCGCACGCACCAGCCACAGCCAGGGCCACCACCGCTTTCACTTTCTCGTCTCCGCTGTTTACACACGCTGCTCGCGAACAAATCGGCTACAGTTTCAATAATTTCACGCCTAAGTCAGAGTCCAGCCTCGAGAGCTTCATTCGCTCGCTCGCTCGTCTAATAAACTTTTACCATCTATTGAGTTCTACTGAAAACATATCTACGGAGTACCTATTATCTTATTTCTTATTAGAATAGTGTTAGAAGAATTTTTGCCGGTCTAGAAATATTGATGATTTTATGGTCTCAATTAAACCAAAGAGTCGACGTCTAGTAGAATTAATAATAATTAAATTAAGGGCATGTTTAGAACACAGGAATGGAAAACAAAGGAAAGAAAAAAACACAAGAATAAGATGCGGTATAAAGCGAAAAACCACAGAAATCTAAAACACAGGAATCCTTGAAGTTTGTTGTTTGGATTGTAGGAAAATTTCCCGTCAAACAGAGAGAAGAGGCGGCGAGAGAAAAGAACGAGAAGATGCTTTCCCTTGAGTACGGTGGATGTTTTATTTCCCGTGAAACACCGTACCTAGCTGCTTCCTCCGGAAGGGAAACTACGAATCCTATATTCCAAAAGCCGTCACAGCAGCTTTCTTTTCCATATGAATGAGAACCTTCCAAAATTTCCTTTGAAAAAACTGTGTTCCAAACAGGCCCTGAGAATAGTAATAAAGGAAAAAAAATACCCATTCTATTTTTACATGGGCTGTGTCGGTGGTACAAAAAAAAGGGTACCCCCAATCACGCAAACACCCAAACGCTCAATCTCCGTCTCGCCCGAGCCCTCCCAGCCAGGCCTCGGGCGAACGCTCAATCTCCGTCTCGCCCGAGCCCTCCCGGCCAGGCCTCGGGCGAACGCTCTTTTCTCCGCCTCGCCCGAGCCCTCCCGGCCAGGCCTCGGGCGAACGCTCTTTTCTCCGCCTCGCCCGAGCCCGCTGAGCCAGGCCTCGGACGAACGCTCTTTTCTCCGCCTCGCCCGAGCCCGCTGAGCCAGGCCTCGGGCGAACGCGATCGCTCTCCGTCTCGCCCGAGCCCTACAGACCTCGGGCGAGCACGCTCCTACACCTCGAGCCCTATCGCACGGACCTCGAGTGGTACAGACAGCCGTACCAGCCCCATACCACGCATTTAATGCCTTCACCTACTCCGGTCATGTCCACTGGAGCACAGCACGTACCACAGTAACTCGGTGTAAAGGTCAAGTCTCGTTTTCACCACAAGCATGGGCGAAAGGGCACCAGTACAGCACTATTCGACCATACCATGCACTGTAGCCCTCGAGGCCGGCTCCGCGCCCCTCGAGCCATGCACTGTAAACACCTCGAGGCCGGCTCCGCGCCCCTCGAGCCATGCACTGTAACACCTCGAGGTCGGCTTCGCGCCCTTCGAGCCCTAACTACTTTCATACTATTGGAGGACAGGTACCCCAAGACCCGGAGAGACCCCGCCGCGTCCTGTGCATTCCGGGATGGGTGCTGTACGGCTCCCACCTTTGCCGCGCCACCACGTCCGCGCCCAGGATGGAAGCCACGACCCAAGGACGCCTCAACAGCAACGACACATCAGCTCCAGTGGCCCCGATAAGACAGAGTTCCTACCCTTCTCCGTATGGGGCACCATGCGCCCCGACACCTGTTATATACCCTTATGTAACCCTGGCCTCCCCTTGCTCTATAAAAGGGGACACCAGGGCCCTCATTCAGGGGACGGAAAGAACATCAAGTGACAACACACGAGTCCACACACATACACGAGTCCGGACTCCGGTCCACGCTCATTGAGCTTGTATTCGCCCCTGTACAAGCACTTAGGTGCAAGTAATACAAGAACATCCCCCCCGCTGGACGTAGGGCCTTCTTGCCCGAACCAGGATAAATCCTTGTGTCCGCTTGCATCACCATCCAGGAAGAGAAGCACGCGATCATATTACTCGTTGGTGTGATACCCCCGGGTACGAAACACCGACAGTTGGCGCGCCAGGTAGGGGCCTTCGCGTGTCGAGTCGGTTTCTCCGCTGTTTCCTGGATGGCCGCTTCGACTCCTTCGTTCTCTGCCGGTGCCGTCATCTGGTTCGGGAGCCTCGAGTTCCTGGCCACCGACAACGGCAACGAGCCGACCTTGCTCTCCATGGAGGGACGGGTGGAGGGCGTGTCACGACACCCCATGCGAGGCGCGTGGCACGTCGTCCCACACCACCACGCATCGCCACCTCGTGAGCGGCGCCGTCGTTACCGTCGTCGCCAGACACAGGCCGTGCCGGCGGCGCACTCCCACTTCCCTGAGGCCGGCGCGGAGTTCCAAGGAGGAGCCTGCCCGACGCACGGCCGGAGACCTCCAGGGCGCGCCCGCGCCCACCCAGCGACTTCGCGTTCATCGTACGCGCGGACCAGGAGCCAGGCCAGAGGCCTCCGAGCCGTGCACCGTCGACGCCACCCAACCTCCTCCCCACGCGGTGACGTACCGCGCTCGCGACGTCGGCAAAGTTCCCGTGGGACCAACCGCCAGCAGGCCAGGGAGAGCGCCCGGGCGTGCTACTGCAGGCCATGGCCAACCTGGAGATCGTCCACCCCACGTGTGTCAACCGCGGCTTTTTCGCCAGCCATTGAGCCTCCCCGGCGATCCACCGTCGGAGAATGGTACCGCGAGCTGCGATCCCAGCATTTGCCAAGACGGCACGCCGTCGACGGCTCCGGCTCCGACGAATACGACTACCACGACCCCGACTTCTGGGATCCCACCAGGGAGTGCTTTCAACTCGAGGGGGTCGCGTGCGATACCGAGGACGAGGGCGACGACGGCAGACCAGCGCTCGATTTAGAAGGCCCCAGCGACGTGGCCGCGGCAGGCGGGTCACGTGTTCAAAGGAGGGACGAACCTCCGGCACCGGCTGTGCCGCCTCAGCACGACGACGGCCGGGCGGCGCAACTCGCGCAGGTGCAAGAGGCAATCACCAAAGCCGAGGAAGAACGGCGACACCTGCTGCAGCTCCGGCAAACCTTGATGCAGGAGCCACCCCAACCCCGAGGAGCCGGAGCTCGAGGCCGGGCTCGAGAGGTCCACCGGCGGATCCTCGAGGACGGGGCACCAGCACGCCCGAGGTATGCTTCCCACGAGCCGGCCAGAACGTGGTGGCGGCGGCGATGATGCTCCGTGATCTGCCCGCCGTCTCCAACCCCGACGCCAGGCGCATGCTCGGAGAAATGAAAAACCTCCTCGAGACAGCCGCGGTACAGCAGGCCGAGAGCTCGGCGTCGCGCCGACGCGAAGCAGCCTCGGGGAACCCAGCAGACACGCCCGCGACGCTCGCGAGGCATCCGTCCACCAGCCGGACGCCTCTCGAGCCAGGCCAGTCCGCGAACGGATCGTCGACAACCGGCCGCCTCGAGACCCCAACGACGCCCGCAACGACATCAATCGGCGGCGCAAGGACAAGGGGGCCCAAGAGCGTGGCTATAGCGCCCATCGAGGGGGGCGCTACGACAGCGACGAGGACCGGCAGGTCCTCGAGCCCCGGGCCCCCGAGTCTTCAGCCGAGCCATCCGCAGCTCAACCCTCCCCGACCGCTTCCGACCGCCGACCAACATCGTGAAGTACGACGGGAGGTCGAGCCCAAGCTCTGGCTCTCGGACTTCCGCCTTGGCTGCCAACTAGGCGGAGCGAAAGCGACGACCGCGTGATCATACGTCAACTCCCACTCTACCTCTCGGACACCGCCCGCCGGTGGCTCGAGGGGCTCCCGCCGGATCGGATCCATGACTGGGCCGACCTAGTCAGGGTCTTCGATGGGAATTTCAAGGGGACCTGCGTGCGTCCAGGCAACCCCTGGGACCTACGGCGTTGCAGACAGGCGGCGGACGAGCCCCTCCGCGACTTTGCTCGACGGTTCTCGAAGCAGCGTCTCGAGCTCCCCCATGTACCTGACGAGGACGTCATCTCAGCATTCCTCGCAGGCACGACCTGCCAAGAGCTTGTTCATGAGCTAGGACGCTACCGTCCCGGGACGGTCGAGGACCTGATGGATCGCGTCACCAGCTTTGCTTCGGGCGACGAAGCAGTGGGGGCCTTCTTTGGCCGTTCCACGGACAAAGGCAAGGCGGTGATCGTACCGGAGGGCTCCAACAAAGGCGACGACGCCAAGAACGACAACATTGACGGCAACAAAAGGAAGAAAAACAAGCGCAAAGGCCAGAAGGCGAAGCGTGGCGCCGATGACGACGACGACAAAGAGGTGCTCGCGGGCGCCCTCGAGCCTAAGAAGCCCCGAGGCCCCCCGACGGGGCTGTTTTCGACCAGATGCTCGAGGATCCCTGCACCTTCCACAGGGGTCCCGTAAACCACAAGTTGAAAGACTGCCGACTGTTGAAGGGCTACTACTCCAAGCTCGGCGATAAGAGGGAAGACGCGCCTAAGGGAAAGGATACCGATCGACGCGGCGGCCGGAACGCAGATGGCGACTTCCCCCGGTGCGCGACTGCTACATGATTTACGGGGGCCGACCGTCGGGCTCTCAGCTCGAGAGAGAAAGAAGGAGCGCCGGGAAATCTTTTCGCTTGGCCACGACCCCCCCCGGTATCTTGACTGGTCCGATGCGCCAATCACGTTCGACCGTGACGACCATCCGGACCGCGTCATAAACCCGGGGGCTTACCCCCTCGTCGTCGACCCCGTCATAGTCGACGTTCGGTTCTCCAAGGTGTTGATGGATGGGGGCTCGAGCCTCAACATCATATACCTCGAGACCCTCGACCTCCTGGGGATTTCAGAGGGACAGCTCCGACCCAGCGTCGGGGGGTTCCACGGAGTAGTACCAGGAAAGAAGGCCCACCCCCTCGGGCGCATCGACCTGCCGGTTTGCTTCGGCACGCCGGCCAACTTCCGACAAGAAACGCTTACCTTCGAGGTGGTCGGCTTCCAAGGGACCTACCACGCCATCATCGGCCGGCCGGGCTACGCCAAGTTCATGGCAATTCCAAACTACACATACTTGAAGCTCAAGATGCCGGGGCCGAAAGGGGTCATCACCGTTGACACATCCTACGAGCACGCATACCACTGCGACGTGGAGTGCGTCGAGCGGGGGAGGCCAACGTCCACCTCGACTCGCTCGAGGCCCTGGCAGCTCTGGCCACCGAGGAGGCCCCAGAAGCAAAGCGTCACGCCGGCACCTTCGAGCCGGCTGAGCACACCAAGCAAATACCCGTCGACCCGACCTCGGCCAATGGCAAGACGCTGACCATCAGTACCAGCCTCGAGCCCAAATAGGAAGCAGTGCTCGTCGACTTTCTCCGCGCGAACATCGACATGTTTGCGTGGAACCCCTCGGACATGCCGGGCATACCGAGGGAAGTCGCCGAGCACGCCTTGGAGATCCAGGCCGGGTCCAGACCGGTGAAGCAACGCCTACGCCGCTTCGACGAGGAAAAGCGCAGAATCATCGGCGAGGAGGTGCACAAGCTTTTGGCGGCCGGTTCATCAAGGAGGTATTTCACCCAGAGTGGCTAGCTAATCCTGTACTCGTTAGAAAAAAGAATGGAAAAATGCGGATGTGTGTAGATTACACTGGTCTGAATAAAGCATGTCCAAAAGTTCCATTTCCTTTACCTAGAATTGACCAGATCGTCGATTCCACTGCTGGGTGCGAAGTACTCTCGTTCCTTGATGCGTATTCCGGCTACCACCAAATTAGGATGAGAAAATCCGATGAGCTCGCAACCTCCTTTATCACGCCGTTCGGTATGTATTGCTATGTTACGATGCCCTTCGGCCTGCGAAACGCCGGGGCAACGTACCAGCGATGTATGCAACACATCTTTGGCGAGCACATAGGCAAAAACGTCGAGGCCTACGTCGATGACATCGTGGTTAAAACTAAAAAAGTCGGGAACCTCATCAGCGACCTCGAGACCACGTTCGAGTGCCTCCGGGCCAAGAATGTGAAGCTCAACCCCGAGAAGTGTGTCTTTGGTGTACCTCGAGGCATGCTACTTGGCTACATCGTCTCACAACGGGGGATCGAGGCAAACCCTGAAAAAATCTCAGCAGTCACGAGGATGGGCCCGATTCGTGACCTCAAGGGTGTGCAGAAAGTGACAGGCTGCCTAGCCGCTCTCAGCAGATTCATCTCGAGGCTGGGGGAGAAAGCACTACCCCTCTACCGCCTGCTGAAAAAGACGGAGCACTTTGCGTGGACCACCGAAGCCGAGGAAGCCTTGACCAAGTTGAAGGGATTGCTGACTTCTGCGCCAATTCTCGTGCCTCCGCAACCAGCCCAGGACGGTGATTCCCCGAACCTCTCCTCCTCTATGTGGCCGCAACCACTCAGGTGGTCAGCGCGGTCATAGTCGTCGAGAGGTACGAGGAGGGTCATGCATTGCCAGTCCAACGGCCAGTGTACTTCACCAGTGAGGTGCTCTCCGAGGCCAAGGTCCGGTACCCGCACATCCAGAAGCTGCTCTACGGCATCATCGTCACGAGGCGCAAGCTCCAGCACTACTTCCTCGCTCATCCCGTAACAGTGGTGTCATCCTTCCCCCTCGGTGAAATCATCAACAATCGGGAGGCCACGGGGCGCGTCGCCAAGTGGTCCGCCGAGCTAATGGGGGAAACCATCACCTACGCCCCCCGAAAGGCCATCAAATCGCAAGCGTTGGCAGACTTCGTCGCTGAATGGACCGACAATCAACTTCCGCCGGCGCAGATTCAAGCCGAGCTCTGGACCATGTACTTCGACGGATCCCTCATGAAGACGGGGGCAGGTGCGGGCCTGCTCTTCATCTCGCCCCTCGGAGTACACATGCGCTACCTGCTACGCTTGCACTTCCCCGCCTCCAACAACGTCGCCGAGTACGAGGCCCTCGTCAATGGGCTGCGCATCGCCCTCGAGCTCGGGGTCCGACGCCTCGACGCCCGAGGAGACTCGCAGCTCGTCATCAACCAGGTTATGAAGGCTTCAAGCTGCGTCGATCCCAAGATGGAGGCGTATTGCGGGGAGGTGCGCAAGCTGGAAGACAAGTTCTACGGCCTCGAGCTCAACCACATAGCTCGAAAGTACAACGAGGCCGCAGACGAGCTGGCAAAGTTGGCGTCCACGCGCGGCACGGTACCGCCAGATGTCTTCTCGAGGGACGTCTTCGAGCCATCCGTCGAGATTGAACCAAGGGCTGGCCCCTCGACGCCACCCCTCGAGCAAGGCACGGGGGCTCGACGCTCGATACCACCCCTCGAGAAGGACCCCTCGATGTCCGCGGAGGCGATGCAGATCGACGCACACGCCTCTTCTTCATCACGACCCCTCGACTGGCGGACGCCTTACCTCGACTACCTGACGCGAGGCGAGCTACCAGAAGACAAGACGGAGGCCCGACGCGTCGCTCGGAGAGCCAAGACCTACGTCATCTACGGCGACGAACGGGAGCTGTACCGACGAAGCCCGACCGGGATCCTTCAACGCTGCATCCCACTCGAGGAAGGGCGCAAGCTCCTCGACGATATGCACTCGGGGGCTTGCGGCCACCACGCAGCGCCGAGGGCCCTGGTTGGGAACGCCTTCCGCAAGGCTTCTATTGGCCGACCGCCATTGGGGACGCCAAGCGTTTGGTCCAAGCGTGCCATGGATGTCAATTCTACGCCAAGCAAACGCACCAGCCCGCACACGCCCTGCAGATGATCCCAATCACTTGGCCATTTGCCGTATGGGGGCTCGACCTCGTGGGTCCCCTCAAAAGGACAAGTGGAGGATACACACACATGCTCGTGGCCGTCGACAAGTTCACCAAGTGGATCGAGGCTAAGCCGATAGGAGACCCCACCTCCGAGAGGGCTGTCGAGTTCATCGCCAACATCATGTACCGGTTCGGGGTGCCTAATGTCATCATCACCGACAATGGCACCCAATTCACGGGCAAAAAGTTCACCAACTTCTGCGATGACAATAACATTCGCATAACCTGGGCCTCGGTCGCATACCCCCAATGCAACGGGCAGGTCGAGCGCGCCAATGGCATGATACTCCACGGGCTGAAGCCAAGGCTATTCAAAACCCTCAAGAATTTCGGAAAAGGGTGGGCTACAGAACTCCCCTCGGTGCTGTGGGGCCTCAGGACTACGCCGAGTCGAGCCACCGGGTTCTCCGTTTTTCCTAACCTACGGCGCCGAGGCCGTCCTACCTACGGACCTCGAGTACGGCTCACCTCGACTTCGAGCCTACAACGAGCAAACCAGCGACGAAAGGCTCGCCAACGCCAAGGACCAGCTCGAAGAAGCCCGAGACGTGGCACTCATCAACTCGGCACGCTACCAGCAAACACTTCGATGCTACCACGACAAGCACGTGCGCAAAAGGGACCTAGCGGTGGGGGACCTTGTACTTCGACGGCTGCAAGATAATCGAGGGCGCCATAAGCTCACCCCTCCGTGGGAAGGCCCATACACCGTGGCCGAAGTGCTCAAGCCAGGAACGTACAAGCTCTACGACGACCAAGGCAGGATCCTGGCAAACGCGTGGAACATATCTCAGCTACGTCGCTTCTACCCTTAAAGGCCTCGAGGCCTTGTTCATTTTATCACTTTGTACAAACATGTCAAAATGAATGAACAAACTCGTACATTATCGTTTATGTTGCTTCGCATCTTAAGGTAGCCTCGACCCTGCTTTGCTCAGGGTCAAGCCTCCCTCGGGGGCTGACGGGGGCCCCCCCCAGACTCCGGAAAAAATGAGCGTTTTCAAAATTTTGACCCTTGTCTCGACCCGTGCCTCGAATGAACTAGCGACGTCTAAATCCTAAAATACCTCGAGCCACCAAGGGTCGGGAGGCGTCGACGTAGACGGCCACCTACGCCCCGGCTACGGTAACCTACCTACGCCTCCCCTCGAGGGGCTCGCGACGTATCGAAGGAGCGCAGGCTAAGCTAGCAGAAGCTCGAGCTTGCAACAAAGAGATATGGTCAAACGCATTTGAAAAGAAAACAACTCTTTCCATAAACAAGGCACATATACATTCGGGTCTCGACGTACCCTCATTTATGTCATAGAATTCTTACAAGGGCCTCAACGCCCAAATTTGGCACGCAGGCCTCAGTCCTCGTCCGTGCGGTACTCCTCCCCGAGGTCCACGACGGCAGGCTCGACCTCGACGCCCGAGCTCGAAGGAGGAGGGCTCCCGACACCGCTGCTGGCGTCAGGAGGCAGCACGTCCTCCTCGAAGATCTTCGCGAGCGACGTCCCCGGCCTCTCCATCTTCTCCAAAATTTTGTCCACACGGCGGTTGTTCCACTCCTCATCCTTCCCCTCGATCTCGATGAAGCCATTCGCCACAACGTGGACCGGGAAGCGGAAACCGGAGCGAACGACCGCAAGTGTCTGCTTGACGCCGTGATGGAGAGCTTGCCGGACACGGTCCCGCGCGGCTGCGTCGAAGAAGCATAAGGCGTCGACCAAGGCGTCGCCTCGAGCCATCGCGCCTTCTGCCGCAGCTACCGGAGGAGCACCCCACATGGGGCCGAGCCGGTCGAGGGAGGTGCGAGCCCGCTCCGTCACCATCGTCTCGTCTTGGAGTTGGTCCAAGAGAGCCTGGTTCGTCTCGCGGAGCTCCTCGACCGTCTTCTCGACCCCTGCGCAACGAACAAGGAAGAGTGAGATTGCGGCGTAACAAAAACTTCGAAACCCAAACAAGAACAAGGAATAAGCCTCACCGTCGCAGTGCCGCCCCAGCGCGGCGAGGTCGCGGTCAGGCCCTCAGCACGCTGCTCAAGCCTGCGCTTCTCGGCCAGCATGAGGAGCCTCTCGGACCTTAGGTCCTCGATCAGCCGGCCCGCCTCCACCAAAGCCAGATCCTTGCGGATCACCTCCTGCCGCGCCGCCCCCTCGGCAGCTCGGGCGTGGCGGCGCCATTCTCGGCGTCTTCGCCTCTTTTTTCGCCGCCTCCGCCGCGGCTCGGGCAGCGGCGGCCTCGCCACGGGTGTCAGCGGCCTCCCGCTTCGCCGCCTCGGCTTCAGCACGGGCGGAAGTGGCCTCGCCTCGAGCCACCCGGACCTCCGCCTCCGCCTCGTTGAGCCGGCTCGCCATTTGGGCGTTCCGACTCAGCTCCGCGCGGAGGTCTTGAAGCTCCGCCTCGGCCCGCGCGAGGGCGGCTGACACCTGTGCGGACCGGCCCGCCTCCTCGGAGCAGGACCGCTCCGCCTCCGCCATAAGCCGGCCACCTCCCGGAGGATGGACTGGACCTCGCGCGGGGCCCCCGCTGGGCCGGCTGCTCGATGGGGACCACGGCGAGAGGCGGGCTCAGTGGGACGGGAAACGGCCATATCGGCCGGTCGAGCTCGATGTCGGGCAGATCCTCCTCCGCCTCGAGCTGACCCGACTCCCTCCGTCCCTCACCGGCACCTCCTGTTGCTCCGCCGCCTCCCGAGGCGGCGCCACTACCTCGCGTGGGGGAAGGCTCGAATGACGCTTCCGTCATCGTCGAGCCCCTGGTGGGGGTGGCCCCTGCTCCAGCTCGTTCAGGAGGTCCTCCACTGTCGGCTCCTTCTCCGCCGACACCCCTCCCCCTTTCCCTCCTCCGCAGCCCGGCTCGTGTTGCTCGGGGCCTCGAGGGGCGCGGTCTCCTCACCCCGGACACCGGCGGGGCCGTGCTCGCCCCGGGCACTTCCCGAAACAGACGTCGTGGTGGGGGGAAGGGTGCCGCTCCCAGTTGGCGCCGTCGCCGGAGGAGGAGGGGGAGGAGGCAGCGCCTCAGTCGACGCGGTGGAGGCTGGCTCGATGCCGTGAGCGGAGGCCCCTGCAGTATGAGATAACAGCGGTATCAGAATCAGGAAGGATGCCTCGACCCCTGTGGTCGATGGCGACGGCCTCACCAAAATTCGCGACGACCAGTCGGCCCCCTCGAGCCATGGCAGCTCGAGCCTTCTCCAGCCAAGCGGCTTCTCTAGCGGAGGAAGGAGCCATACCTCGAGGTGCCTGTGCCTCGACGGGGCTCGAGGACTTGGCCCTCTTGGACGAGGCGAGTCCACCTCTCGCTAGGGCTTTAATAGAAAAATAGATACTCATACCAAAAAGTAGCAACTTCTTTACTGGAAGCCATCTCCTAAAAACTCCACCCTAAGCGTGCTTGGCTTGGAGGATGGCCGACCAACCGGGGGCTTCCCGGGTACGCATGAGTGAGGACTGTGCGCAGAAAAGACTGGGTTGGTCTGTGGGGAGGGTCTAGGTCCCATGAAGCTGCCTGATGAAGCGGGCCCGACCTCGAGGAGGGCGGGACGTTACGAATGGTATCAAGCCGACTCTCACGGTTTCACGGGCGCGTGTGTTGCAGTTGCGCAGGCATAGTGCCATGGTTGGTGTGGATCCGGAGTGGTCACACAGCATGGCATATGCGCTGGCATTGGGCATACGGCCGTGGCAGAGAGGACGTTCCTGGCCTGGGATTGATCGCGAGGACGTCGATCCTTCTTGGGGGTGAGATTGTAACTCCTCGGCCAGGCTTAATAGGATTAATAGAATACTCATACCAATAAGTTGCGACTTCTTTTCGGAGGCCCATCTCCTCGAAACTCAAAGTTGGGCGTTGCTTGGCTGGAGTGATGGGTGACCAACCGGGAAGCTCTTTCCCGGGTACGCATGAGTGAGGACAAAGTGCCGCAGAAAAGACTGGGTTGGTCTGTGGGGATAGTCTAGGTCCTATGAAAGCTGCTGATGTAAGCGGGCCCCGACCTCGAGGAGGCGGGACGTTACAAGAGGCGAGGTCCACCTCCTGGTAGGAGCGCTTTCCCTGAGAAAACAGAGATAGCGTACGTCATCAAAAAGTAAAAAGTAAGCCTCACTACGACGAGGTCCAAGAGAACTACTCACCAAAGCGGGGGATGGGCTTCTTCCCGGAATCGCCCGACCCACTCGGGGGCTTCGAGCCGCCCATGGCTCGAGCCCTGTGCTGGGCCGTCTCCGCAGGGCTGGGATGAGGGGGGGCTCACCGCGCTCCCATGGCTCGCTCGAGGGAGAGCCTCGACCGCGACGGGCGCCTTCCGAGTGGGCCCGGGGACCGCACCTCCCTCGGCTGATGTCGTGGCGCCGCCCCGGGCGGATCCGGGACCGGCTCCGGCGCCCGCGCTGGTGGTCGCGCCTCCCGCGTCCGCGTCCGTATCCCGACGGCGGTGCGGCGATGGACTCGGGACGCCACGGCCCCTGGTCACGAGACGCTCGGGGGCTCCCTCCCCGACGCTCGTGATGGCGCGGGCTCGACGCCTCTTCTTGGCGCCCGCTCTCCTCCGCGGGCTCAACGGCGCCCTTGACGGCTCGCGGGGGTCGGGCCCGACACCTTCTCGCCTGTCGACCGCTTCTCGAGGCCCGACCCCTTTCGAGACCCCCCGTCTGGGCGGATGTGGGAACAGCCTGCGTTGGCGCCGTGGCGGAGGCGCTCCGGGTCCCGGGCTTCCTTGCGACCAGGGGCGCATCCGGCGCGGAGCTCGACGGACCTCGGCCCCGACGAGGCAGGGATCGGCGCCGCTTTCCGCGGCTGCGCCCCGCCCTACCCTTTCGCCGGGGGAAACTCCAAGGTACCCTCCTGCACAAAGGAGCGGTCAGCCCTGTCGTCGACGAGCCCCGCGCGCATCAAGCGCGCATCCATCCCTCGTCGTCGTCCTCCTCCTCATCACCACTCTCCTCCTCCGAGCTCGAGGAGCTCAGCTCGGGGGACCCGTCCCCAGGCTGACGATTACGGCGAACCTTCGCCAGTCTCTGCTCCCGAGCTAAGCGGCGCAGGTTTTATTTTTTCTCCTTCTTCTTTTTGGCGTCCTTGCTCTCCTTGACCTTTTGAGCAGAGAGGCGCCTCACCTGAGAGTCCGCGGCGTCCTCCCTCACCGGGGGCCTTGACGCACGACAAGAAAATGCCCCCTAAGAAAGAAGAAGTGTGATGAGACAAACTGCAAGACGGATGCAAAGGGATCGAAGGAGGAAAAAGGAGAGGAGGCTCGAGATAGCTCGACTCGAGGGAAGCTTACCAGGTCGAGACACCCTCGTCGGGTGCCATCGCAATCAGGTGGGAGTATTCAGGGACGAACGACCCCTGGACTGTGATTGACACCCCGGGAGACGCCTCGTTCCGGGACAGCCTCCCTTCGGCCATCCTCGAGCGATTGAGCGCCTCGAGCTCAGCCTGCGGGCCCATCTCGTGCATAAGCAGGGGGCGGTCCGCCAGCGGAAGAACTCTTCGCTGGTGGAACGCCCAAATGACCGCTTGCACGGTCAGCTTCTTCTCGTCCACCAGCATCTTCATCAGCTCCATCAGCGGGGCCAGGTGGCGTTGCCTGTCCGCCGCAACACCCCAGGTCCACTTCTCCGGGCGTTGAGTGAGGACCGGCCGGTGTACTGCGGAAGGAGGCCACCTTCGTTCCGAAGGTAGAACCAATGGTCGTCCCACCCGGCCTGGTTGGAGGAAAGCTTGTACCGTAGGTATCGCGGGGGACATTGGCCGACGAGGTCCCCGCCTCGCAGTAATGGCAAGGGAGCCCATGCGCACGGGCCGCCTCCCGCTGGGCTTCAGGGACTTGATGAAGAGCTCGCCCCGGAAGAGATGGACGAACATCTCCCAGTGCGGCTCCATCTTCAGGTACCCCTCGCACACCGCGGCGAATATGGCGGCGTGCGAGATGGAGTTGGGGAGAAGTGTTGAAGCTCCACCTCGAAATGGTGGGTCAGCCCTCGCGCAAGAAGCGGCTCGGCGGGACGCCGAGCCCCATACGATGGTAACGCGCGAAGCTCACCACGTACCCCTCCGGCGGGTGCGGCTCCCGGTGCTCCGCCGACGGGATAACCCACCACGCGGGTCCCTCCTCCGGGTTGGGGCGCAGAAGCCCCTGGGCCACCAATGAGTCCATTTCGCTCTGCGACACCTTCGACGGCTCCAGTCCTCGGCCGGCAGCATCTGCGTCGGGGCGGCCATGGCGGTGGCGCGGCGCGGATCCGAGTAGCGAACGGGCGGCTGGAAATCCCTAGTCGACTGCCTCGAAGGAGAGGGCGCGTGAAGGCTATGGCAGCGGCGAAGGCAAAGGCAAAGTAAAGGTTCCTTTTCCCCTCTTTCGATATTTATAGGGGAAACCCGGACGGGCGGGATCTCTCACAACGCAAAAAGGTAACAGAATGCATTCAATGCGCCCACCTAACCGCGTCTCGAGCCGGGTGCAGGGCACACGCGGCACCTCTCCATTCGCTCCACTACCGGGCCCGCCACGACCGTCGCTCCGGCTTCGCGTCCGCGCGCTCTCCCCGACGGTTTCCGCCTAAAAAGGCGCGCCCAACGGGCAGAAGAATTCCAGACGACGGAGGCTTCTTCACAAAGGTAAAAACGGGCCCCGGCCCTAAGTCTCGAAGCAGCGAAGGCTGGCCCTCGAAAAGGGTTCGACAGCCGGCTTCGAGCACCCGAGTCAGGGACACCAAGGGGCGCCACTCGCGGCATTACTCGAGGGCCGAACCCTCGAGGCCTCTCACGTGTATCCAAGGCAGGGAGCTCGACGTGCAGTGAGATCCCCTCGGAGGGAGGCATCGAGCCACCGGGTCCTATCGAATGGACCCGGCACTCCTGCAGACTGGGCCCCCATGCTTTATGAGACCGCCTCCGGGCCACAGTCGACCCCTAACGAACGGGGCACGAGCTCTCACTTGGATTCCCCGTTACCAGCTCACCGGGAACCTCGATACTCGCCCACTCGGGGTAGTACGAGGCATCCCCCCTCGCATCCGATCGAAAGGACTCGCGGGATGACAAGCCAGGGCAATCGATATGCCGGACAGCTCGAGGAGCCGTGTAACACCTCTGGTGTTTAAGCATGTAATTAACTTGACATATCATCATTAGCATCATTAATCATCTTGATCATGATTTCATGTGTATGCATTTGCTTAGTGTATCATTTTATGTGATGTACCTCTATTGCAAAAACCCTTATTAGCCCACTTCTCCCTATAGGGGCAAAATGGTAATTTCACCTCTGTGCCTAGTTCTATGTAATTCTTGTTCAAATTTAGTGCCCTGATGTTGTTGTGCTTTGATCAAAGTTCAAAAGTCAGATTTGATTGATTTTCCTTTTGCACAAACCCTAAAATCCCAAATCCTGGATTTATTCCCTTTTTGATAACTTTTTCAAAATTCAAAATTTTGAGTTGGTTCAAAAAGCAAAGTTGTGAATCTGACCTAGAGGAACGACAACTTTGGTATTTACAGATTTCTATGTTTCTACATAAAATTTGAAGTAATTTCAAATTCATTCAAATTCCAGTTTTTGTCCCCTTTTCAGTTTAAAAATTTATTCAAAAACTATTGAGTTTCAGAAAAAGTGTATATTAGCAAAGTTGTAGGTTTTGACAAATGGAACAACTTTCATATATAAAGATTTTCAAGTTTCAGTTTGAAATCCAAAGTAATTTTGATTTGAATCAAAGTTGAAAAATGTTCCCTTTTCTGTTTTATTATAGTTCAAAAACTATTGGAATTGAAAATGTTGATATTGACAAAGTTGTAGATCTATTTTTTCTGAACAACTTTGGTGTTTTGAGTTTTTGTCGCACAGTTCAATTTTGAGAGTAATTTGCAAAATACAGAGATCAGCCAAAAGTCAAACCCTAAGGCCTAGCACTGTTCGTCCCCTACCTCTAGCCGGCGCAGTGCAGGAGGGGCCCCGGCCGTGGCCGAGCCTCCGGCGCTGCGTGTGCCGCGTGCCTGGCTGCTCCCCACGCGCCACCAACCTGCCGCCGCTATCCCCTGTTCCCTCCGCGCCCGCACGCGAGCGCTGACCCTCGCTCTCGGCCCCTACAGTGGTCCAGCGCGCCGCCGCCGCGTGGCCATCGCCGGCCGAGCTTGCGCCCGAAGCCCCGCTGCACGCCAGCTTATCCGTCAGAGCGCAATCGAGTGCGCACGCCCCCGCAAACCTTACCCGCGTAACCCCGAGCTCTCTACCTCCATAGCCGCGGCTATATAAGCCGCCGGAGCCCCGAGCTCCGCATTCAACCCCGCCACGTTGTCAGCCCACTCCAGACACTCCGCCGCTCCACATCTAGCCCGAAAGCTCCGCCTTGAGCTCGTGAAGCTTTCCCACCCTTCAATTTCACCTTCCCCGCCTCCTATCGCCCGGCGTAAGCTCGCCGTCCCCATCTCCGGCGGAACACCGATGAGCTCGGGTTCGTGTGAAATTCGCCGCCTCCGGCCATGATCATCCCTCACCGACCCCCGTGTCGTATTCCTGGCCCCGCGCGACTCTAACCCGGCCCTTGCGGTCTCGTGTGTTGCGCAGGACCGCCGGATCGCCGGAGCGCCGCAGCGGTCGTCTTCTCCCTCGAGAACGAGTCGAGCCTCACCCTCGAGAACGAGTCGAGGCCTCACCCTCGAGAACGAGTCGAGCTCACCCTCGAGAACGAGTCGAGCCTCACCCTCGAGAACGAGTCGAGCCTCACCTCGAGCACAAGTCGAGCCTCACCCTCGAGCCCTGCCTCCGACCCGTGGTAGCATCCGAGCCTCCGGCCTCTGCTTACATCCGCTTCGCGAGAGCCCAAGCCTCGGCGAGCGCATGCCTCCGCTTCGCCCGAGCCCAAGCCTCGGCGACGCATGCTCCGCTTCGCCCGAGTCAGGCCTCGGACGGAGGCTTACTTCTCCGTCTCGCCCGAGCCTCCGGGCCAGGGCCTCGGACGAGGCTGTGTCGCTTCCGTCTCGACCGAGCCGTCTCGACCGAGCCCGTCTCGACCGAGCCCGTCTAGCACGAGCCCCGCGCGATTCGCCCGAGCCCCGCGATTCGCCGAGCCCGGCTGACTAGAAGGAGCACAGTGCTCTTCTCTTTTTCTGAGAGTGTGAATAGTGTTCTGTTTTCTTTTTTGTATGATTTTCTGTGTGCATCCAAAAAATTCTGAAATTTTTGTGGTAGTAGACTCTTTATGCTCTGGAGTATTTATAAAAATATCAAACTTGAGTTTTGTGCAAAAATTTGAAAATGTAAAATTCCCCTTTTAATTGAAAAATGAAGGTTTTGGTATTTTTGGAGAGTGATCTATAACTCCAAAAATTATGAGATCACTTTTTGTGAGCTAGTTATGCCATGGCAAGTCTCTAGTAAAATTTTGAAGTCTTTTGGAACAAGTTGATTTTTGAGCATTTATTTTAATTCTTGAATAGTGCCTTTTGTTAATTAAATGTCTAGAATTATTTGAACACCTTAATGACCTCCAAAAATTATGAAATTTGTTTTGCCATCTATCTACACCATAATGAACTTATGTGATTAATTTGGTAATTTTTGGAGCAACTTCATAAAATGACCTTTTAAATAAATTAAGAAAATAGAAAAGATGGATTAGGGTTGGTAATAAGTGTGTGATGATGTGATCTTTGGATTGATTGATGTTCATAGACCCCTACCCTTTGGTCTATGATGTTTGTGATGCTATGTTTGGTTGATGCTTAGGATAAATTATAATAAGGGCTAGTTTAATCAATATTGCTTAAGGAAGAAATGGTTACCTTTTATGCTCAACCTAGATTTCAATCATGCCTTGCTTAAAAGTAATGTAGAATCAGTGGAATTGTCTTGCACCATAAGTTCATATCATCATTCTCATGAGCATTCATCATTGCATCCGTATAGTTGACGAAGAAGGACCTGAAGTCGAGGTAGCCACCGAAGGATCTATCCCCGAGGCAACCCCGAGCTCCGGCACCTACACCACCAACCCCGAGTCTGCTCTTTTTGCCATCCAAGGCAAGCCCCGGTGCATTTAACCCTTCCTTGAATTTATAAAGTGATTTCCTTAAATGCTTTTGAGTTAAATTATTGCATTAGGTTTATAGGAATTGAGTGATATCCTAACTGATGCATTATCCACCTTGACCACTGATACACCCAAAGCCTGCTTTTCAAAAGTATTTGAAAAATGCTTAGCAATGCTTATTGAATTAGACTTTGCAATAAAAATGCCAATTTCAAAAGTGTGATCACTGAAAGAAACTTTATGGGAATTTCTGGTTTACTCCCACTATTGGCTAAGTATCTGATCCGTACTTAGTCAATGGGAAGGAGAGGTTGTCCTTGCGTACGGTGCCGTCATGTTGTAGTCCGGGACTCAACAGTTGACACCGACCGGGACAGGGTTGAAAAACCGACAGGACCTGTACTCTTGGGTTAGAGTCCCGAGGTGCTTGTCGCTGGCGGAAAAATGTAGGGACCATCCGTATGGGGGCCTGCTGGTCAAGACTTGTAACTATTCACATACTACGGAAAGCTCTGGCTCCGAGAAGTCCATTATTGGACCGACAACCGCGCACTGGGAGTGGAGAGATGGCGGAAGTAGCATGTACCCACGTGGGTTAGAGTCCCGGATTGGAGTGGTGTACTGTATTTCCGGGTGGCGTAGGACCGGGCCCAATCTTGGAGGAATCGTGGAAGACGAGTTGGCATATGCAAGCTTGGGTGCTACATATGCAGTGTGAATAGGGATCCTCAGCTGAGTATTATTTATCCGGATTAACGTTGCTCCTCGGTTATGGAGACTTGGTCCACTGACTGTCAACGGAGAGTGGTTCTCAACTAGGAATGTTTTGAAATGTAAAATGAATCATGAATGATGAAGAATTGAGGAATATTGAATCTTTCAAAAATAAAATAAGGTTACAAAAAATGCTTTTCTGCAAAATACTTGATCTTGCTGAAGCCTTACCTTGACTACCCTAAGCCTTCATTCCTGAGTCTTCTCCCTTTTTCTTTAGTCGGGTAAGTCTTGTTGAGTACCTTTGTACTCAGGGTTTTATTACCCATGTTGCAGGTATGGCAGATTCCTCAGTATGCCGTGGACCCTGCTGTGTGACTGTTGTTCAGGAAGAGGCCGACGAGGCCGACGAGTGATTATTCACCCTCGGGCTGGGTGAAGTATCTTTACCCTTCAGTTGTTGTCATGCGCTACTCTGCCAACTCTATCTATTTGAACTATGGTCTGTAATAACTTCACTTTGATTTTATGTTGAACCCTGGTTTGTAAAACTATTGTTATCTAAGTCTTCCGCTATTTACTCCGATGTTATTTGTCAAAATGTTCAAGAGATTGTAACTGAATTGTGAGATGATCCTGCGGACATCGGGCACTGATGTAGCCCAGTAGCGAAACCGGTCTTAATCTCTTGGCTGTACGGGTCGACTGTCAGTGGTTGACGGCGATCAGTGGGCCATGGGTTTAGGGCTGTTACGTTACAAGCCGGCCAGTCGGTTCAGCCTGGCACCCCTCGACGAAAGAGGGTCTAAAAACTCGGACAGTTGCGACTAATCTCTTTTTTTTATGTGAGCATGAGATTTTCAGGCCTCGGGTGAAAGCTCGACCCCCGTCTCGCCTGAGCCCTCCAAGCCAAGCCCCGGACGAAGTCCCCCACGGCAAAGGAAAGGTACACCCGACGCCGCGATCTGCGCGTCCTGACGATTTCCGCCTAAAAAGGCGCGCCCACTGGGCAGAAGGTTCCTAAACGATGGAGGATTCTTCGAGAAGCCCACGAGGGAGTTCTAACCACTCCCCCCTGGCCTCGGGGGCTACACCCGCGGGTGTCGCTCGCACGACACCCACGGAATCAAATCGACAAGACCCTCGAGACCAGTTAGCTACCCATCGAGATCCCAATCTAGAGCCCCTGCTCGAGTGCAAGCACTCAAACAAGGGCTCGGGGGCTACTGTCGGTGGTACAAAAAGGGTACCCCCATTCAACGCAAACACGCGAACGCTCTATCTCCGTCTCGCCCGAGCCCTCCCAGCCAGGCCTCGGGCGAACGCGCAATCTCCGTCTCGCCCGAGCCCTCCCGGCCAGGCCTCGGACGAACGCTCTTTTCTCCGCCTCGCCCGAGCCCTCCCGGCCAGGCCTCGGGCGAACGCTCTTTTCTCCGCCTCGCCCGAGCCCGCTGAGCCAGGCCTCGGACGAACGCTCTTTTCTCTGCCTCGCCCGAGCCCGCTGAGCCAGGCCTCGGGCGAACGCGATCGCTCTCCGTCTCGCCTGAGCCCTACAGACCTCGGGCGAGCACGCTCCTACACCTCGAGCCCTATCGCACGGACCTCGAGTGGTACAGACAGCCGTACCAGCCCCATACCACGCATTTAATGCCTTCACCTACTCCGGTCATGTCCACTGGAGCACAGCACGTACCACAGTAACTCGGTGTAAAGGTCAAGTCTCGTTTTCACCACAAGCATGGGCGAAAGGGCACCAGTACAGCACTATTCGACCATACCATGCACTGTAGCCCCTCGAGACCGGCTCCGCGCCCCTCGAGCCATGCACTGTAAACACCTCGAGGCCGGCTCCGCGCCCCTCGAGCCATGCACTGTAACACCTCGAGGTCGGCTTCGCGCCCTTCGAGCCCTAACTACTTTCATACTATTGGAGGACAGGTACCCCAAGACCCGGAGAGACCCCGCCGCGTCCTGTGCATTCTGGGATGGGTGCTGTACGGCTCCCACCTTTGCCGCGCCACCACGTCCGCGCCCAGGATGGAAGCCACGACCCAAGGACGCCTCAACAGCAACGACCACGTCAGCTCCAGTGACCCCGATAAGACAGAGTTCCTACCCTTCTCCGTATGGGGCACCATGCGCCCCGACGCCTGTTATACCCTTATGTAACCCTGGCCTCCCCTTGCTCTATAAAAGGGGACACCAGGGCCCTCATTCAGGGGGACGGAAAGAAACATCAAGTGACAACACACGAGTCCACACACATACACGAGTCCGGACTCCGGTCCATGCTCATTGAGCTTGTATTCGCCCCTGTACAAGCACTTAGGTGCAAGTAATACAAGAACATCCCCCCCCCCCCGCTGGACGTAGGGCCTTCTTGGCCCGAACCAGGATAAATCCTTGTGTCCGCTTGCATCACCATCCAGGAAGAGAAGCACGCGATCATATTACTCGTTGGTGTGATACCCCCGGGTACGAAACACCGACAGGCTGCAAAGGAAAATATACGTGACTTACAATGAAAAGTAATGTATAGCACAATTAGTGAATTCAAAATTTTAATAGAAACTATCAAACTACTACAATGAAAAGTAATGTATAATAATAAGTAGGCCAGACAAATACAAACTATAATTTGTAAATAGATAAATTCAAAAACGATAAAGAAGTTTAATTCCATATGTTGGAAAAAACGCTTAAGTAAAAAAGTTAGTGGATTACTATAGAAATTTAAAATGTCACATCTTTCACTCACAATAGTGGCTTAAAACTACTACATTGATTCTATAGATCTAGACTGTATCAAAAGACATTGAATAAATAAATGCACATAGAACAAGTATGAGAAATACATAATAACAGATAATTCGATTATAGCATGCATTATAGCTGGATTTCGTCATACATAACAATAAAAAGAACAAGGAAACTACAAGGGAGCATTTGTGTGT
This sequence comes from Coix lacryma-jobi var. lacryma-jobi, assembly GCA_009763385.1. Classification (NCBI taxonomy): domain Eukaryota; kingdom Viridiplantae; phylum Streptophyta; class Magnoliopsida; order Poales; family Poaceae; genus Coix; species Coix lacryma-jobi. The sequence continues at coordinate 32,364,678 of CM019827.1, forward strand.
GGTCTATGTTTTTGTGTGTGTGTGTGTGTGGTGGGGGGGGGAAGGTTCGATGAAGTTTTCATAGTTTGTTTGGGAATGCTTGATGTGCCAAAAGATGACCAAGAAATGGAACAGTTTGTGAGAGACTTGGACAATGGTTTTATCCGGTAATGAAGCTCATCACACTACTGCACGATGGGCCTTTAGCTCCGGTCCAAAATGGCCTTTATCCCCGGGCATGGAGCCGGGGCTAAGGAATCGGGACTAAAGGCCCGACCTTTAGCCCCGGTTCCCCGCCCGGTTGGTAATACCAACCGGGACTAAAGAGGTCTCTAGCCGAGCCACGGTTGCTGGCCTCTTTAGTCCCGGTTGGTATTACCAACCGGGGCTAAAGACCCTCGGGGGCTGTCCTCCTTTTTCTCTTCAAATGTGTGGATGTTCTTTAATGCATGGTATAAACATATATTATTCCAACAGAATTTTTCTAACAGAAAATATATTACAGTCCTTAAATATTACAACTCAAATATTACAGAATGTTTAAATATTATTCTAACAAAAAATTTATTATAGTCCTCAAATATTACAACTCATGTAACCAAATATTATTGTCCTCAAGCAACAAATAAATCACAAGTCCTCAGACAAAACTGTTCTCAAGCTACAAATAAATGACAAGTACATGCTGCAATATAACAACTCACAAATACTCAACCATACACATGTATCAGTACCTATTAAACAGCGATTCTGCAATGCTGTCATGAAAGGCATTCATTTGTGCACGGTCTGCACTATCAGGTCTAGGAACAGTTTCTGGCTAATGAAACGAGGCTTCAGGAGGCACAAACTTAGAATGACGATCCAAAATCTGAAAGTCGTCATCTAATTCCGCACTCAACCTTATGAAGTTATGCAACGCAACAGCAGCAGTAATAATGTGCGTTTGAGTTTGAGGAGGGTAGCAAGGGATTTTCAACAGTAAGCGCCACTTCATCTTCAAAATGCCAAAGGCCCTCTCAATGACGTTTCTAAGAGATGAGTGTGCACAATTGAATATCTCATGTACACCTTGAGGTTCTCCGGCGTTTTGAAAGTCTTGAATGTGGTACTTCGTTCCCTTGTAAGGAGCAAGGTACCCGGGACAGTTTGGGTAGCCGCCATCCACCAAGTAGAACATCCCTACAGCACCAAGTACCTGTCATTGTTACATGCTTCAATTAGAAATGTCAAAACAATTAGCAGCTAGGTTTCTACCTTGAGGAGGGTGAGGAAAGTAATCCTTGAATGTTGATATGGCATCCTGAAACACTCGTGTCATGGGCAGACCCCGGCCATCCCGCGAGGAGAAATGTGAAGACCATGTCAAAATCACATACAGCCATCACATTTTGAGTGCTAATGCCCTTGCGACACAAGTGCTGCACAAACTTATCTTGTGGTACGACAACAGGGAAGTGACTGCCATCTATAGCTCCTATGCAGCTCTTGAATTCAGGATAGAATCTATGGTTTCTCAACCTAGGATGCATTGTCCTAAATTCTGGGTCCCGAGGTTTAATGATGTTGTCTGCAAGTTTAAGCACACAAGACAACACTCTATAGAACATGTTGTGGACAGTGCCTAGAGATCTCTCAAATCTGTCCTCAGCTTTCCTATACGGTTGTGGAGCACCAAGCATCCATAGGAACAGACCTAAAGCCTCAATAGATGTGGACTTTGCAGTGTCTTTGATGCCATGCTCATCTACCAAGACCTTATGCAGTCTATAGAACATAGCTGGGGAAATTCTAAACATGTTGTAACACCTAGTTTCATCTGCTAGTTTCTGTTGTACCCACTCCAGGCCAGTCATTGTTGGCACCCTATAGTCTGACCTATTGTAATGCTTTTCGAAATGCAAGGCATACATGTTCATACCAAGCTGTATTGCAGCTTCTTCATCAGCATCAAAGAATAGGCTGAAAAATTCGTCCTCCCACTGTTCATCATCGTCATCGTCATCATCGTCGTCGTCATCTGTAGTTACCGAAGCTCCAGGTTGCCCAACCATCTGAACACATGAAAAAAAACAAATGAACACAAATTAGTATCATTTTACAAAAGCCTATATACCCATGCAGCAGTACTTGAAAGATCACTTATACCCAGAAAGAAACACCATCAACGATTCACAACCGCACAAAACAAATTACTTCGCAATTCATCCACGAATGAACATCAGCAATTAATGCGAATAACAGACTTTGTTCGAACATTCAAATCACATAAATAATTCAAACACCACCATATACATGACAGACTTAGTTCACGATACAAAAGGCACGACAAATGCATGGATAAAAGGGTCTAGTTAATGACCCTCGAGCTCGCATGGTCTTTAATGATGGCCAGCCTTCCTTTGGGAGCTGACTGCAGGAAAAATCTTGTATCGATTTCATTTCTAGCGATCCTGCCCACAGCAACCCACAGCTCTGAATTTTCCTCTGTTACCCCTGCCTCTCTAGCCAGCTTTGCAACTAGGTCAACGGTTTCCAGTTTTTCATTCTTCTTGGCCTTGTGAGCCTGCTTCCTCTGACTCCACATCTCCTGCAACACTGCAGTCCTGTTCTCCAAAGTTAAGGTCAAGTTCCTCATGTTCTCATTTATCCTGACTGCTGGACTCCTGGACCTCTTGATTGGAGTACCAGTTGTGCTGTGGTTGCTGAGACTGTTGTAGCTCCTCTTACTGCCACTGCTCTGAGGGGTGCGCACGTCTTCTTCATCATAAGTACTAACATATAGTGGAGCATTCTTACGGCCAGGAACATAAGCCGTCTCCCCAGTGACAGCTGCGCCCCCGAACATGATATCCAAAAGATCCATGTATGGTGGCATTGCACCTTTCAGCTGCTCCTGGAAAACAAAAAATAGAGATCAACATGTTATAAACTCTCGAAAGCATGCACTGAAGCATGAAAACATAACCGATTTAGGTGTACCTTGTCGTCGTTCTCCTCCCACAATTCATCTGTAGCGTTGACGGAACCATCTGGATTGCGCCCCAATCCCGTTTCTTTGTTCTGGAGGTTTCGTAGGCTATTCCAGAGAGTCCTCGGCTTACGGTACTTGTAGCCAAAGTTGACGTTATCGTGAACTAATTCGGTGGCTTTGAAAAAGCCTCCGACAGGTTCTGCCAACCCCACCTGTTCATTTGACCCCCTGGGCAGTTGTCCTTGCGCATCTCTTCAATGTACAGCTCACAGAAGATACGGGTGTTTTTCGTACTCCATCGGACCCTGCTTAGGATGTTCTGAAATTATGCAGAATCTCTGAGTCTTGCATGTCATTTCATTAGTCAATAAAGTAACCAATACCAGGTTGCATGTTATTTCACTACTTAATGATTCATGCAGCAAGCAAAGCACAACAAGTAAAGAAATGAGATAGCTTGGGGCTTCTTCTTGTTGGGGCAAGCTTTTGCAAGATGTCCCATCTCATGGCATTGATAGCACATGAAATGAGATAGCTTTTCTTGTTGTTGCTTCTTCATTTCTCTTTCATGTCTTCTCTTGCCCCATCTCTTGCCTTTGACATTGCTTTTGTTAAAGCCAATGCCACTCTTGTCACCATAGCTTCTTTGATTCTTCATTATGTGCTCATGGGTGACCTTTGATCTACACCACCTCTCTAACTTGTTGCTCAAGTTCTTCACTTCACTTTTGAGCTCATTGTTCTCCTTCAAAAGGTTAGTCTCACAAGACAAAGAAGTAGAACAAGCATCTAAATGTGAAGAACATGGCATGTCTAATAAATCATCACAAGAGGTGGATACATGCTTCTTCTCTACATCACATGGGTTAGCACAAATATGTGATTGATCATTTGACCCAAATGATGAGATCTCACTAGTTTTAGTTTCTTCATTAGAAAACTTGTTAGTGAGAAAAGCATGGTCTATTACCAAGTTGTCATGAGCAACACTAAGTTCCTCATGAGTCAATTTAAGCTCATCATGTGAACAAATAGTAACATAAAGTAGATGCTTTTGTTGTTCACATGCATTCTTTAGAAATGAGTTTTCTTTTGTCAATTTTGCATTTTTAGACATCTCATTTTCTAAAGCGATGGTCATGCTAGCATATTTACTCAAGAGCTCCTCATATGCATTAAGATCAGTCACATTAGCTTTGCAAACCTTAGTGTCACCGTGTGACATGAAGCAATGTGATGTAGTGGTTGGAGAGCTCGACGAAGTATCACTCTCATGGCCGGAGCATGAACCATCATCATCAAGTGTGCTTGGAATATCATCATCACTTGCATCACTTGAGCTTGAGGTGGAGCAATCTTCCACACTCACGGAGTTGTGGCCTTGCTCAACCACCTCGCGTGCCTCTTCCTTGGGCTCATCAACATCATCATCATCGGAGATCGCCCCATATTTCTCATTGAGATAAATCCAAATCTCATGGGCGGACTTCAAGTCCATGATCTCACCAAATATGTTATCCTCCATAGATTGATAGAAAATGTTAGTAGCTTGGCAATCGAGATGTAGGCATTTCTTTTGTGCTTGAGTTGCATTCTTTCTATCCAACACAAGAGAAAGGCCCACATCTACGATCCACCACATTTGAGGACTAATAAATTTAAAATTGCATATCATCCAATTTTTCCACCGTGCAAAGTGTGTGCCATCAAAAATGTGTGGACACTCAACATCTAGCCCATAAGTCGCCATCCTCTCGGGTCGGTGAAGACCACAAATGAGAGACTTTGCTCCGATACCAATTGAAGGGTCGAGATGGCGGACTAGAGGGGGGGTGAATAGTCCTTTTTAAAATTAATCGCACCGGCTAACCGAAACAAATGCGGAATTAAAACTATCGGTCTAGCCAAGACTACACCCCTCTACTTATACTCTATGACACCTTATAAAAGATCCTAAACAATGCAAATAAGGTGCCGCGCTAGCTAGAGCTCACCTAAACAATTCTAGCTTGCAAGGTTACACAAACCTAAGCAACTAGTACTCAATCAACCGGGGAGCTCCTATACATGCCACTAAGCAAAAAGCACAAAGCCTAAGCTCACTAGCAATGCTCAATAACAAGGCTACACAAGCCAAATTAGAGAGCTTAACTTAGCTACACAAACTAAGCAATGTGACTAGCAAGACTACAAGTCAACTAGTCACTCATGGGATCAACTTCTATGCTACACAAGCAAGGAAGGTAACTAGCAAGCTACACAAGCTAACTAATCATAAGAGCAACTACACTAGCACATGTATATGAACAAGTAAATACAAGCTAGTGAAAGGAGTTTGCAAACCACCGAGAAGATGAACACGAAGTTGACACGGTGATTTTCTCCCGAGGTTCACTTGGTTGCCACCAAGCTAGTCCCCGTTGTGTCGACCACACACTTTGGTAGTTCGGCGGCTAATGGGCACCACACCTAGCTCGACACTCGAGCGCCGCAAGAACTCACCCACAAGTGAGGGTAACTCAATGACACGCGCAATCCACTAGAGTTGCTCTTCGCGATCCCCGCGGGGCGAGCACAATGCCCCTCACAATCCTTCTCCGGAGCCACGCACAATCTTCACGCGGGCTTCACGACGGAGACTCGATTACCAAGCCGTCTAGGAGGTGGCAACCTCCAAGAGTAATAAGCACCACCGGCTTGCAACTCGAACACCTAGTGCCACTCGATGCTATCTCTCAAAGCAACGCACTAGGATCACTCTCTCACACAATCGGATGAGCACTAAAGCATATGTGTGTTAGAGGGCTCACAAGCACATCCACACAAGCCACCAAGGCTTTGGAGTGCTCCAACCACTGGCCCAAAGCCGGCCCCAACGACTATATATAGAGGGGAGCGGCCAACTAGCCGTTTCCCCTTTTCTGCGCTTGGTCGGTAGTACCGACCCCTCCTGGGCGGTACTACCGGCTTAGTCAAACTAGCCGTTACCACACGACCCGCTGATTTAGGCGAAGCACCGACTCTCTGGTCGGTACCTCCGAGGTCGGTAGTACCGAGGTCATGGCGGTACTACCGCCAGGCCATTTTTGGCTTGAACAGAGAGCATCTCACAAAGGGACTCGGTCCCTCGGAAACTACCGCCCAAAGGTCGGTACCTCCGAGGTCGGTGGTACCGAGGTTATGGCGGTACCACCGCCAGGCCATTTTCAACTCAAACCAGAGAGCTCCGCAAACTTGGTTACTACCGGCCATAGGTCGGTACCACCGCGGGCGGTAGTACCGAGGTTATGGCGGTACTACCGCCAGGCCAAACCAAGCCACATCCAGAGAGGCTGCAAACAGGCCTCTTGGGTCGGTACTACCGACCACCAGGGTCGGTACTACCGACTACACCAGCCTGCACTCCCCGCGCTCGAACGGCCATAACTCTTCACTCCAAACTCCGATTTCGATGATCTTGGACATTTTGGAAAGCTTATTCAGAGGGCTACACATCCCACATGAATTCAAGATCCAAATCACAAAGGATTAGAACAGAATTCCAATCCAAGATCCATCGCTTCTCTTTTTCAACCAAAGCTTTCTCCGAAACTTCTCCGAGTTGATCCAAATCAACTCCAACACCTTCTCCTTTGCAAATGTGCCAACACCACCAAGTGTACACCATCATGTGCATGTGTGTTAGCATTTTCACAAACAATTTTCAAAGGATTTTCACTTGCTCTCACCACGCCACTCGATCTTAGTAACATCGCAAAGTTAGATCGCTCAAGTGGCACTAGATGACCGATATGCAAACAAGTTTGCTCCTCTTAATAGTACGACCATCTATCCTAAACCCGGTCATAATCTTCTCTACACACCTATGACCGGTGAAATGAAATGCCCTACAAATATACCTTTGCCTTGCGCATTCCATTCCATCTCCTCTGGTGTTGATGCAACACATGCACCAACCTCTTCATCAAATGATATGATCCACTTCATATCATCACATGGCCTCCATGGTCCATCGATCTTGACATCACTTGCTCTTCACCATCGCTTCGGTCCTTCGGCGCCAAGTCTTGCTTAAGCCTCCTGACACTCGGTACCAACGGCTTCAAAGCCTCAACTTGCCCTTCACCTTCGCAACCGGTCCATCAAGCCAAGTCTTGCCTTGATCTTCACCATCTTAGCCACATGACTCCATGTCATGTTTCATGTGCATTAAGCTCCTTCTTCACATGTGTGAGCCTTGCAACATCTTCCAAGCCATTTCACCTCTATGGCATATGTTGCTCACACATGATCACCTATGGACTAATCACCTGTGTAATTCACTTCAAACACCATTAGACCACCTAAAGTTGTCACTCAATTACCAAAACCAAACTAGGACCTTTCAGGTGTGCTGATACCCAGTCATGCCCGGCCACGACGCGCCGGCGTTGAGGTCGAGCGAACCGAACCGGAGGGGTTGCCGAAGCTGTTCAGTGCTAGTGGACGACGCGTTGTTGCCGAAGCCGGAGGGGTTGCCGAAGCCGGAGGGGTTGCCGAAGTCGTAGTCGTAGCCGAAAAACGGCGGTGGCTGCGACATGAAGTCCCTGGTGTTTGAGGCGGCGAAGTTGGGGAACGAGCCGGCGTCGAACTCGCCGTCTTCATTGACGTCGCCGTGGTACCCGTCCATCGCCGTGGAGGACAAGCGGAGGCGGGGAGAGACCGGCGGGAGATGCGGCGGCGGGGGTAGGAGAGACCGCGAGCGGCGGCGGCGGGGATAGAGCGCTACGGGTGGAGAGACCGGCGGGAGCTGCGGCGGCGGGGGTAGGAGAGACACCGGGAGCTGCGTCGGCGGGGGTTGGAGAGACCGGGAGCGGCGGCGGCGGAGACAGAGCGCTACGGGTGGAGAGACCGAGGGTAGGAGCACTAGGGTTGGATGAATGGATAGGCTTTTAGTCCCGGGCGGTGACACCACCAGGGACTAAAAGACCTTTAGTCCCGGGGCGTACGGCCGCCCGGGACTAAAGGTTTGGACCTTTAGTCCCGGGCAGGCTTACGCCCCGGGACTAAAGGTGGACCTTTAGTCCCGGACTTTAGTCCCGGGTGGTGTCACCGCCCGGGACTGAAGGGGTTTCTCCCGCCAATGTTTTGGGTTTGCAGTATTTTGAGTTTTATAATAAGTTTTCATTATATAAATATGTTGTAATGTTGTTAATTGCATAGTTAAAATATCACATAATTATATCTCTCATTCTTATCAACAAATTTAATTTTCTAGCTCAAATTTATAAACAAGTTCATGACACCCAAATTTAATAAGCATCACTAGTGGCATATAAGTAGTAGCAGTTGAACTTGTCTAATTAATTATTACATCAAGATAACTGTGCAGCCTCATCTACTTGGCCACAACCAAAGCAACTAACAACACCTGCACATTTTGTCCACATCACAGTCCAACAAGATGGACTGTCTGCCACTCCAACCTGATAGGAAGGTAAAGTAGGGGTAGGTGAAGTAGGAATTGAGTTGATTCTTGAGTTGAAAGCCTCTAGAGCTGCAGAAGCTTCCTCAAAAGACTTGTATTTTTTATGCATAGCTCCCTTAACTTTGAGGACATACTGACTGCACTCGGCCCAGCTGGTGTAAATACCTGGCTTGGTGCCCTCGAAAACAACATACCAAGCAGGCATCCTTCTGCATTTGTAGTTGAGCAGTAAACTAAAGTATTATATATTTCTACTTTTTGTAAACAAATGATTTAACTGATTTCTATTTCTCCAAAAAATTAAAATAAACTAATTAAACCGGTCACATTATGTAAACTAAAGTATTATATATTTCTAATTTCTGTAAACAAATGATTTAACTGATTTCTATTTCTCCAAAAAATTAAAATAAAATAATTAAACCGGTCACATTTTGTAAACTAAAGTATTATATATTTCTATTTTTTGTAGGCAAATGATTTAAATGATCTCTATTTCTCTAAAAAATTAAAATAAACTAATTAAACTGGTCACATTTTGTTTTTAGGGTACTAATTTAAACTATCAAGTGAATGAACTCAATATATATATACACTACTGGAAACTTGAAATTCCCTCACGGTGCACTACCTCTAGGGAAAATAAAAATATCGAAATGAAAATGTACGTATCGTCATAAAAAATAAAAATATCACTATGAAATTTCTTACGGTGCACTTACCGTCAGGGAAAAGAAAAATACCGTCAGGGCTAGCTCGACAGGGTAATTCCAGTTTACATTGGCGTTGGTCAGGGAATTTCAAGTTTCCAGTAGTGATATGGCAGCTAAAATTATGAAAAACTGAAGGCAGTAACCTTTGAATTAGTCGATGTCGACGTAGATGTGATGAAATAGATCAATCGCTGGAGATATGTTAACAAACAAAAATCACCGGAGAAGAGAGCAAACAAGCAGCAAAGCAAGAACTCAATGAAAAAAAATGAAGACTGAGAGAGCTCGGGCCGGGGCGGAAGAAAGTGGAAGAACAGTTCAAATATAGGGAGAGACATTTAGTCCTGACCCTTGTTCCTAGCCGGGGCTAAATACCAACATTTAGCCCCGGCTAGATACAGCAACCGGGGCAAAACCTTTAGCCCCGGTTGGTGTCACCAACCGGGGCTAAAGGTCAATCTTTAGCCCCGGTTGGGGACACCAACCGGGACTAAAGACCTTTCTAGTCCCGGGCGCAAATTTTTTCGTGACTAATGCTGATTTTGCAAATCGTCGAAAGGCCTGTTCTCAGTTGAAAACTAGATGTTACCTTGACTTGGCCTCTGTAGAGATTGTACATCCACGGAATAGGAGTACGTGGAACAAAAAAAGGAAGAGGAGGGGAGAGTGGCAATAGGTTTATTAAGTCAAGGGTACGGTCGACAATAGCTATACATTTTGTTCCTACCGATTGATTCAGTAAAAAGATGATGCACGCGAAGAGAGGACAATTGCAATTAAACTAACAAATTAAACTGTTTACAAAAAGTTATTTTCAATTAAAAATAGCTAAATGTTAGAAGGAAAAATGTAGCTACCCATGCAATAGCGCGCGGGGCCAATATGGTATTTCCAAATCACTACTAAAAATGGTGGGCTTCTTCTAGTGCTTTTAAGTAGTAGTAGTAAACCCTACCACTAGCTATAGCATATGAAAATCTCACTTGGAGACACTTGGAGACATTTAGTAGGAAAAATATATACTAGATTTTAAATGTTAAAATACTAGGAGAATCTCACGTACTTCACCGGGAGAAGATTGAAATTCTGGTTGTGAATATGGGTGGCCAAGTTTTAGTTCGTAAAGTTTTTGGCGAAAAGTTCATGTAGCACTTTCGTTGTTATTTGACAAATTTTGTCTAAATATGGACTAATTAGGCTTAAAAGATACGTCTCGACATTTACAGATAAACTATGTAATTAGTTATTTTTTATCTATATTTAATGCTCCATGCATGTGTCTAAAGATTCGATGTGACGGAGAATCTTGAAAATACATTTAATTAATTTTGCTGGGGAACATTTTACTGGAGTGAAACCTAAGAAATGTGCCTATATATAATCTTGCTAGGCACACCTGAGCCCTGTGTGATGTGGTGCAGTTTGCAGGAGGTGATGTGGTTGCTGCGTTTGCGCCCATGCGTTTTAAGAAAGTGCAAGTCCTTTTCAGACAGCTTCGTAACACTTGGGGGTGCAGCTCAGATGTTAGCCTTTTGTTCCTTTTTATCCTTTTTAGGTTGGTAGGGAAAGCGACGCACATCACACTGCACCTGCACGGATGATTTGCACTCTCTCATCAGCGAGCCTAGAGCTAGCAGCGGCAGTACGCCGTGGAGGCACCCCACCACCACGCCCCCACGGCTCAGGCACGGCCGGTGTGCTCATTGTTCAGCTCACGCATGCACTTTACTTGGAACCGCCGGCATGCATGTGCATGTGGCTTTGCAATGCAAGTGACCAATCAGCAGTGGACGACGACACACGTGTAGTGATCGACTCGTCTGCCTGCCCCAGGTTTCCTCGATCGCCTGTCTCTTGCACTTGCTGCCTTGTGTGTGAAAGTTGTTCGATCGAGAGCCCTGAAGGAAAGCTACACCTAGCGCACCGTTACAACGTTGATCTGAGCTAACAGATGACAGATGCATGTGCGCGCGGATTTTAATTTAGCCCTGAAAACGATCGAGAGACAGTTACGTATACTGCAATACTACTGGACTACTGTTGGCAGTGCGGTGCCAGCAACAGCTTGTGTACCGTTTTTTCCTGTGAAAACTTTTCTTGGCAGCTTCAGATTTACTACTCCAGATGCAGTATATGCGTGTGTCCTACCTATTCCTGTCAATGAGAGCGATTACAGCAGTCTCCATCCGTTGTTTTGACCATGTGGGGACAGGAATTAAAGCTAACTACTGTTGGTAGAGTAGAAGAACCCAATTCAAGCGGCACAAGTTTCCCACACAAGTTAGGCCTCAGTGACCAGCACAGCCATTGCTTTGACTGACATACAGTAAGCAGCTAGACGCAAGTGAAAGATAAGCAAGCAAGCGCAGTTTATTTCTACAAGTACGGCAGAAAGGCCCCGGCCTACACGCACACTGACAGTATACTACAGTCTACAGCGCCATATACCAGGTCGTTTCGCCATTTCCAACACGGAAAAGGGGCGGGCGCGAGATAAAGGCCATCCTCCATCATCGTCAGGGCCACCGACCCTCAGTTTTGTAATGCACCCTTCTTCACTAAACAATATACTATAATCTCCCTTAGGGCTTCGGGATCATGCCAATCAGAGCGAACACGCTGCGCTTTCTTTAATTAAACATATATATAAACATCTCCCCGCGATCGACGATGGATCAGATAAGGATCCAGTTGCTTTCTTTAGTTGAATGTGTTAGCTGATAGTGTATATAGTACGCTCATCTAGCACAGTCGTCGTCCTAGCTAGCTACGGTGTACGTGTACTACCGGTACAGTACGTGCTTTTGGCCCATGTCCGTTGCCCGTGACGTGCGACGTGACGCTGCGCGCGAGGGGGCGGTGCATCCCACACCCATCGCCCCATGGATGATGATAGTGTAGATCAGACATCAGAGGCTGGACCGTGCGCCTGCGTGCGTGCGTGTGTGTGTGTGTGGTGTGACACTGTGGGTCTGTGACTGATCGACGTACCATGGCCACTACTGGCACCAGCGCGCGTGCGTCATGAGCGGACGGAGACCGGGCAAGGCTGCAAGGCCAGGCCGGTTCGAACCTTCCCTTCAGCCTTTCTTTCATTCAGGGCTTCTTCAGCCAGGGCGCAGCAGGGCCGGGGGCCCCCCTCCGCGCGCGCGCGCGGTGCAGCCAGCGTCGTCAGCAGACCTCTGCCTCTGCGCGCCGCTGACCGGCCGGTGACAGACAGGTGCGCTTTGACACGGACCTTCTATACTGGCTAGCCGCAGAATCCATCCGACCCTGGAGCTGGAGGGAGAGAAAAATATTGGAGCGGACCATGCATATCCCCATCCGTCCGTCCGTCCATCCGCCATGCATATCTCGTCTCGTCTCTGGTCCTTCCGAGTCCCGATGCAGTAAAAGATACTAGTGTATGGGGCGCACGCAGTATTATAATGCGGCGATGATTGGTGGTGTCATGTGTCTGTGCGTGTGTCACCAAAGGATGTCATACACATGCAGTATGTACTTGTATATGTGTGCTCCATCCGGTACGTGGCTAGTGTTTTCTATTGAGGCCATGTTTAGTTTCCCTAACTTCCCCAAATATTTCTAAATTCTCTGTCACATCAATCTTTAGCTGCATGCATGAAGCATTAAATATAGTTAAAAAAATAACTAATTATACTTTTAATATCTACGTGTCGAGACGAATCTTTTAAGCCTAGTTGGTCTATGTTTGAACAAAGTTTGTCAAATAACAACGAAAGTGCTACAGTGCGTTTTCCAAATACTTCTCGGAACTAAACAAGCGCTGAGATTAGCATGCATATGCGCGTGCCGTCGTCACTGTTCGCGTGAAAGGTGTGTCTGCTGGTTTCTTGTGACCGATCCGTGACAAAAGAGCTGAAGAAAGGGGCTCGTTCGTACGTACTCGGTGCATGACTCGGTGTGTCGATATATAATATATATATTCATACGAAAAAAAGGCTCATGCAGTTGGACAATCTGGAATGCTCGAAACAACATAATCTTCAGAGCTACGCAAACTTCGATTCAGAATTGCAGAAGCTTTTTCTTTGCAGAATTAAAATTGCTTGAGCATAGAGAGCTAGTTCAAGTTTAGCTCCTGTGTTTGCTTCCTGGATTCAAAACTTGGAGCTGCTTTGATCCTTTACCTCTCCTCTCTGTTCTCTTCTTTTCTCGTTTCTCCTTGTTCCCTAAACTTAGGTTAAGCCTGTTGTTTCTTCTTTGTTTTTCTATTGTAATCTTATTAATATTTTTCAATAAAAGTCTGTAGGGACTTCGGTCCCTCCAGTTTCCTCAAAAAAGAAAAAAAAAAGGCTCATGCAGGATGCTTGAATCAATCGTTTGTCGACGAGACGATCGAGTGAGGAATTATTGCGCCTGTAAATGTTGGCGCTCAAGGGTTAGACATGCATGGCAAGGAAGCTTCTTCGATCGGGGCGCGCTGATTGTAGTTACACACATGGTCATCTAGGTGCGTGCTACGACAAATTAGTACTACTAGAAAAGTAAGTATACTATACGGTGCCAGTGCCACCACCTTTCTCTCACACACCACACCACAAGTGTCAAAACATCCCTGCGATAAACAATGGCAGGAGGAAGGGGCATGCCTACTAGCTGCCCAGTCGTTTATCCAACGCTAATCCCAACGGCCATGTGCTCCTAGAGCGACACATGCATCGAGCGAGCGAGAGAGACATGACAAAAGATCAAACACACTGGAACCAGATGGAAAGTACTACGGAGTGTATTATTCTAATCAAATGCACAACATGGTTTGGTGGTACTACCCTGCAGGGAGCTGAGAGAGAATCCAATCCAATCATCCATCCATCCGTTCTTCCTCAATAATCTCTCACAATAGATGAGTTTGCTTGCGTCCACACACGCCTACCTTTTACGTTTTCTTGCCGCGCCGGTGATTGGCGCCGCCCGAGACCATCTCGCTCGGCGCGCGCGGTGTGGCCTCGCTCGTCATCGCGCATGGAACGCGCATCGCCGGAACGAACGGGTCGGCCGGCGCGAGGAGGACCGAGTCCGCGCGCGTCTGTTACCTTTTGCCCCCCAGCCCGTACGTGTATGTACGTGCGTGCATGCACGCGAGCCTCGTGCTGCTGCGCTGGTCCATGCTTGCCCATGGAATTGGATGCCGCGGGCGCACACGGCACCGCGCGCGCGCGCGCACCAACCCCCGCCGGCCCCCGCCCGCGGGCCGCGTTCGTCCTCGATCCGTCGCCGCCTCAGCTCGCCGGCCGTCGTCGTCATCATGATCATGACGACGAAACGCGGACGACGCAAGCACAGCGCACCGAGAAGCAACTGCTCTCGATACAGGTCACAGATTGAAGCGAGGCAGATATTATATCCAGGTGGCGACATCGATTTGACAGTCTCCCAAAGTGACAGGTCGCGGCTACTACTGATGCCACCAGTAGTAGTACCACTACCACCATAATTCTACGTGAATTAATTAGGTGCTTAGACTTGAGGCGACTTGTTTGCTCGGAAGCTACGACTTCGATCATCTCCAAATTGCAATTAGCTACTAGTAGCTATAGCTAGGGGCAGGCAGGAGCAGAAACAGATAGAGAGCCCTGCCATGTCATTATCACAATGAGAAACAATGACACTGGACTGAAGAATAGTTTTGAACAGTGACCGGCTGGTTGGTACGCAGAGAGAAGAAAAGGCAAACAAAGAAAAGGCCGGCGATCCACATCTAATAATAATTTCTCTATGATATGGTGCTAGTCACAGACCATATGAAGAGAGAGAGATAATGTACATGTGATGACTGATGACCTCGCTCATAGTCATGCATAGAGGGAGCGAGAGGTCATGCATATCGATGGACAGGGAGAGCCAAGAACGACTAGCAACAGACACGCTAGCCCTTCTGCATGAGTATTGAGTCATTGACGGCGGATCGAGCGCGGGTGTGTGCGGTAATTAGTGTACTCGATCTCCTTGGTCATGTCAGGCTGTGGCAGAGGCCGGCCGGCGGCTTGACATGAACGTGATGATCCGCCGCCGCCGCCGCCCACATCTCGGCCTGCGCGTTGGGGAAGTAGCAGGCGGAGAGCTCCTGCAGGGACGCCGCCCTGTCCTGCAGCAGCAGCGGGGCGAACCCGGTGCCGAAGAAGTCGCCGCCGGGCGGGAAGACGTCGCTGTCCCCGAGGAGGAGCTCGGGCAGTAACATGTCGTCGAGTGGCGGCAGCCCGCCGGCCCAGCTGGCGCCGCTGATGGCACCGATGATGGTCGGTGGCGGCGGTGCGGACGACGCTGCGGGGTCGTTGAACTCGGCGAGCGAAGACGCTTGCACCTGCTGCGGCGGCGGCGGAAGTGGCGGCGCTGGCGCCGTGCCGACGTCGTAGTCGTAGCCAGGGCGCGCGAGCACCGGAGCAGCAGCAGCCTGCAGCGTGGACGGGGGCGGGTACATGGCGCCGCCGAAGCTGCAGCACGCGTCGCTGGCGCTTGCGGTGGTGACCGCGGACGAGGCGGACGCGGGGGGCGACGGCTGCACGGAGGAGGAGGCGCATTGTTGGCTCCGGGGAGCGGCGCCGGCGCCGCGGCGGCCGCGGCCGCCTGACGATGAGCTGTGCGGTTGGTGGTGGTGGTAGTACTCCTGCTGCTGGTGCATGGTGACTGCCTTCTTCTTGAGCTTGGTGTTCCAGTAGTTCTTGACGTCGTTGTCCGTCCGGCCCGGCAGCTTGGACGCGATGATGGACCACCTGCTCCCGATGGAGCCGTAGAGGGAGCAGATGATGCGGTCCTCCTGCTCCGTGTACCCGCCGTGCTTGATGTCCGGGCGCAGGTAGTTGAGCCACCGCAGCCGGCAGCTCTTGCCGCACCGGTTCAGCCCTGCAAAACACGAGCACATCCATGGAGGAAGCAACCATCATCAGAATTATACTCGTCTCGCTCGAATAAGAAGAAGAAATAAGCATCGATCCAGCTGTGATGATAGTACTAGCTATATATAGCACGCACCTGCTTTGTGCGGGAGCGCGATCCAGTTGCCGCCGGTGCCGTGGTTGTGGACGTAGCTCCGCAGCAGCTCGTCCTCCTCGGGCGACCACGGCCCCCGCTTCACGCTCGTCTTGTCGCAGCACGGCGCGCGGCCCATGCCTGCTGCTCCGACAGAATTCTCAGGCTGGCTGTGTGCCCGCTCTGATCGAACAAACACGCGCGCGCCCGCGCCCGCACGTCGGGGAGGGAGGGGAACCGGCAGCTGGGGTGGTGCCGTGGTGGTGGCAGGCTGCGGCTGCAGCTGCGGCGTGAGTTCCCGTGCTCGGCGGAGCGGCAGCAGCCGGCCGGACCGCGGGGGCGGGTGTGTTTCTGGCAGAAGAGAAGACGTGCGGGCAGGCAATTACTGGATCGCAGCAAGGCCAGCAGCAAGCGACGGGGCTGCATCTGCCGGGAGCGCAGGCGCGTTCGTTTTATAGCGGCAGCTTGACCTTTGAGTCCTTGAGGCCTAGCTTGAGGCACCAGCCACCACCAGGTGCGTTCGGGGGCCTGCGATAGTGGGCGTGGGCCAGGTGCGACCATTTTGCGGAGCCGTAGCCTAGTCGTCCGTCCCCCCGGCCCGGGCCCGACCGTATTATTGTTCGTCCCTGTCGCCGTACGTATTGCTGAATGCTGAGCCGTGGCCGTTTGTTGTTTAAAAAAAAACAATTTTGGTTTGCTTCTATAATACTCCTGTGTTGACCAGCACTGTGTGTTTTACTTTTTTTTTTTTTTTTTTGAGACGAAAGAAGAATTGTATTAAATTATAGTTGGCTACATCATCGTATTACAAGTATTCTGGAAAAAACATGTATCCAGAAACTGATTCTCATTTATATTATAGCCACACTGTGAAAAGCTCAAACTCTCAAATCCAAACGTGTTTGACGCTTCGTATAGATGACCGCACAGGCAAATACTCGGCAACAGTTGTTTTCGGCCTGAGAACATATGCTCAACGGACGGCCAACATTCTTGCAGACGGAGTTGAGAAACTTCTTCTTCTTCCTTGTGTCTTCCTTCTTATTTCTGCCACCGAAGAATGAGGAAGACCGATCTGAAAATTATTCTCCCTAGTCCTTCATCGTGGCTAGATCCAACCACAACAAAACGAATAAGGGACCGGAGAAAATTATTCCATGACAGCGACATCATCTCCGTCTTGATGTCAAAGCCCGAAAACAAAAGTCTTCATGTTGTCTTGTTGATGTAGATGTTGACGTTGAAGTTGTCGCCTCCATCTTTAACAGAACCACCATGGAGAGACCGGATCCACCCTACCTCCTCGCCGTCGCCGGGAAGAAGGAGAAGGAAAAACACCCTCAATATCAAAGTCCTTGGCATGGAGAAACTTTAACTCTAGATGACTCGATCTACTAGAAAACTTATTAAAAACGATGGATCTCCACTCCCTCCGACCTCCGGTGAGATACCGGAGGGGGGAGGGGACCAACGGTGAAGAAGATGGAAGCGGCGGCGGCGGCGGCTCACACCCTAGGCCCTAGGGTAGGGCAGGCGGCGGCGTGTGTCAGAAAGCTTAGCTATCACCGTGTGTTTTTTACTTGTGCTTGTGAGTTTAGTCAATCCGTCTGATTGTATGCACTTGGCCACACAAGCATACAAGTACGTACTCCAGCGCTTATTCTTGTACCCCGTCTGCAGTCTGCAGGCACGCGGTGAAGAGCGTCATTTTTTTGTGTTTTGCCCCCCCCCCCCCCCCCCCCCCCACCCCCACCCCCACTAGGCACACTAGAAAAATGGTCCGCGGGAAGGTGCGGTGCAGTGCAGCTCGTTCCGGGTCCCGGTTGTGCGTTTCGTGCCAAATGCGTTTTGTTTCCCGGTTGTAGCCCTGAAACCGTGTGGTGTGGCTACTACTGCGCATAACATAACCACTTCCTTCACCTTTTCCTTTATTACATCGATCGGGCGTCCAAAGCTTCAGAGACCGGACTCAGAAAGGAAGCTGATCATGGATGATGGGTTGATGACGCTACCCTCTTTCGCTGCATTACTAACTGAATTATTCCCCCGGCGCCGGCAGACACGCGTTTCACAATCGCGACCGCGAAAAGTGTATGTGGTGAACGTGTCTCAGAGGCCACAGCAGTTCTTAGGCATTGTTATTTGTTGACAAATGCAGAGGCATCGTTGATTGTCTCGCTTGTGTGTTACAACCTGTGTCCATGCGATACACGCTTGCCATTGCCAAACCCGCGCTGCACCCATGCGGACGCGGATGGATACCCGCGCCACGGGATAAATTAAAGAAAGAACACGAGCAGCGGAGCAGGGCATGGCCATATCAATTGTTTGGACGCCGTTCCTCTCGGCTAGCCTGCCGGCCGGCTAGGGGAATGGAGCATCTCGTCTGATCCATCCATAATCCATTTCCATTTTCCAAGCGCGGCAGAGGAGAGCGCGGGGCGTCAAGCGTCACAAGATTGTGCGCTACCTGCCGGGGCAAATCTTCGCGTCGCCGTTACAACACGACACCAACCCGTTTGACCCTTTTCATCTCCATCCAGGGGGCAATCGTCTTTCCTTCCCCTGTTTTGGATGAAGGAGACTGACCCCTCGTTCGTTTCCCGTTGCTTTGTCGGAAAAAAAAAAATACTATACGAGTAACTAAACAGTATCCAGGGGGCATGCACCTTGACCTTTTTGCGCTGGCGAAGACTGTGCAGAAAGGAACGGAGCGAGCGAAAATGGCAATCATATTATACTACTAGTAGTATAGTAGTTCACACAGGCCAAAGACAACTCATGCGGCTGCTACCTGCATTTTTTTTAAAAAAAAAATCGGTTATGCGACGAGAACAAGGCCGGAAGACGCTGGTGCTGTGCAGGGTTCCAGCGCAAAATCACATGTGTCTGGCTTTGACTATACCCTAGTGTTCCGACATCTTTCAAAGGTTTGTTGGACTTTGAAAGAACCACCATGGATGGATGTGTGTGTGCTTGGAACAATAATTTAAACCGAAATGGCGCATATGTCGCAACGGATTCACATGTGAGTCTGTTCGAAGCTTTGTATGCCATTTTTAGTGTTCGTCTTCACCAAAATCATGTTTCAAGCACAGATTGCTATAAAAAGGAAGAATAAAAAAACAGAGGGGAGGGGGGCTCGTCGGAACTACCGGAAGCCCACACCAACACGGTCTCACAACCCAAAAGCCGAGCAAGGCCCAGCACATACAGCCCACCTTCTCTAAACAGCCGAAAACATTACGGCCCGTCCAGATCCAACTCGAGCCACAGTCCTCTGTTTTTTTTTTTTTTTTTTTTTTTTTTTGAGGGGGGAGCCACAGAGTCCTCTTGATCGTTCATCGAGCGTACGCTCGTTTTTTGGACAGCGCAACGCCTACGGTCGCCGGTCGGGGAGCTGTATATGGCTGTATGAGTGGTCGAGTGGATGTAGGTGAGGCTGACTGTTACAGTAAAAAGATGTTACGTGAACAAGCCTCGGTGGTCATTAGATCACTCTTTTACTTAGGGGGTATTTTGTTCCCACTCCCTAGAGTTTAGCCACTAAAGTTCAGTGGAGATGACTTTAGTGGTAATGTTAAAAGTGACTAAAAGTGGAGGTGTTTGGAACTTTAGTGACTAAAAGTGATTAAACTTTAGTGACTAAACTCTAGGGGGTGAGAACCAAACACCCCCTTAGAACTGCTTCACAAACTCTACTGAGAAACAACTCCATAAAAAACTAGAGTTTATGAAACACCTGTTTAGGTGCTCTTACAACTTCATATATTTTTCTCGAGCAAAGTACATGAAACTAAATCTGTTGGCTAAAAGACGTGGAGTGGAGCGATCTCAAACACCTCCTAACATTGGATCAAAACTAGCCATTTTGCCCCCTTGGACTGTTAGACCGACCACTTCGGTCGATGAAACCGCCAAATACTTTTAGCCTAAACACTGCCACGTAAAACAACAACTATAGCTTTTTAGCTTTGAAGTTTTAAAAGGATGATCTTGGATTTTATGGAAGGTTTATTCCGAGGACTGTATAGAACACCTGAATGCTTAACCCAAAACACAACAGATCAACACAAAACTCCAATCCAAGACCACCACGCAATTAAATACACACCATAGTCATGTTTCTCTTTGAGTTAGGGCCGACGATCCAACTGCCCGTAGCATAGATTGTCTAATCGCCAGTACAAAAAATATGTGCTATGACCTCTATCTAGACTTTGTAGTGTATCCAAAACACACACATGAGCATTCCACCTAGGCTGAAAATTTATTGGTGACTAGACTACACTTTTAGCCTGAGCCCGAGCAAAAAGATGATACAAACCAATCCGCACACAGTCAACTACATTTAAGCAAGAGCAAACACATGGTAGTGGTTAGCTCACTCTTAGAACCAGTTAAACTGTCCAGGACAATTTTTTTAAAGGTTTTCTCTTCGAGTCATCACTGGTCTTTAAATGCAACAAATTGATTCAATCTCACAAATGGCACTACATAGTCGATATGCAACCGAGTCTAGCCTACAAATACTAGATGGTGATCCATCTCATTGCCGAACTTTTCAGTAGTACTTGCTATCCAACTTCACTTAACTAACTTTAGTTTTCCTTCACTATTTGTTTTGAAACGGCTAAAAGAGGCACATGTAGATGGTACAAAATCAACAACAATTGAGTGTAGGAAGGCAAGATGGGGAAGATGAAGCAAGAGGGGACCAAGAGAGGCAATGTTAAGGTCAAGAAACAACTACACATGGATGTGACTTGGCAGTATGTTCTAAGCTGGTTTTGGACTTGTTTGTGTGTCACACCAATTCCGCATGTTTGTAGTCTTATGGACCTGTAATTGGTAGTTTTATGAACTTAGTAATGTTATGAGACCACCTGCAGTGGGCTCCTGTAAATGGATCGCTAAATATCTGTAGCGTAAAAAGTACCAGTAGAGTACCTGCAGTGGCAGCCTCTACGTCTTCCGGTATCTGGGCATGTCCGCTAAATAGAACGGAGAAGGCAGCTTTGGCGGAAGGAAATCGGGCGTACAACATGCACACGCGTCAGCGCAGAGAGGGCGGGATTGCTGCACAGGGTGGGTCCCACCTTTTTTAGTTTCAAAAAAACACTATATCGCACAAACCGAAATCCCAAATTAAATTCCGATTGCACCATTAAACTCATTATAATTAATTCTTCAAAACTAGATCTCTCATGGATATATTTAGATAAAGTGACAAGTGGGCCCACAGTGGATGGAGGATGGATGGATGCGGGAGAAATGAGTATAGAGGAGAGAATCTTGATGACCAGGCAGTATAGAGGATGAAAATAGATGAACGTGAGTGCGGATAGTCTGAACTTGTATGCCTATGAAGTGATGGCCTCAATTATGGTTTCTTTCTAAGATGCTTTTGGACTTGTATGTCTATTTAACTAATTATGGGCAGGTCTTGATTATGTCTTATTTGTAAGATCCTTTTAGAATTGTTTTGTTATTGTCATTCCATTTAATTGTAGGCCAACATGTGAGGTAGCACATGAATCCCATGTACATGCATTCTTAGAAAGAATATCATCATCCTCAACACTTACACATGAATTAGTACTGCGATGAATATAGTTGGGATACCATCAAACACACATGCCTTCCTAAAATTTAACAATCAAATGGTTACTTAACTTACAGAAGCATGAGAAGTAGGACTACACCGAGCAAATTTGCTAGACCTACAACAAGTAATCATTCACCAATGGTATCTAACTTGTTACTGATTGCTATATTGGCATAAGCTGCTGGTTTCAAAGCTATATTATGTACAAAGAGATTGATGTGCTTTGCAATAGGGCATAATGCTCAACTCCTTCGTTCAGCAACTCCGAGCCTTCCTTGAAGTCCTCAGTGCACATCTCTCTAGGAACACTGCCAATCTTTGACAATTATTGTGGATTTTTCTTTTGTTGATGGACAGAAACATGTAAAATTTACAAGCCATTGGACAGAGTCTGCAACAATAACACATTCGAACCAAAAATACCAAAGTTCAAATCTAAACGAACCAAGAAATAAAGGAAGAGAAGCAAATCTTAGATATGATAACTTACATGCTCAAACAGTAAATACTTGTAGAATCACCGACCAAAGCTATGTGACTTACTTGGCACATAAGCAACCTAGTGTTGCACTAGCTACACTAGATTAGGGGAAGGATCCCTTGAGACCGAATGACACTACAGATGGCGGGCCGAAGCCAATATGTATTGAGAGCTCACCGCCATTCTCCCTTTTTTGGTAACTAGGGTTTAAACCAAGAACATTTGGAGGATAAGATAGAGAGAACAAAGCCAAGGTACGAGGTATGAGAAGGAACATGACGGTGGGAGGTTGAGTTGGACCACATTCGTCGAGCTAGGAACAAAATCGTCCATCACACAAGTTTTTCTTTCCCAAAACAACAACAAAAAAATATCTTATTGCTTGCAGCATGTTTCAATAAAGAATCGTGGATTAACAATGGTCGGCAAGTTCTTGAGTTGACGGTGTACAATAGCAAAATTCATGAAATCTTAGAGGTCCAGTAACAAAATTTTAGACGTTAGGTAACAAAATTTGTCTACGCGTGAAAGTTGGACGTCCGATAGCAAAATTTGCCATATTGTATTGAATTGAAAGAGAGACAGCGCGCGGTCTGTGTGTGTTTGGGGTGACTTTGACCTTTGACGGCTTGACACGTGCTGTCGCTATGACGAGGAGTCGACGCCGTGCCGTGCCGAGTCTTGGCCAGAGTGAGGCACAGCGTATCGGACAAACGAACTCGATCGCTTGGCCCAATAAGTTCCTGCGCACAAGTGACAGGCCCATCCACACATGCAGCTCCAAACAATATCGGTACGGCTCTGAGCATCGGTGTGTCAGGCCAGCGCGCGCCGCGCTCGCTCGAGAGGAGGGGCGGCGCCTGGGGAGAGGGAGACCGGGAGAGTTCCCGAGGCCGGCGGAGCCCGAGATGGCCGCCGCGAGGGAGGAGGACGAGGCCGCGCAGCCGCTGCTGCTGCTGCCGCGGTCGGCGCTGGAGGACCAGAAATGGTGGAGGCGGTGGGCGCGCGAGGCCGGGTGGGTGGGGTACCTGGCCCTGCCCATGGTGGTGGTGAACCTGTCGCAGTACGCCGTCCAGGTGTCGTCCAACATGATGGTGGGGCACCTCCCCGGCGTGCTCCCGCTCTCCTCCGCCGCCATCGCCACCTCCCTCGCCAACGTCTCCGGGTTCAGCCTCCTGGTCCGTACGCTCTCCCCCTTTCCCCTGATTTCGTTCGTTCTCGTCCCCATATTCTGGGCTCTTTTCCCTTTAGCCTTATATATAGTTTCGCGTGCCGTTCCGTGCTGCTCTGCTCGCGTCGTGATCTTTGAACGCTTTTTTGGTTGGATTGGAGAAAGCCATCTCGATCGCTGTTTTGCTTTTTGTTTTTGCTCACTGTGCACTTCTCGGCGGTTCCCGGTGGTCGACCTCCATCTGGGCGCCATGGATTGTCCTGCCATTTCCGAGTTCTTTTGCCAAATTACCAATTCACCAGTGAGATTCGTCAGTACGATCTTGTGATGCTAACGAGCAAATAACTCGTTTCTTTATTTGTCGATCGGCTGTTTCGTTGCGGGCGCATGTGGCCACGTGACTTTGTTTTCTTTAATGTAACTGGAAATTGTGATACTCTGAACTAGTGGATATGCCATCTGAATGGTTCAAAGATATTTCCTAAATCAACTAGTCCGCTAGCGACAGGGCCGTTGCCGTAAGACTGGAAAAATGTATGCAATCCATCTACCCCCTACGACCACAAGAGAATAGAAATTTCGCTTTCGATGAGTCAAATTAACTAGATTTATAAAGGTATTAATAAGTATATATTTTGATAGATTTTTTTATAAAAAAAATATAATTCGGGCTTTGCTATGGTACTTCTATGTAGAAGTTCCAACAAATCATAGCCCTTATAATTAATCTTCAACACAGCAGCATCCTTATTGTTTGATTAAATTTAGTGATGCTCTTTATGCATTATAAATATTAGTAGTTTTTTAATATACTCCCTCCGTCCCATTAAAAGTGACGTTTTTGACTTTTAAACTTCTCGTTGGACCGTTCGTCTTATTTAAAAATTTTATACAAATAATAAAATAAATAAATCATTATTAAAGTATCTCTAGTGATAAAATAAATTATAACAAAATAAATAATATTTGTACAAAAATTTTGAATAAGACCCAATGGTCAAACGAGAAGTCTGAAAATCTAAAACGATATTTTCAATGGGACGGAGGGAGTACTTGATTAAACTTAGGATTGTCTCGAACACTTATATTTTAGGATGGAGTAAGTACTACATTCCAAGTGACTTTTATATCTTCAACACAGTTTCGTCAGCATAAGTTGCCCACCGCAGCTTTGAAATATTTTTTTCTTCTAGTCGTACTATCGGAAAATTATGGGACGTTTTGATTTGTTCGAGTTATTAGCAGTGTCCTGATTGTGCCAGGCATTTTTTTTCTCCCCCGGAAAAATGTGTTATGACAAAACTCTGGGACGTTTGATTTGTGCGAGTTAGCAGTGTCCTGTAACATGTTTAGTCAAAGAAGAATTAGACTATGCATACTCTTCAGTTTAGGTCAGTCATTATTTCAGCATAATTTGTTTTTTTTATTAACAAAATCAACGTAAGTTGCCCTCTGCAGATTAGAGTATGTTTTCTTGGTGGACTTTTCATATGATAAATACATAGTGTTGTTCTCCATCGGAAATATCATATTGCACATAAGCTGTGGTTCAGAGGAGAGCCGTTGAATATTTTTTCTGTGTGCATCAGTGTCCTGGTAATATTTTAGTAACGATAATGTAATATAAGACGACATTGACTAGGGTTTGCATACTGTTCATTTTAAGACTTCAGGTTAGTCATTGTGTTGTGTCACATGTAAGATGCAAGAAGAGGTAATTTAGCATGTATCACCTTTCTTTTAAGCAACTTTAGAATACACCTTCAAATCCCCCCTACTTTTAATTTGAAAGCTCTTTATATTTTTGAACATATTCTTTTCTAGGCTCAACTCTACAACTTTTGATTTGAAAGCTCTTTATAATTTTTTAGCATAGTATTTTCTAGGCTCAACTCTGCAAGTAGCGCTCAAATCAGGGTCCATATATTTCGCTCTCTTTTCTCACAAACTATATGCATTCTATCTATTCGACACTATACGATTGGAGACTATAATATTAATGCTTAATATGAATCATCCAAATTCAAATTGGAATTGAAATTCTAAAAATTAAAATAAAGTGTCATCCCAAGGCAAACATAGTCTCATGCAATTCAAAATTAGCTAACTACATCATGGGCAATGAAATTGTGCTCAGGAACAATTATAATTAGTAATTGCATAACAAAAAAACATTTTAGGTTAGATTTGTGCCCGGGAACATTTAAAACTAAGGTTGCAAATCAAAAGACATCATCAAATCGATATAAATTATCATTGCACAATCCAATTATCTCAGTCTAAAATAGTATATCATAGCTGCACAACCTAATTGCCTCAATCTAAAATAGTAGACTGAGATTTATATCTGGGCACCTTAAGATAGCCATATCTGAAAATTGATATTAATAGAGGCGACCATTCTAAGTGTCTATGTCTAAAAATCAATTTTCAAGGATGGGTATTTTAAGATATCCATCGCTATAAATAGTTGCATCAAAATAATACTAATTGTTTTAGTTTTAGAAACGTGACATTTTACCCGAGGTGGATGCCGTGCTTGTCTTCATTAATTCAAAACGATCGCCTGTGAAAATGGTTTGTCTAGTTGTTGTTTTTTAGAAACAAATGGTTTCTCTAGTAGCAGTGATCCTAAATTTAAATTAACAAAGCCCTGCTTCATGAAAATAATAATGTGCACTAGCCCAATAGTACACTCTAAGAACGTATGTTATCTAAATAATACTTTTGCTTCTACAAATATTATCTACTTAAACGCAAATTAAAATGCACTAATGCTCCTACATAACTTGTGGGATAACTCCGCAACACAAAGGGCTGCTGGGGGTTTCGGTTGTGCTGAGCACCTCCAGTGTGTAGAGAAAGCGAACCATGGGCAGCATAAAGCGAACCAACAACATTCCAGTGTTGCGAACCATGGTTGTCAGTCCTCAAATCGACGCTTGCAGACAGTTCGAACCAACAGGAATAAAATATGCAGCTGCGCATGCATTCGAGCAATTGACGCAGAGAAGAGAACTGCTTTTGGATTTGTTTATTATAATGCATGTCAGACTTATCGATCTCTACACTGGAGCGGTCGAACTTTTCTCCATGGAATCTAAATGTGTCAGTTCAGTTCGATCTCCACACTGGAGGTGCCCACCACCTGTGGCTGCAGCTCACTGTGTTAACTTCAGCTATAGCAAAAGCGAACGAGCCATAGACTAAAGGCTAAGCTCAAAACTTTTATTGACACAACTTTTCATTGGCTCTCCTTTTCCGCTGTGACAAAAGCAGTGCTGATTCCGCTTGCTAGTATTGAGCATCTTCACCTGCTATTGACTACTGTATTACTCCCTCCGTCCATAAAAACATGCAATTATGGGATCTGTGCCGGTCAAGTTAATTCAAGTTTGACCAAGAATATAATAAAAAGTATCAGTATTTATATCGTTAAATAAAATTATTATGAAAATATATTCTATTATTAATCTAATGGTATATTTTTTGTATAAAAAATGTTAGTACTTTTTTTTTGTATAACGTTGGTCAAAGTTTGAATTGTTTGACTCCTCGATAAGCGATAATTGCATGTTTTGTTGGACGGAGGGAGTATTGTTCACCTGACGCCTGCTCTGCACTTGCGCGAAACAGATCGGAATGGCAAGTGCACTGGAGACGCTCTGTGGTCAGGCCTACGGTGCAAAACAGTACCATAAACTAGGCCTAGACACTTACAGAGCAATGGTCACCCTCCTGGTGGTCTGCATCCCGCTCTCGCTTCTCTGGGTGTTCGTGGACAAGATCCTGGTCCTCATAGGGCAAGACCCTCTCATCGCCCAAGGCGCTGGGAGGTACATGATCTGGATGATCCCGGGGCTCTTCGCCAACGCGGTGATCCAGCCGCTCACCAAGTTCCTGCAGACGCAGAGCCTGATATACCCGCTGCTGCTGACGTCCGTGGCGACGGCGGCGATCCACATCCCGCTCTGCTACGTGATGGTGTTCAAGACTGGCCTTGGGCACACAGGCGCTGCCCTGACCATAAGCATATCGTACTGGCTGAACGTGGCCATGCTCGTTGGGTACATCTTGTTCTCGAGCTCTTGCAAGGAGACACGCACACGCCCGACGATCGAGGTCCTCAGGGGAGTGGACGCGTTCCTGCGCCTAGCCCTGCCTTCTGCACTCATGATGTGGTAATCAGTCACCACATCCTACATTTATGCTTCTCTTTCTCTAATCTTTCTCTATATAAGGTGAATTCCTCCTTGACCTGTGTCTAATATTTTTTTTTTGTTTTTTTGGTCCCAGTCTTGAATGGTGGTCATTTGAGCTCCTCACTCTCATGTCAGGGCTTCTACCCAACCCAGAGCTGCAGACCTCAGTGCTTTCGATCTGGTACAGACTGAATCCATATATATATGCAAACATGATTCTGCATCGACAACGATGTTTACCTAATGTTTCCAAAATCCTTTTATATGCAAACATGATTCTGCATCGACAACGATGTTTACCTACTGTTTCCAAAATCCTTTTTGTAACAGTCTCACGAGTGTAACGTTACTCTTCACTATACCTTTTGGGCTTGGAGCTGCCGGAAGGTAAACGTAACTTTCATGGAAAATGCTTGCTTACTGTCTTTTGAATTGAAGCAGTGTGCATCATCTTATCATTCCTTTTTTTTTTTTAAAAAAAAAAAACAGCACACGAGTAGCAAATGAACTGGGTGCCGGGAACCCTGACCGAGCTCGATCAGCGGTCCGCGTGGTGCTGTCCATGGCTGCGATCGACGCGGTTGTCGTGAGCGGAGCCCTTCTAGCAGCACGGCGCCTCGTGGGCATCGCGTACAGCAGCGAGGAGGAGGTCATATCTTCGGTCGCCGCCATGGTTCCTCTGGTCTGCATCACCGTGATAACTGACTGTATACAGGGAATTCTCTCAGGTTTGCTGTTATATCAATACTGTATTTCTAAAAGCAATACTCCCAACATAATCGCTGGCGTCTGATTTGTCTACCACATTTTGTCTCGTTGTATCATCAGGCGTCGCCCGCGGGTGCGGGTGGCAGCACCTGGGCGCGTACGTAAACCTTGGCTCGTTCTACCTGCTGGGGATCCCGATGGCGATCCTCCTCGGCTTTGTAATGCACATGGGGTCGAGGGGACTCTGGATGGGCATCATCTGCGGCTCCCTGTCCCAGACCACGCTGATGTCCGCCATCACATTCTTCACCGACTGGCCCAAGATGGTACGTTCATTTCTCCAATCCATCAGCAAGGCTGCACACAAAATTATTGCAGCAAAGATGAACAAATAATCGAGTCATCTTCGAAGGCCTGTGTGTTCTGCTCTCTCTCTCTCTCTCATGATGCGTTGCGCTAATTGTGTTGGCAGGCTGAGAAGGCCAGAGAGAGGGTGTTCAGCGACAAGCCACATGAGCCGGGGCCGTGATGTGTACCCGAGTAGCGGCAGCTCTACATTTCCAGACCGGTTTTGCAGGGGAATGCGTTTGCCTGTTATTCCTGTAGGCCATCGCATTCACGAGAAGCCGAGAATTAGCCCATCAGGCCATCCCCTGCAAAGTTTCTCACGAAGGCAAATGGGTTCTTGCTTTGAGATTCACCTTCCTACGATTGATTTTTGTACCATGTATCGCGGTCTAGGATTTTGTTTGTTTCTCTTTGTCATCGAATTGATGTACTGCTCCGTTCCAAAAAAGATGATGTTTTAGCAATGAACCCTTGTCCACGTTCATTGCTAACACATCATTCTTTTTTAGACGGAAGGAGTACATCGTGGCTCCATTGTGTTGTGTGCAGTCCTCACCAACCCGAAACCACTTTCTTGACGTATGCTCTTGTACAGTTGTACCAACAGAAGGGCTCGGGCCCCTAATCTGCTTAGAGAAACCACTTTCTTGACGTATGCTCTTCCATAGGATTTTTCTGTCTAGGTGCAAATAGTGCATATCTTCACATAGATGTCTATTTTATCAAGCCTCTCTCTGAGACACGGCCTAGATCATTACACCTTTCATACCGGTTGAAACTTATCTGACAAAACAATCACTACCTTAGGACCGTTATAGGATCTTTCTTGTGGAAACTAAGGGGGTATAAGCACTATTCTCCCCCCCCCCCCTCGCCCACACACCCAACGAGCATCTTCTCCAGTACTCACTCCCAATGACTAGCAGTTGTCTCTCTCCAACATTATTGTTCTCAAACTCCTTGCATTGAATCTTAGTGATTTTCTTGAGGTGATTGTCCTAGAGAGAGCTTTGAGCAGCTAGAGAAGGAGAGCTTCAACGCCATTTGAGCACTTGATGAAACCCTAGCCACTCTTGGTGTTTGTTACTCTTGGAGCAAACCTCCTAACCGGCTAGAGGTTGCCCAATGAAGTATCCAAGCTTTGTGAATTGCTCTGAGAAGTTTGTATTGCTCAAGTTGCTTAGTAAAACCCTCAAAACTACTACATGGGTCAACTTTAGAAGAAGTTGGAAAAGACTCCAAGGCTTTGTACCTCCCACAACAACATGGATGTAAGTCAGCCTTGGTGCTGAGCTGAACCATGGGGTAAATCTTGTGTCGATTCATTTTGTTGTGCTTGTGTTGCTTTCACTTGTATTTGAATTTAAATTATAGGGTTGGACCCGATCTGTTTTTTCCATGAACTCTAGGTGTAACCACTGCAAAATAATTTCTATAGTAGCGTGAGACTTCTAGGCAACAGAGCAATAGGCATTGCCCGTTCTACTAGTCATTTTGAATTAATTACGATTTTTAGAACCAGACCTATTCCCCCTCTCTAGGTCTCGTAGATTCTTTCACATCTCACTTGCAACAACTTAAGAATTGTATTGTGATTACAAGTCATGTGCAATTGAGTTTACATCACCTCAAGAATTAGCACAAGCCATGGTTGTACCCCTCCTGGAGCTTACATCACATCAACAACTTAACTCTTGTGGTTTGTTTATATGTGCATAGTGCATATACTCATAAGCCTCTGGTGCAGTAGCGGAGCCAAAAGCTTTTAGAAACCTGGACGATTCTCATTATACAAAAAACACTTAGCTATAAAATTATAGAATTTTATTTGAATGTTAAGAAAATTTCCTTTAAAATTTTGCAAGGAGTCCGTCCGGATGTCTAGGGTTGCTGGGCGGTGGCTCCGCCACTGCTCGTTTTTGGCTTGGCGCACACAGACCATTCAGTGGATCAGTGGACCATGTAGGTTTCCTAGACATAAACCTTTAGGAACACTTTATGTTGGACTAAGGTGACTAAGAGCATCTCCAACAGTTTGGTAAATAACTTGCCATCCTTTAAAATTTGGCAAAACAAACAAAAATCGTTCTCCAACAGTTTGTCAAATTCACTTGCTATTTTTCCCAAACTTGCCAAATATCCCGTCCGCGCGCGTATCTTTCCGCGCGCCTATCGCACTTGCGATCCCTCCCGCGGCCGCGTTTCCCTTCACGCTCGTGTTTCAAGGCTAGTCGCCCGGCCAGTGCGGCGAGCGCGTGCTGGGACACCGCCATGGCCGCGCGCTGCTCCGCGAACACGACCACCAGGAGCGGCGGCGGCGGCCACCAGGAGCGGCGACGGTGGCCGAGGAGCGGTCGATGGGATCCATGGCGCAGCCCTGGATGGCGAGGTTGGCGAACTCGGCCACGAACGGCCGTCGGCGAACTCGGCCACGAACGACGCATACTTCATGGCGGTTGTTAGAATTTTAGATGGGCTTAGCTCAGTAATAAATTCTGAAATTCCTAAATAAATCTCAAAGCCCATTCATGTGTGCAAAGAGGGAAGGTGAAACTCTTTAGTCCCACCTTGCTAGTGGAAGAGGAGGATGACTTGCTTAAATATGGAAGCCTTCTCTACTTCCTCAAGTCTAGTGTGAGAAGGAGAAAGAGAAGTCCACACGCGCGCGCTCGCTTGCTCGCCTCGCCAGGCCGGGCGTGGCGTGGCATGGCGACTTGCGCAGGTGCGCGACACCTGCGTGAATGGTCCGCCAAAATCCGGCTCCTCGCCCGCGCTCTCTTTTGCAGTTTTAGTTTTTGGTTTCTTGGCCTTCAAGTTGCAGAGTTAAGGTCACCAATTTAAGAGATGACAAGCTAAGGTCACCAATTGGTTGACGACCATGAAAGTGTTCTGGGTGAGTGCTGGTATGCCTGAGGGAAATATCTCTGAAGATGATCAGAGAGCATTCCAGGATGCCAACCAAATCTTTGTGGGAGTTGTGCAGAATGTCCTTGCTGATCATATCTTTGATACAATTCTGCACATTAAAGACGCAAAGACTTTGTGGGATCATCTGGCAGCTACCTTTGGTGCTTCAGATGCTGGCAAAGAGTTGTACATCATGGAGACTTCATGACTACAAGATTGTTGCGAACAAATCTATAGTCGAGCAAGCTCATGAGATACACCGTCTGGCAAAAGAGCTTGAACTCCTTAACTGTGTTATACCTGATGAGTTTGTGGCTGGGTGCATTATTGCAAAGCTACCTTCCTCTTGGAGGAATTTTGTCACAAGCCTTAAACATAAGAGATAGAAAATATCAATTGAAAACCTGATAGCATCTCTTGATGTTGAGGAGAAGGCTCGGGCTAAAGATAACATTGAGAAGGGGAACGAGGAAAGAGCTAGCGCCCACTTTGTTCAGAAAAACCATGGCAAGTACAAAGGAAAGTCTAAGTCTTTCAATGCCAAAACTACTACTGCATTTAAGAAGAAGAAGAAGAGTAAAGCAAAGTTGTCGTGCTTCACTTGTGGAGAGCTTGGGCATTTTTTCAAAGAGTGTCCGGAGCGAGCGGACCGCAAAGGGAAAAAGAAGAATGTCAACCTTGTGACTACTAGCGATGTTGATGACGGGTATGGTAATTTTCCTACTGTACTATCGGTATTTCAATCACCAAATTGGTGGGTTGATACAGGTGCTACTATTCACGTGTGTGCTGATATCTCTCTGTTTTCTTCTTATCAGGGGCTTCAAGGTTCCTCCATCCTAATGGGGAATGGATCACATGCTTCTGTTCGTGGTGTTGACACGGTAGATCTGAAGTTTACTTCAGGGAAGATCGTGCAACTGAAGAACGTGCAGCATGTCCCTACTATACGCAAGAACCTTGTTAGCGTATCTCTTCTTTTGAGAGATGGTTTTAAAGTAGTTTTAGAGTCCAATAAAGTAGTTATGTCTAAGCATGGACAATTTATTGGTAAAGGCTATGATTGCGGAGGCTTGTTCCGCCTATCTTTGACAGATTTTTGTAATAAGTCAGTAAATCATATTTGTGGCACAATTAATGATAGTTCTAATATTTGGCATTCTCGTTTATGTCATGTGAACTTTGGTTTAATGTCACGTTTGTCTAGCCTGAGTTTAATTCCAGATTTCACTATTGCCAAAGTGTCGGTGTTTCGAACCCGGGGGTATGACACCAACGAGTAATGTGATCGCGTGCTCTCTTCCTGGATGGTTGTGACACCCCAATTTTAAGAACAAAATTGGAGCACAATATATGTATGCCAGGATCAATTTTCATACATATATCCACATCATAGTAAATATCAAAACAATGCTTTATTAATAATAACGAACTTTATTACATAAATGACCCTCGGGTCTGAAATAAAAAGGTACAGACTCTCATGATAACGGACTCTAATGAAGACTCTGAAGTAGTCGCGGAAGTCTGGACTCCATCTCCACAGGAAGGTCGACCGGGGGTAGCGCCATCCTAGTACAGGTCGTCAGGGTCGAAGCCACCGTCCTCTAGATACTCCGGCTCCTCATGAATGTAGCCACCAGCGTCTCCGTAATCGCCAGCGTCTGGGTGGGGTAGCAGGGGGACAAAGAGGAGGGTGAGTACATCGAAATGTACTCCGCAAGTGTAGGAAAATATATGTTTATGAGGCTTAAAACAAAGGTAGGCTGACTTTGTTTGACTCAAGCGCCTAGAGCGACACATCCTATTATTCCTATTAATCCTATGCACCTGTTTACTAGGTTATAGACACAGAAACTGTAGAAAAGTAACAACACTCGGAGTCGCACCGAGCAAGACCACGCTCGGAGTCACACCGAGTAACCAACACTTGGAGTCACACCAAGCAACCGCACTTGGAGTCGCACCAAGTACCCACACCTGAAGTCCATCAGGCAACCGCACCTGAAGTCCATCAGATGACCCGAAACAGTAACCAGTAACCAACTAATCTCAAAGAAGTCCAAGCCGCTCGTGACCGTGAGCACGGCTGATATATCAGTTTTACACTCTGCAGAGGTTGCACATCGTTACCCATGAGTCGTGCAGGTCCCGTCACGCTAAACACTACCAAGGTGCATAGCAGGTTGCACTGCAAGGCCTTTACAAAGTCCCTCCAAGCCTGTGTTACACGTACTCTAAGGTTTCTCCCCTGTCCATAAGTCAACGACCCCAAGGGACCCCTCTTGAGCCACTAAACAAACCCCGTGTAGCATAACTTAGAGGATACTAATTAATTAGCCAGGTCCAGCCCATCCAGATCTCATGGTTGCGCTGTCAAGCCGGGTTACATGCTCTGAGAACCGGGTCCTAGGGATCCAGGCAGGATATGTCTAGCACGAGCCCCGAACCAAAAACCAAAAGCAGCTGCCGAGTCCCACGGCACAAAACCACCAATACGGTTCCATCCTGCCGGATTTACCTAAACCATGTTTCTACAAAAGTTACCATGCCCACATCGTTTCATAGATCATTAATCAGGATTAATTATATTTGACCATCATCCCATCCCAACATGACTGCAGGGCTAAGCAAGACTTCTACCCGAACAACCCAAAACAGGCGACAAGGATAATATAACAATAACTAGTAAACCATATCATGGGATTCAAATTAATGACAAGCATGCATCTACAAGATCTAACTACTCTAGTACCAAAAGTAAAATAAAGTAGGTGCAAGATGTTCAAGGACACTTGCCTTCGGACTGGGTCGAATCAACTGGGTCGCAAGGATGGTCTGGAGCGTCCTCGTACTCCGCACTCTCTGGCCCAATCAACATACATGGCACAATACATAGAAATAAATAACAGTACAACAAACAGTATGAAAACAGTAAACTAATAGATCTACTGCGTAGAGAACGAAATTATAAAACTAACGCAAGTTGAACGGGTCGAATCGGAGTTAGAACGCAAAAGTTATAAGCGTTTGAATCTGAGTGGCAGTTCTGTAAATAGATTGAACTCATTTTCGTATTTTAAATAAATCAAAACTGAAATTAAAGGCAGACTAGACTAGGCCTCATTTATACAGAAATCCAAGGGCTAGATGGAAAAAGTCCCAAGACTCAGCGAACAGTCTTGGTGGACGGCGGATTGATTCAAGGATAGTTGAGGGGTTAAATTGCAAACCGTCCAAGGCCGGCTGACGCGTGCCGATGTGGTCACCGCGTGGCGCTGAGCTCGCCGCGTGGCGCCGTGTGAGTGGCTGGGTCCACCACGCGGGCTATGGACCGTCTGGCGTGGCGAAAGGAGACTGTGTCCACGCGCCCGTGGATCCGGTGTATACCCCTTCGGGGTTTGCATCTAATCGGGGCCATTCAACTCGGATCGGACGGCCAAGGAGGACAAGGGGCGGACGCGCGGCGGCCGGCGTTGCAGGGCACGGCGGCGCCATGGCCGGTGGGCTCGGGAACACGCTAGGAGATGGTAGAGACCTTAGGAAAGAGCGGGGAATACTTAGGAGCTCACCCCGCACACGATGAAGGTGTTCTTGATGCCGAAGACGCCTCGGGCGAGGAGAATCTGCGACGAAGGTGCCGAACAAGGCTCGGAACTCCGGCGAGGTTGAAGCGGCAGTGAATCTGGTGCGGATCCACACCGAAATCGGGTCCCCTGGATGCGTCGTGCGTCCGCGATGCCGAAGGAGGAGAGAACACGGCCGGTGGTGGTTTCTCCTGTGCGGCAGAGAGCTCGGCGGAGCCCTCCAATGGTGAAGGCGGCGGTGTTAGGGTTTGGAGGTTGGAGATGTCCGGTGGCGGCGAATGAAGGGCTTGATCTAGGAGGGAGAAAGAGCAGAGGTGGCGGCGGCTCTGTTTTATGGCGCTAAGGGCCACTAGATAGGCCTCCAGGCGCCGGAAATAGCGGGCGACGGCGGCAACAACCAAATCCCGAAATCGTCGGGAGGTTGGAGCTGCTTCTGACAAGTGGGCCCCGCCGGTCAGTGAGTGAGGGCCGATGGTGTGGCTTCAGGTGTGCACTTGGGCCGCGCGAGGACGGCTATGCAGGCGCGTTGGGCTCGGCCCGGGGGTGGATGAAAGGAGGGAGAGGGAGGACTTGGGCCAACGGAAAGGGAGTCGGCCCGGGCGGTGGTGATGGTGGGAGAGGGGAGGCGAGGTGCTGATGGGCCGCTGCAGCTGTTCGGGCCGAGGAGGGAGTGGGGGAGCTGGCTGGTGACGGGCCGACGCGAAGGGGAGATAGAGAGTGGGGGTGGGCTGAAATGGAGAGGGAGAGGAGAGTCCAAGGCAACCCCTTTTTCCAGCTTACAAATTCATTTGAAAATTCATTTCAAATCAGTTTAAAACCAAACCAAGTTTGCAACTTTTCAAAAAGTTTTCCCTAGGTTTTGGAAGTAAAACTTGATTTTGATTTTGTAAAATTTTCATAAACCTTTTTATTTGCTTTCTAAATAGAATAAATCCGATTCGCCCTATACGGGTTTTAATAAATTCCTTTTTCACCCAATAAAATTATGCAACGACATGAATGCAACATAAAAATGATAAATAAATTTTATTTTCCTCCTCTAATAAACTAGCCAACCTATTTAATTTCTAAATTCTTTAATTAAATTGGGGAAAAAAATTAAATCAGGGTGTTACAAACCTACCCCCCTTATAAGAATCTCGTCCTCGAGATTAGGAAGAGTCGGCGAAGAGGTGAGGAAAATCTGCCCGAAGATCATCTTCTTTCT
This sequence comes from Coix lacryma-jobi var. lacryma-jobi, assembly GCA_009763385.1. NCBI lineage: Eukaryota > Viridiplantae > Streptophyta > Magnoliopsida > Poales > Poaceae > Coix > Coix lacryma-jobi. Next base: position 32,401,020 of record CM019827.1, read on the forward strand.
CCCATGTGGCTTCTTCTTCGGAGTAATGCTTCCATTGCACCTTGCAGATTTTAATCCTCTTGTTGCGAGTGCCTCGTTCCATCGTGTCCAAAATCTTGATCGGCTCAGAGAATGTTAGATCATCTCTCAGATCAAGCTCCTCAAGTGGCAACTGCTCCTCTGGAACTCGGAGACATCTCTTCAGCTGGGAAACATGGAACACATCATGGATACCTGCCAGCCGTGCAGGCAACTCCAGCTGATAAGCAACTGCACCTTTCTTGTCAATCACCTTGAAAGGGCCAATGAATCTCGGAGATAGCTTCCCTTTGACATTAAACCTCCGCAGACCTCTGAAGGGTGACACCTTCAGATAGACATAGTCCCCAATCTGGAACTCCAGCTCACGTCGTCTGACATCTGCATAACTCTTCTGTCTAGACTGAGCTGTCTTCAGGTTGCTTCTGATCTGCCTGACCTGTTCCTCAGCTTCCTCTATAGACTCGGGGCCAAAGACTTTCCTTTCTCCAACCTGATTCCAGAACAGAGGAGTTCTGCACTTCCTGCCATACAGTGCCTCGAAAGGTGACATCTTCAGACTGGCCTGATAGCTGTTGTTATATGAGAACTCTGCATATGGCAGACTCACATCCCAACTCTGGCTATTCTGGAGTGCACTGGCTCTCAACATGTCCTCAAGAATCTGATTCACCCTTTCTGTCTGCCCATCAGTCTGAGGATGATAAGCTGAACTGAAACTGAGGCGGGTGTCCATAGACTCATGTAACCGCTTCCAGAATCTGGATGTGAACTGTGTACCTCTGTCAGATACTATGATCTTCGGCACCCCATGCAAGCATACAATGCGGAACATATACAGCTCTGCCAGCTTCGGACCCTGATATGTCTCCTTGACCGGAATGAAGTGAGCCACCTTGGTCAAACGATCAACTATGACCCAGATAGAGTCATATCCAGACTGTGTCCTAGGCAAACCAGTGATAAAATCCATGCTGATCTGTTCCCATTTCCACTCTGGAATCTGCAGGGGCTGTAGCAAACCAGCTGGTCTCTGATGTTGGGCCTTAACCCTCTGACATGTGTCACACAAAGCCACATACTCTGCTACATCTCTCTTCATCCCATACCACCAGTAATACTGCTTCAAATCCTGGTACATCTTGGTACTGCCTGGATGGAGAGAGTAGGCTGAATCATGAACTTCCCTCAGAATCAACTCCTTGATAGCCTTCACATCAGGAACACAGATCCTGCCTCTGAACCATAAGACACCCTGATCATCCTCCGTGAATCCAGGGGCTTTGTCTTCCTTGATCAACTGTCTGATCTCTAGCAAGTACTCATCAGTGAGCTGCCCTGCTCGGATATCACGCTCCAAGGTCGAATCAACCTCCAAGGCTACTGCATCAGTATGACCAAGAATACCCAAGTTGAGCTTCTCAAACTCCTCATGCAACTCGGGCTGCTGCTCCTTGATCTCAAGCACATTGCAGTAGACCTTTCTGCTCAAGGCATCTGCAACAACATTCGCCTTGCCCGGATGATAGTTGATACTCAGATCATAATCTTTGATCAACTCTAGCCATCTTCGTTGGCGAAGATTTAGATCTGGCTGGGTGAAGATGTACTTCAAGCTCTTATGATCGGTGTATATCTCCGTCTTCTTCCCCATCAGATAGTGCCTCCAGATCTTCAGAGCATGAACAACTGCTGCCAACTCCAGATCATGTGTAGGATAGTTCAGCTCATGCTTCCTGAGCTGTCTCGAGGCATAAGCAATCACCCGACCTTCCTGCATAAGCACACATCCTAAACCCTGTCGCGAAGCATCACAATAGACCGTGAAGTTCTTCTGGACATCTGGCATGACAAGAATAGGAGCAGAGGTCAATCTCGCTTTCAACTCCTCAAAACCAGCCTGGCATTCAGGGGACCAAACAAACTTGGCACCCTTCTCAGTCAATCTCGTCATCGGCTTCACGATCTTGGAGAATCCTTCAATGAATCTGCGATAATATCCTGCCATACCGAGGAAACTCCGAATCTCAGTAACGCTCTCAGGTACCTTCCAGTCCAATATATCTTGGACCTTACCTGGATCCACTGATACACCCCCCTCTGAGATGATATGCCCCAAATACGCTACCTTCTTCAACCAGAACTCGCATTTGCTCAGCTTTGCATACAACCGATGCTCTCTGAGCTTCTGCAACACTAACCTCAGATGCTTCTCATGTTCTTCTTCAGTCTTCGAGAATATCAGGATATCATCAAGAAATACCACGACGAACAGATCTAGAAACTCCATAAAGACCTTGTTCATCAGATACATGAAGAAAGCTGGGGCATTAGTCAAGCCGAAGGACATCACTGTGTACTCATATAGCCCATATCGAGTCACGAATGCCGTCTTCGGGATATCAGCTTCACGAATCTTCAGCTGGTTATAACCTGTTTGCAGGTCAATCTTCGAGAACACATGAGCACCCTTCAACTGATCAAACAGATCATCAATGCGAGGAATCGGGTACTTGTTCTTGATGGTAGCTTCATTCAATGCGCGGTAATCAACGCACATCCGCAGACCTCCATCCTTCTTCGGAACAAAAATCACAGGGGCTCCCCACGGGGATGTACTAGGACGAATATGCCCCTTCTCTAGCTGCTCTTGGATCTGCGTCTTCAGCTCAGCTAGCTTTTCGGCATCCATTCTATATGGTCGCCTGTATATAGGTGCAGTGCTAGGAACTAAATCAATAGAGAACTCAATCTCACGATCAGGTGGCATACCTGGCACTTTCTGGAAGACATCAGGGAACTCCTTGACAACTCGGATATCAGGTACCACGACAGCCTCATATGCTCTGGCTTCTTCTATCATCTTCGTCGGTGCCTGATACACAATCTCCGTGCCATCTGGATGCTTCACTGTGATGAGCCTCTGAGCGCAATCAATGACTCCCTGGTACTTGCGTAGCCAATCCATCCCCAGAATGACATCAATTCCTTGGGAATCCAGAACAATAAGAGAGGTGGGAAAAACTACCCCCCTTATGGTTAAGCTCACATTCGGGCACACATGCCTTGATATCAGTTCTCCTCCAGGAGAGTTCACTAGCAGCTGCTTTTTCATTAACACTCTATTCATATTATATTTAGATGCGCAGGGTGCTGATATGAACGAATGAGATGCTCCAGAATCAAACAAGACTGTAACTGGGTGAGAGTCAACAAGGAACGTACCAAACACCACATCTGGTGCCGTCTGGGCAGACTCTGCCGTCACGTGGTTCACACGACCACGAGTGTAGCTCTGGGACTGGCCTGCAGGACGAGACTGCGGTGGAGCTGGCTGCCTCAACGGACACTTGTGGGCGAAGTGTCCCATCTGGTTACACTTGTAGCACGGGCCAACCTGACCTGCCCCCTGTGCTGGACGGGGCTGCTGCGGAGCTGGAAGACCCTGGCGAGGTGCCTGAGCCTGGCGTGGCTGCTGCTGCTGCTGCTGCTGAGGTGGAGCCTGATACTGTGGAGCTGGATGCCTGTACTGGGGAGCTGGCTGCCGGGACTGGGGCGGGCGGTACTGCTGCTGCTGGGGAATCTGCCTAGAAGCTGAGGCAGGTGGAGCGTAGCGGGGACGAGTAGAGCTGCCTGAGGACTGTCCCTGGTACGTCATCTTCCTCTTGCGATCTGCATCGAGGTCCTTCCGTTCCTTCTCCACCGCGAAGGCACGGTCAACCAGCTTCTGAAATGAGGAATACTCATTTGAAGCTAGGGCATAGCGGAGTCCTGGGTTAAGCCCATGCCTGAAGCAGATAACAATTTCATTATTGAACAAGTAACAAAAGGAATGAACAAGGGTATATGAAGAATATATTTAATATGAAAGAATGACAGAGATCTTGCCTGAAGCACTCCTGCTTCTTATCATCTGTGTCCACGTCATCTGGGGCGTAACGGGACAGCTGGCTGAACCGCGTGAGATACTCACGCACTGTCATCGCGCCCTGCCTGAGATCCTGGAACTCGCGGCGCTTCACCCTGATCTCGCCGAAAGGGACGTACTGGTCGCGGAATGCCCTACGGAACTCCTCCCAAGTGATCGAGTCGGCGTCCGCATGAGCTGCGGTGTACGCAGTCCACCAGTTCTTCGCCGGGCCCTGAAGCTGGTGCGAGGCGTAGAGGGCCTTATCAAGGTCCCCGACATGGGCAAGCTGCAACTTGCCTGTAATCGTCTCGAGCCAATCATCTGCATCCATTGGCTCTATGGCGTGGTGGAATACTGGAGGGCGCGTCGTCATGAAGCTCCTGAGAGTGTCATCCGGTCGGGGTGGCTGTGCGACTCCTGCACCCTGAGCACCCTGAGCAGCCTGCGCCATCTGCTGCATGTGCTGCATGATCTGGGCCATGTTCTGCATCATCTCATTCTGCACCTGGGCCATCTGGAGCGGGTCGTACGGAGGCGGAGGTGGAGGTGGATGAGGATGAGGATGGGGCGGCTGGTTGCCACCTGCCCCGCTCCCGCCAGCGTGACCAGCGTTACCCGCGCTGCTCCTGGTGTCAACCATCTGTTACATTTTCCAGGAGTAAGAGTGAGATATGATAGATAGATATATAATAACCCTGGTTTGGTTAATTAATTCGATTAGTAAAACATTTTAACAAATGATGTCGCTGCAACCTAACGGTCGCAACACACCAACAATCATTACAAAGAACCAAATCAAAACATGTGCACAAGTACATGTCAATCAACGTGCTACGAATTCAAACAATTATGGTGGGCATCCTACTATTGGAGGACCTACTTTGCAACAAAATTTGAATTTTCAGCAGAGACAGACTATAGAAGTGGGAAAATAGGGTGAGGCTTTTAAAAATAGTTTTATAAACTCGACGACTGACTAGGGTAGCATCCTACGGTCAACACGGCTCCGATACCACTCTGTGACACCCCAATTTTAAGAACAAAATTGGAGCACAATATATGTATGCCAGGATCAATTTTCATACATATATCCACATCATAGTAAATATCAAAACAATGCTTTATTAATAATAACGAACTTTATTACATAAATGACCCTCGGGTCTGAAATAAAAAGGTACAGACTCTCATGATAACGGACTCTAATGAAGACTCTGAAGTAGTCGCGGAAGTCTGGACTCCATCTCCACAGGAAGGTCGACCGGGGGTAGCGCCATCCTAGTACAGGTCGTCAGGGTCGAAGCCACCGTCCTCTAGATACTCCGGCTCCTCATGAATGTAGCCACCAGCGTCTCCGTAATCGCCAGCGTCTGGGTGGGGTAGCAGGGGGACAAAGAGGAGGGTGAGTACATCGAAATGTACTCCGCAAGTGTAGGAAAATATATGTTTATGAGGCTTAAAACAAAGGTAGGCTGACTTTGTTTGACTCAAGCGCCTAGAGCGACACATCCTATTATTCCTATTAATCCTATGCACCTGTTTACTAGGTTATAGACACAGAAACTGTAGAAAAGTAACAACACTCGGAGTCGCACCGAGCAAGACCACGCTCGGAGTCACACCGAGTAACCAACACTTGGAGTCACACCAAGCAACCGCACTTGGAGTCGCACCAAGTACCCACACCTGAAGTCCATCAGGCAACCGCACCTGAAGTCCATCAGATGACCCGAAACAGTAACCAGTAACCAACTAATCTCAAAGAAGTCCAAGCCGCTCGTGACCGTGAGCACGGCTGATATATCAGTTTTACACTCTGCAGAGGTTGCACATCGTTACCCATGAGTCGTGCAGGTCCCGTCACGCTAAACACTACCAAGGTGCATAGCAGGTTGCACTGCAAGGCCTTTACAAAGTCCCTCCAAGCCTGTGTTACACGTACTCTAAGGTTTCTCCCCTGTCCATAAGTCAACGACCCCAAGGGACCCCTCTTGAGCCACTAAACAAACCCCGTGTAGCATAACTTAGAGGATACTAATTAATTAGCCAGGTCCAGCCCATCCAGATCTCATGGTTGCGCTGTCAAGCCGGGTTACATGCTCTGAGAACCGGGTCCTAGGGATCCAGGCAGGATATGTCTAGCACGAGCCCCGAACCAAAAACCAAAAGCAGCTGCCGAGTCCCACGGCACAAAACCACCAATACGGTTCCATCCTGCCGGATTTACCTAAACCATGTTTCTACAAAAGTTACCATGCCCACATCGTTTCATAGATCATTAATCAGGATTAATTATATTTGACCATCATCCCATCCCAACATGACTGCAGGGCTAAGCAAGACTTCTACCCGAACAACCCAAAACAGGCGACAAGGATAATATAACAATAACTAGTAAACCATATCATGGGATTCAAATTAATGACAAGCATGCATCTACAAGATCTAACTACTCTAGTACCAAAAGTAAAATAAAGTAGGTGCAAGATGTTCAAGGACACTTGCCTTCGGACTGGGTCGAATCAACTGGGTCGCAAGGATGGTCTGGAGCGTCCTCGTACTCCGCACTCTCTGGCCCAATCAACATACATGGCACAATACATAGAAATAAATAACAGTACAACAAACAGTATGAAAACAGTAAACTAATAGATCTACTGCGTAGAGAACGAAATTATAAAACTAACGCAAGTTGAACGGGTCGAATCGGAGTTAGAACGCAAAAGTTATAAGCGTTTGAATCTGAGTGGCAGTTCTGTAAATAGATTGAACTCATTTTCGTATTTTAAATAAATCAAAACTGAAATTAAAGGCAGACTAGACTAGGCCTCATTTATACAGAAATCCAAGGGCTAGATGGAAAAAGTCCCAAGACTCAGCGAACAGTCTTGGTGGACGGCGGATTGATTCAAGGATAGTTGAGGGGTTAAATTGCAAACCGTCCAAGGCCGGCTGACGCGTGCCGATGTGGTCACCGCGTGGCGCTGAGCTCGCCGCGTGGCGCCGTGTGAGTGGCTGGGTCCACCACGCGGGCTATGGACCGTCTGGCGTGGCGAAAGGAGACTGTGTCCACGCGCCCGTGGATCCGGTGTATACCCCTTCGGGGTTTGCATCTAATCGGGGCCATTCAACTCGGATCGGACGGCCAAGGAGGACAAGGGGCGGACGCGCGGCGGCCGGCGTTGCAGGGCACGGCGGCGCCATGGCCGGTGGGCTCGGGAACACGCTAGGAGATGGTAGAGACCTTAGGAAAGAGCGGGGAATACTTAGGAGCTCACCCCGCACACGATGAAGGTGTTCTTGATGCCGAAGACGCCTCGGGCGAGGAGAATCTGCGACGAAGGTGCCGAACAAGGCTCGGAACTCCGGCGAGGTTGAAGCGGCAGTGAATCTGGTGCGGATCCACACCGAAATCGGGTCCCCTGGATGCGTCGTGCGTCCGCGATGCCGAAGGAGGAGAGAACACGGCCGGTGGTGGTTTCTCCTGTGCGGCAGAGAGCTCGGCGGAGCCCTCCAATGGTGAAGGCGGCGGTGTTAGGGTTTGGAGGTTGGAGATGTCCGGTGGCGGCGAATGAAGGGCTTGATCTAGGAGGGAGAAAGAGCAGAGGTGGCGGCGGCTCTGTTTTATGGCGCTAAGGGCCACTAGATAGGCCTCCAGGCGCCGGAAATAGCGGGCGACGGCGGCAACAACCAAATCCCGAAATCGTCGGGAGGTTGGAGCTGCTTCTGACAAGTGGGCCCCGCCGGTCAGTGAGTGAGGGCCGATGGTGTGGCTTCAGGTGTGCACTTGGGCCGCGCGAGGACGGCTATGCAGGCGCGTTGGGCTCGGCCCGGGGGTGGATGAAAGGAGGGAGAGGGAGGACTTGGGCCAACGGAAAGGGAGTCGGCCCGGGCGGTGGTGATGGTGGGAGAGGGGAGGCGAGGTGCTGATGGGCCGCTGCAGCTGTTCGGGCCGAGGAGGGAGTGGGGGAGCTGGCTGGTGACGGGCCGACGCGAAGGGGAGATAGAGAGTGGGGGTGGGCTGAAATGGAGAGGGAGAGGAGAGTCCAAGGCAACCCCTTTTTCCAGCTTACAAATTCATTTGAAAATTCATTTCAAATCAGTTTAAAACCAAACCAAGTTTGCAACTTTTCAAAAAGTTTTCCCTAGGTTTTGGAAGTAAAACTTGATTTTGATTTTGTAAAATTTTCATAAACCTTTTTATTTGCTTTCTAAATAGAATAAATCCGATTCGCCCTATACGGGTTTTAATAAATTCCTTTTTCACCCAATAAAATTATGCAACGACATGAATGCAACATAAAAATGATAAATAAATTTTATTTTCCTCCTCTAATAAACTAGCCAACCTATTTAATTTCTAAATTCTTTAATTAAATTGGGGAAAAAAATTAAATCAGGGTGTTACAATGGTGATGCAAGATGACACAAGGATTTATCCTGGTTCGGGCAAAGAAAGCCCTACGTCCAGGGGGGAGGAGGTTCTTGTATTACTTGCACCTAAGTGCTTGTACAGGGGCGATACAAGCTCAATGAGCGTGGACCGGAGTCCGGACTCGTGTATGCGTGTGTGGACTTGTGTGCGAAAGCGTGTGCGTAACCGTGGACTCGCGCGTTGTCCCTTGCGCGCGAAGGGCCCTGGCGTCCCCTTTTATAGAACAAGAGGAGGCCAGGGTTTACACAGGATTGACATGTACAACGCTCGATATGGCAAAGGGTAGGAACTTTGTCTTGTCGAAGTCACTGTAGCCAACGTGGGGGTTGCTGTTGAGGCGTCCTTGAAGCGTGGCCTCCATCCCGGGCATGGATGTGGAGGCGTGGCGACGTGGGGGCCGTGCAGCGCCCATTCCGGCTCGTACAGGACGTGGCAGAGTCCCTCCGGGTCTTGGGGTACCTGTCTTCCAATAGCATGAAAGCAGTCAGGGCTCGAGGGGCGCAGGGCCGGCCTCGAGGTGGCGCCTACGGGAGGCTCGAGCCCCCGCAGGTATGGGCAAGTCCTAGAACGCCCGGGCGTACAACGGGAACCCAGGCCTCGGGGTGAAGCTCGAGTGTGCTACAGTGCGTGGTATGGCCGAACAGTGCTGTACTTGTGCCTTTTTGCCCATGCTTGTGGTGAAAATGAGGTTTGACTCTGGCTCCGGTTCACTGTGGCACACGCTGTGTACCGGAGGATGTGACCGGAGTAAGTGGACGCATTAAATGCGCAGTATGGGGCTAGTACGGTTGTCAGAGCTGAGAAGCAGGGAGCTTCCTTCTTGCGGGAGGCTTGAAGGGTAGTGGAGCGCTCGCCCGAGGCCTGACGCGGAGGGCTCGGGTGAGACGGAGAACGAGCGCCAGCCCGAGGCCTGGCTCGGAGGGCTCGGGCGAGATGGAGATTGAGCATCTGCCTGGCTTGGAGGGCTCGGGCAGGACGGAGAATGAGCGTTCGCCCGAGGCCTGGCTTGGAGGGCTCGGGCGAGACGGAGAACGAGCATCTGCCTGAGGCCTGACTTGGAGGGCTCGGGCGAGACGGAGAATGAGCGTTCGCCCGAGGCCTGGCTTGGAGGGCTCGGGCGAGACGGAGAATGAGCGTTCGCCCGAGGCCTGGCTTGGAGGACTCGGGTGAGACGGAGAATGAGCGTTCGCCCGAGGCCTGGCTTGGAGGGCTCGAGCGAGACGGAGAATTAGCGTTCGCTCGAGGCCTGGCTTGGAGGGCTCGGGCGAGACGGAGAATGAGCGTTCGCCCGAGGCCTGGCTTGGAGGGCTCGGGCGAGACGGAGAATGAGCGTTCTCCCGAGGCCTGGCTTGGAGGGCTCGGGCGAGACGGAGAATGAGCATTCGCCCGAGGCCTGGCTTGGAGGGCTCGGGCGAGACGGAGAATGAGCGTTCGCTCGAGGCCTGGCTTGGAGGGCTCGGGCGAGACGGAGAATGAGCGTTCGCCCGAGGCCTGGTTTGGAGGGCTGACGCAACCTACTTTCCGCTTAATAGGTTTTTGGGCTTCGGCTTGGTGGGCCAGCGTTGTAGGCCTCGAGGGGTTGGTTTTTTAGAAGGTTAGACTTGCTAGGTTTGTTATTAATTGGTGTTCTAGGTTTAACCTATTTGTTTGTGTTGATTGGGGGTACCCCTTTTGCGGTCCCCCGACAGTAGCCCCCGAGCCCTTGTTTGAGTGCTTGCACTCGAGCAGGGGCTCCCGACTGGGATCTCGAGGGTTAGCTAGCCGGTTCTCGAGGGTTTGGTTGCTTTGATTCCGTGGGTGTCGCGCGAGCGACACCCGCGGGTGTAGCCCCCGAGGCCACGGGGGAGTGGTTAGGACTCCCTCGTGGGATTTTTCTTGTGTGAGTGTTAGTTGCGTTTTTTAGGTTCAGGAGTGTCGAGCCCCCGAGTTTTTAGACCCTCTTTCGTCGAGGGGTGCCAGGCTGAACCGACCGGCCGGCTCTTCGAGCTGTCCGGTACGCCGGTTGCCCTGGCTTGTCATCCCGCGAGTCCTTTCGATCGGATGCGAGGGGGATGCCTCGTACTACCACGAGCGGGCGAGTATCGAGGTTCCCAGTGAGCTAGTCATGGGGGAATCCAAGTGAGACCTCGTGCCCCGTTCGATGGGGTCGACTGTAGCACGGAGGCGATCTCATAAAGCATGGGTGCTCAGTCTGCAGGAGTGTCGGGTCCATTCGATAGGACCCGGTGGCTCGATGCCTCCCTCGGAGGGGATCTCACTGCATGTCGAGCTCCCCGCCTTGGATACACGTGAGGGGCCTCGAGGGCTTGGCCCTCGAGCGATGCTGCGAGTGGCGCCCCTTGGTGTCCCTGACTCGGGTGCTCGAAGCCGGCTGTCGAACCCTCTTTGAGGGCCAGCCTTCGCTGCTCCAAGGCTTGGAAGGCCAGCCCTCTTCGAGTTCCTACCCTTCGCCATATCGAGCGCTGTACATGTCAATCCTGTGTAAACCCATCAGGCCCTTCCAAGCCTCGAAGCAGCGAAGGCTGGCCCTCGAAGAGGGTTCGACAGCCGGCTTTGAGCACCCGAGTCAGGGACACCAAGGGGTACCACTGGTAGCATCGCTCGAGGGCCAAGCCCTCGAGGCCCCTCACGTGTATCCAAGGCAGGGCGCACGACATGCAGTGAGATCCCCTTGGAGGGAGGCATCGAGCCACCAGGTCCTATTGAATGGACCTGGCATTCCTGTAGACTGTGCGGCCACGCTTTATGAGATCGCCTCCGGGCTTCAGTCAACCCTATCAAACGGGGCACGAGGTCTCACTTGGATTTCACCGTTACCAGCTCACCAGGAACCTCGATACTCTCCCGCTCGTGGTAGTACGAGGCATCCCCCCTCGCATCCGATCGAAAGGACTCGCGAGATGACAAGCCAGGGCAACTGGCGTGCCGGAGAGCTCGAAGAGCCGGCCGGCTAGTTCAGCCTGGCACCCCTCGACGAAAGAGGGTCGAAAAACTCGGGGGCTCGACACTCCCGAACCTAAAAAATGTAACTAACATTCACACTCGCAAAAAGCCCACGAGGGAGTTCTAACCACTCCCCCGCGGCCTCGGGGGCTACACCCGCGGGTGTCGCTCGCGCGACACCCACGGAATCAAGGTAACCAAACCCTCGAGAACCAGTCAGCTAACCCTCAAGATCCCGGTCAGGAGCCCCTGCTCGAGTGCCAGCACTCGAACATGGGCTCGTGGGCTACTGTCGGGGGTCCACAAAAGGGGTACCCCCAATCAACGCAAAACAAATAGGTTAAACCTAGAACACCAATTAATAACAAACCTAGCAAGTCTAACCTTCTAAAAAGCCAACCCCTCGAGGCCTGCAAACGCCGGCCCATCACTGGGGAGCCCGGGCCCGCCAAAGCCTTATTGTCCGCCCCATGGTAGCCTACCCCTCGAGCCCTGGCACATACGCCTCGAGCCCACTACGGCCGTACACTGTTTCTCGAGACCCCACGCGGGGATCTCGAGCCTCTCTAGCACGACAACCTATCTCTCGAGACGCATCATGCCTCCCTCGAGCGGCGCCAGACATCGGATACCAATCCCATACTACGCATTTAATGCGTCCACCTACTCCAGTCACCTCCCCTGGTACGCGACGTGCGCCACAGTGAACCAGGGCAGAGTCAAATCTCGTTTTCGCCACCAGCATGGGCAAAAAGGCACAAGTACAACACTGTTCGGCCATACCCTGCACTATTGAACACTCGAACCACGTCTCGAGGCCTGGAAACCCACTGTACGACCGAGTTTACCGGGACTTGCCCATACCTGCGGGGACTCGAGCCCCCCGTAGGCGCCACCTCGAGGCCGACCTGGCACCCCTCAAGCCCTAACGACTTTCATGTCATTGGAGGACAGTTACCCCAAGACCCGGAGGGACTCTGCCACGACTTGTACGTACCGGAATGGGCGCTGTACGGCCTCCACGTCGCCACGCCTCCACATCCATGCCTGGGATGGAGGCCACGCTTCAAGGACGCCTCAACAGCAACCCCCACGTCAACTCCAGTGACCTCGACAAGACAGCATTCCTACCCTCCGCCGTATTGGGCGTTGTACATCCCGACTCCTGTGTAACCCTGTGTAACCCTTGCCTCCTCTTGTTCTATAAAAGGGGACACCAGGGCCCTTCATGCACACGTAGAGACACACTTGGCAAGTCCATATAACGCCACACACACGCACGAGTCCGAACCCTGGTCCGCACTCGTTGAGCTTGTATTGCCCCTGTACAAGCACTTAGGTGCAAGTAATACAAGAACCTCCTCCCCCCGCTGTACGTAGGGCCTTCTTTGCCCGAACCAGGATAAATCCTTGTGTCATCTTGCATCACCATCCAGGAAGAGAGCACGCGATCTTATTACTAGTTGGTGTCATACCCCCGGGGTCGAAACACCGACAGTTGGCGCGCCAGGTAGGGGCCTTCGCGTGTCCGAGTCGATTTCTCGTTGTTTCCTGGATGGCTTCTTCCACTCCTTCATTCTCTGCTGGTGCCGTCATCTGGTTCGGGAGCCTCGAGTTCCTGGCCACCGGCAGCGGCAACGAGCTGACCCTGCTCTCCACGGAGGGCCCGAGCGGAGGGCGTGTCACGCCACCCCACGCGGGAGGCGTGGCGCGTCGCTCGCACCACCACGCGTCGCCACCTCGTGAGCAGCGCCGTCGTCACCATCGTCGCCAGGCACAGGCGGTGCCCGCGGCGTACACCCACTTCCCCGCGGCCGGCGCGGGGTCCCCGAGGAGGAACCTGCCTGGCGCGCGGCTGGAGACTTCTAGGGCGCGCGCGCACTCTCCTAGCGAGTTCGCGTTCGTCATGCGCACAGAGCGGGAGCCTGGCCAGAGGCCCCCGAGCCGTGCTCCATCGACACCACCTGGCTTTCTCCCACACAGGATGTACCGCGCTCGACGCCAGCGGTACCCGTTCGGCCTCAACAACTCCGCAGCTATCTACGCCCACCATCTCGACGAGCGCCGCCAGGACCGGGCGGCGGCAGAGCGGGGAGATCGTCCGGGCGCAATCCTACGAGCGACCGCCGACCTGGAGATCGTCTACCCCGCGCACGTCGACCGCGACTTCTCACGAGTCGTCGAGCCACCATCGGAGAGTGGCACCGCGAGCTGCAGTCCCAGCACGAGCCAAGGCGGCGCGACATCGACAGCTCCGACTCCGACGAATACGACTACCACGACCCTGACCTCTGGGATCCCACCAGGGAGTGCTTCCAGCTCGAGGGGGTCGTGGACGATGCCGAGGACGACGGCGACGACGACACCAGGCCGGCGCTCAACCTCGAAGAGCCCAGAGACGTGGCTGCGGCAGGCGGATCACGCGTTCAGGGGAGGAACGAACCCCCGGCACCGGCTGCACCATCTCAGCACAGCGACGACCGGGCGGCGCAGCTCGCGCAGCTGCGGGAGGCCATCGCCAAGGCTGATGAGGACCGACAACGCCTATTGCAGCTCGAGAAAACCCTAGTGCAGGAACAAGCCCAGCCTCGAGGCGCCGATGTTCGTGGCCGCGCTCGAGAGGTCCACCGGCAGATCCTCGAGGACGGGGCACTAGCACGCCCCAAGGTGCGTTTCCCGCGAGCCGGGCAGAACATGGTGGCGGCCGCTATGCTGCTCCGTGATCTACCCGCCGTCTCCAACCCTGACGCCAGGCGCATGCTCGGGGAAATGAAGAACCTCCTCGAGACAGCCGCTGTGCAGCAGGCCGAGAGCTCAGCCTCGCGCCGCCGCGGGGCGGCCTCGGGGAAGCCAGCAGACGCGCCCCGCAACGAGCGTGAGATGTCTGTCCACCAGCCGGACGCCCCTCGAGCCAGGCCAGTCCGGGACCGGATCGTCGACAACCGGCCACCTCGAGACCCCGATGACGCGCGCGATGAGCCCCTGGCACCGGGTGCATCACCTCAGCACGACGACGACCAGGCGGCGCAGCTCGCGTGGCTGCAGGAGGCGATCACCAAGGCCGAGGAAGGAGTGCTACAATGCCGGCGCGACGTCAGCCGCCGGTGCAAGGACAATGGGGTCGAGGAGCGTGGCTATAGTGCCCATCGAGGGGGGCGCTACGACAGTGATGAAGACCGGCAAACCCTCGAGCCCCCGGGCCCCAGGGTCTTCAGCCGGGCCATCCGCACCTCGACCCTCCCCGATCGCTTCCGACCACCGACCAACATCGTGAAGTATGACAGGGAGGTCGAGCCCAAGCTATGGCTCTCCGACTTCCGCCTGGGCTGCCAACTGGGCGGTGCGAAGAACGACGACCGCGCGATTATACGCCAGCTCCCACTCTACCTCTCGGACACCGCCCGTCGGTGGCTCAAGGGGCTCCCGCCACATCAGATCCGCGACTGGGCCGACCTAGTCAGGGTCTTCGATGGGAACTTCTAGGGGACTTGCGTGCGCCCAGGCAACCCCTGGGATCTACGACGTTGCAGGCAGACAGCGGACGAGCCCCTCCATGACTTCGCTCGACGATTCTCGAAGCAGCGCCTCGAGCTCCCCCACGTGCCTGATGAGGATGTCATCTCGGCGTTCCTCGCAGGCACGACGTGCCAAGAGCTAGTCCACGAGCTAGGGCGCTACCGTCCCAAGACGGTCGAGGATCTGATGAACCATGTCACCAGTTTTGCCTCAGGCGATGAGGCAGTGGGGGCCTTCTTTGGCCGCTCCACGGACAAAGGCAAGGTGGTGGTCGCACCGGAGGGCTCGAGCAAGGGCAACAACGTCAAGAACCGCAACAACAACAACAAACGGAAAAAGAACAAAGGCAAAGGTTAGAAGGCGAAGCGCG
Organism: Coix lacryma-jobi var. lacryma-jobi; assembly: GCA_009763385.1. Classification (NCBI taxonomy): domain Eukaryota; kingdom Viridiplantae; phylum Streptophyta; class Magnoliopsida; order Poales; family Poaceae; genus Coix; species Coix lacryma-jobi. Next base: position 32,416,212 of record CM019827.1, read on the forward strand.
ACGCCGATGACGACGAGGATGAAGAAATGCTCGTGGGCGCCCTCGAGCATAAGAAGCCTCGAGGCCCCCCTGACGGGGCGGTCTTCGACAAAATGCTCGAGGACCCCTGCCCTTATCACAAGGGTGCCGTGAATCACAAGTTGAAGGACTGCCGACTGATCAAGGGCTTCTACTCCAAGCTCGGCGACAAGAAGGAAGATGCGCCTAAGGGCAAGGACAACAATCGACGCAACGACGGGGACGTGGACTTCCCCCCCGGTGCGCGACTGCTTCATGATCTACGGGGGCCCGACCGTCGGGCTCTCGGCTCGAGAGAGAAAGAAGGAGCGCCAGGAGGTCTCTGCACTCCGCCACGACGCCCCCCGGTACCTCGACTGGTCTGATGCGCCGATCACGTTCGACCGTGACGACCATCCGGATCATGTCGTAAATCCGGGAGCATACCCTCTTGTCGTCGACCCCGTCATCGTCGATGTACGGTTCTCCAAGGTGTTGATGGATGGGGGCTCAAGCCTCAACATCATATACCTTGAGACCCTCGACCTCCTGGGATTTTGAGGGACCAGCTCTGACCCAGCATTGGGGGGTTCCACGGAGTCGTACCAGGGAAGAAGGCACACCCCCTCGGGCGCATCGACCTGCCTGTCTGCTTTGGCACGCCGGCCAACTTCCGCCGGGAGACGCTCACCTTCGAGGCGGTCGGGTTCCAAGGGACCTACCACGCCATCATCGGCAGGCCCGGCTACGCCAAGTTCATGGCGGTCCCCAACTACACGTACTTGAAGCTCAAGATGTCGGGGCCGAAAGGGGTCATCACCGTCGACACCTCCTACGAGCACGCGAACCACTGCAACGTGGAGTGCGTCGAGCGTGGGGAGGCAAACGTCCAACTCGACTCGCTCGAGGTCCTGGTTGCCCTGGCCACCGAGGAGGCCCCTGAAGCAAAGCGCAACGCTGGCACCTTCGAGCCGGCGGAGCACACCAAGCAGATACCCGTCGACCCGACCTCGACCAATGGCAATACGCTGGCCATCAGCGCCAGCCTTGAGCCTAAATAGGAAGCAGTGCTCGTCGACTTTCTCCGCGCGAACATCGACATGTTTGTGTGGAGCCCCTCGGACATGCCAGGCATACCGAGGGGAGTCGTTGAGCACCCCTTGGAGATCCAGGCCGGGTCCAGACCGGTGAGGCAACGCCTGCGCCGCTTCGATGAGGATAAGCGCAAGATCATCGGTGAGGAGGTGCACAAGCTTTTGGCGGCTGCATTCATCAAGGAGGTATTTCACCCGGAGTGGCTAGCTAACCCTGTACTAGTCAAGAAAAAGAATGGAAAAATGCGGATGTGTGTAGATTACACTGGTCTGAATAAAGCGTGCCCAAAAGTTCCATTTCCTTTACCTAGAATTGATCAGATTGTCGATTCCACTGCGGGGTGTGAAGTACTTTCGTTCCTCGATGCGTATTCCGGCTACCACCAGATTAAGATGAAAGAATCCGACGAACTCGCTACCTCTTTTGTTACGCCTTCTGGTATGTATTGCTATGTTACAATGCCCTTCGGCCTTCGAAACGTCGGGGCAACGTATCAGCGTTGCATGCAGCATATTTTTGGCGAACACATAGGCAAAACCGTCGAGGCCTACGTCGATGACATTGTGGTTAAGACCAAGAGAGTCGGGGACCTCATCAGCGATCTCGAGACCACGTTCGAGTGCCTCCGGGCCAAGAATGTGAAACTCAACCCCGAGAAATATGTCTTTGGCGTGCCTCGAGGCATGCTGCTCGGCTACATTGTCTCGCAGCGGGGGATCGAGGCCAACCCTGAAAAGATCTCAGCAGTCATGAGGATGGGCCCAATTCGATACCTCAAGGGCGTACAGAAAGTGACGGGCTGCCTGGCCGCTCTCAGCAGGTTCATCTCGAGGCTAGGGGAAAAGGCGCTACCCCTCTACCGTCTGCTGAAGAAAACGGAGCACTTTGCGTGGACCATCGAAGCCGAGGAGGCCCTAACCAAGTTGAAGGGATTGCTGACTTCCGCGCCAATTCTCATACCACCACGACCAACCCAGGGTGACGATCCCCCCGAGCCTCTCCTCCTCTACGTGGCCGCAACCACCCAGGTGGTCAGCGCGGTCGTAGTCATCGAGAGACACGAGGAGGGTCACGCGCTACCAGTCCAACGGCCGGTGTACTTCATCAGTGAGGTGCTCTCCGAGGCCAAGGTCCGGTACCCGCACATCCAGAAGCTGCTCTACGGCATTATCATCACGAGGCGCAAGCTCCAGCACTACTTCCTCGCTCATCCCGTAACGGTGGTATCATCCTTCCCCCTCGGAGAAATTATCAACAATCGGGAGGCCACGGGGCGCATTGCCAAATGGTCTGCCGAGCTAATGGGGGAAGCTATCACCTACGCTCCACGAAAAGCCATCAAGTCGCAAGCGTTGGCGGACTTCGTTGCTGAATGGACCGACACCTAGCTCCCGCCGGCGCAAATCCAAGCCGAGCTCTGGACTATGTACTTCGACGAGTCCCTCATGAAGACAGGGGCAGGCGCGGGCCAGCTTTTCATCTCGCCCCTCGGAGTCCACATGCGTTACCTGCTGCGTCTGCACTTCCCCGCCTCCAACAACGTCGCTGAGTACGAGGCCCTCGTCAACGGGCTGCGTATCGCCCTCGAGCTTGGGGTCCGACGCCTCGACGTTCGAGGGGACTCGCAGCTCGTCATCAACCAGGTCATGAAGGCCTCAAGCTGCATCGATCCCAAGATGGAAGCATACTGCGGAGAAGTGCGCAAGCTAGAAGACAAGTTCTACGGCCTCGAGCTAAACCACATCGCTCGAAAGTACAACGAGGCCGCAGACGAGCTGGCTAAGTTAGCATCCACGCGCGGCACCATCCCACCAGATGTCTTCTCGAGGGACATTTTCGAGCCATCCATCAAGATCGGCCCGGGGGCTGGCCCCTCGATGCCACCCCTCGAGCCGGACGCAGGGGCTCGACCCTCAACTCCACCCCCGAGAACGACCCCTCGACATCCGCTGAGGCAATGCAGATCGACGCACCCGCCACTTCTTCATCACGACCCCTCGACTAGCGAACGCCTTTCCTCGACTACCTGATGCAAGGCGTGCTACCAGAAGATAAGACGGAGGCGCGACGCATCGCTCGAAGGGCCAAGACCTACGTCGTCTACGGCGACGAACGAGAGCTCTATCGTCGAAGCCCATCATGAATCCTTCAGCGCTGCATCTCCCTCGAGGAAGGACGCTAGCTCCTCGACGACATGCACTCGGGGGCTTGCGGCCATCACGCAGCGCCAAGGACCCTGGTGGGGAACGCCTTCCGCCAAGGCTTCTACTGGCCAACCGCCATCGGAGATGCCAAGCGCCTGGTTCGAGCTTGCCAAGGGTGTCAGTTTTACGCCAAGCAAACGCACCAGCCCGCACACGCCCTGCAGATGATCCCCATCACTTGGCCGTTTGCCATCTGGGGGCTCGACCTCATGGGTCCCCTCAGGATGACAACTGGAAAGTGCACGCATGTGCTCGTGGCCATCGACAAGTTCACCAAGTGGATCGAGGCTAAGCCTATAGGCGACCCCACCTCCGAGAAGGCCGTTGAGTTCATCGCCGACATCATGTATCGGTTCGGGGTGCCTAACGTCATCATCACTGACAATGGCACGCAATTCACGGGCAAAAAGTTCATCAGCTTCTGCGACGACAACAACATCCGCGTGAGCTGGGCCTCGGTTGCATACCCTCAATGCAACGGGCAGGTCGAGCGCGCCAACGGCATGATACTCCACGGGCTGAAGCCAAGGCTGTTCAAGACCCTCAAGAATTTTGGAAAAATGTGGGCTGCACAGCTCCCCTCGGTGCTGTGGGGCCTCAGGACTACGCTGAGTCGAGCCACCGGGTTCACTCCGTTCTTCCTAACCTACGGCGCCGAGGCTGTCTTGCCTACGGACCTCGAGTACGGCTCCCCTTGACTTCGAGCCTACAACGAGCAAACCAACGACGAGTGGCTTGCCAACGCCAAGGACCAGCTCGAGGAGGCTCGAGACGTGGCGCTCATCAACTCCGCGCGCAACAGGCAAACACTTCGACGCTACCACGACAAGCACGTTGAAAGCCCTAGTTTGGTTTTGGTTAATTGATGAAACCTATTTGGTCTAATCCTATTGCTAAGCATGTGTGTAGCTTATGAGGAAGGATTACGACCAAGCCAAGTGGTGGAGCTAGCTAGGTGACAACCATGGAAGATGGTGTTGTCCATATGCAACTCAAGTGATCAAGTGCTCTACCCTTGATGAATTGCAAGAAGAAGAGAAGAGATGGAGCAAAGAGGCCCGAAGGCAAAGGTATGACCTATAGGGCTCTTTGTTTTAGTGATGAAGACACTTAGCGAGTGTGATCACATTTAGGATACATAGCCGTACTATTAAGAGGAGATTATTCACGGCTTATGCGGTGTTCAAGTGCCACTAAGTGTTCTCTAACATATCGATTCTATAGACCTAGTGAGTGACTAACTAAACCCTTGGTAAATGCTTTGAAAAATGCTAACACACGTGCACAAGTGGTGAAACACTTTGGTGTTGGCACATGGGAGCAAGGGTAGAGGTTAGATATGAAAAGATGTCAAGTTAGGGGCATCGGACGCTGGCGTCGGCAGCATCGGACGCTGGCGTCGGCAGCATCGGACGCTGGCCGAGCGTCCGATGGCAAACCCTAACTACTGTCAGAAGTCGAGGTAGCATCAGACGCTGGCAATAGACGCAGGCGAAACACTGTTGCAGAGTCCGATGGTCATGACGTGGCGCGAGCTAATTTTCCAGGGAGCATCGGACGCTGATCTGCATCCGATGCAGGACCATCGGACGCGTCCGATGCATTTTGGCCCTCTCTGGAACCTCTCTGCATGGTCATCGGACGTTGGGGTTGAGCGTCCGATGTGATAGTGCCGGAGCGTCCGGTGTGACACAGAAAAGTGCTGTATTGAGCAGAGACATCGGAGCGTCTGATGCTAGGCATCGGTGCGTCCGATGCCACTTTAACCAGCGCGGGAAGGAATGTGACCGTTGGGATCTAACGGGCTGAATTCATAGCAGAGGGACATGTGGTGCTCATCGGACCAACGGACGCTGGGGCAGCGTTCGATGGTCCCGACACCGGCGCGTCCGATGCGTCTGTTTCGGGTCCAACGGCTAGGCCGACTTGTGTGGCCTATTTAAGGGGCTTGGCCGGCTTGCTAGGTTTCTCTCTTGCACATTTTGATTCCTAAGCATTCTAGTGATCCTTGGCAAGCCTCCCAACTCATCTCCCAAGTTGATTTGATCAAACCAAGTGAGATTGAGTGATCTAGTGCGTGATTTGAAAGAGTTCAATCTAGTGGCACTAGTTCTTCGCATCGGCATTGAGTTTTCTTGTTACTCTTGGCATTTGCTGGTGCCTAGACGGCTTGGAGGTGTTGAGGTGGTTGTTGGCAAGATTGGTGATTGTTCTTGGCCACCACCGATTGTGATTGTGAGAGGTCTTTGGAGCCTCACCTCGCCGGAGCGGCAAGAGGCATCCTTAGTGGATTGCTCGTGTCATTGAGCTACCTCACTAGTGGTAGATTCTTGTGGCGCTCTTTGTGAGCTTGGCTTTGCGCCGATTAGCCACCGGGTCACCTAGTGTTGGTCGACACAACGGGGAGTAGCCTGCCGGCAAGCACGTGAACCTCGGGATAAATCTTTGTCTCCTGAGTGTTTATTGTGATTGTGCCCCCATCTTGGTGATTGGTCTGCATCTACACATTCTTCGTGATTGGCTTCACAAGTGGATTTCGCCGGTGATTGGCTCTCTACGTGGCGATCCCGAAGGCTCGGTGAAATTCCCTCTATCTAGCTTATTTACTTTGTGTATTTACTTTGAGCTACTTCTTTTGTGTAGATATCTTTTCTTGTTGTATATCTTTTGTCATATACCCTGTGTAGTTAGTTGTGAGTAGCTTGCTTAGTTTGTCTTTTGCACACACTTGTCTCATATACATTTTTGTATATCATACTTGTGTTAGAGCTATATTGTTTTATTCCGCATTTGTTATTAGCTCTAGTTGATTGTGTGACATAGAAATATTAGGTAGAATTGTTGGATAGGTGGCTTGCAACACACTATTAGGCTAGCGCAAAAAGCTTCGCCATTTGTTATACTAATAGTGTTTGCCTAAGTAATTTTGTAGATTTTTAATTAGGCTATTCACCCCCCTCTAGCCAACTTGGACCTTTCACACGTGCGCAAGAGGGACCTGGCGGTGGGGGACCTCGTGCTTCGACGGCTGCAGGATAATCGAGGGCGCCACAAGCTCACCCCTCCAGGGGAGGGCCCATACACCGTAGCTGAAGTGCTCAAGCCAGGAACGTACAAGCTCTACGACGGTCAAGGCAGGATCCTGGCGAACGCATGGAACATATCTCAGCTACGTCGCTTCTACCCTTAAGGGCCTCGAGGCCTTGTTCATTTTGTTGCTTTATACAAACACGTTGAATATGAATGAGCAAACTCGTGCACCATCTTTCATATTACTTAGCAACTTAAGGTAGCCTCGACCAGGGTTTTTCTTACCGATCGGTAACCGGTCGGTATGGCCGGTTACCGGTCATACCGGACCGGACCGGTTTCGGTTCGGTCCGGTTTGGTTTTTTTAAATTTTAAATTTTAAATTTTAAAAATAAATTCTGAAAAAATTCTTAAAAATAGTTCATGATTTATAGAAGCTAATGGTGTAAATTTTTTTCAAATTTGAGTTCGTTTAGTATTTATTTAGACGTTTAGAAGTTTGAAGAAAAAGAAAAAGAAAAAGAAAAAATATATAGTCGACGGCCCATTAAATTAAGAAGGTCGAAAAACATACTAAACACACTCAAATTTGAAAATTTTTGACATCATTGGATTCTATAAATCATGAAGTATTTTTAGGAATTTTTTAGCATTTTTTTTAAAAAAAATAAATTTGAATTTTGAAAAAACCTCTCAAACCGATCGGTAAACCGCTCAAACCGGTCGGTAACCGACCCAAACCGACCGGTTTACCGATTCGAAACCGAACAACTGAGGCGTTTGAATTCAAACTTCAAACCGGCCGGTACCGGGCGGTTACCGATCAAACCGGTCCGGTAAACCGCTACCGGTGGCCGGCGGTTTTGATCAACCGGTCGGTAAGAAAAACCCTGGCCTCGACCCTGCCTTGCTCTGGGTCGAGCCTCCCTCGGGGGCTGACAGGGGGGAACCCCCTCCCCAGACTCCGGAAAAGCGTGTTTTCTTTTAAAAAAATTCGACCCTCGTCTCGATTCGCACCTCGAGCATACCAGCAGCGTCTAAATCCGTAAATACCCCGAGCCTCCAAGAGTCGGGGGGCGTCGACGTAGACGGCCACCTACGCCCCCGGGCTACGGTACCCTACCTACGCCTCCCCTCGAGGAACTCGTGACGTGTATCGAAGGAACACAGACCAAGCCGGTTGAAGCTCGAGCTAGCGACAAAGAGAAATGATCGAATAAATTTGAAAAGAAAACAACTTCTTTAAACAAACGAGTCATATACACATGCGTTGGCCTCGACGGGCCACAAGTCATGACATAAATTTTTACAAGGGCCTCGACGCCCAAATTTGGCATGCAGGCCTCACTCTTCATCGGTCTGGTACTCCTCCCCAAGGTCTTCTGCCGCGGGCTCAGCCTTGACGTCCGGGCCAGGAGGAGGGGGCCACCTACACCACTGTCCGCATCGGGAGGCAGCACGTCCTCCTCGAAGAGCTTCACGAGCGCCGCCCCCGGCCTCTCCACCTTTTCCAGGATCTTGTCGACGCGGCGGTCGTTCCACTCCTCGTCCTTCCCCTCGATCTCGACGAAGCCCTTGGCAACGACGTTGACCGGGTAGCGGAAGCCGGAGCGGACGGCCGCAAGCGCCTGCTTCACGCCGTGGTGGAGAGCGCTCCTGACACGGTCCCGCGCGGCCACGTCGAAGAAGCACAGGGCGTCGACCCGAGCCACCGCGCCCTCTGCCGCGGCCACCGGGTCAGCACCCCACATGGAGCCGAGCCTGTCGAGGGTGACGCGCGCTCGCTCCGCCACCATGGTTTTGTCCCGGAGTTGATCCACGAGAGTCTGATTCATCTCGCGGAGCTCCTTGGCGGCCTTCTCGACATCTATGCAACAAACAGAAAAAGTGAGTCCGCAGCGGGGCAAGAATCTCGAGATCAAAGCAAGACGAAGCGTGAAAATTACCCTGGCAGTGCACGCCCAGAGCGGCGAAGTCGCTGGTAAGGACCTCGACGCGCTGCTCGAGTGTACGCTTTTGGGACAGCACGTCGAGCTTCTCGCCCCTAAGGTCCTCGACCAGCTTGCCCGTCTGCGCAAGGGCCAGGTACTTCTAGATCACCACCTGCCGCGCTGCCTCCACTGCAGCCAGGGCGGTGGCGGCCTCGCTCTTGGCCTCCTCGTCCTCTTTCCTCGCCGCCTCCGCTGCAGACTGGGCGGTGGCGGCTTCTCTTCGGGCGTCGACGACCTCCTTCTTCACCGCCTCCGCTGCAGACCTGGCGGTGGCGGCTTCGCTACGGGCGTCGGCGGCCTCCTTTCTCGACGCCTCCACCGTGGCCAGAGCGGTGGTGGCCTCCCTCTTAGCTTGGGCGGCCTCGTCACGAGCCGCCTGGGTCTCCGCCTGTGCCGTGTTGAGCCGGCTCGCCATCTGCGCGTACCGACCCAGCTCGGCGCGGAGCTCCTGAAGCTCCCCCTCCGCCTTCGCAAGGGTGGCTGCCACCTACGCGGACTTGTCCGCCTCCTCCAAGAAGGACCTCTCCGCCTCCGCCACGAGCTCGGCCACCTCCCTGAAGATCAACCGCGCCTCCCGCGGGGCCCCCTGCCGAGTCGACCGCTCGGCGAGCATAATGGCGCCGGTCGGGCTCGGCGCGTCAGGATACGGCCACACCGGTCGATCGATCTCGACGATGGGCAGGCCCTCCTCCTCCGGCTCGAGCGGCTCCAGCTGCGGCCCACCAACCGTCGGCATAGGCTGCGGCTCCCTCCGCCCTTCCGCCGTCTCCTCCGGCTGCTCCGTCCCCTCCCGAGGCGGCGGCGCGGCCTCGCGTGGAGGCGGGGACTCGAGCGGTAGCGGATCGCTCGAGGGGTGGCTCGTCCCCAAGCTCTCCTCCCTCGTCGGGTCTTCCGGCGTCTTATCGTCCCTGGCCGGTGCCTTGAGCGCCAGCATTGAGCCCTCGACCGGGGACGACACCCGCTCCAGCTCGTCCAGGAGCTCCTCCACCGTCGGGACCTTCTCCCCCGATGCCTCCCCCTCCTTCCCCTTCTCCGCGGGCCGGCTCGCGTCGACTGGGGTCTCAAGGGCCATTGCCCCCTCAGTCCCAGACGCTGACGGGGCCGCGCCTGTCTCGGGTATTCCCCCCGGGATGGTCGTCGTGACGGGGGGAAGAGTGGCCTGCTCGGTAGGCGCCACTGAAGGGGGCGGTGGAGGAGGAGGTGGTGGAGGTGGAGCTGCGATGGACGCAGTAATGGCAGGCTCGGCGCCAGGAGTCGCGGTCCCTGCTGAAAAGGAGAACAAAGTTGTCAGAATCAGGAAAGAGCCTCGACCCCCGTGGTCGACGGCGACGGCATCACCGAGATCCGCAGCGGCCATCTGGCTTCCTCAAGCCATGGCTACTCGAGCCTTTACCAGCCAAGCGGCCTCTCCAGCGGAAGAAGGAGCCATACCTTGAGGTGCTTGGACCTCGGCAGAGCTCGAGGTCTTGGCCCGCTTGGACACCGCGGGGTCCGCCTCCTGCCGGGAGCGCTTTTCCCTGAAAACCCAGAAACAACACATATCACCAAAGGTAAAAAGGTAAAGTTTCCCTACCAACGAAATTGAGGAGCACTACTTACCCAAAGCGACGGCGGGGCTTCTTCCAAGAATCGACGGACCCGCTCGGGGGCTTCGAGCCCGCCCCTTGGCTCGAGCCACGCCCCTGAGCCATCTCCATATGGGCCGGATGGGGGGAAGGCTCCCGATGCTTCCCGTGGCTCGACCCCGGCGGGGAGCTCTCCTTTTGTCCCTTGTCTCGGGGGGGCGACCGCGTCTCCTTCGAGCGGTCGTCTTGGCGCCTTTCCCGGCGCGGGCTCCGGGACCTACTCCGGCGCTCATGCTGACGGTCACGCCCCCCCACGTCTGCCTCCTTCTCCCAGCGGTGGTGCGGCGACGGGCTCCGGGGTCGCTCGCGACTCCCATCACGAGACGACCGGGGGCTCCCCCCTCGACGGTCATGGTGGCGGGGGCTCGACGCCCTCTCATGTTGCCCACTCCTCCGCGGGCTCGATGTCGACCTCGACGACTTTTGGTGGTCGGGCCCGGAGTCCTTCTCGACCTGTTGGCCGCTTCTCGAGGGTCGGCCCTTCTCGAGACCCCCCGCCTGGGTCGACGCGGTCGTTGCCTCCTTCTGCGCCGCGGCGATGGCGCTCCTAGCTCGAGGCTTCCTCGCGTCAGCGGGCACGTCCGGCACAGAGCTCGACGTGCCCTGAGCCTCCGACGAGGCTGGGCCTGACGCGGCCTTCCGCGGCTGCGTCCCGCGTGATCCCTTCGTCGGGGGGACCTCCAAGACATTCTCCTGCACAGAGGAACGGTCAGCCCTGATGTCGACGACCCCCGCGCGCCTCAGACGCGCATCCATCCCTTCGTCATCACTCTCCTCCTCATCATCGTCCTCCTCCTCTGAGCTCGAGGAACTGAGCTCGGGGGACTCCTCTCCAGGCTGCCGGTTACGACGAGCCTTCGCAAGCCTCTGTTCTTGAGCCACCCGACGCAAGTTCCTCTCTTTCTTTTTCTTCTTCGTGGCATCTTTACTCTCTTTGTCTTTTTGAGCAGAGAGGTGCCTCACCTGTATTTCCGCGGCGTCCTCCCTCACCGGGGGCCTCGACGCGCGACATGTGAACGCCCCCTGTGAAAAAGAAACTCGTTGAGAAAACCCACAAGGAGAGCGAACAAAGTTCGAAGAAAAAGGAAAGGAAGGGGGGCTCGAGACAGTCTAGCTCGAAGGAGGCTTACCGGGTCGAGGCACCCCGCGTCGGGTGCCATGGCGATCAGGTTGGCCTCCTCTGGGCGGAATGACCCGTGGACCGTAACCGACACCCGGGAGATAGCCTCGTTCTGAGACAACTCCCCCTCGGCCATCCTCGACTGGTTCAGCGCCTCGAGCGGGGCGTTCGGCCCCATCCCGAACATGAGGAGGGGGCGGTCCGCCAGAGGAAGGACCCTCTGCTGATGAAATGCCCAGATGACCGCCTGGACGGTCAGCTTCTTCTCCTCCACCAGCACCCGCATCATGTTCATCAGCGGCTCCAGGTGGCGCTGCCTGTCCGCTGCGACGCCCAGTTCCACTTCTCCGGGCGCTGGGTGATGACCCTGCCGGTGTTCTACGGAAAGAGCCCGTCCTTGTTCCGCAGGTAGAACCAGTGGTCGTCCCACCCCGCCTGGTTGGTGGAGAGCTTGTAGCGGAGGTAGTCACGGGGGACGTTGGCCGACGAGGGACCGGTCCTCGCGGTGATGGTGAGGGAGCCCACGCGCGCGAGCCTCCTCCCGCTCGGCTTCGCGGCCTTGTGGAAGCGCTCTCCCCGGAAGAGGTGGACGAACATCTCCCAGTCCGGCTCAATCTTCAGATACCCCTCGCACACCGAGGCGTAGATGGCGGTGTGCGAGATGGAGTTGGGGGAGAAGTGTTGCAGCTCCACCTCGAAGTGGTGGGCCAGCCCCCGCATGAAGCGGCTCGGCGGGACGCCGAGCCCCATGCGGTGGTAGCGCGTGAAGCTCACCACGTACCCCTCCGGCGGGTGCGGCTCCCGGTGGTCCGCCGACGGGAGAATCCACCACGCGGGACCCTCCTGCGGGTTGGGGCAGAGAAGCCCCCGCTCCACCAGCGTCTCCAGCTCTTGCTGCGTCGTCTTTGTCGGGCTCCAGTCTTCGGCCGGCAGCACCTGGGACGAAGCGGCCATGGCGGCGACGGCGCGGATCTGAGCGGTGGACGGGCGGCCGGGAAGATTCCCAATTGCTGGCTCGGGAAGAAGGCGTGTGGAAGCTACGACGGCGGTGAAGGCAAAGGCAAAGTAAAGGGTTCCTCTCCCCTCACTCGGTATTTATAAGAGAAAACCCCGACGGGCGGGGTCTCCCACGACGAAAAAAGGTAACCGCACGCATTTAATGCCCCCACCTAGCCGAATCTCGAGCGAGTTGACAGGTACATGCGGCAACTCCCCATTCGCTCCGCTACCTGGGCCCACTACGACCGCCGCTCCAACTTCGCGTCCGTCGCCCTCCCTGACAGTTTCCACCTAAAAAGGCGCGCCCAACGGGCAGAAGAATTCCCAGACAACGGAGGCTTCTTCACGAAGGTAAAAACAGGCCCCGACCCTTCCAAGCCTCGAAGCAGCGAAGGCTGGCCCTCGAAGAGGGTTCGACAGCCGGCTTCGAGCACCCGAGTCAGGGACACCAAGGGGCGCCACTGGCAGCATCGCTCGAGGGCCAAGCCCTCGAGGCCCCTCACGTGTATCCAAGGCAGGGCGCACGACATGCAGTGAGATCCCCTCGGAGGGAGGCATCGAGCCACCAGGTCCTATTGAATGGACCTGGCATTCCTGCAGACTGTGCGCCCACGCTTTATGAGATCGCCTCCGGGCTTCAGTCGACCCTATCGAACAGGGCACGAGGTCTCACTTGGATTTCCCCGTTACCAGCTCACCGGGAACCATGATACTCGCCCGCTCGTGGTAGTACGAGGCATCCCTCCTCGTATCCGATCAAAAGGACTCGCAGGATGACAAGCCAGGGCAACTGGCGTGCCGGACAGCTCGAAGAGCCGACCGGCCAGTTCAGCCTGGCACCCCTCGACGAAAGAGGGTCGAAAAACTCGGGGGCTCGACACTCCCGAACCTAAAAACGTAACTAACATTCACACTCGCAAAAAGCCCACGAGGGAGTTCTAACCACTCCCCCATGACCTCGGGGGCTACACCCGCGGGTGTCGCTCGCGCGACACCCACGGAATCAAGGTAACCAAACCCTCGAGAACCAGTCATCTAACCCTCAAGATCCCGGTCAGGAGCCCCTGCTCGAGTGCCAGCACTCGAACAAGGGCTCGGGGGCTACTGTCGGGGGTCCACAAAAGGGGTACCCCCAATCAACGCAAAACAAATAGGTTAAACCTAGAACACCAATTAATAACAAACCTAGCAAGTCTAACCTTCTAAAAAGCCAACCCCTCGAGGCCTGCAAACGCCGGCCCATCACTGGGGAGCCCGGGCCCGCCAAAGCATTACTGTCCGCCCCATGGTAGCCTACCCCTCGAGCCCTGGCACATACGCCTTGAGCCCACTACGGTCGTACACTGTTTCTCGAGACCCCACGCGGGGATCTCGAGACTCTCTAGCACGGCAACCTATCTCTCGAGACGCATCATGCCTCCCTCGAGCGGCGCCAGACATCGGATACCAATCCCATACTACGCATTTAATGCGTCCACCTACTCCAGTCACCTCCCCTGGTACGCGACGTGCGCCACAGTGAACCAGGGCAGAGTCAAATCTCGTTTTCGCCACCAGCATGGGCAAAAAGGCACAAGTACAGCACTGTTCGGCCATACCCTGCACTATTGAACACTCGAACCACGTCTCGAGGCCTGGAAACCCACTGTATGACCGAGTTTACCGGGACTTGCCCATACGTGCGGGGACTCGAGCCCCCCGTAGGCGCCACCTCGAGGCCGGCCCGGCACCCCTCGAGCCCTAACGGCTTTCATGTCATTGGAGGACAGGTACCCCAAGACCCGGAGGGACTCTGCCACGACTTGTACATACCGGAATGGGCGCTGTACGGCCTCCACGTCGCCACGCCTCCACATCCACGCCTGGGATGGAGGCCACGCTTCAAGGACGCCTCAACAGCAACCCCCACGTCAACTCCAGTGACCTCGACAAGACAACATTCCTACCCTCCGCCGTATTGGGCGTTGTACATCCCGACTCCTGTGTAACCATGTGTAACCCCGTGTAACCCTGGCCTCCTCTTGTTCTATAAAAGGGGACACCAGGGCCCTTCACGCACACGTAGAGACACGCTTGGCAAGTCCATATAACGCCACACAGACGCATGAGTCCGAACCCTGGTCCGCGCTCGTTGAGCTTGTATTGCCCCTGTACAAGCACTTAGGTGCAAGTAATACAATAACCTCCTCCCCCCGCTGGACGTAGGGCCTTCTTTGCCCGAACCAGGATAAATCCTTGTGTCATCTTGCATCACCATCCAGGAAGAGAGCACGCGATCATATTACTAGTTGGTGTCATACCCCCGGGGTCGAAACACCGACACCGGTGGTTGAAAAAACAATACCGGCTATCCTTATGAACTGTGATAATCAAACTGTGATCACTAAAGTGAACAATGCTAAGGATAATGTGAAGTCAACAAGACACATTAAAAGATGTTTGAAGTCTGTCAGGAAGTTGAGAAACTCCGGAGTAATAGCTGTGACTTATGTACAAACAGACAAAAACCTGGCAGATCCCTTTACAAAAGGGTTATCACGGAATGTGATAGAAATCGCATCAAGAGAGATGAGTATGAGACCCATATGAGTTTAAAGTAGTAGTAACCCAACCTTTTTGATCGGAGATCCCGTGACTAAGGATCTGGGAAGAACAAGCTATTGGTAAACCGAGGAGAGTAACCTCTAAACCCTCTCTATGTGAAAGATGCAATACTCTCATTGCTATGAGGCACTGTATGGAAGGTTGGCAAAGGCCTTAATATGTTCTATTGGCTTTAATAAGCAAAGATGCTATCCTACAGAGTATTCTTGAAAGAACATACCTATATGAGCCATGACTGTAAACTATCGCAGTCTATGAGATTAGGGTGATCTCTAGTAAGCTCATGAAGAGACCATGAAGTATGACATATATGCTCCACCCACGGAGAAAGGCTATTGGCAGCCAGGTACTAGTTTAACCTTGAGTAAAACTTGCTTCACGCAAAACTTGCAATTCAAGGCATAGTCCATTGTTCTAGTTGTGAATAAGTGTAACTTAAGGTTATAGGCGGAAGTTCAACTTAACAGTCTCTGCTAAACACTAGTATATCAAACAGTAGCGGGAAGAGACAAAACTCTAAATGGGTATTTGAGATCTGGTGGGGGATTGTTAGAATTTTAGATGGGCTTGGCCCAATAATAAATTCTGAAATTCCTAAAGAAATCTCAAAGCCCATTCATGTGTGCAAAGAGGGGAAGTGGAACTCTTTAGTCTCACCTTGCTAGTGGAAGAGGAGGAGGACTTGCTTAAATATGGAAGCCCTCTCCACTTCCTCAAGTCTAGTGTGAGAAGGAGAAAGAGAAGTCCACACACGCGCGCTCGCTCGCTCGCCTCGCGGGGCGGGCCGGGCCGGGCCGGGCGGGGCGGGGCAGGGCGTGGCGACTTGCGCGGGTGCGCGGCACCTGCGTGAATGGTCCGCCGAAATCCGGCTCCTCGCCTTGCGGGAGCGCGGTCTCCTTTTGCAGTTTTAGTTTTTGGTTTCTTGGCCTTCAAGTTGCAGAGTCCTAAACAACGGTTACGACTTAAGAGTCCTAAACCGATTTAGATCGTGATCGTGACACGAGGTCGGTTCAACAGGGCTATATAAGCAACCTATCGGCCACGCCAAAACACATCTGAACACCTCTCGAGTTAGGGTTTGCCTAATATCGCTTTTGCGCTGCCGTCTAGTCGTCTCCAGTCCGTTCGCTTGCGTGCACCAGCGACCGGGCGAGCAGGTCTCCGAAACCCTTGTCTTTGCGATCCTGCACCGGGAGAAGGCGAATAAGGTTTTTGGGAAGCGCTCGTCGCGCGACTGCTCTCGTCTTCAACAACGGGTCGTCTACCGTCCAAGTCAGGCGGCGCTGCATCAAGACGTACTCGTCGTCAACTGCTCCGAGCTCTTCCTCCAGCGCTCATCGAGGATCGTCCAGCACCGACTCCGCCACCGTCTTCTCCAGCAAACGAAAGGTGTTGCTTTCACTTGTATTTGAATTTAAATTATAGGGTTGGACCCGATCTGCTTTTTCCATGAACTCTAGGTGTAACCACTACAAAATAATTTCTATAGTAGCGTGAGACTTCTAGGCAACAGAGCAATAGGCATTGCCCGTTAGTCATTTTGAATTAATTATGATTTTTAGAACCAGACCTATTCCCCCTCTCTAGGTCTCGTAGATTCTTTCACATCTCACTTGCAACAACTTAAGAATTGTATTGTGATTACAAGTCATGTGCAATTGAGTTTACATCACCTCAAGAATTAGCACAAGCCATGGTTGTACCCCTCCTGGAGCTTACATCACATCAACAACTTAACTCTTGTGGTTTGTTTATATGTGCATAGTGCATATACTCATAAGCCTCTAGTGCAGTAGCGGAGCCAAAAGTTTTTAGAAACCTGGACAATTCTCATTATACAAAAAACACTTAGCTATAAAATTATAGAATTTTATTTGAATATTAAGAAAATTACCTTTAAAAATTTGCAAGGAGTCCGTCCGGATGTCTAGGGTTGCTGGGCGGTGGCTCCGCCACTGCTCGTTTTTGGCTTGGCGCACACGGACCATTCGATGGATCATTGGACCATGTAGGTTTCCTAGACATAAACCTTTAGGAACACTTTATGTTGGACTAAGGGGACTAAGAGCATCTCCAACAGTTTGGTAAATAACTTGCCATCCTTTAAAATTTGGCAAAACAAACAAAAATCGTTCTCCAACAGTTTGTCAAATTCACTTGCTATTTTTCCCAAACTTGCCAAATATCCCGTCCGCGCGCGTATCTTTCCGCGCGCCTATCGCACTTGCGATCCCACCCGCGGTCGCGTTTCCCTTCACGCTCGCGTTTCAAGGCTAGTCGCCCGGCCAGTGCGGCGAGTGCGTGCCGACACACCGCCATGGCCGCGCGCTGCTCCGCGGACACGGCCACCAGGAGCGGTGGCGGCCACCAGGAGCAGCGACGGTGGCCGAGGAGCGGTCGATGGGATCCATGGCGCAGCCCTGGATGGCGAGGTTGGCAAACTCGGCCACGAACGGCCGTCGGCGAACTCGGCCACGAACGACGCGTACTTCATGGCGGCTGTTAGAATTTTAGATGGGCTTAGCCCAATAATAAATTATAAAATTCCTAAATAAATCTCAAAGCCCATTCATGTGTGCAAAGAGGGGAAGTGGAACTCTTTAGTCCCACCTTGCTAGTGGAAGAGGACTTGCTTAAATATGGAAGCCCTCTCCACTTCCTCAAGTCTAGTGTGAGAAGGAGAAAGAGAAGTCCACACGCGCGCGCTCGCTTGCTCGCCTCGCCGGGCGGGGCGGGGCGTGGCGTGGCGACTTGCGCGGGTGCGCGACACCTGCGTGAATGGTCCGCCGAAATCCGGCTCCTCGTCTTGCGGGAGCGCGGTCTCCTTTTGCAGTTTTAGTTTTTGGTTTATTGGCCTTCAAGTTGCTGAGTCCTAAACAACGGTTACGACTTAAGAGTCCTAAACCGATTTAGATCGTGATCGCGACACGAGGTCGGTTCAACAGGGCTATATAAGCAACCTATCGGCCACGCCAAAACACATCTGAACACCTCTCGAGTTAGGATTTGCCTAATATCGCTTTTGCGCTGCCGTCTAGTCGTCTCCAGTTCGTTCGCTTGCGTGCACCAGCGATCGGGCGAGCAGGTCTCCAGAACCCTTGTCTTTGCGATCCTGCACCGGGAGAAGGCGAATAAGGTTTTTGGGAAGCACTCGTCGCGCGACTGCTCTCGTCTTCAACAACGGGTCGTCTACCGTCCAAGTCAGGCGGCGCTGCGTCAAGACGTACTCGTCGTCAACTGCTCCGAGCTCTTCCTCCAGCGCTCATCGAGGATCGTCCAGCACCGACTCTGCCACCGTCTTCTCCAGCAAACTAAAGGTACGTCGTTCGTGATCTAATACCTATGCTTATATCAGATCGTATGCCTTTGTTCTTGCTTTTTAATCTATCTGGTGTACGAGCTATGTTTACACCTGTTGTCATGTTTGAGATCATGTTATGCATGTTTTGTTATGCTAGTAAACAATACAATCTGAGATATCTAGATTATCAATCTATCATGATTTATATTCTGGTTTTAATATGGAAACTGCCTATTCTTTTAACAGCGGCGGCCACGAACTCGCCCAGGTGGATCTGTCCCAGATGGTGGCTATAACACCTCTGGTGTTTAATAAGTAATTAACCTGACATGTCATCATCATTAGTTATAATCATTCTTGTCATGCATTAATGTTTGTCTAGTGGTTGCTTGCCTTTACCTTTTCCTAAAAGGTATTTTGTGTGTAGTGATCCCTTTTTCTAAAAACCCTAAAAGCCCAAATCTTCCTATAAGGGCAAAATGGTAATTTCAACTCTGTGCCTAGTCTTGTGTAATTCTTGTTCAATTTGATGTCTTGAAGTTTTGTTGTGTTATTCAAAAATCAAAATAAAAAATCAGATTTCAAATTCCTTTTGAAAAGCCCTAATTTCCAAACCCTAGTTTTTACCCCTCTTTTAATAATTTAAAAACTATTCAAAATTTGGACTTGGTCCAAAAGAAAAAAGTTGTAGATCTTGTCAAAAGGAACAACTTTGGTATTTGCAGATTTTCAAGTTCCTATATAAAATCAAAAGTAATTTTGAAATTATTCAAATCTTAAAAGTGTCCCCTTTTCTGATTTCAAAAATAATTCAAAAACTGTTTGGAATTTGAAAATATTCTTTTTAACAAAGTTGTAGATC
This sequence comes from Coix lacryma-jobi var. lacryma-jobi, assembly GCA_009763385.1. Lineage (NCBI taxonomy): Eukaryota > Viridiplantae > Streptophyta > Magnoliopsida > Poales > Poaceae > Coix > Coix lacryma-jobi. The sequence continues at coordinate 32,435,040 of CM019827.1, forward strand.
TCCTTTTTCTGCACAACCTTGGTATTCTGAGTTTTTCCTGTGCAGTTCAAAATTTGGGAATAATTTTGCCAGCACAGAAATCAATTTTCTAGAGAACCCTACCCAAGCTACTGTTCTTCTCCTACCTAGGGTCAGGAGGGGGCCCCGGCCATGGCCGCGCGCCAGCGCCGCTTGCGCCACGCGTCTGGCAGCCGCCTGACCACCCCGCCCCGTCGGCCTCAGAACAGCGCCATCATTCTTATCCGCACGCGCAAGCGCTGACCTCCGCCCCCGTCCCCCACTGCTCCCCGACGTCGCCGCCGCATGGCCGTCGCCGGCAAGCACGACGCCCGGGTCCCAAACTGATTTCCGTCCTTCTTCATCATGAGATCGATAGCACGCGCCACGGGCATTCTTATCCACCCCCGCGCGCTCTCTATCTGCCCCTGGTCGCGCCTATAAAAGGCCCGCCGGCCGGCCGGAGCAGCTCACTCACCTCCGCCACCATCGCCAGCTCCATCCAGTGTCTCCCCCGCTCAACCACCTAACCCACGCAGCAGCTCCGCCTTGAGCTTGCGAAGTTTCCCAGCGCTCCAATTTCGCCGCTACCGACTCCCACCGCCGAGTGCAAGCCTGTCTTCCTCAGCGTCGGTGAGAAGCCGACCGACTCGGGTCGACGGAATTCGTCGCCGTCGCTCCACCTCTCCTCCCTCTGACCTCTGATCTTCCTTCCTTGCCTTCTTGCGCTCCTAACCGGCTACTGGTGGCCGTGCCTGGTGTACAGGGTCGCCGGATCGCCGGAGTTCCGTCGCGGTCGTCTCCGTCCTCGAGCCGCATCTCTCGAACGTGTCGAGCCTCAACCTCGAGCCTCACCCTCGAGCACGTTCCCGAGCCACACCCTCGAGCACGCCTTCGAACCGCGCCCCTCGAAGAAGACGAGGGCGCCCTCAGCCTCGGGCGAATCGCACTACCCACGAGTCGCAAGCCTCGAGTAAGCCGAGGCCTCCCTTGAGAAATCCGACGCCGAGAGAGCTCCGCCGAAACACCGCCACGTCGAGCTCCCTCCTTCGACCCTTGTTCCGTCCCGCCGAGCCCTGCCTCCGACCCGTGGTAAGCACTCGAAGCCCCCGGTCTCTGCTTCCACTCCGCTTCGCCCGAGCCAGGCCTCGAGCAAGCACTCGCTCGAGCCAGGCCTCGAGCAGACACGTACCCTCGCCACTTCGCCGAGCCCAGCCTCGGAGCAGACTCACACACCCTCACCGCTTCGCCCGAGCCTAGCCTCGAGCGGGACTCACGCACCCTCAGCTTCGCCGAGCCTAGCCTCGAGCAAGCATGCACACTCCGCTTCGCCCGAGCCTCCCGGCCAGGCCTCGGACGAAACGATCGTTTTCCGTGTCGCCCGAGCCTCCCGGCCAGGCCTCGGACGAAACGATCGTTTTCCGTCTCGCCCGAGCCTCCCGGCCAGGCCTCGGACGGCCGATTGTTTCCGCTTTGCCCGAGCCCTGCGAGGGAGGAGCACAGTGCTCTTTTCCTTTTTGGAAGTTGTGAATAGTGTTCCTTTTTCATCTTTTTGTGTGATTTTCTGTGTCGTTCTAAAAATTCTGAAAATTTTACAGTTGAGTCTTTATACCATGTAGTATTTTATAAAAATATGAAACTTGACTTTTCTGCAAGAATTTGAAAATGTAAAATCCCTATTTTAATTAATAAATGGATGGTTCTGGATTTTTAAAAAATCATTTATAACTCCAAAAATCATGAGATAAATTTTTGTGAGCTTCCTATGCCATGTTTAGTCTCTGGTGAATTTTTGCAGTCTTTTGGAACAAGTTGATTTTTGAGCATTTATTTTAATTGTAAATAGTGCCTTTTGTTAATTAATGCCTGATTTTATTTGAGCACCTTAATGACCTCCAAAAATTATGAAATTTGTTTTGCCATCTATCTACACCATAGCAAACTTATGTGATTAATTTGGTAATTTTGGAGCAACTACTTTAAATGACCTTTTTAAATAATTAAAAAAAAATAGAAAAAGTGATTAGGCTTCATATTGTTGCCCTGTGTTGCATTGTTCAAGCTAGCATACTCATGTGCATGCATCATTGCATTCGTATAGTCACCGAAGGAGAAGTCAAAGTCGAGGCCGCCGCCGACGAACCTGCTCCCGAAGTAACCCCGAGCTTCGACCTCTGCACTTTCAACCCTGAGCCAGCTGTCTTTGCTCTTCAAGGCAAGCCCCGGTGCAATTAACCCTTCCTTGGATTTATAAAAAATTTTCCTTAAATGCTTTTGAGTTAAACTACTGCATTAGGTTATAGGAGTTGTGTGATGACCTATTACCTGCATTATTTACCTCCACCAGAAGATCCACCAGCCCTGCTTTAAAACTATTTGCAAAATGCTTAGTGATGCTATACTATAGATTTACAATAAAATGTCATTTTAAAAAGTGTGATCACTGAAAGAATCTTTATGGGAATTTGGCTTTACTTCCCGTTCGATGACTGCTTGCCTAGCTAGCATGTGGTAATTGTCGAGAAGAGGTTGTCCGCGCGTACGGTGCCGTCATGTTGTAGTCCGGGACTCAACAGTTGACACCGACCGGGACAGGGTTGAAAAACCGACAGGACCTGTACTCTTGGGTTAGAGTCCCGAGGTGCTTGTCGCTGGCGGAAAAATGTAGGGACCATCCGTATGGGGGCCTGCTGGCCAAGACTTGCAACTATTCACATACTACGGAAAGCTCTGGCTCTGAGGAATCCTTTATTGGACCGACAACCGCGCACTGGGAGTGGAGAGATGGCGAAAGTAGCATGTACCCACGTGGTCGTCGTACCTGGATAGGAGTGGTGTACTGTACTTCCGGGTGGCGTAGGACCAGGCCCAATCTTGGAGGAATCGTGGTAGACGAGTTGGCATATGCAAGCTTGGGTGCTACATATGCAGTGTGGATAGGGATCCTCAGCTGAGTATTATTTATCCGGATTAACGTTGCTCCTCGGTTATGGAGACTTGGTCACTGACTGTCAACGGAGAGTGGTTCTCAACTAGGTATGTTTTGAAATGTAAAATGAATCATGGACAATGAAGAATTGAGAAATGCTTGAATCTTTCCAAAATAAAACAAAGTTTACAAAATGCTTTTTCTGCAAAATACTTAAGCCTTACCTTGACTACCCTAAGCCTTTCATTCCTGAGTTTTCTCCCTTTTTCTTTAGTCGGGTAAGTCTTGTTGAGTACCCCAATACTCAGGGTTTGTTAATCCCCTGTTGCAGGTTTCTATTAGGTGGTGTTGATCATGATCATGTCAGTGGGCTTGACGTGATCTGGTTGTTCCTCTTCTCCAACTTAGGTACTCCGCCTAAGTGTGGTTCTGTCATACTACTCTACTTCCGCAATACCAGTTATTTTTATGTAAAAAAGTAACATCTTCATAATTTGTAAAGTTTATCTATCTTGCTTCCGCACTCCGATGGTATTTGTATCAACTGTTGTAATGTTGTAATTATTCCAATCTTCATGATGATGGTCCTGTGGCTCGTGAGTAATTCGGGGTCCTCTCGGGGACACCCGACGGATCTTTCCAGTAACGTGTTTCATTTGCACAGTCATTGGGCTCCCTATGATGATGACGTGTGCAAGTGGGCCACATTATTGGGCGGTTCCGTCACAGTGGCGTACAGGGAGATGGGTTTGGACAGGAACGCCGCACCCATGGCCGTCGTCCGCACCACCTCCTGGTTCGCGCTAGTCACCACGGCCACTGTCTCCCTCAACAACGGCCACCGCGAGCCAGCAGGGACAGATGCAGCGCGAGCCATGGAGTTCACCACCGCGAGCCATGACCTCGTTCTTTTTTTCCCTGATATCTCAACTGGTGGGCCCTCATTTTTTGTTTTGGCAAGTTAAAACTAGGGAATTGTTGGAGAGAGCTTCTTTTTTATTTGGTATATTATTTTAGCAACTTGTCAAAACACAACATTTGACAAGTGATTTTTACCAAACTATTGGATATGCTCTAAGGGGTCGAGATGGAGTTCTTCGCCAACAGTAGTAGTTCATTATTAGGAACACTTTATGTTGGACTAAGGGGACTAAGAGGGTGTTTGGTTACAGCTCCCTAGAGTTCAACCACTAAATTTAGTCCCTAAAGTCACTACTAGAGAACAGGGCTTTGGACGATCTATCAACTGAGATTTAGTCTCGGAAAAAATTTACGTCCGGGGCTAAAGACTTTTAGTCCTGGTTGGTATTACCAACCGGGGCTAAAGGTGAATCTTTAGTCCCGGTTGGTAACACTAACCGGGACTAAAGGGTGACCCTTTAGCCCCGGTTGGTGGTACTAACCGAGGTTAAAGGGTCACCCTTTAGTCCCGGTTGGTGGGCTAAAGGTCCTTCACGAGTGGATTCAAAAGGAAAAACGTCCAGAACTGTATCACGTGAGTTGTGTAGCTCAGTTGGTAAGCGTGCCTGAGGCGAGATGTGCTGAGTTCGAATCTCACAAAAGACACATTTATTTTTTCTTCCTGGACCTTTAGCCCCGGTTGGAAGCACCCGGGACTAAAGGCCCGTGACCTTTAGTCCCGGTTGGGATACCGGGACTAAAGGCCCCTTTTAACCGGGGCTAAAGGCCCTTTCTGTAGTAGTAGTGAGTACCAAAACCCAACTAAAGTTTAGGGGTCTTTTTTTAGACGAAAGAAGAATTGTATTAAATTATAGCCGAGTATATCATCGTATTACAGGTACTCTGGAAAAAACATGTATCCAGAAACTGATTCTCATCTATATTATACCCACGCTGTGAAAGGCTCAAACTCTCAAATCCAAACCTGTTTGACGCTTTGTATAGATGACCGCACAGGCAAAAGCTCGGCAACAGTTGTTTTCGGCCTGAGAACAGATACCCAACGGACGGCCAACATTCCTGCATGTGGAGTTGAGAAACTTCTTCTTCTTCCTTGTGTCTTCCTTCTTCTTCTTTCTGCCACTGAAGAATGAGGAAGACTGATCTGAAAATTATTCTCCCTAGTCCTTCATCGTGGCCAGATCCAACCTCAACAAAACGAAGAAGGGACCATAGAAAATTTTTCTATGGCGGTGACATCATCTCCGTCTTTATGCCGAAGCCCGGAAACAAAAGTCTCCATGTTGTCTTGTTGATGTAGATGTTGATGCCGAAGTTGTCGCCCTCATCTTCAACAGAGGCACCATGGAGAGATCAGATCCACCCTACCTCCTCGCCGTCGCCGGGAAGGAGGAGGAGGAAATACACCTCCAATACAAGATCCTTGGCATGGAGAAACCCTAACTCTAAATGACTCGATGTACTAGAAAACTTATTAAAAACGATAGATCCTCGCTCCCTCCGGCCTCCGGCGAGATACCGGAGGGGAGAGAGGGGGGCCAACGGTGAAGATGGCAGCGACGGTGGCGGCGGCGGCAGTACACAGCCTAGGCCCTAGGGGCGGCGGCCTCGAATGTCCTAAAAAAAGATAGCACTTTAATGGTCTTTAGTCACTATATAACCAAACATGGTCACTAAACTTTAAACTTTAGGAAGTAGTAAACTATAGTGGACACTTAATTTTAGGCAACCTAACCAAACAGGGTCTAAGACATGCTTACTGAAGCTACTTACTCATTTTTCTCCTTTTTCAACCCAATGATAATACACGTATGGGGTAAGGGTAGTCGCGATAGTTTCTACCCCTTCTCGTGAGCAGGAAACTAGGCTAGACCACCCAACGCAGTACAAATTCAAATGGGCGTTCGCCCTCGTCCAATCAATTTCTTGTCTAAAACTTTTCCTCCCACGTCCAATCACGTTGTACAAACGACGACGATGACCCTACACACGTACTGTAGAAATGAGCGAGCAATGTCTACAACACGAAAATTATCGTTTCTTCACCCTCGGTGTAAGAGCCAAAACGATTTCCTCTACACACGCACGCGTTCGGTGGTACTGCACGTTTCCCGCGTACTGGAGACGCCGAGTCTCCAAATCTGTTTCTTTGCGTGTGTACGGACGCGCACGCGTGTGTGTGCGTGTGGTGTGAGTGTGGTGTGCGTGAGTTGTGTGCGTCCAAAGTTGTACCCAGATAAAAAAAAAAACTATTTCCTCTACAAGAAACGGTTTCTCTTGCTCTCCTTTTTAATCGTTATGCCACATCATTAAATCATCAAATTGCATTCATAGCAGGCTTATTAATCATAAGAAATCACTGTAGTGCAGTGGGACTGCCTTGTGTGCGCAAAACTTTTATGTTGAAGCTTGCTTTTATATATTTTATTCTAAAATGATGACACCACAACTGTGTAATTTCATAGGCTTATATATATAAGTGATAGTAAATAATCAAGGAAGAAGAATTAATTGCATGCTTGATAGTTCGACTAAGGCCTTGTTTAGTTGCATCCTAAAAAAGTTTACGTTCTTAAATCTTGGAACACAAATTTAAAGTATTAAACGTGAATTAAAGATGAAACTAATTCCACAACCCCTTAAAATTGCGAGACCTTTCTAATGAGCCTAATTAGGCTATGATTAGACAATGTTGTGCTACAGTAAACAGTCTTTAATGACGGATTAATTAGACTTAATAGATAGATCTCACGATTTCCTGTCCATTCGTGTAATTAGTTTTATATTTAGATCATATTTAGTCCTCCTAATCTTTGATTTACAATTGCTACAGTAATTTTGCAAAAATTTTTGGCAAAATAGGTTGCATCTAAACAAGGCCTAAAACTTAGGATATCATCATCATCTTAATGAAATTACAGGGCAAAAATTTCGTTACCCATAGCGGTCGTGGAGGTTATTTGACTGATAGAATGCATCCAGTCATATTAGGATTCGGTCCAATATTTTCACCTTGCATGCGAGAAGTACCGACATCTTTGATATTTTATTTAGAAACGAAAACGGTCAAAACGGTCGGAAAACTCCTCAACCGTTTTCTACTTTTACATTTGAATTCGAAAATGAAAACGAAAACGATAAAGCCGAACACGAACTTACGAAATATCGAAAACGGACTAATTCGAGCGAAATTATGTCGAACACGATTGGTATACGAAAATTTAATACAGAATACCGACCCATAGGACCAAATCCATAAGCCCATAAAAATTAACAAATGCATGTACGTAACAATTACTAAGTGTATAATCAAGTTCAACAACATATAATAAATACATATAATGAGTCTAGAACAGGCGATTAACACTAACAGCTAGCATAACATCTATAGTTCATCATCATTATTTTTGACAACCAATAGATGCAAGTGAAGACAACGTGAACAGTAATTACATACAAACATATAAATCAACAATATCAGAATTTTTTTTATTATAGAACAATTGCAATAATAATTTATTAATTTTTTTTATTTTGAGAGCAAACAATAATGTATTTGTTTTTTAGCATGCAGAAGCAAAATATTTCGAATAAATATGAGAGGGTAGATGACTGTTGTAGAATGCACGCAGAAGCAGCTGTCTCCTGACCGAATTCGGATTATATCGAATTCGGGATATAATCCGAATTCGGGATATTCCGAATTAAAAGTAGAAAAGTAGAAATCGGTCGGAAAAAGCTCAAACTGTTTTCGTTCCGATTTCGAATTTAGTGCTCTGAATTTTAAACCGAATTTAAATTTATCCGAAAATACGGATTCGATCGGATTAAATATAGAAAACGATGCGGTTTGGAGCAGGATATTTTCGTACCGTTTTCATCCCTAATTTTATTACAGTGCGGGGTCCGTCGCTTTAAAAAATACTCCGTATTTTATTAGGAAAACAACACCTATATTAACAATAATGTCTGAAGAGTAATGATTTTGCAAAAGGATCCCATCTGATTGGCTTGTCGTCACGACAGGTACACCTGATTGAGAGCTGAGGAGATTCGTCCCTCTCCACCACCATGGATGTATCACCAGTCACACTCATCACTGCTCCGCGGGTGGCGGCGCAGCCATGCGATGGCGTCCGCGAAGCACTTCTGGTACCTCTCCATGCCAGCCGGCTGCAGAGAGACTCCCACCTCCATCCCGCCGGTGCTACTCCGGCTCTCCGCCACCGCCACCGCCCCGGTCCTCGCCACGGACACGATATCCACCTTCGCCGGCCGGCCGAATCCGAAGTCCAGGTCGTAGACGCGGAACCTCGGCGAGCCAGCCACGGACAGTGTGCCCATCGCGCCTGCCTCCTTGATGCGGTCCACCCACGCGTCCATGCCGGACGTCCCGAAGTCGCGCACAGCTTCGTCAATGGCGGAGGCGACCGCGGCGCACGCGCTGAATAGGCCGACTGCGCCGGCCGCCGCCAGCTCGCCCTGTGGTGCCAGCGCCAGCGCTGGGCCGACGCAGTTGCCGAGGTACTTGTCCGGCAGGGGAGGCTTCACCCGCGAGCGGTGGTCCACGGGAAAGATCAAGCAGGTCATCGGACTCGGACCCGCTCCGGCGGCGCCGCTGATGCTCCTCTCTCTGTCTTTGGCTCGCCGGTAGCACGACCAGACGAGGCCAAAGGCGGCAACCAGAGAGGAGCACCGGGGCGGCGCGACGCGGCGCCTCGCAGCCTCGTCGGCCACGGCCTCCTTGACGCGGTTCAGGTCGTCCCTGGACAGAGCGAACGTGGCCATGAGCTGGTCGGCGGACATCTTGACGAACTCCAGCTCCTCGGTGCTCGGCGTCCCTTGGAAGAAGACATCGTACAGGCCCCTGGGGTCGGGGACGAGAGTCCGGTCGATGACAGGAGGCGGCGGCGCTTCGGCACCGCTGCACGCGGCCGCCCAGGTGTGCAGGAAGTGCGTGGAGCCCGAGCCGTCGCAGGCGGCGTGGTGCACCGTGACGCCGATGGCGAGGCCGCGGCGCGCGGACAGCAGCGTGGCCTGCAACGCGAGCAGGCCGCCGCCCTCCGGCAGCGCCGGCACGAAAGTTGCGATCTTGGCAACCTCCCGGGGCTCATCGGTGGTGAGGCCGTCGATGTCCGCACCGTCGCCGTCGTCGTCGTACTCGGCAACGGTGAAGGTGACGGCGTCACCCGGTTGGTAGTGCAGCTCGTAGCGGTCGGACGTGCCGGGGGTGAGGCGGATGCGTCCGGCGAGCGGGTAGAAGGCGCGGACGGCCTGGTGCAAGGAGTCCCTGAGGCTGGAGATGATGGTGGCCACGTCAGCGTCGGCGGCGAGGCGGTAGAAGAAGAGGCGCTCGACGGGCGGGGAGTGGAGCCAGAAGATGTCGAAGAAGGTGAGCGCTAGCGAGGTCTCCGACGGTGACGGAGACGGCGGCACGAGGGCGGTGTCGTGTACGCGGAGGCGAGGAGATGAGGAGGAGGCCCCAGCAGGTAGCTGCTGCTGCTGGTCCGGCGCCGCGGCCATGGCCATCCTGGGACGAGTAACGACTAGCAAGCGATTTGGATCGCGCAGAACTACTGTTGCAGTCTGCAGATCAGCAGACGCCGCCGGAATGGTTGCACACCCACTCTTCGAGATCCTAGTAGTAGAGGCTAAACTTCCAATTTTTGTCAGCTTTGTGCTCTCTCCAATCGATCCCTTCCGGATGGTCGGTACGTTTACGTCATCCATGACCGCAAAAAATGCAGAGTACCGACAGTAGTGTCTGTTTAATGGGTGGGTGAAAAGTTTTCTAGTTTAATAAAAATAAATGAGCTTTTTATCTATATATGGCCTTAGAAATAATAGTTCTTCCTTATATGACTCTTTTTTATTTGAACTTATCTATATGACTCTGAAACGAACTTTTATTTCTTCTATGACCTTCCGTCCGTTTTTGCTACTTGACGGTGTTAAATTAAAGGTAAAAAGACCATTTTACCCCTAGCTTAAAAAATTGCAGCTTTATTTTTGTTGTATATTTAGATTAATATTAAACAAATAAATTCACACATGATAATATTTCACATAAATGAAATATTGTTACGTATAAAATTTATTTGTTTAATATTACTCTAAATATACAACAAACAAATAAAATTGTAATTTTTTAATGTCAGAGGCAAAAACAGTCTTTTTATCCTAAATTAACACTATCAAGTGGCGGAAATAGACGGAAGACCATAGGAGGAATGAAAGTTTGTTTCGAGGTTATAGAAGTAAGTTCAAAAAAAAAAGATAACACAAGGAAGAGTAATCCTTTTCAAGGCCATATAGATAAAAAGCTCAAAATAAATTTGTCTACTATTTGTCTAGGTTTTAAAGACTCTTCACCCGGTGACAAAAGAGCATTCAACACCTAAATTTAATATAAGTAGCATCCAACACCCAAAATCAGGGACAAAAAAACAAAGGATACAAATAAAGAAAAAAATTATAGATAAATTTAAAAACATGAAAGATAAATTTGAATACATTAAAACAAATTAAAAAACATAAATTGCTTAAATAATCAAAATATCAAATACCAAATTAGTTCTATGAAAGTTAAATTAAAAGAAATTCAAATTAATGACAAATAATACAAACAAAATACAGAATGCAAATAAACAGCAATTAAAAAACCAAATCTGCACAAGTAATACAAGAAATTTACACCAACATAATGATTGTAAATAATAAAAATACATAGTGCACTGAAGATAACATTAGAAATAAATAAGAAAAGGATTACACTAGATATCTGTACTAAACTTGTAAAATAATGAAGATCTAAACGTACAAACCAATATACTAAGCGAAGCGAGGAAATAAAAAAACGGTCGCTTTGTCGTTTTGACCGGGTCACCATGCAACCAGCTGACAAGTGCAAGGAAGCATCCCGATGCAGCTTGGAGCTGCATGGAGCCAACGGCCGGAGCCGGGAGAAAAAGGATAGTTCAACCAAAGTGAGAAGGTGCCGAGTGCCGTCTAACAGAAGCAAGTGCTGTTTTCCTCCCCAACCTTTCCACCACCGCAGCTTCCCCCGCCGGCCACCTGCCCCTCGCCCCGGCTATCGCCGGCGGTATGGGCAGGCGAGCCGGCCCCCTCACCCTCCTCCTCCTCCTTTCACTCCTCTCTCTCCTTCTCCTATCCCTTCTTTCTAGCTTTTCCTTTTCAATAACACCCCAGATCCATGGCGCCGGAGATGAAGTCGGCGATGGCGAGATCCTTGACGTGTATCAACATCAGCTGCTGCCGCCGATGCTACTTCCTCCGTCACGGTGGGGCTCGCCCGTGCAACGGACAAGACCTGCTCGCCTGGGCAGCCCGCCGCCATGGCGCGCTTGTGCCGGAGCCCCTGGCTCAGGTCGCGCAGGCGCTCGCGCTCTGCCACTGCCGCGGGGTCGTCCTCCGCGACGTGAAGCCCGACAAAATCCTTGTCGAAGCCACTGCCGGGTGCGACGGCGAGGAGGAGGAACAGGACGACGCCGAGGCCGAGGTGAACTCGGAGTCGACGGACGCGCCGCGCACGCGCCTTGCAGACTTCGTGCCGGTGGAGCAGGTGGGCGCGGTGGCCGAGGCGGTGACGGAGTCGTCGGAGGCGCCGCGCTTGCGCCTTGCGGTCCTCGGGTCGGCGGCGTGGGTTTGCGCCAGTGGCCTCGGCCGCGCGGAGGACCTGGTGGGGACGCCGCCCGGTGCCGAGTACGGAGCCATGGAGGTCGTGTGGAGCGCTTGCGTGTTCGCGCTACTCTTGGGCGGCGAGCTCCCCTTCGGCGGCGGACCCCTGCTCAGACGAATCGGGCTTCCGGGTGCAAACCGATCCGTTTCAGTAACGGGTCCGGGCTTCGACAGTGGGTTTGGGTCCTGCTTGGACCCTTCGGAGCTCGAGCTGATTGAACAAATATGTAGCAAAGATCGACACCTGTGCTCCGACCCTCCTACTTTTAAGAGTCTTCTATCCCCTACAAGAGTGGAATCTAAAATCCATGCCTCGACGAACCATCTGTATCGATTTTCCGCCAAAAGTATCCTTCTGAGCCCGGTGTCGCTTTTTCTTTATCTACGGCTCAGTCTTCAACCTCTGCAGCTTCTGTGCTTGCGAGGCCCTCGATGGTCCGTGCTTCCAATAACCGGTGAGATCGCCGTGTTCCTTTTGGGGCACGTTATGGACTCATCGTCTCTTTTGGATCGATTGTGTGCAGAAATCCTTTTCAAAATTCCTTGTTCGATTTCTGCTCTTGGGCTAGAATCTCTAAAAGTAGTTTATGCTCTCGTGGCACTTCGTGGTGCCTTTCGTGTATTTGGGTTTTTCTTAACCAACCTCTTGTACCCCAATGCTTAATATAATTTTTGAGGTTCTTGTCAATAAAAAAAAAAAAAGGCCGGAGCCGGAGCCACCCGTCCTCTACCTCCTCCAGCTAATTAGCCCATCGATCAAGTTTGGGCGGGCGCGTTCTCACTAGCAAGGCATCCTTCTCCGGCGATGCAACCACAAAAAAAAGGGTGACAACAAAAAAAAAATTGTGCAACATAGAGATTTTCCGATAAAAATAGACTAATAAAGAAAATAAATTATATATTCAGTCAGAAAATCATAAAATGAATTTATCAAAACTAACTAATACATTACTGGCACATGTTTATTGTAGCAAACCATTGTCAAATTATAGACTAATTAAACTTAAAAAAATCGTTTCGCAAAGTTATCATAATCTATGTAATTATTTATTTTTATATATATTTTAATATTTTATATATGTATCCAAACAACATTCGATGTGATAAGTGAAAAGTTTTTGGTGGAAACTAAACATACCCTAAAAGATAAAGTCAAAAAAAGAAAGGGAACGATAAACCTTTTGTTTTTTTTGTGTGGGTGTGGTCGATCCATCAGGATCTTTTTGAAAATTTACTTTCCTTGTTATCACCTCTGAGCAACTCCAACAGTTTGCTAAAACTCACTTGACAAATCTATAGTTTTGCCAAGTCCCAAAACCAAATGCCAAGTGAAAAAAGAGGTCTGCTCCAACAGTCTGCTATTTGTGCTTGGCAAAAGAACTTGACATCCTAAAATTTTTGCCAAAATCATAAAATTGAGCCTCCAACAAGTTGGCAAAACTAGTTGGCAAATTGGGATACACGTGATGCCAAGCGGTGGAGGACTTGGCATATTTGGCAAGTGAAGAGGGAATTTTGCCAAGCTTGCCAAATTGTCAAACACTTTTGCCAAGTTGTTGGAGGAGGTTTTTTATGGTTTTGACAAAAATCCTAGGATGCCAAGTGGTTTTGCCAAACTGTTGGAGTTGCTCTAAGGAATATTTCTTGGGATCGGTTTCAAAAGTCTTTTGTTCTATTGCACCACTTTTAAGGAGTTTTTTTTAAAAAAAAAAGCACGTGTAGAGAGATTTCAACCTTGTTGACCGTACCAATGTATAGCCGATAATCTTTGTTGGTTTGGACTAGGTTTGTCCAATCCTTATTTGAATCAGATCAAATCTCAATAAAGTTAGATGCAATATGTATAACAATATCTGGTATAGAAAATTGACTGATTGACTCAGCTTGATGGGTGTCGGTGTTTCGTACCCGGGGGTATCACACCAACGAGTAATACGATCGCGTGCTTCTCTTCCTGGATGGTGATGCAAGGGGACACAAGGATTTATCCTGGTTCGGGCAAAGAAGGCCCTACGTCCAGCGGGGGGAGGTGTCCTTGTATTATTTGCACCTAAGTGCTTGTACAGGGGGGAATACAAGCTCAGTGAGCGTGGACCGGGGTCCGGACTCGTGTTTGTGCGTGGACTCGTGTTTGTTCTGTTCGTCCTCCTGGATGAGGGCCCTAGCGTCCCCTTTTATAGAGCAAGGGGTGGCTAGGGTTACAAAAAAGTATTACAGATGTCGGGGCGCATGGTGCCCTATGCGGAGAAGGGCAGGAACTCTTGTCTTGTCGGGGTCACTGGAGCCGATGTGATCGTCGCTGTTGAGGCGTCCTGAGTCGTGGCTTCCCTCCTGGGCGCGGACGTGGGGGCGTGACAAGGCGGGAGCCGTACAGCACCCATCCCGGAATGTACAGTACGCGGTGAGGTCCCTCCGGGTCTTGGGGTACCTGTCCTCCAATAGTATGAAAGTATTTAGGGCTCGAAGGGCGCAAAGCCGACCTCGAGGTGTTACAGTGCACGGCTCGAGGGGCGCGGAGCCGGCCTCGAGGGTTTACTGTGTATGGCTCGAGGGGGCGGGAGCCGGCCTCGAGGGACTACAGTGCAGGGCTCGAGGGGGCGCGGAGCCGGCCTCGAGGGACTACAGTGCAGGGCTCGAGGGGCGCGGAGCCGGCCTCGAGGAGCTACAGTGCATGGTATGGTCGAATAGTGCTGTACTGGTGCCCTTTCGCCCATGCTTGTGGGTGAAAACGAGACTTGACCTTTACACCGAGTTACTGTGGTACGTGCTGTGCTCCAGTGGACATGACCGGAGTAGGTGAAGGCATTAAATGCGTGGTGTGGGGGCTGGTAGGCTGTCTGTACCACTCGAGGTCCATGCGATAGGGCTCGAGGTGTGTGGGAGAGCGAGAGTCTGTAGAGGGTGGGCGGGCTCGGCCGCAGTCGCTTCGCCGAGGCCTGAGATGAGCGGCGCGTGGTGGCGGGAGGGAGGGCGGCTAAGCGGACGAGTGCTTTCGCCCGAGGCCCGCGCTAGCGGGCTCGGCGGCGAGGCGAAAGTCGGAGGCTCGGCCGGCAGGGGCGCGGAGCCTGGGCGGGCGCGGAACGAGAGATAGAGCGTTCGCCCGAGGCCTGGCTGGGAGGGCTCGGGCGAGACGGATATAGAGCGTTCGCCCGAGGCCTGGCTGGGAGGGCTCGGGCGAGACGGAGATAGAGCGTTCGCCCGAGGCCTGGCTGGGAGGGCTCGGGCGAGACGGAGATAGAGCGTTCGCCGAGCCTGGCGGGAGGGCTCGCGGCGAGACGGAGATAGAGCGCTCGCGCTCGCCCGAGGCCTGGCTTAGCGGGCTCGGGCGAGGTGGAGAAAAGCACTCGCCCGAGGCCTGGCTGGGAGGGCTCGGGCGAGTCGGGGATTGGGCGTTTGGGTATTTGCGTTGATTGGGGGTACCCTTTTTTGTACCACCGACAGTAGCCCCCGAGCCCTTGTTCGAGTGCTTGCATTCGAGCAGGGGCTTCAGATTGGGATCTCGATGGATAGCTAACTGGTCTCGAGGATTTTGTCGATTTGATTCCGTGGGTGTCGTGCGAGCGACACCCGCGGGTGTAGCCCCCGAGGCCACGGGGGAGTGGCTAGAACTCCCTCGTGGGCTTTCCGAAGAATCCTCCGTCGTTTGGGAGCCTTCTTCCCAGTGGGTGCGCCTTTTTGGGTGGATATCGTCAGAGAGCGGAGATCACGGCACCTGTGTGTACCTGTCAACAGGCTCGAAACGCAGTTTGGTTGTAATATTTAAATGTTCGAAACAACCTTTCCTTTGTCGCGGGGGACTCCGTCCGAGGCTTGGCTCGAGAGGCTCGGACGAGACGGAGAACAAGCGTTCGTCCTGGGCCTGGTCTCGAGGGCTCGGGCGGGCGAGAAGGAGGTCGAGCGTTCCCCCGAGGCCTGAAAATCCCATGTTCACACAAAGAAAGAGATTAGTCGTAACTGTCCGAGTTTTTAGACCCTCTTTCGTCGAGGGGTGCCAGGCGTGAACCGACTGGCCGGCTCCTCGAGCTGTCCGGCATGCCGATTGCCCTGGCTTGTCATCCCGCGAGTCCTTTCGATCGGATGCGGGGTGGGATGCCTCGTACTACCCCGAGTGGGCGAGTATCGAGGTTCCCGGTGAGCTAGTAACGGGGAATCCAAGTGAGAGCTCGTGCCCCGTTCGTTAGGGGTCGACTGTGGCCCGGAGGCGGTCTCATAAAGCATGGGTGCTCAGTCTGCAGGAGTGCCGGGTCCATTCGATAGGACCCGGTGGCTCGATGCCTCCCTCCGAGGGGATCTCACTGCATGTCGAGCTCCCCGCCTTGGATACACGTGGGGGCCTCGAGGGCTTGGCCCTCGAGTGATGCCGCGAGTGGCGCCCCTTGGTGTCCCTGACTCGGGTGCTCGAAGCCGGCTGTCGAACCCTTTTCGAGGGCCAGCCTTCGCTGCTTCGAGACTTAGGGCCGGGGCCCGTTTTTACCTTTGTGAAGAAGCCTCCGTCGTCTGGGATTCTTCTGCCCGTTGGCGCGCCTTTTTAGGCGGAAACTGTCGGGGGAGAGCGACGGGCGCGAAGCCGGAGCGACGGTCGTGGCGGGCCCGGGTAGTGGAGCGAATGGAGAGGTAACGCGTGTGACCTGCACCCGGCTCGAGACGCGGTTAGGTAGGCGCATTGAATGCATTCTGTTACCTTTTTACGTCGTGGGAGATCCCGTCCCTTTGGATTTCTCCCTATAAATATCGAAGAGAGGGGAAAAAGAACCCTTTACTTTGCCTTTGCCCTTGCCGCCGCCGCTGCCTTAACACGCCCTCTCCTTCGAGCTAGCCGCCGCCCGTTCGCTGCTCGGATCCGCGCCGCGCCACCGTCATGGCCGCCCAGGCACAGATATCGCCGGCCGAGGACTGGAGCCCGTCGAAGGTGACGCAGAGCGAGATGGACTCGCTGGTGGCCCAGGGGCTCTTGCTCCCCAATCCGGAGGAGGGGCCCGCATGGTGGGTCATTCCGTCGGCGGGAGCACCGGGAGCCGCACCCGCCGGAGGGGTATGTGGTGAGCTTCACGCGCTATCACCGCATGGGGCTCGGCGTCCCTCCGAGCCGCTTCCTGCGAGGGCTGACCCACCATTTCGAGGTGGAGCTTCAACACTTCTCCCCCAACTCCATCTCGCACGCCGCTATATTCGCCGCGGTGTGCGAGGGGTACCTGAAGATGGAGCCGCACTGGGAGATGTTCGTCCATCTCTTCCGGGGCGAGCTGTTCATCAAGTCCCTGAAGCCCAGCGGGAGGCGGCTCGTGCGTATGGGCTCCCTTGCCATTACTGCGAGGGCGGGGACCTCGTCGGCTAATGTCCCCCGCGAGTACCTACGGTACAAGCTTTCCTCCAACCAGGCCGGGTGGGACGACCATTGGTTCTACTTCGGAACGAGGGTGGCCTCCTCCCGCAGTACACCGGCCGGGTCCTCACTCAACGCCGGCGGAGAAGTGGACCTGGGGTGTTGCGGCGGACAGGCAACTCCCACCTGGTCCCGTTGATGGAGATGATGAAGATGCTGGTGGATGAGAAGAAGCTGACCGTGCAAGCGGTCATTTGGGCGTTCCACCAGCGAAGAGTTCTTCGCTGGCGGACCGCCCCCTTCTTATGCACGAGATGGGCCTGCAGGCTCAGCTCGAGGCGCTCAATCGTTCGAGGATGGCCGAAGAGAGGCTGTCCCGGAACGAGGGCGTCTCCCGGGTGTCGATCACGATCCAGGGACGTTCACCCCTGAACTCTCCCACCTGGTTGCGATGGCGCCCGACGAGGGGTGTCTCGACCTGGTAAGCTTCCCTCGAGTCGAGCTATCTCGAACCTCCTCCCCTTCTTCCTCCTTCGATCCGTTTGCATCCGTCTGGTGGTTTGTCTCCTCATGCTTCTCCTTTCTTCAGGGGGCGTTTTACTTGTCGCGCGTCGAGGCCCCCGGTGAGGAAGACGCCGCGGATGCTCAGGTGAGGCGCCTCTCTGCTCAAAAGGACAAGGAGAGCAAGGATGCAAAAAAGAAGAAAGAGAAAGATAAAAACTTGCGTCGCTTAGCTCGGGAGCAGAGACTGGCGAGGCCCGTCGCAACCGTCAGCCTGGGGACGGGGTCCCCTGAGCTGAGCTCCTCGAGCTCGGAGGAGGGAGAGTAGCGACGAGGAGGGGGACGACGACGGGGGGATGGACGCGCGCTTGATGCGCGCGGGGCTCTTCGATGGCAGGGCTGACCGCTCCTCTGTGCAGGGGAGTACACTGGAGGTCCCGCCGACAAAAGGGGCACGCGGGACGCAGCCGCGGAAGGCGGCGCCGATCCCTGCCTCGTCGGGGCCCGAGGTCCGTCGGGCTCCGCGCCGGACGCGCCTCCAATCGGAAGGAAGCCCCGGACCCGGAGCGCCTCCGCCACTGGCGCCAGCGGAGACCGCCCCCGTGTCAGCCCAGACGGGGGGGGTCTCGAGAGGGGGCGGGCCTCGAGAGGCGGCCGACAGGTCGAGAAGGGTTCGGGGCCCGACCCCCGCGAGCCACCAAGGGCGCCGTCGAGCCCGCGGAGGAGTGGGCGCCAAGAAGGGGCGTCGAGCCCGCGCCATCATGAGCGTCGGGGAGGGAGCCCCCGAGCATCTCGTGACCAGGGGCGCGAGCGTCCCCGGAGTTCATCGCCGCACCGCCACCGGGACGCGGGGGCGGACGCGGGAGGCGCGACACCAGCGCGGGCGTCGGAGCAGGTCCCGGAGCCCGCGTCGGAGCGAGCGCCAGACATCAGCACGAGGGTGGTGCGGTCGCCTTCCCGCGATTGGGGCGGAAGGAGAGCTCTCCCTCGAGGTCGAGCCATGGCGACGTCGGGAGACCTCCCCCATCCCAGCCCTGCGGAGACGGCCCAGGCGCAGGGCTCGAGCCGTGGGGTGGCGCTCGCAGCCCCCGAGTGGGTCCGGCGACTCCGGGAAGAAGCCCAGCCGCCGCTTCGGGTGAGTAGTTCCTTGGACCTCGTTGGTAGTGAGGCCTTACTTTTTACTTTTTGATGACATACGCTGTCTCTGTTTTCTCAGGGGGAAGCGCTCCTATCAGGAGGTGGACCTCGCCTCGTCCAAGAGGGCCAAGTCCTCGGGCCCCATCGAGGCACAGGCACCTCGAGGTATGGCTCCTTCCTCCGCTAGAGAAGCCGCTTGGCTGGAGAAGGCTCGAGCTGCCATGGCTCGAGGGGGCCGACTGGTCGTCGCGAATTTTGGTGAGGCCGTCGCCTTCGACCACAGGGGTCGAGGCATCCTTCCTGATTCTGACACCGCTGTTATCTCATACTGCAGGGGCCTCCGCTCACGACATCGAGCCAGCCTCCACCGCGTCGACTGAGGCGCTGCATCCTCCCCCTCCTCCTCGGCGACGGCGGCGCCAACTGGGAGCGGCATCCTTCCCCCTACCACGACGTCTGTTTCGGGGAAGTGCCCGGGCGAGCACGGCCCCGCCGGTGTCCGGGGCTGAGGAGACCGCGCCCCTCGAGGCCCCGAGCGACACGAGCCAGGCTGCGGAGGAGGGAAAGGGGGAGGGGTGTTGGCGGAGAAGGAGCCGACAGTGGAGGACCTTCTGAACGAGCTGGAGCAGGGGCCCGCTCTCGCCGCGGGCTCGATGAAGG
The DNA here is from genome assembly GCA_009763385.1 of Coix lacryma-jobi var. lacryma-jobi. Classification (NCBI taxonomy): domain Eukaryota; kingdom Viridiplantae; phylum Streptophyta; class Magnoliopsida; order Poales; family Poaceae; genus Coix; species Coix lacryma-jobi. Next base: position 32,454,206 of record CM019827.1, read on the forward strand.
GTGGAGGCGTCCGTCGTGACGGCTAGCGCCGACGAGGCGCCGGAGGGCCCGGCCAGGGAAGAGGGCCCAGGGTCGAGCCTTCATCGACCGATCCGCAACAGGAGGCGGCGGGAGGAGGGACAGAGGGAGTCCGGGGCCCGTGCCGTCGAGCGGCGGGTCGCTGTCGGGGCAGCTCGAGGCGGAGGAGGATCTGCCCGACATCGAGCTCGACCGACCGATATGGCCGTTTCCCGTCCCACTGAGCCCGCCCCTTGCGGTGGTTCCCGTCGAGCAGCCGGCCCAGCGGGGGGCACCGCGCGAGGTGCGGTCCATCTTCCGGGAGGTGGCCGCACTTATGGCGGAGGCGGAGCGGTCCTGCTCCGAGGAGGCGAGCCGATCCGCACAGGTGTCAGCCGCCTTCGAGCGGGCCAAGGCGGAGCTTCGAGATCTCCGCGCGGAGCTGAGCCGGAACGCCCAGATGGCGAGCCGGCTTAACGCGGCGGAGGCGGAGGTCAAGGCGGCTCGAGGTGAGGTCGCCCGATCCAGGGAGGAGGCCGCCTCCGCTCTCGAAGCGTCGAGGAAGGAGGCCGCGGACGCTCGAAGCGAGGCCACCTCTGCCCGGGCTGAAGCCGAGGCGGCGAAGCAGGAGGCTGCTGACGCCCGTGGCGTGGCCGCCGCTGCCCGGACCGCAGCGGAGGCGGCCAAAAAAGAGGCCGAAGACGCCGCGAGTGGCGCCGCCACCGCCCGAGCTGCCGAGGGGGCGGCGCGGCAGGAGGTGATCCGCAAGGATCTGGCCCTGGTGGAGGCGGGCCGGCTGGTCGAGGGCCTTAGGTCCGAGAAGCTCCTTGCGCTGGCCGAGAAGCGCAGGCTGGAGCAGCGTGCCGAGGGCCTGACCAACGACCTCGCCGCACTGGGGCAACACTGCGACGGTGAGGCTTACATCTTGTTTTTGTTGGGTCTTGAAGTTTTTTCTATGCCACCGTCTCACTCTTCCTTGTTTATTGCGCAGGGGTCGAGAAGACGGTCGAGGAGCTCCGTGAGACGAACCAGGCTCTCTGGACCAGCTCCAAGATGAGACGATGGTGGCGGAGCGGGCTCGCTCCTCCCTCGACCGGCTCGTCCCATGTGGGGTGCTCCTGCGGTAGCTGCGGCAGAAGGCGCGATGGCTCGAGGCGACGCCTTGGTCGACGCCTTATGCTTCTTCGACGCAGCCGCTCGGGACCGCGTCCGGCAAGCTCTCCATCACGGTGTCAAGCAGACACTCGCGGTTGTTCGCTCCGGTTTCCGCTTCCCGGTCCATGTTGTCGCAAATGGCTTCATCGAGATCGAGGGGAAGGATGAGGAATGGAACAATCGCCGAGTTGACAAAATTTTGGAGAAGATGGAGAGGCCGGGGCGTCGCTTGCGAAGATCTTCGAGGAGGACGTGCTGCCTCCTGACGCCAGCAGCGGTGTCGGGAGCCCTCCTCCCTCGAGCTCGGGCGTCGAGGTCGAGCCTGCCCTCGCGGACCTTGGGGAGGAGTACCGCACCGACGAGGATTGAGGCCTGCGTGCCAAATTTGGGCGTCGAGGCCCTTGTAAGAATTTTGTGAGATAAATGAGGATAAGTCGAGATCTGAATGTATGCGTGATTTGTTTATGGAAAGAGTTGTTTTCTTTTCAAATGTGTTTGACCACTTCTCTTTGTCGCAAGCTCGAGTTTTTTGCTAACTTAGTCTGTGCTCCTTTGATACGTCGCGAGCCCCTCGAGGGGAGGCGTAGGTAGGGTACCGTAGCCCGGGGGCGTAGGCGGCCGTCTACGTCGACGCCCCCCGACCTGGAGGCTCGAGGTACTTTTAAGATTTAGACGTCGTTAGTTTACTCGAGGCGCGAGTTGAGACGAGGGTCAAATTTTTGAAAAGAAAACACGCATTTTTTCCGGGTCTGGGGGGCTTTTACCCTTGTCAGCCCCGAGGGAGGCTCGACCCTGAGCTAGGCAGGGTCGAGGCTACCTTAAGATGTGAAGCAACATGAACGATAAGCACGAGTTTGTTCATTCATGTTGACATGTTTGTACAAAGTGATAAAATGAACGAGGCCTCGAGGCTTTTAAGGGTAGAAGCGACGTAGCTGAGATATGTTCCACGCGTTCGCCAGGGTCCTGCCTTGGTCGTCGTAGAGCTTGTACGTGCCTGGCTTGAGGACTTCGGCCACAGGTGTACGGGCCTTCCCACGGAGGGGTGAGCTTATGGCGCCTCGATTATCTTGCAGCCGTCGAAGCACGAGGTCCCCCACCGCCAGGTCCCTTTTGCGCACGTGCCTGTCGTGGTAGCATCGAAGTGTTTGCTGGTAGCGTGCAGAGTTGATGAGCGCCACGTCTCGGGCCTCCTCGAGCTGGTCCTTGGCGTTGGCGAGCCTTTCGTCGCTGGTTTGCTCGTTGTAGGCTCGAAGTCGAGGTGAGCCGTACTCGAGGTCCGTGGTAAGACGGCCTCGGCGCCGTAGGTTAGGAAAAACGGAGTGAACCGGTGGCTCGACTCGGCGTAGTCCTGAGGCCCCACAACCGAGGGGAGCTCTGTAGCCCACCCTTTTCCGAAGTTCTTGAGGGTTTTGAATAGCCTTGGCTTCAGCCCGTGAAGTATCATGCCATTGGCGCGCTCGACCTGCCCGTTGCATTGGGGGTATGCGACCGAGGCCCAGGTTAGGCGAATGTTATTGTCCTCGCAGAAGTTGGTGAATTTTTTGCCGTGAATTGGGTGCCATTGTCGGTGATGATGACATTAGGCACCCCAAACCGGTACATGATGTTAGCGATGAACTCGACAGCCTTCTCGGAGGTGGGTCTCCTATCGGCTTAGCCTCGATCCACTTGGTGAACTTGTCAACGGCCACGAGCATGTGTGTGTACCCTCCATTTGTCCTTTTGAGGGGACCACGAGGTCGAGCCCCCACACGGCAAATGGCCAAGTGATTGGGATCATTTGGAGGGCGTGTGCGGGCTGGTGCGTTTGCTTGGCGTAGAATTGACATCCGTGGCACGCTGGACCAAACGCTTGGCGTCCCCAATGGCGGTCGGCCAATAGAAGCCTTGGCGGAAGGCGTTCCCAACCAGGGTCCTTGGCGCGCGTGGTGGCCGCAAGCCCCCGAGTGCATATCGTCGAGGAGCTTGCGCCCTTCCTCGAGTGGGATGCAGCGTTGAAGGATTCCAGTTGGACTTCGTCGGTATAGCTCCGTTCGTCGCCGTAGATGACGTAGGTCTTGGCCCTCCGGGCGATGCGTCGGGCCTCCGTCTTGTCTTCTGGTAGTCCGCCTTGTGTTAGGTAGTCGAGGTAGGGCGTCCGCCAGTCAAGGGGCCGTGACGACGGGGAGGCGTGTGTGTCGACATGCATCGCTTCTGCGGACGTCGAGGGGTCCTTCTCGGGGGTGGCGTCGAATCTCGAGCCTCCGTGCTTGCTCGAGGGGTGGCGTCGAGTCCCAGCCCCTGGGTCGATCTCGACGGATGGCTCGAAGCGTCCCTCGAGAGACGTCTGGCGGTACCGTGCTGCGCGTGGACGCCAATTTTGCCAGCTCGTCTGCGGCTTCGTTGTACTTCCGAGCTACGTGGTTGAGCTCGAGGCCGTAAAACTTGTCTTCTAGCTTGCGCACCTCCCCGCAGTACGCCTCCATCTTGGGGTCGATGCAGCTCGAGGCCTTATAACCTGGTTGACGACGAGCTGCGAGTCTCCTCGGGACGTCGAGGCGTCGGACCCCGAGCTCGAGGGCGATGCGCAGCCATTGACGAGGGCCTCGTACTCGGCGACGTTGTTGGAGGCGGAGAAGTGCAGGCGTAGCAGGTAGCGCATGTGTACTCCGAGGGGCGAGATGAAGAGCAGGCTGCTCCTGCCCCCGTCTTCGTGAGGGATCCATCGAAGTACATGGTCCAGAGCTCGGCTTGAATCTGTGCCGGCGGGAGCTGAGTGTCGGTCCACTCAGCAACGAAAGTCTGCCAACGCTTGCGACTTGATGGCCTTTGCGGCGGCATAGGTGATGTTTCCCCCATTAGCTCGGCGGACCACTTGGCGATGCGCCCGTGGCCTCCCGATTGTTGACGATCTTCCGAGGGGAAGGACGACACCACCGTCACGGGATGAGCTAGGAAGTAGTGCTGGAGCTTGCGCCTTGTGACGATGATGCCGTAGAGTGAGCTTTTGGATGTGGGGGTACCGGCCCTTGGCCTCGGAGAGTACCTCACTGGTGAAGTATACCGGGTCGCTGGACCGGCAATGTATGCCATCCTCATGCCTCTCGACGGCTATGACCGCGTACTCACCTGAGTGGTTGCACCACATAGAGGAGGAGGGGCTCGGGGAATCGTCACCTTCGGCTGGTCGCGGGCACGAGAATTGGTGCAGAAGCAGCAACCCTTTTAACTTGGTTAAGGCCCTCCTCCGCTTCGGCGGTCACGCAAAGTGTTCCGTCTTTTTTAGCAAGGCGGTAGAGGGGCAGTGCTTTTTCCCCCAGCCTCGAGATGAATCTGCTAGAGCGGCTAGGCAGCCTGTTACCTTTTGCACACCCTTGAGGTCATTGAATCGGGCCCATCCTCTGACTTGCTGAGATTTTTCAGGGTTTGCCTCGATCCCCCGTTGTGAGACGACTAGCCAAGTAGCATGCCTCGAGGCACACCAAAGACACACTTCTCGGGTTGAGCTTCACATTCTTGGCCCGGAGGCACTCGAACGTGGTCTCGAGCACTGATGAGGTTCCCTACTTTCTTAGTTTACCACGATGTCATCGACGTAGGCCTCGACGGTTTTGCCTATGTGCTCCGCCAAAGATGTGCTGCATCATCGTTGGTATGTTGCCCCGGCGTTTCCGAAGGCCGAAGGGCATCGTACCATAGCCAGTACATACCAAATGGCGTGATAAAAGAGGTCGCGAGCTCATCGGATTTTCTCATTCTAATTTGGTGGTAGCCAGAATACGCATCAAGGAACGACAGAACTTTGCACCCAGCAGTAGAATCGACGATCTGGTCAATTCTAGGTAAAGGGAATGGAACTTTTGGACATGCTTTATTCAGACCAGTGTAATCTACACACATCCGCATTTTTCCATTCTTTTTCCTAACTAGTACAGGATTAGCTAGCCACTCTGGGTAAAATACCTCCTTGATGAATCCGGCCGCCAAAAGCTTGTGTACCTCTTCGCCGATGATCCTGCGCTTTTCTTCGTCGAAGCGGCGTAGGCGTTGCTTCACCGGTCTGGACCCGGCCCGGATCTCCAAGGCGTGCTCGGCGACTTCCCTCGGTATGCCCGGCATGTCCGAGGGGTTCCACGCAAACATGTCGATGTTCGCGCGGAGAAAGTCGACGAGCACTGCTTCCTATTTGGGCTCGAGGCTGGTGCTGATGGTCAGCGTCTTGCCATTGGCTGAGGTCGGGTCGACGGGTATTTGCTTGGTGTGCTCGGCTGGCTCGAAGGTGCCGGCGTGGCGCTTTGCTTCTGGGGCCCCCTCGGTGGCCAGAGCTGCCAGGGCCTCGAGCGAGTCGAGGTGGACGTTGGCCTCCCCCCGCTCTACGCACTCCACGTCGCAGTGGTATGCGTGCTCGTAGGAGGTGTCAACGGTGATGACTCCTTTAGGCCCCGGCATCTTGAGCTTTAAGTACGTGTAGTTAGGAATCGCCATGAACTTGGCGTAGCCTGGCCGGCCGATGATGGCTTGGTAGGTCCCTTGGAAGCCGACCACCTCGAAGGTGAGCGTTTCCTGTCGGAAGTTTGCCGGCGTGCCGAAGCAGACCGGTAAGTCGATGAGCCCGAGGGGGTGGGCCTTCTTTCCTGGCACCACTCCGTGGAACCCCCCGACACTGGGTCGGAGCTGTCCTTCTGAAATCCCCAGGAGGTCGAGGGTCTCGAGGTATATGATGTTGAGACTCGAGCCCCCATCCATCAACACCTTGGAGAACCGAACGTCGACTATGATGGGGTCGACGACGAGGGGGTAAGTCCCCGGGTTTATGACCTGGTCCGGATGGTCGTCACGGTCGAACGTGATTGGCGCATCGGACCAGTCAAGATACCGGGGGGCGTCGTGGTTGAGGGAAAAGATTTCCCGGCGCTCCTTCTTTCTTTCTCGAGCTGAGAGCCCGACGGTCGGCCCCCCGTAGATCATGTAGCAATCGCGTACCGGGGGGAAGTCGCCATCTGCCTTCCCGCCGCCGCGTTGATCGGTATCCTTTCCCTTAGGTGCGTCTTCCCTCTTATCACCGAGCTTGGAGTAGTAGCCCTTCATCAGCCGGCAGTCTTTCAACTTGTGGTTTACGGGGCCTCTGTGGAAGGTGCAGGGATCCTCGAGCATCTGGTCGAAAACAGCCCCCTCGGGGGGGCCTCGGGGCTTCTTAGGCTCGAGGGCGCCCGCGAGCACTTCTTTGTCGTCGTCGTCATCGGCGCCACGCTTCGCCTTCTGGCCTTTGCGCTTGTTTTTCTTCCTTTTGTTGCTGTCAATGTTGTCGTTCTTGGCGACGTCGCCCTTGTTGGAGCCCTCTGGTACGATCACCCGCCTTGCCTTTGTCCGTGGAACGGCCAAAGAAGGCCCCCACTGCTTCGTCGCCCGAAGCAAAGCTGGTGACGCGATCCATCAGGTCCTCGACCGTCTCGGGACGGTAGCGTCCTAGCTCATGAACAAGCTTTTGGCATGTTGTGCCTACGAGGAATGCTGAGATGACGTCCTCGTCAGGAACATGGGGGAGCTCGAGGCGCTGCTTTGAGAACCGTCGAGCGAAGTTGCGGAGGGGCTCGTCCGCCGCCTGCCTGCAACGCCGTAGGTCCCAGGGGTTGCCTGGGCGTACGCAGGTCCCCTTAAAATTCCCGTCGAAGACCCTGACTAGGTCGGCCCAGTCATGGATCCGATCCGGCGGGAGCCCCTCGAGCCACCGTCGGGCGGTGTCCGAGAGGTAGAGTGGGAGCTGACGGATGATCACGCGGTCGTCGTTCTTTGCTCCGCCCAGTTGGCAGCCGAGGCGGAAGTCCGAGAGCCAGAGCTTGGGCTCGACCTCCCCGTCATACTTCACGATGTTGGTCGGCGGTCGGAAGCGGTCGGGGAGGGATGAGCTGCGGATGGCCCGACTGAAGACTCGGGGGCCCGGGGGCTCGAGGACCTGCCGGTCCTCGTCGCTGTCGTAGCGCCCCCCTCGGTGGGCGCTATAGCCACGCTCTTGGGCCCCCTTGTCCTTGCGCCGCCGATTGATGTCGTTGCGGGCGTCGTTGGGGTCTCGAGGTGGCCGGTTGTCGACGATCCGTTCGCGGACTGGCCTGGCTCGAGAGGCGTCCGGCTGGTGGACGGATGCCTCGCGAGCTTCGCGGGGCGTGTCTGCTGGTTTCCCTGAGGCTGCTTCGCGTCGGCGCGACGCCGAGCTCTCGGCCTGCTGTACCGCGGCTGTCTCAAGGAGGTTTTTCATTTCTCCGAGCATGCGCCTAGCGTCGGGGTTGGAGACGGCGGGCAATTCACGGAGCATCATTGCCGCCGCCACCACGTTCTGGCCGGCTCGTGGGAAACATACCTCGGGGCGCGCTGGTGCCCCGTCCTCGAGGATCCGTCGGTGGACCTCTCGAGCCCGGCCTCGAGCTCCGGCTCCTCGAGGCTGGGGTGGTTCCTGCATCAGGGTTTGCTGGAGCTGCAGCAGGTGTCGCCGTTCTTCCTCGGCTTTGGTGATTGCCTCTTGCACCTGCGCGAGTTGTGCCGCCCGGCCGTCGTCGTGCTGAGGTGACACAGCCGGTGCCGGAGGTTCGTTCCTCCTTTGAACGCGTGACCCGCCTGCCGCGGCCACGTCGCTGGGGCCTTCTAGATCGAGCGCTGGTCTGCCGTCATCGCCCTCGTCCTCGGTATCGCACGCGACCCCCTCGAGTTGAAAGCACTCCCTGGTGGGATCCCAGAAGTCGAGGTCGTGGTAGTCGTATTCGTCGGAGCCGGAGCCGTCGACGGCGTGCCGTCTTGGCAAATGCTGGGATCGCAGCTCGCGATGCCATTCTCCGACGGTGGATCGCCGAGGTGGCTCGAAGGCTGGCAAAGAGTCGCGGTTGATGCGCGCGGGGTGGACGATCTCCAGGCTGGCCATGGCCTGCAGCAGCGTGCCCGGACGCTGCTCCCGGTCCGCCATCGCCTGGACCTGATGGCGCCCGTCGCGGCGGTGGGCGTGCACGGCCGCCGAGCGGTCGAGGCCGACCGGGGGCCGCTGGCGCCAAGCGCGGCGCGACCCCGCGCGGGAGGAGGCTGAATGGCGTCGGCGGCGCTCGGCTCGGAGGCCTCTGGCCTGGTTCCTGGTTCGTACGTATGACGAACGCGAAGTCGCTCGGCGGGCGTGGGTGCGCCCTGGAGGTTTCCGGCTGCACGCCGGGCTGGTTTCCCCTTGGGGACCCTGCACCGGCTACGGGGCCGCAGGAGTTTGCCGCGGGTACCGCCTGCGCCTGGCGATGACGGTGACGACGACGCCGCTCGCGATGTGGCGACGCGTGGTGGTGCGGGTGACGCGTCGCGCCCTCCGCGCGGGGTGGCGTGACGCGCTCTCCGCTCAGGCCCTCCGTGGAGAGCAGAGTCAGCTCGTTGCCTTTGCCTGTGGCCAGGAACTCGAGGCTCCCGAACCAGACGATGGCACCAGCCGAGAACGGAAGAGGGGATGAAGCCATCCAAGAATCAACGAGAAAACGGCTCGGACACGCGAAGTCCCCTACCTGGCGCGCCAACTGTCGGTGTTTCGTACCCGGGGGTATCACACCAACGAGTAATACGATCGCGTGCTTCTCTTCCTGGATGGTGATGCAAGGGGACACAAGGATTTATCCTGGTTCGGGCAAAGAAGGCCCTACGTCCAGCGGGGGGAGGTGTTCTTGTATTATTTGCACCTAAGTGCTTGTACAGGGGAGAATACAAGCTCAGTGAGCGTGGACCGGGGTCCGGACTCGTGTTTGTGCGTGGACTCGTGTGTTCTGTTCGTCCTCCTGGATGAGGGCCCTAGCGTCCCCTTTTATAGAGCAAGGGGGTGGCTAGGGTTACAAAAAAGTATTACAGATGTCGGGGCGCATGGTGCCCTATGCGGAGAAGGGCAGGAACTCTTGTCTTGTCGGGGTCACTGGAGCCGATGTGATCGTCGCTGTTGAGGCGTCCTTGAGTCGTGGCTTCCCTCCTGGGCGCGGACGTGGGGGTGTGACAAGGCGGGAGCCGTACAGCACCCATCCCGGAATGTACAGTACGCGGTGAGGTCCCTCCGGGTCTTGGGGTACCTGTCCTCCAATAGTATGAAAGTATTTAGGGCTCGAAGGGCGCAAAGCCGACCTCGAGGTGTTACAGTGCACGGCTCGAGGGGCGCGGAGCCGGCCTCGAGGTGTTTACTGTGTATGGCTCGAGGGGCGTGGAGCCGGCCTCGAGGGACTACAGTGCAGGGCTCGAGGGGCGCGGAGCCGGCCTCGAGGGACTACAGTGCAGGGCTCGAGGGGCGCGGAGCCGGCCTCGAGGAGCTACAGTGCATGGTATGGTCGAATAGTGCTGTACTGGTGCCCTTTCGCCCATGCTTGTGGTGAAAACGAGACTTGACCTTTACACCGAGTTACTGTGGTACGTGCTGTGCTCCAGTGGACATGATCGGAGTAGGTGAAGGCATTAAATGCGTGGTGTGGGGCTGGTACGGCTGTCTGTACCACTCGAGGTCCATGCGATAGGGCTCGAGGTGTGGGAGCGTGCTCGCCCGAGGTCTGTAGGGGCTCGGGCGAGACGGAGAGCGATCGCGTTCGCCCGAGGCCTGGCTCAGCGGGCTCGGGCGAGGCGGGAAAAAGGGCGTTCGCCCGAGGCCCGGCCGGGAGGGCTCGGGCGAGACGGAGATAGCGCGTTCGCCCGAGGCCTGGCTGGGAGGGCTCGGGCGAGACGGAGATAGAGCGTTCGCCCGAGGCCTGGCTGGGAGGGCTCGGGCGAGACGGAGATAGAGCGTTCGCCCGAGGCCTGGCTGGGAGGGCTCGGGCGAGACGGAGATAGAGCGTTCGCCCGAGGCCTGGCTGGGAGGGCTCGGGCGAGACGGAGATAGAGCGCTCGCGCTCGCCCGAGGCCTGGCTTAGCGGGCTCGGGCGAGGTGGAGAAAAGCACTCGCCCGAGGCCTGGCTGGGAGGGCTCGGGCGAGTCGGGGATTGGGCGTTTGGGTATTTGCGTTGATTGGGGGTACCCCTTTTTTGTACCACCGACAATGGGTGGCTATAGTTTACATTTATGGTGAGGTTAATATATATAAGTGAAAATATAAGTGGAAGTGACTTAGGGCAGCCAAAGTGGTACAAGCTAACTGCTAGCTCTAAGCCAACCTCTTCAGTAGTGCTAGCTTTTAACAATAACTTATAGTATGATTTGATCCACATGACACTCTCACATGTTCTTAGAATGTGTGTACAAACCTAACTCTTGATTAAGAACTAATTTTTCTCTCTCTTCTATTATTACAGCTGCCCTTAGCATGCACGGACTCGGGCTCGAGCGGCCAAGCTACCACATGGGTGATGCGGTGTTAAAGGCCCTTCACAATGTAGGAGTAAAGCTAGAAAATATGTGGGTCCAGGTATAGCACTACTGCACCATGGGCCTTTAGCTCCGGTCCAAAATGGCCTTTAGCCCCGGACATGGAGCCGGGGCTAAGGAATCGGGACTAAAGGCCCGACCTTTAGCCCCGGTTCCCCGCCCCGGGGCTAAATGGGCCTTTAGCCCAGGTTGGTAATACCAACCGGGACTAAAGAGGTCCCGAGCCGGAATCCGATGGCTGGCTTCTTTAGTCCCGGTTGGTATTACCAACCGGGGCTAAAGACCCTCGGAGGCTGTCCTCTTTTTTCTTTTCTCTTTTTCTTTTCTTTTTTTCTTTTCAATTGGTTATTGTTTTCGGTTTTACAATTACATTAGGTTTTCTAATATGTTTTCTTTGCTGCTAATATATTATACATTAGGGTTTCAAATACATATTCTTCGCTGCTAATGTATGTATGCGCGTATATATACACATAAATTTATAAATACACACATAAAATATGAAACTATATATATATATATATTGATCGAGCTACTAGCTAGCTATACATATTATATGTATAATATATTTATGCACATAAAATTTACAGCATTATCCATGCATCCTTGGTATTTACAACACAAATATTGACCGTCACTTAAATATCATACAAATGTTCGTCTTGGTTTGGTTTCACTGGTTCTTCCGGGTTATAGTAGAATTCGGTGCCGGCTTTGAGGACATGGTCATTAAGAAATCTTGTGATTGTCTCTTGAATTCCTTTGAGTTGCACCATTTCCAACACCTGGTTCTTCAACCATAAGTCCTTCAATTTGCAAAAAAAAATGCATTAATATACATAAGATTTATTTAATAGCAATAAAGAAATACATGGGATTATTATTATGTATACATGTTACATACTTTATGTCTCTCTACAGGAGTTCTTTTCGCATACACCGAGAGAAACTCGCAAACGTAGTACCCCACACAAATTATTCACTGGTGGTTGCCGTAGAACCCACTGCACGATGTAAAAAGATTACTATCTCGTCATCCCGCGCGTGTGATGAAGCATGCTTTAGTGGTAAAGACGCGGGGAGCTAATACAACTTACTTGCAATTGGATAGAAGGAGGAAGTGTCACTTTCAAATCCGGACGGTGTTTCGGAACGAACCAGGCCCAAACGCTGCACAATAAATGGATCATAATTAACTATTGTAGATTTAAAGTGTAGAAATTAATATTTAGAGATCGAAAGTTACCCCTGGATAATGTCTATGATATCTTGGTAATCTCCCAGTGGTTTTCTCAATGAGTCATAGATTAGCAATTGAGTTTCGGAGAGATCGATGTCAATCAATATCCAGTGAAAGCTGCATTAATTTGCTTATATAGTCAACATATATCATAAGAATTGAGTAAGTAAAATTAAATATGCACATGATAACAACACCCACCTAAAGTTGTAGGGGAACAATATATATCTTTTGTTCTATTGGTTGATCAAGAACCTCCGGAGATTCCTCTCTTCTTCACCTTCCCCCATTGCAGTATCACCAAAGTCACCGTATTGAGCAATAATGGCATCGTCAGGGTCCAATTGTTCTTCTTCACCTTCTTCCATCATAACCCCAGTTTCTCCATGCTTCGTCCAACAACTATAGTTTGGCATGAAACCCGACTTGAACAAGTGTGAGTGAAGACTACTTGACCTAGAATATTCCTTCGAATTATTACAAAGGACACATGGGCAGCACATAAAACCATTCCGCTTGTTTGCCTCGGCCACTCTTAAAAAATAATGCACGCCATCAATGAACTCTTTTGAGCGACGATCGGCATTGTACATCCAGTGACGTGTCATCGTCTGCATTATATGACATATCACATAATTATATCTCTCATTCTTATAAAGAAATGAAATTATAAAATGACATATAACATAATTATATCTCTCATTCTTATCAACAAATTTAATTTTCTAGCTCAAATTTATAAACAAGTTCATGACACCCAAATTTAGTAAGCATCACTAGTGGCATATAAGTAGTAGCAGTTGAACTTGTCTAATTAATTATTACATCAAGATAACAGTGCAGCCTCATCCACTTGGCCACAACCAAAGCAACTAACAACACCGGCATATTTTTCCCACATCACAGTCCAACAAGATGGACTGTCTGCCACTCCAACCTGATAGGAAGGTAAGGTAGGGGTAGGTGCAGTAGAAATTGAGTTGATTCTTGAGTTGAAAGCCTCTAGAGCTGCAGAAGCTTCCTCAAAAGACTTGTACTTTTTATGCACAACTCCCTTAACTTTGAGGACATATTGACTGCACTCGGCCCAGCTGGTGTAAATACCTGGATTGGTGCCCTCGAAAACATCATACCAAGCAGGCATCCTTCTGCATTTGTAGTTGAGCAGTAAACTAAAGAATTATATTATATATTTCTAATTTTTATAAACAAATAATTTAAATGATCTCTATTTCTCCAAAAAAAATTAACTAATTAATCCGCTCACATTTTGTAAACTAAAGTATTATATATTTCTAATTTTTATAAACAAATGATTTAAATAATCTCTATTTCTCCAAAAAAAATTAAACTAAACTAATTAAACCAGTCACATTTTGTAAACTAAAGTATTATATATTTCTAATTTTTGTAAAAAAAATGATTTAAATGATCTCTATTTCTCTAAAAGATTAAAATAAACTAATTAAACCGGTCATATTTTGTAAACTAAAGTATTATATATTTCTAATTTTTGTAAACAAACGATTTAAATGATCTCTATTTCTCCAAAAAATAAAATAAAATAATTAAACCGGTCATATTTTGTAAACTAAAGTATTATATATTTCTAATTTTTATAAACAAAATGAGTTAAATAATCTCTATTTCTCAAAAAAATGAAACTAAACTAATTAACCCAGTCACATTTTGTAAACTAAAGTATTATATATTTCTAATTTTTCTAAAAAATAATTTAAATGATCTCTATTTCTCTAAAAGATTAAAATAAACTAATTAAACAGTCATATTTCGTTTTTAGAATACTAATTTGATATATCAAGTCAATGAACTCAAAATAGCTTCAAAAACTATATATATATATATATATATATATGGCAGCTAAAAAAATGAAAACTGAAGCTTGTAACCTTTCAAGGAGTCGATGGCGGCGTAGATATGATGAAATAAATCAATCGCTGGAGATGTGTTAACAAACAAAAATCACCGGAGAAGAGAGCAAACAAGCAAGAGTGACTGAACGAAGAAAAAATGAAGACAGGAGCTCGGGCACACGGTTGGAGGTGGAAGAACAATTCAAATATAGGGAGAGACATTTAGCCCCGGTCCTTATCCCCAGCCGGGGCTAAATTCCAACATTTAGCCCCGGCTGGATACACCAACCGGGGCAAAACCTTTTAGTCCTGGTTGGTGTTACCAACCGAGGCTAAAGATGCCAACATTTAGCCCCGGCTGGATACACCAACCGGGGCAAAACCTTTAGTCCCGGTTGGTGTTACAAACCGGGGCTAAAGATTGGCCTTTAGCCCCGGTTGGTAACACCAACCGGGGCTAAAGGCCCCTCTGACAAATGAGCCGTTGGGCTGGGGAACTTTAGTCCCGGTTGGTGTTACCAACCGGGGCTAAAGATCTTTCTAGTCCCGGGCGCAAATTTTTCCGTGACTAATGCTGATTTTGCAAATCGTCCAAAGGCTTGTTCTCTAGTAGTGTAGCAAACCAAGCATCAACCAAGTAAACTACGGTGTGTAAAATAGATAGAACCAATACGGCTAAGTATATGAGATCCATAAATCCAAGTATTCATCGTCTTCTTAACTGCCAACTACAGCTAGAATAGTTTTATAAAAAAATTTAAAAGTTGGAATCAGCACAAGAACATTCACCGCTTCACCTTCTCCTGACGTTGCTCTAGAGTTGGAATCGCCCCTCACAGTGGCAAGAGCGGTGCTTAATTTTTCTCTCTCATTACTTGGCACCACTCAGGCGATACATTATGGGTGACATAACAAAGATTTTGCAACTCTAAATTGTATCAATAGTAGAGTTTAAACTTTAAAGAGGATGCACAATCTACTTATATTGGCCTATCATGGGTCTATATGTATGCCATCCAGAAATGCAAGAAGGGTGAAAGGAAGAGATAACAAAACAAGGTGTGAAAGAAAAGGGACGTGATCAAGGGATTGACAGACGAGGATTAGAGTGACAGACCAATAGGGTGAGAGACAGAGGAACAAATGGGAAACAATGAGAATGCAAAAAGAAATTATTGTACTTTAACATTATGTATAAACTAGTATATCAACATGTCATCTGACTAATAAATATTAGTTATATTGAATTGTATTTTTTTTCTCTTTGTTGATTTTTTAACATAATAGTCATAGTAGATAGATACCATATAGTATCAATAGTGTTTTTTCCCCATCTGTATCAATATTGTTCTTCCTTTGCATAGCAGCTCTATGTATCTTCCATTTGCATTTATTTGAAAGCTTAGCTTAAACTACGCTAGACGCACTTGTTGCAATCCATACCATATGACCTCATAAATACAAATCTTGTATTTTTAAATTTTAATCTTATTGGTTGCCACTTACTTTCTCTATCATCGATTAAAAATTCTTGTGCTTGTTGTAAATTTATGAACTCTCCTTTTGTACTTTTCAAAACAAGATTTTAGGTCGTAGACTACAGTATTAAGTACTACAATGGCATAAACTCCATTTTAAACCAAACTGCATATGATATGTGGTAGAGCTTGAATTGAGACCATGGACAGGGTTCCATTGCTCACTTCATAAGGATATTAATATTTAAGCATTATAATAATTGTTTACTCTAAAAAAAAAATCAAAGTCCAGAAAATACATACACATATAGTTGCCTGTGGGTACTTACAACATTGAGTGGGCTGGTGTGATGAACATCAGTTTTGTGGTTGCGGATTTCAAAAGTGACGTTGGTTGGGGCGTTGAATATAATTCTTCAAGCAGTAATTTTTTGTTTCAAGTGGTAGTACTACTTTCATTCAGGCCTAGACTTCTCTATTTCATTGGGGCGTTGACAAAGGATTCGAGTTTCAGAGCTAGGAGAATCCACTCACGGTGCACGGAGCTGCTGGCTTCGTGCCTTTGTTTCCTTTAATTTTCTCAAAGCTGATACAGTAGTATATGTTTTGAGATCACCAATATATATAGGACAAAATCCATTGCATTTCGATTACTGGCATTCTATTCTAGTAGGTAGAAGAATGTGAGATCATCAGACTATGCTATCCTTTGGGGTCCCTTGCTGGGCGTGCACGTGGCCGTGGTCGCCGGCGGTGGTGGTGTCGAGGAAGTAGAGCAGGCCGCACATGAGCACGCTGCAGGCCAGCATGGGTATGGGGCCGAAGGTCCAGAGGAAGAGCGCGAGGGAGACGTAGAAGGCGCGCAGGCCGAGCGACCAGGCGTAGCTGCCGCGGTTCACGGTCCGCGCCACGTACGCCGCGAACTCGTCGCGCGCCTCGGCCTCGTCGCCGGGGCCCGGCGGCAGGCCGCCCAGGAGGAAGCTGGCGTGCGCGTACAGGCGGATGGCCTGCACGTTGCAGACGAAGGCGAGCATGAAGCAGAGCGACACGGCCAGGTACTTGGCCGCGAACACCTCCCCGGCCTTGCTCCCGTACACCAGCCGCCGCGAGGACGGCGGCGCCGAGGAGGAGGACGAGGACGAGGAAGACGGGGACGTGACGCCGATGAAGACGCTGATGACGGAGACCAGCGTGATGGCCGTGGTCGCCAGCACCGTGGACGCCATGATGTTGTTCCGCAGCGTCTGCACCGCGAGCACGCCGTTCTTCTCCGTGTTCTGCTGGCCGGCGGTACGTCATGTCATGCATGGCCCGTATGTTGCACGCAGCAAGGCAGTGATGAAATACATACGGTGATGAGGGAGTGAGAGGAGACCGGTGAGATAGGGAGGGAGGTGCAATGGTACCGACGGCCATCATGGCGGCGACCCAGCGCTTGCGCGCGATGGCGTTGAGGCCGATGACGGTGCGGGCGGGGCGGCGCAGGATCGCCCAGAGGAGCCACAGGTGGTAGCCGCCGACCGCCGCCAGGGCCAGCGGCACCAGCACCAGGTCCAGCTGCTCCTCCCGGAACATGTCTCTCTCTCTCTGATGCCGCCGCTTCCTCGACGCTGGTGGATGTGGATGGTTTTGGGGCGAAATGGAACTGGATCCTCTCTGTCCTTTCGAGTGAAATCAGGAGTCACAACGGCACCGTCTTTTTTTCTGGGCCGCTCAAACGATCGAAACAAGCTACGAAGGCAATCCGGACAAGCAACTCTCGCAAGTCGTGACTGCGCGACGGATCCCTCCTGCGGCGTACTGCGCACTTCCGGATGGTGGGCAGGGACAGGCGAAGTGCAAGTTGAACACTCCGTCAGCTGCAGCGCGCACCCATGAGTAGCTTTGCTGTTCTTTACTTTCACAGCAATAGCCGCCACCGCCACTCGCCATGGGGCTTGAACACTCCGTCAGCGCGCACCCATGAGTAGCTTTGCTGTTCTTACTTTTTCACAACGATAGTCGCCACCGCCACTCGCCATGGGGCTTCATGACCATTATTCTGATTTCTGTCTGCAAAACACATATACTTATGTGGGCTTTCGATACATATATGTTTCATCACGTGTTCTGGTCAGCGACCTGGGCAGCCATATAATGCCCCATTTTAGCATGTCCATTTTGCAGAAATAATCGAGCACCACGCTTGCGGACAGCTGCGGAGTTTACACGAGTCTGGCAGTCTGCTAACCTGAGTTCATTTAGTCTTGTAGTAATAACTTTCTAAAGTTCAGGCTTCTGACTAGTATACAGCAAGAGACCAAGACTAATCGCACTGCGGTACCCTATAGCGTCCGATAAACTTCTTCACCGTAAAACTAAAAAGATGTCGCAGCGGGGAACGCTGTCGCGTACGCTACATGCTCACGTCCAGCAATTTCAGCGTTCGCATTCAACTAAAAAGATATCGCAGCGGGGAACGCTGTCGCGGACGCTACATGCTCACGTATGGCAATTTCAGCGTTCGCATGCGCCTTTAGCGGAGCCTGCGCGCGCTGCACGCAGAGAGCGGTGCATGTGGCAGGTGGGTCCTACCTTTTATGTTAGAAAAAATACTATATCTCACAAACCGAAAACCCAAATTAAATTTCGATTGCACCATTGAACTCGTTGCAATTAATTCTTCAGAACTAGATCTCTCATAGATATATTTAAATAAAGTGACAAGTAGGCCTACAGTGGATAGATGATGATATAAAGGATGGATGGATGCAGGAGAAATGAGTATAAATGAGAGAATCTTGATGACTAACCAGTATAGAGGATAAAAATAGAGGAACGTG
Source organism: Coix lacryma-jobi var. lacryma-jobi (assembly GCA_009763385.1). Taxonomy (NCBI): domain Eukaryota; kingdom Viridiplantae; phylum Streptophyta; class Magnoliopsida; order Poales; family Poaceae; genus Coix; species Coix lacryma-jobi. The sequence continues at coordinate 32,472,102 of CM019827.1, forward strand.
AGTGCGGATAGTCTGAGGACGGTAGTTGTCCACTGAACATATATAGTCCCCAGATGGCAGAGTAGGCGCAACTACACATTAATTATGTCTCATACAAGGCGTGATTACATAGTTCCCCAGTTTCTTCAGGGACCTCTTGTTTCATCCATCAGAAGATGTGGACAATGTCATAGGCAAATCTGCTCATATTAAGGATGAACTTGAGGGTATATGTTGACACTAGAGCTACTTCAGCTATAAAAAGGGTAGAGGAATCATTACACAAGATAGGTGCAACAAACTACCAAGTCTATGACACACATCACAGCAGGAGCAGATGAAGCGCCTACAACAGTATAATCTCACAACACTATATATGTCACTGCTATAAAGGATTTGGTAGTCACAATACTACTCCCTCCGTCCACGAAAGAATCAATTTCTAGAGTTGTCCTAAGTCAAACTTTTTAAACTTTGACCGAATTTATAGAAAAAAAAACTATTAAGATTTATAGTACTTAATTCACATCATTAGATATATCATAGAATATATTTTCATAATATGTTCATTTTATATCATAGATGTTATTACTCTTTTATATAAAGTTAGTCAAAGTTAAAAAAAGTTTGACCGGCACGGATTCTAGGAATTGATTCTTTTATGGACGGAGGGAGTATGTTGTTAAGTGTTAAGTAAAGTTAATGAAACACCACAGACATAGCAAAAAATACATTGCAGGCATATATTAGAAGTTAGAGCTATAGTAAAGTCTTACAATATCAAGGATACGTCCAAAACAACACGAAAGACTGCAAAATAGAGAGGAAAAGTGTTAGAACATAATGGAAGAAAAGGGCATCTGATTATCAGAAATTAATCAGAAGAATGGGAGCAAATATCACCAGAAGAGGAACCTATTGGGTACCTTTAACAAGGAGGGGTAAACCTTGCTAATGGAATACTATCCTAGCTTAAAAGCAAGTGTCATTACAGTAGACAGAAGGTATAGAATGCTCTACTTTTTATGGCTCACTATATCCTAGGCATGCTCCAATCCTCTTCAACAAAGTAGCATGTCGATCAAGACATCAAACATGAAATTGTTTCAATAGAATTCATAGTTTTGGCATCACTATGTTTTGAACTTGTGGTGAACGATAAAGGAATATATTATATTTTCATCAGCTTTTCTCAGCACCAACAATTCTTACCATCAGGCCTCCAATAACTCCTTCAATTGTAATCCTGTTCCAACTGTCAAAGTATGTATGGACCGAAAATTTGGCCTTCACCAAAAGCATCAGAGATGCAACCATCATCACAAGAAAGTAGAACACAAATCCCGTCAAGCCTGTAAACCCCCATATTCCAGCAACAACTCCACTAATGATTGACAAGAATGTCCGGCTGAAAGGCATAGAAAATGTCCTTAAGTCAGCTTGGTGTAAATGAGTAAGCACTCTAAATGAAGTACCAAGAAGGCAGATACGGCTATGAAAGGATCGATAGTAACAAACATGTTAATTCAGTATCTAATTGGCTAGGAATAGAGATGCAAGTTTAAAATATTTTGGGTCATTGGGTCGACCCAAAAAATTGATCAAATGAACTAGGATGACGTTTTTGTAGTTTGAGGAAAGTGAAAAAATGAACTAAAATGACATTCAACCGTAAATAGTTAGCTGACCCAAAATACCCATTGGGTACCCACTTGCATCCCTAGCTAGGAAGTACAAAAGCAAATCTTCACATGAAAACTTTCAGAGCTTTTAGGTGACAAGCATAGCCCTAAGGGAGTTACAGCATGTCCACTTAACATTTATTAGATACTGGAATTAGTGTAACAACTTTCAACATTAATTGGACAACTATGCATTTGAAGTTTTCAAAATATGTTTGGAGGATGAGCTCAAAATAGAATGTCATTGGTATAGAACATGACAGTATAAGACACATGACCAAACCATACCATTCAACTTGTCTCTTTTGCTCATTTCTCTGATCTATTTCTCAATTCAACCAAAATATGGTAATACTCCACTACTCTGTATTTTCTTAACTTTCTTTGGATCTATTACTCGCATAATCTAAATGAAGTGAAGATCGAAATCTCAATCACAAAACAAGGAGCTTCAATTATTTTCAACAGAACTCTGTATTATTCAGACCCCCCATATGACAGTGATTAAATCAAAAGAGTTGGTGTGGTACCAAATTGCAGTGTTTGAATATTTGATTGTGAAATCCTAATTTCACTATCTCATTGCCTCCGTTTCCACTTGCCGTACCAAACCCAGCATCTTCTGTAGCTCCAACTAAGGATGCAAGTTGGGGCGGGCCACCGCGCCAACAAGCTGGGCTGCCTGTGCCGCTAACCAGCTAGGCTGCCGATCACTGATGTCGCGACACACATAGAGCGACGTATGTCGATCGTGGCCATGGAAAACACCGTGTCATTCGTCGCCCTCGAGCTTGCCAAGACAGGGCCTGCTACCACGAATGGATCGTCCTCACGAGGCGCGTCTTCATCTCCGACCACTAGAACACGGCTGTCATGGTCGTGCATCAGCGACGGCAGCCCAATCGAGGTCTCCATCTTCGCAGCTGACTACCGGCCGTCTCCCACCTCCAGGTTCACTGCCCCAGCAGGAACGGCTAGTACAGCTACAACCCCGCAGTCATCTTCACCCAGGATAACCTCACCCTCTTCGTCGTCTGCTTCCACGGCAATGACAACAGTGACTGCTTCATCTACAGGGCGCACCCCAAAAATCCTTGGTTCCTCCTGATCCCCACGCTACTAGCTTCCGGTACTATATCAGTGTATCCGTGTGTGGATGACTGGATGTGCTAATAAGTGGGCTGGCAGAACCCGCATCTTGCCGCATATATCATGCGGCCTTTGCAGGCTCGCCGCATCAGCTGGTGAAGCCTTTGCAGCTTGGCGGACGTGGGGCGGTAGCCGCTGCCGCCCAACTTGCATCATTAGCTCTAACCATAATTCTAGTACCAAAAGTATTTTATGCTTCGCCTATCAATCAACAACACAGTAACTAAAATGTCGACCCTACACTGCGAATCTATTACTATGAACTAGGAGTCTAGTCATAAATCAGCAAGACCTTTGCCGTATATGAGACTCCCAGGTCGCACAAATCGGAATCGAGATCAAACGAAACCTAGACATGCCTACTGACTAGATCAGATTGAGTAGGTAACCCAAATTTTGAAACGGAGGCGATAGTGATAGAAACCTGTAGTTGATTGATTTGACGTTGCTGACAAGGTTTTCCGCGTGGAAGATCGGAACGTCGCCGGAGAACCCGCCGCCGCCCGCCGCCGCCGCCATCTTTCTGGTTAGTTCGGGCAGAAGACCTGGTGGCAACACTTTTACGTATATGGCCTCAAGTATGTTTTGTTTTGTGTCCGAGCCCCCGAGGCCAACACCGGCGCTGACGTAACAAAATTTTGACCCCGCTAACACTCTGAGCTGCTGCTGCCGCCTATATTCGCTGAATCGTCGTGTGCCTCCGCAACGAGTGACTGCCAGGTCTCTATTGCCATTTTTACTTTGTACTCCCTCTGTAACACGTAAAAAAATTATTTAGATAAAATTTAAGTTAAAAATTTAAAATATAAATCACGAATAACTTTTAAGATGTTAAGTTTAAAAATATCATAATTATATGAATAGATTTGTCTTAAAAAATACTTTCATAAAAATATACCTATATTATTTTTATTAAATATATTTTTATATAAATAAAAAGTTAAAGCTATACTTTAGAGACTGTATCGTTATCCAAAACAACTTTCTTTATAAGTATGGAGGGAGTACAATGTTGTGATATTTTTTAACAACGTTCTTGTGATTTTAAGATGAGTATGATGTTGGAGTGAAACCATGCAGATATCTCGTTAGCCATCCTCGATGGTCAAATTGAAACGAACACCCTTTAAGGCCCCGTTCGGTTATCTCCGTTTCAGACTATTTTTGGCCAGATTGAATCCAATGCTATTTAAATTATTGAAACAAACTCGATCCGGAATGGTTCCAGATGCCAACCGAACGAGGCCTTTAAATGGTCTGGATTGGATCCATTGTGAATTTACTATATCATCAAATCTATCTTTTCTCTTTGTTATTATAATTTCAGATTTGCACAGTGAATAAAGTTAAATGCCTTTAAAAATTATTTACATGTTTTGACAAGAAACTGTCTTCAATCTATACACTATCGTAGTTAAATATATAAAGTAAACAGTTTACCGTAAATAAACATAGTCAAAGATGAAATTTCAGCGATAGGAATTATCGGGCCTCACCGATAAAAGCGATATCTGATATTTCAGTGAAATTTCGCCGAAACCAGGCGCAGAGCACGCATGATAAAAAGGACCCGATGATCCGAGTCCTGTGTGATTTTATTTCTGTCAATGGGACCTGATAATAAGCATCGATCATAGCAGTCGAATTTTTAAGGCCTAACCTTCAATTCATATATGATGTGACCTCTGTCACAGGGAACGCGGTACGAACGGACGTTCACGACATTCGTCCTAAATTGGGATCGGGGTCGCCACAAAACGCATGCTGGACCATTGCGTGGTACGTCAGTTGGGACAGCGTCCCGACGGTCGCTGGGTAACATGAGAGCGACTGATGTCCTAGAAGATGGCTAACTGAATCAAATGAGTCTGAAGAGCGCGGTGTTAAATGGCTAGCCTAAAAGTTCGATGGGTCAATCACTCGTAAGATACTGCTATACACGTATATATGTTCGTCACATAATTTAAAATATATTTTAGTCAATGTTTATGCAGATACAGACTATGAGTATGTCACTTATGTGAGCAATTTAAAGATTATGTTACGAAGAGAGGAATATTTTGTACTTCTTCCTATTAAAATTGATGTATTCTATAGCTACGTTTCGAGTATAGCGTTCTAATTATGTAAGAATCATGATCCACTCATCGAACCAACCGTTCCAAAGAGATATACCTCTTGCAAACCGGAAACTTCAAATTATCGATCAACGTTCCACGTCACATGTTCCTCGTACGGGAACTTTTGTGACCGTGGACGTGACTTGCTTTCATGTTGCTTCAACTAGTTTTGATCACTTGAAGACCTGATCGAAGTCCATTATATTACCGTACGTGTTGGACACGCACGTGATCCCCTTTCCATCGAATTGTTTCCTGTCATATTTATTTGGAGCCCCACCGCCGGACGCCGCGCCGGTCGTGTCTCCTCTCCTTCCTTATCATGGCAGCCAGCAGCGACGCCACCACCCCGACGCTTCCCGACGAGGTCCTCACGGAGATCCTCGCCCGGCTGCCGGCCAAGTCCGTGGGCCGCTGCCGGTGCCTGTCCCGCGCGTGGCGCGCCGTGCTCTCGTCGGACTACTTCGTGGACCTGCACGCGCGGCTCGCCAACAAGCCAGGACACCCTCAGCTGCTCCTCTCCCCGGTGGGGTCCTCCTACGACGGCTACATATATTCATGGCGGCCCAGCGGCGGCGGCGGCGGCGCCGCCGCCGTCGAGAAGCTCATGCGCGACGATTCGGGGGAGAGGAGACCGTGCCCCTCACCAGGCCCTGCCGCGGCCTAGTCCTGGTCCGGGCCACCGACTGCGGCGGCTACTTCGTCTGCAACCCTTCCACGGGCGAGTCGTCCCCGGCGCTCCCCGACGGCGAGGCCCCACTGAAGATGGCTTTTCGAAGGGACAGCGCGGAATTACCCACCTACAATATGGTATCCTATGGCCTTGGCTACTGCGCGACGAGCAAGGTATACAAAGTAGCGCGCTTGTTCTCCAACTGGAAAGCCGCCGCCGCCTCCGTCGACGACAGCAGCACGCCGACACGCTGTGAGGTCTTGGTCCTCGGCGCACCTGGTTACTGGAGACCTAGTGCTGGAAACCCCCCTCCTCCCTTGAGCTCCGTGGAGAAGAGCCCGGCTGTGTTCTTAAACGGGTGTCTGCACTTTTTATGCTGTGACGGTGGCATCACCACCATCAACATCAGCGACGAGACCTTCAGTTCGTTGCCACCGCCACCTGGATTCAAGAACGAGACGAAGTCCCTGCTGACCGAGCTAAACGGGTATCTGTGTCTATGCTGCTACGGAGATCGTCGGCACGGCGAAGATCTTTGCTACCACATCTGGGTTTTGCTGAGAGATCGAGATCGCAACAAAAAAGAGAAGGAGGAGTACTGGATTAAGCTGTGCTGCATCGATGGAACAGCTTGGCCGAAATCCGAACGCAGGCTGCTGGACTCGCTCTGGTTTGCCCCGCTATGCGTGTATTATTCCTCATCAAACAACGGCGGCGGCGGGAACAGAAAGATCCTGTTCGGGACCGGCGACTGCAAGGTGTTGGCGGCAGACCTCGACGGCGGCGGCCCGGAGATTTTGCTCACACCGCATGATACGATCGTCGGAAGCTGCGAGGATAACGGCGTAGCAGCAATAGGGCTATTCGAGGAGAGCCTCGTCGTGCCCGTGGGCGGCACAGCCGAGGACACCCTGTCTCCAGCAGCTAAAGCTTGGTTCCACGTCCTCAAGTGGCTGCCGGCGCGCTCTGTCATGGAGCTGGGATCGGTCTGCAGGGAGTGGCGGGGAATGATCATGAGCGACAGCTTCATCCGGGCACACGCCATCCACGCGAACATGGAGAGGAGCCCACGGGTCAGGTTCGTCATGGATCCTCGCTTCGGCGAGTACGTGGACATGGAGAGATGCGTCGGCGAAGGTGGTGCACTAGCAGCGGCAGTGCCAGATCTAGAGCCAACAGCGTTTCCGCCGCGACAGGGTATGGTGTGTTCCCAGCCTTGCCACGGCCTCAACGCGGGGAGCTTCAGTTCCTGGGACTTTGTGTGCAATCCTGCGATGGGGTACTATCAACACGTGCCGCTCGAAGGAAACGACGACGGCGGCGGCGGCGGCGGCGCCTCCTGCTTCTTCGCCGGACGCATCGGTTTGGGGTTCGACACGGAGATCAACAAGCACGTCTTGGTGCGCATCGTCTACAAAGAGAGGAACCTAGAAACAAGACACTACGAACTGGAATGCACAGCGCGCTACGTGAACGAGAAGCTGTGGCGTGCGATAGACCCTCCTCCTAGACCGATCGCCGGCACGCCGCCGGCGTTCGTCGACGGCAAGATCTGCTGGATGGTGGATCCTAGCCTCGGGCCGGTTTCTGCTGCTGCGAGCTGCGAAATCGTGGCATTCGACGTCAGGGCAGACGAGTTTGAAGTGTTGCAGGGTCCACCGGCGGCGTGCAGTCGTCACGGCAGTTGTGGAGATGGACACACGACGACGACGACCATTCTCCAGCTTCGAGGTGCGCTCTGTGTCGCTTGTTCTTCTTCTTCAGACCAAAGCAGGAACACGATTGACGTGTGGATATAGATGGGGATGGTGCTCCAAATGGGTATCCGCGGTTCTCCTGTAGTTCAATTTAAAGAACTAACTAGACAATTTCTCTCCTCATTTTTGCAATCTAGTTCATTTAGTTGAACTAGGAGAGAACCGCGGATAACTATTTGGAGCACCACCCCCATCCTTACGTGTGGATGACGAAAGGTTTTGGCATCTCGTGGTCGATGGAGTATCGTATCTTGCTTGGCGATTTATCAGCGAACGCTACGCCGTTGGCTGATGATCCGAAAGATGGACGGATTCTGCTCAGCACAGGTCGGTCGCTGGGCTACTATGACCCTAAGACTAGAGCGTTTGAGACCATCTACACCATGAGCTCTGACACAGGGCCAGGTGTGCATTTCTTTCCTGTTGTCTGCCATGAAAGTTTAGTCTGCTCATTGTTACCCCTGTGATTTGAAGGGTTCACAGGACGTTCTTGTATTAAATAACTTGCATTTTGTTCAATGGAACCATTAAACCACTCTAGCAGAGCATTGCTACCAGATTCTATGTACATTGGTGATTATGATCATGGAGCTTCAGCTGTAGAAGATTGCTGAGCATCTGTGTCGAGTGTAAAAGCTTTTAGTCCTTTCAGATTACTAGTAGATCCATTGTGAATCTAGTATGTCATCAAAGCTATCTTTTCTCCTTTTATTGTAATTTTAGATTTGCACAGTGAACAAACGGCCAATGTTTAGGAACTTTTAGTTCTGTAGTCTTGTTTGGTTGACGTCGAGTGACGAGCCTCCTCCCTTGTAGTATTTGTTCACCGGAACTAGACAGGGTGTTTATCCTTTTGCTTTTAATTCATCTGAATTAAATAGGCTTGTAAACTAGTGATAAATTTCATCACATTTGCTTGTATTACATGGCGAAAAATATAAGAACTTGGTATCAATCATCTATCTAAATTTCATAGTTCAGAAATTAAGCAAAACCACATACCATCGCCGTTTACAAAACAACGGATCGACCTAGACAGTTGGCCACACGGCCCACACTTTTCCAACAGTGGACAGATACCAATACCATTGCCGTTTTACAAAACAATGCATCGTCTTGACAACGAGTCCACATACATAACTTCACAGCGAAATTAGCCCAGTGAAACAGGAAAGCGGCGGCTCAAGTTGGTGAAGCGCGGCTAGCTGAGAAGAAATTCTACATGTATCTTTCGCGATCAAACAGCTTCTGAAGTACAGCCTACAAAAGCAAAAATAACGATTGTCATTAGCAGGAAGTTGTAACACGATGACAGCCACTGTCCATTACGCAATCGATATTACAGAACAACAATGACAGACAGTAATAGAAGAAAATCGCTAAGGTCCAATCATATGGACAGTGACTCACGGGGCAGGTGGTGTTCAGCTTGAGGGACTCAGCAAGCTCGCGGGAGGATATGAGGAGCTTAACAGGTCGGTATTCAAGCGCCTGGTTTTTCCCTCTATTGTCACCAAAACTGATCAGCTCACGATCCAAAAGATGCTCAAAGGCCTGAGACAAACAAATTGTAAATTTTGAATATCTAATGCAATAGGAGGCCCACTGATTATCGGTGATGGTAGTGCTTACCCTAAAACAAACAGTGCTAGCATATTTATCAGAAGTCTTGTAGGCGTCTTGTATGGATCTGTATTCTGACAGAGAGTTCACCTCAGTTCACTTTTCTGACCTTGAGAACAAGGGGACTAGGAGAGGGAGGAGAGCAGTCTCTACCTTTCATTATGCTGGTGAAGTTGTATGAGCTTTGCTCCTTATCTTCTAGTCTGTGCATGCACACAAGAATGTACAATTCCAAAATCGATAGGTCTGCTTCAAAGTTTTCATTGCATTAGAATGTCATCACTACATTCCAATGCGATTTTCTAACACAATGACAAATTTAAGAGCAAGTTGCAAATCATGTTGGTCGCTATTGTGATGTGCAGAAGAGAAATGGAGAGAATAGGTGCACAAAGAAAATCCACATCTTTTGCATTTAGTGAACGAACACACTATAAAACTAAGCGCTAGCCAACAAAATATACCTTGTAGGCTGTCCATCTTGGGTTGCCTCTGCATGGAAGAAAGGGCCTTTAGGAAGCTTTCTATTGGCAGGAATCCAGATTCCATGTCCATATATGACACAGCTCTGAAACTGAAAGAATTGCTTGTAAATATTCAGCTGAGCATATGTTCATGATTAACTATCGATGTTATTATGAATAAAGAACCAAGAAGCTGCTGAAAACCTACAGAAATCTTAGAATGTTGCTTGTTGTTGCATCAGCATCCATGAGAGAGTTGAGACATCCTTTGAATTTCTTATCACTAAAAATGCTCTGCAGCGTATAGGATAAGAGAAGTCTATTGTCCATTCTTTTGCAGTCGTGCTGCTTAATTTGTTCACCCTTTTGTTTCTCCACAATGGAACAAAAAATCCAAGGGAACTGATTGAAAAAATATCAATACAGTTCCATTCTGCTCGTGTCTAAATTCTACCATGTTTTCATTTCAGCAAGCATACACTTTTGTTCCATTTAACAAGATTATATGCCATTAATAGCTAAGTATTCAACTAAGAAGAAATAAAGGGAAAAAAGTTAAACAAAATGCCGCATAATAGTCAGGTTTTAGAAAGGATACAATAAGTCTTGAGTTATAATCGGTGATATACTTTGCTGGTAAACCTGAGCCTTTGGCTAGTATAAGCAAATGTTCCACCAACCTGCATTTTGTTAGTTAACAAAAGATGGGTTGGATATGGGAATTCGGGAGCGTTTCATGTTTTTTATCTAAAGGGTCTGGGGAAAGCACATACCGTTGTATATCATCCAGTGAAGGAGAAATAAATAAAAGCTTCCTATGAGAGAATCGGGATCTAACCCTTTTCTCTAGGAGTTGATCTGCATCCTATAAAATGAAACGCCACTGAATATTATAACTATTTGAGCAATGTTTATAATTATTTGAACAATTATTATAACACCATCAATATGCTGCAAATTAAAGTAAAATGATCATTTGGTATGCACATTCAGATTCCAAGTTGCCAGCCAACTTAATGAAAGCTAAGTGCATTATGACTACTTTATACTAGCTCTACTGCATGGTCACTACTACATAATCAAGAGTGACATCTGGTTTTTTTTTTGAAAGACCAATCAAGAGTGACACCTGACAGAGACATACTAATCAAATGAAATCAACACAAAAAGAAAATCAATGATATATCCAACTGACAGGGTTGAAGCTTATATTATCAGTAAATACAAGTAAATATGATGAAGCTTAGTTCATACCAAGCGGCAACTCACACCAATGACAACAGCTTGTGATGTTAGAGACTGCATTGCATCAAGTAAGCTGTAAAGCAACCTCTGTTTACCCTGTAACAAAACAAAATGAAGTAATGAACATAAATAATCTTCTCATGTCAAAACTAACCATAGCAATAGTAGAAAGCATGTTATGCCATTAGCCATATGTGCCATGAACAATGATTTTATTGGAATTTAAGTAGCTGGCATAGACGAAAAGGGAATGAGACAAACTAAGTTTAGTTAAAGGGCGGCTATTTATCTCTACCTGAGCAAAGAGGTCAAACTCTTCTAGAACAAATAGTATTGTCTTGTGAGCTAGTCCACACTCCCTGCAGAAGAGAATATAAAAATTAACAGAAATGAATAAAGAAAACTATGAAGTAAAGACTATGGCTCAATATACAAATATTCATTATGGCATTATTTCAATAAAGCTCACCGTAACATGTCAATCATGAACTCAGTGTTGTCATCTGAAGAAGCCTAAAAGAGAAGAGATCAGAGCTGCCTGTCTACAACAACATTTCCTACAAAAATAGAGAGAATAATAACTAGGCAGCAAATGTACCATTTTTGAAAATGATAATTGATGCTGCAAACAAAGCTGCCTGGCAATTTCCTACAAAAAGGGAAAAAATTAACATTAGCATGTTAGGGACGTACAGACTTATTCACAAGAAAAAAGTTCACAATGGACTCAATTTGTTAAGAAAAAAGACTTAGAATTTGGAAAGGCATAAGGCAAGGTTGGAAAACAGAAAGAGTATGTTAACAGAATTTAAACCAACAATAAAATATGAGTTAAAGCTACCAAAAGTGCTAACCTTCATAGCACAGTTGTCGTCACTATGTAGCATCCCATTTAGTCTGATCTGAAAAGGTGTGCCGTGATTATCCACTCAAAGTGCAAATAACAAAGTCATAACATTATTAACAATAGGACACACCAATTTTTTTTGTAATTCTGGTAAGAATGCATGAGTATGATGCTTAAGAACCACACATTTGTACTGAAAGGGCATTCTGTCCTCCACCATTCCTAGTCTCTTCTTGTCATGGGCAGCCAGCAGGCTGCCACCAGCCCAATAGGCCCAAGAGGCAGTAGCTTAGCCGCCAAGTTAGAGTTAGGTTTAGGGTTGGTTCCTTCTCTATATAAAGAGAGGCACACCTGTCATTTGGAATTAAACAATGAATTATGAAGAAACAATTCTAGTCTCTCTCAATCTCTCAAGCTCTTGGCAAAGCATAAGGCCTAGTTATCCCAAAATACTCATCACCACAACATCTGGTATCACAAGCCTGTCGATTCTTCCACAGCCAATGCGAATCCTCTCCATCTCAAAAAAAAAAATCATTGATCCAGATCCACCTCCTCCCGATCCCTACCACCACCAGCCGCCGCCACAACCCACCACCATCAGCCGCCGCCACAGCCCACCACCAGCCGTCCGCGCGAGTCCTCGCCGCCCGCGGATCCACCCCCCACCACAGCCGCCGCATCGGCCACACCCCACCTCCAGGCACAGGCGCACCCCCACCGCCACGACGTCGCCGGGTTGTCTTCCTGCAGTCGTCGCCGCGTCGCTCTTCTGCGCGGCCCATCATCGCGCACGTCCGTGTCGTCCGCCTCCATGCGGGTCTTCTCCGCGCCGTCCGCGAACCCTCTGCGCCTGCGGCGTCCGCAAATCCTCTGCGCCTTCAGCATGGCCGACCTCAAGGCCTCCATGGAGGCGCTCACCAAGTTTGTGGCGTTGATGCAGCAATCGATCGAAGCCAACGCCAAGGCGATCGCAGATCTCACCATCTCTCGTTCGTCCGCCTCTGGCGCGCGACACGGAACCGGCGAACACCACCAGGACCGCCCCCCCCCCCACCCCCCCCCACCCCCATGTTCCAGACGATGGATTTTCCCCGGTATGATGGCAAAACCGATCCATTGAGCTTCCTGAACCGGTGTGAATCGTACTTCTGCCACCAGCGCATTATGGAAGAAGAGAAGGTTTGGATGGCAGGCCGCCATCTAGAGGAGCGCTAAGATGTGGTTCCTCCAAGTCCAGCAGGATGAGGGCACCCCGACATGGCGCCGCTTCACCGAGCTACTGCACCTATGCTTCGGATCACCCCCACGCTCCAACAAACTCCATCACGTGTCCCCTGCTGCCGACAACGATACTTCACGCATCTTTGCTGATGTGTTCACACAGCTGGATCGCCTCAGGGTGCGTCTCCAGGCGAAGGACAAGGAGGACCGTGAACGCTGTTAGGAATACTGCTTATCCATTCATGAGAGAGGGCAAAAGCCCTATGTACAGGTTACACAGGTTACATGTACAATATGCAAAAGGACCCTTGTCCCAAAGGGAAAAAGCAATACACTACAATATATACACATCTCTAACAGCCCCCCTCAAACTCAGGGTGGATCATGAAAACTGAGTTTGGAAAGAAGAAAGCGATGTTGGGCTCGCGTCTGGGCTTTGGTGAAGAAATCAGCCAACTGAAGCTCTGAGGGCACATAGTGAAGGGCAATAACTGCATCCTGCACCTGAGCCCGAGTGTAATATGCATCAACGCCAATATGTTTTGTGAGCTCATGCTTCACCGGATCACGAGCAATGCTGATAGCACCAGTACTGTCAGACAGAAGAGGAGTGGGCACGGTAACTGAGACACCAAAATCCGCAAGCAACCAGCGAAGCCAAGTAACCTCTGCAGTCGCAAGTGCCATAGCTCGCAACTCCGCCTCTGCACTGGAACGAGAAACCGCTGTCTGTTTCTTAGTCTTCCAAGCAATGAGAGAACCACCAAGAAAAATACAATAGGCAGAAAGCGAGCGACGATCAGATGAGTCACTAGCCCAAGTGGCATCAGAATATGCTTGGAGCTGAAAGGAGCTAGAGCGCAGAAAGAACAGACGACGTGTGATGGTGCCACAAAGATAACGCAAGACACGAAGAAGATGACTATAGTGGATGCGAGTGGGAGCAGAAACAAATTGACTGAGAATGTGAACAGCATAAGAGATATCAGGACGAGTCACCCCCAAATAGACAAGACTCCCAACAAGATGGCGATACCGAGTGGGATCAGGAAGAGGTTCACCATCAGTGGCACGAAGATGAAGATTAAGCTCAATGGGAGTTTCAACAGTGCGATGATTAGTGAGGGAAGAACGAGCAAGAAGATCATGAATGTACTTTTCTTGGGATAGGTAAATACCATCAGAGGTGGAAGAGACCTCAATCCCAAGAAAATAACGAAGAGGACCAAGATCAGACATGAGAAACTGCTCACTAAGACGAGCCTTAACAAAGACAATAAATTCAGAATCATCACCAGTAATGATCATATCATCAACATAAAGGAGAAGAAGAGTGCGACCACGAGATGAGGTGTGAATAAACAAGGCGGGGTCATGAGCACTCGGAGAAAAACCAGCAGCAATGATCACAGAGGCAAAGCGCTGAAACCAAGCACGAGGAGCCTGTTTCAAACCATAAAGAGAGCGACGAAGACGACAAACCATGCCATCGGGAACAAGATACCCAGGAGGCGGCCGCATGTAAACCTCCTCACGGAGTTCACCATTAAGAAAGGCATTTTTGACATCAAGTTGGGAAATAGACCAAGAACGAACAGAGGCCACAGCAAGAAGAGTACGAACAGTGGTCATGTGAGCCACAGGAGCAAAAGTCTCATCATAGTCATGACCATACTCCTGTTGAAAACCACGAGCAACAAGACGGGCCTTATAACGCTCAAGAGAGCCATCAGAACGAGTCTTAGTCTTATAAACCCATTTGCATGTGATGGGACGAGCATGAGGAGGAAGAGGAACAATATCCCACGTAGAAGTGCGCTCAAGGGCAGCAATCTCCTCAGCCATGGCATGCAGCCATTCTGGATGAGAAATGGCATCCTGATATGTGTGTGGCTCAAAAAGAACGGTGCCAACAAAACCATACCGATCAACAGGTTTGAGGGATCCTCGATCACGAAGATTATAACGCAAGGATGGTTGGGAGGAAGAAACATCAACCAAATATGTTTCATCAGAAGCTAACTCAGCAGGAGGGGAAGGGTCATGAAGGCGACGATGGTAGGTGTGAACAACAGGGGGTTTGGAAGCATAAATGGACCGAAGAGGGACCTATGAAGGTGGCTCAGAGGGCAGCGAAGAAGATGGTGGAGGAGGTGAAGATGATGGAGGAGGTGGAGATGGTGGAGGAGGAGGTGGAGTTGGTGGAGGAAAAAGAACAGGAGAGATAGGTGTATCTGGAAAAGTCAAGAAGGAAAGAGGCTCAGCAATGGCATGAGAGGAAACATCAGAAGATGGTCGAGGATAAAAAGGACGAGACTCATCAAAAGTAACATCCCGAGAAATCCGCATACGACGAGCAATTGGATCCCAGCAACGATAGCCCTTGTGTTCAGCACTATAGCCTAGGAAAACACACTCAACAGATTGAGACGTCAGTTTAGTGCGTTCACGAGGAGCAAGAAGAACATAACACAGACACCCAAAAAGACGAAGACTAGAGTAATCTGGTGGCTGTCCATAGAGGCGCTCGTAGGGGATGCCCCCTTGCAGGGCAAATGAGGGCTGAATATTGGTTAAATAGGTGGCAGTAGAAATAGCATCAGCCCAAAAATGAGGTGGAACAGAGGACGCAATCATAAGAGCACGAGCAGTCTCTAGAAGGTGGCGATGTTTGCGCTCAGCAACACCATTTTGGGCATGCGCACCTGGGCAAGAAAACTGAGAGAGTGTACCCTGGTCAGAAAGAAACTGACGAAGTGCACTCGAAAGGTACTCTCCAGCAGAATCAGCACGAAAAACACGAATAGGAGTGTCAAACTGAGTGCGAATCATACGAGCAAATGTCTGATATATGGATAACACCTCATTACGATGTTTCATGAAATAGACCCATGTAAAACGTGAGAAATCATCTATAAATATGACATAATATTGGTGACCTCCTTTCGAAACAAAAGGTGCAGGACCCCATACATCAGAGTGAACAAGATCAAAAGGACGCTGGGACACTGACCCACTAGAGGGATATGGAAGCTGGAGCTGCTTGCCAAGCTTACAGCCCTGACACTGATCTAAAGAAACATCACCAGAGACATTTCCCAAAAGACCACGACGAACAAGAGTGGACAATCGAGAACCACATAAATGTCCCAATCGATGGTGCCACTGAGCAAAAGAGGAAGTAGCTGATGGCGAAGATGCAGAGCCCACAAGGCTGGCGGAGGCAGCGGAAGGAAGACGAAGCCAGTCAAGTTCCCAAAGACGCTGAGAGTCACGGCGGCGAGGGCCAGTACCAACCAGAAGACCCGTGCTGAGATCCTGAACACAACAAGAATCAGAATCAAGAATAACACGACAACCATGATCATTAAGTTGCCCAGCAGAAATAAGTTGCATGGTCAAGTTAGGAACATAAGAGACACTGGGAACATGAAAAGAAGAGGATGAAAGAGTTCCAGAACCAACAACCGACAGAGGCGAGCCATCAGCAGTTTGAACAATAAGAGGAATAGGAGAGGGACAAATGGAAGAAAGACGAGTGCAATCCGGTGTCATATGAAAAGAAGCACCAGAGTCAAGAATCCATGGCAAGATACCTGAAGTAGACGGTGGTCTCTCAATGGAAGACTGAGAAGAGGCAGCAGATAGTGCAAAGGCAGTAGTAACAGAACCAACAGCTCCAGTAGGTGCAGGAGCTGGAGTAGCAAAACCAGCAGCTCCAGTAGGTACAGAGGTGGCAAGGCGACGAAGCAACATGAGTATCTCTTGTGTATCAGTTTGAGAGCCACCACCAGTAGTCGCACTACCGGTACGCCCACCTCGGCGAGACTGAGTCTGCCGCTTCTTCTTATAACAGTGAGTCTCATCATGTCCATCTTTATCACAATAATCACAATGAAGACCGCTCGAGCTGCGAGCCCCAGACCCCTTAGGAGGAGGTCCAAGCACTCCAGAAGATACAGATCTAGCAGCCAAGACTGAGGAGGGAGTCTGAGTCTAAAGTAGGCCAGCAGAACGAAGACGAGTCTCCTCATTACGGACAACAGCAAGAGCCTCCATCAAGGACATACATGGCTCACGAGCCAACAACTGAGCACGAAGAGGCTCAAACTCAGGACGAAGTCGAGTCAAGAAGTCATAGGTGCGACGAAGCTCAAGATGACTTTGTTGTTTCCTACAGGAATCACAAGTGGCTGGAGACAGCTGAGGACCAAGAGTGTCCAGCTCTCGCCAAACTGCAGATAACTGACGAAAGAACTCCTCAACTGAACTGTCACCCTGCTGTAACAATTGCTCTTGGCGTAAAGCAGCAATATATGTGGATTGACCGGAGGGCTCATAGCGCTGACGAAGAAAAGTCCACATCTGAGAAGCATGATCTAGTGGCACAACATCAGCAGTTAGACGCTCATCCATGCTAGCAACAAGAACGGCACCAGCACGAGCATCTTCATCCAACCATGCGCGATAGGCTCTAAAGTGAGATGTATAAGAGGCAAAATCATCATCATAATCTTCTCGTAACTTCTTTTGCTCAGCCGCTGAAGCTCCTGTGGGGATCACTGGCTGAACTGGAGGAGCAAGCATTACTGGACACGACAGCTCACCACTAAGAAACTCCCACAGACGAAGACCACGCATATGCCACCTCATATGAGGAACCCAATCACGATAGTTGGTGCCATTGAAGACCACTGGA
Source organism: Coix lacryma-jobi var. lacryma-jobi (assembly GCA_009763385.1). NCBI lineage: Eukaryota > Viridiplantae > Streptophyta > Magnoliopsida > Poales > Poaceae > Coix > Coix lacryma-jobi. The sequence goes on from CM019827.1 coordinate 32,489,564, forward strand.
CATCGTGGGACTTGGGCACCCCCACTAGAGGAAGGAACCAGAGGAGATGTCATTCCTTTTTTTTTTGAGAATTGAGGCAGGCAGCAGAGGCGCGTCCGCCCGCGCGACCCGCGCAGCAGAGAGACGGCCGCAGAGAGAGGGCCGCAGCAGCAGACCCGCGCAGCAGAGGCGGCCGCGCAGCCGCGGAAAGCCTCGCGCTCGCGCCCTCCGCCCGCGCGAGAAGACGACGCAGCCGTGCGCCCGCACCTGCTCTGGACCGCGAGGCACAGCCGAGGGCCGCACTCCTGTCTGCGTCCGCCCGCGCGAGGTCGCCCGCACCCGCGGTCCGCGTCCGCCCGCTCGAGGAGGCCGAGGAGAAGCTGTGCGCAGGCGGTCCTCGGCGCCGCCGACTCCGGCGCGAGGGGGCGGGAAGGCAGAGCACCGGCCGGAGCTCGGGTGCGGCTGCTTCGGGTGCTACACTGCGTACTGGTCCCGCTGGGACGGGTCCCCAGAAGCTGCGCCCGCTCAGAGGAAGGGTGGAGGAAAGAGACAGCGACGGCGCGGCAGGAAGAAGTCGGCGGCCGTCGGAGGGAAGAGATGGCGGCGCGGCAGGAAGAAGCCGGCGGCCAACCCTATCGCAACCAGGCTTTGGATACCATGTTAGGAATACTGCTTATCCATTCATGAGAGAGGGCAAAAGCCCTATGTACAGGTTACACAGGTTACATGTACAATATGCAAAAGGACCCTTGTCCCAAAGGGAAAAAGCAATACACTACAATATATACACATCTCTAACAAACGCCAGGCGGCTGTACGCCTCCAGGCAGCAGCACAGGGACTCCTGGCACGCCGCCGAGCGCAGGCTCTTCAGGCAACAAAAGCTTCGAAGGAGCAGGCAGCGGTGCGCCTGCAAACCGCAGGGCGAGGGTTCCTTGCCCGCCGGATGGTGCGGAAGATCCGCATGCTGATCAGCTCGTCGCTGCAACAACTCCACCGGGTCTCGTCTGTAATGTTTGCACCCCCCTGCAGAAGTCGAAATCTGGGTATGCAGCCCCTCCGCACGGCCAAAGATGGTCGTCTCCTTCCTTCTGGCACCTGCCTTGGTGCTGGACAGACCCAACATAAGAACGGGCTGGTATCTCCTCCACCTTTCATCTAACAGGAAGTCCGTCGTTCAGCTCTTTCCTTGGGATCCAGGAGGACATAGCTGCAGTCCAAATTTATATTTTAGTTCCAAATTTATTTCATATTTTCAATGGTGAGCCGAGATGTAAAAGGCTTAACCTTAGGTCGCGTCAAATAGGTCTGCGACAACTATCCAGCTCGAGGGCGAGCTGGGTCTCCAAGAGCGGGGGAGATGTCATGGGCAGCCAGCAGGCTGCCATCGGCCCAATAGGCAGTAGCTTAGCCACCAAGTTAGAGTTAGGTTTAGGGTTGATTCCTTCTCTATATAAAGAGGCACGCCTGTCATTTGGAATTAAGCAATGAATTATGAAGAAACAATTCTAGTCTCCCTCAATCTTTCAAGCTCTTGGCAAAGCATAAGACCTAGTTATCCCAAAATACTCATCACCATAACACTTCTTTCCCTAAAGATCCTTGATCGAAGAGGTCTTTCTAATAGCATGAAAAAGTTGAAATGTTGTTACTGGGATTGGGGGGGGGGGGGGGGGGTGGCAATCATCACTTAAACAGAACAAGCTATTCTAGTCCAGTGCGAATGCTACATCAATCAGTAACATTGGATACTACTTTCACAACAGATGTTTGTCTGTGAGGTTTGAGTGAGTCATCATTTGTCATTTGCATAATTAATTAGCACCTATTTTTAATCATACTTGAACTGAACACAGTGCTGCATTGCACCCATACCACGGAAATCGCATCAGGGTGTTCCTTCTTGAGATCATCAAGAACCATGTCGACCACCTGCAAAAACATGAACTCTCAAGCAAAAAGTAAACTCCACACCGCACTGCAGAGTGCAAATGTACAATTGCCGACATGCAGATTTCATCAAACAGCACTGCTGCGCTGTAGCAAGCAGAAAAGGATACTGAACCAGTTAAGGAACCTCACCGCGGCTTTTCCACACCCACGGGGACCGAGGAGGAGGACAGAGTTATTGCAGGCCTCAGAGACAGAGCTAGCAACTAGGTACTTCAGCTTGCTGCCCAGCACAAAAGGAGGTAGATTAGCAAAATTATTTCCAGTGAGCCATGCGGGTGGAACGGGTATCTATTCGGCTCACCTGTAGTTGGTGTCCGTGGAGGACCTGAGGGCGGAGTGGACGAAGGCCGGGTCACAGAGCCGTCCCCGAAGCACAGCCTGTGCTTGGCTTGGCACGGACACCACTGCCACCATAGTGGCGGAGGATTTGCGTCTAGGGTGGGCCTAGGATTTTGAAGTTGGGAATTGAAGATGTGAAGGGCTGTCTTAATTTTTTTTATATAGTCTAAAGCCTAATATTTAGCATGTACTCCCTCCGTTCCAAATTATAAGTCGCTTTGACTTTTTTGGTACATCCATTTTGCTATGTATCGATGTACCAAAAAAGTCAAGTGACTTATAATTTGGAACTGAGGGAGTATAATACAATATAAGAGTAAATGTGTAACATATAGCAGGTATAAGACATAGTTGAGCACACATTCATAGAATTGAACAAAAAATTAGAAGTGCCACTTTTCCACATAATAGTAAATGTATAATATATAGCAGATACAGCACATAATTTGAGCAAACATTCAAATAATTGAGCTGAAAACCAGTAGTACCACTTCTCTTAGCCTTTATGTTTGAGACCTAAAATCAAATCAGTGATAAAATCAGTAAATCAAACTCAGGTAAAGCTCACTACCTTACTGTTGTAGTTCCAGTATTTCAAAAATCGCAATCAATAATACATTGAAATGGAAAGTCAATTAGCCAATACTCCTAGCTTACAAATTGGATTCACAGTTGGCTGCTTGACTCCAATCGATCAGACATTCTCCTGTCTTGGTGCCTGTGTAGGTTGCAGAAGTGCTGCGCCCGCGCTGGTGCCCAGTCGCTCAGAAGGTCGAGCAGCCGGCCGACGGCCACCCGGTGGCGCAGGCGACTAGGCACGCTGCTGGCTGCGGACCCGCCACGGGCCGCCCACGTGCCCAGCGTAGGCGCAGCGCCCCGCCGCGGTCCGCCTAGCTGGCGCCCTTGAGCCGCCCGCGCCCAGCGTCCTCACCTAGCCCTGCGCACGCCGGAGGGAGTACACGCCGCAGCCCGGTAGGGTGTGGTTGAGATTTTGGAATGGGAGGGAGAAGCAGAAACCGGCCGCCGATAGGACTCCGGTCTCCGGGAGCACGAGAACCCGGAGGAGGGATAGCGATGGGCTATTATTGGGCCGGACCATCGGGGTAAAAGCATGGAGAGAGCATAGTTTCAACAGAATAGCCTTTTTTTGACAAGAAACAGAATAGCCTTGAATTGAACTAAATAGCCCGATCGTTTTTGTGCATTTTTTTTTTGGGTTAAAATACACATATACTATGATACACATTATATATAGAAAAATTCTTTTGATAAAAAAGAATAGGTATTCCACTAAATAGCCTTGAATTGAGCTGGCTGCGGCGGATCTAGAAAAAGTTTATAGGTAAAAGCTGAAACCAATAGCCGGAAACATACTCATACTCCGAATGAGTACACATATAGGAATCCACAAATTATTGCAAAGCACAAAGCAAAAGATAGTTTTAAGGCGATACCTTTGATTCAAGCGTCCGAATGCGAAATCCGATTGGAGACGCCAGCTGCTGCTGTCAGCTGGCCTGCCGCCCCAACACCAGCCTGTAGGCCGTCGCGGCGCCCGGCGCAGTGCCGCCCGCGCGCCTGTCGTAGCCCTCGGCCTGCCGGCCTCCCAGCTCCCTGCGCCTGCCGTATCCCGCCGCCGGCTAGGGTTTCGGCGAGCCGCGATTTCGCGAGTGGACAGGGGAGGAGACCGTCGCCCGTCCCGTCGGTCAAAGCGGCGACCGCGACTTCGCGAGCAAACAGAGCGGCGCCGGCTCCCGGCTGTAGGCCGCCGCCTCCTGCAGCACGACGAGGTTGAGAGCCTTGAGGCGGAAGTGAACACAGCAGGCAGGCAGAGGCAGCAGAAGCACGCGTGGGAAAAATGACTCCCGCGGACCGCGGTTGGCCTTGGCGCCAGACCGCCAGCTAGCGTCCGATGCGAAACGGGTCCCCGCTGTGGTTCTCACTTGCGGGGTGCCCGGATGGGCCGGATGTCTGGATCTCGCGGAAGGTATTTGATGGGGCCGCAGCTTACGGTGATAGAGGGCCCATCTATTGGGTAGTCTGGGCCGAGTTGAAACCTTAGAAATTCGGAATGCTACCTGGCAGGCTGGTACCGATAGTCCAGCACTGACTGCCACGGCCCATGGTGCTCCAACTATAGATAAAGTTAAATCTGCCCTCGAGGACACATGCCCTCAGCTCCAACGATGAATGTGACAGAAAAACCGCGTCCTCCAACTATACACCTCATGCTGAATGAAGACTTAGTACTCCCTCCGTAAATATCTGTTGTTTGCGTTTTCCAAGAAACTATTTTGATTAAATATATATTAAAAAACATTAATATATATAATAGAGTACATAATTAGTATCGTTAGATAGATATTTAAATCTAATTTTTAACAAAATTATTTGGAGATTCAAACTTGTGATACATGTACCAACGGCGATAGTTAATTAGTGATGGATGGAGTACGGTGTACTACTGATTATAGTACTAGTAGCAGTGGTGACACAAAAGTCTAAAGAGAGGGTGTCGGAGCACAACACGACAGACGAGGTTATCGTGCAGGCTTTGCATCTTCGCGGCCAACGAGGAAATGAAAGCCGGCCAGCAGCAGGGCATGTTACGAACTCACACGCAGCAGAGCTGCAGGCAGAGCAGACAAAAAGATCGATCAATCTTTTTTGTCATGAGACTGAGTCTTATCGTAGCAGCAGGCTATACCTGTTGGGGCACGGTCAATAATAGAGTTAAGTATTTCGGTATAAGTCAAGCTATACAATAGTTAGACTTTTACTTGGCTATAAACTATTTATTTTATTATTTTTCCTCACATACACCTCTATTGAGACTCACTACTAACTATGTTCGTGCTCAGTTTGGTGCTTGCATGAGAGCCAAGTTCTCATCTCTCTCCTCCCTTCTCTCTTTCACATCAGCATTTGCTTGACTATAAACTAATTATTATACCTGCTCTTGGGTCCACGGTCACAGAGGGTTTAGCAGAGGTACAATCAAGCACAAAATGAACGCTGTCGATGGGTGGTCAGTTCAACCAATGTGCGTGGCGTCCATTCCAACGAAAACAAAGCGAGGCGAGGCGCCACCAGCCGCCGCGGTCGTGGATCGTGGTCGAGGAAGTGGAACGGATGTGTTGCGAGCACATGGCGTGCACGCCGACCAAGAACCGCAAGGAAGAAAGGCCCTCTCCCTGTCTCCCAGAGTCCCCACTCCCCAGTCCCCAGCGTGCGCGTGCTCTCACTGGCGGGGGCCCGACGCCGCACGCGCCGTGTCCTGCCTCGCCGTGTCGATGCGTGATTGGGCGGTCAAGCGTTGAGTGCTCAATGATTGACTTTGTTACCAGGATTACTGTATTAGCCGATGTCTCAGTTTCATTTTGTTGTTTCCAAGACTGTCATGTCATATGAAATAAAATGAAACTTAAATGAAACTCTCTATTGAGAGTGAGTGTTTCATTCTAAAGTTTCATAGGCATTAAATTTCATGACTCAGAGAAAGTTGATATTTGTGCCAAGAGAGAGAAAGTTGATATTTGTGCCAAGAGAAACTCATTTTTTTTCTCTCTTCTTAAATGCAATGTCATGTCATCAAAAATGCTTATGTGACAGCATATTTAATGAAAATAAAACTCAAATTAAACCCCCATTGAGATTGGCCTTAGGGCACTCACAGTGCATACTCTACATAGAGTCTAAGTTTATTTATTACCTCGAAGATATCATAGACTTGAAGTCTAAGGGCATGTCAATAATAGAGTCAAGCATTTGGCTAAAGCCAAGCTCTAAGAGCCAAGTTATACAATAGTTAGTCTTCTACTTGGCTTTAAACTATTTCTCTTTCCTATTCCTCCTTACATACATCTCTATTGGGACCCACTACTACCTATGCTTCCGTGACCAGCTTGGTGCTTGCATGGGAGCCAAGCTCTTCTCTCTCTCCTCCTTTCTCTCCTCCACGTCAGCATTTACTTGGCTATAAGCCAATTATTGTATCTGCTCTAAATAAGACTTGGAGTCTTAGTTTTTGTCTCTCTTTCTTCAATAACTACACTGCCACATCAGCAAAATACAACAAATAGGAGTGTAATAAATAGGTTTAGACTCTATGATAGAGTCTGCATTGTGAGTGCCCTTAGCAATCCTACTAGCTTCGGTATGGTTTCCATTAACATAAGTCTAGATTCTTTATTTTGTCACCCAAAACATGATTCTCGTAGGCGTAACTAATTTTGAGCGCATAAGGGCATGTACAGGGGTCTTCTCTAAACACCTCGAATTTATCATATAAACAGGTATAAAGATGGGTCATACAACCTATAGTTTATCTCATCGTCGGTAAGGTGTTTAATGCTTTGTATGTAACCAAGATCAACTATGAATACATTTTTATATACCATTGTGTGGCTATTTGATGGAAAATGTATCAAACATAAATAAGAGCTAACATGATTACAATAATTTTTCAAAACCGTGGAGCAGTATGTAACTGACACTAGTGGAGCACTACAGAAGATCTGATCAAATTCACATTCACATTCAGAAAATAGACGGTTGTTTTCAGAAAACATGAACCAATAAGGCTCAGAACCAATCACACGCTCATGAACCGATATGACAAAAACATGACGGCAAAAACATGACCGATATGACTCCATTTTTTAGATAAACATAGAAGGTACTCATGAACCAATCACACTCAGATAAAAAAATATTGATGGCCTAATCATTTCAGCCAAAGAACATCTCAGAAATCAATAGATTACTATATATAGCCGTATGGCAAAATCATCACACAAGAAACACCTTCTGAATAGTGAAGCACTAGTGACACAGGTAGATAACAGTTTGAGAAAAATTCCTGGACAAATAACAGTTTTAGAAATATAGCACCACATTCAGATTTAATTTTCGGAACACAGGTAGATAACAGTTTTAGAAAAAAAAATGGACAGATAACAATTTCAGAAAAATAGCACCACATTCAGTAAGCTATTTTCAGAACACAGATAGATAATATCCTCATTCAGACAACAAGCATATAAAGTGTTCAGAACACAGGTAGATATCCTCATTCCACACAGCATCCTCGGAGCCACAGGTGCGCTAAAAAAACCTGTTAACTCATGGAAGACATTGCTTCAGAACTACTACTGTATGAGATAACCACATTCATTCATTCATCAATCAAACCACATAAAAAGCCAGAGGGTAGTAATCATCAGGGAGGTGAAAGATAGTATGAACAGGTGCTTTCTTACAAACTTGGCATTATTTGCATTAGTTGTATATTACTATTAGGCAGTTTATTCACATTCAGAAATTAATAGTTTCAGAAAAATAGCACCACATTCAGTAAGCTATTTTCATTTGCAGACTAATAAACTGTATATTACTATTAGGTAGGATAAAATCATTTGCAAACTAATGAGCAGTATATTACTATTAGGTAGGATAAAATCATCTGCATACTAATGAGCTTTATATTCCTATCAGGTAGGATATTATGGAGTAATCACAGAAAAATGCATACATTTCCAAGCTTTATTGAACAATTATCTCTACCATATACCAACACACGAAACCTACATCTTCCACTGCATATTAACTAGGATATTCTTCGACAATTCTTCTACTTCTTAACTAGGATTGTAAATTGAAATAATCCTAGATCTATGAATTTTGAGTGATTACCATGATGCAACACAAGTTGCTGAACAACCTAATACAGGAGAAGAAGGATCACTACCGGCTGGATCCTAGCAAGTTTGAGACGGTGAAGAGGGGAACAGAAACTCATCCATGAACGATGAAGAGCTGACGAAGCCACCTCCGCTGGATCCATCGATGGAGGACGGCACTGTCACCCCGCCCTTGTCGAGGCCACCAGTGGTTGGGCAGGTCGTGACCGCGGTTGAGACGCCGTCAGCGCCGAGAAGCCACCGCGACCAATGGTATGAGCTGGGGCTATGCCACCACCGCATCCCGCGCCGACGGTGTTCAACCCTTCTTCCTCCTAGGTGCGGACAACGCTGACATCTCGAGCAAACCCAAATCGAAGACGAGGAGAGTGCGATGTGGAGATGGATTTGGGGAGGAAATGAGGACATGGGGATATATGGAGATGGAGATGGATTTGGCATGGAAAAATCCCGCACACGCCAAATCAACTACTGCGCGCGCCCAAATCTGATGCTGCCCGCGCGGGATCCGAGCATGCGGTCAACTCTCGGAGGCGAGGGCCGTACAATGGTGCTGCACCGTCCCTTCGGCCTCGGAGCACGGGACATGACCGTCCGCCTCGCGAGGCGACGGGGCGTCCGTCTCTCGGCTGGATCGGGGTGTTTTCTATAAAATTAACATCTCCGAGATGGTGGAAGGGACGACGTTGTACGTGCCCTAACTAATTTTTGAGTGAGTCGCGGGATACAAGGCGTTGACTCTCACGGATCTGGTTGTGATGCTCGGCTAAAAGTAGGTATAATAATAGATATATAGTCAAGCTAATGCTGATCCAAGAATGGTTCGAGCTACAACAGCGCGAGGTCTAGTAAAACCAGCCTAGACCAATTTTGGATGGGTGGTTGGTCAAGGCTGGAGAAACTAGCCTACGAAGGCTATGACAGACCAGTTTTAGATGGAAATTGGTCGAGACTAGAGAAACTGGCTTGATGCGGCTCTAATTGTTTACGAAATCCAATTCAATGGAACTCATCCGATCGAGTGAGAAACCTGCAAATTGCGTGTGGAATAAGTTCCCTACTAGGTAAGACAACTCGTCTATATTATATATGCGAGAATCGCGGACAATATACACAACTGATTAAAAATCAGTCTACTTTACCCTCTTCTCCAACATTAGGGCTACTTTGGCAACCACATAGTGATTAACCCCTGGAAACTAAACAAAGAGGAAGGGTTTTTGTGTGGACAATGCAATCCTTCCTCGAGCCATGTAGGGAGATTTCACGTGTGGAGAGATGTCCTACTACTATTTGGAAGGATGTCCTAGGGAAGCTAGCCACACATTGCGTCGTGTGAGGATAAGAAACAGTGATGCGTCTAGCGGGTTGAGGAGAAGGACCATAAAATGATGTGAAGGCGGCGAGACGGGAGGGCTGCACTGACGCATGTCCTTCTCGGTGCATATTGGACTACTATCGGCGTTGTCATTGTTGGTGGCAGTGTTCCGGCGTGGGCAGTTGATGACCTTTGTCAAGAAGCTGGCGGCGGTGGTGGAGGAGTGGCGATTCGGGTGGTGCACGAGTGACGGCGTTGTTTTTCACTGCACATGGGCTGGAGCTTGGCGAAGACGACAAGGCAGCCGCGACGCTGTGCAGGTGTAAATAGCATGACACACGTCCTCTTCAAGCTCTGTGTCGGGCCACGACAGGCGGTCGCTCAACGCCGCTGCGCAGGTACAACTCGGTTAGCTATGCCTATGCAATACACACAGAACTTCAACGACGACAAGGCGTGATGTTGAATAGCTAGAAGCCATGATGGCGAGCACAACAATCCCCCCTCCCCCACACACACACACGGCATGCCATCATGAGCACGAGAAGTGGATGCGTCGTCATGGGGAAAGGAGTGGAAGCGCTTCCTGGCCTATCAGAGTGTGGATTTCTGCCACGTGGAAAGTAAAGGGAATGGGGCCGCAAAACCCTCTGGCTTAGGCTTCCAAACGACGCAGGAATCTGTCCAGAAAAGCCAGGTATCCGGGCGAGAAATGTGTTGCGAGAGTAGCCCTTAAGCTTTTCCAATCCCTTATTTGTCCAGCACATCTTTCGACGGGATTTGTCATCATTTTAGGTGGCCTTGCCAATCATAGGACAATCTTGTTGTGATTCTCCCAACGTGTTTTTCCAGGAGGTGTTCGTAAGTCTTTCGAACGAAGAACAAGAGTCATATCGACCACACCAACCGCTTGGTCCATGTCGGCCTCCTTGTTTATACCTCCTTCATTGCTTGTCTCAGTCGTGTATGGCCCTGGACAGTCAAATCTGTTCCTGTATGTGACCACAATCCACATTAAATTTTCTAACTTATTTGGGAAGACATGGTTTATGAATGTGTCTTGGTGCCATGATGGATCAGTGGCTGCTTAAGCCGTAGAGGTAGAGAGGACAATCCTAACCAAACAAATAAACAAAGCTATTTGAAATAAATTAAAATTAAAAAATAAATGAATGAAAAAGGCTAGCTATATATCCACGGTATCTATAAACAAAGCTATTTGAAATAAATTAAAATTTAAAAAATAAATGAATGAAAAAGGCTAGCTATATATCCACGATATCTATGGATTCTCAGCACCTCTCGCCTCACACACGCTTACCAACTGAGCTACACAACCCACATAATATAGTTCTGGACGTTTTACTTTTAAAGTCACTCGTGAAGGACGTTTAGTCCCGGTTGATAAGACCAACCGAGACTAAAAGGACCTTTAGTCCCAGTTGGTAATACCAACCGGGGTACCAACCGCAACATTACCAACCGGGGTACCAACCGCAACCGGTACTAAAAGTTCACCTTTAATTTCGGTTATTTTTACCAACCGGGACTAAAAGTCTTTAGCATCGGACGCAATTTTTTGCGACTATAACTCAATTGATAAATCGTCCTAAGCCTTTCCGTTGTAGTGCGTGGCCGGACAGGAAGTACACGTATATTCCGAGCAGGGTCCTTTTGCCGCAAAAAGCGGCTGTGTTTCTTGACTCCTCGCCGAGTCGTCGGCCGTCGTCCCGTCCGAAAGCGGCCATCATTCTGGTTCACACACAAACTGGATGGCCAGGGGGGCGAACACAGCACTACCACAGGGCACGCACAAGCCACCAAACAAAGTCTTTCTAAATTCCTAGGAAGGGCGGCTTCGTAACGAAGCTTGACGGGGACTCCTCGCCATGCTCGTGAGTTGTGAGGGGGCGAGCCGGCGAGGCACATGCGGGCGGAGAGCAAGTGCTGTAGAATTCTATAAGACCAGTCTCAGTTTTGTAGCTTTATTTTTAAGACATGTTTCGTAACATATTGTTTTCAAGACTGTCATCTTATAGAATGAAATGAAAATTTGAATGATACACTCACTTTCAATAGAAAGTTTTATTTTATAGTTTTATAGACATTTAATTTCATAACTAGTAGAGAGTTAGTTATTATGTCGAGAGTTTTATCTTTATAAAAGTTAAATTTTCTCTGTTTTTAAATACATTACTATATCATCAAAATTACCTATGTGACAACTTATTTAATATGTTAAAACTCTCATGAAACTTCCACTAAAACTAACTTAAGGGGGCAATATATCTCAAAGGAAACAACGTAGCCTCTCCGAATATCAAAGTGAAAAGCTACCATGGATTTGCTCCACATACTACATGATTTACTCTTTTTTGGGCAAAAAGAAGGGGTTATATTAAAATTTTGACATAGTCCATCCCTAAATTGTATATGAAAAAATCGAAATAAAAAAGATACAATAGTTTGTCTAGATTCTTCTATCGACTTTTTTATTCAAGTAGCTATCCTCGATGCAGACAAGGTTTTACTCCCTTCGTCCCGAAATAAATGACTCTTTAACTAGAAAGTCTGAAGAGTCACTTATTTTGGGATAGATGAAGTATATATTATCAAAACCAAAATATAACTATTGACACCTTAAGACTAGACAAGGCCCTGCAAAACCACTAAGGTGTCTACTCAATAATGGTACTTACACTACCGCAAAATTGATTTTCAGTAATGTGAGTTTTTTAGAGACGAGTTTATTTATATTAACCTCTGTAGTAACCTCCAAACCGAGCCGTCTCTACAAATGTTCTTATTTTTAGAGGTAGCTCTATTTTCAGAACTGCCTCTAGAAATTGATTTTTTAGAGGCGGTTATATATCCAACCGCCTCTAAAAAATAAGGGTTGTGTATTGAAATTCAATTTTTTTGAACAGACTCGGATGGAGAAATGACCAAGACAAAAAATTATAAATCTTAAAAAGTTATGCAACTTTGGAGTTGACAACTTTTTTATTTGCTATGCATGAAAATTGCATTTGAATTTCGCAATATTTGGAATTCAAAATTTCCAAACAACCTCAGATGGAGTAATGGCCAAAAATATCATAGCGCACCTCCCTGTGATATTTGGTCCAGCAACCTTTGGTAGTGATGCGGCAGTCTGCAGAATGCCTCGTCAGCTCTTCTACACAAACTCTCACGTACACGTACATACGGCTGCTTTCAGAATTGAGATGTCCATTCTACTTCTTTCATGTGTCGTGAGACAGAGACGCATGCATGCTTGTTCCCTGCATACACGTACGTACGGCTGCTTCCAGAATTCAGATGTCCATTCAGTATGTACAGTACATGCGCACCACGGTGACACGCCCTGCAGCGCATCGGTGTTTGTGTACGCGCGAGCATGCATACGACGACATCCTTCTTCTCTTGCTCGATTGCTGCAAAGTGATCGATCGACATGGCCTTGCCTGGTGAGCCTCCACTAGCTTATGCCTTCTCTTTGCTTCTGCAGCGTTTGTCACTGCCTTACTGGCATACTCCTTCACTACTCATCGATGCTTGTTTTCTGTTGGAAAAATAAGGAAAAACAAAGCAGATTAACCATATATTTACTGATCAGATGGGACATCTTGTGTCGTCCGACAAGCATAAATATAGACTTGTCAGATAGGACATCTTGTGTCGTCCTAAAGAACAAGGGGGGTCTAGGCATCCTGGATTTACATTTACAGAATAAATGCCTATTGGCCAAATGCGTGGTTAATTTGCTAAACTCAGATGGCATGTGGCAGTCGATGCTAAAGAAAAAATACTTATATTCAAAGACTCTTTCTCAAGTGACAGTCAAACCTAATGACTCCCATTTTTGGAGAGGCCTCATGCGTATCAAAGATGAGATTTTGGCTATAGGTTCTTTCAATATCAAAGATGGGACCAATACGAGGTTCTGGGATGACAACTGGGTACACTACTAGAGAACAGGCCTTTGGACGATTTGCAAAATCAGCATTAGCCACGGAAAAATTTGCGCCCGGGACTAGAAAGCCCTTTAGCCCCGGTTGGTAACACCAACCGGGGCTAAAGCTCCCCAGCCCAACGGCTCAATTGTCAGAGGGGCCTTTAGTCCCGGTTGGTGTTACCAACCGGGGCTAAAGACCGGACTTTAGCCCCGGGCCGTAACACCAACCGGGACTAAAGGTTTTGCCCCGGTTGGTGTATGCAGCCGGGGCTAAATGTTGGCATCTTTAGCCCCGGGCCGTAACACCAACCGGGACTAAAGGTTTTGCCCCGGTTGGTGTATGCAGCCGGGGCTAAATGTTGGCATCTTTAGCCCCGGTTGGTAACACCAACCGGGACTAAAAGGTTTTGTTCCGGTTGGTGTACCCAGCCGGGGCTAAATGCCAACATTTAGCCCCGGCTGGGAATAAGGACCGGGGCTAAATGTCCCTCCCTATATTTGAAATGTTCTTCTACCTCCAGCCGTGCCCGAGCTCCTGTCTTCATTTTTCTTCATTCAGTCACTGCTTGCTCTTGCTTGCTTGTTTGCTCTCTTCTCCTCCGGTGATTTTTGTTTGTTAACACATCTCCGGCGATTGATTTATTTCATCACATCTACACCTCCATCGACTCGTTGAAAGGTTACTAGCTTAAGTTATTCATTTTTGTAGCTATTTTGAGTTCATTGACTTGATAGTTCAAATTATTAATCTAAAAACAAAATATGACCGTTTAATTAGTTTATTTTAGTCTTTTAGAGAAATGTGACCGGTTTAGAAAAACAAAATATATAATACTTTAGTTTAGAAAATGTGACCGGTTTAATTAGTTTTTTTTGAAATAGAGATCATTTAAATCATTTGTTTACACAAAAATTAGAAATATATAATACTTTAGTTTAGAAAATGTGACAGTTTAATTAGTTTTTTTTTGAGGAATAGAGATCATTTAAATCATTTGTTTACAGAAATTAGAAATATATAATAATTTAGTTTACAAAATGTGACCGTTTTAATTAGTATATTTTATTATTTTGGAGAAATAGAGATTAGTTAAATTAGTTGTTTACAGAAATTAGAAATATATAATACTTTAGTTTACAAAATGTGACCGGTTTAATTAGTATATTTTATTATTTTGGAGAAATAGAGATCAGTTAAATTAGTTGTTTACAGAAATTAGAAATATATAATACTTTAGTTTACAAAACGCAGAAGGATGCCTGCTTGGTATGTTGTTTTCGAGGGCACCAAACCAGGTATTTACACCAGCTGGGCCGAGTGCAGTCAGTATGTCCTCAAAGTTAAGGGAGCTGTGCATAAAAAGTACAAGTCTTTTGAGGAAGCTTCTGCAGCTCTAGATGCTTTTAACTCAAGAATCAACTCAATTCCTACTGCACCTACCCCTACCTTACCTTCCTATCCGGTTGGAGTGGCAGACAGTACATCTTGTTGGACTGTGATGTGGGAAAAATGTGCAGGTGTTGTTAGTTGCTTTGGTTGTGGCCAAGTGGATTAGGCTGCACTGTTATCTTGATGTAATAATTAATTAATTAGACAAGTTCAACTGCTACTACTTTTATGCCACCAGTGATTCTTACTAAATTTCATGTCAGACATTTTATAATTTTATTTGTTTATAAGAATGAGAGATCGATATAATTATGTGATATGTCATATAATGCAGACGATGACACGTCACTGGATGTACAATGTCGATCGTCGCTCAAAAGAGTTCATTGATGGCGTGCATTATTTTTTAAGAGTGGCCGAGGCAAACAAGCGGAATGGTTTTATGTGCTGCCCATGTGCCCTTTGTAATAATTCGAAGGAATATTCTAGCTCAAGGAGTCTTCACTCACACTTGTTCAAGTCGGGTTTCATGCCAAACTATAGTTGTTGGACGAAGCATGGAGAAACTGGGGTTATGATGGAAGAAGGTGAAGAAGAACAATTGGACCCTGACGATGACATTATTGCTCAATACGGTGACTTTGGTGATACTGCAATGGGGGAAGGTGAAGAAGAGGCAAGTGCAGAAGACACACTCGCTGAAGATGATGCTCTTGGTGATGTCATTCGTGATGCACAAGGAGATTGCGAAAGTGAAAAGGAGAAGGCTAAGTTTGACTGTATGCTAGAGGATCACAGGAAATTACTATACCCGTCTGCTGCAGATGGACAAAAAAAGTTAGGCACAACACTTGAGTTGCTACAATGGAAGGCACAGAATGGTGTATCTGACAAGGCATTTGGACAATTATTGAAGATTATAAAACAAAAGATGCTTCCGAAGCCTAACGAATTACCCGGCACTATGTACGAAGCAAAACAAGTGGTCTGTCCTTTGGGTTTAGAAATCCAGAAGATACATGCATGTCCTAATGACTGCATCCTGTACCGTGGCAAGGAATACGAGAATTTGGATGAATGCCCTGTATGTAACGCGTCACGATATAAGATCAGGCGAGATGACCCTGGCGATGTTGAGGGTGAAGAACGTCCCCGGAAGAAAATCCCTGCCAAGGTTATGTGGTACGCTCCTATAATACCACGCCTGAAACGTCTGTTCAGAAACAAGGACCATGCAAAGTTGGTGCGATGGCACAAAGAAGACCGTAAGGTAGACAACATGTTGAGACACCCTGCAGATGGGTCCCAGTGGAGAGCAATAGACAGAGAATTCCCAGAATTTGCAAAAGATGCTAAAAACTTAAGGTTTGGTTTAAGTACGGACGGGATGAATCCTTTTGGGGAACAGAGCAGTAGTCATAGCACGTGGCCTGTTACTCTATGTATGTACAACCTTCCTTCGTGGTTATGCTTGAAGCGGAAGTTCATTATGATGCCAGTGCTCATCCAAGGCCCGAGGCAGCCTGGCAACGATATCGATGTCTACCTGAGGCCATTAGTTGAGGAACTCCTACTTTTATGGAGTAAATCAGGTGTACGTGTGTGGGATGATTACAAACAGGAACACTTTGACCTGCGAGCATTGTTGTTCGTAACAATCAATGATTGGCCTGCTCTAAGTAATCTTTCAGGACAGTCAAACAAGGGATATAATGCATGCACACATTGTTTTGATGACATGGATAGTGTATATTTGAAAAAATGTAGAAAGGTAGTGTATCTTGGGCATCGTCGATTTCTTTCGATGAATCACCAGGTTAGAAAGAAAGGCAAGCATTTTAAAGGTGAGACAGACCACCGGAGCAAGCCTCGCAACAGAACTGGGGAAGATGTACTTGAGATGATCAAGGATGTGAAAGTAGTCTTTGGAAAGGGGACGGGCAGTGAACCTGTTCCGAAAGACGCTACGGGACACGCACCCATGTGGAAGAAGAAGTCAATATTTTGGGAGCTACCCTATTGGCATGTACTAGAGGTCCGCCACGCGATCGACGTGATGCACCTGACAAAGAATCTTTGTGTCAACCTTCTAGGATTCATGGGTGTGTATGGGAAGTCTAAGGATACACTTGAAGCACGACAAGAGTTGCAGCGCATGAAAGAACGAGACAACCTACATCCAGAGAAGACAGATGATGGACGCCATTACTTAAGACCTGCTAGCTACACTCTTAGCAATGAAGAGAAGGAAATCATGTTTGAATGCCTAAACAACATCAAGGTCCCATCTGGATTCTCCTCCAATATAAAGGGAATAATAAATATGCAAGAGAAGAAATTCCTAAACTTAAAGTCGCATGACTGCCACGTGCTTATGACGCAATTGCTTCCGGTTGCTTTAAGAGGAATTCTACCTCCACATGTACGTCTTGCCACTGTGAAGCTCTGTGCATTCCTCAATGCAATTTCTCAGAAGGCAATTAATCCACTAGAACTGGCTACTCTACAGAATGATGTGGTTCAATGTCTTGTGAGCTTTGAGTTGGTGTTTCCTCCATCCTTCTTTAATATCATGACACACCTCCTAGTTCACCTGGTCAAGGAGATTCATATTCTCGGTCCTGTGTTCCTACACAACATGTTCCCCTTTGAGAGGTTCATGGGAGTACTGAAAAAATATGTTCACCAACGTGCTCGGCCAGAAGGAAGCATCGCCAAGGGCTACGGGACAGAGGAGGTCATTGAGTTCTGTGTTGACTTCATTCCTGACCTTGACCCGATTGGTGTTCCTGAATCGCGGCACGAGGGGAGGCTATGTGGAAAGGGGACACTAGGGAAGAAAACATATATCGGTACAGGGAATGATTATTTCAATAAAGCGCACTACACAGTTCTTCAAAACTCAACCGTGGTGGATCCATATATCGATGTACACAAGGAGTTCCTACGATCCCAATTTCCAGAGAAGAATGAAGTTTGGATAACACGTGAGCACATGAATACTTTTAGCACTTGGTTGCGAAAGGAATGTCTGGGTAATAACAATATTGATGAGCAACTATATTTGTTGGCTAGGCAACCGTCATGGCACATCCTCACGTACAAAGGGTATGAGATCAATGGAAACACATTTTACACCATGGCCCAAGATCAAAGAAGCACGAACCAAAACAGTGGTGTTCGCGTAGATGCCACAGACCCATCTGGGAAGAGGCAAACATATTATGGCCGCATAGAGGAGATTTGGGAACTAGACTACGCACCTAATTTTAAAGTCCCTTTGTTTCGATGCCAATGGGTCAAGGCGACCGGAGCCGGAGTAACAGTTGACAAGGAGTATGGAATGACAACAGTGGATCTCAACAATATTGGATACAAAGGTGAACCATTCGTCCTTGCTGCTGATGTGACTCAAGTGTTCTACGTGAAAGACATGTCTACAAAACCCAAGAGAGGGAAAAATGATGATAAATCAACCAAAGAGCCCAAACGCCACATAGTTCTTTCAGGAAAAAGAAACATCGTGGGAATTGAGGACAAGTCAGACATGTCAGAAGATTATGAAAAAGATGACCGAATACCGCCCTTCAGTGTGACCAAAGACCCAAGCATCCTGCTAAATGCTGAGGAGACTCCATGGTTACGACATGATCATGACCAAGGAACATACGTGAAGAAAAAGATCACCAGTGTACCCGCTTGATATATATTACAGTTTTCGTGTAACTAATAATGATTATGCAAAGTCTTGGTTCGTTGATGTCAGTGTCGATGCCCCACAAGTTTGGCTCCATTCTGGATTATTTTGTTGGTAGGCCTAATTGACCCTATAATTATTGGGTGAGAGTGTGCGGTAATTCAATTAAACCGGAAAAAGAAGCAAACCATCTCCGAAAAAACACAAACTTGTTGGTTGCCTCACCCGTGTCACGTGACAACCTAAGAAAAATTTTGAGACCAATATGACACAGAAACGTATATGAACTACACAAATTTATCTTTTAAAATTAAATTGTAATTTAACAGTGAATTTCTCTATCGTGCATTTGGACAATAAAAGATAAACAACCCAAAATTTAACGTTCATATAATGCAAAAAATATTTTCCTATCGAGCACCAGTTGTTTCAGATATTTAAATTTAACATTATATTTTTGCATTAACAAAATATAAATTGTTATTTACATTTATATTTGTTATTATAAGAAAAGAAAAAAGAATTTATGTTACAAAATTTTCTACAATACAATAATGTAAAAGGAAACACAACTGCTATTTTTAAGTAATTTTATGCCTAATATTGAATTTACTATGCAAGTAACAAGTATTACAACATATTAATATAGCCAAAACTTAATTCAAAACCCAAAACACAGGAAACCCAAAATAAAGGCGGCAGAAGACCCTTTAGTCCCGGGCCGTAGCACCACCCGGGACTAAAGGTACCTTAACCCAAAATAAAGGCGGGAGAAGAACCTTTAGTCCCGGGCCGTAACACCACCCGGGACTAAAGGTACCTTTAGTCCCGGGCCGTAGCACCACCCGGGACTAAAGGTCCCCCTCTTTAGTCCCGGGTGGGCTTATGCACCGGGGCTAAAGGTGTTTTAGTCCCGGGTGGTGCCACGGCCCGGGACTAAAGGTGCCCCGCGTATATAGGGCACAGGGCCCTCCTCCTTCCTCAGATCGACGTCAGAGTTTGCGCCGCCGCCTCCGCCTTCGCCGCCATCTCGTCCTCCCGCTCGGCGTCGTCCTCGGTGCCCTCGGCCTCCCTCGCCGTCGTTCGCGGCGCCCTCTGCCGTCGAGCTCGCTTTTGCCGCGCGCCGCCGTCGTGACATCCTCGCCATTCGCCGCCGGCCGTTGCTCCCCTTGTGCCGTCGTGTCTCGTCCTCGCCGTCGTCACGCGGCCGCTCCGGCCGTGTGCCTCCGTCCTCGCGCTGCCGGTGAGGAGTGCCACCGCGCGTGCGTGTGCGTGTGCGTGTGCGTGTGTGTGCATGTGTGTGTGTGCAGTGTGAAGTGTTTGTGCGTGTGCGTGTGCGTGTGTGTGTGCAGTGTATGCATGTGTGTGTGCAGTGTGTAATTAAAGTGTGTGCACTGTGTGTAATAGGAAAAGGAAAATAGAAATCCATATGAATTGAAAATAGAAAATAGTTTTTACCCTAACAAGATATTATGTTTACACACATGTAGATAAAAGAGATTGGTCGCGTTGACCGCGCCGTCCGCCGTCATCCTCACCGTGTGATCCTCACCGCAACGTGATCTTCGACGTCGTCTGTTGTCGTCCTCACCGCGACATCATCCTCGCCGTCGTCCGTCGTCGTCCTCTCATCAACGGTGTGTCCTTTGCATGTGTTAGATGGAGGAGGAATAATCACTTAGATAATTTGGTCTTTAGATATGTAAACATTTATTTATATCGGTCATGTATATGTTTATGAAATAATCACTTGGATATGTTTATGGAATAATCACTTGGATATGTTTATAGAATAATCACTTGGATATGACTTTTCGATCATGTCGGTAGTGTTATTTTTACGAATATAGTCTTCATGGATATATGTTATTTTTAATGTTGTCAAAACCTAGACCCCAAACCCTAAACCCTAAACCCGAAACCCCAAACACGAAACCCCAAACCCCAAACCCTCAACCCCAAACCCCTAACCCTAAACCCCAAACCCGAAACCCCAAACACGAAACCCTAAACACTAAACCCCAAACCCCAAACCCTCAACCCCAAACCCCTAACCCTAAACCCCTAACCCTAAACCCCTAACCCTAAACCCTAAACCCGAAACCCAAAACCCGAAACCCTATGCACGTTAGTTGCAAAAATATGGTGTTTATTATCACTTGGATATGTTTATAGAATAATCACTTGGATATGACTTTTCGATCATGTCGGTAGTGTTATTTTTACGAATATAGTCTTCATGGATATATGTTATTTTTAATGTTGTCAAAACCTAGACCCCAAACCCTAAACCCTAAACCCGAAACCCCAAACCCCTAACCCTAAACCCCAAACCCGAAACCCCAAACACTAAACCCCAAACCCCAAACCCTCAACCCCAAACCCCTAACCCTAAACCCCTAACCCTAAACCCGAAACCCCAAACACCAAACCCTAAACCCCAAACCCAAAACACTAAACCCTAAACCCCAAACCGTAAACCCTAAACCCGAAACCCAAAACCCGAAACCCTATGCACGTTAGTTGCAAAAATATGGTGTTTATTATCCTCCATGTCATTCGCAGAAATGGCCGACCCAGTTGACAACATGGAGGAGGAAATGTACGAATTAATCAACAGCGGCGCTAATCAAAATTTAGCAGGTGATGATAACAATAATCAAGAAGTAGATGACGGCAGTCAATACTTTGCCGATTATGAAGAAATAATGCAAGAAAATACTGGCGAGGTATATACCTACAATAATCTCTATGTGCACATGAAATTCTAAATTATTTATAAATGTATTTATAATCTACTGTTCCTACATATGTAGCCCTCCGGATCGACAACGACTACCGGGAAGAGTAGGACCGTACGAGGTCCGAAGAAGCCGTTGGAGGGCCGGTACATTATCTCAGAATTCAACGAGAAAACAGGCCAAGTACTTGGAGAACATGCACAGAGATTTGTTGCCCACTGTGGGTGCCTTGTAAGGGATAAGATCCCGATCAGTGCTCGTGAATGGAAGAAAAAGGCAAGTGCTCCTGATATAAGTTTTGTCTCTGATCTTGATAAGGAACTGGTTTGGCAAGAGGTCCTTGCACATTTCACACTTGAAACAGAAGATATAAATTTGAAGGCCAGAGTTAAGGACTGGGCTATGAAGAAAATGGCAACACTATTCCAGGGCTGGAAGAAGAACTTATACAACAAATTTATCAAGAAGGACCAAACTCCGGATTTCAACACTAAGGCCTACGTCAAGTTGAGGCCATTTTGGGATGAGTTTGTAGAATTCAAGAAATCAGAAGAGAGTGAGGCACGGATCAGAAGGAACCAGCAGAATGCCCGACAAAAACAATACCACCATCACTTGGGATCAGGTGGCTATAAGAGTGCCATTCCTAAATGGGAAAGAATGGAACGAGAGTTGCAAGCCAAGAGCATTGAACCAGAATCGATAAACTGGCCTGAGCGCGCCAAGTATTGGTTTTTTGGTCATGGAGGAAGCCTGGACCAACAAACAGGAAGGGTACACTATGGCGAAAAACTCCAAAGAGCAGCAGAAAGATTTGTTTATGCTAGAGAAATGGCTGCCAGTGGCAGGTGGCAGCCGAACAGAGACAAGGACGAGCTGACATACGCCCTGGAGAATCTTGAACATGGTGGGAGAACCAGAGGCTATGGGGAGCTGTCATGGGTACATGCCTTCCCTCAGGACAAAGAGACCTATAGAAGCCGCGCGAGAAAGAAGGAGGAGGAGGCACAGCGGATGCGCCGGTTAGAAGAAATGGTTATTCAGTCACAGGCCGCGGCTCTTGAAGCAGTTGAGCGAGAAAAAGCACTTGAAGGCAGAATGAACGAGGAAATAAAAAGGCAAGTGCAGTTAGCAATGCAAAGTCAATCTGCATCAGAGCCGGGAGTCAACATCAGCCCCCCTGAGCAAATGAAAAGCAGTTGCGCTTCCACAGAGGTCCCAGACGCAGCACTGCGCTTTCCTGTGGACGACATCACCGAGCCTCTCACGACATGTGAACTGCACATTCCACAGGGGAATACCACAGTCATGGTGGCTATAGGTGTTGTATCTCCTATCGATCCTACGAAGACACCAAGAAGTCATGGAGCAATAATACCTCCTGGATATGCTAGCGTCTCGGTGGACAGGGTGGTAAAAGGTTACGAGAATGTCGAACTTGACATTAAAGGAGGTGATGGAGAGAATACATTAGGAGAAGCGGAGAAGACATTCATATGTTGGCGCAAGCGCTATATCATAATTCCTGGCGCATCACCTCCTCCTCAACAACCTATCCCTAGGTGTGTATGAAATTAGTGAATGAAACTTAATAGTATTGGTGAGCTAATAGTATAAATGGATACTCATACCATGTTGTTTTCGCAGCAGGACATCCCCCAACCTAAGTCCAATTCTACATTCACCACATGATCACAGTGTTGCGGACGATGATGATCAAGATCAAATACGACGGGATCCATCATCGCCACCGGCCCCATCTCCTCCACGACGGGATCCAACACCGCCACCGGCCCCATCTCCCCCACGGCGTGATCCAACGCCGCCACCGGCCCCATCTCCTCCACGACGAGATCCAACACCGCCATCGACCCAACCATCTCCTCCAAAGCGGGCTCCGACACCGCCACCTGCCCCATCTCCACGGCGGGTTCCAACACCTCCACCGCCAACAAAGAAGAGGCCTGTCACACAAACAAAGGCGTCAGCCCCACCACCTCCAAAGAAGAAAGCACCTGTGAGAAAACCAGCTCCCAAGATGACAAAACTTGCATATGACATGACCGAGGAGGAGACTGACGCTGCAGTGCAAAAAGACTGTAACAAGTTCTTCGAAGCTGCCATTGCTAGTGGTCGAGCAAAGCGAAACCCGGAGAAGCCGTACCTTTTTGTTCGTCCTGAAAAACTAAGGCAAACTGTGGACGCTCACCAAAAAAAGGTACGTGCTGCCCGTAAGGCTTCGCCAAAATCAGACTATGATCGCACACTTAGCAAATCACTTGAGGAGGCCAAGAAGGGAAAGAAGAGAGCAGGAAAGGGTGTCCCACAGCTCGGGGAACAAGAGAAGCAATCAGTGCCAGATCTAGTTGTTGATAATGAATACGGTACAAACATGGAAATCATACAACGAGCATATGGAGACGTTGATCCTGCGCAACTGCTCGCATTTTTCGAGGAAACTGGTTTGAATGTGGAAAACATACTCGGAGAAGCAGGCATCAAAAGTGCTCCAGAAGTTGATAAATGGCAGAGGGCATATGTATATGGCCAAAGTCTATACAACCCAGCGGCCCTGAGGGATCTTGGTACACAGATGCACTTGCTAAATCAGTGGTACCTTACGACGTGTGGCAGAAAAGCTGATGACTACATTTGCGTCAGAATTAGAGACCATGATTACTTCCGTGGTGATGACATCATATATGTTCAGTTTAATGAGTTACATCAGCTCTGCCACATGGACGCTCTCGACAAATCTCTCGTCAGCTGCTTCTGCCTGTAAGTGATTGTTTCCTTTAATAATCTCACTTTAGCTTATGTATATGTATAAGTAATTATCCTCACACTGCTAGCAAGCGTTTCTAAACATGTGCAGAAACATGATGAGACAACTAAGGCATAAAAATGACAAGGAGATTGGTTTCATCGATCCATATATCGTCTTCAAGCACCCAAGCAATACTCACTCGGATGCATGGAAAACTCAAACAGAGAGTAATTTGCGGAGGTTCTTGGTAAACCAAAGGGACAAAAGATATATACTATTCCCCTACAACTTTAGGTGAGTTTTGTTATCATATGCACATTTTATTATAGGTTGACATAAAGATATATATATCTGTTGACTATATAAACATAAATGCAGTTTTCACTGGATTCTAATGGTGATCGATCTCCACGAGAGTCGTTTGCTAATCTATGACTCTCTGAGAAAACCACAAGAAGATTACCAAGATATGATTAATATTATCCGAGGGTAATGTGATCTTTAAATATTGATTCCTGCTATAGCTCTTTAATTAACTCTGCAATAGTTAATTAACGTTCCAATTATTGTGAAGGGTTTGGACTTGGTTTGTTCAGAAACACCGTCCGGATCTGAAAGCGCAACTTCCTGATCCTCTACTCCTAAATGTAAGTTGTAGAGTACCTCCCCGCCTCTTTACCTTAATTAGCATCACTCAGCAGACGCACGCTCAACCGAGAGTACTCTTTTTACATATTGTACAGTGGGTTCTACGGCAGTCACCGGGAAACAATTTATGTGGGTACTATGTTTGCGAGTTTCTGACGGTGTATGAAAAAAGAACTCCTTTACAGAGTCAGCAAGTACGTAACATGTAAATAAATTTATTTTATTTTTTGTTGCTATTACATAAATATTATGTATGTTAATACTTTCTTTTTATTTTAATCCAAATTGAAGGAGACATGGTTGAAGAACCAGGTGATGGATAAGGTCCGCCTCAAAGCAATTCAAGAGACCATCGCGGGCTTCCTTAATGACCATGTCCTTAAGTCTGGCACCGAGTATTGGTTTAATAAAGACGAACCAATGAAGCCAAACCAAGATGAACACTTGTATGACCTCTAAGTTAGGAACGGTATTATATTTGTGTGTAAATATCAAGTTAAGCATGCATGATGGATAATGTTGTATATTTTATGTACATATGTGTGTATAGCTAGCTCTATAATATATATATATATATATGTATAGTTTCATATTTCATTTGTGTGTAATTGTAAATTTTATGTGTTTATATATATTTATTAGCAGCGAAGAATAATACGTGTATTTGAAACTGGCCTAATATAATAGAATATATTAGCAGCGAAGAATACGTATTAGAAAACCTAATGTAATTGTAAAACCAAAAACAATAACCAATTGAAAAAAGAAAAAAGCAGATGGATCTTTAGCCCCGGTTGGTAACACCAACCGGGACTAAAGAGGCCAGCCACGATGGCCCGGCTGGAGGCCCCTTTAGTCCCGGTTGGTGTTACCAACCGGGACTAAAGGGGCCTCCAGCCGGGCCACCGTGGCTGGCCTCTTTAGTCCCGGTTGGTGTTACCAACCGGGGCTAAAGGTCCCTCCATTAGCCCCGGGCCATGGAACCGGGGCTAAAGGTCGGGGCTTTAGTCCCGATTCCTTAGCCCTGGCTCCATGTCCGGGGCTAAAGGCCAAAATGGCCCGGGGCAATAGGCCTGTTCTGTACTAGTGGTAGGGAACAAGCCTCTAAAAGTTATGTATCCGTCTTTATTTAATATAGTTCGTGATCCACATGCGACTGTATCAAAAGTAATGGCCACAAGTCCTCTTAATATCTCCTTTAGAAGGGCTCTGGTGGATAATAAACTTTTAGAGTGACTTAATTTGGTAGCGAGGATCTCCAAATGTTCATTTGGTGGAAGGTTTGGATTTCTTTAAATGGGGCTTAACCAAATCTGGTTTATTTTCCGTACGCTCTATGTATCTTCATCTTATAGATACTCAACCACCTTTCCTTCATAGGAAGATCTGGAAGTTAAAAGTTCCTCTAAAAATTAAAAATTTTCTGTGGTTCCTGCAGCGGGGGGTCGTCCTAACCAAGGACAACCTTGCTAGGAAAAACTGGACTGAGAGCCAACAATGTATTTGTTGCAATAGGAATGAGACTATCCAACACCTGTTCCTAGATTGTCCCTGTGCCAAAATGATTTAGAGGATTATCTTTTACGCTACCAATTTGACCCAACCGAGATCTATCAGACATATGTTTGGTAATTGTCTTATTAATCAGCCTAAACACACCAAAGATTTAGTTTGGGTTGGGGTTGCTGCCATGTGTTGGGCTATCTGGTGATGCCGGAATGATGTTATTTTTAATAAAATAAAATTTAACTCTATTTCGCAGGTCATTTTCAGGGGAGCGTATTGGCTCCGCTCCTGGGCTCAGCTGCAGCGTGATGAGCAAGCCATGGACACCCTCTCATTGATAAGCAAGAAGATAGAAGTGATTGCTTTGGAGATTTCAAATAGAAGGTGGAAGCATGTTTATCTTTTGCTCTAGTCTCATGTTGTCGGTGTTTCTACCCCGGGGGTATGTCACCAACTAGTAATTATGATCGCGTGCTCTCTTCCTGGATGGTGATGCAAGATGACACAAGGATTTATCCTGGTTCGGGCGAAGAAGGCCCTACGTCCAGCGGGGGGAGGATGCTCTTGTATTACTTGCACCTAAGTGCTTGTACAGGGGCGTTACAAGCTCAACAAGCTTGGACCGGAGTCCGGACTCGTCTAGGTATGGTGTTGTATGGGCTTGTGTGCTGACCCGAGTGGAGGTGGATCTAGACTTGTCTATCGTGGAGTTGTGTCACCGGGTGCGTGAAGACCCCTGGTGTCCTCTTTTATAGAGCAAGAGGAGGCCAGGGTTACACAGGGATGATACAGGAGTCGGGATGTATGATGCCCAATACGACAGAGGGTAGGAATTCTGTCTTGTCGGGGTCACTGTAGCCGGCGTGGGGGCTGCTGTTGAAGCGTCCTTGAAGCGTGGCCTCCATCCCTGGCGCGGACGTGGAGACGTGGCGACGTGGAGGTCATGCAGCGCCCATCCCGGCGCGTACATAACGTGGCAGGGTCCCTCCGGGTCTTGGGGGTACCTGTCCTCCAATAGCAGGAAAGCCGTCAGGGCTCGAGGGGCGCAGGGCCGGCCTCGAGGTGGCGTTTACGTGGGGCTCGAGCCCCCGCAGCCGCAGGTATGGGCAAGTCCCGGAAAGCCCGGCCGAACAGCGGGAATCCAGGCTTCGAGAGGTGGCTCGAGGGTGCTACAGTGCAAGGTATGGCCGGACAATGCTGTACTTGCGCCTTTTTGCCCATACTTGAGGTGAAAGCGAGATTTGACTGTGGCTCCGGTTTACTGTGGCGCACGTCGGGTTTCAGAGGACGTGACCGGAGTAGGTGAACGCATTAAATGCGCAGTGTGGGATTGCATCCGAAGTCTGGCGCTGCTCGAAGGAGATGTGAAATGTCTCGAGGGATAGGCTATCGTGCTTGAGAGGCTCGAGGTCCCCGCGCGGGGTCTCGAGGAGCGGTGTACGGCTGTGGTGGGCTCGAGGCCTAGGTGCCAGGGCTCGAGGGGTAGGTTGCCGGGAGGCGGTCGGTAAGGCTTTGGCGAGTCTAAGCTTCCTGGCGGAGGGTCGGTGCGGCCGGCCTCGAGGGTTTGGTTTTTAGGGAGCTAGACTAGTTTCTCCTCTTATTAATTGGTGTTCTAGGTTTAACTTGTTTGTTTTGCGTCGATTGGGGGTACCCATTTGGTGTTCCCCCGACACATGTGTTTTAGTTTCAAACTCGGGTTTGTTCTTTATCGTACGTGCGTTGAATGACTTTGTAATAATTGGTTGTGTACATCCTCGGATGTAGAGGCCGGATATTTTATCCATTATCTAAAAAAATATATTTACTGATCATACATACAACAACGGGCACCAGTAGTATCATTCGGCTCTGCAATATGCCAATATGTTAGAGAAAAAAACAAGTTACATATGGACAAATTGATAGATATGTAATTAATGCAGTATTCGTTCTCATCGATATCTCTTGAACCTTGCATGCATGTGATCGACATATGTGACTATGTGAGATCGATGAGGAGTATATATATACTACATATACTACGCAAACCCCTGCTATAAGTGTTGGTAATAGTAACAACCAGCAAGTGTATATGTACGTACGCTGTCTCCAATGATAGCGGCATGATATGAAGCACCAGCAAGTAAACAATGGCGCCCTTTCAGCCTGTCAAAAAAAAAAAAAAAGCCTGTCAATAAAATGGCGCTCTTTCTCTCTTCTATCATGGGGTGAATCCTATCCTAAGTATTCTACAACACGCACACCAAAAAATGTGCACCTTTGGGAAAGCAATTCAAGCAGCTAAAGCCATAGCTACTAGGCAAGGTCGTTGTAAAATAGGAGTAAGAACCTCTAGCTCCTCTGACCAGCTGGTAAAACATGGAGCACTAAAAGTATTTACCCTTACCCTTAAGTTTATTTCAAACAATAAAAGTATCTAAGCTACCCTATACCCTGCAACCTGCAAAGCAGAGAGAAAACGAGTGAATTGAAGCTTCTTCCACATCCATGATGGCCAAGTGAGTGAGGGACTGAGAGGGTGGCGTGTGCACATGCATGATTCTTTACTTATTGTTAACTCCATCTACAAATCTAGGCAGTCTGCTGTGTAGCGCTGTGCCGAGCGAGGAGGCATGGGTAGACGCCTTTACTACACTTTCCAGCTGGGCTAGGCTAGTGTTCCGGGTTGAACTTGAACGACCCACACGATGATTTTTTTTTTCTTTTCATAAAACGATGTTGTATATTAAACGGCGTTAGTTATTATGAGAACAATTTTATATACCCAAATCACATCGATCATTAATCTGAATACGCACGACGGAAAACTCAGAAAGTAATTACCGCTGTAAAAAGAGCCAGCGAGATTACCAAATAAATTAGGGCCTGAATTAACACGGAGGCAGCCAACCAATGCAGTCAGTCACTTGAAGCCAATTCGATCAGGTACGTGTCCCTCTCAATTCTCATGTCGTTTTCCTCCTTCATGCTTGCGTGCCGTTGTAGTACGTGGTCAATTCTTTCACAGGCCGTTGTACTGTAGTAACATACAGTAAACATGCTGAAAAAACGGGATAGCGAGCAGTACAGTACTCCTCGCCCTCTGCATCACTAGCAGCAGCAGCAGCAGCATAGAGAGTGGGCATTTTTCTTTTCGCTGACCCCAAGGTGTCTCGGAGCTCGTGTCGATGCGTACGTCCTGCATTTCCCCCACAAACATCCCTCCCCCATCGTCCCCGGATCCGTGAATATGTTCGATCCCATCAGGCTGTGGGCCTGCACTTCACACACACTCGCTGCAACATTCCAAAAACTCTAATCTTGTTCCATTTTGTCCCTCGGTGCCCATAGCTAGACGACTGAAGAAACGCCAACGGCCGCTCGCTTCCGGTTGACAAAGGGGAAAAAAAAACAGTACTAGTATATCCAGCAGAGCAATTCTATAACACTGCATGCATGAACGTACATGATGCTCTATACAGATGTACTGTATATATGCACGATCAGCATAGGAGTAGTAGAGGGGAAATCAGAAATTGTATCTTTGGATTCTGTGTGTGCACACACGGGCCCAAGACAAGAATATATATGCACATGAACGTAGTACTCCGTAACAGTAACATTGTGCAACGCCACAAGAATATATATGCATGCACATGATTTTTTTTAGCAATTGCTCCTACTATAGCTGCTCGGAAAGGTGTAGACTTTGTCAGGCTTGCCTTTGTTGCTGCTACCCTGTAGCACATCTCTCTCTCTCACACACACACTCTCTCGATCTTCCTCTCCCTGCTGTGTGTATGTAGTATAAAAACACCAAAGCCTTTTTCTCTGTTGTCTTCTTCTACTCCTCACCCTCAAACTAAACTAGCTAAGCTACTCAAGAAAATGCCTCTTCTTCTTCTTGCTCTCCTCCCTGTCCCAACAATGGAGCTGATGAGCGCCGCCGCCACCTGTTCTACTACCGCTGCTGCTCCAGTTGCAGCAACCTGGCCACCGTATTTGGGGATCCAAGAGAGCAGCCGGAACGGAACAAGCCTCACAGACAGGCGAGGCCGGCCGGCGAGCAGCTCGCATTGAGCTGTCGCACCACCACTATGCTGCTGCTGCATATGCTGTGCTGCGAGCTGCGCGCGCGGAGCATATGCATGGAGGCAGCAGAAGTGTGAGGTGTGAGCGCTTGGTGGGGAATTGAGGCGTCATGGTCCGAGATATATATACATGTCTCATTTGCTAGGTATCTAAGATTATTTTTAATTAGTTTTACTATTATTAGTACTCCGATCCTGGAACATCGTTGTCGTCTTGTATTTCCTTTTCCTCTCTTGTTTTTGTTTCAAATTCCTTCCCGGCCCGGCCTTTTCTCTTTGGTAGTAATTAAGAAGCTGTAAGTGACGCATTCTTGGCGTGTGTGTACGTGTGGAGCTCGTTCTGTGATGTTAGGCATCGATCCCAACAGTCTTCTTTGAGCAGCATTGTTTATTAGTAGTATATATATGATATGTAAGCAGTTGAGGAAGACTGAAGTCTTAAGCCTGGAATGCATCAGTTACACTTTGTCATGTACGTGCGCATGTAATCTCTCAGTTTTCATCCTCCTTGTTCCTTTTGTATTCTACTACATTTCTCTACTACTTCTACTCTTATATCCACTGACAAAGTGACAAACTATATATTATGTACTGTGGCATGCCCTATATTATTGTTGTTGAGCTGGAACTCAAAAGTGCATCTATGTTTGCTTCTTCCTCTTATATTTGAGTGCTTTTGGGTGTTTAATTATTACATCGATCTGTCTGTGCTCCTCCTCCTCCTCCATAAAGCAGGTAGCAGTACATCTTGCGGATTAACACTATATAGTATGTAGTTTCTATACCTCCGGTTGCGCATAAGCAAGCAGCAGTCTATATGCTGCCAATACGACTTCAACTGTCGACCTTAATATAATTTGTCACTAGCTGCAGTAAACTTGTAAAGGGGTGATAACTGGAAGTTACACAGCATGTAATGTAATAGTACTATAGCTACACAATACACAGATGCATGGAGGTAGCATGGACATTTCACCTATCTGCTTATATCCATCCTTGTGCCCACACCTCACTAGTAGAGGATGGGCCTTTAGTCCCGGGTCCTAGGGACCTTTAGTCCCGGTTCTGGACCCGGGACTACGGTTCCGGGACTAAAGGTTTGCTACAGTATTCGACCCGGGACTAAAGGTTTGGAATAAAAACGAAAAAATGTTGTGGCTGTGGAGATTCGAACTCAAGACCGCACAGTTAGCCTTCACGTGCGCGCGTTACCAACTGAGCTACACTACACATCTAACAAAATAGGATACTCCTTCTTTTTAAATTGTGTCTGGAAGGACCTTTAGTCTCGGTTGGTGTTACCAACCGGGACTAAAAGGTCCTTTAGTCCCGGTTGGTAATACCAACCGGGACTAAAGGTCCTACCTTTAGTCCCGGTTGGTATTACCAACCGGGACTAAAGAACACTGACCCTTTAGCCCCGGTTGCCTCTCGGTTGCCTCGAGGAAAAGGAACCTTTAGTCCCGGTTGGTGTTACCAACCGGGACTAAAGAACTTTTAGCCCCGGACACAAAAATATTCGAGGCTAATGTCCGAATCTGTCTATCGCCCAAAGGCCATTTCTCTAGTAGTGCCTATTGCAATCCCAGCGAGAGAGAGCATTGTTCCAATATTTGTGTGTGATAACTATACTGAACTATTATATTTACTGAATGTACATGGCACATCAGCAAGCCCTAGCAGCTAGATCCCCTGTTGTTGGGTTTTCACTTTTCAGAATTAAGAAGAAAGGAGTAGCTAGTGATGATGCTAGTACATGCCAAATAATTCTCCATCCCCACGTACTGTATATACGTACGGCTTCACTCAATGTAATGTACTGTATCCGTATATATACATCCCAGATGGCCAGATAGATGCAGCGCGCCTACATATGTAGGCGGATGTGTTTAATGCGCACCTCGATCAATAATTGGCATTAGAGACAATATATTCCCCTT
This sequence comes from Coix lacryma-jobi var. lacryma-jobi, assembly GCA_009763385.1. NCBI lineage: Eukaryota > Viridiplantae > Streptophyta > Magnoliopsida > Poales > Poaceae > Coix > Coix lacryma-jobi. Next base: position 32,521,572 of record CM019827.1, read on the forward strand.
CGGCCCTTCTAAACAACATTCACAGCGCACAGCAGAAGGAATATAATGAATAATCTAGCCCGTGCCGCTGCCGGCCGGCCGGTGGTGGTACCACACTGAACTCTGAAGAAACAAGATGAGACGGGGGATCCGGCTTTGCACAAATCAAACACATGCATCCGGCCATCATCGTCGTCCATGCATGGCAGCTCGTCTTGCATGGCAGCTTGCTGATAGTCCCATTGGACACGCTTGCTAGCTGCTGCATCCTGCAGCCCATGCAGCTAGATGGTCTGGACGTCTGGTGCACTAGCGCAGTGCTTGCCTGGGGCGGCTGGCCCTGGATTGCCGTCGATGCTGTGTGGTCTTTGCACCATCACACACGCGCACACACAGACAGACGGGGATGCTAGCCTTCTTGACTGCATTCAAACTCTCTCTGGCTTTTTAATGCTCCGCGGCAGGGAATATTCAGCGGCTGTGCAGGGTCGAATGCATGCAACGCCACTGTGCCTCATTTATGGGCCGGGGACGCCGCCTTTATACCTTTGCTTTCGATTGGTGTCGCATGGCATTGGCAGCACTCTCCCGTCTGTGCCCTACTCTGTGCTGCGCGCGCCTCGATCAGCTGCCGGGCCTGCTGGGGCCAGATGGCCATGGATGGAAGCAAGCTGGACCGAGGAGGAGGTACAGGAATCAGGAAGGGAGCATGCATACTTGCGTAGCCATTGCAATGGCTGACTGGCTGTGTATGTACATCTGACTGCATAGCGCTACCACCCATCAGCTTCCTTGCTCTTGCAAACTTGCTACTTGCATGTGATGAGCTGAGTGATCAGTGACCTTGCGGTATGCTCGAGAAGAATTATAGGTACTGCACTAGTGCTACACTACAATTCCGCAGAAGGCAATAGCAGCAGCAACTACCCGTGCCGTGAGGCCGTGATTAGCTACATCCGAGCTTATCCGCAACTGTTGCTTAAGTGTGTCATGCATGTGAACGGAGTACATCAAATTTAATCATATTTTAAATTGTTAAGTTTAGAGATGTAAAAATCATATAAATAAATTTGTCTTGAAAAATACTTCTATAAAAATATACATATACCATTTTACAACAAATATTTTTAAAGAAACAAGTGGTCAAAATTATACTTTAAAGACCATCACTACGGGAAAACCAATCTTTGTCGAGTGTCTGGGGCTTTGCCGAGTGCCAAATTTCGGGCACTGGGCAAAGAGCCTCTTTGCCGAGTGTCGGCCACGTGGCACTCGGCAAAGCGCAAACACAAGGCAAAGGATACCGACACTCGGCAAAGAAAGGCACTAGGCAAAGAGCCCCTCTTTGCCGAGTAGCAGCCACGTGGCACTCGGCAAAGCATGTGGCCCCGAACTGTGCCACGTGGTCAGGTCTTTGCCGAGTGCCAGCCTGGCGGCACTCGGCAAAGAGCCCCTCTTTGCCGAGTGCCAGCCACGCGGCACTCGGCACTCGGCAAAGCATGTGACCCCGAACTGCGCCACGTGGTCGGGTCTTTGCCGAGTGCCGTCAGGCTGGCACTCGGCAAAGAGCCCCTCTTCGCCGAGTGCCAGCCACGTGGCACTCGGCAAAGAGCTCTTTGTCTAGTGTTTTTTTGACACTCGGCAAAGCTAGTTTTTAAATTACACTCGGCAAAGCCCTTTGCCGACATTTTCTTTGTCGAGTGCTTTTTACCGAGTGCGGCACTCGGCGAAGCCTTCGCCGAGTGCAAAAGACTCCGATCTTCTGTAGTGCATGTCGCTGTCCTAAATGACTTTTATTTTTGATACGTCAGGGTACAAGGCAAATACTAATAGATTAATTATAGAATATATTTTTATACTAAACTTTATTAGAGACACGTACAAATGTTAATACTATTTCTAGTAAGCTTTATTAGAGGCACAAACGTTAATAATATTTCATTATAAACTTGGGCAGGCTTAAACTAACTTTACATGCATAAATTCTATAGTTATATTTGACGAAAAGGTGAGGATATCCCAGCTACCATAAGTACAAATTTGCGCAGCTGTACAAGTTTAAGGTTGCTTCAAGCACCTGATCGATATACTTACAGATGTGATATTAGCATGCAGATAAGCATATGACATTATTATTCCAGTCCTCTTTTTGTTGGTTGCTACGACCACGGATGGACCATTTATAATTAATTATTTGTCTCATTGCAGAGTGAGGTGTGGTATGCTACAACGCCGACACTCCAGCTATACTGTGTAATAAGATGTTACCCGTGACCACAAAACAGTAACATGGTTGTACTGTATATGAATATGAATAGTGCCTCACTGATGGCTGTCCCCACTTACATAAGGACATCCGCAATGATATGAATAAGTTACTAGCTCTAATCTAACTTTCTAAATAGTGCTAGCTCTTATCGTATACTATGTAGCTCATAACATGAATAGCCTCACATAATACTTTCACATAATCTTAGAATATGTGTATGAGCCTAATTACACTAGTAGAGAAACGACCTTTTATCGTTGACCAAAATATATTTAGTCCCCGGTTTCAAACTCGTAACCGTGACTAAAAGAGGACTGAGACCTTTAGTCCCGGTTTGTAGTAAAAACTGGGACCAATTCCACCTTTTAGTCTTGGTCGTAAAAGTCACAAAAGTATGTTAGTCCAAAAAAAATTAGTCCCTGTTGAAAACATGAACCCGGACTAAAGGTGTGACTCTTAGTCCCGGTTTGAAACACGAATCTGGACTAAAGACACCTTTAGTCCCGGTTATCTCAAATCCTGACTGAAGGTGCCTACAGAGTGAATTTAAAAGAAAAGCGTATCTTATCTTTGTCAGATCTACGGTGTATGTAGTTGACATGGCAACACGCGCAAGGACTATAGTAGGAGGTCTTGAGTTTGAATCTCCTCACGCCCACACTTTTTTCTCCGTATAAACACCTTTAGTTCCGGTTGTAGAGATCCGGGACAAAAAAATTAGGACCTTTAGTCCCGATTACGCAGGCGTTATGAACCGGGACTAAATAAAGCCCATACTTGCACTAGTGTTAGCTCCTAATATAAAAACTATAGTTTCACAACATGTCATAGTAAATCTAAAACAAAAAACTTGTGTATGAGTTTTCTTTTTTTTTAAAAAAAAATTGATGGCCAAAAAAATAAATATTTCACTTATATAAAAATACGGAGAGAGAAGTAATAATACACCGACAGTGTGGTGCAAGTGGGTTGCGTTGCGCCTCTTGACGGGTATCTCTGCTGCTGAGGAACACGGAGAGAAAGAATTGAACAAAATGCGTGTGCTCTGTATTGAGCAGGCAGCTATAGCTTTAGCTACCACCAATTTATCTCATTCTTGTTCATTTCCATCCTCCTGATTATCGGACGACCAGCGAGCACACAATTACCACTGTAGGATATCGATCTCTGAAGAAATGTCACGGGATAGGGATTGGCAATATACCACTTCACATACTGGCTCTGCGTATGTGTACGCGTACTTGTTGGTGCCGTCTGCTGTGTGACTGTCCCCCGGCCCACGCACCCAGGCACAGCTAGCTCTTGCTACGCGCGTACGGAGTACGTGTACGTATGTCGAGGCGCGCAGCATCTGCAGATGTCTACGCGCGCTTCGCGCCCTCCCCTCCAAAAATGGGCGCTTGTTCGGCGGATCTGCGATCGATGCGCGCGCAACACGACGGCGTGGGCTCAGCTCGATCATCAATGATGGGCCAGCCCGGCCGGCAGCCGGCCAGCTCCGCTTCCTCGCATGCTAGTAGAAAATAGAGAATTCTACTCGAAAAAAAGTACTTCCTCTATTTTAAATTATAAATCATTCTAAGAATTTTAAAAAGCCAAAGTTGATCGAAACATTATTAAAATAGACCAAATAATTTCAAACGAACAGAGCCTTAAACTGCTGTGTTTACTGCTGATTACCAAGTCTAGTACAAGCGCTCGAAAAGGAGGGAAATCTACTACATACAGGACAGTGTGTGTGTTCTGTCACTGCGTACAAAGGCGGGCATATCCGCATAGGCGCATAGTGCATACAAACGCGAAGTAGTACGGTAATTCAGGAATTGTGTAAGTGCAATTACTTTCAAAAACAGTTTAGAAATTTGCTCTACTTAGTCCACGTCACTTTCTCATTTCTCATCTATGACGTAGCACCAATCTCCTCCACCAAAACCTAGGAGCATCTCCAACCGTTATTCGATAAAGCTCCTTTCTGCATTAAGGCTCCCTTTGGTAGGTCTCCGGCTCCTTCGGAAAGAACTTCGACTTTGGGTAGTTCCTCATATGGAGTAGCTTCTTTGGAGAGCCAGAACCGTGTTTTAGAAAATATTTGACAAAGACAACTCTAGTAGCAGCATTGCAATAACTTAAGTTATATATGTTTGTGATGATGAACCAGGAGAAGACATTTTTTTTTTTTGCCTCTGACTCCTCTATATAAAATGGCTCCCCTCTAGGCTCCTTGCAAGGAGCCATTTTTAGATGCCGGTTTTGCATGGCTCCCTACACGGAGCCGGAGCCAGAACCCTGCCAAACAGGGCCTAAATTGTCATACTGAGGGAGATGGATCGATTTTCTTGCTCAAGTAACTCCCCAATAAGCCTCTATTTTTTCGGGGTAGCCATAAAAAACTCTTCTCCCCTCAAATAAACTGGAAGTTCGATCTCCCCCCAAATAGAGTGGTGTCCACCCCAGCTACCTCTTCTCTCTCTCCTATTTATGCTTGGGATGCATGGTTGCCATCAACAGCAGAGGTCCAACCCTTTGATGCATCGACTCCAAACCCTTAATACCTATGCTCGTCGGTGTGTCGCCTCCAACCCTATGCTACATGTGCCCACGTTGCCTCCAGTAGCAGACCCAGCAAGCAGCAGCAGCCTGGGCGATGCAATTGTACATTGCTCCTAGCCCAGATAAAACCATACTCCTCCGTCCCTAAAAAAGAGTCATTTTCGCTTTCCAAAAAGTCAATAGATTTCAACTTTGACCAAATATATATAATAAAATATTAATATTTATGTTACATAATTAGTATCATTGGATAGATTTTTAGATATATCTTTATAATAAAATTATTTGGAGATAAAAATATTGCACATATTTTGTATAAACTTAGTCAAAGTTGAGAAAATTTGATCAGCACGCATACCATAGCGACTCTTTTTTATGGGACGGAGTAGTACTCGGCTAATGAGCTGTCTATTGGGCCCTAAGCGATTACCAAGCCAGGAGCCCGGGCAAGGGCCCAGGGTCGTCGGGCCCTGGGTCCGCCTATGGCTGCCTCCAACCCCATGTTGCACGTGCTAGCGAGAATTAGGTCTTCATAGTATCTTTCATCCCTTTTGTTGTTGTTATTGTTACCATCTAGTTCATCTTCATAGTACATCTTTAATTAGCTAGGTACTTATAATTATAGTGATCTATTTATTTGCTCACGTTAAAATGATCTTCAATAGTATGTATATTATTTAAGATTAGCCACTGCTACGGACGGAGGCAAGGCTTTTGGCTTTTTGGAGGCAGACAAAACAAGCCGAAAATTCTGCTTTAATGCAGACCTACGAAGGCAGCTGCTTTGCCCGCCTCAGTTAATCGGTTAACAGAGGAAATCGCGTAATGTGGCCCATCTCTGTTATCTGTTAACCATTAATCGAGGCGGGTGCTCTACCACTGAATAACGAAGGCGAGCGTCAAACGTGTCTGCCTCCATTAACTAAAGAGTAGTGTCTCACAAAAAATTTATCTTCCTTGTCTTCATTTATTATTGTCATCACATAGATTCTTTTTCTGGCCTAAGAATTGGATTGGTCGGATTAAGAGCGGCATATATTTTGACCCATTATCATTATCTTTCGCAGAACACTACTAAAATAGTTAAAATCAGCTATAAACAATTTTAAATCAATAGCTAAAATCAGTTATAAATAAGTTCAAACGAACATATAGCTAACGAGGCAAAGGCGACCTTCTGTGTAACACCAGAGTTGACGTTAATAAATCCGCTCGCTGGTAGGAGTAGCGCTCTGCTCGTGATCAGGCCTAGATCCGGGAAGACAGAACGTAAAGTAGCCATGCAAGCCAACAGACGGTAGCAGCATAGTACTGCATACTGTATGCAGGATGTGTAGAAAGATGGGACGATCAGAGTAGCGTGCGCCGCGCATGTAAGCAGCAACGATCGCGCAGCGCCTATACTATACAGGATCTGCCGACCGGTAGATGAAGGTATACTAAATTAATAATGCGCGAGGGGGGGGGGGGGGGGGGGGGGGGGTCAGGTGTGCATTTGTGCAGGCCGGAGCCAGTACTGCCTCTGTCTGAATCGATGAACTACTGAACGCGAAGCAGCAAAGCAACGAGCAGGAAAGCTGCTGGAAGCCTTTATTTGATCGATCGAGTTCACTGTGCACATCAATACCGTGCCATAATGCCACGCTCATCATCAAGCTCGCCCTTGGATACGCCTGACACGACCGGATTCGATCTGTACCGACCACGCACAGTTTCTTGACCCACACCTAGCTTGTATAAAGATCAGATACCTGATGATGCTATCAGACAAGTTCTCAGGCGGCCGAGGAGAATAACGCCGGCGTTAGAGGGTTCGAGGTCGGGGCTGGATGTATATGTTCTGGCTCTATTTGTGTTGTTCATTCAGGTCACGACTGCCCGGCCACTTGCATGCCCAGCAGCGGCATCGTGCGCGTTCCAATCCAACGCGTGGGCTCCTGCACATTGACCCAAAGCGCGCGGCGCCGCGCCGCGAGCGTCGTCACTGTGCCGGGCTGCCGGCGGCACAGCCCGCATGCAGTGATCAGTTCTGGCGATGCCAGCACGGACCGGACAGGACAGGACAGAGACATGCCGCTGGAATCTCAGGATGGAAAAACGTGAGATGCCGGCGGCCGGCCGAGCGCTCTGCGTCTGGTGGAGGAGGGGGGCACTGGGGCAGGCTCTCTCAGCACTCCGCTGTGGAATCGGCACAGCGCCAGGCCACGACGCATCCATATCCATGGAGCGTGCGTGCGCACGGGGAATATGCCCCGGCCCGACCCACGGCCACGGGCCACGGCGCGCGCGCATCGTCGTACCCCGTGGTGGAGACTGGCGCGTGCATGCGCACGGGAATATGCCGGTTGCCGGACTACCGCGACAATTGTTTTTGTTGGTCCCCTGCTCCGGGCTCCGGCCGGATCCGCATGGCATGGACGCATCACACGCATGGTACTCTGGAGCGTGCGGGCGGGCGGGCCAGGGGCCGTGCCATTAATCGCAGCGGCTCTGTGCTCGGGTCGCGGCTCCTCGCCCTCGTCACTGTGGTGATCCCGTCTCAACTCAACTCTGCCGTCCCCGTCCGTCCGTCTCCACAGACCACAGGTCAGGTTCTCCATCAGTTATCTCTCTCTGCTTCGCTCGAGTCCTATCATCCCAAACGCTGCTCATGCTGTATTGTTGTCGTCGTACTGCACTACAGTCTACAGCACTCCTCATGCATGATCCAAATTGTATTTGCAACGTTGACTTCCACAGAGCCACAGTCCAACGAGTGTGCGTGGCGCTCAATTTAAATGTGGTAGTTGCGCCTTTCCGAAGCAGGGCACACCTTCTTTGGCTTCTTGCATGCATGGCGTGCTTGGGTGCCGCCCTACTCGATTTTTTTTTATTAATAACCCAATTAAATAAAAAATTTCATAAACAACACTGTCCATTTTTTTTTCAAAACTAACCCTTTTGCCGCGCCGTCCCCAGTGGCGCGGCAAAAGCGTTAGCCGCGCCATGCATGGCGGCGCGGCAAAAGCGCCACCGTGGCACCGCCCGGCCACGCAGACCCGGGTGGGCCCCGCTCGTCAGTTTGCCGCGCCAGGCCGCCTGGCGCGGCAAAGCCGATCTAGATCTGGCCGCACCGGCTTCTTCCTCCTTCCTCGCCCGCCCGTCCAGGCCTCGCCGCCTCCCGCCGTCGTCCGGTCGCCCGCCGCCGTCCCGTCGTCCCTCCTCCGCCGCCTGCCTCGGCCGCCCGTCTCCCCCTCTGCCTGCCCGAGCACCCCGCCCTCCATCCGGCCGGACAGGGCAGCTCGCCGGCGGCCAGTGGAGCTCGCCGGCGGCCATTGGAGCTCGCCGGCGGCCGGCCCCCTCCCCCCGTTCGCTCTCCTCGGCTCAAGCATCTGAATCTCAGGTATTTTAGTTTTTTTTTGCAAAGTTAGTTAGTTATTTAGTTAGTGACTTAGGTTAGGTAGTTTACTGAGTTAGGGTTAGTTAGTGACTTAGGGTTAGTGAAATAGGTTAGTTTAGTGAGTTAGGGTTAGGTAGTTAGTGACTTAGGGTTTGGTAGTTAGGGACTTAGTTAGTTTAGTGCTTTAGGTTATGTTAGTTACTTAGTGACGTAGTGTGTTAGTAAAGATACGTTAGTTAGGGTTTAGGGTATTTAGTTAGGGTATGGCGAAATATTACTGAAGACACGTTAGTGAAGCCAACTTAGTAAGTAGTTACGCCATTCTTTACTTTTGAGAAGACTATCACTTGACCTTAGTTCCACTATTCATTTTGTAGATGGACACTGTATTCAGATTATTTTATGGAGGCACAGTTAGTACACGAGATGGGTTGTTTGATGATAACATGGAACAAGAACTCGAAGTATTTGATGAGCGTCCTCCTTTTACGGAGCTTATGTTGCGTCTGAAGAAGAAGTTTGATGGTGATTTCTCGTTGAAAGGGAGATTTGACAGTGACAAGATTAGGGCGAACTATGTGTTGATGCCCTTGCGCAACCAGGCTGACTGGGCAAAATACCAGACGATCGTTATGGCATCCAATTCGACCATGGCCGAGATCGTGGTAGAGGACGGTTGGAGGAAGCAGGCAGAGGCGTCCAATGATGGCAACGAAGGTGAAGCACAGGAGGTAGGGGATGATGACGATGCAGCTCCGATGAGTATGGACGTTGATGGTCACCCGACGCAGGAGACAGTGCATCCATCTGAAAATGCTCACGTTGACGTCGGTCAAATAAACAATGATTTTGATGTGGCCGACCTAGAGTGGCTGGAGCAGGAAGAGCAGGAGGCACAAATGTTTGATGAAAACTATGATTCTGATGATGATTCAGATTATGACGAAGAAGAGGACAGTTATATTTCTGCTATGCCTGAGCCAGTTTGTGCTATTCCACAACCGGTTCGTGCTATGCCACAACCGGTTCCTCAGAATATGCATCCTCTAGGGAGACTAGTCACTGATATACCAGAGGATCATACACATTTTGATTCGTGGAGGCGTTTGAGCGAAGCGAGGTATTATGTTGCGCCTGATCCTTTGACTGAGACAGAGCTGCAACAATTGAGGTCGGTTAACATGCACTTTAGAGGTGTTCCAAGTTATAGCGATGTCAGTATGGTGGACCAGGCAGTTTGTGATACTGGATTGAATCTGTGCAAGCAAACACTGCATAACCATACAGATTGGATTCTTCAGAAGGGTATGATTTTCAACACTATGACTGAGCTGAAGCTTTTCCTTCAGAACTATGTTGTGCATCATCATCGACCGTACACGGTCAACCATTCTGATATTAATTTGAGGTACCAAGTCAAGTGTTTGAGTCTTGGTTGTCCGTGGAGGCTGAATGCTCGCAACAGAACTGATGGCAAGTGGAGGATCAGTAAAGTAGTACAACCGCATACGTGTTTTACAAATCAGGGACAAGAAGAACATCCTCAATTGACGACAAGATACCTTGCACGGCGCATTTTGGCATTTGTTGATGATGACGCCGACGTATCTGTTTCAAAATTGATTATCTCCATATTTGGATTCACAGGCTATAAGGTGACTTATGGAAAGGCGTGGTGTGCGAAGCAGATCACCCTTGCAATTCGTTGGGGTGGTTGGGATGAAGCGTACAACAGGATTCCACGGATTTTGTGTGCAATGGCATACTATAACCCTGGCCTAAAATGGTTTACACACACCAACGGGCACTATATGGACCGCAATACCGGCAAGGTTACACATGTGCTTCAGCGTGTATTTTGGTCTTTTGCACAAACAGAGCATGCGTATCAGTACTGTCGTCCAGTCATACTTGTGGACGGTACTTTCTTGACCGGAGCGTACAAGGGTGTGTTGATGATGGCGGCGGCTGTTGATCCCGAGGACCAGATAGTTCCAATTGCTTTCGCCTTGGCTGAGGAGGAGAACGTTGAGTCTTGGTCTTGGTTCATGGCCCTTCTACGGATACAAGTGTTAGGGCCTTCTCGGACAATATGTTTGATTTCGGATTGTCATCTCGGGTTGCTTCGTGCCGCAGAGGAGGAGATAGAGGGTTGTCCTCCTCTAGTGCATAGATGATGCATGCGTCACTTTGCCGCCAATTTCTGGCGTTGGCAGAGAAAAAGGAGGTTTGTGCCAAGGTGAAAGAGCTAGGTTGTGTTAAAACTGAGCACAAATTCAAGGAAACAATGGAAGAGTTGGACAAAATGTTAAACAGTGCTGCCAGGGCCTGGATCGAGAGACAGATGGAACACAAGGAGAAGTGGGCGCTTGCTTACGATGAGGGCGGTTGCCGGTTCGGCATAATGACCACCAACTCATCGGAGTCTTTCAACAAGGTATTCACCGGTGTTAGAGCCTTGCCCGTTTCTGGAATCGTTGAGTACTCATTTCATAAGACCAACGAGTACTTCGTGAAAAGGTGGTCCATTGCTCAAGAGAACCTACAAACGGATGGTGAATTTGGAAAGGCGGGAAAGGAGCACATTCAGGAAAATAAGATCTGGGCAACGCAGCAAACTTGTGAGGCTTATGGACCAACCAGACAAATCTATAATGTTCGAGCAAAGGGTGGAACTACCTTGGGCGGGGAACGTTATGGTGGTCGCAACTACCGGATCGATCTTGAAAGAGTGGAATGCAGTTGTAACGTGCCGCAGATAATGCATGCCCCTTGCTCTCACATGATTGCGTCCTGTAGAGCGCGCGGATATAACTACAAGGCCCTACTGAAAGGTCCTTGTTTGGTTTTGGTAATTGAGTGACAACCTAGGTGAACTAATATGTGCTTATGTGAGATACACAGGAAATTAGTTCACATATGAATGAGCAATGAAGGAGCTTATTGCATATGAGACATGACATGGAGTCATGTGGCTAAGATGGTGAAGATCAAGGCGAGACTTGGCTTGATGGACCGGTTGCAAAGGTGAAGGGCAAGTTGGAGGCTTTGAAGCCGTTGGTACCGAGTGTCGGGAGGCTTAAGCAAGACTTGGCGTCGAAGGACCGAAGCGATGGTGAAGAGCAAGTGATGTCAAGATCGATGGACCATGGAGGCCATGTGATGATATGAAGTGGATCATATCATTTGATGAAGAGGTTGGTGCATGTGTTGCATCAACACATGGAGGAGATGGAATGGAATGCGCATGGCAAAGGTATACTTATAGGGCATTTCATTTCACCGGTCATAGGTGTGTAGAGAAGTTTATGACCGGGTTTAGGATAGATGGCCGTACTATTAAGAGGAGCAAACTTGTTTGCATATCGGTCATCTAGTGCCACTTGAGCGATCTAACTTTGCGATGTTGCTAAGATCGAGTGGCGTTGTGAGTGAAAGAGAAAATCCTTTGAAAATGATTGTGAAAATGCTAACACACATGCACATGATGTTGTATACTCTTGGTGGTGTTGGCACATTTGCAAAGGAGTTGCTGGAGTTGCTTTGGATCAACACAGAGAAGAAAATGAAGTTTTCTGTATATGGTCGGTAGTACCGCCCAAGGGGGTCGGTAGTACCGCCCATGGGTGCTGCGTGCAACCTTCTCTGTGTTGGGGCTGATTTGGCCTGGCGGTAGTACCGCCATAACCTCGGTACTACCGCTCGCGGTGGTACCGACCAGAGGGTCGGTGGTACCGTGGCCCTGAAGGGTTTTTGCAAGCTCTCTGGAAGTGGCCAGTTTTGGCCTACCGGTAGTACCGCCATAACCTCGGTAGTACCGGGCTCGGTAGTACCGACCAGGGGGTCGGTAGTACCAAGGTTTGAAGGAAGTTTTGGAGGCTCTCTGGAAGCGGCCAGTTTTGGCCTGGCGGTAGTACCGCCATTATGTCGGTACTACCGCCCTCGGTGGTACCGAGGTCAGGAAGTTGTCTGGGAGCTCTCTGTGTAAGTCCCAGGATGACCTGTCGGTAGTACCGCCATAGGGCCGGTACTACCGACCGTCGGAGGTACCGACCAAGAGTCGGTTGTTCATTTTGGTCAACGCGCCGTGTGTAAACGGCTAGTTCTGACACTGTCGGTACTACCGCCCAGGGGGTCGGTACTACCGACCGAAGCGCAGAAAAGGGGAAACGGCTAGTTGGCCGCTCCCCTCTATATATAGTCGTTGGGGCCGGCTTTGGGCCTGTTGTTCGAGCACTCCAAAGCCTTGGTGGCTTATGTGGATGTGCTTGGGAGCCCTCTAACTCGCTTGTGCTTGCTAGTGTGCGAATCTATTGCGAGTGAGCGATTCTAGTGCGTTGCTTTGAGAGATTGCATCGAGTGGCACTAGGTGTTCGAGTTGCAAGCCGGTGGTGCTTATTACTCTTGGAGGTTGCCACCTCCTAGACGGCTTGGTGATCGAGTCTCCGTCGTGAAGCCCGCGTGAAGATTGTGCGTGGCTCCGGAGAAGGATTGTGAGGGGCATTGTGCTCGCCCCGCGGGGATCGCGAAGAGCAACTCTAGTAGAGCGTGTCATTGAGTTACCCTCACTTGTGGGTGAGTTCTTGCGGCGCTCGAGTGTCGAGCTAGGTGTGGTGCCTATTAGCCGCCGAACTACCAAAGTGTGTGGTCGACACAACGGGGACTAGCTTGGTGGCAACCAAGTGAACCTCGGGAGAAAAATCACCGTGTCAACTTCGTGTTCATCTTCTCGGTGGTTTGCAAACTCCATTCACTAGCTTGTATTTACTTGTTCATATACATGTGCTAGTGTAGTTGCTCTTATGATTAGTTAGCTTGTGTAGCTTGCTAGTTACATTCTTTGCTTGTGTAGCATAGAGTTGATCCCATGAGTGACTAGTTGATTTGTAGTCTTGCTAGTCACATTGCTTAGTTTGTGTAGCTAAGTTGAGCTCTCTAATTTGGCTTGTGTAGCCTTGTTATTGAGCATTGCTAGTGAGCTTAGGCTTTGTGCTTTTGCTTAGTGGTATGTGTAGGAGCTCCCCGGTTGATTGAGTACTAGTTGCTTAGGTTTATGTAACCTTGCAAGCTAGAATTGTTTAGGTGAGCTCTAGCTAGCCCGACACCTTATTTGCATTGTTTAGGATCTTTTATAAGGTGTCATAGAGTATAAGTAGAGGGGTGTAGTCTTGGCTAGACCGATAGTTTTAATTCCGCATTTGTTTCGGTTAGCCGATGCGATTAATTTTAGAAAGGACTATTCACCCCCCCCCCCTCTAGTCCGCCATCTCGACCCTTCACCTACCATATATGTCCGAGTACTATCGCCGGAGCAACACCGTCGCAATATGGCAGAGCAGCTTCGAGCCTTACCTTGATCCCACTCAATGGCCTCCATACTTGGGTAGAGACTTTATGCCTGATCCTTTGCTTCTGAAGGTAGGTAAGGGTAGGAGGAGGAAGAAGAGACTAAAGGGGGACATGGACAATATGGATAGGTATGGCGGGGCGACTTCGACCAGACACCGAGCACGAACCTATGCTCTGTTTTCCACATGCCAGGGCATAATGCAGCCTTCCATCGTAGACAAAGACAACAGGTGTACAACGACACCACTTGATTTGTATCTTTAGTTATATTAATTATTTGAATGTTTTTGTTATTTTTGTACATATGTCTTTCATTTGTTTTAATGCTTTATTATTTTAGACGTTGTACTAACCTGATCGCATGTTTTGTTTAAACAGGATGGCGAACCATTCGGCGTACCCTCTCTTTGAGGCGTACTACGACGCCGAGCACCGGGCGCACAGGCTGACGGACTACGCCCCTCCGGAGCGTTTGACGTTGCTGAGACCGCGCACCCACCTCTGGCACCGGTGAGACGAGCGCTACGCACCCTTCGTACGGCGCGCGGGCTTCTTGGTGCTGGCCCGCGTTGCCAACGATGCGGTGTGCCAGCTCGACCCGGCGCTCCTGACCGCGCTGGAGGACAGGTGGCGTCCCGAGACGCACACCTTCCACCTCGCCTGCGGGGAGATGACGGTGACGTTACAGGACGTGGCCAAGATTTTTGGTCTACACCTAGGCGGGCTCCCCGTGACGGGGATTCTTGACTCGGACACGTGGATGGACACCGTCCACCAGTTCTGTGGTCGTAGGCCCCTGGACGACGCAGATGCCAAGAGGAACAAGTAAGCTACAATTTGTTTTTCTAATTTAGTTGCATACGATTGCTACTATCATGTCCTAACTTCAACTTTTTTAAAACAAACAGGAAGACTTCTGGGGTGCCTTCGTCGTGGATCACCGAGCACTTTGCGTTTTGCCCCCCCCCCCCACGCCGACCCACAGGTAGTGGAGAGGTATGCCAGAGTGTGGCTGTGGCACTTTATTGGGGCCTTCCTGTTTCCCAACTCATCGGGGAACACGATCAGCTGGATGTTCGTCCCCATCCTCGCACAGCCGTGGGAGAACATCGCTGGCTACAGTTGGGGGAGCGTTGTTCTAGCCTGGCTGTACAGACAACTGTGCGAGGGGTGCCAGCGGAGGCAGGCCTCCTCTAGCTTGGGAGGGTGCATGCCCCTGCTCCAGGTTTGGGCCTGGCAGCGGCTGCCTGTGGGTCGTCCCCGTTGTCGAGAGGATGCGGTAAGTACATACCTCTTTCGTGCGTGTGCTTTTACAAATTTACAGTCATTTAACTGATTCAAATTGGAATGCAGGTGTGGACGCACGAGGACACCCGCCCCACTGCTCTGTATGTCTGGTCCACGGCAGATCCAGTTAGAGGCAACCCCCAACGCCGCTACCACCAGTACACGGACTTGCTGGACGTCTTGACACAGCACCAGGTAAGTCCGGAATGAGTTCATTTTTTTATACTGAAACAGGAACATGACTAACTATGTTTGTTCATTAAAAACAGGTCAGTTGGGAGCCCTGGGACCTGTACGATAACGTGTTCGACCCCGCCACGGACCTGGACCGTGTAGACTCGCTTTGCACCGTCCCTCTTATCTGCTTCTACGTGGTCGAGATGCACTTACCCATCAGGGTGATGCGTCAGTTCGGCCTACGACAGGAGTTTCCTCCACCTCTTATTAGCATGGATCAGAGGTTGCACAAGTAAGTATTGTCCACAATCATGTTCAATTACTCTAGTAAAATTCTATCTTATGCTCTAACAGATGGGTTTCCTTTGCATTACAGGGTGAAGCGCCAAACCAGACGGAAGAACCCTGTTGATTGGCGCGCGGAGCACGCCGATCATGTCCTGAGTTGGACAAACAGGTACCAGCTGGACGTTGAGCACGGCGAGCCGTACGACCAGGGCGTCTTCGACCAGTACCTGCAGTGGCTGCACCGGAGCACCAGGTTGCACATTAAGCCACCGTACTACGAGGTCACCGCTGAGGACGAGTCGAACGGCGATGAGGACCCGTACGATGCTACCACTAGGGCAGCGATTCAGCCTGACAGAGCACCTCTACAGAGCTACGTGGTAATATATCATGCCCTTCAACTCTTGTTTGTGTTTCTGTACTTGGTGGACTTACCCTCTCGACTTGTCTCGGCAGGCGTCGCAGCTGTCTCGGTACCCCGACGAGGCAGCGCAGCTTATACACCACACCAGCTCTACTGGGTACCATGGCCTGGTACATGCTTTTCTGCAGGTATCATAACACATTCGAACCACACTTGTAAATCTTAAGAAGTCATAAACTGTACTAATATATATTATTTCGTGATTTGCAGAAAATCAGGAAGGGCTGCAGGAA
Source organism: Coix lacryma-jobi var. lacryma-jobi (assembly GCA_009763385.1). Lineage (NCBI taxonomy): Eukaryota > Viridiplantae > Streptophyta > Magnoliopsida > Poales > Poaceae > Coix > Coix lacryma-jobi. The sequence continues at coordinate 32,537,507 of CM019827.1, forward strand.
GCTTGCTCGGAAGCTAGGGTGCATGGACACAGCGTGGGCCCCACTGCACCTTCCTCAGCCTTCGAGCCCTTTGGTGTCCGACACTGTCCCAGCAGCAGCAGCGTCGTCCGACGCCCGGACGGGAGGCACTTCTGCGGATCCACGCGGAAAGGGCACCACTACAGAGGAGCAGCCCGAGGAGGAGGGGGAGGACGAGGAGGAGCACGACGAGCACACCACACCACCCTACACAGCTAGTGTAGGCTACATGGCCCTCGGCCATAGCTCGCACTACGCTGGAGGGTCCTCCTCCAGAGGTGGCCCGCACCACTCCTCGGACGACACGGCGTGGCAGATACCTGGTGCATACCAGTACCCTAGTGGCTACTACACCAGTCCTGACTGGTAGCCTTGGCCAGAGCAGGGCGCAGCACAAGAGCTAGGGTACTCACAGCTAGGAGGAGCTCCACTACCTACTCAGGAGGACGTGCAGGTACATAAGTTGGCCTCTGTACATTTAAGTTCGTCAGATACATTTAAGTTGTTTGCTAAGATTTATTTGGAATGTTGCAGGGACCTAGTCAGACGCAAGGGTCACCACGCCGGCTGGCACGCGCACGAGACCGCACGAACGTCACGTTCACGCCCAACATGGACCTGTCGCAGCCGAAGCGTCGGAGGCGGCCTCGTCAGCCGTACACACCTAGCTAGGCTTAGTGTTAGACTATATGGATAGCTGATGTATTTGTTAGATAACTTGTTTGAGAACCCTATTATGTACTTCGTGGAGGATTAGCCACTTTGTTACTTTATGACCGCTATTACGTTTGAGTTTATTCAAATTGTGTCAATGTTTGGTTCCTTGTTATTGCGTTTGCAGAAAAAGACAGGAAAAACGAAAAAAACACATTCTCGGGGCTTTGGCTTTGCCGCGCCAACCCTGGGGGCGCGGCTGACGCTTTTGCCGCGCCAGGCGAGGTGGCGCGGCAAATGCATTAGCCGCGCCACGCCGCCTGGCGTGGCAAAAGCGTCAGCCGCGCCCCCAGGTTTGGCGCGGCAAAACCTGGCATCTCATTGCATAGCCTTTTCAGTGTCGTGTCCTGTCCTCATAAGTGCTCTGCAGTTTTGATTCCGATAGACTTTTCAGTGTATAGGCTTTTCAGTATATAGGCTTTTCAGTACATAGGCTTTTCAGTGATTAGATTTTTCAGCGAATAGCCTTTTCAGTTGCAATAACTACATACTCACAATGCAGCTGAGATAATTCACAAGTTCAAAACCAGGGCTCCGCCTATATAAACTCATCGGTGCCTTCCATATTGAACAACTTCATCAGAGTTTGCGAGGTTCGTAGTAGAGATGTCTGGAGGTTCATCCAAAGGCGGGAGAGGAAAGGGTGGGAGGAAGGGACCTCCCATTGTGTGGGAGGGCTCTCTCGGTCCTGATTCCTTCTTAGAGGCACTATATGAGTTTCCCGTTGAGAGAAAAAGGATTTCAGTCGGGACCGTCCTCTTAGGGGATACGATAACCGCTTAGAGGACTGGCCAAAATGCCGCCATGGTGAGGACTGTTTGGTGCAGATGCTCCACGACAACTTGGAGGCAGGCCGATGTTTCTTCAAATGCCCGCGAGCATGGGTAACTTTATTTAATTGTTGTTGCTATGCCTCTCATGTTTGCTAATACTTAGTCATTTTGTGAATGTCAGTCTTCTATTTCAGAAGAAAACTGCGGCTTCACCAGATGGGTGGATCGTCCTCCAATATGGCCGCATCAGCAATACATCTATTATCTGCAGGGTCGTATCGACGATCTTGAAAGAGAAGTTAAAAGCATGCTCAACGACTATGATGATGACGGCAGCGATGCAGGCGGTTCAGATGAAGTAATATGCCTTGATCCATATTGCAACTGCCCGCATCACAAGAACAAGGGGCCTCCACCGCCGCCGCCACCACCGCCACCACCACCACCACCCGCAATGGGAGGCTATTACGGAGAAGGGTCTACTCAGTTTGCTATGTGGGACCAATTCTAGAACTACTTAGACCACTATGTGTGTGTTGTGTTGTGCCAATCAATTACCTAAGGCATGTTAGGATTAGTCTAGGACCTTTTAACCAAGTTACGGTAAAAGGTCCTCACATGCCATGTACTAGTTTGTTGTTCGTGTACTGGTTTTCTCTATTCCATTTCTCGTACTTTATCCCAGAAAAAATCGATGACACGTGAACTACCGCAAACAATACAACATATAAAAAAGTCGAACAAAATGCAGTTCTACATAATCGAAGATCCGAAATAAACAGTACACGGAAGTACAAACCAACAGTACAATACTCAATAATGACAACAATATTCATTACTCAATAATAACTACTTAACCTACCACACTACTGAGTGCAACGAGGCCACTTTCCCTTCCTCACAACATCCGGATCCTTCTCCATGGCAGCCTTGGCACGACGCACACGCTCAAGCCTCTTCTCCCTCTCCCCCCTACGCTTAGCTGCATCCCTCAGTTTTGCCTCTTCCTCATGCTGCTTTTGTGCTGCCTCCATTCTTCTTCTTTCTTGAGTCAAAGTTGACTCCATTCTTGTGAAGCTTCTTCAACATCTTGGTGGTCCTTCTCACCATGAGAGCAATGTTGGAATCATCTTCATCATCGCTTGTGCTCTCATGATGCACCTCAATAGCCTTGGACTTGCCCTTCTTGTCATGGCTAGCTTTGAAGGCCAAGTCCTTCTTCTTGTCGGTGGAGGAGCCACCACTTGGTGTGATGTGCATGTACATCTCATGCGCATTGATCTTTCCCAAGATTTGAGTTGGTGTAGCGGTGGAAAGATCACCTTGATGTAGCACCGTCATGATGTGTCCATACTTCTCAATTGGAAGGACACAAAGAATCTTCCTCACAACATCGGATGGTTGCATTTGCGTGAGGCCAAGTCCATTTAGCTCTTCTACAAGAACATTCAACCGTGAGTACATTTCATTTGCACTTTCATTAGCATGCATATCAAAAGAGTGAAGTTTTTGCATAACTAAATGATAGCGTTCCTCACGCTCACTCTTGGTTCCCTCATGGAGCGCACAAATGTTTTCCCATAGATCATGGGCATTTTTGTGGTTCCGAACACGGTTGAACACATCTTTGCAAATGCCTCTAAAAAGAATGTTTTTGGCCTTTGCATTCCATTTATCATTTTCCTCCTCATTAGGAGTGAGGCTTGTGCCTTCCTTGGGCTTGGCAAAGCCTGTTATGGCGGCATCACGGCATTTCACATCAACCGCTTCTAGGTACGACTCCATACGGATTTTCCAATATGGAAAGTCGTCACCCTCAAACATGGGAGGTGGTCCATCACCTCCGGACATCTTAACTCTAGGCGGTTAAGCCTAAATCGAGAGCACGAGGCTCCGATACCAATTGAAAGGATCAAGATGCCCAAGAGGGGGGGTGAATTGGGCTTTTCTAAAACTTCTTGCGATAATAAAACTTATCAAGCCCCAATTAACCCCCTAGTGCCTAGAAGAGTGTTTGACAAGAATCAATTGCACAAAAGACTATCGCTAAACCATTTCTACTCTAGCATTGCAATTCAACTTATGAAAGAACAACAAGTAAATGCGGAATTGAATTGCTCAAAGGTAAATGCGTAGAGAAGAGAGTAGAGATGACACGACGATCTTTTTGCCGAGGTATCGAGGTGTCGGCACACCCCCCTAGTCCTCGTTGGAGCACCCGCGCAAGGGTATCGCTCCCCCTTGATCCGCGCAAGGATCAAGTGCTCACTACGAGCTGATTCTTCGCCACTCCGGCCCGGTGAATCGCTCGCTACCGGTCACAACTTGGCCTGGGTCATCCACAATTCCTCCGGATGATCACCAGGCTCTCCGATCGCCACCAAGCCGTCTAGGTGATGCCGATCACCAAGAGTAACAAGCTAGAACTCTCACTTGACCAACACAAGGCCAAAGAGATGGATGGATGCACACTTGCTACTCAATTCTCACTAGGAGGTGTCTAATTCTCACAATTACCAAATCACTCAACCTCACTAGGGCTCTTGCACTCACTTACTCTCACAAGGTGTTTCTCAGCTGATGGAAGTGGCAAGAACACCCAAAAGGATGGAGGGAAGAAAGTATATATACTCCCCCACCCGGTCATCCAAAAACAGGACAAAACTGGGTTCCTGCGGGGTCATCGGACGCTCCGATGCCTAGCATCGGACGCGCCGATGACCTCGGCCAACGGTCGACTGTACCAGTTTGTCAGACATGTTTATGGAGCATCGGACGCTGGGGAGCGTCCGATGCCCCTGCATCAGACGCGTCCGATGCCGAAAAGACCTCTCTGGAACCTCTCTGCATGGCCATCGGACGCTGGCCCTCAGCGTCCGATGCCAGCGTCCGATGCACTGCACAGTTCACTCCCAAGTGAACAGTGACACCGGACGATCCGATGTGGCACCATCGGAGCATCCGATGGTCATCGGAGCATCCGATGGTCACTCAACGCGCATCCGATGCCCATACCAAGGGCAAGATCAACTCGGATCGCGACGCGGTCTTAACGACTTTTGTTCCTCTCGACATAAGGCATCTCTCTGAGCTACCTAGGGCTATGAAATAACAAGTGTGCACCACACCTACCTCAATAGACTCATCTAGGTCAAGCTACTGATTCACACCCCTCTTTATAGTACGGCCAAAGGAAAAACAAAGACCTAAGACTACCTAAGTATCCTCCAACACCATGCGACACTTAGCCTAGCCTACCACCGTCTTCGTCGTCCGTCCTTTGAAAACCGAAACGATTTCCATCGCCAAGGGACATGAACTCCATATGCCCGTATCGTCGCCATTACCGTGACCTAACTCATCCCTGTTTCTGCAAAACACACGTTAGTCACAGTAATCTTGTGTTTCATCCAATCACCGAAACCCATTAGGGGCCAAGATGCGTTCAATCTCCCCCTTTTTGGTGATTGATGACAACACGAGATCGAGTATAGAGAGAAGAGGTTTTCAAATCATGACATGTATGAACTTGCAATAAATAAGAGAAAATGATTAGGGGCAAGTTCAAACATGTCATGCCATCATCCTGCACTCAACAAGTTAGAGTGAATAGCAAGTGCAAGAGTAAAGAGCTCATATACATAAACAAGTGAGAATTAAGCACAAGTAATGAGCGAAGCGAAATGACATGTCATATATGAAATCATAGTGAGCACAAACATGTCATGAGATCCATAGCATAAGTATATAACATAAATATGCACAAAAGATGCGATAAGTAAAGAGCGTATGTGAATATAACACATCAAAAGACACAAAGCCCTCTCACAACACTCCCCCTATCGCTATACTCGGCCACTCTCCCTCTTTGTCATCAAGCGCCAAACTAAGCGTCAGAGGGCGGAGGTGGTGCAGACGAGTCAGGTGCCGTCTCCGGAGTCCTCTGAGTGAACTCGAACTGCTGAAGGAGGGCCTCGGAGTCGGAGGACGAGTCGCCGATAGCCTGCTGACCCTCTGTAGCTGGAAGCTGCGGAGAAGCGGTCGGGGTCGGCGCGGACTGCTGTGCCTGCTCTGAAGCTGTCACAGGCTCTATAGCAGTGTCAAGCTGAGTAGAGGAGTGCGGAAGCTCATGAATCGGAGGTAACTCAGCCTGCACGGTCGTCGTGGTCTCAGACTGGACGGGCTCTGTCTGCTCTGAGGACGCTACAGAACTCGGAAGAGTCTCGGTAGTGGAAGTGACTGGAGCTGTAGACGTCCGGACTAGGTCCTGTAGATCTGGCGTGGGGAACCCAGTGAGCTCACTGAAGCTGGCCGATAAGTCCCGTGTAACTGAGGTAGTCGTCGTGTAAAGGGGCTCAGTCGGCCTGGGAGTGAAGCCTGTCTGCAGCGGACTAAAGAGCGAGGCCCCGCATGGAGGAGTGGTGAAGCTGGTGAACTGAGAAGAGCTGGGGCCCGAGAGAGGCTGCTGGTGCTGCTGACCAGACTGCGGTGGCTGACCAAACGGCTGAGGAGGGACTGGTGGCTGCCACTGGAGCTGCTGCTGCGGTGGTGGCTGCTGCCACTGCCACTGGGGAGGTCCGCTGGCCAGTCTCTCCATGAAGCTCAAAGTCTGCTGCTGGAGGGCCATCATCTGTCGCTGCAGGGCGTCTGAACGCTCCTGAGCCTGCTGCTGTGCAAGTGCCTGCTGCTGGGCCAACCGCTGCTGCTCCTGTGCAAGCCGCTGGACGTCCTGAGTGACAGTCCTCTGCTGCTCCTCCATCCGTGCTAGAATAGCAAGGAGCGCTGGATCGGAGGAAGCAGTACCGCTGGACCCTGCCTGGTGGTCATGTGGACGCGGCTGGTAGCGAGGCGGGAGCTGGTAGTCCTCATCGGAACTGTCCGTGGGATCCGAGGCCACGTGTGGGTCACCACCCTCGAGATCGGCAAGCTCCTGCTCCGCGAGCGCCTGAACGGCCTCGTCCTGCTGCTGAGCTGACTCTGGCACCTCAGGTCTCTGACGTGTGCTAGTCTGTGCCTGCTGCTCTGGCTGCCTGCGGTCCCGACCGTATCCCAATAGCTGACTCATGTTATACTCAGGGAATACGGTCGCTGACCCGGTGAGTGACTGACTGAGCTGTGTACCAGTGGTGGCAGCTACCTTCCAAAGTATGTATGAAATCCAATGGGCATACGAAAGCTGCCTGCGGGCCTTGATGCCCTCTGCTACAGTGTCCTCTATCTCACACAGGATGACGTCCCAAACGTCAAACTCCTGCTGCCTGATCATATATGCAAGTAACCATAGCTGCAGCCTGGAGAGACCCTCTCCGAAGCCCACCCTGGGAAGCAAGGTCCGCCTGAGGATCGCGTTGAGGATCCGAGCCGTAGGGGTAAGGTCCCTAGGAGTGCGGCTCGAACCCTCGCCGAACGGCTCTGTGAAGCACGGGCGAACCAGGTCGGTCGAGGGCTGGGCACCACCGTGAGGGCGGCGGGGTGGCTCCGTCCGGTCGTAACACAAGTCGTGGATCCGGGTCTGTGATCGTGTCAAACCAAACCAATCCCGGATCTCGGACGAGAACAGTCTGTAGTGGTCTCCCTCAAGTGCGAACTCAATAGTCTCTCGGTCTGGGTGTACCCACAACGAAGCATAAAACTGAAATACCCAGTCCTCAATATAGGAGCCAGACCGCCCCAGTAGATCTGCCAGACCTGGTAGGAAGGTGAGGATGGGGCGAATCTGCTCTCCTGCTGCGTCCACAACTGCCTCTAGAGAACAGACACGCTGGGGCCGCAAAGAAATCCCGGCGTTCCTGTAACCCTGGTAGAAATCCTCCTGCAGCACAGTGTAGAACGACGGACCAGCCTGCTCCTGCCGCACCCTGGGAAACCACTGCTCCACTGGGACGAGTCGGAGTGTCTGGATCTGTGAGCAAGTGGCGCCCCTGAGGTCCAGGCGCGGTATCGGCGGAGGTGCACGCCGCGACGGAGGACGGGCTCCCCGCAGAGGGACGTCGGGCCGGGGTGGCACCGCAGTCCTGCGATGGGTCGACCGGCGTCGTGGAACCTCCTCAGGAACCTCCTCCTCTGCCTCTGCCTCTGGAGCCTCTGCCTCAGGTGCCTCTGCTGCCTCGGCCTCTGCGTGGCCCTGCCCTGAGCTCTCGGGCTCAACTCCGGGCGAGGTGAACGTCGTCCGACGACCGGCAGCCATGAGCGTGCCAGTCGGCGAACCGTGTCGACGCTCGACCTCCTCGATCGCTCTGCGCTGCTCGGGGGACAGCTGATCTGCAATCCTAAGTCCGCCCGCACTGCCACCTTGCTCTGCACGCTCGGCGGCGTCTGCCACTGCCTGAGCCTGAGCTGCCTCTCGCTCTTCCCTGGAGCGCTTCCTGTGAGTGATAAGCTTCGCCTTCCCGGGTCGCTGACCGGAAGGCGGGCGACGTGGAGGAGAGTCTCCAGGGCCACCACCGACGTTCTTGCAGCGTGGCATAGCTGACAAGAACAGGAACCTGGGACTGCCTCTAAAAGAGCAACTGACGCTGAGAAGCACTGACAACCAGCTGAGAAGCAAACCACTGACTCAAACTCCCCCTGACACGGAGAAACTCTGCCGTTGTCACTCGCGAGGCTTGGCCTCGATCCTTACCCGCGGGCTTGGCCCCGGGTTAACTGACACTGCCCAACTGTCGAGCTGCAAACCACTGACTCGCTGCAAGAGGAGGGAGGATATATAAGCACACATATAGGCTAGGGAGAAGAAGGCCCTAAAGAAGCAATGCAGAGGAGATAAGAAGGGAATTGGCTTTGCTACCTGTCGAGCGACGAAACGACCCTGAGCAAGAGATGAGGAATGACGGTCGAGCACCCACACGTGACACCAACAGGGACTGCACAAGATTGGAGATAAAACGGGGTCACAAAGTGATAGATCATGCATGTCGGCAATTCATCGAGCACCTTACGGACATGGGATAGAAGTAGGGTGGGGAGGTGCTCACTGGTTGGGACGGCCGGCCGAGAAGAACGCCGGAGAGGAGAGGAGACGCGAGGAAGGCGGTCTCCGGTGAAGAGGCCCGGAACGGCGGCGAGCTCCGGCGTTGGTGGAGGAGACGCGCCGGCGGATCCTGACGAGGGCGCGCGCGCGGGGGCGAGGAGATGGCGGTCCGGCGAGGAGAAGCACGGGCGCGGCGGAGGTCGAGCGGCCGGCGGCGAAGGCTCGGGCGTGGGTGGGTGGCCGGCGGTGAGTAGGGCACGGGCTCGGCGGCAGGATCGTGGGCGAGAGCGACGGCGTGACTGGACGAGGAAGATGACGCGTGGGACCCAACCGTCAGTAGAAGAACTGAACGCGCCGCTTAAAGGAGCATCGGACGCGCCGATGATAACGCATCGGACGCTCCGATGCCTGTCCAGAGAGCTCCAAAACCGCCGAGATCACATCGGAGGCTTCCGGCGCCTCAGCATCGGACGCTGGGGAGCGTCCGATGGACCATCGGAGGATCCGATGGTGACACATCGGACGCTCCTCCGCTACTGTTTCAGCCGGGGCTGCCTACAGTGCAGGCATCGGATGCTGGACCAGCGTCCGATGCAGAGTCCGATGCTGCATCCGATGCTCTATTTGAGCAGTTTCGAAGATCTCCGTTGCGGCTCCCTTTCCCAACCAAGTTCCAACTCAAAGAAGAAGCAAATAAACACCAGTTGGAACCTAGTATGAGCATCCTCGCATAAACCCTCTATTTTATAAATATTTTGCCATAGGCTACATATCATTTTTAGGTAAAATAGGCGATAAATCTCGAGGAGACAACATGTGGCCACCAAAACTAGGGGTCTCAACCATTAGGAGCCTCAAATGCTCCCCCTAGCGGTGGACGAACACAGCGGTTGCTCAAAACATAACCAAAAAGAAACGGCAAAGCAACAAACATGCATATGCAATGCAATACGGAATTTTGAATCTAGGTTGCTTGTCAAGTTTGCTCATGGGTAAGCTTCTTCACACGCTTTTTAGGGCGGTTATCTTAACCACGTCTGACAAGCCTATGTGCATAGCATAATTTAAACAAGGCATATGTTACAATGTAATGCAAAGACAACTCCCTTTCACCTTTTGACAAAATTACTTAGATCAAGCACATTTAGCTCACTTCGCAATCTACAAAGAGTGTTTTCATCTAGGGGTTTTGTGAAGATATCCGCCAATTGATCTTCGGTTCTAACTCCCTCTAAGGATATATCTTTCTTGGAAACATGATCTCTAAGGAAGTGATGGCGAATATCTATGTGCTTTGTGCGAGAGTGTTGAACTGGGTTGTTAGCAAGCTTAACCGCGCTCTCATTGTCACACAACAAAGGTACCCTTTCTAGAACTACACCATAGTCTAAAAGGGTTTGCTTCATGTAAAGGATTTGTGCACAACAAGCACCCGCGGCTATGTATTCCGCCTCGGCGGTGGACAAGGCCACACTATTTTGCTTCTTTGAACTCCATGACACTAGTGATCTCCCAAGCAAATGGCACCCTCCGGATGTGCTTTTTCTATCTACTTTGCAACCCGCGTAATCCGAATCGGAATACCCAACGAGTTGGAAGTTAGCTCCTTTGGGATACCAAAGGCCAAAGCTTGGGGTGTGCTTTAGGTACCTAAGGATTCTTTTCACCGCTACAAGATGTGATTCCCTAGGGTCGGCTTGAAACCGAGCACACATGCACACACTAAACATGATGTCGGGCCTAGATGCGGTCAAATATAACAAACTACCAATCATAGAGCGGTAGAGAGTTTGGTCAACCGGGTTACCTCCCACATCTAGGTCGAGATGTCCATTTGTTGGCATTGGAGTCTTTATAGGCTTGCAATCATCCATGTTGAAGCGCTTGAGGAGGTCTTTTGTATACTTCTCTTGAGATATGAAAGTCCCCTCTTTCAATTGCTTGACTTGGAAGCCTAGGAAGAATGTGAGCTCTCCAATCATGGACATTTTGAACTCCTTCGACATCAAGTCACCAAATTCCTTGCAATATGCTTCATTAGTTGACCCGAAGATGATATCATCAACGTAGACTTGACAAATGAAGATCTCTCCATCAAGCTTCTTGGTGAATAGTGTGGTGTCGACCATCCCAACGGTGAAGCCCTTCTCAATGAGGAAGTCCCGGAGGCGCTCGTACCATGCTCTTGGGGCTTGCTTGAGCCCATATAGCGCCTTGGACAACCTATAAACATGATTATGATATCTAGGGTCTTCAAACCCGGGAGGTTGATCAACATAGACTAGTTCATTTATAAAGCCATTTAAAAATGCACTTTTCACATCCATTTGATATAGTTTAATGTCATGATGTGATGCATATGCAAGGAGGATACGGATGGCTTCAAGTCTTGCAACCGGTGCAAAGGTCTCTCCAAAATCCAAACCTTCAACTTGAGAGAACCCCTTTGCCACTAGCCTTGCCTTGTTTCTAACAACCTTGCCTTGATCATCTTGTTTGTTCCTAAACACCCATTTGGTTCCAATGACTCTTGCACCTTTGGGTCGCTCTTCAAGTGTCCAAACTTGGTTGCGGGTGAAGTTGTTCAATTCTTCATGCATAGCATTCACCCAATCCGGATCACCTAGAGCTTCATCTACAATGGTAGGCTCAACAAGAGACACAAAGGAGTGATGTTCAATAAATAAAGCAAGTTTTTGAGATCGAGTCATTACACCCCTTGTTGGACTCCCTATGATGAGATCTTGAGGATGAGCTTGTAGTAGAGGAGTAGTCCTTTGATCAACCACTTGAGGGACCGCTTGTGGAGCATCAACATCTTGAGCTTGTACCACCATTTGATCATGGGAGACATGAGTATCTTCAAATGGATCTCTCCCTTCTTTGTCATCAACATGTGGTACATTGGATGATGATGGCTTGTCAATGACTTGCACATCATCATCATCATCTTTAGGCTTGATGGCTCCAACCGGCATGTTCTTCATGGCTTCCCTCAATGGTTCATCACCTACATCATCAAGATTTTCATGCTCTCCTTGAGAGCCATTAGATTCATCGAATTCCACATCATATGTTTCTTCTACCATCCCGGTGGCATGGTTGAATACTCGATATGCTTTGGACTTCAATGAGTAACCAACAAGAAAACCAATATCACATCGGCGTTGAAACTTCCCTAGGTGTTGGCGCTTCTTGTAGATGTAGCATTTGCACCCAAACACTCTAAAGAATGATACATCCGGCTTCTTGTTGTTGAGTAGCTCATAGGGGGTCTTGCCAAGGAGACGATGGGGGAACAACCGGTTTGATGCATAGCAAGCGGTGTTGATTGCTTCCGCCCAAAATCTTTCCGGTGTAGTGTACTCATCTAACATAGTCCTTGCTAGGGTGATTAGTGTTCGGTTCTTCCTCTCAACTACCCCATTTTGTTGTGGTGTGTAGGTTGCGGAGACTTCATGCTTGATCCCAACTTCATCACAATATTGCTCAATGTGGGTGTTGTCAAACTCTCTTCCATTGTCACTTCTTATCTTATTGATCTTCAAGTCAAACTCATTTTGGGCTCTCTTGGCAAACTTCTTGAATGAAGGGGTTGCCTCGGATTTGTCATGAAGAAAGAATACCCAAGTGTATCTAGAGTAGTCATCAACAATCACTAGGCAATAGAGATTTCCACCCAAGCTAGCATATGTTGTTGGTCCAAATAGATCCATGTGAAGTAGCTCCAACTCTCTTGATGTTGACACAAAGGCTTTGGTTGGATGTGTATTAGCAACTTGCTTGCCGGCTTGACATGCACTACACAATTTGTCCTTCTCAAATTTGACATCCTTCAAGCCCCTAACCAAATCCTTCTTCAATAGCTTGTTGAGAGTGTTCATTCCAACATGTGCTAATCTTCTATGCCATAGCCAACCAAGTGATTGCTTAGTGAACAAGCATGTCTTCAAGTTGGCATCTTCGGAGGTGAAATCAACTAGATAGAGATTGTTGTATCTAAAGCCTTTGAATATCACTTGTGTATCATCTTTCTTGGTTACAACCACTTTCTTGTCGGTGAACAAACATTGAAAGCCAAGGTCACATAGTTGTCCAACGGATAGCAAGTTGAAGCTTAATGATGCAACTAGAAGCACATTGGAGATGGTATGATCGTTTGATATAGCCACTTTGCCCAATCCTTTGACATTGCCCTTTGAGTTGTCACCAAATGTTATCTTTTCTTGGTCATCGGCATTCTCTTCTAGTGAGGTGAACATCCGGGGATCTCCGGTCATATGTTGTGTGCATCCACTATCAATTACCCAATGTGATCCACCGGTCTTGTAGTTCACCTACACACACAAGAAATCAAGCTTGAGCTTTCGGGACCCAAACTTGTTGCGGTCCCTTAACTTTCTCAACTAGTGACTTAGCAACCCAAATTTGCCTTGGCCTATTCTTGTTAGGTGGCCCCATAAACATAACCTTCACTTTGCCACTAGAATCTTGTCTAAGCATGTAGTGAGCATTGAAAGCAAAGGGCCTAGCATGCTTGGGCAAGGGTGTGGGCTTTGGTTCTTCACAATCATGAGCAAAGTGTCCTTCCTTTCCACATTCATAGCATCTTCCAATCTTCTTCTTCTTTGGCTTAGTGATGCTCTTGTGTTGCTTCATCTTCTCTTCAAGAAAGCCAATGCCATTTCTATTTGTCTTCATGACGGTGTTCATGAGAAGCTCACTTTGAAGACATTGACCCTTGGTGAAGTTCCTCAAACCGGTGGTGAGGTGCTCTTTCTCCTTCTTGAGCTTGTCATTCTCTTGTTGGAGTTCCAATTGAGATGGTGTCATTTTGTAGTCCCTCTCCATCTTTAATCTCTTGTTCTCTTCTTTTAGCATGTCTAGCTCAAGTGTCATGCTATAGTCATCGTCATGAGATTGAATGATAACTTGCTTGGTAGTTGAAAGCTTTTCTAGATCAACTTTGAGCTTTGCATTCTCATTCTTGATCTTGACATAGTCATCATAGTGATCGGCCTCAACCACTTTCTTGCCCTTGCCACTAGCACTTTGCTCAACATGCTCACTAACCAAGTCCTCACAAGATGTTGCTATGTCACACTTAACAACAAGGTTAGGAGCATCATGTGTCTCATGTGAAAGCATATCATAAGCAATGGTGAGAGTATCATAATCTACTTTCACTTGAGTATATTGTTCCTTAAGCAAAGCATGACTAGTGGAAAGGTCACTATGCATCTTATCAAGTTTTTCATTTTTAGCTTTGAGCTCCTTGTTAGAGGACTTGAGCTCCTTGATAGTGGATGACATAGTTGCAAGTTCATCTTTTAGTTCATCACTAGCATGAATAGCATGATCACATTTTTCAACAAGAGCTTCATTTTCATCAACAAGCTTCTCATTTTTAGCTCTAGTCTTTCTTATGATTTTAGAGTAGTCATTTAGCAATTTGACAAGTTCATCATAAGTAGGAGCCTCAAATTCACCATCACTATCACTATCACTAGAGTCATCATCGTTTTGTACCTTCCGGTCACCCTTGGCCATAAGGCATAGGTGTGTAGATGATGATGGCGATGGTGGTGGTGGTGGTGTAGAGGAGCCAATGACTAGAGCGGCCACCTTCTCCTTCTCATCATCACTATCTTCATTTGATGAGCCACCGGAGGAGTCAATGTCGGTGAGCCAATCACCAACAATGTAAGCCTTCCCACCTTTCTTGTGGTATTGCTTCTTCTTGCCATCTTTCTTCTTGTATGACTTGTCATTCTTCTTCTCATCTTCGCTTGATGAGTCATACTTCTTGCTCTTGTTCTTGTTCTTGTAGCTATCTTTCTTGGGCTTGGTGCATTGATGAGCAAGATGGCCAAGCTCACCGCAATTGTAGCAATCCATTTCGGAGATTGGCCTCCTCTTGCTACTTGTGAAGAACTTCTTCTTTCTTGAGTCAAAGTTGACTCCATTCTTGTGAAGCTTCTTCAACATCTTGGTGGTCCTTCTCACCATGAGAGCAATGTTGGAATCATCTTCATCATCGCTTGTGCTCTCATGATGCACCTCAATAGCCTTGGACTTGCCCTTCTTGTCATGGCTAGCTTTGAAGGCCAAGTCCTTCTTCTTGTCGGTGGAGGAGCCACCACTTGGTGTGATGTGCATGTACATCTCATGCGCATTGATCTTTCCCAAGATTTGAGTTGGTGTAGCGGTGGAAAGATCACCTTGATGTAGCACCGTCACGATGTGTCCATACTTCTCAATTGGAAGGACACAAAGAATCTTCCTCACAACATCGGATGGTTGCATTTGCGTGAGGCCAAGTCCATTTAGCTCTTCTACAAGAACATTCAACCGTGAGTACATTTCATTTGCACTTTCATTAGCATGCATATCAAAAGAGTGAAGTTTTTGCATAACTAAATGATAGCGTTCCTCACGCTCACTCTTGGTTCCCTCATGGAGCGCACAAATGTTTTCCCATAGATCATGGGCATTTTTGTGGTTCCGAACACGGTTGAACACATCTTTGCAAATGCCTCTAAAAAGAATGTTTTTGGCCTTTGCATTCCATTTATCATTTTCCTCCTCATTAGGAGTGAGGCTTGTGCCTTCCTTGGGCTTGGCAAAGCCTGTTATGGCGGCATCACGGCATTTCACATCAACCGCTTCTAGGTACGACTCCATACGGATTTTCCAATATGGAAAGTCGTCACCCTCAAACATGGGAGGTGGTCCATCACCTCCGGACATCTTAACTCTAGGCGGTTAAGCCTAAATCGAGAGCACGAGGCTCCGATACCAATTGAAAGGATCAAGATGCCCAAGAGGGGGGGTGAATTGGGCTTTTCTAAAACTTCTTGCGATAATAAAACTTATCAAGCCCCAATTAACCCCCTAGTGCCTAGAAGAGTGTTTGACAAGAATCAATTGCACAAAAGACTATCGCTAAACCATTTCTACTCTAGCATTGCAATTCAACTTATGAAAGAACAACAAGTAAATGCGGAATTGAATTGCTCAAAGGTAAATGCGTAGAGAAGAGAGTAGAGATGACACGACGATCTTTTTGCCGAGGTATCGAGGTGTCGGCACACCCCCCTAGTCCTCGTTGGAGCACCCGCGCAAGGGTATCGCTCCCCCTTGATCCGCGCAAGGATCAAGTGCTCACTACGAGCTGATTCTTCGCCACTCCGGCCCGGTGAATCGCTCGCTACCGGTCACAACTTGGCCTGGGTCATCCACAATTCCTCCGGATGATCACCAGGCTCTCCGATCGCCACCAAGCCGTCTAGGTGATGCCGATCACCAAGAGTAACAAGCTAGAACTCTCACTTGACCAACACAAGGCCAAAGAGATGGATGGATGCACACTTGCTACTCAATTCTCACTAGGAGGTGTCTAATTCTCACAATTACCAAATCACTCAACCTCACTAGGGCTCTTGCACTCACTTACTCTCACAAGGTGTTTCTCAGCTGATGGAAGTGGCAAGAACACCCAAAAGGATGGAGGGAAGAAAGTATATATACTCCCCCACCCGGTCATCCAAAAACAGGACAAAACTGGGTTCCTGCGGGGTCATCGGACGCTCCGATGCCTAGCATCGGACGCGCCGATGACCTCGGCCAACGGTCGACTGTACCAGTTTGTCAGACATGTTTATGGAGCATCGGACGCTGGGGAGCGTCCGATGCCCCTGCATCAGACGCGTCCGATGCCGAAAAGACCTCTCTGGAACCTCTCTGCATGGCCATCGGACGCTGGCCCTCAGCGTCCGATGCCAGCGTCCGATGCACTGCACAGTTCACTCCCAAGTGAACAGTGACACCGGACGATCCGATGTGGCACCATCGGAGCATCCGATGGTCATCGGAGCATCCGATGGTCACTCAACGCGCATCCGATGCCCATACCAAGGGCAAGATCAACTCGGATCGCGACGCGGTCTTAACGACTTTTGTTCCTCTCGACATAAGGCATCTCTCTGAGCTACCTAGGGCTATGAAATAACAAGTGTGCACCACACCTACCTCAATAGACTCATCTAGGTCAAGCTACTGATTCACACCCCTCTTTATAGTACGGCCAAAGGAAAAACAAAGACCTAAGACTACCTAAGTATCCTCCAACACCATGCGACACTTAGCCTAGCCTACCACCGTCTTCGTCGTCCGTCCTTTGAAAACCGAAACGATTTCCATCGCCAAGGGACATGAACTCCATATGCCCGTATCGTCGTCATTACCGTGACCTAACTCATCCCTGTTTCTGCAAAACACACGTTAGTCACAGTAATCTTGTGTTTCATCCAATCACCGAAACCCATTAGGGGCCAAGATGCGTTCACGTATGTGTGCTCCTCATCAGATATTGCGACCTTACAATCATCGCCGCAGTAGCACATGAGCACCGGAACACCGCTAGGAAATGGCAAACGGGCAAAGGCATTGCCCGTGAGAGGCTGCCTACAATCATCAACGCAATAACAAATGAACATAACACAAAATTATTTGATTAAAACAGACAAATAAATAAACGATGTACCGATCTTACCTTGCCTTACTAGCTTTGCCACGCCACGACATCCTAACAATAAAAAATATGTCAACACTACACATACATTCATGATTAATTATAAATCTACGTAATGGCCTAACAAATATTACACAAAAAAAGTACACAAATTGAACAAAATATTAAGCAAAACAGATATAAAAAGTCTAATACATGAATAAATCCATCATTAATTAACAACTAACGTCACGATATTTTCAAAATAAATATTGTCTACAAACCCTAACTTACAAAAATATGGTTTAATCCTACATTACAAATATGGATAAAGAACAGCAATATGGATCAAAATACCTCTTGTGCAGAGAGAACAAGTTTGATTGAGGGAGATGAAGAGAGGAGGGATGAAATGAAATGGATTGAATTGGATTGGGAGGAGAAGAGAGGAATGAAGAGGAGGCTGCTGCTGGGCGCGGCGGCCAGATCTAGATCGGCTTTGCTGCGCCAACCCGCCTGGCGCGGCAAAGCTGTTGACCGCGTCAGGCCGCATGGCGCGGCAAACGCACTATCCGCGCCAGCCCGCCTGGCGCGGCAAACTGACGAGCGGGGCCCACCCGGGCCTGCGTGGCCGGGCGGTGCCACGGTGGCGCATTTGTCGCGCCGCCATGCATGGCGCGGCTAACGCTTTTGCCGCGTCATTCGAGACGGCGCGACAAAAGAGTTAGTTTTGAAAAAAAAATTGACAGTGTTGTTTATAAAATTTTTTATTTAATTGGGTTATTAATAAAAAAATTCTCCTACTCCAGCATCCTGGAGCCCCGTGCAGTTGCTAGTACCTGCATACTGCTGCATTCCTACTTTGACTTTGCAGTTTGCAGGAACAATGGTCAAGCGCACTGCAGCATACTGTAGTCCGTTGAGGTAGCCACGCCATCCGCATACTCGCATCGAGCAAAGCATCACCGTTCACCAAGCAACAACATGCTGCATTATTCACACATAAAAATAAATTAAGATCTACCTTCAACAAAGTCGTTGTAGTATAGTGGTGAGTATTCCCGCCTGTCACGCGGGTGACCCGGGTTCGATCCCCGGCAACGGCGATTTATAATTTTTTTTAATGTTTATTAGTTTCTGTTAAAGCTAAACCATTTATACAGCTGCTGTTAAGCTTGCAATTGCAAACATGAAACATGCACGGACAATATTTTTTTATGGTTGTATTACTTGTTTTTGTACTCTTGTGTCTGGTCAACCATTATACCATGAGTCCAGGATTCAGGCAAGCATAGAGCATTAAATGTAGGTCAAAAAATAACTAATTGTACTATCTTTTAAGCTTAGTTAGTCTATATTTGAATAAAGTTTGTCATATTACAACGATTTTTTTTTTTTTGCAACACTTAGCATCTAAACACACCAAGCCTATCAGGTTTGCTCAAACGATGATGCCATTTTCCATGTGCTGTACTCCGCCTGTACCATGAGAAGTCACACGAAAGCGCAGTCCTAGCTGTAGCCGGTGCAGTAGCAGTATCCACGCTGCCTCTGGATTACGTGTAGCAGAAGTAGCCGCATGGCATGATAACAGAGGAAAAGCCGGCATCTGGCCTATCCCTGTTTCATCAGCACAGCAGACACGGACCTGAGATCGGCAGCCACCGCTCGAGACGAGAGATGACCGGCGCCCAGCCTTGTGGGCTTGTGGCTTGTGCAGTTGTGCTGCCTTGGCTGTTGGCTGCTTCGAGTCCCTGAAGTCCACGTTCGGTTCGTGAAATCACCCTAAAAATATTGCACATTACTTGTCACATCGAATCTTTACATGTATACATGAAGCATTAAATGTAGGTAAAAAAATAACTAATAGTACTTTTGGTCTGCTCATGTCGAGACGATTTTTTTTTTAGTCTAGTTAGGTCATGTTTGGACAAAGTTTGTCAAATAACAACGAAAGTACTATAGTAACTTTTTGCCAAATATTTCGCGAACTGAACAAGGTGTGAAGAGTTAGAAAAAATTGCTACTATAGTACTTTCGTTTGTATTTGACAAATATTATTCAATCATGTGCTAACTAGGCTCAAAAGATTCGCCTCGTGATTTACAACTAATTTGTACAATTAGTTATTTATTTTACCAACATTTAATGCTATATACATGCGTCCAAACATTGATGTGATGGAGAGAGTAAAAAAAGTTGAAAGTTGAAAACAAACTTGCTCTGATGAAAATTGAAAAGTATAGCAAAGTGCAAATGTAATGTTCGGTAGTAGGTGCTTAACAGCGTGTGCATATCACAGATATAGGAGAGTGTATAACACACGTTAACAGCGTGTTTGGAACTGACGAATGCAAAACACATGACATGACCGTAAAAAACACAGATATAGGTAAAGTTTTCCAAACGTGCTGACACGACACGTCACGGCACTAGCCCGGCCAGGCACGGTCCGCCTCGGCACGGTCCGGCAGGCACGGCTAATGAAGCGTGTCGTGCCGTGCCACCGTGCCGCTGAGCTGGTGCAGGCACAACCCTAAGATGGCTGAGCCGTGCCGTGCCAGCCATGGCACTGAATCACAGAAACCACTCAATACATTTGAAATTTTTGGAGATCAAAATTATCACAAAAAGCAATCAATCAGAAGAACAACAACATAACACAGGCAAATTTTGAAACTAAAACTACTTCAAAAAGGAGTTGTGCAATGACTGCCTCATTAAAAACTTGTTTAGGTAAAACTCACCCTTGTGAGAAACCCTAAACAGAAAAAGAGTACAACCAACTTCAAATATTGTTCATAAGTTCACTACATCCATCATCCACAAAGTCTAAGTGTTTAACAGCTATTACAGACCATTACATCAATGGGGAACTTCATCAACATCAAGATAAAGTGCTTCAAAGGCCTCCTCCAGCTCCTTATCTTCCACCATGTGTTGCAGTCTTGATTCAGCATTCTCTCAGGCCTTGATGCATGTCAGTGCCTCCACAGTCTCAGGGTTCAGTCTCCGGCGCCGCTCCTCGATGATCCTGCCAGTAGTGAAGGTAGATTCTGAAGAGATGGTTGACACAGGCACAGTAAAGATATATTTTGCAAGAATAGAAAGCACAGGATAAGTAAGCTTGTGCTCATGCCACCATTGCATGAGATCAAATTATCATCTAACTGGCTCACTGCGTCGAGTCCAGGTAGGTGGCAATCTCACTAGAGCTAGGAGCATAAGCTGCATATAGCAAAGAAGTGGCAGACACACTCCTTGACTGATCAAGATTAGGAGGGAGGGAAGTACATCCAGCCTCAATGTCAAGCTCATCATCATCATAAATGTCAGCACAAGCTGTTCTTTTCTTACCAGAAAGGGATGAAGGAACAACCCTTTTGATCCTAATAGAGCCATGCATTGCATCATACCTGTTGTACATTTTAAAAAGAAGTGATCTTGTGTCCAGCAACTTGTTAGTGTAATCAACATTAAAAAGAGAATGCAACTTTCTAAGCACTTTGGTAAAGCCCTTGATCTTAGCTCTTGGATCTAGTATGAATGCAATGGAATAAAGATCAGGTATGTTCTTCCAATATTTATTATATTTGTCAATCATAGACTGGATAACAACTCTAAGGTGTTCATCATGTTGATATTTATGCAGGTGAATAGCAATCTTTAAAATATGATGAATCATAAGTGGAGAAGTAGGATAGTACACACCAGATAAATCAACAGTGGAGTTATAAAACAGTTCAAGAAATCGTAACATCTTAGCAGCCATTTCCCAGTGATCATCAGTTAACAGAAAATTACCATTGGTTCTAGGATAATTAGCCTCAATGAAAGTATTGAAAGTACTCTTGTGAGGTAACAATGTTTTTAGCATAAAGTAGGTGGAGTTCCACCTTACATCCATGTCCAGTGAGAACTTCCTAGGTCTAACAGATGAAGCAATGCAATAACTCTTGTATCCAGCAATTCTTTGATTAGATGAGTTCAAAAAAGAGATTGCAGTTCTAAAGTTGTCAATGAGAGGAGTAACGACAATCAATGCTTCCTTAACAATCAGGTTAATAATATGACAAGCACATTTTGATGCAAAAACAAATCAGCACCTAAGTACTCTTTTAGTATAGGTTTCAGTTTATCCATAGTATTTTTATTAGCAGATGCATTATCCAAAGTCACATAGAAAACCTTGTTAAGAATACCATAATCAGTCAGGACAGATTTAATACGCTCAGCAATGTTATCAGCATTATGTGAGACATCAATCAACCTTAAACCAAGCACTCTTTTCTCTAAGTGCCAATCAACATTAATGAAATGAGCCACAACAGATAGATAATCTTTTTTGGCCTTTCCAGACCAAATATCAGAGGTAACAGCAACAGATGAGACAACATTATCTTGCAAGCAAACAATCAACTTGGCACGTTGAGCATCAAAGTACTTAAACAAGTCTCTACCAGTTGTTTGCTTAGACACAGGATTAAAAGCAGGATTATGAGCCTTTTTAATGTACTCTTTAAATGCTTCTGTTTCACCAATCATTAAGGGCAAATCTAGCCTAGCAAGCATACGAACAAGTTCAACACGAGCAAGATCAGCATTATAACTCCAGCTTCTAACAGTTCTATGAGGATTAAAACTAATATGAGTTTGAGACATGCGACCTTTGTCACGACGCTGAACACAGACCTTAACATGACGACTAAGATGACCAGTACCATTAGCAGAATAAGCCATGTACTGCCTCTTGCAGTGTTTGCAAACAACATCATACATGATGGGGTTTTTCTTACCTGGCACCTTCTTGTAAAGCTTGTCAAAATCATCCCAGACAACAGAGGTAGAAGGCCGATTTGAGCCTGCTACCTCACTGTCGCCTTCAGGACCGTCACTGTCGCCATCGGCTGCATCCGCATCCACTGGGGCCACATCTTGTCACAGGGATGGGCATCAGCAGCAGATCGGCCAAATAGCTCGTCACAGTCCTCGCGGACATTATCCTCATCATCTCCGGTCAACCCGCACATCTGCATCTCATCGTTCTGGGAGTGATCAAACTCCCCTTCATCGTCGACGCCTATACCATGGCCATAGTAGGCCTAGCCGTCTCCGATTCCTGCACGGCTGCAAGACACGAGAACAGAAAGGGGAGGGGATTAGACCACTAGGGTTAGGGTAAGCACATGAACATGGACAGATCTGAACAAAGAAGGGGATTAGGGTTAGGGTTTCCACTTACCTCTAGAGCCGGAGCACCGGAAACGACGACGGGCTGCACACCTCCGATACCTCAATGGAGACCGGAGCCCCGGAGGTGGCGGCGACCGGCGATGAGAACGACGGGAAGAAGACGGAGACGAGTCAACGATGCCAAGAAGGCATCTCAGTCGACTCTCACGGATTATGAACAAGGGATCAGAGGGAGATTGAGGGCGGGAACCACAAAATCTGAGAGAGAAGACGGTCGGAGATTGAGGGCAGAACCAGGGAGATTGAGGGCGGAACCTACCGGATCTGGTGACCCCTTACCCTCCAGAGAACGCCATGGACACGGCGGAGCAGTCGAGCGGGCTAGACCGCTAGAGCGAGGGCGACAGCAAGCAGGTGAGAGCGAGGATGAGGACGAGCGACGGAGCGAGCGAGGGCGAGTCGCCGAGAGCAGACGAGGAGAGGATGAGGGTGAGAGCGACTGCGCGAGGGAGGATTAGGGTTGGGAGGGGAGGAGCCGGTCGAGGAGACGAGGTTATATACCCCCCTCCTCCCCATCCAACGACCCTCAGTCATCCCCTAGATCCAACGGCTGAGCTGTGTCGGGAGTCGTGCCGCCCGTTGGAACGGGCCGTGCCCGGGCCGGCACGACATGCCGCATCTCGAGTCCGGGCACGGGCACGGCTACGGGCCGAGCCAGGCACGGGCACGGCTGGACCGGACTAGGTCCAGGCTTTTTAGGGCCAGACTCGGGCCAGCCCGTTTGGAAATCTTTAGATATAGGAGGGGAAGAGGGGGGAGCTCTACAGTGGCACCACTGCGCAGTGACAAAGTGTTTCCTTGACAACCAGGAAAACTTTCCAAGAGCTAGAAATAAATGTTTTGTTTCCACTTATTTTGTTCAAGAGTTCCACACAGAAAGGAGACATCCCATTCATGATTCATCCATTCCAAACACCACGTGACAGTCGGCAAAATATAGGATTTGGGTCCCTGAAAAATTCCTTCAATCCAAACGGGCCTAAACAGGAAGCTTCTGGAAATAGAGGCGGGGCTTCAGTTACGTTCAATCAACATCTGACAATGGTTGCAACGGCTAATTGATGAGGCTCATTTCACAGCCAGAAAGTACATATCAAGAATTGAAATAATCGTGAACTTAATTCCTAGCATCACTGAAAATACCGTGTCTCTGGTCTATGCAACAAGACCACCAGCGGATAACAGCACATCATTGCTACAAAATACCGTGTCGACCACACAAAACAATGTCGAAGATCTAAGGAGGTGACCAAGGTCTCAGGCAGACCCAAACTCAGCCATCCACTTCTCATGCTTTTCTATGTCTGTAGGTGAGACACTCTTCTGGACCTTCACCAGTGCCTCCACAAAATCACACATGGCCACTGGGTCCTTCGCTATCTCGTCCTTTGACATGTTCTTGATCTCATCGCGGGTCTTGCCTGCTATCTTGCGCCTCATACCATTCATTGAAGCATCACGGCAAACATTTGTCAGGTCATCTCCACTATAGCCTTCTGTCCTCCGAGCAACATCATCAATGTTAAAATCCGCAGCTATCTGTCGATATAAAAGAAGGTACAACAATAAGCCACAGAAGATATGACACAGTAATTGATAATCCACATGTACGATGGAATTACAGGCCAACATATATATTGGTTAGATGCAGCCATGTAGCCTATGGTAACATGCGGCTTCAGAAAATTAAGTGCCAACAATTTTGACATGTAGCCTACGTCTGATAAAATCAATTTGTTCACGGCGACTCAAAATGAAACAAATGGAAGGCAAAGATATCACAGGATGATCTAGAAAGATATCTCCAACACATACCTGAACTGTTCTAAGATTAATGTTGATGAGTGCCTTTCTACTTTCAAAATCTGGAAGTGGAATATAGATACGCTTCTCCAGCCTCCGCCTGGGCAAATTTAAGAGTCAACATAACACACATGAACACATGAACATAAAGCACCCTATTATTTGGACAAATAACAACATGATTATGTCATCTTGCAAAATTGGGTGCTTTGCTTGAAGGAAATTATATAACTGGAAGAGAATTAGGCGCTATAAATGAAATGACAAAAAGAATTGTAAAGCATTACAAAAGGAACTGGGATGACCAATTTGAGGATTTGTTTGTTTGAAACAAATGTAACTGGATACATTGAAAAATATAAATGACATAAATACAAGACTGAGTGGCCTTGGCCCGGCCACCAGTCCTCTGGGCTCTGGTGATCAACCTGGCCTGCAAAAGACTAGGAAGGGATGAGCCATGGGCTCAGCAGGAGAGTTACAAAGGAGGTGGATCAATGATTTCTTAAGAGGGAGATCATTTGGGATGAGTTAGAGCAACTCCAACAGTTTGGCAAAACCACTTGGCATCCTAGGATTTTTGCCAAAACCATAAAAAACCTCCTCCAACAACTTGGCAAAAGTGTTTGGCAATTTGGCAAGCTTGGCAAAATTCCCTCTTCACTTGCCAAATATGCCAAGTCCTCCACCGCTTGGCATCACGTGTATCCCAATTTGCCAACTAGTTTTGCCAACTTGTTGGAGGCTCAATTTTATGATTTTGACAAAAATTCTAGGATGTCAAGTTCTTTTGCCAAGCACAAATAGCAGACTGTTGGAGCAGACCTCTTTTTTCACTTGGCATTTGGTTTTGGGACTTGGCAAAACTATAGATTTGCCAAGTGAGTTTTAGCAAATTGTTGGAGTTGCTCTTACAAAGGAGGTGGATCAATGATTTCTTAAGAGGGAGGCCACCAATCCTCTGGGCTCTGTTGCATTGTATTGTGCACATTAAATGAGTGCAACATAGGATGATTTGGTGACATGACAATTTGGGCTCGATATCCAAGACTAGGAAATCGTGCACATATTGTGGGATCAATGTCATGGTCTCATGGATATAGCATATGCAACAAGCGATTGACTTGAGGTTCTAAGAAAAAAAATCACAAAGATAGAAGATACACATTAGGTAAGTTTTATCATACTCGTATTTATATGACATGGCACATGGCAGCATTGGGACTTGGGAGTAGCCTCTGATCAAACAGAGGCCCACACTCAAGCCTGGATGCCTGCACCACTGGCTGGTTTGCTCAGCCTGTTGGCTCCTGTCATGGGTACATGATTTTTGTCCTAGGGGCGATATAAGATGAATTTGGGATGGCTAGCACTTTTTTTTCAGCCTCACCTGTGAACAACACCTCTAATCCTCAATTCCTCGTAGAACTGTCCGTGCTTACATATTGTGTTGGCTACAAGTCTTATAACAAGGTGCAGATTTGTCTCTGGTAAATTACATCTTCCACATACTGCAGTTATGAACTACAACAGTTTCTTAGAGCATCTCGAAGAGTTTCTCATATTTTGTTTCCCAAATCATGGTGTTTGCCAACTCCCAAGTAAATATGGGGAGGAAAAAAAGAGACCATCTCCAAGAGTACCCTATATTTAACTTCCAAAATATTAAAATTATGGTCCACACATTTTTTTCGTGGTTTCTTTTTTTTTCCATCGAATCTACTAGTTGTTGCAGCTTTTGTGGACGATCCCCGATCTGCAATCTGCTTGCTGCAACTTCCAGCAGCAGCTAGCCACGACCACCAGCACCCTGCTGGCTGTCATAGTAGCTGGCCAGCTGCAGGCATCAACAGTAGCTGCAAGAGTTGCCGGCCAGCATCAGCAGGTACTCCGTAGGCAGCAGCAGCAGCTGCAGGAGTTGCCGGCCAGCATTAGCAGCTGCAGTACTTGCCGGCCCGCAGCAGCAGCAGCATGCAGCAATAGAAGACGTCGCAGGAAAGGAGGAGATCTCGCAGCCTCGCGGGGATGCGTGAGAGGACCATGCGTATTTTTACGCACAATGTCGACTTGTTTGCCAATTGCCAAAAGATGAATTTTTTTCTCTTTTTTCTGAAGAAACAAGACTGGGGAAGAGATATTGGGAACTCTTGGAAATGCTCTTATCTTACCAAATAAACAGTGGTCAATGGAGTGACAAACGCAGCAAGAATGAGACAAAAAGATTCTATCAAAAGTTTTGAGGAATCAAATAAACAGCCTCTGACTTTGACAGTATCTAACACTACTAGCAGCATCACTCAGGCAATCAAGCTCTACTGCTAAAGTATGACCGGTTTATGCGAGCCACCCTGTGCATCATCCAGGTATCAACCCCTATTCATAACTCATAAGTAGGTAGGAACACCTAAGATGAAGTGAATATGAGAAGAGTGCTGCCAACCTCAGTGCCTCATCAATATCCCATGGAAAATTCGTAGCGGCCAGAACCATAACAATTTTTGGCTGACCATCTTCATTGGTGGAGCTATTGTTTACACCATCAATTTGCACTAGAAGTTCAGACTTCACCCTTCTTGATGACTCATGCTCACCAGATGCTCTGATATGTAGAAAGAAAATGGATAGCTACATTAATCAGCAATAGCAGTATAGGACTATAGGTACAATTATTGTTGTCCAGCAGAATGATACATTCATGATTATGGTGCAAAATATTAATGAAATTTTCATTGACTTGGAAGGCGTGAACAATGACTAGCAAAATTAACTTCACATACCCACGCGACGTGCATAAGGAGTCAATTTCATCAATGAAAATTGTACTTGGAGCATAGGCCCTCGCAAGATCAAATAAACAACGGACCATGCGCTCACTTTCGCCACGCCATTTAGAAGCCAATGTTGCAGAGGAAACATTAAAGAACGTTGTTCCACATTCTGTAGCCACTGCCTTTGCCAAAAGAGTCTTTCCCGTGCCTGGTGGACCAAACATAAGAACTCCTTTCCAAGGTCGACGAATACCCTGATAAGAAAGAGTGGACATAGTCAACCACTATGTATATGTATAGAGTTTAGACTGGGATGAAAAAGGCTACAGGAGAGAAAAGATTTGTTGGATCCATGATCATTCAAGAACAACATGATCCAAATTGGTATCACAATTAAGAAAACAAATAAATAAAACACCAGTTCATGCCATATCATGTCCACAGCCATAAACATAAAATTTCAAAACGACAGTAGGGTTCCCACTTGTGCATATCTAGACAATGTTCATGCAAGACCACTAAAAAGTAGTTGTAACGCCAGATCTTTCCCATCGCTATGCGCCAGTAAAACTTGTTAGTGCAAAGAATAAATAAACACCTTTCAGATACTTAACAGTGCTAAGTTTGAACCAATAAGGGACAAGCATAATATAGACTATACCTGAAAATATTCAGGCATCCAGAGAGGAAGCACAACTGCTTCCTCGAGGAGTCGTTTGGCCTCACTAAGTCCGGCAACATCATCCCATCTTACTCCTGGAGTAGAATCCAGAACATCCCTTTCAAGCATTGCAGCTAAGTCCATATCCGGCCCTTCATACTGACCCTTCTTGGATTTACCTTCTTCAGCGTCACTACTCTGGAAAAAAAGGAATTGGAAAAGGAAGATTTTTCAAAAACGTATTCATTAGAAGTAACTGGCAATTGCCTATCTTAGTAGAAGGATGATAAGTACACATGCATATTCCATTATCCTTATTCAGAACCTAATGATAAGCACTACCATTTCAAAATAGTTTTATGTTATGTCCTTTTGCCATATAAAGATCAATTCTCATCTAGTATGCTATCATACTGTGCCTACAAGATATGCAGACAATCCAGGCACAGAGGAGACAAATGGTCAATGCGAGTATATCAACATAGATAAGAGACTTCATTATGTTTGTTTGCTTAAGTTGTGATATGATTGAATTGTTATCTCATACTTTGAAAGCCTCCCTGGACACAGGTACAGAAGGGATAGGTGATGATGATGATGTTGAATATTCATCTTAAATATATATATATATATACAGTATATATGTTTGCCAGAATTACATTAAATTAACTAGTCTTTAATGACCAATTGAGGATCAAGATTTCTACACTTTAACTAGAGCCACCTTCTAGAAAGCACAGGGGATTATGTGTCAATAGGTGATTGATTGAGCAATAGCCTAAATAAATATGTTTACTCAAATTCTGTGTAAAGACTTATTTGATAGAAATTACCGCTGAATCAGCCTTGCTTGAACTTGGTTTTCCTTTCCTTACAGAACTGTTAGAGGCAGTTGATGATTTAACTGCAGAACCTACTCTACTCCCATTAGGTTTTGCGCCTCGGCTAGGTGTTCCGGTCCTTGATGAACCACGTGCCCAGGCTCCATCTTGGGAGGATTTTCTTGCACTAGATTGACCTCTTGTTGGTCTTCGGGTCGGTGTATCCCTTGGTGGAGCCCACACATCAGGGTCATCAAAGGGTGCTGGTGAAGATGTTGGATACTCATCCAACGGTTGGAAAACAAATGATTTATTGGAGCGAATAGGAGGTGACGATGACCGCCTCGTCCCAGGAGCTTCTTTAAGGGACTTTAACTGAGCATCCAACTGTTTCACAATTTCCACTTCTTCAGAGATTGCTTTCTTGCAGTTCATCCATTTCGTACGAATCAGAGCATCGTCCAAAGTAGTTAGATGCCTGTATGGTTAAGATAAACCTTAATAACATGGAACACAAGGAAAAGACATTATCTAGGCTTGTAAGTGTCTTTCCTAGTTATTTATCATTAAATAAGAAAGAATGTGAATTTCCCCCTTTGGGACAGTGCTTCAAAGCTATTATCTTCCCCAGGAGCTTGAACTTATTCACGGCTGATTTCGGCTGTTTCAATAGTGTTCTGTGAGAGAGAATAAGCCGAAGTACGGTTGATAAGTTCAAGCGAATAGGGCCAGAAGTAACTTTGACATGATTCCACTGTTCTATTTTAAACACACCACATAGTACTATTTTGAAACTTGCAGACTAATATAAAGCATTAAAGCATACAGCTGCTTCCCTCCCTTTTTTACTTTTTTTTTTACCCATAGCTTTCTGAGAGTTCATCCATTTTGTATGAATCGTAGGTTCAAATAAAGTAGCCAGATGCCTGCACAGTTTAATACAAGGAAAACACACTTTTAAACTTTTAAAAATACCTTCCCACCTACAGTATTCAAATATTACCATCATTTATACTACATAGGTAGTTGATACTAAATGAAAAGGAATGTGAATCGTTTGTCCTAATATGGATGCAAACCAATTATATTTGTCTCTTTTCTCTTAAAAAAATGCAAACTAAAAATAGGGGTAGACCTAACAACATAACCAGCGTTTCAGCAGAAAGCGCTACAGAGCAAAACTACGACTGCCAATCAACTAAAAGCAGCAGCCGAAATGAAAACCGTCGCCGTGCGGCAAAACCTGCAGATCCGCGCGGGCTGGACGTCGCGATTCACACCGACCGATCCCCAATTCGCCGTAGTGGCCTGATAGCGTTAGCGATCGAACCCACGGCGTAATAGGGCAATACGCTGGGGGTCAGGGGATTATAGGAAGCTCACTTGTTGATCTGGGCGATGGCGCCGTCGAAGAAGATGATGGATGTGTCGTAGAGGCCCTCGAGCGCGTAGTCCCGCGCGAGCTTGAGGTGGTCCTGCAGCCCCGCGAGGGGATTCGCCATTTCCGCCGCCGGCGCGGGGATCCGGCGCTAGGGTTCCCGACGAATTGCGTGGATTGCTGTTGGGGGAGACGAGCAGGAGCAGCTCGATGGAGAGAGGACACGAGGGAGGCCGAGAGCTGTCAGTACACGTGCAGTGTGGCTTCGGGTTGTTTAGTTCCAAGAAATATTTGGATAAACTCTGTCCAAACATTATTTGGATAAACTCTGTCCAAACATGGACTCTAGACTTAAAAGATTCATTTTGATACGTATAGATACTAAAAGTACAATCAATTACTTTTTTTACCTATATTTAATACTTCATGTATGCAGCTAAAGATTGATGTGACAGGAAATCTAGAAATATTTGAGGAAAGTTGGGGAAACTAAAGAAGGACTTCCTTTGGTTTCGAAAATCGAAATTTTGGGAACGAAATGCGTGGTGCGGCCGTCGTGTGGGCTTGGTGGTGTGGCCGGGGGCGCTGAACCGCCAAACCTTTGTCAATGACACTCAAGCAGCCGCTGTCAATATTCCAGGGATGAAGTACGATGAGATGAGACGAACCCGGGACGAGGAGTGTTTGGTTGGGAGGATAGCAGGGATGAGGATGTCCCAGGTAGGAATATTCCATGAGATTCGAGAGCGACCCTGTCCCTAAAAAAAATTGACGGACGGGGGCAACCGAAGTGAGATGAGAGGCTCGCTGCCGCTGGTGAGGAAGAAAGGAGAGCGGCTCGCTGTCACTGATGAGGAAGAAACGAGAGAAACTCACTGTCGCTAGCTAGGAAGGAAGGAGAGGAGGTGCTCCGGTCGCCGGTGGGCGGCGGCAAGGGCCACGCGCAGGCGGGGCGATTTCCCCTTGCGCGGAGGTCTCCGGCGTGGGCGAGCTCACCGGACACAAACGAGTCGCGGAGAGAAGCGTGGGACGCGACGTGGAGGAGGAGCTGCGCCAGATGCTGTCGTGCGCGAGCTCGGGCTGCCACGGAGGAGCGACGGGCGAGCGGCGGCGCGACGAGCCACACGTGGCCTCCGAGTCGCGAGATAGATGAGATGTGTGTAGCCTAGTGCCGTACGTGGCATGAGACGATGGGAAGAAAAACTAATAAAAAAATATAAAAAAAATATAGAGGTGGGTCCCATATGTCATACTCATATCCCACCTTTACGTGTCTCCAAACCAAACAGATGACAAGGACATCCCAATCCCTCCATCCAAACATAAGATGGAGTCATCCCATCCTGTAAAACTAGGTCGGGTCCATCCCATCCCACCATGTCTCTCAACCAAACGCTACCTAAAGGTCCACTGTCAATGACAAATGCTCAACATCCGTCCGAACACAATTCTCGCATTTTGAGTAAATGGTTTAAATTTTGTGTTAAGTTATTAGGTCAGACTTAGTGGGAGTTTTATCTGCATTAATATGCTGTCACATAAGCTTTTTCGGTGACATGACAGTGTATTTAAAAGATAGATTAAATGCTTGGCACAAATATCAACTCTCTAGTCGTAAGACATCGAGTTGGACAGGGCCGCTTAGGGCTTGACCGCCGCGCCGCCGCCGCCGCCGCTTCCATCTTCTTCACCGTTGGTCCCCCTCCCTCCCCCTCCGGTATCTAGCCGGAGGTCGGAGGGAGTGGGAATCCATCGTTTTTAATAAGTTTTCTAGTAGATCGAGTCATCTAGAGTAGGTTTCTCCATGCCAAAAACTTTGGTATTGGGGGTGTATTTCCTCCTCCTTCTTTCCGGCGACGGCGAGGAGGCAGGGTGGATTCGGTCTCTCCATGGTGGCTCTGTTGAAGATGAGGGCAACAATTTCGGCGTCAACATCTATATCGACAAAACAACATGGAGACTTTTGTTTCCAGGCTTCGGCATCAAGACGAAGATGATGTCGTCGCCATGGAATAATTTTCTCTGGTCCCTTCTTCGTTTTGTTGTGGTTGGATTTGACCACGATGAAGGACTAGGGAGAATAATTTTCAGATCAGTTTTCCTCATTCTTTGGTGGCAGAAAGAAGAAGAAGGAAGACACAAGGAAGAAGAAGAAGTTTCTTAACTCCGCCTGCAGGAATGTTGGCCGTTCGTTGGGCATATGTTCTCAGGCAAAAAACAACTGTTGCCGAGTATTTGCCTGTACGGTTATCTATACGAAGCGTCAATCAGGTTTGGATTTGAGAGTTTGAGCTTTTCACAGCGTGGGTATAATATAAATGATGATCAGTTTCTGGATACATGTTTTTTCCAGAGTACTTGTAATACGATGATGTACCCAGCTATATCTTAATACAATTCTTCTTTCGTCTCAAAAAAAAATATCAACTCTCTATAGGTCATAGGACTTAATGCCTATGAAACTCTCACTCTCAATGGAGAGTTTCATTCAAGTTTCATTTTATTTCATATGACATGACAATCTTAAAAACAACGTAATGAAACTCACCATTGAGATTGGCCTTAGGACGGTCACAATGAAACTCACCATTAAGATTGACCTTAGGGCAGTCACAATGCTAGTTTCTATGTGTACTCCCTCCAGTATGGTAAAAGAAGTCGTTTAGGACAGCGACACGGTCTCCAAAACGCAACTTTGACCACTTGTTTCTTTAAAAATATTTATTGGAAAGTGGTATATGTATATTTTTATGAAAGTACTTTTCAAGACGAATTTATTTATATGATTTTTATATCTCTAAACTCAACAATTTAAAAGTTATTCATGATTTAAATTCTCAATGTTTGACTCAAACTTTGTCCAAAACGACTTCTTTTACCAAACTGGAGGGAGTATTTAATATACGTAGACACTACGTATAGAAACTATAGTCGCAATGAATAGTTTCTACAAAATTATTTTTTGTCCAATAAAATATCTTCTCTCTTCATTCTCAACCAATCATACCTCTTTTTATCTTGGTTCTCATGTAGACATGATTTCTTGTCTAAGAAACTATTTTCTTCTCTCTATTTTTTAATTAGAGTGACATATCATTATTTTGATTAGGTGACATTATAATTAATGAAGATAAAAAACACATAGTTTTAGGGTTGAGAGTGCCCTTGTATGTTATATAAAAAGATACTTTATACGGAGTACTAGCATTGTTGTCTTAATATTGTCTTTCAGAAAGAAAACGTCTTAATATCGTCATACCCATGTAATTATTATGGTTGTAGTTGTCGCTCTTATCTTCAATATACCTACCATATTAAAAACGATGGATCTACTTTTTTAGAAATACAAAACTTGTTTCTAGATATATCATAAAGTTTCGTATTTATAAAACAAAATGATGTGTAAATTAGCAAGCAAGATACAGAATAAGATAATGTTTAGTACTAAATATAGATTAAAAAAATAACAAATTACACAGTTTGTATATAATTTGCGAGACAGATCTTTTAAACCTAATTAGTCCATGATTTGACACTAAAGTACTACAATAACACATATGCTAATGACAGATTAATTAGGCTTAAAAAATTTATCTCATGATTTATGGATGAATTCTGTAATTTGGTTTTCCGTTAGTACCGAATACTACCTCATATAACACCTTACATAACATTTAATGTGACATTTTAAAAAAAATAGACCGTAGAACTAAATATGTCCTTAATCTACGTTTGTATGCCAAAGTGTGATGATGTGAGTTCTCTAATCACTATAAATCAATTGTAATCCATATAAATCAGCTATAGATATTTTTGTTAATAAATCCGCTGTGTAAATAACCGCTTTCCTTTCCTGTCCTCAGTTGGGTGGAAACACGCACCCTTCGCTCCCTCGTTAATCTCGTCCCACTCTCAGACTACCCGCATTGGGATACTCTACCCATTCCGCTAAACGTCTATAGCGTAAAAATTGGTTGCAACGACTTCCTCTATGGCGTACGCTATCATCCAGAAAGCGCGCTCATCCGACAAATGAAGAGGACACAGCGTCCATGCGCTATACACCATGCGGGGCCCATGACAGAGGGGAGAGAGAAAGGGGAAGCCGGAGACCCGTCGGAGGCCGTCCCCGCGCCGCGCACGACTTGCCCGCCGGACGAGGACGCTCCACCGCCACCAACCACAGGACGAGGACGCCCTCGCCGGGACGGCAGAAGGAGGGATCCGCGTCTCCACCCCTCGCCTTGCCGCGCTTGAGCTCGGCGGCGCCCATGGGCCCATGGCCTCGCTCGCGGCGGTCGGTGCGGGGTTCGGGGGAGAGAGAGAATGGGACGGGGGAGGGAGGAAGGAGGGGATAATATAAAAAAATCTGACAAGTAGGTCCAAAGTAGTATAGTGTAGAAATATAGAGGATTGATGAGTGCAGAAGAAAGTGGTATAGAGGAAAGAATCTCGATGACTATGCTAGAATATTTATTTAGATGATAGAAAATAGAGAAATACGAGTGCAGGTACTGTCACACTCTCTCCCTCGCCTTCCTGTCCTCTCCCCCAGAAGCAGCCGAGAGCCGAAGCCCACCGGATTTCCACCCGGTTCCCCACTTCCCCATGCCGCCTCGCCTGCTACCCCAGTAGCCCACCCCCTCTCGGCATCTCGATCTGCCGCGGTTTGGCGTTTGGATCCGGCAATATCTGGCCGAGGCGCCGCAGATCCGAACCGATCCCAGCCTTCCCGGTGAACTCCTTCCTCCAGCAGCAGTTCTCTGGTTGGGTTCTCGGTTTTTCTTGTTACTTGAGCTAGCATTTGTGCAATCTGGTGGTTTTGCTATTGTTTCGGGTTTCTTCTCCCTTCTGATTCACTCGCGCACGCGCTGTCCGAGCAAGCTCAATCTGGTGGTTCTGCCCGGACTTCACCTCGCTGCATCATTAGAAGTAGAATCAGATTCCCTGGGTGCTGGTTCTACTGCCTCTGGCCGCTGCTCACTTGCATGCGATTTTTGGTGTGCTAGCTGCCCAGGATCATCCGGACCCTTTGGCATTTCTGTGGGCATGGGGTCGCTGTGAGAAATCTCTGAGGCAAGATGTGGAAACAGTTCCTGACCAAGCTGCCTAAGAAGTCCTCTGCCTCCGGGAAGGGTGACCATGGCTCAGGCTCTAGTCCGGGACGCAATGCTACCGGGAACGGGGGCGCGATACAGCGCACTAGCAGCTGCCCCGGCGCCGGGCCTGCCCGTCCAGTGTCCAGCGTGAAGCGCATGTCGTCTGCGGTCTTCCCTTCGAGCGTGGTGGCTGGCATTGAGCCGCTTGTGTCGTTCAAGGATGTCCCGAACGGGGAGAAGCAGAACCTGTTCGTCAGCAAGGTGAGCCTGTGCTGCGTTGTCTTTGATTTCTCGGACCCCAACAAGAATTCTGCGGAGAAGGATTTCAAAAGGCAGGCATTGGTGGATCTTATGGACTATGTGGATTCTGCATCCTCCCGTTTCACAGAGACAATGGTTGCTGCCTGCTGTAGAATGTTTACCATCAACCTGTTCAGGGTCTTCCCTCCCAATTACCGGTCTGGTTCGTCTGGCTCTGGCGAGGGTGAAGAGGAGGAGCCAATGTTTGATCCTGCATGGACCCACCTGCATCTTGTGTATGATCTGCTACTGAAATTTATTGGCTCCTCATCTCTGGATACGAAGATAGGAAAGAAATATTTTGACCACACATTCATTGTGAAGCTACTGGAACTGTTCGATTCTGAGGATCCAAGAGAAAGGGATTGCTTGAAAACAATATTGCATCGGATCTATGGAAAGTTCATGGTGCACCGTCCCTTCATCCGCAAAGCAGTGACCAATATATTCTACCACTTCGTGTTTGAGACTGATCGCCATAATGGTATTGCTGAACTGCTGGAGGTTTTTGGTAGTGTTATTAGTGGCTTTGCATTGCCTCTGAAGGAGGAACACAAAATCTTTCTTTGGAGGGTTCTAATTCCTTTACACAAGCCAAAATCAGTTGGTTTGTATCTGCAGCAGTTAACCTACTGTGTGACCCAGTTTGTAGAGAAGGAACCAAAGCTTGCAAGTTCAGTGATACTTGGCCTGCTCAGATACTGGCCAATAACAAATAGCCAGAAAGAAGTAATGTTTCTGAGTGAGATTGAAGAGGTCCTGGAGGCAACCAACATGGTTGAATTCCAGAAGTGCATGGTTCCATTGTTCAGACGAATTGCTCAATGTATCAACAGTTCCAACTTCCAGGTAACTAATAAATTATGTTGACCCTCACCTTGTTTAGGAGAAAATGAATTGTGTGTTGCGATTTAAATTTCATTTACATTCTCATGTCCATTCTGTGCTCTGCATGCATTCTACCCCTCTATTACATAATGCCTTTATTTTCTGGAATATATCTGAGCATGTATTTCATTAAGAGGAGTAGAAAGCGTGACCACACACACATCAAGCTAGGGAAGGGCTTAGATGGCATAGAATTTCAGAAGGTTATAATACAAGTAAACTTAAGCAGCATACAATTAAGAAAGGTATTACACATTGATGCCAACAAAGAGTGGCCTCAATTTATGGAACCATGCTTGTACCCGCCATTGAGCCTTCTTCTTGATTTGAATAGCAAGGGTGATGGCAGCTTGCAAAAACTATCAAAGGTATGCATTTTCTCAAAATACAATAGATGTGCATTTTTCTCAAACACGAAAGATATGCATTTTTGTCATATATGCAAAAATGTTGTACCAAATGAAGAGCTTCACCCATTCATTGATGCTTTAATCTAATTCATGTGTCACTCTCATTACTTTACATTGTCGTCTATGTAGTACAGTCCAATGAATCACTCATCCAGCTGGAAACATTCATGGCCACAAAATGTACTTATCGTAATGTACTACACACTGCCCATGTAAGGTTAGGCTCTGTTGGATTTCCTGACACATGAAATGTACACCACCTGTAGAGAAGCCAAATAAGCACTAAGTACAAAAAAAAGAAGCCAAATAAGCACTGAGTACTTGTTATTTTCTGAATGATGTGGTCATGTGGACAGATAATGGTAGGCCAGCATGCACCGCCATTTATGGTCTGATATGAAACTGTATGCAAAGCATCAACTGAAGCAGTGTGTCTAGTTGGGTGCCTGCTGGTATGGTCAGTTTTGGCTGAATTTGATGTTAGGGAAGCAAAAGCTAAATAAAAATGAATCAGACTGGATAATTGAGTTAACAAGGAAACCGTTTGGTTTTTGGTGCTCTGGCCAAGTTTGATTTCCTTGAAAAGTAGAAATGAACCCTCTTCGGTGGGTGTGGCAATTTCTGGGTTTGCTGTCTTTTTCAATTAACGATCTCCCACTATTTTGCTCCTTGTTACGAAGTACTCCTTTTTTAAGACATTTCCGTCAAGTGGTTGAGTCAAATCAAACAAAAACTATTTCAGGTTGCAGAACGAGCACTCTTCATGTGGAACAATGATCACATCGTCAGCTTGGTTGCACAGAATCGGCAAGCAATCATGCCCATAGTCACCCCAGCATTGGAAGAGAATATCCAGAACCACTGGAATGTATCAGTCCTAAACCTGACAACCAACGTGAAGAAGATGCTGTCAGAAATGGACGAGGAGCTCTTCTCAGCCTGCCTTGCCACACACAAGGAAGAGGAAGAGATGCGAGCCTTGCTGGAAGGTAAACGTAGGCTGGCCTGGGAGCTGCTAGAGTCTGCGGCGGCGTTCCAGCCAGTGACAGGCAACACTGCCGTCCTGGTGAGTCGCTAGGCGTCAAACCTCAAGTGGAGGGCTGCTTCTCCTTCCTCCGTCTTGTTGGCAACATGGGCCAATTGCTGAAAAGTTCGTGACCAACTTCACCTTGCTTGTTTTAGTTTGTTGTTGTAGACTAGTAGTAGTAGTAGTAGCATGTCTTGCTGTAACTGTAAGATGCAACTACTATGGGATCAATCCGTCTTTCTGCTATGGTAGGAGGCATGCCTGTTTTACATGCAGTGCACCTGCCGATATATTCTGAGGTTGCCTTTTGCCTTTTCACATGTTCGTTCGTTCGACTACATTTAGAACGACTGACCTGGCTAAATACTCCATCAAATAGAGTATGAAATTCGAGAGAGAGAGAGAAAGAAAGGACGAAACTGTACTTGAATTCAGTTCAATGTAAAAATGGGTCTCCCGGACCCGGACCTGGAGCTCTGCCACAAAATTTGTAAAATGATACTAAAAAGAAACAAAAGAAATTTCCGTTGCCGGGACTCGAACCCGGGTCTCTCGGGTGAGAGCCGAGTATCCTAACCAGCTAGACTACAACGGAATGTTGTTAGACCTATGTTTATGTCCTAATTATTATCTAAATAACACCGTAACGTTTAAAACAGCCTATAAGTTCAGTGATACAAAAGTGGTACTGGTACATCTATATTTCATCTGTTCTAAAATAGATGTCATTCTCGTTTTCTGAGAAGTTAACTTTTCATAAGTTTGACTAATTATATATTAAATAATATTAATATTTATAATACATAATTAGTATCATTAGATAGATCATTAAATATACTTTTATAACAAAATTATTTGAAGATATAAATGGTACACATATTTTCTATAAATTTAGTCAAAGTCTAGAAAGTTTGGCCTGTAAGCATCCTATATCGACTTTTATTATGGGACCGAGAGAGTATTAGGGACAAAACATCGTATGGTTTTGATGTTGTAACCATCAATAATATATTACAGAAAATTTTAGGTTAAATGTAAGTTAGAAACTGTATAGAAAAATAAGTGTAACTTAGCTAGTGGTAAAGCATGTTCATCCAATTGAAGCCTTTGAATTGACACGAGTGTTTTGTATTTTTCTATATTTATTTTAGATTTAACACATCTAAACACCTATAATGACTTGATGGCTTTATCAATTCAAATCTATTGATTCAACTATTGGGGGGGGGGGGGGAGAGAGAGAGAGAGAGAGGAAAAATATCCAAATTGTAATATTTAGCGTGAGTATATGTAAGCATGTGCATCTATAATAAGAAAAAAAAATTCTGCCCATGTTAAAATGTGCTTTGATATTTGTGAATGGAGGGTTACATATCAAATTAAGTAGTTGACTTCAAATGCAGCCTAAACTTAGGCAAAAAGAAATAGATAAAAAACTAGGTAACATGGGATAATACAAATATAGAATGTCATTTTTTTAATCGATAGCAACACTACGATGTAAAACTTAGGCCTTGTTTAGATGCAACCGATGAGATTTTTTCTCAACTGTAGCACTTTCGTTGTTATTTGACAAACTTTGTCCAAATATGGATTACGTATACTCAAAAGATTCGTCTCGACATGTACATACTAAAAGTACAATTAGTTATTTATTTTACCAACATTTAATGCTCCATGTATGCGTCCAAACATTAATGCGATGGTGATGCGATGGAGAGAGAGTGAAAAAAAGTTGATAGTTTGAGTGTATAAACAAGGCCTTAGAATACTTTCAAAAAGTCTACTTAAAACCAGCTATTAATTGTTGTCTATTTCACTCGTGCATCTATAAAACCAGCCATTCATATTCTGCCCCTTAAACTATTAAAAATTATCTAAATAACCCCTAGACGACTTCAAAGGTTGACTATATAATACGTGGGTGCTGACATGGCGGTGAGTCAGCAAGCAATAGAAAAAAGTCTACTTGCATAACACTCTTAGCAATACCAATGGTTGACTATATAACTCCCTCGACTTTAAACCTGATATAACGGTCACACCTTTTCGAACTGACGCACACTTTGAACTCTGAAGTGGCCTAGCATGGATAAAGTTGTTCAAATGCAGAAATTACAAGGCTACTTTGGGATTCGTACAGCTTTTAGAGAGGTCTACCAGAACACTTCTCTGATTGATTAATTATATACAAGTTTAAGCATAAATATGAGGAGAAATATGCGCATACATCAAATTTACATAACTGGGATATATTTGAACTAGCAAGTCTATAAAACAAGAAAGCAGTGCTCTTTGCTAGGCATAAGGAGTCTCAGAAATATGCCCATGGTCCACTGTGGGGTCATAAGTTCCATTTCAGAAAATGTACATTGTACATCAAGGATTTATTTGTGAAAAATACTCATAAGGATTTCAACCGCAAATAGGGTTCCTCCCTTCGTCTATGTCGATGACCAGTAGATGGTCTGGCTTTGAACCATTCGGTCCCTCTTTGTACAACTTGGGTAAATATGCGCGGTATGCTGGTAGGTAGCGTGATACAAAATCCATAACCTGAAAGAACTCTCAGCATTATATTTCTGTAGATAATCAACGGCTCTAGAAAAAAAAAACTAGAGTTAATTGCTGGATAAATGAGTAGATAGGCTTCCATTCTAAATATATGACCTGAAAATGGTTTGCTGAAAGAAGTACATCGGTAACCAGTCAATCAGTACATTTTCTTTCCACTACCATGATTTTAACAAATAATATGTTACTTGGATTGGATAACAAGGAGATAGCTTTGTCAGAGAAGAGAGAATGCACCTCCTCATCAGACATTCCAGGTTTTCCATCTGCTCTCATAGCTATCTCTGCCTGCAATCCAAATACTAAACTCAGAAAGTGTAATTCATGTTTTGTTACAAGTTCAGTAGCACCACTTGTCATTAGTCAGATATTCGAATAATGACCTGCAGCCTCCACTGATAGACACAACAAGGTTCTTTTATTTTTATAACGATCCATGACTTGATGAACCTGTCCCAAGCGTCATAGTATGCTTCAAGGTTCTTGTTAACCACCTCGAGCTGAAGATGACAAAATTACTAAATTGGTGTCATACTATTGCTACAAGTAAAGTAAATAAAAACAACAAAATCAGGTAATTGCCTGGGGATCCACTGCTTTCACAGCTTCATTTGGAAGAGGCTTAAATCCAAGCATCCATCCTTCAAAGAGAACAACCTAGGACAGCAAAGAAGACACACTTTAAGTTGAGAATCACTCACACTTTCTCAAACTAATCTTCCTCCGCTAAACATGAGATTACCTCTAAGGGCCCTTCAACCTCCGGCCATAAAGAAGGATCAGCACGATCGCCTCTTCCCCCAAAAGCAGACTACATGGACATGTGACATGTATCATGCAGCTGATCAGCATCAGTCAGAGGAACGTTAACTGCACCTTTTACCTTGTCATACTGTGGAACCTTCATCTTGATGCCTAAATGCCGTGAAAACAATTGTGAGTTCATCAAAATATATATTTTAAAACGATGTATATTTTAGTAATTTTCCAAGAAGAGAAGCCCTGTGCACAAATCATCATAAAAAAACAAATATTTTGAAGAAGGTCCTAATAATTGTCTAAACTGGTACCTTCCTTTGTTAGTTTCATCATTGACTCGAGTGTTTCAACACTGAATTGGAGATCGTGGCTTCCAGCATTTCCACGGAGCTGGAAAGTTTTGGTCAGTTATTCTCAATCCAGCTTGCATTACAATGTGAAAGTAATAAGTAAATCACATTCACTAGCCTATTGGAGTGAGGTAGTTTGTACCTCTAAAAGAGCATTTCCAGGATATCTGTCCTTCAGTTCAGTCTGCACATAAAAAAAGCGTATGTGTGAGCTATGTCACTATTTTCAGAACTCAGTACTAGTTAGAGGGAGAGATGGAGAGAGGGGAGATAGAGTATATGGTCAATATATCTTCCATATCTAGTAGAAATTCGTACCTGCTCTTTTGCTGTCAAATAGAAGTCATCTATAGACAATGTGGCGGATTTCCTATGTCACACAGAAGTTTGGCTCTTAAATTTCATTCACAGGGACAAAGAGCACTATGATCATCAGTTCAACGAGAAGAACTCACCTACCAGCAACCTGAAAAAGACGATCAAGGGTGAAGACTAGAGTCGTCTTTCCACTTCCTTGGGGAGCGCTGACCCCGATCTGTGTCAGATAAAGATACTCTCGTTTATCAAATGTGAACTGAACTTGCTAGGTTGTTCCTTCATGTAGACTCCTAATCAGATTCAGGTCCCGTGAAGGTTAAAACATCTCCTTTAGTGATTCCATTGATCCATCAGGTTTAAGATGGTATTATGGTAAGATCAAATGCACTTTTATTAAGTATGCCTCATGGACTGCATATGATTTTAATTTTTTATATATTTTTTGCTTAGCATCTACTTTGTGCGGTGGACGCATAATTCAGAGGAACATGTTCTCTCTTGTGCACATCTGGTGGAAGTGGAACATGGTATAAAGAGCTCTGGATTGTATCCTCGCCCCACTCAGGCCTTGTTTGACTACACACGAATACACTTTAATCCACGTGGTTTGTAATGGATTGAGGGCTTGTTTGGCTGCACTCAAATACATCTCAATCCATGTAGATTGGAGTGTAACTTGAACTAAATTATACCTCAACCTCTCCTAACCCACGTGGATTGAGGTATATTTTAGTGCAGACAAACAAGGCCTAAAGTGAAAGTTGAACTAAATTCCACCTTAATCCCTCTTAAACCATGTGGATTGACGTATATTTGTGGATTGACGTATATTTGTGTACAGCCAAACAAGACCTCAAGGACAAATTTTATGCCAGATACACCAGTTTATTTGTGCGAGGACGATATACCGATGGCATCGATTGCCTTAGTTCTAAGCCTCTCATCGACATGAACATGAGCATCTAAGCAAGTAGTAACGACTGCAAAAAGGCCAATGTTGATGCGAGTGCATACCACCAATGGCGGGATGTCGTCGCCCTCGCTGTACTTGGCTCTGTGCTCTATGACCTGGTCCTCGCACCAGAGGAAGACGGGGATGTAGAACTGGTATATCCGGGCCTTCTCGGCCTCCGACAGCTGGAGCTCCTCGAGGCGGAGGCGGCGCGCCACCTGAACCCCGCAGCGAAGCCACCGGTCGATGGAGTCAGCGACCTTCTCCTTGGTGTGCCCGATCCTGTCCACCAGTGGGCCGCTGCAGATGAAGTCGTAGAGGTCCCGCACGGACGCGCTGAGCGCCGGGGACGGGGAGGACGACGGGGCGGCGCGCGGCGGCGAAGCCGTCGGGCCGTCGTCCGGGCATGACAGCAGCGCTGATGACCGGCGCCACGAGACAAGAAATTAGATAATCGACAGCCAAGTTTCTTCTCTAATCGGCGACGGCGATCGAGAAGATTACCGGCGTCCATGCGCGCAGTCGAGAATCAAGATCCGAGGACCTGAAAGATCGATTGGCTAACTAGAGTGGCTACTGGCTATGAAGATCGGTTCTCCAAAACAAAGGAAGGGAACCGTTGTGGTTTCGCGACAGAAGGTGCCGGAATTTGCTTATAGTTTGCGTCATCGAACATTGTATACCAAGGACAAAAAAAAAAAAAAAAAAAAAACAGTGACACAATGCTTGCTCGAATGAGACGACGGCAGGTGCTGGACAGCTAGAAAAAGATCGTGAGGGAGAAACAAAAAAAAAAAAAATAGTCTGCCGCGCAAGCATACTTATCGGCAAAAGAGAGAAAAAGGCATAAGCATCACGCACCTAGAAGGGAAGTTAGAAACGTCCCTCTAGCGCAGTAGGATTTTGTGTATTTTGTGTGCGGTCCCATGTACGTGCAACATAAGTATTTTGTGTACGGTCCCATGTACAACCTATAGGGGGCGTTTGGATCAAAGTATTTTTACCAAAACGCAGGAAAGGAAAGAGAATAGAGAGTTTGGAACTTCTTTTCCTCTGGAATGCTGTAGCATCTTCACGTTTTCACGGGAAAGAAAAA
The DNA here is from genome assembly GCA_009763385.1 of Coix lacryma-jobi var. lacryma-jobi. Lineage (NCBI taxonomy): Eukaryota > Viridiplantae > Streptophyta > Magnoliopsida > Poales > Poaceae > Coix > Coix lacryma-jobi. Next base: position 32,580,951 of record CM019827.1, read on the forward strand.
ATGTACTCTCATCTTTGGTTTTTATTCCTGCGCGGAAGCCCGAGGAGACCACTGCACTTAACGAGCCAAAGTGCTAGGGTTGTTCTACTTGTGCGTGTACTAGATTGTATAGTTGCACTAAGTACCTTCCGTTAGCTGGTTTTTCCTTTTTTTTGATTTCCTGTGTTCCAAACACTCTTGCTTGTTATATTCCTATGTTTTTCCTTTCCTCTATTTTATTAGAATACAAATACTACTTTCCTTTTTTTTCCGTTCCTCTATTTTCTATTCCTCCATTCCAAACAGGCCTTTTAAGTTATTTTGTCTACAGTCATGTATAGCTTAAGTTTTGCCATGTCGCACGGATACCGCAAAAGAAAACCTTATATGATGGATCCTATATTTGAATGCCTACATATTGTTTAATATATACTCCCTCCTTATCGTTTTTAGATGACGTTTAGGACAGCGATACGGTCTCCAAAGTACAACTTTGACCACTTGTTTCTTTAAAAAAATTTGTTGTAAAGTGGTATATGCATATTTTTATGAAAGTACTTTTCAAGACAAAATTATTTATATGGTTTTTACATCTCTAAACTCAATAATTTAAAATTTATTCATGATTTATATTCTCAATGTTTGACTCAAACCTTGTCCAAAACGTTATCTAAAAGCGATATGGATGGAGTATATAGAATCTTGGTCAACAATGAATAGGTTCTGTGTATACTATTTTATTGCTTGTAGATCAAATATTGTGGAGCATCTGATTCGATCACGCTAGCGCACATGCTAAAACAACAACAGATATTTCTCATGCAATTTGTGTAGATTATTAGCTCAATTACACATAAATAGGTAGTAACCGAAAAAGATCAACTCGATTTCACACTTGACTTGACAAAAGCTAGGAAGATAACCCACGATATTTATCTCTTCTTCACTTAACTTCTCTTTCCCTTCCATCGAGTGCTACAGAAACAAATTGTAGTAATAACCTTGCTTTTTTAGAAGCGGCTCAGTTCACATGCACCTATGTAGATATCTATATCACATCAATATGGTGGATCTTGTATAAAAAAAGAGAAAGGGAACCAATATGGCAAGAAATGGAACAAGAGGGGGCATGATTACTATTTTGTTATAGCACTTAAAGCAATGAAATCAAGTGTTTGATTAAGGCCCCGTTTGACAGGGCTCCTTCACCGGTTTCAGGAGCCGTTTGAAGCCGTTCTGTGCTCAACAAGCTAAAATAAATTGACTTCATACCGGAAGCCCTTAAATCGTGCTCTCACAGAGGTTTGATATGAGATGAAGTCAAAAATAGTGGCTTCAGCCGACTTCACCTCATCCTACATAACGTTCTGTGAGAGCATGTTTTAAAAAACTTTATGTGGGAAGCTGTTTTGCCAAAACGATTTAACAAAACAGCTCCAGCTTCATAACTAGAGCTGTTCGTAGAGCCGAAGCCCAAAAAAAAATTGTCAAGTCCATGAGTGGTTATGGCCATCTTTGGCTCTAACTGAGCTCCGCCGCTGTCACTAACCTAGTAGTCTCTACAAATACATTTTAGAAGTGGCTAGGAAACCGGTCATCTAGCTGGAAAGAGGAATAGAGGTAACTCTAATTAGAGCTGACTCTACCTTACCACACCTATTTTTCTTCTCGGAATATATATTATCATAGGCTCAACAGGAAATAAAGAGGGGCTTAAGGAACTTTCCAAAAAATATAAATCTAAGGTGGAAAATTTTTCTTTTGATTCTTTTGGAGGAAGAAACTTCTCTATCTTTTTAAAGTTTACTAATAGATTACTTGTTTAAATAGGTTTTTGATTTCTCTCTTGAGTGGTGGTTGAGGTATTCGTAAAAGAAGTTAGACCAAATCTTTAAAGGCCATAGGTTAAATTTACTAAGCGAACAAGATTTTAGTTCCGCCCCCTATTTATTAGTTTTAAAATAATAAATAAGGATTAGATCTAAATCTAATTTGATTTATTTTTTACTCAATATCTATAACTTTTTTTTTCAAAAGTTAATTAATTGGATTTTCTGGCCATGACTTGACATAGTTTTTTAAAATAAAAATAGGAAATTGAATGTATGATCTTTTAGCTTTAATTTGGATCGATAGATTCCACTACTAAGTTATTATTATGTGTTTTTTTTTGTGCATAAGTCATCCTATTTGTGTATTGGCTAGTTGTTCAACCTATCTAACAATGAAATTAATCAAACTGCAATATCTAAGAATGAAACAAATCAAACCGCTAAGCATTCAATCAAGCAATTTTTCGCCTATGCATGTGGCATTGCCGTGTGAAAAATTGAGAGAGTTGGTCACCTCGTAAGGATAGTCTCAACACTAGAAACTATATCTAGTTTCTATGCCTATTAATTTACATACTCTTCTCTCAATCATCCACTATGGTGACGTTTTTTTTCATAATTATCTTTTATTCAATCATGTATCTTCTCTCACCATCCTCTACCAATTACATCTTCTCACTTTTTGGTTAACGTGCAGACATGGTTTTTTATTTAAGAAAAATCATTTTCTTATCTCTCTTCTTTAATTAGAGTGACATATTATTATTTTGCTCAGTTGATACCGTAATTAATCAATGAAGATAGAAATCATCCAGATGTTGTTTGGTTTGTGCAAAGTTAATGTAAATGAAAACAAAATTAGTTTATTTTCATTCCCTTTGCCCTGTTTGGGTGCCTTGTAAATTATTTCATCTGTAGTTTGCTTCCGTCTGTAATTTCTTGTGCACAGAAAGACAACCGGAATATTTTTCTCTTGTAAAATATTGTTTGAGTATAAATTCAGAAGAAACAACTGAAACCAAGCAGGCTATAATCCATGACCATGGAGGAAACGAGCAAGAGCCATAAGCTGTGTCTAGGAAGAAGAACTAATCAGGCTACAGGCCCGCCATGCGCTCAGGCTGTCACTCACCCGAAGCCACGAGCACCGTGCGCCTAGGCCACAGCGAGCCAAGGCCGCCGCCGAGGCCGCACACCGTCGTGTAGCTCGCGTGCAGCTTGCTGCTCCTCGCGCACGGGGCAGGAGCAGGAGGAAGCTAGCTGCGGGCGTCCGCAGGCCCCTACGTCATGACGGAAGCGCCCTGTGCCGCCTCTCGCCATGGATTTACTTGCACCGCCGCTCGCCATGGATTTGCTTGCGCCGCTGCCGGATTAGCTTCCCTTCGCCGAGGAATCAGGTCCGGTAGCAGCAGTCTTGTAATAATCCGCTGTGATGATTCGTCTTGGATCCATGCAGTGCCTCAGCCGACTCGAGGGATCAAGGAGCCCCTAACCCGGCGACGCCGCCACCAATTGCGCACCACCATGACTTGCGAGGAGTTTAGCGAGAAGATGAGTTGAGCGGAGGAGCCCGACATTCGTCGTTTTCTTTTCCAGCCCGAGGGAGGCATTTTTTATTTTACAACGGTATTGGCTTAATCCAGATGTAAAATTAGTAGCCTCACCAGCCATCCAAACAGCAAATTTATGTTTCAGCTGGAAAAGTTTACAGACATGTATTTTACAAGGGTTTTTGCCTTATTACCGGCCTTCCAAACAGACCCTAAGGGTAATATACATAGCTTTAATTTCATTCTCTTTATGTTACAATGCCATAACCAAACAGCACCCAGTTTCATGATTGGAAGTGGCCTGCAGACCTGAAGAGACGCACACCGGCACACGCAAATTAGAAGAAAATGCAAAAAGAGAAATCGCGACAACTAGGCGCAGAAGAAGGGAAAAAGATAAATCGCGACAACTAGGCGTGCGGTTCCCGTTCTCTTCTCCCGTCTACCTGGCGTGCGCGACAACTAGGCGGCTGCCGCCGCCCTAGCCAGCTGCTCTTCGTCGGCCTCTTTGACGGCGACGAGCACCCACCACACCAGGTATGCCCACCCGCTCTTCCCTTCGTGCTGTGCAAAACTGAGCACCCGAACCCTAGTTTAAGCTTATTTGACATTCTGTGTCCGGATCTGATCCAATCAAGTGTATTTGGGATAAAGGTATCATGCCTAACTTCTATCGGCACCCATGCCCTTTATGGGGTCTTCACCTGTGACTGTGACGCTGGACTAGGCTGTAGGCCTGTAGCTAGTGTTCGAGCTAATTCATTCGATTTAGCTAATAAACCGTCTTGTCTGTTAAATGGTGAAGTTCGATCCCGCTGCCTCTCAAATATATGTTTTTTTGGTATAAGTGGTCTGTGGCATTCTAAATCCCATCTTTTAGTTTTAGATCTTTATTAAGACATGCTAGCTCTGCTGAACGGTGTGCTTTCAGTGAAAGCAAATGGGGGGGGGGGGGGGGGGGCGGGGGGGGGGGGGGGGGGGGGATCTACCTCTAGATTACTGTGGTGGATATTAACCATTCTAGTTTCTTGCACTTGTGTTTTTCCATGTAGTGGAGTACCCGTGCTAGTTTATATTCCAAACATTTTAACATTTTATGGATTGGTGCTGTTTCGAAGCTTCACCTGGCTGCACATATTCATGTTAATGATGGATGGTTAGTCTGATTGTCCATATGCATTCTTCTTCCATCCAGGACGAATGATTAGCTATTGTTTATTTTGTCTTGAACAAAAATTGATTCATTAGTGACATTGACACCTCAAGATTCATTGACCATGAATTCATCTTTTTTTCATGGATGCCTTTGGTCAAAGATAAGCTAATGCATTTAAGAATTAAAATGGACGCAAATGTTCTAAACCAGAAATCAAAATGCTTGGTAATATTTTAATTGATCTCAAACTTTCTTTTACGCTGCTGATGTGTTTATTCTCATTTCATTTTGCAGTCAAATGAATAGTTGATTTCATTTCAAGCTATTCCTGAACAACTATATTACAGTCATGAAGTCGTTAGCCAAGCAAGAGACACAGCCAAAACCACGGCTCATTGTGCGACTTGGTGTATTCCTTGCGTCTCACCACATTCTCTTCAGGTTCACCATCCTTTCTCCTTTTTGCAGTCTAAATCCTTCCTTTTGTCCTTTCTCGTTCCCCCAACTCCATTATTCACCATTTTGGGTCAGTGTTATATGCTGCTTTGCAGGCATTATCGCACTACTACTCCTGCCTTCACTTGCAAAAAACACATACCTCTCGGAGAATGCTCTTATACCTGGTATTTTACCCTCCTCTCTATTTTTGTTTACTGCTACTCTATTGATGCATACACGCTGTTGTTCTTGAAGGTTGTGCCTGTCTGGTGGCCATACACCCAGATCTTCAGACTGCATACTGTAGATATTTTATAATAAAGTTCACTGTAGTGTTCTCAGCATGCTCTGTTGAATATAAGTCCTCTGATGAAGCAACGTATCAAAAATTGCTAAATATCCTGGTTCACTTTAGCTTTGGGTCCCATTAGATTTATCATGTGCCAAGGAATACCTTCCAAAATTAAATGGTTGAATATGATTTAACATAGTGGGTTTTGATGTCTGTTATCAAATAGTAAAGACAGACTTTTCATATCCAATGTGGTTGCAAAAATATGCATTGTACCGAGCTAGTATAAATCACACAGAAACGGAGTATATTGTTGGCCTGCTTTGTAACTCTCACTCACACACATGCCGGGCGTTGAAGAAGAGATCAGAGCACACACACACACACACATGGACACTAGTGAATGGTGCTGCTAAACTAAAGCTGCAGCTATGCCTCTACCTTTCAGATATAGAAGCCCTAGCAAAAACACACGAGCTCAACTGAGGGCCATAGCGAGATGAGAGAGCAGCTGATTATCTAACATATATGTTGTTAAATGATAATGATATTTTTCATTTATAACTCTCTTTTAGAACTTGTTACATAGATAACCTTCTCTAAAACTAGAGCCTCTTGTATGTAGGCTCTGCCAATCCATTATTTTCTACTGAAGATGCCATCGAAGCAAACAGATTTATGAAAGGAATTGAAGCTGTGGCTAGAGACTCAAGAGGTGTAATGTATGTTACTTCATTCAGCCTTTAATATTTGTATGCATCGATCTTTGTAACTGGTCTGTTCCGTTCAATATTTCGTGACTGCTGTTGAGACTTGAGAGACTTGCTATAGTAAAGTACATGATTACTACTACATTTTAGTTATACTAGTAAGCATACAAGTAGAATCCATGCAACTCAAAATCTCATATTTTTTATAACTGTCTATAGACTTTTTTTGTTAAGTCCATTAAGCTAAAGTCACATTTTTAATGACTTGTAATTTGTAAATATGAGAATATGCACAGGCCACAGGGAACTAGTTTAATCCTAGGATTGCAAAAGGTAAATAGTTTTAGCCGATTTTCCTCTAATTTACAATTCTGCGTGCTATGTTACAGAGGTACGGCAAATTTCATAGCACAACAAATAGAAGCTCTAGGTGCAGAAGTGTGTTACCATAAGTTTCTCCCTCGTAGCAAGAATTTTCATCCTCTGAAGTTCTTCACCTCCATGACAAATGATATTGCAATTAAACCTAATGGCACCTCCACCAATTTTGGGATAAACACTATTGGCATTGTACGAGCTCCTCGTGGTGATGGAAAAGAAGCAATAGTGTTGGTTACTCCTTATAATTCTCAAAGAGTTCAGTCGAATGAACTATTATCGCTGGCTGTTGGTTTCTCTGTCTTCTCCCTCTTAAGTCGAGCAGCATGGCTGTCCAAGGATGTTGTGTGGTTATCTGCAGACTCACAATTCGGAGAGTACGCTGCAGTCTCTGCATGGTTAAACCAGTATCATAATCCTGTGTTTTTGAGTCACTCAGTGGTATTGCATACCAAGATGTATGGTGCAAACGCTATATATGATGGTAATTCAGAAAAAACAGAAGTCACGGCTTTCAAACGTGCTGGAACAATGGCTGCTGCTCTCATATTTAAAGTTGGGGAAACCAGAAGATTTAGTGACAGGGATAGTGTTATGATTTATGCAGAGGCATCTAATGGACAAATGCCGAACTTGGACCTTCTGAATGTGGTGCATTATTTGGCTGTTCATAGACAAGGTTTTCGTGTGAACATCGCTGCATTTAGTTCTTTGTTGAGCTCTGCATGGCTTAGGGTTATTGCTCAAATTTTACATACTCTTGGGAGTGTGTTAAGAAAAATAAATCCTGACTGGAAGCTTGATATTGCAGTCCCTGACTATGTGGAAGGGGCTGCAAACCTAGCTAACTCTATGTACAACCAGGTAATTGGAATTAACTTTCTTATTTCACCTTAATTTTACTTTCCTTTTTTATGACTCTGCAGTCCCTCTTATTGGGCTTTGTTCGATACAGGCTCTTGGAGTGCCCACAGGGTCCCATGGTGCTTTCCGTGATTATCAAGTTGATGCAGTTTCTTTAGAATTTTCACCAACATTTCATGTCAAAAATGAGAATGCTAAATCTTTGTTTATTCTAAGGGGTGGAAGGTATCTTATTGTGTTTCGATTATGCTGTTTAATGCTTCATTATTATTAGAGCATGGGGGCCACCTTTTGATTTTAAAATAATGGAGTAGAAGAGTTTGCATTCATGCATTGAGGCATGGAACTGTTTGTACCATAACCTCACAGCAATGATAACATAGCAGGAAAAAAATATTTGAATTTTTTTAATGTGCATGTAACAATTGCTGAAGTTGTATTATATTTAAGGAACAAATAGCTGATCAGTAAATAGTTCTGTATCTGCAGAAAATTATTTCATCAGGGATATGATTACATGTTAGAACCACATAAAAGGCAAAAAATTACTTGAGTCCAGTCTTATTTGCGCTTCTGACCATTTCATAGCTACGCTTTTATAAGAATTTTAGCATATTACGGTTTTGTCGAGGGCAGTACATGGACATTATGTGCATAAAAAATATTTCATATAAGTGGTATGAATGAGATTATTAACATGAACTGGTAATACTTGGAGAAACACCATAATTAGTTGGTCTTGTCTCTTTTCTTTCTCTTTCTTTTTTTGCATGACTAAAAAACCCCAATGGAACATATGTGCATGGATGGAAGTGTTTTATGCAAATGTTGTACTGAAGTAAACACAGGAATAGGATCTTCTTATGTTGCCACTTGGTGTTTAACAGCTTTGCTTTCATTTCCTGCGGGATTCCTCAGCAGAATTTGTTTGATATGTTAGAGAATGCTTTTGATTCAGGTTAATTGAAGGAGTGGCACGTTCTGTGAACAATCTGCTTGAGAAGTTCCATCAGTCTTTTTTCCTGTACTTCCTTACAGCTCCAAGCAAGTTCATTTCAGTTGGTGTGTATATGATTCCGTTTGCATTGTTGTTGGCACCTCTCCCAATAGTTGCTGCTGCCCTTGCTAATGGCAGCAGAAGCATGGAAAAAACAGTTGATAAGTTGATAGACGACGGTAAAGCAGATGATATTGCTGATATTATGCAAAGCAAGGGTGGATCATGGAAATGGCTTCGAGCTGCAAAAGTATTGCTTGTTATCCAATTATGGGCAGTACTTGTTTCAGTACTTCCATATTACATTACTCAGATACCTGATGCCACACCTATGCAAAGCGCACTCATTTGGGCTGTGCTCTCCATCGTTGTACTGATCTCCCTGTCTGTCTTGTTTGGCTCACCATACTCAGCTAGTGTTGAATGGAAACTCCTGAAAGCTACCATGATCACTTCCATCTCCATCGGGTTGGGGCTCATGTCAATAATAAATTTTGCCACCGCTCAGCTTGGTGCTCTGATAGTAATTCCAATGTGTTTGTTTTCTCGGCCTCTGAAGGCATCAGGGATGAATTCCCTTCCTCAGGCAGTTTTGTTGGTTTCAAATATAACTTTTGCTGTGTTGGGTTTTCCGCCAGCTGCGTTGCTGATTATGAAAGGAGTATCCAAGGGGTCGTGGACAATAGATGTTGGAGATTTCTGGGTATGGATGGAGTTCCTGTGGGAATGGAGCAGTGCGACGTATCTGTACCTATTTCTTGTCCATCTTCCCTGCTGGCTTTTGTGCATCCTTGTGTTGCTGCATCCATGTCGCCAGTCAGAATCTAAGATGAAGCAGGAATAGGTGTTTCCATTCAACAATTTTGGCCTGCTGATCATTTACTAGGCTACCCATAATTCGGAAATTATTCACCCAGTTGGAAAAGGCTTGTAACTTGTAAAATGATTTGACGGTGTAATGCTACAACAGTTTTGGAGGCATGTTTTTCATAAGAAACCTGGAGGTGACTGAATTTTAGTTTCTCTTCTGCCAACGGTTATTGCACATATTTTATATAAAAAATGTAGATTTCCTTCATTGCAATTTCTGTCAATCTATAGTTTTTTGTAGCAAGAACAAAAAAAAACCCATTAGACAAAATCACCAACCCGATAAAATCTGGTTTGTGTTGGCACAGACAATTAACAGTTCATAATTATTTTTATAGAAAGATAAGGACAATTTTAATATATTATGACATAAAAACAAATTACAAAAGTAACAATTTATACTTGGTGGTACAAGAGTGTTCTGATAAAACACCTTAAAATTCAAACACCTAAAATATGGGAGAAGTGTAAAAATATAGATGCCAAATAAATAGGTCTTGAACTGTAGAACGCTTCTCTTCTCTTCTTTATCTTTAATAAAGAAATACGGTTCTGATTTGATTAGAAACAAAACTTATCTTATTAGAATTTAGTTCTATCGATGGTTCAAAGAGTGAGTTTTTTGAGAGAGACTCCCTCCATAATACCAGTTCGATCTAAATGTCATCTCATCCGAGTCTTTCATCATCCAGGGATATAAGATTTGCAAGATTTTTTTAAAAAACCAAGATTTGTACTCATGAAGTTACCATTTTAACCCCTCTTTTTTTTTTGACAATGCACACGGTGAGCTTTATTATTGAAGAATAGTTACATCGTTTAGCGCAAACTCAAGAATAAAATTAGGGGGCTTATCGCCCCAAATGCAATTTGTCTTTGCAAACTCATATGCTACACGGTTTGTATCCTGCTGCAGTGCTCAATAGATATTTTCCGGAAACCACTCCAAATAAATAGTGTTGCATTCATTATAGTTGGCTGCCGCTGAATTTGCCAAGAATCCACCTTCTGTTGGACTATGTTTTTGGGAGGACAAACAAAAAATACTAGGAGTCTATGTCTGACTTTTTTCATTCATTCCTTTTCGAGTCCCGTCCTCCCGTTTACTTTTTTTCTTCCAACCAAACATTATGTCCACAGTTGGAGATTTCTCTTTTTGTTTGGTTCAATTTAAACAGTGCTATTATAATTTTGCAAAGTTAGAGATATGTCATTGTTATCTCACTGACATGTGTGACTCACATGAGTCAATGTCATCTGGGTCAGGATGGTAGATCTCTAATTTAGCAAAATTATAATAGTAGTCTTTGTATTTTCCCTTATTTTTTTCACGTTCACATAAACGTTATACAAGTCGAACAAAGAGTGGTATTTTACCAACAGGTGAGTGTCGCGTAAGCATAGGCCAAGCGACCTATACCCTAGTTATTAGGATTGAAATTTACCGGTGGTCCGATCGGTAAAAGACCGAACCAGAGACTATAGCAGTTTGGTTCACTTTAAAGACCATCCATGTAATCGAACCGATAAAAACTGGTTGAACCGGCTGATTTTTCACGGAACCGGTGAACCGGCTAGTTCCATATTGAACCGGACGGTGCCTGCATCCGTTGAGACTTCAAGCACCTGGCTTGCTGGCGGCACGCGTGTATGTAGTCTGTGCACACTTGCGGCATGTGGACCCTGTCGTACTGGTGGCGCTTGGATCTAGCGCGTGCTTGGTTGTTGACTTTCGATGGCCTTTTTTTATTTAATAATTTTATATTTTCTTGATGCATGCTTCCAATTAGTTAAACCGTACTCCCTCTGTCCCTAAAAAAGAGTCATTCTCGTTTCCGAAAAGTCAACAGACTTCAACGTTTGACCAAATATATATAATAAAATATTAATATTTATGGTACATAATTAGTATCATTGGATAGATTTTTGAATATACTTTTATAATAAACTTATTTGGCAATAAAAATATTGCACAAATTTTGTATAAACTCAGTCAAAGTTGAGAAAGTTTGACCAGCACGCATCCCATAGCGACACTATTTTTGGGACGGAGTAGTATATCTATTTTTAGTATCTCAACAAACTCTTTGCAATATAGGCACTCTATTTCATTATTCAAGATTGTGTTGCAATGGTGAATATTTTAATTACTATTTAAGTTATTTTTGCACTAATTCATAAATGCTATGTATATTAATTTTAATGTGTATTTTCCATAAATCTTGAAAACAACTCGAGCATTAAAGTATGAAAAGTTATCATTTTAAACATGTCATTTTGTATTTGTATATGTAAAACCCTTATGGTTGTGCAACTAAATTGTGTTATTTATGAGATTGTTCCCTCTGTCAATCAATTATTAATTGTGGCATATTGAAAGGACTGTGACGCCTAAGAGGGGGGTTGAATTAGGCAACTAAAAATTTCTTCTCTAAACTATGGCCTCTAATTACCACCTAGTCTAAACCTATGCAAGAAAGTAAACTATCTAATGTGCAACTAAGGTTTTGCTAGGTGTGTTTGTTATCTCTACCGCAAAAGGAGTTATGCAACCTATGTTCCAATCCTATCAACTAGCCTATTAACTAAGCTAGGAAAGGTGAAGCACATAAACAAGGTAGCAATATAAATGCGGAAGCTAAAGAGTGTGATAGAGATGCAAACTCTCATCGACGACTCCGGTATTTTTACCGAGGTATCGAGAAGCGCGCAAGCTTCCCCCTAGTCCTCGTTGGAGCCCCTCGCAAGGACTCCCTCGCAAGGGCCAAGCTCCCGGTCGGGTAACTCCGTGGATAGCTCCGGTTCTTCCCCACGCGCAAGTGGGTCTCCGGTTAAGCCACTCGTGGCAAAGCCTCTCCCGGATGCTCCCCGCCGTCTTCACTATCAAGTTTCCGGCCGAAGCGTCGCGGACCTTGTTCCCTTCGGTACACGGAGGCGGCCACACCACAAACACGGTTGGTGTGATCTCGCAAGACTACAATCCCCGCCGATGTACAAGAATGGTGCGCGCAAGCACCGATAGATAAGAGGTTTTCAACCTCACTAAACACTAGGTCTAACACCTAGAGCAAGCGCAAAGCGGTGGTCTAACTAGCTTAAGCACTTCGCAAAGCACCTACACTAATCACCTAGTATATCACTTAAGCACTTTGGTGGCTAGAGCAACTAAATATGTGTCTATACACTTGGTACACTTCCTTGAGCTCCAACCTTAGTGTTTTGGCCGGCCATGGGGGTATATATAGAGCCCCAAACAAATAGAGCCGTTGGGCAAAGAGATGCACTTTTCAGACATCGACCGGACGCACTTCACGTCCTGACCGGAAGCGTCCGGTCACTCACAACGCCTAGTTGCCAGCCAGCACAGGCACTGATCGGACTCTGGCATGAGTCCGGTCACAGACGACCGGACGCGTCCGGTCACAATTTTGTGCCTCTGGAACCTCTCTGTGTTCGATCGGACTCGTCTGAGTTTCAGCGTCCGATCGTCGTCGTAGCGTCCGGTCATGCAGTCGCGCTGAGGAACAGTAGCTCGGTGCGTCCGATCGCGACTGTCGCAGCGTCCGGTCGCTTTGACGTGGCACTGCTGGCTTGGGGTACTGACCGGAAGCATCCAGGCCAGCGTCCGGTCACTGCGAAGCAGCGTCCGGTCACTTGTTCTTCCCGCCTTTCTCTCGTTCTTTGCGCCCGACTTGGTTCCATTCTTGTGTCTTGGACTTTGCTTGATCTTTAGGGTCTTCAACTGAGCTTCTAGAGTCTTGCTTGAGGTGTTGATCATCGGATCACCACGTCGCCTTAGTCCAAGTCACATTTGCACCCTATTGGACTACAAAACAAACACTTGCAAACGCATTAGTCCAATTTGGTTATGTTGTTCATCAAACACCAAAATCCAAATTTAAATGGTCTGAGGTCCATTTTCCTTACAATCTCCCCCTTTTTGGTGATTGATGACAACACGACCAAAACAAGCAAATAAAAGATACAAAATTTAAAATGCAATCTACTTGCTAGGATGCAATGCAAAGGCAAGATCATATGATGTTTAAAAGATACCAAAATGAAACATATTTATTCTAGCATATCTTGCCCTTGCCATAGAGTCCCTTTTAGTGGCTTGATGGATTAGTTCTCCCTCTATCCATAAACCACTTCCTCCCTTTGTTGGACCATTCCCAAAAAGATAACCATAAAATTTTTGAAAATTTGATTTTGGTTATTTTGTTTGTTTTAGTTTGGGCTTGTTTTTGGTCTCTACACATTCTCCCCCTTTGGAATCAAACACCGAAAAGGAAGACATTAAAGCTCAAGAGAGGAAACGTTATATAAGCTAAAACTCCCCCTGAGTATATGCATACATATGATGTAAGGCAAAAGCATATGCATAACCGACAAATTAAAGCACAAAGGAGTTTAATCTATATACATGGAGAAAGCATATAAGAGTATCAAATTGAAATCAACATAATGATATCAGTTAGGAATACCACATGTAGATGCCAATTGGATTATCACCACACATGATGCTTGTTTCCGAGAACTCCATTTTCCTTGCAATGAGACTACAATACACATGATTGAAAGGTCCTAGTTTGATTTTGGTAATTGAGTGACAACTTTAGGTGGACTAATTGTGTTTATGTGAGATACACAGGAGATTAGTCCACAGGTACACATGTGATGAAGGAGCTTATTTCATATGTGACATGACATGGAGTCATGTGGCTAAGATGGTGAAGATCAAGGCAAGACTTTGCTTGATGGACCGATTGCGAAGGTGAAGGGCAAGTTGGAGGCTTTGAAGCCGTTGGTACCGAGTGTCGGGAGGCTTGAGCAAAGACTTGGCGCCGAAGGACCGAAGCAATGGTGAAGAGCAAGTGAGGTCAAGATCGATGGACCATGGAGGCCATGTGATGATATGAAGTGGATCATATCATTTGATGAAGAGGTTGGTGCATGTGCTGCATCAACACCGGAGGAGATGAAATGGAATGCGCAAGGCAAAGGTATACTTGTAGGGCATTTAATTTCACCGATCATAGGTGTGTAGAGAAGATTATGACCGGGTTTAGGATAGATGGCCGTACTATCAAGAGGAGCAAACTTGTATGCATATCGGTCATCTAGTGCCACTTGAGCGATCTAACTTTGCGATGTTACTAGGATCGAGTGGCGTGGTGAGAGCAAGTGAAAATCCTTTGAAAAATGATTGTGAAAATGCTAACACACATGCACAAGGTGGTATACACTTGGTGGTGTTGGCACATTTGCAAAGGAGAAGGTGTTGGAGTTGAATTGGATCAACTCGGAGAAGAGAAGGAGGCTTTTCGGTGTGTTCCGGACTCTAGGATGGCTCTTAGATTGGAATTCTGTACTAATCCTTTGTGATATGGATTAGCTCTGTATGTGGGTTGTGTAGCCCTCTGAGTTAGCTTTCCAAAATATCCAAGATCATCGAAATCGGAGTTCGGGGCTAAGAGTTATAGCCGTTTGAGCGCTGAAAGGTCAGCGACCGGACTCACTGACCGGACGCGTCCGGTCAGTACAGTGAGTCCGGTCACATGAGTCCGGTCAGTGCATTTTGAGTGCTGATTTGAGGTGTATTGACCGGACGCGTCCGGTCACTGAAAAACAGCCCCGAAACCTCTCTGATTGCGACCGGACTCAGGCATAGGCGCGTCCGGTCATTATGACCTGACGCGTCCAGTCAGTAGAAGGCTGAACGCGCGCGAAAACTAGCCGTTGGGGACGAACGACCGGACTCTAGTGACAGGACGCGTCCGGTCACCCTGTAGTGAGCCCGATCAGTACGAAAATTGCCCAGTGAAAGGAGTAACGGCTAGTTGAGCCCTTGGGGCTATAAAAGGAGTGCTTGGCTGGCCTTGGCTGGTGCTTAGCACCCTTGGGACTTGATGTCCATGCTTGGGGTGTGCTAGGAAGCCCTCTAACTCACTTGTGCTTGCTAGTGTGTGAATCGATTGCGAGTGAGTGATCCTAGTGCGTTGCATTGAGAGATTGCATCGAGTGGCACTAGGTGTTCGTGTTGCAAGCCGGTGGTGCTTGTTACTCTTGGAGGTTGCCACCTCCTAGATGGCTTGGTGATCGAGTCTCCGTCGTGAAGCCCGCGTGAAGATTGTGCGTGGCTCCGGAGAAGGATTGTGAGGGGCATTGTGCTCGCCCCGCGGGGATCGCGAAGAGCAACTCTAGTAGAGCGTGTCATTGAGTTACCCTCACTTGTGGGTGAGTTCTTGCGGCGCTCGAGAGCTAGGTGTGGTGCCTATTAGCCGCCGAACTACCAAAGTGTGTGGTCGACACAACGGGGACTAGCTTGGTGGCAACCAAGTGAACCTCGGGGAAAAATCACCGTGTCAACTTCGTGTTCATCTTCTCGATGGTTTGCAAACTCTATTCACTAGCTCATACTTACTTGTTCATATACATGTGCTAGTGTAGTTTCTCTTGTAATTAGTTAGCTTGTGTAGCATGCTAGTTACCTTCTTAGCTTGTGTAGCATAGAAGTCAATCCCTTGAGTGACTAGTTGACTTGTAGTCTTGCTAGTCACATTGCTTAGTTTGTGTAGCTAAGTTGAGCTCTCTAATTTGGCTTGTGTAGCCTTGTTATTGAGCATTGCTAGTGAGCTTAGGCTTTGTGCTTTTGCTTAGTGGAATGTGTAGGAGCTCCCCGATTGATTGAGTACTAGTTGCTTAGGTTTGTGTAACCTTGCAAGCTAGAATTGTTTAGGTGAGCTCTAGCTAGCCCGGCACCTTAATTGCTTTGTTTAGGATCTTTTATAAGGTGCTTGAGAGTATAGATAGAGGGGGTGTAGTCTTGGCTAGACCGATAGTTGTTAATTCCGCATTTGTTTCGGTTAGCCGGTACGTTTAATTTTAGAAAGGACTATTCACCCCCCCTCTAGTCCGCCATCTCGACCCTTCAATTGGTATCGGAGCCAAGGTCTCTCATTTGTGGTCTTCACCAACCCGAGAGGATGGCGACTTATGGGCTAGATGTTGAGTGTCCACACATTTTTTATGACACACACTTTGCACGGTGGAAAAATTGGATGATATGCAATTTTAAGTTTATTAGTCCTCAAATGTGGTGGATCGTAGATGTGGGCCTTTCTCTTGTGTTGGATAGAAAGCATGCAACTCAAGCGCAAAAGAAATGCCTACATCTCGATTGCTAAGCTACTAACATTTTCTATCAATCTATGGAGGATAACATATTTGGTGAGATCATGGACTTGAAGTCCGCCCATGATATTTGGATTTATCTCAATGAGAAATATGGGACGATCTTCAATGATGATGTTGATGAACCCAAGGAGGAGGCACATGAGGATGTTGGGCATGACCACAACTTGGCAGTTGTGGAGGATTGCTCCACCTCATGGTCAAGTGATGATGATGATGATGATCAATCCACAAGTTCACTTGACAAGATTGTTGATGATGGGCCGAGCTCAAGTGATGCAATTAATGATGCTACTCCATGCTCACTTGACGATGATAATGATGATGATGGATATGAGAGTGATGTCTCTACAAGCTCTCCGTCTACACCACATTGCTTCATGTCACATGGTGACACTAAGGTATCAATTGCTAATGTGGTTGTTGATTGTGATGATCCAAATTTTGAGCTTGTATGTAGACTTGCTAAAGCTTTAGAAAATGAGATGGCAAAAACAATGAAATTGAGAAATAAAAACTCATTTCTAAAGAATGCATGTGAACAACAAAAGCATCTACTTTATGTTACTACTTGTTCACATGAGGAGCTAAAATTGACTCATGAGGAACTTGGTGTTGCTCATGATAACTTGGTACAAGACCATGCTTTTCTCACTAAGCTTTCTAATGTAGAAACTAAAACTAGTGAGAGCTCATCATTTGGGTCAAATGATCAATCACATATTTATGCTAACTCATGTGATGTAGATAAGAAGCATGTATCCACCTCTTGTGATGATTTATTATCTATGCCATGTTCTTCACATATAGATGCTTGTTCTACTTCCTTGTTTTGTGAGACTAACCTTTTGAAGGAGAACAATGAGCTCAAAAGTGAAGTGAAGAATTTGAGCAACAAGTTAGAGAGGTGCTACAACTCCAAAGTCACCTTTGAGCACATGTTGAAGAATCAAAAGAGCTACGGTGACAAGAGTGGCATTGGTTTCAACAAGAGCATGTCCAAGGGGGAGAGAAAAAGATTGAAGAAGATGAAGAAGCAAGAACAAAAGAAGCTAGCTCATTTCATGTGCTTCAAATGCCGTGAGATGGGACATCTTGCAAATGCTTGCCCCAACAAGGAGAAGCTCAAGTTGAAGAAGGAAGAAGAAAGGATCAAGCATGTCAAATGCTTCAAGTGCCACACTAGAGGACATCTCACCTCTATGTGCCCAACCAAGAATTTGGTGAAGCAACAAGATGAGCCTCAACCAAAGCCACAAGTTGAGCAAAAAGAGAAGCCCCAAGATCAAATCAAGAACAACCATGATGATGGTGACTTGATGAAGAAGAAGAAAACAAGACGGGGTGGAAGAGCAAGGCATCCAACTCATATCAAAGATGACAAGATGATGATGAGCAAGAATCAAGATAAGAAGAAAGATTTGGCTCACATCAAGTGCTACAAGTGTGGTGATATGGGACACTTTGCCTCGGGGTGTCCTAAAAAGCTTGAGAAGAAGATTCAAGCAAAAGAGAAGAGGCAAGGCAATGAGGAGCAACACATGAGCAAGGAAGAAAAGGCTCAATCAAAGAGAGTTTGCTACTCATGTCGGGAAAGGGGACACATGTCAAATTCATGTCCCCTAGGTAAAAATTCTAAGCCTATTTCAATTGATGATGATAATGTGCTTAGAAAGGATGACAATGGTACCACATTGATTGCTATTGCAAAACATCCCGCTATTCATACTAAGGCATTGCCTAAGTATGTTGCTCCTAACTTGAGAGGACCCAAACAAGTTTGGGTACCATCAAAAGGTGGATGAATGTGTGTAGGTACCATGACATTGGAGACTTGAATCAATTGATTCCATATTGTTCATCATATGATTGAGTCAAGTAAAGAAGCTTAATGCTATCCAAACCCAATGCCAAGACAAAAGAGTGAAGTCCAAGTGCTACAACATACAAGTGTCATATTCTAGTTGTGGTGGTTTTCTTGGAATTATTTGAAGGCTTGCAAATGATGAATGAAGAAGCTTTCTATTGGATGATCATGAGCTACCAAGGTATATCTCTAGTTGATTATATTCATTTGGGTGCATATGAGTTGATTGAATTGGATATATATGCATATGTTGCTTGCTATAAGATGATTGAATGGATAAATTGCTTAGTGATCAAGTTTGAGTTAGTTTGATTGGATATGTTCACAAGATGACCTTTAGTAAATGGACTTGTATGGATATATGTCTTGTGTTGATATTCAAGCAAGTTTATCTCAAGTTTGATTCAAAATGGACAAGTATAGCTCAAATATAGGAATTTGTCCAAAATCTGAAATCTGAGCTAGCTGTGATGATAGCCATGTTTGAATGATCAAATCTATTTGGATTGGCTTGAAATTTGGTACACATGCTCTACACTTATGGTATTAGTTGCTGTGAAAATCTCATGATGATTGGATAAGTGAAGCTTTGGTTATGGAGTGGATCTTATCAACACATGTGCAACAGTTTTCAGCATATTGTAGTTGGGGATGATGTGAAATCTGGTAGCAATCTAGAAGTCCAATAAAGCTCAAATTTTTATGGCTGCTAGAAGACTTAGTGAGGCACATCTCCACCAAATTTTATGGTAATTGGATCAATATATTGTGAGATATGGTCAGTTCTTTGAAGAGGACAGAATCTGCCAGAAAAGTGACAAGTATTGGATTGATCACAAGTCACTTTGATTGAAAGGCCCTCAAGTTGGAATCTTGTTTACAAGTGTTTGAGGGACCTATATTTGGTTTTGAGATGAGCTAGAAGCATGACAAAGATGAGTACAAGGTCATTCAATTGAGAAGTGTATTTGATACAAATTTGGTACTCAAATTGAAAATCAAAGACCAACATCAAGATGAAGATGAAGATCAAGTTCTAGTATCAACTGAAGATCATTTGGAAGAAAGAAAAGGACTCAAAGAAGGATTCAAAGTCACATTTGAAGAAGAGTTCAAATGGATCAATCAAACAAAATCACTTCAAGTGAGTATCAAGGATGATTCTTTGGAGAGAGGTCACTTCTCCCTTTTGTAGGGGCTTGCCGCCTTTGGTAGGTAAACCAAGCGAGGCTTGGAAGGCTAACATGGAAGTGGTGATCTAAAGTATCATTGGAGATGCTTAGTTGGAGAAATCAAAAGGGTTGATCAAGAAAGAAAGCAAGTAACACCCAAGATAGAGAAGCAAATCATCAGTGATATTCATAAATACAAGCAAAGATCAAATGAAGAAACAAGCCAACCACAACAAGATAGTGCACTTGATCATTAGTGGTTCTCAAATCATATGGGTGAAGAGTGATATTCAAATTGGTATCTATTGGTCTTCACCAAGCTTATAAATGGACTTCACATTGCTATTTAGAGCTGAATTGGAATCAAATGACTATCCTCTACTCCAAGATAGCAAAGGTATCATTGTAATGTGCATGATCATATTCATTCCTTACTAGTATGCGGTTAGTGCATATAGTACATGCTCAATAGGATCATGCATAACAATTGAAAAGTTTAAATTCATAGTCTACCACTATTGCTTGTTTGATTATATGATCTAGTGGTTAGTATATGAGTTTGTTCATGAGCTAGTGAACCCAAGTACTTGATCTAGAAGATGAACATTCAAGTGTCTAATTCAACATGAGTAAGATAACCATTGAAAGATGTGTGAAGAAGCTTACTCTAGAGCAAACCGAGTTAGATATCTTGTGCAATATTGCCTAGTTCAAGTCACAAATGAGAAGCTCATGAAGATGACAAGAGTTCAAGAAGAAGATAATAATGCAAATGGATATCAAGTTAAACTTTCATTCAAGTGGTATCCTACAAGACTTCAAGTGATTCTCAACTTTAAGTGATCAAATCAAGCAAAGCATCCCTCACCAACAAGAGCTCAAGTGTATCAAGTGAATGACTCATGCTAAAAGAGAAGGTGCCCCACTGATTGGTATCAAGGTCAAAGATCCTACAAGTGGCTTTCATGCATCTTCACGGGGTATCTACAAGTAGTGTCATTCCAAAATATATGGTAGTGTCCATAAAAAATGAAGACTCAAGTATCAACAATCTACCCTAGTGCAACCCTTTGTACCAAGAGAAGCATGCCTTTTATGGTCATTGATGACAAAGGGGGAGAAAGTGCCAAAGATATGATATGATAGGGGGAGAAATTGTGGCAAAGATATGTCAAGGACAAAGGGGGAGAAAACAAAAAGATGGACATGGATCAAGAGGGAGCAAGATTGGAGAATGCAAAATTCTTGGATAAAGAGAGCACACAAGTAGGGGGAGCAAGCTCATGAATACATGTTTGATGCATTTGTTTGTGCATTACATTTGCTTGCTTGCACAATGCATATGTCTTACATTTGATATATATGTGTGCAATATTTGCTAGAGCTAAGACTTGGATGATGATTGTTTTCCTTCTATTGGTATTTAGAGCTTAGTCTTAGTGTAGCAAGTGGTAACTAGAACCTTGATTATAATGTTGATCTCACGTGGTATCTAGTTTCACTTGTTTCTATCAAGGTTGATGCTAAGGATGAATTCAAAATGTGGTATACACGCTACAAAGGTACAATTCTATCTTGTATACCTTAGCATCACTTAGTAGTGCTAACACTCCCACAAATTTTATATTTATGCATGTGTGCAAGCTTGAAACCAAACCATTTGAGCACACATGTAGGGGGAGTTATCACTACAAAGTCGGGTTGTATGGTGCTTATCCAAATTCTCTCATATAGTCTTAACGTTGGATAAGTAACATAGAATCCAAAAAGCTTAAATTCCATATCTTTGTAGAGTTGTCATCAATTACCAAAAAGGGGGAGATTGAAAGGTCCTAGTTTGGTTTTGGTAATTGAGTGACAACTTTAGGTGGACTAGTTGTGTTTATGTGAGACACACAAGAGATTAGTCCACAGGTACACATGTGATGAAGGAGCTTATTTCATATGTGACATGACATGGAGTCATGTGGCTAAGATGGTGAAGATCAAGGCAAGACTTTGCTTGATGGACCGATTGCGAAGGTGAAGGGCAAGTTGGAGGCTTTGAAGCCGTTGGTACCGAGTGTCGGGAGGCTTGAGCAAAGACTTGGCGCCGAAGGACCGAAGCAATGGTGAAGAGCAAGTGAGGTCAAGATCGATGGACCATGGAGGCCATGTGATGATATGAAGTGGATCATATCATTTGATGAAGAGGTTGGTGCATGTGCTGCATCAACACCAGAGGAGATGAAATGGAATGCGCAAGGCAAAGATATACTTGTAGGGCATTTAATTTCACCGGTCATAGGTGTGTAGAGAAGATTATGACCGGGTTTAGGATAGATGGCCGTACTATCAAGAGGAGCAAACTTGTATGCATATCGGTCATCTAGTGCCACTTGAGCGATCTAACTTTGCGATGTTACTAGGATCGAGTGGCGTGGTGAGAGCAAGTGAAAATCCTTTGAAAAATGATTGTGAAAATGCTAACACACATGCACAAGGTGGTATACACTTGGTGGTGTTGGCACATTTGCAAAGGAGAAGGTGTTGGAGTTGAATTGGATCAACTCGGAGAAGAGAAGGAGGCTTTTCGGTGTGTTCCGAACTCTAGGATGGCTCTTAGATTGGAATTCTGTACTAATCCTTTGTGATATGGATTAGCTCTATATGTGGGTTGTGTATCCCTCTGAGTTAGCTTTCCAAAATGTCCAAGATCATCGAAATCGGAGTTCGGGGCTAAGAGTTATAGCCGTTTGAGCACTGAAAGGTCAGCGACCGGACTCACTGACCGGACGCGTCCGGTCAGTACAGTGAGTCCGGTCACATGAGTCCGGTCAGTGCATTTTGAGTGCTGATTTGAGGTGTATTGACCGGACGCTCGGTAGAGTCCGGTCAGTAGTGACCGGACGCGTCCGGTCACTGAAAAACAGCCCCGAAACCTCTCTGATTGCGACCGGACTCAGGCATAGGCGCGTCCGGTCATTATGACCTGACGCGTCCGGTCAGTAGAAGGCTGAACGCGCGCGAAAACTAGCCGTTGGGGACGAACGACCGGACTCTAGTGACAGGACGCGTCCGGTCACCCTGTAGTGAGCCCGGTCAGTACGAAAATTGCCCAGTGAAAGGAGTAACGGCTAGTTGAGCCCTTGGGGCTATAAAAGGAGTGCTTGGCTGGCCTTGGCTGGTGCTTAGCACCCTTGGGACTTGATGTCCATGCTTGGGGTGTGCTAGGAAGCCCTCTAACTCACTTGTGCTTGCTAGTGTGTGAATCGATTGCGAGTGAGTGATCCTAGTGCGTTGCATTGAGAGATTGCATCGAGTGGCACTAGGTGTTCGTGTTGCAAGCCGGTGGTGCTTGTTACTCTTGGAGGTTGCCACCTCCTAGATGGCTTGGTGATCGAGTCTCCGTCGTGAAGCCCGCGTGAAGATTGTGCGTGGCTCCGGAGAAGGATTGTGAGGGGCATTGTGCTCGCCCCGCGGGGATCGCGAAGAGCAACTCTAGTAGAGCGTGTCATTGAGTTACCCTCACTTGTGGGTGAGTTCTTGCGGCGCTCGAGAGCTAGGTGTGGTGCCTATTAGCCGCCGAACTACCAAAGTGTGTGGTCGACACAACGGGGACTAGCTTGGTGGCAACCAAGTGAACCTCGGGGAAAAATCACCGTGTCAACTTCGTGTTCATCTTCTCGATGGTTTGCAAACTCTATTCACTAGCTCATACTTACTTGTTCATATACATGTGCTAGTGTAGTTTCTCTTGTAATTAGTTAGCTTGTGTAGCATGCTAGTTACCTTCTTAGCTTGTGTAGCATAGAAGTCAATCCCTTGAGTGACTAGTTGACTTGTAGTCTTGCTAGTCACATTGCTTAGTTTGTGTAGCTAAGTTGAGCTCTCTAATTTGGCTTGTGTAGCCTTGTTATTGAGCATTGCTAGTGAGCTTAGGCTTTGTGCTTTTGCTTAGTGGAATGTGTAGGAGCTCCCCGATTGATTGAGTACTAGTTGCTTAGGTTTGTGTAACCTTGCAAGCTAGAATTGTTTAGGTGAGCTCTAGCTAGCCCGGCACCTTAATTGCTTTGTTTAGGATCTTTTATAAGGTGCTTGAGAGTATAGATAGAGGGGGTGTAGTCTTGGCTAGACCGATAGTTGTTAATTCCGCATTTGTTTCGGTTAGCCGGTACGTTTAATTTTAGAAAGGACTATTCACCCCCCCTCTAGTCCGCCATCTCGACCCTTCAATGATAATCTTGAAAGTAGTTTAGTCTCAAGGCTTCCAAATTGTAGAGTAGACTCCCCCTAAAAGTGTGCATACAAGTTTGAAATACTTGTAGGAGACATGCACATTGACTTGTAAGGTCAAACTACCATTTTCCATATTGATATTACAAGAAATGTGACATCAATTGAAGATGGTAATTGGGGTAGTTTATCTATAATTTGGACTTTGGCACATATAAGATAAATACAAAGTAAAAGAAGTTATGTGTCGTGCTTCTAACCAATTAAAACCATGTAGAATTGCTCTAAGAATGTGAGTGATACCGAGCAAAACTACCATATGATAAGCCTAATTTGCATGGCAAAAGATATGAATATACCAATGCAAACATAGGCAATGAAAGGAACTAGATGCTAAAAGTAATTGCAAGACATTATACCAAATGAAAATAATTGCAAGAATTTAAATCTAGTTACCTAACATGGTAGGGGGAACTTGGGTCCATAGTACCCACTAACATACTTGGCAATGACATGATCCAATGTGATGCACCCCATGATATGCACCCAAAACTTTGCCAAGTCTCCAAATTCCCCGAAGTCCACTTGACTACTCACTTCCCTTTCGGGACCCAAACTTTTTGGTGCTTTTCATGGTTGAGATGATGTCCTTAGGCACCCAAATGCGTTTGGCCCCATTGTTGGCTTGCTTGTTCACCTTGATGGCCACCACCTTGTCATTCTTCTTCTTCTTCAAAAGATAAGGTGTGGTGGCCTTCTTGTTCACCTTGTTGGTGTAGGTGTTGGAGAGCTTGCTTGTTTGCTTTTTGTTTTTCTCTTTCTTCTTTTCTCCCCCATGCTTCACCTTGCACTCATAAGACTTGTGGCCTTCCTTGTGGCAAACATAACAAACCACGGTTTGCTCCTCATCAAGCTTCTTCACTCCCTTGACGGTGTTATCTTGATGAGTTCGGGTTTGCTTCATCTTGCCTTTTGCTTGAGTCAAGTCCTTGGTGTGACGAGCCACTTCTTGCCTTAGTAGCTCATTTTCCATTGCAACCTCTTGTGTGCATGTTTCTACAATGACATTCTCAACACAAGCTTGTTTGCACATGGGTGAGTCTAAATCAAGTAAATCAAAGCAAGAAGTAGAGGCATCCTTTTTAGGCATATCAAAGATTGATTTTTTCAATTTTAGGTGCCTCGGTGGGGTTTGCTCCGATGGTTTTAAGATTAGCAACTTTGTTAGTTAGCTCATCACAATGCTTGCACATAATTTCCATTTTAGCAAGCAAGCTTTTGTAAGCATCTTGTGTGCTAGCTAACTTTGATTTTAGTTTTTCATTTTTCTTAACAAGTTGCTCATCATTACTTGTGCTACTACTTGTACTTGCACTAGCCTCAAGTTTCTCAATTTTATTAGATAGCTCAACATTCAAATTTGAAAAAGTTTCATATTGTTCAAGCATAGCATTGTAGGCTTGTTGAGAGCTATCTAATTTTTCTTTTAAGTCATTAATTTTCTTTTGTTGGCTAGTACAAGCTTTAGCATATTTAATGTTATCTTGCACAAGTTCATTATAAGAAGGAAGCTCATCATCGCTATCACTATCACTATTACTAGAGATAGAGTTTGTGTTACCTCGTGCCATAAGGCACATACGTGAGGAGCTTGATGATGAGTGCTTGCGACCATGCCTCTTGTGATGGGCTTCATCATCACTTGATGAATCGTCCCATGTCTTGATGGTGGTGAGAGCTTTGGCCTTGCATCCCTTCTTTTTCTTGTCGTTGGGTGTAGGCTTGTGTTTTGGACAATCTTCCACAAAGTGCCCTTTCTTGCCACATCTATAGCATCCCTTTTTTCTTTGCTCTCTTCTTTGATTGGTGAAGATGCAATCTTCTATGGTGATGGGCACACCCTTGACATTGAGCTTGCGGATCATCCTCTTCACTCCTTTCATAAGCTTGATTGTTTCTTCTTCATCTAAGGAGGAGTCGGATGAGGTGGAGGCTTGATCATCACTTGATTCTTCATCTTCATCATCCTCTTCTTCACTTGAGGAACTTGAGCTTGTCTCAACTTGCTTTTTGCCCTTCATCTTTTTGTGCTCACATGAGAGAGCGATGTCTTTGCTTGATGAAGTGGCTTCTTCTTGACCCATCTTGCGTGACATCTCAAATGCCACCAATTTGCCAATGACAATAGCCGGGGTCATGGTGCTCAAGTCCTCCATGTTGTGGAGGATGGTGATGATGGTTGCATATTTGTTCTTTGGAAGCACGGAGATGATCTTCCTCACAATATCCGCATCACCTATTTTTGTAATTCCTATAGAATGGAGCTCATTGATAATTAGATTCAACCGAGAATACATATCACGAACAAGCTCATTATCATTCATTTTAAAGGAATCATAACTTGTTTTAGTTAGGTGATGTTTTTGCTCACGTACATTACTTGTACCATCATGGAGCTCATGTAGTTTTAACCAAATTTCATGTGATGTTTGCAAAGTAAAAACTTGGTTAAAGACATCCATGCTAATAGATTCAAACAAGCAATTTTTAGCTCTAGCATTAAAATGAATTTCTTTTTCATCACCCGCGGTAGGCTTCTCGGGATTCTTAATGGGTTTCATCCCATCGCGGGTGACTCTCCAAACACCTAGATCAACGGCTTCTAAAAAGCAAGCCATCCTAGCACTATAGTAAGGGAAGTTAGTGCCGTCAAAGTGTGGAGGCCTAGAGATATTCATCCCAACCTCTCTTAGGGGCGTCGGCTCGAAGGTGATTAAGCCAAGAGTCCACAAGAGAGCCAACCGGCTCCGATACCAATTGAAAGGACCATGACGCCTAAGAGGGGGGTGAATTAGACAACTAAAAACTTCTTCTCTAAACTATGGCCTCTAATTACCACCTAGTCTAAACCTATGCAAGAAAGTAAACTATCTAATGTGCAACTAAGGTTTTGTTAGGTGTGTTTGCTATCTCTACCGCAAAAGGAGTTATGCAACCTATGTTCCAATCCTATCAACTAGCCTATTAACTAAGCTAGGAAAGGTGAAGCACATAAACAAGGTAGCAATATAAATGCGGAAGCTAAAGAGTGTGATAGAGATGCAAACTCCCGTCGACGACTCCGGTATTTTTACCGAGGTATCGAGAAGCGCGCAAGCTTCCCCCTAGTCCTCGTTGGAGCCCCTCGCAAGGAATCCCTCGCAAGGGCCAAGCTCCCGGTCAGGTAACTCCATGGATAGCTCCGGTTCTTCCCCACGCGCAAGTGGGTCTCCGGTTAAGCCACTCGTGGCAAAGCCTCTCCCGGATGCTCCCCGCCGTCTTCACTATCAAGTTTCCGGCCGAAGCGCCGCGGGCCTTGTTCCCTTCGGTACACGGAGGCGGCCACACCACAAACACGGTTGGTGTGATCTCGCAAGACTACAATCCCCGCCGATGTACAAGAACGGTGCGCGCAAGCACCGATAGATAAGAGGTTTTCAACCTCACTAAACACTAGGTCTAACACCTAGAGCAAGCGCAAAGCGGTGGTCTAACTAGCTTAAGCACTTCTCAAAGCACCTACACTAATCACCTAGTATATCACTTAAGCACTTTGGTGGCTAGAGCAACTAAATATGTGTCTATACACTTGGTACACTTCCTTGAGCTCCAACCTTAGTGTTTTGGCCGGCCATGGGGGTCTATATAGAGCCCCAAGCAAATAGAGCCGTTGGGCAAAGAGATGCACTTTTCAGACATCGACCGGACGCACTTCACGTCCTGACCGGACGCGTCCAGTCACTCACAACGGCTAGTTGTCAGCCAGCACAGGCACTAATCGGACTCTGGCATGAGTCCGGTCACAGACGACCGGACGCGTCCGGTCACAATTTTGTGCCTCCGGAACCTCTCTGTGTTCGATCGGACTCGCCTGAGTTTCAGCGTCCGATCGTCGTCGTAGCGTCCGGTCATGCAGTCGCGCTGAGGAACAGTAGCATCGATGCGTCCGATCGCGACTGTCGCAGCGTCCGGTCGCTTTGACGTGGCGCTGCTGGCTTGGGGTACTGACCGGACGCATCCAGGTCAGCGTCCGGTCACTGCGAAGCAGCGTCCGGTCACTTGTTCTTCCCGCTTTTCTCTCGTTCTTTGCGCCCGACTTGGTTTCATTCTTGTGCCTTGGACTTTGCTTGATCTTTAGGGTCTTCAACTGAGCTTCTAGAGTCTTGCTTGAGGTGTTGATCATCGGATCACCACGTCGCCTTAGTCCAAGTCACATTTGCACCCTATTGGACTACAAAACAAACACTTGCAAACGCATTAGTCCAATTTGGTTATGTTGTTCATCAAACACCAAAATCCAAAGTTAAATGGTCCGAGGTCCATTTTCCTTACACATATATATACCGGTTCAAAGTATCCGCGGTCGGTTCAATTTATCCGGTCTTGGACCAGTGATTCAACTGGTTCTAAACGATTAGACGAGTAAACTGATGGCTTTGACGATTTAATCTTCGGTCTGGTCCTAACAATTGTGCCTATAGGGAGAGGTTGGCGGCCATCCTACCTCCTCCTCCCCCCCCCCCCGGGCCAAGACCCCAACCCCCGGCAGTGCTCCTGCCCCTGGCTCACCCTGGGCATTCGGTTCTAAATGAACCGATCGATTCGGTTCCTCGGTTCCTGCAGAAGTTCGGTTCATAGAAAACAGGGACGTTCGGTTCTTTTTAGAACTGAGAACCAAGTAAATTTGGTTCCGGTTCCGGTTAGAACCGAAATACCGAACAGTACACAAAAAACATAATAAATTAGTATTAATAGCAAATTTTGATAGCATTTTAGCAGGATTTTTCATTTTCAGTCACAAATGTAATTCACATAGTCTAAGACACAAATTGACATAATAAAAACTATTTTTACTCACATATTCTAAAAAGAACATCACAAACTGTTGGATGTTCGGTACTTCGGTTACTTCGGATAACCGAGACATAGAACCGATTTTACCGAATAAAGTTCGGTTCCTAAGAACTGAGAATCAAATAGGTAACCGAAATTTCGGTTCTCGGTTAGTTCGATTCGGTTCTCAGGAACGAATAAAGTTTGGTTCCTAAGAACTGAGAACCGAATAGGTAACCGAAATTTTGGTTCTCGGTTAGTTCGATTCGGTTCTTAGAAAATTCGGTTTGGTTCTCGGTAAAATTTGCTCAGGGTTATCCCTGGCAACGCCCGACCAGCCGAGCTTGAGGAGTCGAGAGGTTGACGACGATACGGCGAAAAGCAAATTGGCGTCCGGTATGGAGTGGGCTTGTGCCTTCTGGTCCTCTGAACCATTAAACTAGCCTGTTACACTACTGGGCCATTTGGCCTTGTTTAGGCATTAGGGAGACTGGTTTACTCCTCGTCTACACATCTACCGAACGCCGAGCGAGATCAGCTCTAGGGGAAAAGTTGCCGAGTCAAAAGAACAAGAAGTGCTAGGGGAAAAGTCTTTTATAGTCCCTTCTCTAGTCGATTTATCTTTTAAACTGACAGGTTTTATTCTATAATTCTCAATTGAAATATGCATTATTATAGATTCATACCTTAAGTTATTGTTTGTATGTACATAAATACACACTAATCAACATAAGACGAAGTGGATTGGAGTAAAACTCGAAGTAAATTCCACCTCAACTCCGCCAAAACCAACTAAATTTCACCCTAATTCCTCCCAAACCACGTGGTTTCTTCCAAACCAACTAAATTTCACCTTAATTCCTCTCGAACCACGTGAATTTGTGTACAGTTGTGTACAGCCAAATAAGGTATCATCAGCTTGAGTCTCGTTTGCAGTTCTACAGCTTTTTTTCATATTAAAACATACAGAAGACTATCATGATAACTAGGAAAAGCACACGAGCTCCAGAGTATTATCTTACTACATAAAACGTATGCCAAATACGCTAATATATTCAGAGTTACAACTATATAAGAGAGTTCTGAACAAATCCCGACAACTTAACCAGCAGGAGCCCTAGATCAGGCCTTGACGCTGCAAATCAGTGTAGGTCTTTTTGTTGTAGATGTTGCCTTCTTGATCTTCGTACTCTTCTTCTAGGTCTGGACGCCACTTGTTCACCCCTTGTCGTGCTTGAATTTTCTCCCAGAGTCCTTTCGCTTCCTGACAGTACAAATATATATTTTAAAAAAATGTTAAACCACATACAATAAAACGGCCAATGTCGAGAGAATATGGCAGGCATGCATTCATTTGCACTATGTATCATAGAGGAAACTGAATAAAAAAGGACAAGGAAAAGTGAAAAACAAATATGATAAACAAACAATGTAGTAAGCTATGAATCAATAAGTATACCAAGTAAAGAAAATAATATAAAAAAAACGAGATGACATACATCGATGGATGTAATTTCATTGAAATTCTTAGTATTGGGAATGCCAAGGCATCGCATCCCATGTTGATGACGCCATTCCTTGAAATGCCGCTCATAAGCCCTTCGGCCCCAATAGCTCTGGTTTCCACATATCTCACACTTGAATTCCTGAACAAACCACAACAGTTAAAAACACATCAGATACCAAATTTGACGGAGATTATACTAAGCATAAAAGACAAAGGGTGCCTTGATGTTCTGGTTCGAAGCAGTTCCAGAAGAGGGAAAATGCACTAACAAACATGAACATAGTGATCACATAAATACATTAGTCAGATGGATCACATTTCTAAATTAGCATCACAGTTTATGCAGAAACAGAATCTTTAATGCTCTAGACTGGGCGAGGAGAAAAAAACACCTCACTATCAAATGTTAACACTGCAGAAAACATAACAGAAGACTTCATATTCATCCTATACTGCAACATCATTATTATTTTGCATAAATGTTAATCATTGAACAAGGATGGCTAGCCAATTTATATAGCAAAACAGAATTTCATTTTCGGCATCATAGATGTGAAGTGACGACTTATCAGTTCATAAATGACTGACATCTTAATGGGTGTCAAATAGTCAATCTGTACCATGAGTGAAAGCATTGGTGGTACGCGTCATCTCACTGACTACGACTAGAGGGACAAGCTACTAGGAAATATACTCCCAACTCCCAAATATGACTAGTTACCTGCCCAAGGCCATGTAGCTTGTACAGCCAATAGGGGATAGGCTTGCCATCCCAACCCATTGGCAACTTGAGAGGATTGTAGATTTGTTGCTCTTCATCATCACTCTCAGTGTCAGCTTGTACCTCCTCCTATAGAAAAATACATATACATATATATAAGCCACTAGTTGAAAAACTAAGCAGTTTACTTCCATGAAAGAAAAATACTATGTTCAGCCAAGTCGTATAAGATCATACAAGGAATTTGAAGCAAACAAGCCAAGAACTGGATTATAAGTTCCTAACTGAAAACATTCACTCACCTTTACAACAAGCTACTACCAATACCCACTAAGATTTACATTGGACTTGTCATGGTATCAGCTTAATCAGTTATTAAAGCTAAATGTGACAACACTAATTAGCAAATCACCATGGAATATACATAGTAAATGACTTGGGAACTTATTCACAAAGAACAGCAGCAGCTACAACATTGAAAATAGAGAACACGTTCTGGACTCCATGAATAGCACAGACACAAATAGATAGTTTTTTTATAATAGAGGGGTAAAGTAACTAATTACCTCCTCCCGTTCTGCTTCCATCTCTTCATACGTCAAAGTAAGCTTCTTCTCCGCATTTTCCTTTGTCCTTACAAAGGCCTACACAAGCAACATAAAGTGTCAAAATATGTCAGGTTAATGTCAACATATAGATATAAAAAGATGTAGCGAACACTAGTAGCCCTTCCAAAAAGGAAGGCTAGTAGTAACAAGTGGATCGTTGTGGAATGGAACTGTAGCACAGGATGCTTGTGTTTGCAAACAAAATATGGGTTCGCAAACAAAAATAATAAGTTCCGCTAGGCGGCGCCTCGGCGCGCTTAAGCGCTAGGTGAGAGGTGCCCGCCTCGCCTATGGGGGTAGGCGAGCTCCTAGGCGTGGGCGCGCGGCGGCGGACCACGGGCGCGAGCGCGCGGCGGCGGACTGGCGGCCGGTGGGGAAGCAGACTGGCGGCCGGTGGGGAAGGAGGCGGCGGCGGGGGCGAGCAGAGGAGTTCGGGAGGGAGAGAGAGGCGGCGGCAGGGGCGAGCAGAGGAGTTCGGGAGGTAGAGAGAGAGAACAGAGGACAGGAGTGAGGGGATAAGGTTGTCGGTGGGTTACCTGGGCTTTTAAATGGGCCTTCTTGGACCCTTTTTCTCTTCTTTCTCCCTAATATTTCCAATATTGACCAGTTATTTTTTATTTTTCTCTTTTACTTTAAGTGTATATGCATGTATTAGTCACCGCCTAGCCACCGCCTTGGAAACGCCTAGGCTCGCCTAGGCTCTAGGTTGTGGGTCACCGCCTAGATACCGCCTAGCGCCTTGCTGAACTTTGAAAAATATACATATCTACCATATTAAAATTGCCATATGATTACATTGGTGACCAGTACATACACGGTATTAACTTATTAAGAAAAAAAGCAAGAGGCGCTGCACTAATCATCTGTTATTTTTTTATAAATCCTTCCAAAGCATGTTTTAAGTTGTGGTAATACAAATGGAGCTTTCAATGCAAACAAAAGGTGATAGAGAATTCACACATACAAGATACGCAAAAGAAGAAAGCACCCACATATCACATGAACAGACTAACAAAGAAAGCACTCACATCAGTCACATGAACTATTTCAGAATGAGTCTACAATCATACGTTATTAGTACTTCCCTGCATGCCTAAAATTGCAATTTGAGGAACAGTGTGATGCCAGCAGGCCGCACACCCAAAACAAAATATGATCCCAGATTTCTAAAGACGACCAACTCATTCTAGACAAACGAGATGATCTAGCAAAAGAAATCGATATTCCATTTGAATAGACTAGCCTAAGATGGAAATGAAGTACGTTCCTCAAAGTAAACACGTTTCATCTTCATAGGATTAGCTTATACGAGGAATTAAGGGGTCGCAAAAGGATTTACTGCACATGCTAGTGCATTTGTATGAGTGTACCATGCGTCCAAAATTGCATGTGTAAACACAGGGAGCAGCAAAGAGCAGACCTCATCTAGCAGCTCACAAAGACGCTTCATCTTTACTTCCATCAATGCAATTTCTTTCTTCATATCATCCTTAAAATTGTTGCCATTAGAAGCTGTGTTTGAGCCATCTTTAGTTGGAATTTTGGCAAAATGCTTCCTATCCAGTTGTTCCAACGGTGTAAGCTGCAAAATATAATCAACTGTGATTCAAAAGAAATGGTAAAAAGTTAACAAAAATAGGTAGCACTAGCATCTTTAATATCACCTTCAGCAAGAAAAGCCGATCCGCACGCTGTTGAACAGTACCACCACTCTTCAAACCTCGGGCAGCTAAAGCCTAAAATGATGTAAAGAATCAACAGAACTCATTGGACAAGGATCTGATGTACAGTCAACGATACCAGACAAGAAAATAATGCTTGGTAACAGCATAATGTTTTGAGATTAAACCTGTTTTAATTTTTCTAGGCCAAGCTCAACAAGTTCTTCAACTGTGCTGTAGTAATCAAGATCTATTTCAGACTCTTTTTCTGCGCCTTTATTTCCCCATCCAGGTATTTCTCCATTGGCCCATCGTTCCTCGAATTCACTCTCCAGCTGTGCAAATGTATGCCATTAGAATGTTAGTTATAAGTTTTTAATCATAAATATGCTCTATGCTATTGAACAAATTACTGTCAAATCACTATTAGCGGCTCCTAAACAAATATAAAGGAGCAACATAATAGTAAAAAATGCTACGAAGCAGAGTATAATCCGAATTAAAACACTGACCTTAATATAGAAAAAAAGTAAAATAAGACTGACCTTTAAAAAGATCTTATCAATGTCTTGCAATGGTTCTGTGCGATACAGAAATGATGTCAGATATTCCAAAATGTGTTCCAAGTATTCTCTGTATTGTCTGTCAATTAAACAAATTGAAACATATAAACAAAATTCAGCATTACAATTGACATATAAGTGCACCATCATATGAAATGAATGTTAGACAGGTCACACACGTGAAAAGCTGAGCAACTATCATACATATGTACTTTGATGTGCATTGCCCTATACCACGATGTAAGGGTTTTCCCCCTATGAACCATTTGAAATGAATGCTAGGCTTGAACATGTTGAACCCTACTAACCTACGGTAGGTAATTTCCCTGCAGTGTCCCTCACCACATACTACCACTATCAGAAAAAGAAAAGGGGGATTCAACCAAAGGTGGGTATGGCATAGTCATACTAGTTGTTAGAGTAATTACTCCCTACCTGTACATGCCGCCTCCTCCAGGCTGGCCAGGCCCTTTGCGCTGCCCTATGTATTATGTAACCCCTACTGTAATCTCATTCATTAAGTGTATTACTCAGCCTGTTGGCATTCTATCACTAGTCAAGCCCATGCCAGGAGATCATATGTTTCAGACCTTAATGAAAATGCATGACATACCTGGTAGCTTTATGACTATGTGAGATCTTGTCCGTCTGGGAGAAACAGCCAACATAAGCCGAGTATTCCATCGGCGTTCCAAACTTGGAATTTATGAACTTGTTATAAAGCTCATGCAAGTCAAGGTAACGGCCAAAAGTTTCCTATCAAAATGCAGAACCAGGTCATTAGCAAACCTAATTAAAACTATTGTGAGAATAGTAGAATATTAACAGAAAAAATGTAGTGAACATGCAACATGAACTAGCAAGAAAAGGAACACACAGCAGCGAAAATAAAAGAAGTAATAGATCATTGAATGATTGACAAGTTATTGATCATTCTCCACAGTTTCAATCATTGTCTATATCTTACCATCGACACCACCAAGATCCCACAAGAGGAATCAAACAATCCTGCAGAAATTAAAGTACACGTATCACAACGGAGATACCCTCAGCTTCAAGACTACTGCAGTGAAAGGAAAAGGAAGGGCACTGACAGACTCTAAAAGGTTTTTAGCAGAACCCTACTGATTAGCAATGTAACTTGCATAGGTTAAAACAAAGACTATAACATGGCACAAACAATTACAAAAAGATGTATCCAGGTAAGCTGCAATAATTTTAAAGTCGCAGGCATATAAGTATCAATCATCAGGAAAAATACATGCAAATAACAAGTTACTAAGAAAATGCATGCAGCTAACAAGTTACTAAGATTAAACGCCATCTGCCTCATGATAGAAAGGCACACAAAATGTCAAGCAGAGTTACAAGCAACAAAAAGGGTGACAATACCTCGCCAGTGAATTCAATAGCTGGTTCCTCCTTTAGAAGCTCTTCATAGTCATCAGTTGTACTGACAAAACGGGCAGATGGGTTCCGCCGATGATATTCACGGATCTGTAAACAAGCAAAAAAATAATACTTAGGGCGAAATTCACAAAACTAAGAAACACTGGAGATTTGCTGATAAATGAATAGTTGTTTGCTAGCACAGCTTCTTCAAAGACAAATTACCTTTAGACCACAGACGGACCATGGGACCCAAAAAAGGATACATGTAAAGGACCACCATGGTACAAATCTCACAATAAGAGGGAAACCGACACAATGTCTGATCACTGAACAGTTCAGTTTCCAATGCTTACTTTGGGATAGCAAAAAAGACTCCCCCCCCCCCCCCACCCCCCACCCAAAAAAAAAGAAATTTTTAATTAGATGCATGAAATCTTGGTTGCTGTCAAATCATTCTGTTTTCAACTCGTCTACGTTTTGGATATTCACCCGAGTTATTTGGTTAAAAAAGGGCACCACCATTGAAAAACACTATCATGTTCTTCTATTGATACATAACATGCACCTACCTGTTTCTGATTGATATATTATGAGGTTTAATGCATTTTCAGATATTCACAATAAGATGCTGAGGAGACTAGACCCATGGAAGGGTAAAACATTAGCCATGGGAAGGTTAGCATATGCCTATATATACAATGTGATTTTACAATTAGCAGAATTCATAATAAGTGATGAACTCTGTCAGGTCAAAAATCTTCTAGCAAAGTGCATAAGATAAATTCAACAGTATATCATATGGCTAAGTTGGAAATGGTAGTCAGAGCCAAGGAGGCAAGGACCAAGGTGGTCTTGGGATAATTGAGACCAAGATTATGAATGAATGTTTGCTTGTAAAATGGATTTGGAAATATGTGCAAGGCTCAAATGGTACTTGGTTCAGAATTCCGTTTTACATATTTGTTCAAATGTGGAGCTATTTGCAACTTGCAAGACACGCAGTAGCAGGAAGATTTTTTTCTGGAATTATATATGGATTGGCCATTTAAAAACCAAGTACCCTGAAGTTTATGATTTGTGAAAAACCAAATGCTACAGTGGCTGAATATTGAACTGAAGGTGATTGGGGTATAAATTTCAGTGGGTTTCTATCCTCATCTCACTACAATCAATGGGTGCATTTTATGGCTGCAGTTCACTGCCAAATCTCAATACAGACTTTTAACTGATGGAGGGGTCAGTGACAGTATAACAAAAGAACTTTGGAAATGAAAACCGCGCAAATTACCAATTCTTCTATGGTAAATTACAGGCCACAACAGTTCAAAAAGAAGGGCCAAGAAATGGCGTGTGCATTGGTCCCTCTAATAAACCAGAGAACATAGACCATATCTCATCCCATTTCTAGATCTGACTTCATGGGAAGTTAGTCTAAAACTAACCTAAATTTACCCCAGCGCACATACCTTATTTTTTTTGCAAGCTTGGCATTGTCAGTTTGGAAAACATGCAATAAGATGAAATTTGAGAGGAAATATCCTAGTCACCCCTTTGAAGTGCTGTTTTATGCTATACCTTTTCTGCAGAAATGGATGGAACTACCACTACTAAAGCCAAAAGACAACATTAGAGTGGACAAGATCATTTGGAACTGGATGAACAACTTCAGGCGTTCGCCTATTCCTATCCCGGACATTACGGAGCTTTAGTTGCGTTGTAACACGATAATTCTTTCCTGTTTGCTTTTATTTGTGTTTGCAAGCTGGTATCTCCAGCCAGATAGTTTGTACCGTACATTATTGCTTTCTTCGGCAGAGGAGACTCATCTCAAAAGAAAAACATAATATGCAGAATCATGACATTTGGTGCCTGAATAGTGAGTACTGGCATCTATTTGACTTTTGTCGCGATCAGGCAAGCAGCTGCGCAAGGTTATATATATATACCTCTTTGAGCCTTTCATAGTACTTGCTGAACAGTGCACTTTGCGTGGGCGCAGTAAGATGAGTGTTGATCTCATCCTTCCTAGCACTGTCCTTGTCCTCATAGATTTCCACCTAAACAAGTCACAAGCAACATTAACAAAAGTGTGATCGTCACTGTACAGCAAAATTCCAATTTCTAAAGACAATTCCTCACTCAGACCAAATGAAAAAGGAGTGGGCAGAACGGTATAGAAATAACCCTAGCCAAAACCTCCGGTGAAACAGCACTAATCAGGTTGTGCCAACAAAAAAATAAGAGCACAAAATCCATCTACACAGATTGAATTCGGAGATAAACATAACATGATTTATATGTAATAGAAATTTACGAGAAAGCCGGATCTGTAATTCCTCATACACTCGGAAGCCAACCCTAAGTAAACATCCCGATTCGACAGAAAAGGCAAATATCGATCTTGTCCAAACCTAACTCAGCTAAGCAAAGTGAATCACTGAAGTGGATGCAGTTGTGAACCCTCAGAAATAGAAAAAGAGGACATACGAGCTTGCCGGAGGTGGAGACGACGAGGTCGAGCATGTGGCGGACGCGGTGGGACTGAAAGAGGCGGTCGCGCGGGTTAGCGGGCTCCCGTTGCAGCTCGCGCACCGCGAGCCGCTCCAGCCTCTCCAGGTCCTCCTGGGCCGCCCGCGTCGCCTCCAGCACCGTTGACGCCATGGCCCGCCCGCTAGGCTACACCCGCCTCCGGTGTTTCGTAGCGGAGGCCGGGTGCCGCGCAGCGCCGCAGAGAGGCGGGAAGAGGAAGGAGTTGCCCTGGGTAGCTAGGGTTTTGGGGGATTTCGATTTCGCGGTATGAGGACGAGGACGGAGGACGACGAGACGAGGGCCTTGGGACAGATTTGGGCCCGCCTGGAAAAGGGTGAGCTTTTTTTTTTAAGACAGAGAGCGGAGAAGGGAGAGCTGAAGCACTGAGGGGCCGTTTTTTTTTTTTTGAGTCACACTCACTGAGGGGCCGTTTGGGAGAGCTCTACGGAGCAGATTCTGAAACGGAATTACCCCTTACTATCAAACATATTTTTTAGCGAGAAATAATTTTTTATTGATTTCGTGAAGTGATTCTCTGAAAGACTGAAATGATCTAGGAGGCTGAGAGCTGAAAAAAGTAGCTTTACCTGATTCTGTGAAGTGTTTCTCTATCCTGATTTTGAGAGTTTTGGCTAAAGAATCAAAGAGAATATATTTTCAGCCACAGAATCGCTTCACCAGAGAATCTGGGAGTACAGCCGGAGAATCATTGAGCACAACTATTCCAAACAAGCCCTGAGAATACACGCCCACGGAGTGTGTTTCCACGGGCGAAAAACACCGGTCCTCTCCGCCTCTAGCGGCTTTGCCCAATCAACTACACCGAGGAACTGATTTCTACCCTAAGGTCTTGTTTGACTGCATACAAATACACCTCAATTCACATGAGTTAGAGTGACTTGGAGTATAACTTAAACTAAATTACACCACAATCCCTCTCAACTCATATGGATTGGAGTGTATTTGTGTGCAGCTAAACAAGGCCTAACTAATAATCTACTTTGACAACGTGGATTGAAGAGGGTACTTGTACAACCAAATAAGCCCACTAGTTGCTTGGTCTCGACGTAAGCAATCAGGAATTGTTTGACTGTATACGAATACACTTCAATTCACGTGGTTTGAAAGGGATTGAAGTACAATTTAGTTCAAGTTGTATCAATCCACTTCAACTCACGTGAATTGGTTTATTTAAGCTAGCGTGTCAAAGTGGCAATGACACCTAATCTTTGATTCAATTTACCAATGTCACGTCCTCGTGAACAGTATGAAGAGGCGAAATAGGAGCCAACCAAGGGGAGTATGCTTCTACCGATGAGAATGTCACTCCTATCTACCTCTAGTGACTCCTTTGGCCTCAAATGCCTAAGGAATCGGCGTTCCTCGGCCGGATGGTATATATTAGGTTAGGTCTTAGTTTATTTAGGTTAGTATTTCGATGGCGACAAGATAGTGGCATCATTAGCATCATGGAATAAGTCTCTAATTCTTTCCTCGTCTTAACAGTGCTTACTCAAATGTTGATGAAGAATATGTGAGGATTGGGTCTCCAGAGTTTTTCCTCCATAGAGGTACGGATTATGGTTTTACTTGTAGGAGTCCGATATTGTATGATGCTTCAATAGTTATGCACATCTAGAAGAGCAATTGTCGACCTCGGCATAATGACATATTTGGACTTGAATTCTCTTGTTGCCATTAGGAGGCCAGCTCAGATCAGCAACCAATGACACATGGAGGATGCCTCAGGCCGATGGATTCTAAGGATTTTTTTTTTGTTTTTCTGCATCTATGAGTAGTGCTCCACACATCTCTGGTGTTATCCTTGGTTTGCCATCCCCTTCTATCAAACTTGGGATTCGTTGGTGATGACAATGGTGTTGGGTCTCGACAACAGTGGTCGAGGTTTGTTGCTGGAAAGCATCCAAATCTCGAAAGGCTCTATTGTATTTTTTTTTAATTTTCACAAGGGTCCCTTTGCAAGTTTGGTTGAGACAGTTATGCTCTAGTCTGTCAATCCTCCACACATGTGTTCATGGGTCCTGGATGTTTACCTATTCATGTGAGTGTTTTGTTTGTCTTGAGTTACGTAATGAAATCCACTCTCATATAAAAAAACTTGCACTGATTCGATTATTTTTCTATTTGCCTCCTTTTCTACACAACTCTTCTCCCAATCCTTTTCATGGTATTGCAATGCTTGTAGCCGCCAACAAATTCAAAGAGAGAAGTGGCTCTGGTGTTGATGCAACCCCTCCTCCCACGCCCCTTCGACCAGGGTTGGGTCTATGTAACATTCAGACTAGGCAAAGGCCATGATTATTGAGACGGTGACAGTTTATGGCCCAAGAAGTAGATCACATCTGTTCAGAAGCTCTAAAAGAGTGAAAGGATCAAATCAGCCTAGAGGGGGTGAATAGGTGATTTTCTGCAATCTAAAACTTCACAAACTAAAACTTGTAGTTAGATAACCACCGGTATTACCGGTTTATTTGGGTAGGTACTACCGGGTATGAAACACCGATACTACCGACACAAACAAACGGCACTACCGGAGCCCTAAAGAGAAACTACAAATCCAAAGTATGTGAGCTATGAATGTAAGACAAATAAACGCCCCACTTCCCTAAGTATTGTCGATGAAGATTCTAGCCTCTCCAAGCCTTGGTTGCTTCCCACAGTGTAGATCGAGTCTTCCCATCCTAAGAAAGGGATAGGAATAGGAAGAACACGAAGAATACAAGTACAACCGTAATATCCAAAGTAGAGACAACAACATCAAGCACACGGGACACAACAATTTATCCCGAGGTTCGGCCAAACCACTAAGGAGTGCCTACGTCCTCGTTGTTGAGGTGACCACCAAGGTCGGAGTCTCTTTCACCTCCTTGCCTCACTCAAGCAACCACAAAGGCTACTAGAGTTTCTCCACTAGAAATCACAGGGGAAATACAAACACTTCGGGGAGCCCTCACAAATGAAACAACACGGGCTACCACGAAGAACACCTAACCGGCTAGGGTTCAAAGAACCCAAGAGTAATAGACACAAATCAAGCCGGCTAGATGAAAACCAAGTGTTCAAGTCGTAGATCGAAGCTTCCCACTCTCTAATCTCACTTCCCTAGCTCAAATCTTGCAAGGGAATAAATTTAAAAGCAAAGGGGGAGAGAGAGGAGGAGTCAATGCTTGGAGAGTGTTTTTTCAGTTGGTAGGTCGCAATAAGTGAATGGAATGAATGAGTAACGGTCAAAAGAGAAGTGGAGAGCTATTTATAGTTCCCCAGTCCCGAGGCCTGTCGGTAGTACCGACCACCCATGGTCGGTAGTACCGACCGACCAAAACCGTTGCACAGACCTGAGTTGACCTAAAACCAACTACCGACCAAAGGTCGGTACCACCGAGGGTCGGTAGTACCGGCCCTATGGCGGTACTACCGCCAGGCCAAATCGGCCACCAACAGAGAGCTCCACAAAAAGATACTCGGCCACTCGGTAGCTACCGGCCAGGGTCGGTACCACCGACGGTCGGTAGTACCGACCTTATGGCGGTACTATCGCCAAGTCAAAAACGCGCACAAACAGAGAGCTCCGCAAAACTGACTTTCTACCGACTTGGGTCGGTACCACCGAGGGTCGGTAGTACCGGCCTTATGGCGGTACTACCGTCAAGCTATTTCGAACACGAACAGAGAGGTCTGCAGAAATGACCTTGCTACCGACCAAGGTCGGTACCACCGAGGGTCGGTAGTACCGCCATAATGTCATTTTGGAGCCAAAACAGAGAAGGTGTTAGAATGGTCTGGATGGTCGGTACTACCGACCTTATGGCGGTACTACCGCTAGTTCAAAAAGAATCCCATCCAGAGAGCATTGCGCTCTGCCTCCCTGGTCGGTACTACCGACCCCCATGGTCGGTACTACCGACTGTACAAAATTACATCTGTGTGATCGTAATCGTGCGGTGACTCTCAAGCTAACTTTAGTTAGTAGATTTGAGCACTTTTCTCCACATCTAGCCAACCTAATTTGTGACCATCTTGATAGTCCGACTTACCTATAACTCAAGTTTAAAATTAAACTTTCAAACCACCACTTGAGCTAGGCATCCTGTAAGGACCTGTGTGGCCTAGAGGGGGGGGGTGAATAGGCCTGTCAAAAATCACAGCTTAAAACTAAATTAGATAGGCCCGGCACTACCGCCCTGTGCCCGGCACTGCCGCTCCCCGGCACTGCCGGCCTCAGCGCGGTACTGCCGCGCAGATGAAGACCAGAAGCTGCAATTCGAAATCTAACCACAATCTGCAGATTCTATATGAATAGGAATGTAACAATAGGCTAAATGAACCAGCAGAAACAACTACTCCAAGCCAAATATGAAAGATAGAGTAGATCGAGCCAAACCCTAGAATATATCACAAGCTCATGAACATAGAGAATGAAACTAAGCAAGCACGCGAGACAAGTGATTTATCCCGTGGTTCAGCTCGCCACCAAGGCTTGCCTACCTCCACGTTGTTGAGGTTGACCACTTAGGTCATGAGCTTTGCAACTCAACCTCGTTCTCAAGTCAAGGAACCAAATCCTTGAGGTGAGGGGTAATCTTACTAGCTGCACAAGTGATTACAAACCTCCCTAGGCCGCCACACAAGTTGGCAAGGCTCTAGGGCGACGCCTAGCCGGCTAGGGTTCCAAGAACCCAAGAGTAATAGAAGCAAATCCACCGGCTATGGCTCAAATCAAGTGCTCTAGGCAGTAGATCTCAGCTAGGGCTCCTCTTTGGTGAAGGTTTGAGCCTCTCAACCACTTGGAATCAATGGGAATGAAGATTTTGGTGGTTGGGAGCTTGGAGGGCCTTCAATGGAGAAGAGAGAGCTTGTCTGGAGGTAGGTGGAGTGAATGGTCGTGGATGACCGTTGGGGGGCAGAGGGGGTGATGTAAATACCCCCTGCCATCCAACG
This sequence comes from Coix lacryma-jobi var. lacryma-jobi, assembly GCA_009763385.1. NCBI lineage: Eukaryota > Viridiplantae > Streptophyta > Magnoliopsida > Poales > Poaceae > Coix > Coix lacryma-jobi. The sequence continues at coordinate 32,623,280 of CM019827.1, forward strand.
GGCAGTTTAAGTCGCGGCAGTGCCGGCCTCAGCCCGGCAGTGCCGCGGCCCGGCACTGCCGCGCCTAGAGCGGCACTGCCGCGCCTACCAAGCAGACAGGTATAAATCTGAGTTAAGTGCAGCTGTCTTTGGTTGGAAATGTGGATGGTTTGGGTTGGTTTGAGCACATATCATTCAGCCATATCAATGAATTTGCATTCCCCCTTTATAGTACGGCATTCCTAAACTTAAGTAATCAAAATAAAATATCTTTGAAGCGCTTTGAGTTCGGAACCGACGAAATGTAGTGTAAGGGGTCCACCAACGCATATACACCATCCTTTCTTAACATAACCTGCTTATCAACTTTATAAATCTCATTAGTCCTCTAATCGTGTGGTCATTATCACCAAAACCCACAATTAGGGCTTGATTGCACTTACAATCTCCCCCTTTTTGGTGATTGATGACAACACAATTAGAGCTTACAAGAGAAGGGTATAAAACTGAGATTTTGAAGCTTAGGTGTGAAACCTCCCCCTAAATGTGTGAATGAGAGCTGAATTCTCAAATTGGCATAAAAGGCCAACATTCACATATTAAAGTGGAATATAGGTTCAGTTTCACATCTGATAGCTTTGTGGGGTGCAATTAAACTGTGTCAATAATATAACGTGATGCGAATGACAGTTTAAGCACATCAGAGGTGTTTGCTGTCTTTTGCCTGGGCGCGGCACTGCCGGGGCCCGGCACTGCCGGCCCTGGAGCGGCACTGCCGCTCAGGCAACAGTCAGCAAACGCAGCGGACAATATATAAAACCACAAAGCATATATCAAACTGATCTAAACAAGATAGCACAAACTAAATAAAGCAGGTAAATGATACATGTCCACATCCAAGCATACGAAGTAGTACGATAGAGTATATTACAGAAATAGAGTTTTAAACGGTCCAACTCTCTCATCTCACAACTACAACTAAAGATGGGGACATGAAAAGCTGAAAAAGTGTTGTACCCCCTTCTCTTCACCTACTTCTCCCCCTTTGGCAACAAGTCACCAAAAAGAGCAAAGAGAGAAGAGAAGAGTGTCCAAGCACTCAATCATCATCCGATGCAACCTTGTCCCACTCAACCTCATCTTCTTCCTCTTCTTCCTCCTCCTCATCATCGTCGTCGTCGTCGGAGACCACGGCCTTGCCCTGACGGTGGGTGGTACTGGTGTAGCGGGTCGAGGCGGAGGCACGTGAAGACCGACGAGGTGGCACTGGCACTATCTCCTCCTGCTCCTCCTCCTCGTCATCATTATCTATGTCGTCGGACTCAAGACTGGAGAGGTCAAAGCGAGGTGGAGAGCGGGGTGGAGGTAACGGCAAACGTCCCGCCCGCTCTCGCTCTGCGCGCTGCTCAACAAGCGCCTGGTGTGCCGTCTCGGCTGCGTAGGTGCAGGTAGAAAAGATGGCCTTGATCCATCGTGCTAGCTTGCTCTTCTTCTTCCTCTGATAGGAAGGGCGAGAGCTCTCAGGCCTGTCACTAGCTGCTGCCCCTGCTGAACCTCCTGCTGCCGCCTTCTTCTTCTCAGCCCTGTACGGCTCATGCAACCCATCCTTAACAAAAGAATGTCCGGAGACCATCTCAATCATAAACATGATATAAGGTGCATATAGAACCGCCTTCCTAGCATCCTCTGCTGCAACCTGAAGCTCGGTCCAAATAAAGCTGGATATAGAAAAAGGTCTAGCCTGAGGGGCCATCCTAACCAACATATTCCTGCCATATCCATACAAGTTAGAATGTGACCCTCCCTTCGGGTTGAGCGTCTGCCTGAATAGGTTGTTGAGCATGTAGTAGAAAGGTTTCAGCCCCTTCACCAACCCATCAGCCTTGCTAGGATCATCATATAAGTGGGCAATCTCACTGTCTGTCAGCGTCCTCTCATCATGCAGGTTATCCAACTGCCTGTCATCGCTGCCCAAGCCAAGGATCCTACTAAAGGTCTCATAGGTGACCTTGTAGTGGCGACCCTCGGTCATCCAGTGCATCTCCTCCAGCACATTATCAACATATAGAGTGGCATGAAACTGAGAAATGATCTCCACATTCCAGTTGTACTGGAAACCCATCAAATCATACATATTTCTTCTCTTGCATGCAGCTATCACCCTGTTGATCTCACTGTCAGTCTTGGCCTCAAGATGCTCCCAATCTACATATCTCATACTTAGAATCTTGGACTTTTTGGCATTGAACAGGACTGAACGGTAGAAATCTGAATGAAATTCATTCCAGAACCTGTAGTCAATCCCCATGTCCTTTGGAGCATTGTAGGGATTTTGCTGACGCTGTGCCTTCACTGACGAGAACTGCTGGTGGTAGGACACCACCTGTCTGGGCCTGGTGTCCTGTGGTGCCCTCTCCAAAACATCCTCCTCATAGGGCTGGATGTGGTCTCTGCTGACCTCTGCTAGGTGCTCTGGAGTGGCAGGGTAAAGGTCTTCCCTGATCTGACGACCCTGCATCTGGAGACGGATCTCGTCTCGTATCTGCTGCCTAGCTGAACTGCCTCCTTGGGAGCGAGCACCACCACGAACGGCTGGCTGCTTGCTCCTCCCCCTGAGCGGGTCCAACCTCCTCTTGGTCCTCCTCTCTTCATCGCTTCCTCCCGACATCTAAAACATGAACACTGTGTGTTAGAAGACCGTATAAGGACTGGTAGATCATAGAGAGGCAATAGAAATTGATGGAACAGGTGTTGGCTGGATCAGAACTCTGCACAGAGTCCGGCACTCCCGCTCTTGGAGCGGCACTGCCGGGGCCCGGCACAGCCGCGCTGGGCGCGGCACTGCCGCGCAGGCAGATCGGATCTGAGCCAAACAACACCACATCCACCACCTCTACTACTCCCCTATCATCTACAAACCCTTCTACAACCTCTAAGAACAATATCCATGGCGCATTTTATAAATTCGAAAAAGTTAGGGTTAGGGATTTGAATCTTCACCTTGGGGAAAGAAGAAGAGGGATGGAGTCCCTTGGTGAAGAGGAAAGCGAGCAGCACGGAGAGAGACCCGAGCGGCACTACCGCTGGCCGGAAGCTCCGGGGAGTCGTCGGCCGGTGGAAGAAATCTCGGTCACCTCCAAGTCGCCCGTGAGAGAGAGAGATAGGAGAGAGGGTTACGGTGGTGAAAGTGAATGGATGAGGGAGAGAGAGGGGAAGTCACGGGTAGAATAGGAAAGAAAACCTTTTCCCTGTGACCCCACTCGGTAACTCACCAATCAGACTGAATCGGTAAGCCGCGGCACTGCCGCGCCAGGCGCGGCACTGCCGGGTCCCGGCACTTCCGCGCCTGGCCCGGCACTGCCGGCCTGTTACCAACAGAGAGAGTTATTCTCTATTATACTACAGCTTATTCTTGGAGTGGACAGGTACCTCTTGCATGATATGACCAGCAGCAAGTAATCAATACAGAACAATGGTCATACCAAGCAAGTTCCTTACAAAGATTTTGAAACACAATATGAAAGTTTTGAAATTTGTTTTACCTAGGTCAAACTAGTTGATCAATCAAGCATGCTAGGTTTCAAACTAAGTTACGAGAGTCAAGTATATTTAGTTCACTCCTTAAAGCACAAAACCTTGACTCATCTAGAGGCTTAGTGAAGATATCGGCTAGTTGTTTGTCGGTGCTCACATGTTTGATGGCGATATCTCCTTTGATTTCATGATCTCTCAAGAAGTGATGCCGGATGTCTATATGTTTGGTTCTTGAGTGACTCACTGGGTTGTTTGCAAGTTTTATGGCACTTTCATTGTCACACAAGAGTGGGATATGAGTAAATTGACATCCGAAATCACGAAGGGTTTGCCTCATCCAAAGTAGTTGCGCACAACATGCACCTGCTGCAACATACTCGGCCTCGGTTGTGGATAGGGCTACACAATTTTGCTTTTTAGAACTCCAAGACACTAAGGAGCGTCCAAGGAATTGACATGTCCCCGAAGTGCTTTTTCGATCTACTTTGCAACCGGCGTAATCGGAATCCGAATAGCCAAGTAGATCAAACTTGGAGCCCTTAGGATACCACAAGCCAAGGTTTGGAGTGTGAACTAGATATCTCAAGATTCTCTTAACGGCCACTAAGTGACACTCTTTCGGGTTAGCTTGAAATCTAGCACACATGCACACGCTAAGCATAATATCGGGCCTAGATGCGCATAAGTAAAGGAGGGAGCCAATCATGGAACGATATACCTTGATGTCCACAGCTTTTCCTTCCTTATCAAGATCAAGATGTCCATTAGTTGGCATGGGCGTTTTGATAGGCTTAGCGTTCACCATGTCAAACTTCTTTAACATATCATGGGTGTACTTGGTTTGGCAAAGAAAAGTCCCTTCCTTCAATTGCTTGATTTGAAACCCAAGGAAGAACTTGAGCTCACCCATCATAGACATCTCAAATCTTTTAGTCATGATCCTACTAAACTCATCACAAAAGGATTTGTTAGTACTACCAAATATTATGTCATCGACATATATTTGGCACACAAAGATATCTCCATTGACTTTATGAGTGAAGAGAGTAGGATCGGCTTTGCCTATTTCAAAGCCTTGTTTGAGCAAGAATTCCTTAAGGCATTCATACCATGCTCTAGGTGCTTGCTTAAGCCCATAGAGCGCCTTTCGGAGTTTGAAGACGTGGTTGGGAAACGTGGGATCTTCAAAGCCCGGTGGTTGCTCGACATATACCAATTCTTGTATAGGGCCATTGAGGAATGCACTCTTCACATCCATTTGATATAGCTTGAATTCATGATGGGCTGCATAGGCTAGAAGAATCCGAATGGCTTCAAGTCTTGCAACCGGTGCATATGTTTCTTCAAAGTCCAGGCCCTCTACTTGTGTGAACCCTTGAGCTACCAATCTTGCCTTGTTCCTTGTCACCACACCTTCTTCATCTTGCTTGTTGCGAAAGACCCATTTGGTTCCAATGACATTGGTATTTGGTCTTTCCACGAGTGACCATACTTGATTGCGCTCGAAGTTGTTGAGCTCTTCTTGCATGGCCATCACCCAATCCGGATCATCCAGGGCTTCTTCTACCTTGAGAGGTTCCAAAGAGGAGACAAACGAGTAATATTGACAGAAATTTGCCAAATGAGAGCGTGTCGTTACCCCCTTTCGTAGACTCCCAAGAATATTATCAACGGGGTGATCTCGTTGAATAGTTTGCTTGAGTCTTGGATGATCGATGGGTTCTGGTTCATCTTCGGCTTCCTCTTCTTCATCTTGCTCGAAGATGGGTTGTAGGTTCACTCCAAGAGGTGGAGTAGCTGCAGCTGCTCTGGGTGTGCCCGGCACTGCTTGGCTCCGCGCGGCACTGCCGGGGTCCGGCACTGCCGGGGTCTGGCCCGGCACTGCCGGGGACTGTATCTGATCAGTCCCAGCAGAAGCTTCAGCTTGAGGACCTTCCTGATCTGTAGCCTGCTGTTCTTGTGGTCTTATATCACCAATGGCTAGCTGCTTGATTGCTTCACAAGGAGGTTCCTCATTACCTACAACAACTTCATCAACTTGCTCTACTTGAGAGCCATTAGTTTCATCAAACGTCACGTCTATCGCTATTTCAACCTTGCCGGAGGCCTTGTTGAAAACACGATAGGCATGCTCGTTTGATCCATAACCGAGAAGAAAACCATCATCTACTTTAGATGCAAACTTAGAGGCTTTGGGTTTCTTGTTCAAGATGAAACATTTGCACCCAAATACTCTAAAGTAAGACACCTTTGGCTTGTTACCGGTGAGCAGCTCATAGGATGTCTTCTTTCTTCTCTTGTGGAGGTAGAGGCGGTTGATTGCATGGCAAGCGGTGTTGACGGCTTCGGCCCAAAAGATGTCCGGCGTCTTGTACTCATCTAGCATTGTTGTAAGTGCATCTAGCCCTTAGTGGGTTTTGGTGAATTGAGTGACAACATAATTAAAGGTCTAACAAGTTTGCTAAGTGTATCAAAGGTTCAACAAGAAAAGCAAACTTGATGATATTCCACATAGTGTTGAAATGAAGGCCAAAATTGTGTATTGTTTTATTGGAAGATCATGGAAACAATCTTGTTCAAGCAAAAGACAACAATGCAAATAGAGTTGATGATATGGCTTCTATGTTGTGGGATATCATGGCATCATGAGAAAGCAAGCATATTTGTCAAATGACAAGTGAGACATGGATTGATGATTTTGGAATGGTCTCAACAATGGGTTGCTTTTCATGAGCGAGAAGAGTTTGATAGTGAAATAGCTTTGATCAAGGTTGAAGAATGAATCAAGAATGCATAAGTGAGTAAATGGCAAGCAAAGTTGAAATGACAAAGGACACAACTCATATTGGATATAAGTCATTCTCTACTTTGGTTTGCTTGTATGGATAAATGTTTGGAGAATCACTTTGCATTGATTTGATCAAGCTAGAAGTATGAAGATGGAGATTGAAGTGAGTGTTGAGTGTCAAGCCAAAAGGAGAGGATATTAGGAATCGTGAATTGGCTTGACCATATTAATGATGATCCATATATGTCTCTCTGTGAGTCAAACTAAAGCTTGATTGATCTCAACATGCATATCTACAAGATGTTCAAGCAAGGATCACAATATTGAAGAAATGGTTTTCAATGGATGCTCAATATGATGTGACTTGAGTGTGGCTTGATAAGGTGAAGATAGCAAGGAAAGGGCTTCGAGGTACTAAGCGACGGTGAAGGTCAAGAGACCGAAGTACTATGGCTAGGGTGAAGAAGAGAGTACTTGCATTGAGTCGAGGTACTAATCAAGCTATGAGGATTCATATTGTGTTGAGGATCAAATCATTAGTGGAAGTGACTTGAAGCCATGGATTGAACTCATATGTGTGGAAATGGTTCAAGTCACATGCTCAAGGTGTGTTTGCTCAAAGAAAGGAGACAAAGATGATTGCAACCCCTTTTGAAGTGATATCAAGAAGAAATGGCATATGAAGACATTGAAGACTCAAGTGGTTAAAATGGTTATATTTTCTTTGTCTTGAGTATAGTTATGCCGTACTATCAAGGGGGATGCAATACGAATCATAGACAAGTCTCAAGTGCTCAAACTAACCGAACCCGAGTGCTAACATGAGAGAAAACACTTAGCACTGCACCTGCACTTGTTGATCTTGGGCTTGTTCTCTGTAGGGTTGGATAGCCCTCGAAACAAGCTTTCCGGAAAGTCCAAGATCACTGAAATCGGAGTTCGGAGTAAAAAGTTACGGCGTTTTTCGTGAGGTCACCTGTGCTGTCTCAGGGAGCTGCGGCAGTGCCGCTCTGTCGAGCGGCAGTGCCGCTCCCCGGCAGTGCCGGGCTAAGTGCGGCAGTGCCGGGCCTGTACAGCCAGTAACGGCTAGTTTCTGACCTCCAACGGCTAGTTTTGGGTGTGGGGGGTATATATACCCACCCCACGCCTCCAGAACCTGCTGCTGGTGCCAAAAACACTTCTAACACATCCAAAAGCCATTTGAGAGCTCTCCCCAACCCTCTCTTGTGAGAGTGACATGCTTAGTGCATGATTAAGTGTTGGGGCTGTGTGATTAAGAGCTAGAGAGCAGATTAGAGCCTTCCAAACCTTGAGCACTTGTCGGGCTTCGTCAATCTTCGTTGTGCATCTTTTACTCTTGGAGGTGAAGCCTCCTAGACGGCTAGGCGTCGCCCGGCGAGCTCCCGTGCTTGTGGTGAGCAGCGGGATCAGTTTGTAATCCTCTTGTGGAGCTAGTGGAATTACCCCTCACTTCAAGGATTTGGTTCCTTGACTTGAGACCGAGGAAGAGTTGCAAAGCTCTTGACCTAAGTGGTCATCCTCAACAACGTGGACATAGGCAAGCCTTGGTGGCGAGCTGAACCACGGGATAAATCTTGTGTCTTGTCTTCTATGTTTTGAATTGCAATATTTGTGTTCCACTCGATCTACTTGGTTGTGAGTGTTTGTGAGTGCAGGTACTTAGCGAACTTGCTGCTAGTAATCTCCAAACACATCTCCAAGTTGGCCTTAAGCTATAACCAAAGGCATAGCTGTTTGTGTGCTCTTTGCGCCGAGCGGCAGTGCTGGGCTACGAGCAGCAGTGCCGGGCTCCGAGCAGCAGTACCGGGCTCCGAGCAGCAGTGCCGGGAGCAGTAGTACCGCTCGAGGTTTTAACATCTGGTTGAGCTGATTTTTTAACAGGCCTATTCACCCCCCCCTCTAGGCGACATCAAGGTCCTTTCAATTGTCCTTGCCATGTCAATGAGCGTTCTATTCTTCCTCTCCACCACACCATTTTGTTGAGGGGTATAGGGCACTGAGAACTCATGCTTGATGCCCTCTTCATCAAGTAACTCTTCCACTTGGGTGTTTCGGAATTCGGTTCCGTTGTCACTACGAACCTTCTTGATATTGAAACCGGATTCCCTTTGAGCTCTTCGTACAAACATCTTCACCTTCTCTTGCACTACACTTTTATCATGCAAAAAGAATACCCAAGTGAAACGAGAATAGTCATCAACAATAACAAGACCATGTTTGTTACCGCCGATGCTAAGATAGGCAACCGGTCCAAAGAGATCCATGTGAATCAACTCCAATGGATGAGTAGTCGTGTCGTAGCTCTTTGGTGGGTGAGGTACGCCTACTTGCTTTCCGGCTTGGCAAGCTCCACATACTCTGTCTTTCTCAAAATGAACATTGGTTAGTCCTAGGATGTGGTTGTCCTTTTGAAGTTTGGCCAAATTCCTCATCCCAACATGAGCTAGTCGGCGGTGCCATAACCAACCCATGCTAGATTTTGCCACTAAACAAGTCTCAAGTTTGGCTTCACTTTTGTTGAAATCAACTAAGTAAAGCTTCCCTTTCAAACGACCTGTAAAGACAATAGAGGAATCCTCCCTTCTAAAGACTTCCACACCCTCATCCGTAAAGAGACAATTGAAACCCATTCCACACAATTGCGAAACGGACAACAAATTGTAACTTAACGAATCAACATGTAAGACATTAGTAATTGAATGTTCAAGTGTGATAGCAACTTTACCAAGACCTAGCACATCCCCCTTGGAGTTATCACCAAATATGATGTTCTCACTTGCATTTGTAGTTGGGGAATATGATGAGAACATACTCCTTTCTCCGGTCATATGATTTGTACATCCGCTATCAAGCACCCAACTTGATCCACCGGAGGAGTATGCCTGCAAAACAAGTTTAGTTCCTTGGTTTAGGTCCCCAATTGATATTGGGGCCTTGCATGTTAGTCACAAGTATCTTAGGAACCCATATAAACTTGTCGGCTGCCCTCTTGTCATTACCAACATACTTGGCAACAACTTTACCACTGTTGTTGTGTCCTAAAAAGTAACAAGAGGACATGCTCATTCTTGGAGCTTCTATCTTGGGTTGATGCATGAACTTGTTCTTGGTTACCCAAATAGACTCCTTTGGTTTCTGAGACCCTTGCTTCTGATTTGGCATCTGCCTGGGCTGTGTGTGAGACTGAGCAGAAGAGGAACTGGTAGCCTTCCCTTTCTTGGGGCGCGGCACTGCCGGCCTTGGGGCGGCACTGCCGGGGCCCGGCACTGCCGCCTTCTGGCGCGGCACTGCCGCGGTCTGTGCAGGCTGAACTGTACCAATGTAACCCTTCTTCTCAAATCTCACACACTCATAGCCATTCACCTTCTTCCTTCCATTTGTTTTGCCTCCCTTTACATGCCCCAACCCATCCTTTATGAAAGGACGTCTTCCGTTCTTGAACTTGGGCATGTTCTTGCTTTGGGTCTTCTCACTTGCACTTGTAGTAGCCTTGACACAACCACTTGCAATAACACTTGTCAATCTTGCTATTTATTTTCTCATGACCTCCATGTTTGCAAGGTTAGTGGAATAGACATTCAAATCAAGATTATAGCATTTTCCACAACCTTCACTAGTGGAGGGAATAGGAGTGACATTTGCCTTAGGGAGAGTTGAGTTGCTTTCCCAAAGAAGGTTATATTGTAGCTCAAGTTCCTTGTGCTTTACATCCAAGTCACAATACTTTTTCTTGAGTTCAACATGAGCCTTCTTTAGGGAAGCATGTTCATCTTGCTCTTTGGCCAAGGCCTCATGCAAGACATCCAACTCACTTCTCTCTAATGCAAGAGCTTCCTTGCAAGCAATATAGAGATCCTCTTGTTTGATAAGAGCATCCTCACTTATTTCTAGCTCGGCTTGTACACCCTCTAGTTCCTCCATTAGCTTAGTGATAAAGAGTTTGGTTTTCTTGTCTAAGTTCTTTGTTATCATGTTTATCTCTTCATCACTAGAGCTATCATCACTAGAAGAGTCACTAAGTTCACTACTAGAGATGTCACTAAGTGGAAGAGAAGGTTTAGGAGTATGAGTCTTTTTCACCTTCTCTTTCTTGGCCATGAGACAAGTGTGGGAGTTGCCTTCATCATCATCGGACAAGTTGTTGAATAGCCTTGGTGAAGGAGATGACTTTTGGAATGCAATGGTTGCCATCTTCTCATCTTCTTCACTTGAGGTTTGTGCGGTTGAATCCCATTCATGTCCGATGTGAGCTTCTCCCATGTATCTCTTGTTGTGTTTCTTGTAAGTGGCTTTGTCATCTTTCTTGCCCTTGTTGTCTTTCTTCTCATTTGGGCAATGAGCAATGAAGTGCTCGGTGCTACCACAATTGTAGCAAGTTCTCTTTTTCTTGTTAGGAAACTTCCTCTTTACAAATTTGTAACCTTCTTTCTTGAGCCCCTTGCGATATCTTCTCATGAATAGAGCTATATCATCAATCTTCTCAAACTCTTCACCATCACTCTCACTCTTGCAAGAGGATGATGTGCTGTCCTCAACCTCTATTTTCTTCTTTTGTTGCTTGGGCTTGCTTGTGGAGGCTTGCTTGCTTGAACTTGACTTGCTTGATGTTGCTTGTTTTGTTGGCTTGCTTGCCTTGAGTGCCACTTCCTTGATCTTCATCCCATCTAGCCTTGCTTGCAACTCTCCGAGCTTCCTTCTTTCATTAGCTTCCTCTCTTTGCATATCAAATGTGATAATCCTCCCAAGCACATCACTAGGTGTGAACTTCTCAAACTTCTTCTTGTCTCTAATCAATGTCACTACGGTCTCATTTCTTGGTGAATAAGCTTCCAACATAATCTTCACAACCTTGTGATCATTGATTTCATTTCCACCTAGCCCTCTAATCTTGCCAACAATGACCATCAACCTATCAAACATCTCTTGAGGACCTTCACCATCACAAATCACAAACCGGTTGAGCTTGGCCATTAACAAATCAATCTTGGATTGCCTTACTTTATCAACCCCTTCATGAGCAATATGCAATGTGTCCCAAATCTCCTTTGCAACCTCAACTCCCATGACCTTGTTGTACTCATCACCATCCAAGGCACTAAGTAGCACACTAGTGGCTTGGGCATTGAGATGAATGTTGCGGAATTCATCTTGAGTGGGGTTCTTTGGATCAACCGGTGCTTCAAGTCCATTGTGCACAATCTCCCAAATACCTGGATGGAGACCAATAAGATAGGTCTTCATAATGTGCTTCCACTTGGCAAAGTTGGTCCCGTCGAAACGAGGCAACTTGCCCGCGGGTACATTAATGAGAGGCCTAGAATCATGGTTAGACATAGAAGAATAAGTGTAGGATACGGCTCCATATGTCTTCTTGGTCTCCTCCTTCTTCTTCTTGTCACCCTTGAGATGATAGGAGATGTCATCATCACCATCTTCGGTGCTACTTGAGTCTTCACTCACGTGCACACTCTTCTTAGCTTTGAGCTCTTCCTTCTTCTTCTTTTCTTCTCTTCTCTTGGCTCTTTCTTCTCTTCTAATCTTTCTTTCTTCTCTTCTTTGAGCCTTGTCTTCCTTTGCTTTGAGAGCTGCTGCATCTTCTTTTGCTTTGGCTCTAGCTTCTCTTCTCAACCTTCTTTCTTCCTTTCGTCTTGCGAGCTCTCCGGCCGACACAACCAATTGTGGAAGTGTCCTTCCGCTAGCTGTGGAGATACTCTCGCTGCTGCTAGTGGTGTGCACATCCGGATCTTCAAAGGGTTTGGGTTGCACAACACTAGCATCACCCGCTCCGTCAGTGGCCATACTCTCGCACGGTTAAGTGCTGCTGAGAGACCAGGCTCTGATACCACTTGTAAGGACCTGTGTGGCCTAGAGGGGGGGGGGTGAATAGGCCTGTCAAAAATCACAGCTTAAAACTAAATTAGATAGGCCCGACACTACCGCCCTGTGCCCGGCACTGCCGCTCCCCGGCACTGCCGGCCTCAGCGCGGTACTGCCGCGCAGATGAAGACCAGAAGCTGCAATTCGAAATCTAACCACAATCTGCAGATTCTATATGAATAGGAATGTAACAATAGGCTAAATGAACCAGCAGAAACAACTACTCCAAGCCAAATATGAAAGATAGAGTAGATCGAGCCAAACCCTAGAATATATCACAAGCTCATGAACATAGAGAATGAAACTAAGCAAGCACGCGAGACAAGTGATTTATCCCGTGGTTCAGCTCGCCACCAAGGCTTGCCTACCTCCACGTTGTTGAGGTTGACCACTTAGGTCATGAGCTTTGCAACTCAACCTCGTTCTCAAGTCAAGGAACCAAATCCTTGAGGTGAGGGGTAATCTTACTAGCTGCACAAGTGATTACAAACCTCCCTAGGCCGCCACACAAGTTGGCAAGGCTCTAGGGCGACGCCTAGCCGGCTAGGGTTCCAAGAACCCAAGAGTAATAGAAGCAAATCCACCGGCTATGGCTCAAATCAAGTGCTCTAGGCAGTAGATCTCAGCTAGGGCTCCTCTTTGGTGAAGGTTTGAGCCTCTCAACCACTTGGAATCAATGGGAATGAAGATTTTGGTGGTTGGGAGCTTGGAGGGCCTTCAATGGAGAAGAGAGAGCTTGTCTGGAGGTAGGTGGAGTGAATGGTCGTGGATGACCGTTGGGGGGCAGAGGGGGTGATGTAAATACCCCCTGCCATCCAACGGGCAGTTTAAGTCGCGGCAGTGCCGGCCTCAGCCCGGCAGTGCCGCGGCCCGGCACTGCCGCGCCTAGAGCGGCACTGCCGCGCCTACCAAGCAGACAGGTATAAATCTGAGTTAAGTGCAGCTGTCTTTGGTTGGAAATGTGGATGGTTTGGGTTGGTTTGAGCACATATCATTCAGCCATATCAATGAATTTGCATTCCCCCTTTATAGTACGGCATTCCTAAACTTAAGTAATCAAAATAAAATATCTTTGAAGCGCTTTGAGTTCGGAACCGACGAAATGTAGTGTAAGGGGTCCACCAACGCATATACACCATCCTTTCTTAACATAACCTGCTTATCAACTTTATAAATCTCATTAGTCCTTTAATCGTGTGGTCATTATCACCAAAACCCACAATTAGGGCTTGATTGCACTTACACATCCTTTGTCCAAATACAATCAGCGTGCTTTGTTCACGAGATTTCAACATTTCAAATCTTTCTAAGGACTAACACCTGCATATATGCTTTTATAAATCCGTTAGTCCCTAATTTGATTGTCATTAATTAGCCAAAACCCATATCGAATGCACTTACAAAGAGGAAAATAGAAAATATTCTAGAACACGAAACAGGCTTAGGAAGTTGAGCTCCAAGCCAAGCATGTGTAACAGCTCCACAACGGAGTCGATGCTTGATTCCCCAAATGGACTCTATGAACCAAATTTGATAGAGAAAACCCAACCAAACGTCCCAGGCACTCAAATTAAAGACCGTGATGGACATATGAATAATGACACGTAATTGGCCTCACAAGAGCAGTGAGAAATATTCCACTAATTCACACTCTCACAATAACCAAACTACCCTCTGGATGTGGAAAGTTTTACACACCAAATGGCATTACATGTAAATTGCCATGTCCCTCTCAGCATATCCGTGCTATGTGAAAGGACCTTGATGTCGCCTAGAGGGGGGGTGAATAGGCCTGTTTAAAATCACAGCTCAAAACTTTGTTAGAGATGCCCGGCACTACCGCCCTAAGCCCGGAACTGCCGCACCCCGGCACTGCCGGCCTCAGCCCGGTACTGCCGCGCCAACAAACTGCCCGAGCCTGCAATTCAAAAACTAGCCACAGGAAACCAATTCTATATGAATAGAAGTGTTGCTCTTGGTTTCCTGAACCTGCAGAACCAACTCAACCAAGCCAAATATGTTGTATGAAATAGATCGGGGCTAAATCCTAGAATCAATCACAAGCTCACAAGTATGATGAATGAACACAAGTAAATACAAGAGACAAGTGATTTATCCCGTGGTTCAGCTCGCCACCAAGGCTTGCCTACCTCCACGTTGTTGAGGATGACCACTTAGGTCAAGAGCTTTGCAACTCTTCCTCGGTCTCAAGTCAAGGAACCAAATCCTTGAAGTGAGGGGTAATTCTACTAGCTCCACAAGAGGATTACAAACTTCCCGCTGCTCACCACAAGCACGGGAGCTCGCCGGGCGACGCCTAGCCGTCTAGGAGGCTTCACCTCCAAGAGTAAAAGATGCACAACGAAGATCGACGAAGCCCGACAAGTGCTCAAGGTTTGGAAGGCTCTAATATGCTCTCTAGCTCTTAATCACCCAGCCCCAACACTTAATCATGCACTAAGCATGTCACTCTCACAAGAGAGGGTTGGGGAGAGCTCTCAAATGGCTTTGGATGTGTTAGAAGTGTTTTGGGCACCAGCAGCCGGTTCTGGAGGCGTGGGGTGGGTATATATACCCCCCACACCCAAAACTAGCCGTTGGAGGTCAGAAACTAGCCGTTACTGGCTGTACAGGCCCGGCACTGCCGCACTTAGCCCGGCACTGCCGGGGAGCGGCACTTTCCGGAAAGCTTGTTTCGAGGGCTATCCAACCCTACAGAGAACAAGCCCAAGATCAACAAGTGCAGGTGCAGTGCTAAGTGTTTTCTCTCATGTTAGCACTCGGGTTCGGTTAGTTTGAGCACTTGAGACTTGTCTATGATTCGTATTGCATCCCCCTTGATAGTACGGCATAACTATACTCAAGACAAAGAAAATATAACCATTTTAACCACTTGAGTCTTCAATGTCTTCATATGCCATTTCTTCTTGATATCACTTCGAAAGGGGTTGCAATCATCTTTGTCTCCTTTCTTTGAGCAAACACACCTTGAGCATGTGACTTGAACCATTTCCACACATATGAGTTCAATCCATGGCTTCAAGTCACTTCCACTAATGATTTGATCCTCAACACAATATGAATCCTCATAGCTTGATTAGTACCTCGACTCAATGCAAGTACTCTCTTCTTCACCCTAGCCATAGTACTTCGGTCTCTTGACCTTCACCGTCGCTTAGTACCTCGAAGCCCTTTCCTTGCTATCTTCACCTTATCAAGCCACACTCAAGTCACATCATATTGAGCATCCATTGAAAACCATTTCTTCAATATTGTGATCCTTGCTTGAACATTTTGTAGATATGCATGTTGAGATCAATCAAGCTTTAGTTTGACTCACATAGAGACATATATGGATCATCATTAATATGGTCAAGCCAATTCACGATTCCTAATATCCTCTCCTTTTGGCTTGACACTCAACACTCACTTCAATCTCCATCTTCATACTTCTAGCTTGATCAAATCAATGCAAAGTGATTCTCCAAACATTTATCCATACAAGCAAACCAAAGTAGAGAATGACTTATATCCAATATGAGTTGTGTCCTTTGTCATTTCAACTTTGCTTGCCATTTACTCACTTATGCATTCTTGATTCATTCTTCAACCTTGATCAAAGCTAGTTCACTATCAAACTCTTCTTGCTCATGAAAAGCAACCCATTGTTGAGACCATTCCAAAATCATCAATCCATGTCTCACTTGTCATTTGCCAAATATGCTTGCTTTCTCATGATGCCATGATATCCCACAACATAGAAGCCATATCATCAACTCTATTTGCATTGTTGTCTTTTGCTTGAACAAGATTGTTTCCATGATCTTCCAATACAACAATACACAATTTTGGCCTTCATTTCAACACTATGTGGAATATCATCAAGTTTGCTTTTCTTGTTGAACCTTTGATACACTTAGCAAACTTGTTAGACCTTTAATTATGTTGTCACTCAATTCACCAAAACCCACTAAGGGCTAGATGCACTTACAATCTCCCCCTTTTTGGTGATTGATGACAACACAATTAAAGCTTACAAGAGATTGATAAACATTAAGATTTTGAATCCTATGATATAGTGAGCTCCCCCTAAATGTGTGCATTGAAAGGAATTTCAAATTTTGGCTTCAAATGCCAAATGCACATATTTAAGACAAAGTGTGGAAACTCTCTTATATCTTAGCATTCGTGGGGTGCAAGGTGTCAACATGATAACCGTGATGCTCATGAGACAGTTCATGCACTCAGAGATTGCTGGCCAGCAGAGAGTGGCACTGCCGCACTAGAGAGCGGCACTGCCGCACTTGCCTGACCAACACTAGAGAAACAAGCACAAGCACTCAAGGCAGCATAAATGATTCTTGTCAAGAGCATCAAATTAAATTATCCTTGCACACACCACATAATAAATCTTATATGCCTCTCCTTTACCCCTTTCCATCCTCATATCAATCTCTCTTCCCTTACAATGTCCCCCAAAATTTCTCCCCCTTTGGCATTAATCTCCAAAAAGGATCTCTCCACCAAAAGGAAGGAAATGATGGTAGACAAGTGAGGGATAGAGGTAGGTAAAAGTTTAGCATATATGATTTCTCTTCTATGTTTTTCTACCAAACAAAGTATGCAACACTTTAAGTCAAGATTCTCAAGAGGTTAGCATATTTAGCTCATACCTCACATAGGTGACATAACATGAGACAAACTTACATAATCACCACAAGAGGTATCAACCAAATATCTAACTCATTCTCTAATCGTCACCATAAGAACAAACTCATGGTGTGACTCAAAATATTGCATACACATGCACACTCTAGCATGTAAGGGCCTAGATGCACAAAGGTAATACAAATGTTCATAGAGTGATATACCTTTGTTCTAAGCCTCATAATCTCCACCATGATGATGATTTTGAATTTAGTGCTTTGATGGGCCTAGCACTTCATTAAGCAAAAGATCTCATTTGTGCCCATCTCTCCTTTTCATCATCTTCAAGGAGACATTTCAAACTTGTGCTCCATCTTAGTTGAAAAGTCCATTGCTAGCTCTTGTTTTCATTTTGAGATACCAATTGAAGACATATTTCTTGATATACCAAATTGAAAGATTATCCACCAATATCAATTGAAATATGATCTTCATAGTTTGACACCAATGGAAGGAATCTTCACAAGTTGATGCCAATAGGAATGGATGCTCGTATCTCATAATATCACCTAGATGTCTCCTAGGGAATGCTCACAAAGACAAGAGATAACATTAAATTGCACAAGCTACAGTTTACAACTAGTGACCATTTGGATGTGGAAGGCATGTGGATCACTAATTGCAAACCTCATAGCATAGACTAAATTCCCCCTATTTGATAGTGCATACATATGTATGTGGAAAGTAGAACATATGCACTTTTGGTCAATTAAGTCCAATCAAGGGAATTTAAGCTATATTATGGAGAGTAGCTACATAAGAGTTAAAGTTGCAATCCAAATGAATATGAGAGATATCTTTACCAATTTGGATTGATTTGGTTATGTAGAATACCCAAGAGAAACTCATTCTCACCAAGAGACTACACAAGTTCACTAGAAGAAAATGTTAGTCCCAAAAGACACAATACATAGAATGAGCTCCCCCTCAATTTGTGCACCAAGTACTCGATTTACTTGTGAAATGCACTTGAATCGGTTTAAGAGTCTAGAGGAGTTCACCCTATATTTTGGTCAAGGCATGATAAGTTTGCAACAATTGAAATTATGCCAAGAAAACATACCACCACTAAGGTAGAGAGATCACCACATAGATTTTCATTGATATGACCATCATAAGTGAGACTTGATGATATGGATGGCCATATTTTTTTCACTTGATGATTCATGGTGAATTAAATCTCTTGTGATCATCCAAGATCCACACTAGGTTCCTAGTTCTTTCTCTACCTAAAGCAACTCACATAGAAAGCAAATGGTAAAGTTCATGAAATTTGCAAATTAGTGAACTAGGAGTTACCACTCTTGTTGACGAGATCCTGGGTGATTAAAGGGATGGATCCATGTGACTTGATGAGCTTTAGATGAAGAATTAGCAATGAACATCCAATCTTTACTTCTTTTCTCCAACTCACATAAATATAGTTCCTCCAAAGGATTGGGGCATCCGACGACAAAACTAGGAGCATTCAGTTTATAAAGACTAAGACCTCCAAGAATAATCTTTGGAGCACTCAAAGATTCCATTGGAACTATCCATCCTCCTTTGAAGTTCTTCTTTCTCCAATGTTTGAGATTACACAATATGAGCTTGAGAGAGAGCATTTTGTCTCATGAGATAGAAAGTAAACTCCCCTTCAATTTGTGCATACAAGAGTACACAAAGCACACCTATGCACATCAACAATGAGGTCAAAGGAGAAGTCTACACTATGTTCAAACTCATTTCAAACTCCTTCAAGATGCTTGCAATCCAACTTTTCAGATTCTGTCTTCCTTGGAGAAAAATTCATATCTCTCAGACCATTAAGCCAATATACATGAAATTTGGTAGAAATGTTCATCTATGAGTCCTCTAACTGCTGTCAAAATTTCAGCCCATTTGGATTCCATTTGATCAGTCAAATCTATTTTCTACCAAAACTGCTCAAGTCTGAAACTGCGGTGCTGAGGCTGACAAAATTCAACTGAAACTGATTTTCTTCTAAACCAAACTGCATCCCAACTGTACAACAACAAGTACTAGATATATATAGCATGCTCACAAAGTTTCAGGTCAATTCATCAGTGTTTGAACCTCCAAATCCATGCTTGAAACCAGCTAACTCAAAATTTCAGATTTCTGGACAGATTTGATAATTTTTACAATTCTTCTCTTCTTGTCCAATAATGAGGTGGTTTTGGCTTAGAACACTCACAAGATGTCATTACCATTCAGTCCTCTTATCAATATTTGTAGTATTATGAGTTCTTCCAATATAGCATATCCAACTCAACCTCAACATCATGCTCTAGGTCCACAAAATGGATGGTTGTCAGCTGCTGTGTGTGGAGGTGGCGCAGCAGTGCTGCTCATGGTGCAGCAGTGCTGCCCGTGGCCCGGCAGTGCTGCCCGTGGCCCGGCAGTGCTGCCCGCTGAGCGGCACTACTGCTCGCACATCACCAGTAGGTTGTAGATTATCTTCAACATGAGGAGCCTCCACATCTTGAGAGTGAGTCAACACACTCCGACATTCTACCAACCTCATCTTGCTTTAGGTGAAGAGTAACCTTTAGGCTTGTGATGCATCCAAATGAATAAGCACAACCTCTTCTTATTGATTTCCTATGAATAAGCTCAACACAAGAGGTATTAGTAGCACAAGCACTAGTTTCTCATTTAGTAACCCTTTATGTGTGGAAGGTAAATGGGCTACCAAAATAGAGAAACCTCATAACATGGACTAAATCTCCCTTAATGCCGCATGCACACTCTTTTGAGTCGAATGGAAGTGTGAATGTGCATGGTTGGTCATTTAAGTCCAAGGGGGCAGATTTAAGCCATATTATGGTGAGTGGCTAATCATAGACGAATCAACCCAAAATTAACTAGGAGAGAACACATCACATAGTTTTGGATTGATGGCATTGATATGATAGCACACTCCATTTGAAGAAACACACTCTCATTTAGTGAGACTACATAAATCACTTAGAGAAATGGTTAGTCTCACAACTCTAGTCATAGAGTAAATTCCCCCTTTTATAAGTGCTCTAAGTATTTGAATTTCTCACATAGCACTCTATTCATTTAAGAACATGGCATTTTACTCTATGTCTAGGTCATGGCAACAATAGAATAATCAATTTTAACTTATGCCAAGAAATACTCACAACCATTTGAGCATGTAGATGGCCATAAGATGAGAATGAGAATTTGCCAATCTACCATATGACAAGATTTCATTAAGTAGAGAGTTCTTGAGATTTGAGTGATAAGTGCTTCTACTTGAGCTTTCTTGAAATTCTTGGTTTAAGGTCCACAAAGAACACCAAGTCATGTATGTTGCTTGTTGTGAAATTTCAATCATACTTTTCTTCCATGACCAACAACCAATACATATCCTCAAGTGGTTTCTTTCCCTAAGTGACTACACAAGACACAAAGAGATAAGATTTGAAATAAATTGCACTTGAGATTTAGATGTTACCACCCTTCTTGAAACATAACGGATGAGGTGGCTTCTTCATCTTCACTTTGCTTATCATCATGTTGTAGACTTCATCCATTGCTTGGACTTATCTCAGCCACTACTGTCTGCATAGGGGCGGCACTGCCGCTCTGAGGCGCGGCACTGCCGCTCTGAGGCATGGTACTACCATATCAGAGATGTCAGCGGAATTTGGTGCAATAGTAGCTTGAGGATCTCCTATCTTTGTACCCAGAACTTCTTGTGGTCTTATATCACCAATGGGCATTTTCTTGATTGTCTCACAAAGTGGTTCCTCATTACCTACAACATGAATAAGATCTTGCTCTACTAGAGAGCCATTAAAAGCATCATATGAAAGATGATTCATTTGAACTCAAAGTACTCTAGCCACTCCTAATAATTCATAAGCATACACATATTTGTGAACTACTAGAGACTACACAAGTCAAGTGGCTAGCTAGCAAGAGTTAGGTACTTGTTACCGAGATGAGTATGAAGTTAGAGATATATCCATCAATTCATCCTTGGGTCAATCTTGATAGAATAGTCAATATGAATAAGATTGATAGCTTGAGATGATATTTTCAATAAGACTTGCTCAAGCACCCCAAGGCTTCATATCACCTTCAAGTACTTACAACACTTATTAAGCACAATTTGGTACCCATACCAAGATGGGTCCATCAAGGTTAGTCACAAGAGACTTAGGCACCCAAATGGCCTTTGTGCTAGTATGTGGTGAACCAATCACCTTTCTAGCACAAGTGTCATTTTTGGGTCTCCTAAGCAAGTTTAAATCAATTGATGAGTTGAGCTTAGGAGGGTTACCCATGGGACAATCCATACTTAAATGTCCCTTTCCTCGGCAAATGTAGCAAATGCGATGTTTGTTCTTGTAAGACATCTTCTTATCTTGCTTCTTGTTTGCTTCCTTACCGGTGAGCCTCTTACTTGATGATGTCAAGCCTTTGTCCTTCATGTAGGGGCATGATGCAATTTCATGACCCTTCTCATTGCACTCATAACACTTCCTCTTACTTATTCTCATCTTCTTGTTTGGAAGTGTGGCTTGGTCATCAACCTTGTTGGAACACATCGAGGCATTGTGTCCCATGTTGGAGCACTTGACATGAGCCATCTTGTTCTTCTCTTGAATCTTGCTCATGCCCTTCTCTTCTTTCTTCAAGGAGCAATCCCTTACATGGTGACCCTCTTTCTTGCACTTGAAGCAAGTGATGAGAGTCTTCTTTGCTTTCTGGGGCTCTTGCTTTGATTTGGAGACCTTCTTCATGAGCTTGACCTGACCAGGGGCATAAGTGGTAGCCTTCCCTTTTCTGTGGGGAGCGGCACTACCGCCCTTCATAGCGGCACTGCCGCCCTTGGTGGCTGTGCTGCTCGGGGCTGCTGTTGTGCCACCATCTGTGCAGGCTGATCTGTACCAACTTTGCCCTTGATCATGGACTGAGCACACTCAGAGCTATTTTCCACCTTCTTGCCACTGTTTTGAGTCTTGCCATCCATGCACTCTTTTGCTATGATCTCATTCAGCCTAGCAATCTCTTTTCTCATAGCCTCCATATTAGCAAGGTTAGTGGCATAAATATTCAAATCAAGATTAAAGCATTTTCCACAACCTTGACTAGTGGAGGGAGTAAGACATCACTTGCCTTGGAAGGATGTGAGTTGCTTTCCCAAAGAAGGCTATATTGCTCCTCAAGTTCTTTGTGCTTGCCATTCAAGCTACAATACTTTTCCTTGAGTGTAATATGATCCTTCTTTAGGAGAGCATGGACATCTTGCTCTTTGGCCAAAGCCTTGTGCAAGATGTGTCCACCTCACTTCTCTCCAATGCATAGCTTCTTCCTTGCTAGCAATGTATAGATCCTCTTGTTTAATTAGAGTCTTTTCTCTAGATTCTAGCTCAGCTTGTGTTGCCTCTAAGTCCTCCATTAGCTTTGAAATAAATAACTTGGTCTTTCTATCCAAATTTTTAGTTATGTTATTTATTTCTTCATCACTAGATCATCATCACTAGAAGTATCACTAAGATCACTACTAGAGATGTCACTGGAGGTGGAGAAGGTTTGGCTTTTGATTTTACCTTCTTACCCTTTGCCATAAGACATACATGAGAAGTGGCATGAATAGTTGAGCACATTGGTGAAGTGGATTCATCACTTGGCCTCCACCGATCACAAGCTTCTTCTTCCTTCAAAATGTTAGTCTCACAAGAACTATAGGAAGTAGAAGTACCACATGTATAATCCTTGTTCTCACCAACCATTTCATTACCTTTCACATATGTTGGTAAGGGAGTGGGTGTGCCATGATCAGCTATGCCTTTTGGGAGAATCACTTGAGGCTCTTCATTTGTTGGCGAAGTTGAGCACTCCTCAAGTGGTTCCTCCAATGAGAGCAACTTCTCATCACATTTGGACTTGTCATATCTTTCTTTGAGTGTGGTCCAAATGACATGAGCATCCTCAAGAGGTTCACCATCTCCAAATATGATGGCATCAAAAACATCTTCACTCAAAGCACTAAATAAGACATTAGGGCTTGAGCATTGTGTTGTAAGCATTTCACTTCCTCTTTAGATAGATAGGTCAAATCATCACTAGAAGGTGAAATGCTCACATCAACAATCCGCTCGATATGAGGACCCATGGTCCTAAAAACAGTAAGCACACTAGCGGACCAAGATGCATAATTTGAGCCATCGAAAGTAAAAGTTCTAGAGATACTTCCTCACTTGTCGACATCGTCTCTCAAGGCGGTTAAGCCCGTAATTGAGAGCCCAGGCTCCGATACCAATTGAAAGGACCTTGATGTCGCCTAGAGGGGGGGTGAATAGGCCTGTTTAAAATCACAGCTCAAAACTTTGTTAGAGATGCCCGGCACTACCGCCCTAAGCCCGGAACTGCCGCACCCCGGCACTGCCGGCCTCAGCCCGTACTGCCGCGCCAACAAACTGCCCGAGCCTGCAATTCAAAAACTAGCCACAGGAAACCATTCTATATGAATAGAAGTGTTGCTCTTGGTTTCCTGAACCTGCAGAACCAACTCAACCAAGCCAAATATGTTGTATGAAATAGATCGGGGCCAAATCCTAGAATCAATCACAAGCTCACAAGTATGATGAATGAACACAAGTAAATACAAGAGACAAGTGATTTATCCCGTGGTTCAGCTCGCCACCAAGGCTTGCCTACCTCCACGTTGTTGAGGATGACCACTTAGGTCAAGAGCTTTGCAACTCTTCCTCGGTCTCAAGTCAAGGAACCAAATCCTTGAAGTGAGGGGTAATTCTACTAGCTCCACAAGAGGATTACAAACTTCCCGCTGCTCACCACAAGCACGGGAGCTCGCCGGGCGACGCCTAGCCGTCTAGGAGGCTTCACCTCCAAGAGTAAAAGATGCACAACGAAGATCGACGAAGCCCGACAAGTGCTCAAGGTTTGGAAGGCTCTAATATGCTCTCTAGCTCTTAATCACACAGCCCCAACACTTAATCATGCACTAAGCATGTCACTCTCACAAGAGAGGGTTGGGGAGAGCTCTCAAATGGCTTTGGATGTGTTAGAAGTGTTTTGGGCACCAGCAGCCGGCTCTGGAGGCGTGGGGTGGGTATATATACCCCCCCACCCAAAACTAGCCGTTGGAGGTCAGAAACTAGCCGTTACTGGCTGTACAGGCCCGGCACTGCCGCACTTAGCCCGGCACTGCCGGGGAGCGGCACTGCCGCTCGACAGAGCGGCACTGCCGCAGCTCCCTGAGACAGCACAGGTGACCTCACGAAAAACGCCATAACTTTTTACTCCGAACTCCGATTTCAGTGATCTTGGACTTTCCGGAAAGCTTGTTTCGAGGGCTATCCAACCCTACAGAGAACAAGCCCAAGATCAACAAGTGCAGGTGCAGTGCTAAGTGTTTTCTCTCATGTTAGCACTCGGGTTCGGTTAGTTTGAGCACTTGAGACTTGTCTATGATTCGTATTGCATCCCCCTTGATAGTACGGCATAACTATACTCAAGACAAAGAAAATATAACCATTTTAACCACTTGAGTCTTCAATGTCTTCATATGCCATTTCTTCTTGATATCACTTCGAAAGGGGTTGCAATCATCTTTGTCTCCTTTCTTTGAGCAAACACACCTTGAGCATGTGACTTGAACCATTTCCACACATATGAGTTCAATCCATGGCTTCAAGTCACTTCCACTAATGATTTGATCCTCAACACAATATGAATCCTCATAGCTTGATTAGTACCTCGACTCAATGCAAGTACTCTCTTCTTCACCCTAGCCATAGTACTTCGGTCTCTTGACCTTACCTCACCGTCGCTTAGTACCTCGAAGCCCTTTCCTTGCTATCTTCACCTTATCAAGCCACACTCAAGTCACATCATATTGAGCATCCATTGAAAACCATTTCTTCAATATTGTGATCCTTGCTTGAACATCTTGTAGATATGCATGTTGAGATCAATCAAGCTTTAGTTTGACTCACATAGAGACATATATGGATCATCATTAATATGGTCAAGCCAATTCACGATTCCTAATATCCTCTCCTTTTGGCTTGACACTCAACACTCACTTCAATCTCCATCTTCATACTTCTAGCTTGATCAAATCAATGCAAAGTGATTCTCCAAACATTTATCCATACAAGCAAACCAAGTAGAGAATGACTTATATCCAATATGAGTTGTGTCCTTTGTCATTTCAACTTTGCTTGCCATTTACTCACTTATGCATTCTTGATTCATTCTTCAACCTTGATCAAAGCTATTTCACTATCAAACTCTTCTTGCTCATGAAAAGCAACCCATTGTTGAGACCATTCCAAAATCATCAATCCATGTCTCACTTGTCATTTGCCAAATATGCTTGCTTTCTCATGATGCCATGATATCCCACAACATAGAAGCCATATCATCAACTCTATTTGCATTGTTGTCTTTTGCTTGAACAAGATTGTTTCCATGATCTTCCAATACAACAATACACAATTTTGGCCTTCATTTCAACACTATGTGGAATATCATCAAGTTTGCTTTTCTTGTTGAACCTTTGATACACTTAGCAAACTTGTTAGACCTTTAATTATGTTGTCACTCAATTCACCAAAACCCACTAAGGGCTAGATGCACTTACACTATGCCCCTCTCTCAGATCGACCTATCGTCGTGCTGTCTACCTTCCCTATTTCTCACATTCAACTTGCAGTGGCTTCTAGGTTTTGATGTGGACGACAATAACACCCTTGCTGCCAACTCTCTAACCTTAGCATCCTTAGTCTACTCCCTAAAGGCTTATTCCCTCATTGCATCTCATTGACGCGCCCTGTTGATCAGATCCACCGCTCACGACTTCGATCAGCCTGCAAGTAGTGGTGGATCCTCTATGGCAACCTAATGATTTAAGGGAAAATTTGCCAGCGGACAATGAACGTGGAGGTCGTTTGCGTCGGGACACTTCAAAGTAAGGCCATTTGCTGAAAGACACTCTCTTATCAAATTTGCTGATAGACACCGTGGATAATAAATAAATTTTACAAAATTGATATAAAATCATATAAGTGCCCAAAATTATACTATAAATGTTTTCTACAAACTCTATTGATGAGAACTACATGATAAAATATCCTTTTGCACTAAAATGATCATTCCCTTCCCTTCATAAATAAGCAAAATTATACCATGGTTAATTTATTCATAAATTGTTGAACACTAAAAATCTTGAAAAAATCAATATATATGTATAGTCGCCAATCATGACTATGCTAAAAATATTCAGCTCAAAATAAAAAAATTAATATATCAATTAAGCTTGACATAATATAAATCTATAAACTTACTCATGCTAAATATACTATTATAAACTTTATTATTTTGACCTGATATTTTTAGCATAGTTATGATTTGGTGATGTACGCATTCTGTAATTTTTCCAAAATTTTTATGTCCTACAAATATATGAACAAATTACTATAGCATAATTTTGCTTAATTATGAAGGGAGAAAAATGATTGTTTTAGTGCAAAATAATATTTTATCACGTAGTTCTCATCATATAGAGTGTAGAAGATTTCATAGTTTAATTTTTGGACACTTATATGATTTTATAACAATTTTGTAAATTTATCTTATTATCCACAGTGTTTATCAGCAAATTTGACAAGAAACAGAGTGTCTTTCAGCAAATGGCTTCACTTTGAGTGTCCGCCAACAAACGACCTCCACTTTCAGTGTCCGCTGACCAATTTTCCCTTGATTTAACTACTTGCTCCAACCTATGTCGAGGCTCTATATTTTTCATTAATGGATTTTGCAACTGTTAGCGGAGATTTGCAATATATAAGTATTTAGGGATGTGAATTATTGATTGGAATATACATTCAAATATTGCCCTACATGCAGACCTAATCATTTTAGGTTTTATAAAAGGACAGATATAGAATTATTAAAACTAATAGAAAAGTAGTAAAAAATAATACAAAGTATGTTAATTGAACCATCAACTAACGTATCAAGAGTTCTAAAGATATTCATTAGGACAGACAACCTTTTTACAGAAAAAATAGACTGCTAAATACTTAGATTCTCCTATGAGCGATTTCTCCAAGTAGAAAATGTTCTACCAATTAATTTGTTCCGTCCAAATAGGGGCCAAATCACATGACGCGGGGTGATACCGTGATACGGCGATTAGTATCCATGATCGTAGAAGCGAATGAGAATATATGGAACGAAAATGAGAATACGAAACGATATGTTATAAAATTTCGTACTATATAAAATATAAATCTTTACAAAACAAGAACGTAAAATGTCCGTGAAACCATCTGTCTAGAACGGAGAACGTGGCCCTGTTTCACTTTTTTTTTTTTTTTTTTTCGACGCTGTTTCACTTTTTTCGGGCTGCCAAGCAAGATCGTGTATCAGATATGTCCCGCAAGATGGGCGGTGGGATGGAGCCATACTCACGATATGGGCTTGGATCCGACCGAACGCTGGACCAGGCGATCCCTTCATCTCACCTTTTGTGGGCCGGTTTCTTGTCCTGCAGGCCAGGTGATGGCAGGCCAAACTGGGCCAACGTCTCTTGTACTTGGGGCCTATACATATAACACAAAACCATAGCCTGAATTTTCTGAGATTGGGGTGGCCGGGTGGGGCAGCAGTTTCATTCATCTATCTCTGGGTGATGACTGATGAGGTGAAACTGTGGAAGGGATCATCTCTGACGGTGATAGCCTGAATTTTCTGTCCAAGTAGTTCCAAATAAACCCGCAGCCGCTTTTAAAATAAAGACCGACGCGAACTCACCCGTAATAAACAAAATCAAGCTTTGGAAATACACACACATATATACCCTCCCAGCCCCATGTCGTGATCATCGCGATGCCGTCTTTAACAATCGAAGGCACTGCGGATAAACTAATCCCACCCACTGTATGTTTGTATATTTCCCCACAGAAAGAAATCTCCCTCCTAGTCTCAAAAAAAAAAAAAAAATCTCCCTCCTCATCCGTCTTGTGGCTGCGGATAACAAGAACTTAACAAGTATACTACGGAGTAGTAGACAACAGGGTGGTTATGTCACGCCAGCCGTGTCCACGCTGGTGGGCACTACATTGATTTCCCATCAGGTGCTTCGTTGCTTACAAAAAAACTAAAAAAGCGGGCCGTGCCAACAAGATCAGATGGCATGGCGCCGCGCCACCACGACACGACACGAGGCATGCAGCCAGCGCTTCGTTTTCTAATGGGATGCGGCTGCGAGCAGCGGACGCGAGCGATGATGATAGGGTAGAACGACTAGGCCTCGGCATGGCCGCGGCCGGCCGGCCGGAAGAGGACACAGCACACAGCACAACGCAACGGTCCGCGCGCGCGAAGGGGACGTGCGCGGCGTCCCTTGGGCGTCGGAATGGGTCGCGGTCGCGGAGCCCTCCGGTCGCCGCAGCGGCCGCGCGCCTCCTCCGATCACGATCAGGAATTCAGGTTCAGGTTCAGGTTCAGGTTCAGGTTCAGGTTCAGGCCTCCTCCCCCTGCTGCCCAGATCGAGCTCCTCCGCCTTTCAGTTTCAGCCTGGCCTTTCAGCCCGTTACCTAAAACTTATCAGTCCGGTTTATCAACCGACAACCGTACCACAGTGTTTTTGTCTTAAAACAAAACAGCGTAAGGCGGCTTACGGTAAGAACGCCTGGCTCGTTACTGACGCTACGGTCTCTGCAGTACGCAGTACGTGCCCAAGGGCCAAGGTTAGTTGTTTACTCGCTCTGATGCGCGGAAAGGAGGGCCATGGCAAATCGGCAATGATGCATGCAGCGGGATGGCGGTCGGGGTTCCCATGGGCGCGCTGCAAACTGGTGGCGGAAGCGTGGGCGTTGCCAGGTCGCGACGTCGATCCCTTCTTTTCTTTTTTCCACCGGACTACCGGAGGAGTGGGAAGGACGAAGGAGAGAGTGAGCTATCTACCAGGGTTTTTTTTTACCGACCGTTTGCTGGTAACCGCCGGCCACCGGTAGCGGTTTACCGGACCGGTTTGGTCGGTAACCGCCCGGTACCGGCCGGTTTGAAGTTTGAATTCAAACGCCTCAGTTGTTCGGTTTCGAATCGGTAAACCGGTCGGTTTGGGTCGGTTACCGACCGGTTAGGGTCGGTTACCGGTCGGTTTGAATCTCGAATTCAAATGCCTCTGTAGTTCGGTAACCGACCGGTTTGGGTCGGTTACCGACCGGTTAGATCGGTAACCTGTCCAAACCGGTGGGCTGTCTTTTTTTTTGGAAAAAAATGATTTTTTGGTACTTCCTTTGGACATATAGATATAAAAAAGACCGCACACTGCGGCAATAAATTCATTGTCTCGAAAACATGAACAAATAGTCGCATACAAATAAATATTGTCTCGAAAACACCAACGAATGCATCAACAACACATCCTCACAGTCACAGGAATACATGATCATCTACGCAAGATGTATGGAAAGACCCCTTGTTGGCATGACATTTCATACTCGGCGATGGACATAAGAGCGATACCTTTGGTTCGAAGCAGGGTTGCCTTGTAATCTTGCCACGTCTGGCCCGTCCAAGCTGCGGTTGTCTCCCATTCTTGAACCAACATACTGTAAAAGCTGGGATCTTCCCATTCGTACACCCACCTAGTCTGAGGCTGCGTGCTCACGTCAGGAATGGGATAGCTATAAGAAGGTTGTGAGGCATCGCTGTAGGACGAAGAAGTAGAGTAGTCTGGAGTGTCGTAGTACGTGGGTGCAAAAGAAATTGATCTCCCCTGCGAGTCCTCTGGATTGTCGTCGTCGTGTGTGCGTCCAAATGAAACTGATTTCCTCTGGGACTGTGGTTGATGATATACTCCAATCCCTCCCACCACTGTAGACTCGACAACCTGGCATGGGCAAATCTACCTTCTTCGGTTTTTGCCCACTTGCTCTCCAAAAAATCTGTAGATGCCATCCACTGCATGAACTTCTCACGTCTTCGGTTAAATGACTCCATGAACATGTAGTTGGTCCCAAATCTAGTGGCATTCCATTTGACCAACTCACCACCAATTGCTCTCTTCATCATATTATGCAACTGAGTATGGTTGTACAACCAATTAGATATGCGCTTGCATGCGGATATCATACCTGAATGATCACTCCTTTGACCGATATCCTTTAGCATTAAATTAATGGTGTGTGCCAGACAAGGCATCCAACAAATATGCTTGAACTCAAGCTTCAACAAGCTGCACGCTTTCTTGTAGTTGGCGCCATTGTCAGTGATCACATGGACAACATTCTCCGCGCCAATGTCCATCACCACCTTCCGAATCTCCTGAAAACAGTCATAACGTATATTATATATGCATGAATATAACTAAAAATAATAACATGACAACTGTAATGACTTACCCTCAATAAATAGTTCGCATCTTGACTTTTCCAATTCCAAACGTCCAATTTCAAAAAAATTTATACCATTGGTCTCCATAAATTGTAATCTATTTTTAGGAATTTTTTGGGCATTTTTTTTCAAATTTTCAAATTTCAAATTCAAATTTTGGTAACCGGTCCGTTTGGTAACCGGACCGGACCGGTTTCATCGGTTACCGACCAAACCGACGGTTACCGAACGGTAAAAAAAACCCTGCTATCTACTGTACGTTTGCTCGGGGTAAACGCAGCAGAACTAAAAAGAAGCAGAGCTAGGCAGTGGCCGTCCAACGAGGAGCTTTTGACTTGGGGATGGGTAGGTAAACGAAAGGGGCTGCCTGTCTAGCTGGCGGGTGAGAGAGTTACGATTTACGAAGCGAAACGCCACTTGTGTTGTGCGTGCGAGGTAAACTTTAACCAAGTGTCGTTCCGATCTCAACGACGGTGACGTGGTGCAGGCAGGATTAGCCTTTTTTTTTTTTTACTACTATACACGCAGCAGTATCAGTACCGGTACTAATGTCTCTATCTTGAGGGAGATCACGTTGCCTCCATTTACCGGCCATCATCATCGACCGGATTCGCCAAAGACGTGCGTCGGAACGTGTGTAAAAAGAGATGCTCTGCTAATCTGCTATCGTCTCCCTTCTTTCGTTCGACGAGCAGTAAAATCGATACGGACATGTTTAGTTTCAAAATAAAAAAAAACTCTACACCTATCGTATTGAATCTTTAGACATATACATAGAGTACTAAGTATCGAAGCGTTTGGTTCGATTCAATGTAACGTAATCTATTTACGATGTCAAGCGATTGCGTTAAATCACGTTTGTTTTCACCTCCACCGTATTCAAGTCCCGTGTAATCGGATACCGTACCGTTCAAAACTGATACCGCAGCCATCCCTACGTAATCCCCGCATCGGATACCCTATCGTCTTCGTGGTTCTGCATCGGCCTCAGAGCAGTAACAATGTAGGCAGCCGCTGGACGGCAGGTGCGCAGCGTGCTGCCACCGACTGCGGAAACATTGGCTCCAGCAGTTTCTGCTTTTTCATTACGTTACGGCATCCAAACCAAACAAAGTCAGTAATGCATTACATTGTTACCGATAGCGGTGCTTTCAAATTACATAGACGTTTACGTTACGATTTTGGAACCAAACATCACGTATATATTAATAATAAAATAATTACACAGTTTACAGGTAATTTATGAGACGAATCTTTTAAGTCTAATTAGTCTATGATTTATTGACAATAAAGTGCTACAGTAGCACATATACTAATAACGAATTAATTAGACTTAAAAAATTCATCCCGCGATTTACGGACGGATTACCTGAATATCTCATGTAACACTCTACCTAACATTCATTCGATGGACATTAAAAATTTTTACACCGTGAAACTTCGTACAAGATAGATGCACTTCGACCGTGAGCTACGACAATAGCATCAGAATTCATAACTGATCTGATAGTAATAATAAGCACAGCACAGTAGCGCTAGGCTCAGATAGCAGCCTGCAAAACCCCCACGCCCCATGGCCCCATGGGCTCCGGCCGGGACGTGAGAGAGAGAGAGGGGGGGGACAAGGGACCGTGGCCCGTTCGATGTCCTCCTAGGCTCCATGCCTTTTCGCTCCGACGCTCCGGCGGCGTGTTGTACATGAAGGATGGATGATTGGTCAGCTCGCAGGTATAGTAGGTCGGGTGGTAGGTGTGCGGGGGTGTCTGTCGTGTCCATCCTTCAGAACTGCAACTTCAGAGGGAGTACGTGGAGCTGTGGTACTTGGTCCTACTGGAGCTACTCCTATGCGCGAAGGCAGGTCACATGGTTGGTCTCTTTTGGGGTGTGTGGTTGCCACACTGTGAAGCTTCGTTTTCTCTTTCTCCACGTAACCAGGTGGTTGGGACCTCGCGACACCCTGATATTGAGTGGGTATATACAGGTGTTGTTTAGTTTTGATAAATATTTGGGAAAAAGCACGGTAACACTTTCGTTATTATTTGATAAACTTTGTCCAAATATGAACTAACTAGACTCAAAAAATTCATCTCGCTATGTACTTACTAAAAGTATAATTAGTTATTTTTTTTAAATGGACACGAATTGAAGGAAGAGAGAGGCACCACACCGGTGCACCACTCGACTGGACCACAGCTCCAATGGGGAAGGGAAATAAGTACTAGTAGCCCTAGCTCGCCCTAGAATTGTCAGGCTATCCGCAATGGTTGTCAAATAGCTAGCTAGGAGAAATTCTATTGACTCTCAATAGCACTTTAAAATAATATAAAAGTAGCACTCTTATTGGCTATCGAGGAAAGAGATCAAATAGCTAGCGACTTCCTAATAGCTAGCT
Organism: Coix lacryma-jobi var. lacryma-jobi; assembly: GCA_009763385.1. Classification (NCBI taxonomy): domain Eukaryota; kingdom Viridiplantae; phylum Streptophyta; class Magnoliopsida; order Poales; family Poaceae; genus Coix; species Coix lacryma-jobi. Next base: position 32,655,976 of record CM019827.1, read on the forward strand.
ATTTGATCTCTCTCCTCGATAGCCAATAAGAGTGCTACTTTTGTAATAAGTTGCCTCATCAAAATAGTATTTATTTATATGTCTCATCTAGCTAGCTATTTGTAAGTTGTCATTGAGAGCCAATAGCATTCTTCCTAGAGACCAAATAGCTAGCGTTTTGAACACCATTGCGGACGCCCTCAGCGTCCAAGCCTTTCGTCGCTTGGCCGGCCCACCATTTTTTCCCCGCAAAGTGTGCTGAGCTTTTCTTCCGAACCAAAGTCAACTTCTAGAGCGTCAGCCAAATACAGCTATTCACTGTGCTCTTAGACCTGACCATTTTGCACGTCGGGTCTAGTTCTGGTCGGGCCAAAAAAAAACTGGTTATATCGGACCGTAAAAATCCCATCTATTAGCGTCCATTAAGTGAATCGGGCCTGTTATTTTCGGGCTGGGTTCGGGCCGCCCGTGCATTTTACTACTATAAAACAGTTAAAATAAAATATTTCAGATCAGATTTGAGCCGATTTTTTTTTTCCTGAGCAGCAAGATCTCTGCCTAGACCCTGTCTAGTAAGATCTGTGGACGGGCCAAAAGCCCGACACGCTTGGGCCAGACCCGCAGGTGGGGCCAGGCTCAAAATACTTAGGTCCTGTCCTGGTTGCCCGTTGCCACACTCATTGGAACCCGACATGCGTACACCCATTGGCTATATTTAAGCCTTGTTTAGTTCGTATATGTGAAAAGTTTGTATCTATCATTTCAGATATTCTGGCATTAATTTAGTCTAATAAAAAACAAATTACACATTTTGTCTGGAAATCGTATGATGAATTTATTAAGGCTAATTAATTCATCATTAGCACATGTTTACTATAGTACAATATTGTTAAATATAGACTAATTAGGTTTAAAAAAATCATCTCGCGAAGTTATCCATGTGTGCCCCTTAGGTTTAAAATATTTGATAGCACAATATTGTTAAATTATAGACTAAAAATATCTGTAATTAAACATGTTTACTATAGCACAATATTGTTAAATTATAGACTAATTAGGTTTAAAAAATCATCTCGCGAAGCACATGTTTACTATAGCACAATATTGTTAAATATTTTAGTCTAAATTTAATATTCTATGCATGTGTCCAAATATTTGATGTCATGTGTGAAACGTTTTTGAGGTGAAAACTAAACAAGGCCTTAGGGGTGTTTAGTTCCACATCAAAAAACTTTTTACCTGGCACAACGAATGTCTGGACACATACATAAAGTATTAAATGTAGGTAACTAATTACACATATTGCGATAACCTTGTGAGACAATTTTTAAGCCTAGTTAGGCCATAATTTGATAATGTTGCGCTATAGTAAACATGTGCTAATTATAGATTAGTTAGTCTTAATAATTTGTCTCAAGGTTTCCTTACGAATATGTATTTATTTTTTATCAGTCCATTTTTATTAGACTAAATTAGGTCGTAATAACCGATGTAACACCCATAAGCTTTTCACCCACCAACTAAACAACCTCTAAGAAAGTGTACTTTTAGAACCATTGGTGTGCAAAATTGTGATTTAGAAAAAAGAGGTCTATTGTAGAGTTTATAAAACTCCAAAAAAACTACAGTTTCAGCAATATCATGATATTTAAAACCACAAAATTTATTGCACACAAACAGTTCATGACACTCTAAAACCAAAGTATTTTACAAAATTATGATATTTTTAAAACTAGAAAATACTCCACCTATTCTAAATTATAACTCATTCTAAAAATCTTGGAGAGAATTTTTTTTAAGTTTGACCAAAGATAATAACAATTATGATATCAACCAAGTATCACTAGATTCTTGATTGATTATATTTTTATAGTATACCTATTTGATAACATAATCTTTGGTTTCTCTCTATAATTTTCATTCTATAATTATAAATCTCACCCGAAAACTTTTCACATATCATATCTAATGTTTGGACATATGCATAAATTATTAAATGTAGACTAAAAAATAACTAATTATACATATTGTGATAACTTTGTGAGACAATTTTTTAAGTCTAATTAGTCGATAATTTGACAATGTTGTGTGCTACTGTAAATATGTGCTAATAACGAATTAAATAGTCTTAATAAATTCATCATACATTTAATTTCCAGACGACATATGTAATTTGTTTTTTTTTCAAATTGGTCCAGTGTCGGAATATCTAATGTGATATAAAAAAACTTTTTATCCACGAACTAAACAAGATCTTAAGATGTTTTGAGTCTTTAAGATTTTTGAAACGGCTTGTAGTTTAAAATGGAGGGAGTACTTTGTACCCAAACAGCGGCCTTAGGGGGTGTTTGGTTCACCCCACTAAACTTTAGTCACTAAACTTTAGTCACTTTTAGTGGCTAAAATGCCAAACACCTTGGCATTTTAGCCACTAAAAGTGACTAAAGTTTAGTGGAACCAAACACCCCTTAGGGCAAGTACATTGCTACACATCAACTGTCTTGTACATCGTTTCATGCAGTGCATGTAGGATTTTTGCTGACGTGGAGGAAAGAGAGAAGCAAAAGAGGAATAGGTCGTTGTTTCGCGAAACAACCACCCCATGAGCTAAAATTAGGACTATGAGACAACTATTCTACCATTGTATGAGTTGTTGTTGTCATGCAACTCATAATTTATTTTTATTCTATCCATAAATTAAGGAACCATGAGTTGCTACGAGACAACTTAAAAAACAAACCATTGTTCATGTCGTCTGCTAAGTCGTCTTAAAATTACGTGGCACTGCATGAGACCACCTACGAGACAAGACCAATGTACTTGCCCTTAATCTTCACTAACAACCAAACAAGACATAAACATGCACAATTGGAAATTCTGCTTTACAGATTACTGTACAAGGCATGCTGACTGTCAGCTGCAGGTGGCGTCAGCACGCAGAGGCAAAATTGCATGGAATGATGGATACCAGTAACCGCCGATCGATCAACCAAAAGAAGAAAAGAAAACGGAAAAGAGGAGAGAGCAGCGCGTGCAAGCAAAACCCGGTCGGTGCCTTTCTCGGAACCGTGCGTTGTTGGCCTCTGTTTTGGGCACACCGGTTCGGGGCGGCCGGCGGCAGGGGCAGCACACGGATAGAGAGAGAAACGCGCGCGCCCGAGCCTGCTCTGCTGGCCACGCGACACGGGGACAAGGACAAAATCCAAATCCAAAGGCAAAAGCCGCGCTCGCTTCGTCCGCGTCCTACTCGACGACTACCCGCGGGCGGAACGACGCCGCTCGGCTCGGGAGCTAATTTTTATGCGACGCGACGACGGCGATCCATCCCCCGTCCCGTGTGTATGAGGCGAGCCGACGGCGACGGGCGAGGACGAGACGGAGGATAAAGCAAAAACGCCCGCGGCGGGTGGGGGCGGGGCGTGACGGCGTCGGATTGGATGTTATGCATGCACGCTCCGCCCCTTACCAAACCCAGCTTTGGAAAACAACAAAAGCACTGGAGTATCTACTAGGCGTCTAGGCCAGCCAAGCCAACAACGATTTGGATTTTGTACGCCCAGCCCAGCGCCAGCGGCATGTGAGGCTGCACGCGTATGCTATGATGATGATGCATCCTCCCCACGGGAGTCGTTGGCGTGGGGGGGCAGGCCGGCGCCGGCAAACCGGCTGCGAGAACCATCGGATCGTTGGCGGATTCCGCGCCCTGATTTGCCGTTCTGCTTCGAGTTTCCGGCGTCAGCTCGACAGCTCTTGCGGTTCTAGACGGACGGGGCAAGCCGAAGCCGCGAAGGAATAACATAATAATCAATCGTCAGTCAAACAGCGTGAATGCTTGAACTAGTAGAACATGGACGACTTGCTGTTTTGTTCCTTCTACTTTTAATTAGTATTATTATACTGTACTACAGTATAATATGGGTAGTGCAAATACACGACTGCAAAAAAAAAAGATATATATTGCATGCCAAGTCTGAGTTCTCATTTGCTACTTTATTGCGGGGACACGTACATCAGACATGCATGCATGGAGCATGGCATGATCTCATCACGGCCGCCATGCATCTTCTTATTATTGGGGTCAAGGACTAATTAAGGGACGGGATCGTTGATTCTTTATTTTAAAAAGTAATTTGCAGCTGGATTAAGGAAGAGGTGTTTTTGGCAGTTACCGAGGTCAGCTGACCCGATGGATACACATAGATTCGCCCCTGATGGCCGCGCTACCAGCTGTTCGTCTCTTTTCTGCTCCTACATTTCTTTTTTTACTTCAACTTGTACACGAATCTGTGGTGCAATATATGTGATCGATCATTGGCAAGTCAAGGTGTTTTTTTAGACGAAAGAAGAATTGTATTAAATAATAGCTGGGTACATCATCGTATTACAAGTACTCTAGAAAAAACATGCATCCAGAAACTGATTCTCATCTATATTATACCCAAGCTGTGAAAGGCTCAAACTCTCAAATCCAAACCTGTTTGACCCTTCGTATAGACGACCGCACAGACAAATACTCGGCAACAGTTGTTTTCGGCCTGAGAACAGATGCCCAACGGACGGCCAACATTCCTGCAGGAGGAGTTGAGAAACTTCTTCTTCTTCCTTGTGTCTTTCTTCTTCTTCTTTGCCACTGAAGAATGAGGAAGACTGATCTGAAAATTATTCTCCCTAGTCCTTCATCGTGGCCAGATCCAACCACAACAAAACGAAGAAGGGACCGGAGAGAAATTTATTCCATGGCGGCGACATCATCTCCGTCTTGATGCCGAAGCCCGAAAACAAAAGTCTCCATGTTGTCTTGTCGATGTAGATGTTGACGCCGAAGTTGTCACCCTCATCTTCAACAGAGCCACCATGGAGAGACCGGATCCACCCTACCTCCTCGCCGTCGCCGGGAAGGAGGAGGAGGAAATACACCTCCAATACCAAGATCCTTGGCAAGTCAAGGTGTTGGATCATTGCAAGGAATCTTGCTTTGTTAATTGCAAGCACGAGATTATTTGCCTTGCTTCTTCTGGTTGGACCTTTGGTTGCCTCCAGGGGATGGACCTACGGCACTAAAGTATATATCTGCGCCAGAGAAATAGACAATGGAGAGAATCTCATCCTCATACGGTTTAAGATAGTGGATCCTGATAAACAAAAATTGATGGTTGGATCTTCAACTGGAGATTGGCGCAGCAAAAATCTTCTCGGCTACCTCTGCTGGAGAAATGTTAAACTATTCTAGTTTCTGTTTGGCATACTGTAACGTAACGGCCCTAATCCCATGGCCCACTGATCACCGTCAACCACTGACAGTCGATCCGTACAGCCAAGAGATTAAGACCGGTTCCGCTACTGGGCTACATCAGTGCCCGATGTCCGCAGGATCATCTCACAATTCAGTTACAATCTCTTGAACATTTTGACAAATAACATCGGAGTAAATAGCGGAAGACTTAGATAACAATAGTTTTACAAACCAGGGTTCAACATAAATTTAAAGTGAAGTTATTACAGACCATAGTTCAAATAGATAGAGTTGGCAGAGTAGCATATGACAACAACTGAAAGGTAAAGATACTTCACCCAGCCCGAGGGTGAATAATCACTCATCGGCCTCATCGGCCTTCTCCTGAACAACAGTCACAACAGCAGGGTCCAAGGCATACTGGGGAATCTGCCATACCTGCAACATGGGTAATAAAACCCTGAGTACAAAGGTACTCAACAAGACTTACCGACTAAAGAAAAGGGAGAAGACTCAGGAATGAAGGCTTTAGGGTAGTCAAGGTAAGGCTTAAGCAGATCAAGTATTTTGCAAGAAAAGCATTTTTTAAACCTTATTTATTTTGAAAAATTCGGTATTTCTCAATTCTTCATCATTCATGATTCATTTTACATTTCAAAACATTCCTAGTTGAGAACCACTCTCCGTTGACAGTCAGTGGACCAAGTCTCCATAACCGAGGAGCAACGTTAATCCGGATAAATAATACTCAGCTGAGGATCCCTATCCACACTGCATATGTAGCACCCAAGCTTGCATATGCCAACTCGTCTACCACGATTCCTCCAAGATTGGGCCCGGTCCTACGCCACCCGGAAGTACAGTACACCACTTCAATCCGGGACTCTAACCCACGTGGGTACATGCTTACTTCCGCCATCTCTCCACTCCCAGTGCGCGGTTGTCGGTCCAATAATGGATTCTCGGAGCCAGAGCTTTCCGTAGTATGTGAATAGTTACAAGTCTTGACCAGCAGGCCCCCATACGGATGGTCCCTACATTTTTCGCCAGCGACAAGCCCCTCGGGACTCTAACCCAAGAGTACAGGTCCTGTCGGTTTTTCAACCCTGTCCCGGTCGGTGTCAAATGTTGAGTCCCGGACTACAACATGACGGCACCGTAAGAAGGACAACCTCTCCTTCCCATTGACTAAGTACGGATCAGATACTTAGCCAATAGTGGGAGTAAAGCCAAATTCCATAAAAATTCTTTAAGTGATCACACTTTTGAAATTGGCATTTTATTGCAAAGTCTAATTCAGTAAGCATTGCTAAGCATTTTCAAATACTTTTGAAAGCAGGCTTCGGGTGTATCCGTGGTCAAGGTGGATAATGCATCAGTTAGGATATCACTCAACTCCTATAAACCTAATGCAATAATTTAACTCAAAAGCATTTAAGGAAATCACTTATAAATTCAAGGAAAGGGTTTTAAATGCACCGGGGCTTGCCTTGAATGGCAAAAAGAGCAGACTCGGGTTGGTGGTGTAGGTGCCGGAGCTCGGGGTCGCCTCGGGGACAGATCCTTCGGTGGCTACCTCGACTTCAGGTCCTTCTTCGTCAACTATACGGATGCAATGATGAATGCTCATGAGAATGATGATAGAACTTATGGTGCAAGACAATTCACTGATTCTAGATTACTTATAAACAAGGCATAATCGAAATCTAGGTTGAGCATAAAAGGTAACCATTTCTTCCTTAGCAATATTGATTAAACTAGCCCTTATTATAATTATCCTAAGCATCAACCAAACATAGCATCACAAACATCATAGACCAAAGGGTAGGGGTCTATGACATCAATCAATCCAAAGATCACATCATCAAGCACTTATTACCAACCCTAAACCATCTTTTCTATTTTCTTAAATTAATTAAAAAGGTCATTTATGAAGTTGTTCCAAAAAATTACCAAATTAATCACATAAGTTCATTATGGTGTAGATAGATGGCAAAACAAATTTCATAATTTTGGAGGTCATTAAGGTGCTCAAATAAAATCAGACATTTATTAACAAAAGGTACTATTTAGGAATTAAAATAAAAGCTCAAAAATCAACTTGTTCCAAAAGACTTCAAAATTTTACCAGAGACTAAAACATGGCATAAGAAGCTCACAAAAATTTGTCTCATGATTTTTGGAGTTATAAATCACTCTCCAAAAATACCAAAACCTTCATTTTTCAATTAAAAAGGGAGATTTTTCATTTCCAAATTTTTGCAGAAAAGTCAAGTTTTATATTTTAGAAAATACTCCAGAGCATAAAGAGTCTACCACAAAAATTTCAGCATTTTGGATGCACACAGAAAATCATACAAAAAGATGAAATTGAACACTATTCAAATGTTTGGAGAAAAAAGAAAAACGGCACTGTTCTTCTCCTTCCGCGTTTGCCGGCGGCCGGACGGCGGCGGCGCTGCTGCGCCGGCCACTGCGGGCGCTCCGCGGCGAAACCGAGGGTACGGGAAGCAACAGGGAGCTCACCGGCGTCGATTGCGGGGCTCGGCGAGGTGAGGGGATGAACGGAGGGTGAGTTCGACGGTGACCGGCGGACGGGGACGGCGGTGATCGTCGAATCGGCGTTCTGTGCGACACAAGCGACCGCACAGGGGTCAGTCAGAGGCGCAAAGGAGTAAGGAAGGTGATGCGGGGGTCAGTGGAGGATGATCAAGGCCGGAGAGGGAGTATTTCACGATCCCGACCTCGACGGGATTCTCGCCGGAGATGGCAATGACGAGCTACGCCGGGCGATGGAGGCGGTATGGCGCGGTAGACCAATTGAGGGGTGGTGAAGCTGCGCAAGGACTTGGCGGAGCTTCTGGGCTAGCTGGGGGAGAGAAGCGGAGGCTCGGGTTTGCTCTGGCCACGGTGGTGGGGGGGTTGGGTTCTGCTCCGGCCGGCTCGGCGGGGTTCTTAAGCGCGGCGCGGCGAGAGGCTGGCAAGGCGCGCGCGGGGTGGATAAGATCGGGTGTCGCGCGTGCTACCGAAAACAAGATGAAGAGCAGCGGATTTGGCGTTCGGGGACCGGGCGCACGGCTCACCGGCGGCGAACGCGTGGCGGCGACGAGCAGGCGGGCGGTAGGGGACGGTAGCATTGTCAACTGGGGTCAGACGCGTGCGTGCGCAATGATGCGCTGAGCATCGGCGTGGAGTCGGTTTGGCCGAAGGAGCTTCGGACACGCGGCGGCACGCGACTCCGGCGAGGGCGGCGGCCGGGGCCCCCCCCCTAGCTCGCCTGAGAAGAGGAACAGGGCTATGCCCTAGCTTTTGACTTTTGAGCAGTTTTGTATTTTGCAAATTACTTCAAAAATTGAACTGTGCGACAAAAACTCAAAATACCAAAGTTGTTCAGAAAAATGAGATCTACAACTTTGTCAATATGAACATTTTCAAATTCCAAATAGTTTTTGAACTATATTCAAAAACAGAAAAGGGGACACTTTTTCAAACTTGATTCAAATCAAATTACTCTGGATTTCAAACTGAAACTTGAAAATCTTCCAATATGAAAGTTGTTCCATTTGACAAAACCTATAACTTTGCTAATATACACTTTTTCTGAAACTCAATAGTTTTTGAATAACTTTTTAAAACTGAAAAGGGGACAAAACTGGAATTTGAATGAATTTGAAATTACTTCAAATTTTATATAGAAACTTGGAAATCTGTAAATACCAAAGTTGTTCCTCTGATCAGATTCACAACTTTGCTTTTTGAACCAACTCAAAATTTTGAATTTTGAAAAGTTATTTAAAAGGGAATAAATCCAGGATTTGGGATTTTAGGGTTTTGCAAAAGGAAATCAATTCAAATCTGATTTTTGAACTTTGATCAAAGCAACAAACATCAGAGGCACTAAATTTGAACAAGAATTACATAGAACTAGGCACAGAGGTGAAATTACCATTTTGCCCCTATAGGAAGAAGTGGGCTAATAAGGGTTTTTGCAATAGAGGTACATCACATAAAATGATACACTAAGCAAATGCATACACATGAAATCATGATCAAGATGATTAATGATGCTAATGATGATATGTCAAGTTAATTACATGCTTAAACACCAGAGGTGTTACAGCCTTCCCCCCTTAAAGAAATCTCGCCCCGAGATTCTGCGTCTTAAGAAAGGACAAAGAAGGGATAAAGGCAAAACTTTACATAGACAGGGATTCGAGAAAGTCGGGGTAGTTCTTTGCCAAGAAGTCTTCAGATTCCCAAGTAGCTTCTTCTTCAGAGTGCTGGTTCCACTGGATTTTGTACCACCTTGTGGTAGTTCTTCGAGTAACTCGATCTTTGTGATCCAACACGCGAACTGGATATTCCGAGTAGGATAGATCAGGCTCTAGCTCGACACCTTCAACTTCCACGACATGTTCTGGTACTCGGAGGCACTTCTTGAGTTGGGAGACATGGAAAACATTGTGGACAGCAGAGAGATGATCGGGCAACTTCAGCTTGTAAGCTACCTTGCCACAACATTCCAAAATCTCAAACGGACCAATGTAGCGGGGTGCTAACTTTCCCTTGACTCCAAAACGAGTGACTCCTTTGGTTGGTGAGACCTTGAGATATACGTAATCTCCAACTTGAAACTTCAGAGGTCGACGTCTCTTGTCAGCATAACTCTTTTGTCGGGATTGGGCAATCTTCATGTTCTCTTGTATCTGCTTGACTTTCTCTTCCATATCTTTGACCAGGTCAACTCCAAAGAATTCTCTTTCTCCGGCTCAGACCAACTGAGGGGTGTACGACAACGACGACCGTACAGTGCTTCAAAGGTGCCATTTTGATGCTTTCTTGATAACTGTTATTATATGAGAACTCTGCCAAGGGCAAACAGTCATCCCAAGTATCTGCGAAGGTGAACATGCTCTCAACATATCCTCTAACACTTGGTTGACTCGCTCAGTTTGTCCATCTGTTTGTGGATGATATGCTGTACTATGCAAGAGCTTGGTTCCAAGTGAGGTATGGAACGCTTTCCAGAACTTTGCGACAAACTGAGTACCACGATCAGAGATAATGGTCTTGGGTATTCCATGAAGCTTCACTATGTTGTTCTTGTACAAGGCGGCATACGTGGGGACGGCGTAGCTGGTCTTGACTGGCAGAAAGTGAGCTTGTTTGGTGAGTCGGTCCACGATTACCCAAATGGAATCAAAACCTTTCCGAGTCTTGGGGTCCATTGATAAAATCCATGCTGATATCTTCCCACTTCCAGGCAGGTACAGATAAAGGCTGCAATTCTCCTCCAGGCTTCATGTGCACGGCTTTGACTTTCTGACAAGTATCACAGCGAGCGACATAGCGAGCGATTTCAATCTTCATCTTTGTCCACCAGAATCTCTGCCTTAGATCCTGGTACATCTTGTTGCTGCCGGGGGTGGATGGAAAACCTAGACAGGTGTGCCTCATCAAGGATCAACTGTCTCAACTCAGGCACCTTGGGAACTACTAGACGGTTCTTGAACCAAACAACTCCTACATCATCGATCCTGAAACAATCAGCCTTACCGGTCTGGACCTTTTCGATGATGTGCTTGATTCCAGGGTTATCTTTCTGTGCAGCGATGACTTGTTCCTTGACCGATGTTTCTATCCTGACATTGTTCAGGCTTCCTTGCGGAACTATCTCAATACCCATCCTTTCAAGAGCATGGCACAAGGAAAGATCATAGGGCTTCGTCGTCAGACAGTTGCAGTATGACTTGCGACTGAGGGCATCGGCAACTACATTTGCCTTACCAGGATGGTAATGCACTTCGATATCATAGTCCTTGATTAACTCAAGCCATCTTCGCTGCCTCATGTTCAGCTCTTCTTGGGTGAAGATATACTTCAGGCTCTTATGATCGGTGTACACATTGCAGGTACTGCCCAACAGATAATGACGCCATATCTTCAAAGCATGCACCACTGCTGCTAACTCAAGGTCATGGGTTGGATAATTCTCCTCATGTCGCCTAAGCTGCCGTGAGGCATAAGCGATCACTCGACCTTCTTGCATCAAAACACAGCCTAACCCAGTACCAGATGCATCACAGTATACATCAAAGGGTTTCTCGATGTCTGGTTGAGCTAGGACTGGTGATGTAGTTAGTAGTTTCTTCAAGGCTTGAAAAGCTTGCTCACAGGCTGTTGACCAAACAAAATCCACGGAATTCTTCAACAACTCTGTGATAGGCTTGGCAACTCTGGAGAAGTCTGGGATGAAACGACGATAGTATCCAGCCATTCCCATGAAGCTGCGAACTTCGCGGACAGTGGTAGGTGGCTTCCAATCCAAGATATCTGCCACTTTTCAGGGTCAACTGACACACCTTCAGCGGACAGGACATGACCAAGGAATTGAATTCGATCTAGCCAGAATTCACATTTACTGAACTTGGCATACAGCTGGTGATCTCTGAGACGAGAGAGAACGACACGAAGATGCTTGGCATGATCTTCAGGAGTTCTTGAATAAACAAGGATGTCGTCAATGAACACGACTACAAATTTATCGAGCTCTGGCATGAACACAGAGTTCATGAGATACATGAAATGAGCGGGGGCATTGGTCAAGCCAAAAGACATGACCAAGTACTCATATAGGCCGTATCTGGTGGTGAAAGCTGTTTTGGGAATATCTTCGGGACGAATTTTTATTTGATGATAGCCAGATCTGAGGTCGATCTTGGAAAACACTCTGGCTCCAGATAACTGGTCAAACAGAAGATCAATGCGAGGCAAGGGATATTTATTTTTGATGGTGACCTCGTTGAGCGGGCGATAGTCAACGCACAGACGAAGGCTTTTGTCCTTCTTCTTCACAAAGATAGCAGGACAGCCCCAAGGAGATGAACTTGGGCGAATGAGACCCTTATCCAATAGCTCTTGCAATTGGATCTTCAGCTCTGCCAACTCTCTGGGAGGCATTCGATAAGCTCTACGGGATATAGGAGCAGTCCCGGGCTTTAGCTCTATAGCAAACTCAACATCACGGTCGGGAGGCAGACCAGGTAAATCTTCTGGAAAGACATCAGGGAACTCACAGACTACAGGGATGTCTCGGATCCCTTGATCATAGGTAGCATTTAGCTGTGTGGTAGCTGGTTTTGAAGGCATAGGAAGTTGGAGAAGGAGTTTGGAGGTACTGTTAGGAATATCCACTCTCACAACTCTATTCAAGATGTCTATCATGGCTTTATACTGACACATCCAATTCATGCCTAAGATGACATCTATCTCTTGATCGCGCAGTACTATCATGGTGGTAGGAAAGACATGTTTCCCCAACATTACTGGTATACTGCGGACCACTTCCTTAGTATTTATCCGCCCTCCAGGCGAAAGTATGCAGAAACTTTCTTTTAACTCCCCCATGGGCAACTCATGCTTGATGACAAAAGTGCGACTGATGAAGGAATGCGATGCACCAGAATCAAACAAGACGACTGCAGGATGATTGGCAACAGGGAACCTACCGAGCATGACGGGCTCTCCTTCTGGATGTTACTGACGGTGGTGAAGTAGACTTGCCCGTGCTTCCTGACAAGCTTGCCCTTCTGGACGTGCTGCTGCGGTGCACGGTGCTGCTGCTGTGATCCTCCAGGGCCTTTCTGTGCATGCTGGGCATTCTTCTTGGGTTTTGGGCACTCGCGAGACCAGTGACCAACTTGGCCACAGTTGTAGCATGGATGGTTGTAAGCTGTTTGTGGGTGGTGACACGAACACCGGGGCGTTCGGCTGAGTGGCACTTTGCTGGTTGGCATTGTGGGTGGTGGCCGCGGTACGAACGACCACTTGCTGATGGGGGTATGGGGCACGGTTTTTGGTGGTGGCTGGGGTGGTAGATGATTCTTGGGCGCTTATGGTTGCTGGAGAAACTGCTAGACCCAGCCTTCTTCTTCTTCTTCTCTTCCTGATACTGGCGGTTGCTTTCCTCGAAAGCAACAGCACGGTCAACGACATCATGGTAGGATCCGTTTAGGTTGTTGGACAGACCTCTGCGAATCTTAGGGTGCAGACCCCTGAGAAAACAATCTCTCTTCTTTTCCTCTGTGTTGACATAGTCGGAGGCATACTGGCTGAGGTGGTTGAATTGTCCCACGTACTGCATGACGGTGGAATCTTTCTGTTGCAGGGCCAAGAACTGATCCAACTTCATTTTCATCAATCCCGAAGGGATGTGATGTGCTCTGAAAGCGGTGCGGAACTCTTCCCAGGTCAGCTGGTGACCTTCCGGCTGGGCGCCAACAGGTTGGCGTACCAGGCACTTGCAGGACCACGGAGCTGCTGAGAAGCGAACCGAGGCTTCTGGATCTCCGTGCAGTGCAGTAGACTGAACTTCTGTTCCATGGTGCGTAACCAGTCGTCAGCCTCGAGAGGTTCATCGGCCTTGTGAAGACCGGTGGGCGTGTTTCAGTGAATTCCACATAGGTTGTCTCTTGGTTGTTGCGGCGACCACGGTTGCCGTTGTTCTGCTGCCCTTGATTCTGAGCCATCAGATTGGCAGCGGCGGCCAAGGCTGCAATGGCATCTGCTAGGGTAGCTGGTACAGGTGGAGGGTTTGGGATGTTGGCATCATCAGAACCTCCGGCTCCGGTACGGGTGTTCACAGGCATCTGTATAAGCAACTCGGAACTCAGCATATATGGACAAGGTTCTGAAACAACTTGATTGACAACTTCACTGATACAAAGATAGCTGCTTGATAAAGATGACAACAGACTGATAAGGGAAAAGGTACGAAAAGAAAGATACATGCCAGACTTGGCAACAGACAGACTAACGCCCCCAAACCTAGTCTAAGGTTTTAGGTAAGCAGATGGTACAGACACAAGGAGTCTAGTCATCATCGATGAAGATCAACTCTTCGTCATCATCATCATCTTCGATGATAAGCTCAGGCTCTTCCTCCTCATCTTCATCTTCAACGTGGACATCTTCAGCAGGTTCCACTTCCACGTTCTGATCGGGCTCGTGTTCCACTTCAGGTTCCTCCACGACTCCGTCTTCGGGGTCTTCCATAACGGGGGTACCAAGGGATGGAGTTGATCATGCAGCTGATGCACTTCCTCATGAAGCATATCATTGTACTGCTCGATCTGGGCGGTGTATTGCTGCAGTCCATGGAGCTGGGCTCTGGTGACATCCTCGCGGGTCCAAGCATCATTGCGCTGCTCGATAGCGCGAATCGTGTTCCGGTTGGCCTGCTCCAGGGAAGCTCGTGCCTCATAAAACTCCATGCGGGAAAGGTAGAAGTCATGCTCCATGTTCTCCATTTCAGCCTTCAGATTCTTGATTTCCTCCTTCAGCTGCTTGCGGGTGCGGCGGGGAAAGCGACGACCATTGGAGGATTCTCCAGTCTCTTCTCCGGTGCGTGGCGCCAGCTGGTGACGCGGCACACCGTTCGGTCCAGTCGACTTGCGGGCAGTCCGCTTGATGATGGCCATATCTGGACAAGAGGTTATAGATGAGAAAGGCTAGCAAGAAAAAGGTATAGGCACACTAACCCAACGAACTCTTTTATTTACTTAAGTGAATGTGACATGATGCATGAATCGTTCCTACGGAACAAGGCAATGCAACTACTAAGGTAAGGTACATAGGGCTTATACAAGTTGTCTTGCTACTAGTTGCCAAAGACAAGATGAGATGAGAGAAGCAATTTGGACTCAAAATAGTCAAGTTTAGTTTTTGTTAAAAACATTTTGAAGTTTTCGCAAAAAGATTGCAACGTCATAGTGAGATGCTCCGATACCACTCTGTAACGTAACGGCCCTAATCCCATGGCCCACTGATCACCGTCAACCACTGACAGTCGATCCGTACAGCCAAGAGATTAAGACCGGTTCCGCTACTGGGCTACATCAGTGCCCGATGTCCGCAGGATCATCTCACAATTCAGTTACAATCTCTTGAACATTTTGACAAATAACATCGGAGTAAATAGCGGAAGACTTAGATAACAATAGTTTTACAAACCAGGGTTCAACATAAAATTAAAGTGAAGTTATTACAGACCATAGTTCAAATAGATAGAGTTGGCAGAGTAGCATATGACAACAACTGAAAGGTAAAGATACTTCACCCAGCCCGAGGGTGAATAATCACTCATCGGCCTCATCGGCCTCCTCCTGAACAACAGTCACACAGCAGGGTCCAAGGCATACTGAGGAATCTGCCATACCTGCAACATGGGTAATAAAACCCTGAGTACAAAGGTACTCAACAAGACTTACCCGACTAAAGAAAAAGGGAGAAGACTCAGGAATGAAGGCTTAGGGTAGTCAAGGTAAGGCTTAAGCAAGATCAAGTATTTTGCAGAAAAGCATTTTTTTAAACCTTATTTTATTTTGAAAAATTCGGTATTTCTCAATTCTTCATCATTCATGATTCATTTTACATTTCAAAACATTCCTAGTTGAGAACCACTCTCCGTTGACAGTCAGTGGACCAAGTCTCCATAGTCTCCATAACCGAGGAGCAACGTTAATCCGGATAAATAATACTCAGCTGAGGATCCCTATCCACACTGCATATGTAGCACCCAAGCTTGCATATGCCAACTCGTCTACCACGATTCCTCCAAGATTGGGCCCGGTCCTACGCCACCCGGAAGTACAGTACACCACTCCAATCCGGGACTCTAACCCACGTGGGTACATGCTACTTCCGCCATCTCTCCACTCCCAGTGCGCGGTTGTCGGTCCAATAATGGATTTCTCGGAGCCAGAGCTTTCCGTAGTATGTGAATAGTTACAAGTCTTGACCAGCAGGCCCCCATACGGATGGTCCCTACATTTTTCCGCCAGCGACAAGCACCTCGGGACTCTAACCCAAGAGTACAGGTCCTGTCGGTTTTTCAACCCTGTCCCGGTCGGTGTCAACTGTTGAGTCCCGGACTACAACATGACGGCACCGTACGCAAGGACAACCTCTCCTTCCCATTGACTAAGTACGGATCAGATACTTAGCCAATAGTGGGAGTAAAGCCAAATTCCCATAAAAATTCTTTAAGTGATCACACTTTTGAAATTGGCATTTTTATTGCAAAGTCTAATTCAATAAGCATTGCTAAGCATTTTTCAAATACTTTTGAAAGCAGGCTTCGGGTGTATCGTGGTCAAGGTGGATAATGCATCAGTTAGGATATCACACAACTCCTATAAACCTAATGCAATAATTTAACTCAAAAGCATTTAAGGAAATCACTTTATAAATTCAAGGAAGGGTTAAATGCACCGGGGCTTGCCTTGGATGGCAAAAAGAGCAGACTCGGGGTTGGTGGTGTAGGTGCCGGAGCTCGGGGTCGCCTCGGGGACAGATCCTTCGGTGGCTACCTCGACTTCAGGTCCTTCTTCGTCAACTATACGGATGCAATGATGAATGCTCATGAGAATGATGATATGACTTATGGTGCAAGACAATTCCACTGATTCTAGATTACTTTTAAACAAGGCATGATTGAAATCTAGGTTGAGCATAAAAGGTAACCATTTCTTCCTTAAGCAATATTGATTAAACTAGCCCTTATTATAATTATCCTAAGCATCAACCAAACATAGCATCACAAACATCATAGACCAAAGGGTAGGGGTCTATGAACATCAATCAATCCAAAGATCACATCATCAAACACTTATTACCAACCCTAAACCATCTTTTCTATTTTCTTAAATTATTAAAAAGGTCATTTTATGAAGTTGCTCCAAAAATTACCAAATTAATCACATAAGTTCATTATGGTGTAGATAGATGGCAAAACAAATTTCATAATTTTTGGAGGTCATTAAGGTGCTCAATAAAATCTAGACATTTAATTAACAAAAGGTACTATTTAGGAATTAAAATAAAAGCTCAAAAATCAACTTGTTCCAAAAGACTTCAAAATTTTACCAGAGACTAAACATGGCATAAGAAGCTCACAAAAATTTGTCTCATGATTTTTGGAGTTATAAATCACTCTCCAAAAATACCAAAACCTTCATTTTTCAATTAAAAGGGAGATTTTTCATTTTCAAATTTTTGCAGAAAAGTCAAGTTTTATATTTTTATAAAATACTCCAGAGCATAAAGAGTCTACCACAAAAATTTCAGCATTTTTGGATGCACACAGAAAATCATACAAAAAATGAAATTTGAACACTATTCACATGTTTGGAGAAAAAAAAAACGGCACTGTTCTTCTCCTTCCCGCGTTTGCCGGCGGCCGGACGGCGGCGGCGCTGCACGGCGCGGCGCTCCAGCGCCTCCGCGGCAGAGGCGCGGCGAACGACAACAGGGAGCTCACCGGCGTCGATTGCGGGGCTCGGCGAGGTGAGGGGATGAACGGAGGGGTGAGTTCGACGGTACCACCGGCGGACGGCGGACGGCGGTGATCGTCGACTCGGCGTTCCTGTGCGACACAAGCGACCGCAAGGGGTCAGTCAGAGGCGCAAAGGAGTAAGGAAGGTGATGCGGGGGTCAGTGGAGGATGATCAAGGCCGGAGAGGGAGTATTTCACGATCCCGACTCGACGGGATTCTCGCCGGAGATGACAACGACGAGCTACGCCGGGCGGCGAATGGAGGCGGTAGCGACCAATTGAGGGGTGGTGAAGCTGCGCAAGGACTTGGCGGAGCTTCTGGGCTAGCTGGGAGAGAAGCGGAGGCTCGGGTTTGCTCTGGCCACGGTGGCGGGGTTGGGTTCTGCTCCGGCCGGCTCGGCGGGGTTCTTATAGCCGCGGCGAGAGGCTGGCAAGGCGCGCGCGGGGTGGATAAGATCGGTGTCGCGCGTGCTACCGAAAACCGAATGAAGAGCGGTTTGGCGTTCGGGGACCGGGCGCACGGCTCACCGGCGGCGAACGCGTGGCGGCGACGAGCAGCGGGCGGTAGGGGACGGGAGCATGTCAACTGGGGGTCAGACGCGTGCGCAAGATGCGCTGAGCATCGGCGTGGAGTCGGTTTGGCCGAAGGAGCTTCGGACACGCGGCGGCAGCGACTCCGGCGAGGGCGCGCGGCCGGGCCCCCCCCCTGCTCGCCTGGGAAGAGGAACAGGGCTATGCCCTAGCTTTTGACTTTGGCAGATTTTGTATTTTGCAAATTACTTTCAAAAATTGAACTGTGCGACAAAAACTCAAATACCAAAGTTGTTCAGAAAAATGAGATCTACAACTTTGTCAATATGAACATTTTCAAATTCCAAATAGTTTTTGAACTATATTCAAAACAGAAAAGGGGACACTTTTTCAAACTTGATTCAAATCAAAATTACTCTGGATTTCAAACTGAAACTTGAAAATCTTCCAATATGAAAGTTGTCCCATTTGACAAAACTATAACTTTGCTAATATACACTTTTTCTGAAACTCAATAGTTTTTGAATAACTTTTTAAAACTGAAAAGGGACAAAAACTGGAATTTGAATGAATTTGAAATTACTTCTTAATTTATATAGAAACTTTGAAATCTGTAAATACCAAAGTTGTTCCTCTTGATCAGATTCACAACTTTGCTTTTGAACCAACTCAAAATTTTGAATTTTGAAAAAGTTATTTAAAAGGGAATAATCCAGGATTTGGGATTTTAGGGTTTTGCAAAAGGAAACTCAATTCAAATCTGATTTTTGAACTTTGATCAAAGCAACAAACATCAGGGCACTAAATTTGAACAAGAATTACATAGAACTAGGCACAGAGGTGAAATTACCATTTTGCCCCTATAGGAAGAAGTGGGCTAATAAGGGTTTTTGCAATAGAGGTACATCACATAAAATGATACACTAAGCAAATGCATACACATGAAATCATGATCAAGATGATTAATGATGCTAATGATGATATGTCAAGTTAATTACATGCTTAAACACCAGAGGTGTTAATACAATACAACTTCTTATAACAAAAGATAAAAACCGCCCAGTTTTTTTTTTTTTTTTTTTTTTTTTTTTTTTTTTTGTCGAAAGAAAACTCTACTAGCTGTCAGTTGCAGCTACATGCATGGTATTGGCATGGAGGACCAACCGTACATTAGGTAGCGGAACTAGAGCGACTGAACTGGACCCTCCAAACTAGGGCCCAACTATTATAATAGTTGCATCTATGGATTAGAGTTTTTCAAAATAGAAATTATTAAAATCCTTTTTGCGTAGTATAATAAGTCAATGATACGAGAAAGACTCAATGGATTAATAACAATTACATTTTAAAGTAATATTCGGATAATGTCAAATCAAATATGAACATATAACTAAAGATTTGTTTCAAAGAACACTAGACGAATGATATTTTTTACTAAAGGTTAAGAAGATGTACTTGTTACCTATAAATTGGAATCAAAATATATCTCAATTATTTATATTTGGCGTAATAGTCAAAATCGTCCCTGAACTATATTACTAGGCTCATTTTGGTCCTTGAACTATGAAAACGTCCAATTTAGTCCATAAACTATGCGGCTCGGCTCAATTTGGTCCCTAAACATAAAAAACATCTAATTTAGTCCCTAAACTATCCTAATCGGCCTACATTCATCCCTGACGGCACTAGTGACAGCGATGAGAAAAAAGTGATAGGGTCGGTTACTGTAGCAGATCTCCAACTTTATTTTTGAAACCATATTTAAATTTCAAATATTTTTGAAAATAGGATTTTGAAATTTAAATTTGAAATTAGGATTTATAAATACTTAATTCACAAATTAGTTACAATATTGCATCTATATAATACATATTACATATTTGCTTCTATATATTGTATGCGCACGAGACCTCGATTTACTAGGGTGAAGTTTGGAGGAGGAAATCTAGTGTGCTTTAACTTCAATGCACATTTCGTTCTGAGGTAAAAATCTAGAAGAGCTGCAGATTTGGATGAGCTCATGGCCTGGCTTGTAGAACTTGCTAGTTAGCACGAGAGGGAGGCAACAAATCAATTCATCATGCCCCGAAGGTAAGTCATCAGTGACTGTGTGCTTTGCATATAGATTAAATTCCTCTGTTTCTTTTGAGAGAAACATTTTTTTTTTGAGAAATCAGTTCTTGTATTGCTGTGGATGAGCTCAATTTGTGAATTAATTATTTTATGAACCTAATTTCAAATTTAAATTTAAAACCCTAGTTTTTGGAATTTAAGGATGGTTTCAAATGCAAAGTTGGAGATCTTAAAAGTTAAAAGTTAAGTAACTTTTATTTTTGAAGATTTTCATGTTGTTATACAATTTTAAAAGTAATTTTGAAAAAAGAGAAAATAGGGAACTACTACACTAATCAACCGTGTCACTTTCTTCTCCTCGCTGTCACTTGTGCCGTCAGGAATGAATATGAGCCGATTAGGATAGTTCGGGGACTAAATTGGACTTTTTCATAGTTCAGGGACCAAATTGAGCCGAGTAGCATAGTTCAGGGACTAAATTGGATGTTTTTTATAATTCAGAGACCAAATTGAGCCCGACAGCATAGTTCAGGGACTATTTTGCCTATTACGCCTTTATATTTCATTAGTATATTACAGGCCATATTTATATCTCTGGTACGGCCCCGTTGGCATGCCTCACCTCTATGACTTTCTGCAGCTATTGCTGCGACTTTGCCGCGTCCTAGTATGTGATTGTTGCATCGGATTTGGAGTCTTTCTCCTTCGAGAAGAGTCAACGAGAATTCACGTAGACCAAGGCATGGGAAAAGGAGCACGACACTTGAACACAACTCTGATCTGCGACTTCTCGCCGCATCATTTTACTTTCTCTCTTCCTCCTTGGAAAAAAGAAAAAACACGAACGAAAGCAACCGCATGGAGTAGTACAAACGTTACGAGCCAGTGCATCATCTTCAGTACAAAACTTATTAATTTTTCTACCTTCCCAATTTACCTGCTGCAAAGTTAGCTCTTGCCGTTTACTTGGCACTACTATTTGTAATGACCGAAAGTTGCTGGCGAGCTCACTCGGCTCAAGGAGTCAAGGTAATAAGTTCTCTTGTTGCATGAAAAGCCATTGAATCATCGGGTCGCTCCGTTGCTGCAGCTGCAATCTCACCTCGCTTCACCCGTCGGCCAGCAGGCAGGCAACCGTGACACACGCCGGTTCGCTTCAGCTAATGAACCGGCTTATCAGCCGTTTAAACTCGTAGCGTTGGAACAGTGATATGTACCGCTACTCTACCATGTCCCAGTCGCGAATCTCGCGATGTTACCGTCGCCAGGTCCACTTATCACTCCGGGCACTGTAGCTTGGCCAAGTCTGTCAACCAAAAAAAAAGACAGGTGCAGTGCTTCCCACTCTCAGTGACCGAGACAAACCCATCCTACCCAACCCAACCATATTTGACCAATCAACAACATTATTTATAAGTACATCAAACACATGCAACAGTGTCCGTTTCGGAACCTTTCTACCCCAGTGGCAAGTGCAGGAATAAAAGAAAAAACCTTCTTCATTTCTCCAGTGATGCAAGGAAAGAAGCCAAAGCGTGCATCCTCTCCTCGTGGTTTTTCTGTCCCGACCACAAATCCGGTGATCCCTTTCAGAGGACACAGAGTTCAGGTTCCTGGAGAGATCGAGCACGGAGAATTTCCGAACCGAAACGCCAAGTGGCCGGTGTGGGTCGCTAGGACATCAACGTCGAAGCACATGGGCTCAACAAGCGAAGACCAGATGCTCTGGCATCGATCCTAGAGCACACATATATTTTAAAGGCTAATGATTTCTTTTCCTATAGATCGAAAGGAGATCCAGACTTGCAAGCCAAGGATTGTTGGGCTGAATAAGAACAAATTAAAGTACCGGCCGCGAAATCTTGTGCCCCTATCATGCCGATTCTGTGGCCATTTTGCAATGATGCGACTAGTTAATTATTCCACGTTATTTAGGTGGCCGGCGGGGAGGCTAGCTAGCTGTGAGGCTGATAGCTTTGGTTAAGCTTCGCTTTTTTCCTCCTGTGAGGCTGTGATGGTGTCGGGAATCGCTCGGGTTCCCCCGGGGCCTGAAACACATGAATGAATGGCGATCGAGTCCAAAAGAGGCAGCGATTTCATCAAATCAAAGTAAAATGAGGAAAAAGGGCATCGATGCAGAGAGCAGAGCTCCTTATCAGTACGTGGCCAGGCCAGACTAATGGGGGCATCTGTGCACCGCTTTTGGCTTTTGCCGCGGGGGCGCCTAGCCTAGGAGAGGGAGGCGTTTGCGTTTCCTCGTTGCGTTGCTTTCTTTGCAGCACTTGAGGCCGGACGAAAAACTTGAAACTGGCTAGCTCGCTCAACTCGCTCGTCAATGGCTCGGCTCGAGCTCGACTCGTTTTATAATGAGCCAACTTGTTTTATAACAAGCTAGCTCGATTTTTAACGAGCCAGCTCGAGCTGGCTCGCGAGATGCTCGTTAGCTCATACGAGCTAATTAATTCACAAGTCAACAAATTTAAATTAGCTATTGTAGAATGTCCAGACGTCCAACAATGTGGTAAAAATCATATTTGTTCTCACGTGTTGTTCATATACTGGTAAGAAGATATAATCATATAAAGGAAATTGTATTTTTACACGTATATATATATTTTTTTTTTTAAATTTACAAGTACTCTGAGAAATTGTGTTTTTTATGATCTGGCTCGTGAGCAAAACGAGCCAGCTCGAGCTCTATAACGAGCCGAGCCGAGCCGAGCTGCACTTCTAGCTCGTTAGTATAACGAGCTGAGTCGAGCCAGTTTGCTAACGAGCCGAGCTATAACGAGCCGAGCTATAACGAGCCGAGCTGACTCGATATCCAGGCCACCACCTACCGATCCGGGCAATCTCCAGGGGTTCTCTTTGTCGTGGCAATCTCTATTTTTTTTTAACTTTAGACTCTGTTCGTTTGCCGACCGCGGTACTTTGACTTATCCTCTCTTACAAAACACTATTGAAACAAAATCAGTAGTAAATAAGTTCAAACAGAGCCTTAAGCTGTATTAGGATTTTGGGGCTCTAACTATAATAGATGACATATTGGAGGAGGATAATATCTACCTCGTTGGGTTTCAAGTCTAGAACTCGTGGGTCATCCATGAAAGTAAAAGAAGGGTGAGAGTGAATGACCACAAATTAAGGGACGGTAGTTACAGAAAAAAAAGAGAGTAGGACTAAGGGTCTACAAACCGAGAAAGGAAGCAAGATACTAGTAAGCATGCACGTGTTTTATAACAGGACGTAC
Source organism: Coix lacryma-jobi var. lacryma-jobi (assembly GCA_009763385.1). NCBI lineage: Eukaryota > Viridiplantae > Streptophyta > Magnoliopsida > Poales > Poaceae > Coix > Coix lacryma-jobi. Next base: position 32,679,376 of record CM019827.1, read on the forward strand.
AATTTATTGTTTATTGCTCGTGCAGTGATAATGTGCTAGCTATATATTCTTTGAGTAGCATTATACATTTACAGTCGTTTTCTATGGCAAGCGGTTTATCTAGTGTTTAGGTTCAAACCACCAACAAATAGTTTACATTTGTTTCATATATAGTGGGTCTAAAATGGGAATAACTACCTATTATTGACCGGTACTATTTCTCTTTGCAATAGTCATCGGCCTGGTCATTGCTGCTCCAAACTCAAATCGAGAAGGGTGAGAGTGAGGGAGGGACAGAAGAAGAGTGAGCGACATAAAGACGAGGTAAAGAATGAGAGACAACGATTGCTTTTAATATAATATCAGATTAGATAGATATAGATATAGATATACTCCCTCCCTTCCAAGTAAGTGCATATCTCACACTTGAAGCCAACAGATCTTAACTTTGACAAAATAGAAACAAAGAAATACTAATATCTATGATATATTAATTATTAAATAAATATCACTAGATTAACCACACTATATATTTTCATAGTAAACATATCTAGAGATGCTCTGTTATGCAGATCTTATAAGTCGACTGATAAGTTGAAATGACTGATTTATCATGAGAAAAACACTGTTCCACGACTGTTTATACAAATTAAAGTCGATTTATAGCTCAAGCGAACAAAGACTGTCAAATGTTAATACTCACTATATTTTTTTACATGTCACATTAGCTCTATTCTAAGTCAAACATTACTACTTACTCAGTCCTGAGAAGAATGACGTTCTGAGGTTCGCACTGGTCAAACTTTGTTAACTTATTTGACTAGATTTAAAGAAAATATTAGTAGTATTTATATCTCTGGATAAGTTTATTATGAAAATATATCCATACTAGTATCTAATAACACTAATTATGCATCATAAATGCTAATATTTTTTCTTATATATTTTTGTCAAAGTTTAAAATTTTTGACTTCTTGAAAGTAAGAATGATATTCTTCTTGGTCCGGACGGAATATCTTTGACCATCAATTTTAAAATTGTTATAATTTAACAGTTTATGAATCATTTTTTTGACGCAAAAAATTATGAATAATATATTACGATAGTGTTTGTCATAGTGAATCTAAAAACATATATCTTATATTATGAATCTGTATAGTTTCTTTTAAAAAAATGGATGGTGAAAGATACAAGAAGTATAAATCTAGCTAAATTTGAGATTGATGGACTCGTGAGTGCAGATGTTCACTTGGAGATTCTAGAGTGCTGATGGAAGATGACGACATGGTATCTTGCCTAACTCCAGATTCCCACACACCATGGCCTGTCCGCGGAACATGGGAGGCAGGTGGCCTTTGTCAGCTAAAACCTCGAATAAAAGCGACAAACTAGCAACCAGGGGTACAGCGATTTTGACATTGCGGTTGGTGCGTGTGTACATTAATCAATGGTTTACCAACCGGATTAGACTTAAAAAACTATTCCCTTTGGAAAATCTTAGACTGAAGTTTTGTTTGTTTATGGCTAAATTGAGCTTCTCAGGCACACTATTGCAGGTTGGATCTTTGTATTTGCTTGCTCCATATAAAAAAAATCCAAGTAGTTTTATGTGTCCAATGACAATTTTGGAGTTCACAAAGAGAAGAGCCGGAGCTAGCTGTGGTTTGATGGCTTCTTGTGTCCCCCAGTGGTAGGTGTGATTCATTATAAACCCTCTTCTATCTTCTATCTCAATGCACCAGTGGATTCCAAAGCTTGTGAGTTGGAAATCACCTAACATTTGATTGAGGCAGCTAGGTAAGCTAAGCTGTTGTAATGGAGAAACAAAACCTTTCTTTGTCCAGCCTTACGTAGAGTACTTTGCTAGCAAAACACTAGTACAAGGCTCCAAAGGAGATATGTTGACTTATTTTTTGATGTATATATATCCACCTCAATCCATGTGTATTGACTAAATTGCACACCAACCCACTTTAATATACATGAATTTAAATTTCATCCAAACCACTTCAACACACATATATATTGAGGTGGATACATGTGCATATAAACAAGATTGTAGAGCAAAGCTAATAATACAAACAGTTGCTGGCTATACTTGCAACCCGTTTCTTAGCCCACCTGTACAATAATTAGCTCTTCACAATTAATACATGGTTTATCTTCTTCTCTCGTAAAGTTTCTTGATTGTGAAATTCATTATATAAACCAATTTGGTTAGGATTATATTAATTGTTCAAAAGCACGTTCCATTTGCATTTAGTACATGTTTCATTAGGAGTAGAGTAGCTCTTTCGTCTCATGGACTTGAGAAACAACGTACTCACTCCGTCCCTAAAAGAATATCATCGTGGGATACGTGCCACAGGTTTGACTCAATTTATAGAAAATACATGCAACATTTAAATCTTCAAAAAAAAATTGTTAAAAAACTAGATTCAAAGATCTTTCTAATGATACTAATTATGTACCATAACTACTAATATTTTTTAATATATAATTAGTTAAAATTGTTTCTCGGGAAGCGAAGCGACACTCTTTTAGGGACGGAGGGAGTACCATATACCATGTTTCCGTACCACAATCCCAACGTTCGAGGAACTTGGATATTATGATTTATGATGCAGCCATTGAGAAAGCTTTAAGTGGCGGCTGACGTGGATCAAATGGCTCTTTGAGATCGGTGAAGCTAATAAATAATATACTCCACCCAAAAATTGTTATTTTAAATTTCCTACCAAATTAATATATCTCAAAGCAACTACTTCCTCGTTTTTTCTAAAAAAAATGCACATCTCACTTTTCATGGAGTCAATTTTTTTAAAAAAATAATGACTTGAAAAATAGAAAATATTATCAATATTATATCTCTAAATAAGTTTATTATAAAAGTATATTTCATACTTAACTAATGAAACTTAATTATGCATTAAAATAACAATATATTATGTGTATATTTGATCAAATTTAAACAGTTTGAATCCTCAATAAACGAGGTGTGCTTTTGTTGTTGGACAAAGGAAGCAGATACTATGTAAAAAATACTTTCTATCAAATCAATCTATCTCAAAGTTTATGGCTCTTTGGGCTTGTGAAGCTAATAAATATTCCTCTCATAAAACTTAATGTTATAATTATAAAAAACATTTATTATAAAAAACATTTTCTTTGTACACAAAAAATACTCCCTCGATACCAAATTATAAGATATTTGAATTCAAAATATGGTTATGATACCACATAATTATAGTTAAATGTTCACTACGAAATATATTTTTATAAACATACCTATTTTAAGTCATAAATATGGATAATATATATTGTATAAACTAAGTCAAATTTAAGGATAATTTGAGTCAATCCAAACCCATTTTAGCAAAGGTAGTACGTTTATCAAATATACTAATACAAACAAAATGAATGCAAAGGATGCAATTCTACATCTTGTCATTAGTCAAATTATCTAATAAATTGTTTTTAACTTATACAAAAAGGAGTATCAACATATGCGATACCAAATAGGTGTATTACAAAAAAAAGCATTTCATGAATATTGTTTAATGTTATAGCTATTGATAGTTTTTTCGGTAAACTTGACCGATTAAGATGGTTTGTCCGGTTATGTTAGAATTGTCTTTTTTCTTGGCAGCCGGGGGTACATATAAAGTGTGGGTACGTAGGTTCATAGGCTAATGCTAATGGGGTGAGAAGGCCTACACAGTCTGTGCTTATATATATTTTTTATTGAAAAAATGTTCAACTCAACATGTGTCGCTTGATCCCATTTGGCCGCGTAGCAAAGGCAACGCGCCGACGCCAAAAGGCTCACGTGCATCTCACGTGCACATCACGACGGGACGTGACAGGTAGAGAAAGAGAATCTCATCGCTTGTACTAGCAGCGAGCTGCACCACTTGTATTTGTCCCCTCGAAAGAATTCTGTTTCTCTGCGCTTGCGAAATATCGATATATCCACAAAGATATTGTGATAACCACGGATGCTTATATAAGCACGTGGTAACTCTTCCACCCGTAGGGACAAGTTTGTCTTTTCCCTTGTCATTCAGATCTCTTCCTTGCAACTTCAACTTGCAAAAGAGGTACCAGTACATATGACTGGTCCCCAGGACACGACTGGGAATTCAAAGTTAGTTGGGCCCACTCCGTCAACGGAAAATATAAAGTAGTATTACACACGGGGTATAGTGCTACAGTTCCGTAGACTGATACTGTACCAACTACCAACCGAACTAGTACCTACTGTAGTACGTAGTAAGTACACTCCTAGTCCTACAGACCGTTTCGTAGACTGTCACTATTGTGGAAATATTTTTGCTAGATGAAATTATTTATTTATTTTTTGAAGGAAGGAGGGACTTATATTAAAATCGTAACGTAGTACTTCATACATCTTTAAATTACCTACAAAAGATCTAAAATAAAAAATACATAATATTATATCCAGATTCTTTTGTCATCTTCTTTCTCTTAAATATCGGGCCAAAGTGTTACAACACTTATGCCGAATCCAACAACTAACCTCAAAACACTGGATACACCGTGAGATCCAATGTTTCAGAACAACTCTAAAAACATATCTAAATTGCTAAAAGAATATCGGTAGTTGGGTATGGCATAAGATGTAGATTCATCATTGTAGGGTCGAGATGGCGGACTAGAGGGGGGTGAATAGTCCTTTCTCAAATTAATCACGTCGGCTAACGAAACAAATGCGGAATTAAAACTATCGGTCTAGCCAAGACTACACCCCTCTACTTGTACTCTATGACACCTTACAAAAGATCCTAAAAAAACAAAATAGGTGTCGGGCTAGCTAAAGCTCACCTAAACAATTTCTAGCTTACAAGGTTACACAAATCTAAGCAACTAGTACTCAATCAATCGGGGAGCTCCTACACATGCCACTAAGCAAAAGCACAAAGCCTAAGCTCACTAGCAATGCTCAATAACAAAGCCACACAAGCCAAATTAGAGAGCTCAACTTAGCTACACAAACTAAGCAATGTGACTAGCAAGACTACAAGTCAACTAGTCACTCACGGGATCAACTTCTATGCTACACAAGCAAGGAAGGTAACTAGCAAGCTACACATGCTAACTAGAAGCACAAGAGCAATCTACACTGGCACAAGTATATGAACAAATAAATAGAAGCTAGAGAATGGAGTTTGCAAACCACCGAGAAGATGTAGACAATGTTGACACGATGATTTCCTCCCGAGGTTCACTTGGTTGCCACCAAGCTACGTCCCCGTTGTGTCGACCACACACCTTGGTAGTTCGGCGGCTAATAGGCACCACACCTAGCTCGACACTCGAGCGCCGCAAGAACTCACCCACAAGTGAGGGTAACTCAATGACACGCTCAACTAGAGTTGCTTTTCGCGTATCCCGCGGGGTGAGCACAACACCCCTCACAAATCCTTCTCTGGAGCCACGCATAATCACCACGCGGGCTTCACAACGGAGTCCACAATCCACCAAACCATCTAGGTGATGACAATCACCAAGAGTAATAAGAAATCCCCAAATCACAAAGATTTCCTAGTGCCACCAAATGCAATCCTCAAATGCACACACACTAGGCTATCAATCTCTCACTCAAATTAGCACCAAGCTCGAGAGGGAGAGGAAGGGGTGTCGGGCCCTCATCCTGAGAGTCCAAACATCCCCATATTTGCGCCAGGATCATGCACAAATATGTACGAGATTAACAGAAATGATATACAGATTTAATGATAAATACCGAACTTTATTAAACTAGCGAATAAAAGGGTTCATACATAAAGGGTTTGGGGTTCACACCTAGGTAGGTGATATATTACAACAGGGTCAAGGCTTTTATTTATATCACTTGACCAAAACACACTACAGGGGTGGTTGCGTAAAGGGTGCGGAAGCTACTAAGGCGGTAGTCGATGCGTAGCGGCGTCTATCCTCACAGGCAAGCTAGAGCGTAGGCGTAGACCCTATCCTAACGATTCCTTCATGGTCGCGGTCGCTATCACTGGTCCTCCTGGAAGTCCTCCTCGTTGTAGCCGGGTTCTCCTTCGTCTTCATAATTCTGTGAGTCAACAACGGGTGAGTACATAGAGTACTCAGCAAGTCCTATAGGAAAAGCAAGAATAAAAGAGAGGTTGGGCCCTAGGAGAGTATCATCCTTCTCGCTAGTTCCCGGTTAGTTTAGAAACATAGGCAACATTATCACAAGTTCATAGTTGTGCTAGTGCAAGAATTGTAATTAACCTAACCATAGGTGACCTCATCTCGGTGATTGCCCATTACCAAGGACGTGGCTATTCGAATAGGATTTAGGTAATTCTACTGCAGCAGATGTCCAATTTTCCCCACACGATGGAGTGAACTCGACCATGATCAGTGGCCTTGTCTCCTCCAACAAAGCTCATACCCGAGAGGACGCATCCATAGGGTCCATGTAACCCTCACCACGGTTTTACACAGGGGCCGGGAAAACAGACCACGCATGGTCTAACTGGCCAAAACATTATCATAAAAGAGGGGGGCTCGCACACGGCCCAACAGGAATTTAACGTGGAGGATCACTTAGCAACCACGCCGAACGGGCCACGAGAGATCACTTAGCAGTCGTGCCTTCTCCTGTCAACCGTTGTCTCCCGACCCTCCAGGTAGGTGTTACACTTATGCCTATCGGGGTGTGAAACTAGGCCTACCCATATAGGCGTGTGGCTGGACGCGTTTCTGACCAAGTTTGGTGTGCCTATGAAAAACTACTCAATATGGCGAACAAGTGCCTCCTAGGTAGAGTCCCTCAACAGGCGAGTCTACCCCCAAGATGTTATATCCGCATATAAGCATCCCCCACTTGTTCCCATTAATCAGGTTTGCCTTTAAGCACATGAACATATCAGAGTTGCCCATTTGAAAGCCCTAGTTTGGTTTTGGGTAATTGATGAAACCTATTTTGGTCTAATCCTTTATGAAGCATGTTGTGTAGCTAATGGAAAAGGATTATGACCAAGCCATTGGTGAGCTAGCAAGATGGCAACCATGGGATGGTGACGGCCACAAGCACTCATGTGATCAAGTGCTCTACCATTGGTGAAATGAAGAAGAGAAAAGATGCCTTGCTCAAGTGGTAGATTATTTCTCTCTTTTGATCTTGAGTATAGGCAAGCCGGACTATCAAGCGGGATATAAATTAGGCTAGCTAGATGTGGTGAAAGTGCTCATGACGTCTAACTTTCTGTGCCACGTTGAGCGATCTAACTTTGAGTTGTTACTAGGATGAGTGGCGGTTGGTGAGAGCATCAAGTGAAAATCCTTTGAAAAATGTTTGTAAAAATGCTAACACACATGCACAAGATTGTATACACTTGGTGGTGTTGGCACATTTGCAAAGGAGAAGGTGTTGGAGTTGAATTGAATCAACTCGGAGAAGTTTCCGGAGAAGTCTTTGTTTGAAAAAAGAGAAGCGATGGATCTTGGATTGGAATTCTGTACTAATCCTTTGTGATTTGGATCTTGTATTCATGTGGGATGTGTAGCCCTCTGAATAAGCTTTCCAAAATGTCCAAGATCATCGAAATCGGAGTTCGGAGCTAAGAGTTATGGTCGTTTTAGCGCGGAGGTCAGTTTTGGCCTAGAGTGTTTTACCGACCCTACTACGACCCTGAGGCCGGTAGTACCGCTATAACCTCGGTACTACCGACCCCTCCGCGAGCAGATCGCAAAACTCTCTGTTCGGGGGAGTTTTTGGCCTACCGGTAGTACCGCCATAACCTCGGTAGTACCGGGCTCGGTAGTACCGACCAGGGTGTCGGTAGTACCGAGGTTCGAAGTGGTTTTTCAGGCTCTCTGTGTAGATCTAGTTTTGGCCTAGAGGTAGTACCGCCATAACCTCGGTAGTACCGACCCTACTACCGACCCTGAGGCCGGTAGTACCGACCCTACTACCGACCCTACTACCGACCCTCGGTACTACCGACCTATGGGGTCGGTACTACCGACCGTGGCGCAGTTGACTTGTTTAAGTAGCCGCTCGACCGGCTCCCAACGGTCACCTCTCCCATTCTTTGCGCCCAAACTCAAGAAAGAGAGCTCCCAAGTGTTGACTAACCTCCTCTCTCTCCCCCTTTGATTCTAGAGTGAATCTCTTGCAAGCTTTGAGCTAGGGAAGTGAGATTAGAGAGTGAGAAGCATTGATCTACGTCTTGAGCACTTGGATCCAACATCTCTCCGGCTTGATTTGTGTTCTTTACTCTTGAGTTCTTGGAACTCTAGCCGGTTAGGTGTTCTTCGGTCGTTGCCCGTGATTGACTCATTGTGAGGGCACTCCGAAGTGTTTGTATTACCCTCTGATTCTTAGTGAAGAAACTCAACTAGCCTTTGTGGTTGCTTGAGTGAGGCAAGGAGGTGAAAGAGACTCCGACCTTCGTGGTCACCTCAACAACGGGGACGTAGGCGCTTCTTAGTGAAGTGGCCGAACCTCGGATTAAATCTTGTGTCTCGTGTGCTTGTTGATTTTGCATCCTTGGATATTTTGTTTGCACTCGTGTTCTTCGCGTTCTTCCTCCCTCCTCTCTCGTTCTTAGTGTGTGGGAAGGCTCGATCTACTCTTTGGGGAGGAGCCACTTCTTGGATAAGGTATAAACTTCATCTACATCTTCTAGGGAAATATTGGTATGTGCTAGATCCACTTTTGCATCTTCTCTATCTCGATCGTAGCAGGTTTTAGGTTTGTCGGTAGTACCGACCTATAGAGCCGGTAGTACCGACCTCGGTAGTACCGGCCCCTATAGTCGGTAGTACTGACTGTGCAAATGATACTCGTTTTGAGCTTTGAGTTTCAGGTTTCTAGATTTTTGAATTGGCTATTCACCCCCCCCCCTCTAGTCATTCGGACCTTTCAAGTGGTATCGGAGCCAAGTCACCATTTGTTTGAGGATTTACAACCTCCGGGTGTTGCAATGGCTCAAATCAACTATATGGGGAAGCCACCACATTTTGACGGCACCAACTTCGATTGTTGGAAGCGGAAGATGTGCGCGTTCACAAGGGGCATGAATAGGAATATATGGGATGTGATCGAGCATGACTTTGTTGTGATTGACTCCGATCGATCCAACTCCAAGAGAAGAAGAGAAGCTTCAATGGAATGATGTGGCAATCAACCTTTTCTATGAAGCATTCGACATCAAAGTTTTTGAGCAAATCAAGAATCTCGAGCGTGCAAGTGAGATATGGGAAAGATTAGAGGAGACCTATGAGGGCACCAAGGCCGTGAAAAGTGCCAAGCTTTACATTCTCAAAGACAAGCTTGCCACCTTCAAGATGCAAGATGATGAAAGCATACCGGAGATGTTCACCGGTTGCAAGTCATGTCAATGATTTGAAGGCGTTGGGTGAGAAGGTGGATGACAAGGACTTTTCTCACAAGTTCTTGAGATGCTTGCCACCTAGGTTTGATACCTTGGTGACAATCCTTGTGAGAGAAGGGTTGGATACGGTAACCCCAAACCAAGTACTAGGTGATGTGGTCACTAAGACACATACCGTGTGGAAAGGAATGGGGGAGCCCAAGAGGAAGAGAAGAAGAAGAAGATTGTGGCGTTCAAGGCGTCATCCTCCAAGATCAAGAGCAAGGGTCAAAGCAAAGAAGGAGGAAAGTGATGATGAAGCTAGCACAAGCGACAATGAGTTTGATGATGAAGAAATAGCTCTCTTTGTCAAGAAGTTTGGCAAGTTCATGAAGAAGAAGAGCTTTGGGGCAAGAAAGAAAAGAGATTCATACAAGAGCTCAACTAGAAGATGCTATCGATGCAAGAGCAAAGATCACTTCATTGCGGATTGTCCACAATCTAGTGATGATGAAGATGATCATAAGAAGAACAAGAAGGAGAAGAAGGAGAAGAAGGAGAAGAAGAAGGAAAAGAAGAAGGGTGGATCCTATGTTGTGACATGGGATAGTGATGCTTCCTCAAGCGATGATGGTGATTCTAGTGATGATGAGAGGAAGACCACCAAGAAGAAGGCTATGGCTAGTCTTGCTATCTCAAGCAAGCCTTCTATCTTCGACGCTTCATCGACATGCTTCATGGCTAAGGCCACTAAGGTATCATCCGATGAGAGTGAGAGTGAGAGTGATGATGATGAGGAGTACTCAAAGGAGGACCTCATAAGCATGCTACGAGATGCTCACTCTTACATTGAGACTAAGAGGAAGGAGTGCAAAGAATTGCGCAAGGCCAACAAGGCTCTTGAGCAATCCTTTGATGAGCTCAAGTCTACTCATGAGAGGCTAGAGGAAGCCCATGAGAAGCTTGATCAAGCTCACACTAGGCTTAAGGAAGCCCAATCCTCCCTCCTTGATCAAAGTAAGATTGAGGATGTTGTGGAGACATGCAATGTAGGAGTAACTTGTGATATACTTGATGAATCTTTTTACACTCCTATTATTGTTGCTCCTATCAATGCATCATCATCATCTAGCTCAATTAAAATGTCTACTTCTACTACATGTAACTCATCATTAGTAGTAGAAAATAAGAACCTTAAGAACAAGGTTAATGAGCTCACTCATGCCTTAGGCAATGCCTATGGTGGAGATGCCCGCTTGCTTAAGTGCTTGGGTAGCCAAAGGTCTCCACTCAACAAGGAGGGACTTGGCTATACCCCCAAGAAGGGCAAGGCGGCTTTTGTTCCTCACAAGACTCGTTTTGTGAAGAGCAACGGTCGGTTTTGCAATAGTTGCAAGCAATCCGGGCATATAGAACAACATTGCTTTAACAAGAATAAAAACAAGAAGCATGCTCATGTTACATCTATTCGCTTTGATTCTTGTTATATGCTTACTAAGGGCACTAATGGTGTGAAGGCTAAGTACATTGGTGCACCCATGGTTGGCCCAAAGAGAAGGCAATTTGGGTGCCCAAGAGCTTGGTTACTAACCTTGGAGGACCCAAAAAGATTTGGGTACCTAAAAAGAATTGATCCTTTTTGTAGGTTAATTACAAAGCCGGAGGAAGGCATTGGGTGCTTGATAGTGGGTGCACTCAACACATGACCGGAGATGGTAGAATGTTCAAATCAATCAACACTAGTGGCAATGATCATGCAAATGCTATCACATTTGGTGACAACAAGAAAGGCAAGGTCAAAGGCTTGGGAAAGATTGCAATATCAAATGACTTGAGCATCTCCAATGTGCTATTAGTGGAATCTCTCAACTTCAACCTGTTGTCAGTGGCACAATTGTGTGATTTGGGATTCAAATGCATATTTGGTGTTGATGATGTGGAGATTGTGAGTGTTGATGGAAGTGATGTGATCTTCAAAGGATTTAGATATGAGAACCTCTATTTGGTGGATTTTGATGCTAGTGAAGCTCAATTGACAACATGCTTATTCACCAAATCAAGCATGGGTTGGCTATGGCATAGGCGCTTGGGACATGTTGGAATGAAGCAACTAAAGAGGCTAGTGAAGCATGACATGGTGAGAGGGCTAAAAGATGTTCACTTTGAAAAGGACAAGCTATGTAGTGCATGCCAAATGGGAAAGCAAGTTGGAAACACCCATCCAAACAAAGGAATGATGAGCACTACACATGCACTTGAGTTGTTGCACATGGACTTGTTTGGACCAACTACATATGCAAGTATTGGGGGAACAATATGGTATCTTTGTGATAGTGGATGACTATACAAGATACACATGGGTCTTCTTTCTTGTTGACAAAAGTGAAGTGTTTGGGGTATTCAAAACCTTTGTCAAGAGAAGTCAAAATGAGTTTGATAGAAGAATCAAGAAAGTGAGAAGTGACAATGGAAGTGAGTTTAGAAACACAAGAGTTGATGAGTTATGTGATGAGTTTGGAATCAAACATCAATTCTCGGCCAAGTATACACCTCAATCCAATGGGATAGTTGAAAGGAAGAATAGGACACTCATTGATATGTCAAGATCTATGCTTAGTGAATACAATGTGAGTGATTCTTTTTGGGCCGAAGCAATCAACACGGCTTGCTATTATAGCAACCGACTCTATTGTCACCCTCTATTGAAGAGACCATATGAGCTCCTCAATGATAGAAAGCCCAACATTGCTTACTTTCGGGTTTTTGGGTGCAAATGTTACATATTGAAGAAGGGCACAAGACTTGGAAAGTTTGAGAAGAAATGTGATGAAGGGACACTTCTTGGTTACTCCACTACAAGCAAAGCCTATAGAGTGTGGAACAACACATCAAGAATCGTTGAAGAAGTCTATGATGTTGAGTTTGATGAAACCAATGGCTCACATGAAGAACAAGATAATCTAGATGATGTGAGAGGAACACAATTGGCCGAAGCTATGAAGAACATGGACATTGGTGATATTAGGCCAAAGCAAGTGATTGACATTGAAGATGACAAAGATCAAGTGCTCTCACCTCCAACCATGCATGGCAATGATGTTGCAAGCTCTAGTGGTTCTCATGATCAACAAGATGCTAGTAGCTCTTAAGTGGCTCATCCAAGTGCAAGTGCAAGTGTCCAACCGCAACAAGTGCTACAACCAACACACATTGCAAGAGATCATCCCTTAGATCAAATTGTTGGTGACATAAGAAGAGGTGTGCAAACAAGATCAAGATTGGCTTCATTTTGTGAACACTACTCATTTGTATCATCTATTGAGCCAACCAAGATTGTTGAAGCTTTGATGGATGTTGATTGGGTGAATGCAATGCATGAAGAGTTGAACAACTTCACCCGCAATGATGTTTGGGAGTTAGTGGAAAGACCAAAGAACACAAATGTTATTGGTACAAGATGGGTCTTCCAGAACAAGCAAGATGAAGATGGCATTGTTGTAAGGAACAAAGCAAGATTGGTTGCACAAGGATACACTCAAATGGAAGGCATTGACTTTGGAGAAACCTTTGCACCGTTGCTAGATTGGAAGCCATTAGAATCCTTCTTGCATATGCTTGTGCTCACAACATCAAGCTCTATCAAATGGATGTGAAAAGTGCTTTTCTCAATGGATTCATCAATGAGTTAGTGTATGTCGAGCAACCTCCCGGGTTTGAAGACTTGAAGAAGCCCAACCATGTGTACAAGCTCAAGAAGGCACTATATGGGTTGAAGCAAGCACCTAGAGCTTGGTATGAAAGATTGAGGGACTTCTTGTTAGCAAAAGGGTTCAAGATTGGAAGGTTGACACCACTCTCTTCACCAAGAAGATTGGAAGTAGCTTGTTTGTGTTGCAAATCTATGTGGATGACATTATCTTTGGATCAACCAACCAAGACTTTTGTGAAGAGTTTGGGGAGATGATGGCTAAAGAATTTGAGATGTCTATGATTGGAGAGCTTAGTTAGTTCCTTGGTCTACAAATCAAGCAAATAAAGAAAGGCACTTTCGTTAGTCAAGGCAAGTACATCAAGGACATGCTCAAGAAGTTTGGGTTAGATGAAGCTAAAGCAATAACCACTCCAATGGGCACAAATGGACATTTGGATAGTGACTCTAGTGGTGACATGGTAGATCAAAAGTTATATCGGTCAATGATTGGAAGCTTACTTTATGTGACCGCATCAAGACCGGATGTTATGTTTAGTGTGTGCATGTGTGCAAGGTTCCAAGCTTCTCCAAGGGAAAGTCATTTGAAGGCAACCAAAGAATATTGAGATATTTGAAGCACACTCCAAATGTTGGACTATGGTATCCCAAGGGCTCTCAATTTGAATTAATTGGATACTCGGATTCCGACTATGCGGGATGCAAGGTGGATAGGAAGAGCACATCGGGCACTTGTCAATTGCTTGGAAGATCACTTGTCTCATGGTCATCAAAGAAGCAAAAAGTGTTGCACTCTCTACCGCCGAAGCCGAATACATATCCGCGGGTAGTTGTTGTGCACAATTGTTATGGATGAAAGCTACATTGCAAGATTATGGAGTCAAGTTTGGACAAGTTCCATTGCTATGTGATAATGAGAGCGCCGTCAAAATAGCCACCAACCCGGTTCAACATTCAAGAACAAAGCACATTGACATAAGGCATCACTTCATTAGAGATCATCAAGCAAAGAAAGACATATCTATTGAAAGTGTGGGCACCGATGATCAACTTGCCAATATCTTCACCAAGCCACTAGATGAGAGAAGGTTTTGCAAGCTAAGGAATGAATTGAATATCCTAGACTTCTCCAACATGAGTTGAATGCACCTCCACATATGACATGCCTCTCCTCCGACAAAGCAAAGGTGAAATTGTTGGCATGTGCATTCATTCTTATTAGGTTGTGCTCTAGTTCATATAGCCATCACATTGCTTATCTAGGTTCATTCATGGTAAATCAACTGACTTTGAAGTATATATGGTACCACTATTGCTTCTATGTTTGATTTGATCTAGTGGTAGCATATAACTTGTTTGTGAGCTTGTAACTCTAGTGTTTGATCTAGTAAGTGAGCAAAATGTGTCTAACCAACGTGAGTAAGATAACCATTGTAAGATGTGTGAAGAAGCTTACTCTAGAGCAAACCGTGTTAAATACCTTATGTTCATAAGCTAGATTAAGCCACAACTTGACTTAGTTCAATCTCCACTACAACATATCACAACAACCCCAATAGCCGAGCACTGTTGGAAAATATAGGGAAACTGTTGGGGCTATGGTTCCTTGACAGCCAGCTGTTGGGGAAACCCTGTTGGGGCTGCTATGTCGGGGATAAAGATCAAACTCCGATAGCACTGTCAACATCGACTTTTACTGACAGCTATCACTGTTGGAGAAACATTATGTCGGATTAGTAGAGACTGGTGTTGGCTAGTATGGATCTGTGACAACACTATCGAATAAAACTATTATCTTTTCCAACAGCTTACATGATCGCTGACGGTGCCCACTGTCATGGACATATTAAGACATCTGACAGTATTCTTGCCAATACAATTACAACAACGCCTATCAAAACCAAACTGTGACACACTGCCTGCCATAGTAGCATCATTTATTTATATTGGTTAAAATAAAAAGCTATTTATATGTAGCAAAATTAATTAGTTGTCAACAGACAGATAACCAAGAACACAACCAGATAAACATAGAGATTCCAAATCTCGTCTTTTGTAGAATAATTAAATGTTTGCTGTCTTGTACAGTAAGCATACTGAACTACGAGAGACTAATAGTAATGAAAAATATGTACAAAATAGATGGAGTTACCCACAAATAAGTACTAACATCAAGGTTTCTAATCTGATCAGAAAAAGACATCTTGGTCATTATTGTCATCTCTGCCTCTCATGTGGCTGTTGTGATCATTGGCTGCATTAGTTTCTTGGTTTCCAATTAAGCTTCCACCCATTCTGTTGAAGACCACATTTCTTGAGCTGTTAGGCATCAATTCCTTCAAAAATAAAATCATAGGTATAAGCTCCTTTAGAATTTTTATGTTGATTGATAATTTTGCACTTATGCGAATTGACAAAATAATAAGTTGTTTATTATATACTACCTGCTCAGGGACATTATGAGTAGACTGCTGGGAAAAATATCGGAAGGTACTTCCATCCATTCTATGTAAGCCTACACTCCTAGAGTTATTTCCCATGTGATTCTTCAAAAAGAAACAATGATCAGCACAATTTCTCATACAAAAACACATATGAATTGATAATTAATTGCTTACAGAATAACTATAAGACATAAGAGATTATCACCTGCTGCTGATAATTGTCTGGAAGTGCTTGTCGAGTAAGATGGTCAAATGCATTCCCAGTCATTGGACGTAAAATAAATTTGTTGAGTTGTTATCCAGAGTGCCCTTTGAGAAAATAGTGTGCAGCGGTCTCAGATGTTTATGACAGTTCATAGGGATCCATTCAACATATTTTCTAGGTGAAGTCCTTTCAAGCTGAATTGTGAAAATATTACCTGTTGATAGACTATTATTGGAGATTGTTGGCCAACATGTTCTGATGAACTTCCACCAGTTTGCTGTAATGTTGCATTCACAGAATTGTTCTCCATGGTGCCCTTGAAATACATATAAAAAAGTGCTTAACTTGTTAGATACAAATATATAACATTCCTAAGTCCTACTAGTTCAGATACATTAATTTGATGCAAGAATATTACCGTCTGAAGAGGTGTAGGGAACAATCTGGGTAAATTTATCTGAGATGATGGAGCATTTTCACGTCCTGGCCTTGCATACTAATAAACAAGGTAAGAATTCAACAATTTATGATAGAGATGCAAGCTATCAAATTCAAAGTAGAAACAAGTTCAAGTTTACTAAACTAGAGTATTACCGTCTCAGAAGGTGGAGGGTTAGAGAACAATGAGGCCAAATCAATTTGAGGCGGGGGAGCATTGCCGCATCCTTGTCTCATATACTAATAATAAAATTTTAATACTTAGTGAATACATGGATACATAGGTCATATAAACTTAGAAAGCAATGTATTAAGGATGTGGATAGAAAAGCAACCTGAGCCATATCTTCATTAAACTTGGCAAATGCATTATAAAAAGATTGGCAGTCCTGTGTGCGTTGTCTTTTAAGATCACGAACCTCCTGCTCTAGTTCCCTTTCCCTATGATTTGAACTGTGCAACTGAGAAGGACGAGCATTAGTGGAGAACTGCACCTCTGAGCTATCAATGGCACCATCAGCTATTGCAAACTTCCCATGAGGCTTTCGTCCAGTGCTTTTATACATAACTTGTGGGTCAATAGGAGCCTTCACCCATTCAATATTTTCACCATAAGCTTCCTTCATTTCCATCACGATAATTATCCTAAAACACGGAAAATGATAATTTTTATGAAAGTAAAGGTGTCCTGAACACAATAAATTATTTGGAACCAAATCTTCTAGGCTGCATCCAATAGGTTAAACTTTTATAAATAAAAATGGACTAAGGACAATAAACTTATTTATACCAAATGTTCTTGGGCACGATCATTGGCAAGTGGAGGCAGCTCATTGCCTTCACCATCTGCCACTGCTTGTTTAGATGCTCCCATGTGCACAGCAAACCCCTCAATTAAACTAAATGGCCTTCCATAGGTCATCTCCTACAAAATACATGGATTTTATGATGTTTAAAAATATTGTCATATGATTAAATAAAAACTTCATATAATCAAAGTTCAACAATACCAAGCATTGTTGTGTGCGTGTGACTGAGCTTGATCCCCCGCAATTCACACTTGGTCTAGATAGACGTGCAGCCCTCTTCATGGCACTCATTGTTTTGAACTCTTCTGATCCCCACCAATTGCTCAGTTCATTCCAAGCATCAATGTTTACCCAACTGAAAGGCACTTGACGGTACTCATGTGCATCCAAATGGATCAGCTTGGCTTCTTCAAAGTCAGTGATATCCTCTATGATTTCTGTTTGGTATGCCACTACTGCATAAACCCTCAAGTCATAGATTTCTTGGGTTGCCAACTTTGTACAACATGCCTCAAGAGTCTTCATGAATTTGTCCTTAAGTTCAGGCTCAGCATCTGGCCACTTGTATCGTGCCTATTATTAAAAAAAATAGTTGATACCTATCAAATATGCTAGTCAATATGGTCCATAGTAATTAAAAAGTCACAGTCATGAAACATTACCAGGAAATCAGTCCTAACCCTATCAGCGCAAGTGTTATCTTGTGGACCTTTCATACACCAGTGCCGCCATTTGTGGCAGCAACGTCTTCTTCGGTGGTCTTTCTGTTGTGTCATAAACAATCTGAGGGTAGTGATGCTGTTCAGCAAGGCACCTAATATAGTGTTGGGAACACGATCTTTCTTGTTGAAATTTTGCATCCGCCAATTTCTACATCAAAGGGGATATCAAAACCTAATATTTAATACTAACCATACAAACCGCTAAGAGGAACTCTAATATTTATTTTTTATAAAAGTTTGAACTAAATCTAGACATATATTTTGTTATATTTTGCATCAGTTCTTTTACTTGTGATAAAATAACTCCCATTGAATGTCGACATATTTCAGAATATGATCCAAGCTTGAAACTTTATCAGATTCATCCCAAATAATATAAATAAAATTGGTCTGCCCTACATAATTACCTGTCACCAGTAGGAATGAGAACAATCTTGGCAGCATGTGTTGTTGGTGCTGGTGGGATCGTATTTGAACCACGGGAGTCTTGCTATTGCATCCTGTTGTGTTTTGGGCATTGGAACCTACCTGTGTAGAGTCATTTCCATCTCCATCACCAAGTGTCTGCTCTGCAACACCTCGCCGCTTGCGAGAAGCTCGGATCGCCTCTCTAAGATCTCTGTTAGGTGGCCTGCAAAATAGAAATTGAAATCGCGGCACATTCACACATATTTAGGCAAACATGAATAAGCTCCAAAATTATCTTGTGTGTCCAGCAACCAAAGAAATTATTGTAGTATCACAAAAATATAGTGTTTCTATCTTATTGACAATAAATATCAAAATCATCAGGATCATCATATAAGTCCTCTTGATCAACTTCATCTGGTGCATAGTCCATCTCATAATACGAATCATTTGGAGGAGGCTCATTTGACTCAATTGTGTCACCAGGGTGATGTTTGTTCAAAAGTTCAATATCAGATGTATCATGCACTTCATCAACATCTGAAACTGCAGCTGTGAGATCAAAATCAGCGGCAAGATCAATGACAAAATTCCCAGTGCTAGTATCCTCTTGATAAAATGTAGAACTAGGTGCTTCATCATCATCATCACCAGTCTGAGAAACTATGGGTGCTTCTAGATCACCACGTTTAGGAACATGGTGTACAACCCACCAATTTCTCAAATCACCAGTGCAGCATGGATATGGAGTGTAGTACACTTGTTTGCATTGGTGAGGAAGAACAAAAGGCTCATAGCCAGGGAGCTTTGTGTTTGGGTTGACCTCAATTAATCCAATGTTAGGAGATTTTTGAATCCCATTTATTGGATGAAACCATCGACACTCAAATAAGACAAGGTTAAATTGTTGGGGCCCCTCAAATGTAACCTCAATAATATCTTCAATAACCCCATAATAGTCTGTAGTGCTACTATCTTCGGTGCATGAAAGGAATACACCACTATTTGTTGTTGTCAAATTGTGCCGCGTTTTTTCATATTTTTCAGAACGAAACCTAAAATTATTGACATCATATCCTGTTAAGCAGGACACACGTGTACGACAACCATGAGATATCTGAACCAAATCCTTGTGGATACCTCCTTCTTTTAAGCACTACAAACATCAACAATGTGTAACTAATTAGATTAACAAGACAGTAAATATAATTTTTCATGTAGAATTCATGGGAACTTACCAGGTCTCTAAACCATTCAAATAAGTTTAGACGGCCTCTACTTGCACCAGATTTTCGAGTTTTATCAATTTGTTGCTGGGTTGCTCGGTGAAAATTCCTACATTCTGCTTTATCATCAATCGCCTAAACAACATAGAATTTATTTGAGTTTGAAAGGGTAAAATTATCATCAATAACTATATAGCAAAGGTTACTTACATCACAAAATCATCCATCTCTAGAGTGTTGGTGTAAATAAAACCATAATTGCATGATACTCATCTCTTGTAAGCACTTTTGTCCCACGTTTCCCATGACCACGACCTGGTACTTGAAATGTGCTGAGACTACAATTATTATTGTGAGTCTCATATCCATCGTCATATCTAGGCCTTTTCGTCCGGCTTGATGGTGCATCACGTTTGAAATATAGGCTAACAATGTTCGAAATTTCCTCTAGTATGTAAGCCTCTACAATGCACCCTTCAACACGAGCTTTATTTTAAACCATATTTTTTAGATACTTCATTAACCTGTGGCATCAATATATAATGTTCAGACATAATATTTTTACTTAAAAATAATGTAAAAGTTTTTGCCATACCTCTCAAATGGATACATCCATCTATATTGTACTGGACCACCAACTCTTGCCTCATATGGTAAGTGGATCATCAGATGTTGCATTGGATTAAAAAAACCCGGTGGGAAAATCTTCTCTAGCTTGCATATAAGCACAGGAATGTTCTCTTCAAGATTTTTTACTTTCTCTATTTCTAGCTCCCTAGAGCAAAGTTGTCTATAAAAGAAACTAAGCTCTGCTAGTGTGAGCCACACATTGTTCTCAAGAAAGCCACGGAAAGCTACGGGTAACAGGCGTTCTATGAAAATATGGTAGTCATGACTCTTCAAGCCTGTTATCTTTAGTTCAGATAATTTCACACCCCTCCTAATATTTGCAGCAAACATATCTGGAAATTTTAGACCCTTTAGCCACTCCAAAACTGCAACTTCTGTTCTCGACTTAGGCAATACAATGCCCTTGGTTTATCCCAACCTCCATTTGACTTCTCACGCAAGTGATATTGAGGTCTATCACAAATTGAAGCTAGATCTAACCTTGCCTTGACATTATCCTTTGTTCTGTCAGAGAAGTCCATGCATGTGACCAGTAATGCTTCAGCCATGTTTTTCTCGTTATGCATGACATCAATGTTATGGCGAATAAGAAGTTTATCAAAATATGGT
The DNA here is from genome assembly GCA_009763385.1 of Coix lacryma-jobi var. lacryma-jobi. Classification (NCBI taxonomy): domain Eukaryota; kingdom Viridiplantae; phylum Streptophyta; class Magnoliopsida; order Poales; family Poaceae; genus Coix; species Coix lacryma-jobi. The sequence continues at coordinate 32,699,914 of CM019827.1, forward strand.
AATTGCCATAGTCCGGAGACGTGTGTCCAATTGTGTGTCTGCCCGAATCCTACAAATGCATTATTTCCTTTCCCAACGTTAGGAACCAAAGAGTTCACTTGCTGGTGGACTTGTTCCCCAGTCAAGCGAGGTGGTATAGGTGTGTGCACTTGAGTTCGCTTCCGAAAAGCTTTCAAACTTTTTCTAAAAGGATGGTCCATTGGAAGAAATTTCCTATGGCAATCAAACCAGCAATACTTGTAACCATTAACAAGCCAAAAGGCACTAACTGTGCCTAAGCACACAGGACAGGCAAACTTTCCATGGGTACTATGTCCAGAGACCATACCTAGTGCAGGCAAATCATGAACAGAGTAAAAATAGCATGCTCTAAGCCTGAAGGTACTCCGAACAGATCGATCATAGACTTGCACACCATCCCACAACAACTTTAAGTCATCATACAATGGCTCCATGTAGACGTCCCAATTTTTTCCCGGATGTTGAGGACCAGGTATTACAAGTGTCAAAAAAATGTTTTCTTTTTTCATGCACATTGATGGAGGAAGGTTGTAAGGCACAATAAATACTGGCCAACATGAGTATGGTGCAGCCTTAAAGCTAAAGGGAGTAAAACCATCTGTACAAAGACCTAATCGAACATTCCGAGGCTCATCTGCAAATTCAGGAAACTCCTTGTCAAAGTGTTTCCATGCCTCACCATCTGATGGATGCATCATAACTCCTGGTTTATCGCTATAGGATGCCTTATGTGAACCCATGTATTTTGCTATCTCCTCCGACATGAATAATCTTTTCAGCCTTGGAATTATTGGCAGGTATCTTAGTACCTTACGTGCAATTGGCTTCAAATGTTTGTTTAAACCACTAGAATCTCTCTGATGGTATCTAGGTTCATTGCATTTGTCACAAATAGTTTTATCCTTGTGTTCCTTTCGGAACAACATACATCCATTATAGCATACATCTATCTTTTCATATGGCATGCCCAAACTATTCAGCAATTTCTTTGATTCATTAAAGTTTTTTGGAATTACTGAATTTTCTGGAAGGAGGTCACAGATCAAATTCATCAATGTATTATACCAACTGCTGAAACATTAAATTGAGCCTTGAAGTTTATCAAACGGGTTACTGCAGAGAGAGTTGTTTCTTTAGTTTGATCATGGACTGGATGTTCAGAGGCTTCCAACAACTTATAAAATTCTTCGGCTTCATTCAAAGCTTCTTCATCTTTGTTAGCATCAACTAAATCATGTAGCATATCATTTAGATGATCCCTATCATCAAACTCTTCATCTAAGCTAGGTGGGGCAGTCTCCCCATGATATGTCCAGACAAAATAATTTGGCACAAAACCATTCTTGACTATGTGGTGTGAAAGGTTGTATTCATCTTGCTTCTTAAAGTTACCACATTTACTGCACGGACAGTGCACTCCTTCACTACGAGCATTTGGACGAGAAAAGGCCAAATTGACAAAAGCTTGTGCATTTTTGCACCAATTTGTATTAGGACCTGTAGCACTCCAATCATCATACATCCACCTACGATCCCTGCTCATTGTTGCTTGTATTATTAGCAAGTATAAATTTTGGATGAAATTAATTTTTTTCAACTATCCAACATTTCTTTTTATTCAAAAATTGTAAAACTTCCACAAAATGCAAATGTATTGTGACCAATATGCAGTTCTTAATTAACATGCAATTAACTAATCGTACCACTGTAATAAAGGGAGTATTACTTCTAAAATTAGCACACGCACAACATTGGTGAAGGAGAAACTCCATCAGTAAGAGCTGTGCATATGTCAAATTTGTATACAATTAAAGAACACAAAGGCCTACTCACATGGAGGCAATGACCTGCTTGGAGTGATCAAATGCAGCAATGGGCCAGGTCAACAGGTGTGTGCTATATTATCTGCATGTATTGAAGAGTAACAGTTATAGACAATGTATTATCTAGGCATCTAGCCTCATATATTTCTCTAATATCAAAAGAAAATAAGGGAAACAATTGTAGATAGAACAATATCTGCATGTATGTAAATGTACAGATTATAGGTATGTATTATAGATCGTATATACATACACAGATTTCTTCACCATCAGAACTTAGAAGACAATATCGAAGTAACAGAGAAAAGAAAAGGCCCTGAACACAATTGAAACACTTTGTGTATATACACCACAAGCAACATCAGACTTATACATCTGGAACACAAACCCAAATAGCAATTCATGTTTACCCCAGAGATAATAATGTTCCAGATTTATAAACCCATACACATTACAGATCGATTTTCTGTAATATTAACTGACACCAAGAATTCACTAAATGTCTTCTACAAGAAAAGAATAGATCGAACAATTTATATGGAAACACACCACCTAAATCGGATGTCTTTGGGGGTTACAGTCAACAGAACTGACAACAAGAAGTCACTAAATGCCTTTTAGAAGAAAAGAATAGATTGAACAATTTATTTGGAAACACACCACCTGAAATCGGATCTGTCGTTGGGGGTCACAGTCAACAGCAAGAAAGTGACTCCGTCGATTCAACCAACACAGAGATAAAGCTGAAGAGGATTTTCTACCAGGCGCCGCCAATATGATCATTGGTGGAGTCAGCACTCAGGAGGTGCGACGATGAGAGTTATGATCCTAATCCCATCACCTCCAGACCTTATGGGCGGTGGCTTAAGGAGGGGAACAGCAGTTAGAACCCCTAAACCTCGGAGCACATCTAAATAAGGCGGGAGCTAGATTTATTTTGGCGGGGAATACCAGAAATCTGCACTTCTTTGCCCGCCATGCTGGCTGTCGGCGCCAACCATAAGGAAATTTCTATGGGGTCACGCCGGTTCCTGGGGCAGCAAAAATATAGGCAGCTATGTAAATATATATAGTTTATTTAGTGAGGACCACTAATTGATTATCCTTGTGTTCCTTTCTCGATGTCCATTATCAGGTCCTCCCTCCTCCCAACAAACATCTTTGACTAAATATATACTAAAAAAATTATTAATATTTTATTGTATATAATTAGTACTATTAAAAAAATCTTTAAATCTAGTTTTTTAACAAATTTATTTAGAGATGTAAATATTATTCGTATTTACTACAAATTAAGTTAAATATTCGGTATGCACACCAACATGACAGTCATTTAGGGATGAATGAAGTAGTAGTGGAGCCTGTGCAAGAGAAGGTAGAGCAAGAGCCTTTTTAAGGATGATAAGTACAATACTAAACTGATCCGAATCATTATACAGTTAGTTTATTTTGTCTCGTATCTTTGGATGACGTTATTATCTTAACTACTCCTCCCTTCGTATCATAAATAGAAGACATTTAGGACAGCGACACGGTCTCCAAAGCATAACTTTAACCATTTATTTCTTTAAAATATTTGTTGTAAAGTAGTATATATATACTTTTATAAAAATACTTTTCAAGATAAATTTATTTATATGATTTTTACATTTTTAAACTCAATAATTTATAAGTTATTCATGATTTATATTATCAATATTTGACTCAAACCTTTTCCAAAACGTCTTCTATTTGCGATACGGAGGGAGTACATATGTGACGCACAAAAAAAATTGTACTCCTGACTATTTCCGTGAATTTGAAGCTTTTTGAAACCGAAACAAATATAGTTGAAATTATTTTGTTTGATTACTCGATAGTAAATATATTACATCGACACCTAAAATGGCCTATGCGGAAAGTAGATTTTTTTTCCATTGTCTAGGAGATCGAACCTGTTTTTGGTACTTTTATCTCTATACAAAATTTATATATATTTATATAGTAACAGTCTGATTGGTAGAAATGTCTAACAAGTGGGACCCTTACAAGTACGTGAAAATTTTCAACGAATATAGAAAAAATAGAAGCAGTAACATGGGATTGGTTCTACGCGCCTGTCGATTCTGAGAAAACATACACCCGACAGCATTGTCATAGGACTATTGATAAGGGTGAGGTGGCCGGGCAACAAACACACAACCAACAGGGCTGTCACGGGCACTCAAATCAACAACAACAGCCCTGTCCATGGTATAAAACGTGACAGGCCTGTTGAGCACCATTTTCTTATCCATGATAGCACTCTTACTTATGAGATTGGCTCTCGTAGAAATTTGCATCTGTTGTAGTGCTCCTCACATGTATCTCATACTAATAGTTGTCTCCTTCCTTAAAAATTTTGCTCCACCTTTATGATAATTGTTGACAAAGGGGAGAAAGAAAGTGCTACAAAGATATATGCTAGTGGAAGGGGGAGTAACAAAAACAAAAAGGGGATAAAAGTTTCAAGTGGTTCGAAGCTTGAACTCTTAAAATTTGAGCATACAAATAGGGGGAGCAAGCTCATAAACATGTATGTTGCATTTGAAATGTGCATACTCATATGTTTGTTGCATTGCATAAGCTATTTATATTGATATTCATGCTTATGTGATGAATGCTAGTGATAAGACTTCATTGATAAATTATTTAATTAGCATGTATAGGATTGCAACTAGACATATTGTTGTTTCAAGTTGCTCAAGAATCTTATTATAAATGTTGATCTCATGGGGTTCTTGAGTTTTGATGTATGTCTAGTGAATAATGATGCTAAGGATGGTATAACTTGTGCACTCCGATTGGTATCACGCTTCAAAGGTCCATTCTTATGCCTTAGCATCATCATTGATAGTGTTGCTCACCCATATTTCATATCTATACATATGTGCCAATTTTAGAACCAATCTCTATAACACATATGTAGGGGGAGCCAATACTATCAATGTGGTTACTCAAACTTAATTACTATCTTTGTATAGGTTGTCATCAATTACCAAAAAGGGGGAGATTGAAAGCCCTAGTTTGGTTTTGGTTAATTGATGAAACCTATTTTGGTCTAATCCTTTTATGAAGCATGTGTGTAGCTAATGGAAAGGATTATGACCAAGCCATTGGTGGAGCTAGCAAGGTGGCAACCATGGAGGATGGTGACGGCCACAAGCACTCATGTGATCAAGTGCTCTACCATTGGTGAAATGAAGAAGAGAAAAGATGCCTTGCTCAAGTGGTAGATTATTTCTCTCTTTTGATCTTGAGTATAGGCAAGCCGGACTATCAAGAGGGATATAAATTAGGCTAGCTAGATGTGGTGAAAAGTGCTCATGACGTCTAACTTCTCGTGCCACGTTGAGCGATCTAACTTTGCGTGTTACTAGGATCGAGTGGCGTGGTGAGAGCAAGTGAAAATCCTTTGAAAAATGTTTGTGAAAATGCTAACACACATGCACAAGATTGTATACACTTGGTGGTGTTGGCACATTTGCAAAGGAGAAGGTGTTGGAGTTGAATTGAATCAACTCGGAGAAGTTTCCGGAGAAGTCTTTGTTTGAAAAAAGAGAAGCGATGGATCTTGGATTGGAATTCTGTACTAATCCTTTGTGATTTGGATCTTGTATTCATGTGGGATGTGTAGCCCTCTGAATAAGCTTTCCAAAATGTCCAAGATCATCGAAATCGGAGTTCGGAGCTAAGAGTTATGGTCGTTTTAGCGCGGAGGTCAGTTTTGGCCTAGAGGTAGTACCGACCCTACTACCGACCCTGAGGCCGGTAGTACCGCTATAACCTCGGTACTACCGACCCCTCCGCGAGCAGATCGCAAACTCTCTGTTCGGGGGAGTTTTTGGCCTACCGGTAGTACCGCCATAACCTCGGTAGTACCGGGCTCGGTAGTACCGACCAGGTGTCGGTAGTACCGAGGTTCGAAGTGGTTTTTCAGGCTCTCTGTGTAGATCTAGTTTTGGCCTAGAGGTAGTACCGCCATAACCTCGGTAGTACCGACCCTACTACCGACCCTGAGGCCGGTAGTACCGACCCTACTACCGACCCTACTACCGACCCTCGGTACTACCGACCTATGGGGTCGGTACTACCGACCGTGGCGCAGTTGACTTGTTTAAGTAGCCGCTCGACCGGCTCCCAACGGTCACCTCTCCCATTCTTTGCGCCCAAACTCAAGAAAGAGAGCTCCCAAGTGTTGACTAACCTCCTCTCTCTCCCCTTTGATTCTAGAGTGAATCTTTGCAAGCTTTGAGCTAGGGAAGTGAGATTAGAGAGTGAGAAGCATTGATCTACGTCTTGAGCACTTGGATCCACATCATCTCTCCGCTTGATTTTGTGTTCTTTACTCTTGAGTTCTTGGAACCTCTAGCGGTTAGTGTTCTTCGGTCGTTGCCCGTGGTTGACTCATTTGTGAGGGCACTCCGAAGTGTTTGTATTACCCTCTGATTCTTAGTGAAGAAACTCAACTAGCCTTTGTGGTTGCTTGAGTGAGGCAAGGAGGTGAAAGAGACTCCGACCTTCGTGGTCACCTCAACAACGGGGACGTAGGCGCTTCTTAGTGAAGTGGCCGAACCTCGGATTAAATCTTGTGTCTCGTGTGCTTGTTGATTTTGCATCCTTGGATATTTTGTTTGCACTCGTGTTCTTCGCGTTCTTCCTCCCTCCTCTCTCGTTCTTAGGTGTGGGAAGGCTCGATCTACTCTTTGGGGAGGAGCCACTTCTTGGATAAGGTATAAACTTCATCTACATCTTCTAGGGAAATATTGGTATGTGCTAGATCCACTTTTGCATCTTCTCTATCTCGATCTCGTAGCAGGTTTTAGGTTGTCGGTAGTACCGACCTATAGAGCCGGTAGTACCGACCTCGGTAGTACCGGCCCCTATAGTCGGTAGTACTGACTGTGCAATCTGATACTCGTTTTGAGCTTTGAGTTTCAGGTTTCTAGATTTTTGAATTGGCTATTCACCCCCCCCTCTAGTCATTCGGACCTTTCAAGTGGTATCGGAGCCAAGTCACCATTTGTTTGAGGATTTACAACCTCCGGTGTTGCAATGGCTCAAATCAACTATATGGGGAAGCCACCACATTTTGACGGCACCAACTTCGATTGTTGGAAGCGGAAGATGTGCGCGTTCACAAGGGGCATGAATAGGAAGATATGGGATGTGATCGAGCATGACTTTGTTGTGATTGACTCCGCCGATCCAACTCCAAGAGAAGAAGAGAAGCTTCAATGGAATGATGTGGCAATCAACCTTTTCTATGAAGCATTCGACATCAAAGTTTTTGAGCAAATCAAGAATCTCGAGCGTGCAAGTGAGATATGGGAAAGATTAGAGGAGACCTATGAGGGCACCAAGGCCGTGAAAAGTGCCAAGCTTTACATTCTCAAAGACAAGCTTGCCACCTTCAAGATGCAAGATGATGAAAGCATACCGGAGATGTTTCACCGGTTGCAAGTCATTGTCAATGATTTGAAGGCGTTGGGTGAGAAGGTGGATGACAAGGACTTTTCTCACAAGTTCTTGAGATGCTTGCCACCTAGGTTTGATACCTTGGTGACAATCCTTGTGAGAGAAGGGTTGGATACGGTAACCCCAAACCAAGTACTAGGTGATGTGGTCACTCAAGACACATACCGTGTGGAAAGGAATGGGGGAGCCCAAGAGGAAGAGAAGAAGAAGAAGATTGTGGCGTTCAAGGCGTCATCCTCCAAGATCAAGAGCAAGGGCAAAGCAAAGAAGGAGGAAAGTGATGATGAAGCTAGCACAAGCGACAATGAGTTTGATGATGAAGAAATAGCTCTCTTTGTCAAGAAGTTTGGCAAGTTCATGAAGAAGAAGAGCTTTGGGGCAAGAAAGAAAAGAGATTCATACAAGAGCTCAACTAGAAGATGCTATCGATGCAAGAGCAAAGATCACTTCATTGCGGATTGTCCACAATCTAGTGATGATGAAGATGATCATAAGAAGAACAAGAAGGAGAAGAAGGAGAAGAAGGAGAAGAAGAAGGAAAAGAAGAAGGGTGGATCCTATGTTGTGACATGGGATAGTGATGCTTCCTCAAGTGATGATGGTGATTCCAGTGATGATGAGAGGAAGACCACCAAGAAGAAGGCTATGGCTAGTCTTGCTATCTCAAGCAAGCCTTCTATCTTCGACGCTTCATCAACATGCTTCATGGCTAAGGCCACTAAGGTATCATCCGATGAGAGTGAGAGTGAGAGTGATGATGATGAGGAGTACTCAAAGGAGGACCTCATAAGCATGCTACGAGATGCTCACTCTTACATTGAGACTAAGAGGAAGGAGTGCAAAGAATTGCGCAAGGCCAACAAGGCTCTTGAGCAATCCTTTGATGAGCTCAAGTCTACTCATGAGAGGCTAGAGGAAGCCCATGAGAAGCTTGATCAAGCTCACACTAGGCTTAAGGAAGCCCAATCCTCCCTCCTTGATCAAAGTAAGATTGAGGATGTTGTGGAGACATGCAATGTAGGAGTAACTTGTGATATACTTGATGAATCTTTTTACACTCCTATTATTGTTACTCCTATCAATGCATCATCATCATCTAGCTCAATTAAAATGTCTACTTCTACTACATGTAACTCATCATTAGTAGTAGAAAATAAGAACCTTAAGAACAAGGTTAATGAGCTCACTCATGCCTTAGGCAATGCCTATGGTGGAGATGCCCGCTTGCTTAAGTGCTTGGGTAGCCAAAGGTCTCCACTCAACAAGGAGGGACTTGGCTATACCCCCAAGAAGGGTAAGGCGGCTTTTGTTCCTCACAAGACTCGTTTTGTGAAGAGCAACGGTCGGTTTTGCAATAATTGCAAGCAATCCGGGCATATAGAACAACATTGCTTTAACAAGAATAAAAACAAGAAGCATGCTCATGTTACATCTATTCGCTTTGATTCTTGTTATATGCTTACTAAGGGCACTAATGGTGTGAAGGCTAAGTACATTGGTGCACCCATGGTTGGCCCAAAGAAGAAGGCAATTTGGGTGCCCAAGAGCTTGGTTACTAACCTTGGAGGACCCAAAAAGATTTGGGTACCTAAAAAGAATTGATCCTTTTTGTAGGCTAATTATAAAGCCGGAGGAAGGCATTGGGTGCTTGATAGTGGGTGCACTCAACACATGACCGGAGATGGTAGAATGTTCAAATCAATCAACACTAGTGGCAATGATCATGCAAATGCTATCACATTTGGTGACAACAAGAAAGGCAAGGTCAAAGGCTTGGGAAAGATTGCAATATCAAATGACTTGAGCATCTCCAATGTGCTATTAGTGGAATCTCTCAACTTCAACCTGTTGTCAGTGGCACAATTGTGTGATTTGGGATTCAAATGCATATTTGGTGTTGATGATGTGGAGATTGTGAGTGTTGATGGAAGTGATGTGATCTTCAAAGGATTTAGATATGAGAACCTCTATTTGGTGGATTTTGATGCTAGTGAAGCTCAATTGACAACATGCTTATTCACCAAATCAAGCATGGGTTGGCTATGGCATAGACGCTTGGGACATGTTGGAATGAAGCAACTAAAGAGGCTAGTGAAGCATGACATGGTGAGAGGGCTAAAAGATGTTCACTTTGAAAAGGACAAGCTATGTAGTGCATGCCAAATGGGAAAGCAAGTTGGAAACACCCATCCAAACAAAGGAATGATGAGCACTACACATGCACTTGAGTTGTTGCACATGGACTTGTTTGGACTAACTACATATGCAAGTATTGGGGGAAACAAGTATGACTTTGTGATAGTGGATGACTATACAAGATACACATGGGTCTTCTTTCTTGTTGACAAAAGTGAAGTGTTTGGGGTATTCAAAACCTTTGTCAAGAGAAGTCAAAATGAGTTTGATAGAAGAATCAAGAAAGTGAGAAGTGACAATGGAAGTGAGTTTAGAAACACAAGAGTTGATGAGTTATGTGATGAGTTTGGAATCAAACATCAATTCTCGGCCAAGTATACACCTAAATCCAATGGGATAGTTGAAAGGAAGAATATGACACTCATTGATATGTCAAGATCTATGATTAGTGAATACAATGTGAGTGATTCTTTTTGGGCCGAAGCAATCAACGCGGCTTGCTATTATAGCAACCGACTCTATTGTCACCCTCTATTGAAGAAGACACCATATGAGCTCCTCAATGATAGAAAGCCCAACATTGCTTACTTTCGGGTTTTTGGGTGCAAATGTTACATATTGAAGAAGGGCACAAGACTTGGAAAGTTTGAGAAGAAATGTGATGAAGGGACACTTCTTGGTTACTCCACTACAAGCAAAGCCTATAGAGTGTGGAACAACACATCAAGAATCGTTGAAGAAGTCTATGATGTTGAGTTTGATGAAACCAATGGCTCACATGAAGAACAAGATAATCTAGATGATGTGAGAGGAACACAATTGGCCGAAGCTATGAAGAACATGGACATTGGTGATATTAGGCCAAAGCAAGTGATTGACATTGAAGATGACAAAGATCAAGTGCTCTCACCTCCAACCATGCATGGCAATGATGTTGCAAGCTCTAGTGGTTCTCATGATCAACAAGATGCTAGTAGCTCTCAAGTGGCTCTAGTGGTTCTGCCGATCGATCCGACGGAAACGATAAGCACAAACAAAGAAACAAACATCACAAGCAAACATATGTTGAGCAAAAGGGTTACTCTCAGGTTGGTCACTTTTAGATTATTTTAGAAGAGGTTTCATAATTTTCGGAGCTAAAACATGAAAGATATGAGTTTTATAAGTTTAAACATATAGGTTGGAAATTAATAACTATTTTCTATAATCATTTTTGGAAAACTAATTATGGGGTAAAGTTACTGAGTGCATGTAGTTTTTTAGGAATTTTTCTGGAATTTTTCTCTAAAGGGAAATAGGTTTTCTAGCCTCTTGTGTACACTAGCCGGGTGCACCTAGCAATTTCTAACGCGACTGTGAGGAGGGGTTCCACTGGTCTTTGGCACTGTGCCGTGGTCTTGTACCCCACTGTCACTGGTTCGCGTGGACCGAGCGCACAGAGGAAGGGAGAGAGTTCCCGGTGTGGCTTACATGTGGGTCCAGCGCGTCGGTCACCATCGGTGGCTGACACGTGGGTCCTCCACGTCATCCAGGCGGCGACGCCGTTCGGCTTGCCCGGAGAACAGAGGAAAGCTCCTTCCTCGCCGGAGCTGGTTCTGCCGGCGGCGTGAGCACCTCCCGGCTTCATCTAACAGCGTATGGTCTCTCTCCTCGCATCCGCGCACTCGTCCGTCTGTTGGAGAGGAGAAATGAGGCACCGTGTGGGCCTCGGTGGCTCACCGGAGCCCCCGGCCGTGACGGCCGCACGCTCTCGCGAGGAGCTAGGCTAATAGCTCGTGCTAGTTCTTGCTCGGGACCCAGTTAGGTGTGCGTGAGACGCCTGGGTACCTTCTTGCCCTGGCCAAGCTCTTGCCGAGCGCCCCTGTCACCTATGGCGGCTTGGCGGAGAGCCTGCCCGATAGTGGGGCTACACCGGGTGGTAGAGATGGGGATAACGAGGGGAAAGGAAAGGGAATGGGTCGATAGGGCTTACCCTCACTCCAATTCGACCGTCGGAGCTCTTCTCTGTCCTCAATCGAGCCCGAGTTCACCGGCGATGGTGTGGCTCCGAGTTGGGGGAAACTAGAAATTTGGGAGGAGGGAGGTGGTAGAGGTAGAATGGAGGTGGTGATGTGGTAGAGAAGTTCTCTGCGGAGCTTGTGGTGCCACCAATTCGGAGTGGGGTGCCTTTTATAGGCCAGCAATGGCGGTGGAGGCCATGGCGGTTTCATGGAGATATTTTCTCCGCGTCGTCGGCGTGTTCCCGAGCTTCAGAGAGTTCCCCGGTGGTTGGTGCCTTACTCCTCTCGCTCGGTCTTGCCTCTGGTGAGGCGGTTCCTCGTCATAGCTTGTCAAGACATTAATGGCTTCGGTGGAATTACACGGCGGCGCCGCTCTCCTTCTCTCTGTCTTCCCTGTCTCCGGTCCACGACCGTACCCAATAGTAAGGCAGTGGAGGGGTCTCGATGAGACATCTCGTCGGAGCTCTCGCGAAGGTCGTCTCCTCCATCGATGACGGGGTCCACGGCAGGGTCGCTTCTTGTCTCGTCCATTCGCCCTGGAAGGGATGAAGCTGACGTTGTGGTCCCACCTGTAAGCGGGTAGGAGGGAGAGGTGGAGTGGGGTTGGCCGGGCTGGCGTGGGCGCCGTCCGCTCGGTGGTCTGGGCCGCGGCCCGTGAGGGCGCGAGGCAGGAGGGGGAGAGGCATGGGGAGTGGGCCAGGGGGTTGAGGCCCACGTCGGATTTTCCTCTTCCTTCTATTTTTTCATTTTTCCTCTTTCTTATTTCCTTTTCTTTTCCCTTTGATTCAAATTCCTTTTGGGTTTTTGAAATCAAACTGAGTTTTCAACCAAGTGTTACCATATTGCTCAACACTTATCACACATCAAGCAAGAAAAGATTTTATTGTCCTATATTATTCTAATTATGTTTCCTAAAAGTTAAACTAGGTCAAGTTTTAATTTGATTCAAAATTTTAGTGATTTTCAAAACTTGGAAAATTAGGGGTGTCACAAGGGGAGAAGGTGGATCTTCAACCTCTCAACATCACCCACATAGGGCTCTCAATCTCTCCTAGCAATTTTAGCTCAAATCATGGGGGAGAGAGAGGAGAGGATGAACCCTAGCTCACCAAGAGCAAGAATGGGGAGAGCAGTGAGGAAGAAGAGGACTGAACACCCCTAAATCCCCTCTGCTCACGCATATGACCGCTGGGGCATCTGGATCTCAGCTGAACCGGAATATCCGGGTAACAGCTCTTCCTTATAAGACGAAAATGGACCACCAAAAATGGACCAGTCCGAACATAATATCCGGCTAGGGCCGAATATTATTCCAGCTGGACCTTCTCTGTTAGGCGCAACTACCAGCTCCTTGTTCTAACTTTTTAACCCTTTTCAATGTGCTAACTTTCCCACAAATTACCAAATTAATTTGGCACTAAAGTTAGCAATTTCATAAAGAATTTTTAGGGTTATTCCCATCAATCTCACCACGTCACTGAGCGCAATGCATATGCACATGAAACTCACACTTAGTGGCACTAGATAACCGTTGCAACTAAAGATTTCTCCTCTTTATAGTACGGCTATCTATCCTAAACCCGGTCTATTTCTTCTCTACTCAACCTTAGACCGGTAAAATGAAATGCCCTACAAATATACATTTGCCTTGCGCATTCCATTTTATCTCCTTCATTGTTGATGCAACACATGCACCAACCTTGATCACCAAATGATATGAGTCACTTCATATCATCATATGGCCTCCATGGTCCATCGATCTTGACCTTACTTGCTCTTCACCATTGCTTCGGTCCTTCGGCGCCAAGTCTTTGCTCAAGCCTCCCGACACTCGGTACCAACGGCTTCAAAGCCTCCAACTTGCCCTTCACCTTCGCAATCGGTCCATCAAGCCAAGTCTTGCCTTGATCTTCACCATCTTAACCACATGACTACATGCCATGTCACATATGCAATAAGCTCCTTCTTCACACATTTGTACCTGTGGACTAATCTCCCGTGTATCTCACATAAACGTAATTAGTCCACCTAGGTTGCCACTCAATTACCAAAACCAAACAAGGATCTTTCAATCATCTTGAGACCTTGATTTCCTCTCCGCGACCATCGACGATGAGATCCATGACTCAGAGTCACTGTCCTTGTCGGAGAATCCTAGAAGCACCTCTCCTGATAAAATTGACGCCTCCAACGGTGATTTCGTCACAACGATCATTGAAGTCATCGCAGGATACATGATCCCAACTGAAAATCATATGATTTCACCGGAAATTTATTTCGACTCAACCTTAAGACACTAAAAAACTATATGGAAAAAAGATAGGTTCCTCCCTTGAGACATTGGAGAGGAAGAAGGTGACAGGCCCTAGGCACGATAGTGGCGGCGGCTCTACAAGTGCAGCTGCTCGTATACACATATTGACATACACCTTCACACTTACGCTCCAACCCCCTCAATTATAGTATTTCTTGACTTTTCTAAATACATTGCTTTAACACTTAACTACGTAAGTAAATGTAGTTATGTCTAAGTGCCTAATAGAAACTATATATTTAAAAGAAAACAAAACATATTACACAAGATAGTACGCAAAAATACATTGTATGCGTAAATGAATTACAATTATGCACATGATTTTCACATGTGGATATAATTACACGTGAAGAAATCTAATTTGGCATCAGCGTCGCACTAGAATCGGTAGTTATAAGTTATAAAGAAAACATAAAGAAAACAAAAAATATCACAGACCTGACATCACTACTGGATTCGGATCCAGCAGTGTTCGTTCGAGTTATAAGTCGACTTTAATCCATATGAATCGATTGTAGAACAATGTTTTTTCTCTCTCTCCCGCAGAAAATCAGTTGTTTCAGTTTACCGGGTGGCTTATAAGTCCTGTTGAACGGAGCGATAGCAGTCGGCAGTAACCCAACAATGATAAATGATAGAAAACACGTGTTTTCAAGATTTGAACTGAAGATCTCAACGTTCTCTCTCAAGCTAACATCCTTACTAGTTGAGCTACGAAACATTTATGACTAAGATTGATGCTACTATTTTAATTACATACTATGGATCTATGACACTGAACGATTTGAAATGAAAAAGTTGTTAACTTTGTAGGTCTTGTCAATTATTACAACTTTGATGTCGGCTCCGTCTTAAATATGATATGAGAAATTATATTAAATATTTAGACATATATATAAGTCATCACAAATAAAAAAAAGTTGTTAATTATCTTTGAACTCTATAAATTTAGTACAAATCTTACCTCGATCCAACCAAATATGAAAAAAATTATTTTGGGTACAAAACAGACTACAGTATTAATGCCAATTGGGTTATATTATCAGTGCCGCTTCTAAAGCAACTGACACTGATAGTTGGACACTAGTAGTTGCCTATTTTGTGGTAGCGACCACTCTATATTTTGAATCTCTTACTTTTTATGAACCATCATTTGTGGGTCATTCCTCCTTTACCGTAGATGTGAATTGTAAAGTTTTGTATTACAAGGAGTAATCTGCTGTTCACCACACGATGATGCCATGTGAAAGTTGGCAGCATATTTGTCTTGGAAACCGTGAATTTTAGAAATAAGCATGGGAATTGGCAACAAATCAGCAAGTGGGCACCCTCTTTCTTTATGACACGGCAAAGTAGTCCTTGGATCTGCTAAGACATCGATCTGGCAAATGTTCTCTTTCAAAAGATCACCGTTCCACAGAACTCGATCAACTTCTCCAAATGTTTGACATTTCAAAGCACTTATTCCCTCCTTTCTAAAATAAGTGTTTCCTCCATATTAGTAAAAGATGTCGTCTCGGATAGTAACACGGTCTCTAAAATATAACTTTAACTACTTATTTCTTTTAAAATATTTGTTGTAAAGTGGTATATGCATATTTTTATGAAAGTACTTTTCAAGATAAATTTATATATATGATTTTTATATTTCTAAACTCAACAACGTAAAAGTTATTCATAATTTATATTCTCAATGTTTGAACTAAACCTTGTCCAAAACGACTTCTTTTACCAACAGTATCATTCTCATTTCTCAATGAGTCATGCTTTTAACTTTAACTAAATATATAAAAGGCATTAATATTTATAGTATACAATTAGTGTTATTAATATTTTTACAAATATAATTAACTTTAAGAAAGATTAATCCGTACGATTACTATAATGTCACTTATTTTTGGAACGTACTCCCTCCGTCCTAAAATAGAAGACGTTTTGGGTGTTCGTGCCACAAGTTTGACTAGATTTGTATAAAATGTGTGCAATATTTGTTTCTCTAAATAATTTTGTTAAAAAACTAGATTCAAAGACTTTTTCCATGATATTAATTATGATACTAATTGTTGATATTATTATTTATAATAATTGTAGGCAGTTGTTTCTCGGAAGCGAAAATGACTTTTATTTTGGGACGGGGGAGCAGTTGTCACACCCGGTTTTAAAGAACAAAACCAGGTTCACCATATGTGTACCCAGGAAGTCCACACATACAGCAACAGAATAAAGAATATCAGAAACAATGCTATTATATAACGTAAACATAACTATATTAACACTTACATTTAATCGGAGTATAGCAGAACGATTACTAATCTTCTCTTCCTGCTCCATTCTTCACAGGGACGGCTGACTGGGGGTACATACGCCTAACACTCCATAGTAACTTAAACCATGTTCCATCCTCTGAGTAGCTTCTACTAATGACTGGAGGTGTTGGGAAATAGCAAGAGTGAGCACATATCGTACTCAACAAATATAACATGGGGTTCATGCGGCTCAAAAAGCTGACACGGGTTTAACTGCGGAAGCTTTTAGTTGGCATAATTTAAGCATTAAATAGCATCAAAGTATATCCATCCCAATTTAAACATATGATCAAGTAAACATGTACCATTGGATAAACATATCATCATCATCATTATCATTATTTATAGCAACAACTATACCATAAGAATTCCAGGCCGCTCGTAACCGTGAGCACGGCTGATATATCAGTTTTACACTCTGCAGAGGTTGTACACTTTACCCGATGAGTCGTGATATCCAGATGCCCGGGTTAATTACTCCCATAACACTTCCGAGGTGAGCGGGCAGGATACACGCAAAGCCTTTCAAAGGTTCGTCTAACAAGTTAGGGCCGCTAGGTCTTAAGGCAAGGGGAAGAAGGGTCTCTCAACCTTGCGGCACGCAGGCAAAGTGAAAGTAGCCGCCCTAAATCCAGCTCGTCAAGCGCCTTATGCGCCCTTTCGGGTAACCACTAACAAGCTAGAAAAGGTCCTCATACTGAGCTAAGGTCAGAGCCATATAACTCTCATGGTTGCACTGTAGTCCCGGGTGATCCCTTATAGTAGTTCCTAAACCATGTTGCTATAAAAGTCATATTTTAACATGTCACATATATCATTAAAACAAATTTACATGATCATAGTTTAAGTTGAGCACTAGCATCAAGCTATCCAATGCATACCCATGGTTAATCAAGGTACAAGATCAAACATCTAGGATAAGTCTATATAGGCATCAAGGTAGACACATGCAATATGAATTAAGTGATTACGGTGAATAGGTAACAAGGATGGTCCCATGCTATACTTGCCATGATTAATTGCTCAACCCTCATAGCATCAGCTTTTAGTCATCCTCTTCTGATCTTCAGTATACACAAACGGTCCTCGTCTACTCGTAGCAAACACCACACATAGACAAACATACAAGCACACGAAAAGAGAGAACTAAGAACAATACACCATACAAGAGAGAACATCGTACTAAAGAAAAGCTAGGTACTACGGTCGCTAGAAACAAGAAACGTCGGTAACGGAATTATCGTTAAAAAGACATGACTACGAAGAGTTTTATATTATAAAAGTAACAACCACAAGCTTATTTTATTTTAGTTAAATAAAAAGATATTAACTCAAATCAGGTAAAAACATATTTTAATTTCAAGATCAGATTAGTCTAGTCATATTTTACAAGTGATCACATATGAGTCAAGCCAATTAAATATTTAACTTGAAAGATAAAGGTCTTGTGACTTAATCTAGTGAAAACATTTATGTTTCAAAATTAAATTAAGCATAGAATTAGTGTTGATACTAATATTTTATTTGATAACATATGTCATATTTATTTAACCAAGTTATACTTTCTTATATAATAGAAATAAATGCAAAAGAGAGCATATAAACAGGTTATATATGGTATGTATTTAAACTAAGCAAATTAACTTTATCTTTGTGACAGAAAAGAAATATGTGTGAGCATCTAATCAGACTGTATGTGACATGATATTTAACTAAGCAGATTATAATTTAGTAAATACACATTTAAGTTTCCATTAGTCAAGTTAATACCCAATTATAAAACATTAGATATTAAACACTAGATTGCTTTTAATTAGAAAAGTATTTAAATAGTTATTAATCAAATTAACATTTGGATTAATCAACCATAATTAAAAGACATGATGAACATTATCACTAACATATAGATCACATCGACGTTAATCTAATGCAACTTGAACAAGATAAAATGAAATTAAACTTAAATTACTTTTAATTAAAAGCTAATAAGTAAACATTAACTAAATTAATTATTTATATTAAAATTTAAGTATTATGCAAAACCTATAATTATAACAGTATACTAATTACAAGATAAAGAGTTTTAAAAACCGATCTACGCCTCACTACGATGACACTGACGCGAAGAACACGCTAATCGGAGCTATAACGTAAAAGTTATGATCTAATCAAGATTAAAAGATACTAGTTACTAGATTAGATCTAACTCAAATTTTAACTGTAGAGAACAGTAACACAATTAGATAGACCTTAATGAGACGAATCTAACGTAATTAAAACGGACTAAAACGGTATTGAAACGAATGTAAAATGAATAAACGATGGATGATTAAGGATTAACGGAAAAAACGTAATTACCAACGTCCTCAGCTCGGTCGTTTCCTGCTCCTCATGTACGTGAACTCCTGAGGTTGCTGCTAGCGCTTGGAGAGAGGGGATCGGCCTGGTCTGATGGGTCAGGGGGCCGGCCGATGGCCACGACGCACCGTGAGGATGCAAGCCACCTGCCCGGTGCCCGACCGAAGGAGAAGGGCCCGATGCGGATCTGTTTCGGCCTGGAAGGAGCTGCGGTGGTCACTGGTCGGAGTTCTTGATGATGACGACGACAGCAGGGACGATGACGATGACGAGAAGCGAAACCAGACGAGAGAAATTTATCACCTTGGTTCCCAAACTAGAGGCTCCCTTTACGGTGGATTTGATGTGTTTTGGTCAAAGGGTTGGTGCGCTTATATGAGAAGGAAAAGTCTTTACCTCTACATCAACTAGCGATATGGTACTACTTAATGTTGTAACTCCCACCTTTACTAATGGGCTTAAATAAATATAAAACCCAATAGTAAATAAAGACATGGATATTTAGAATTTATTAGGATTATTGCACATGGGCTTTGTGGGAGGGAGGAAAAAAGACAGATTTTATTATTTTCGTAATTATTTAATTTCTGGATTAAAACAATTCTAGAAAAGTCTAAAATTGATATTTAAGCCAGGGAAAAAAAATACTCCAATGGCTCCGAAAATTCAGAGAAATTCTCAGAGACATTTGGAGACATGAGGAACTCAATTAAAATATTTGGAGCTCATGAAAAGATATTTTGGGACATCTAAAAATTAGATTATACTCCCAGAAAAATAAGAAAAAGTGCCCGAAAAAGCTAGAAAACTTCTCGAGGGGGATTTTGGAGATACGATGATGAATGATGAGCACCAAGGAACGATTTGAAGTAGAAGAAAAAATATTTTTTTTGGAGATTCCAACAGAAAGGTTGAGCTCGGAAACAAAGAATTTGGTTATAGGATAAGACATGGACAAGACGGAGAAAGATAAACGACTTACTAAACGTGTTTTGGAAAACTTTACTTACTCGCAACACAAGACAAAACAACAAGCAACCATCACATCAAGCATAACCCGTCAAATTATTTTAGCAAAAAATTTGATATTCATATTTTCCTATGACTATATTTGCACTAGCTCAACTAAACTTAGTAAATTTTATACAAATATTGAAATCATAAATTTTATTTAGTATTTTCTATTCACAGCCTAAAATCAGAAATTTTGGGATGTGACAGCAGTAACTAGTAAGTATAGTAGTACTAGTAGAAGCGACTTCTACCAAAAGCGAACGTAGCCGGTGTTTTTTTTTGAACTTTAGATTCAACCTAGGGAGAATTAGGTGTATGCCCTGAAAAAAACTCAATTTAAGTATTTAGCCTTTTTTTTTGAATTTGGTTCTATGGCCTCAGATCAAATTTTATTTAGGTGTATAGCCTTCCGTCCATTCAGACATGTAACGGTGTTAACTCGAGTGGTAAAAAGACCATATTACCCCTGACAGAAAAATAGAGTTTTATTTGTTCATTGTATATTTTTTTTGTACATTGATATATCCATATTTATATATATGGAAATGAGAATACTTTTTGAATAATATTCTCATTTCCATATATATAAATATGGATATTTCCATATTTATATATATGGAAATGGGAATATTTTTTGTATAATATTCTCATTTCCATATATATAAATATGGATATATCAATGTACAAAAAAATATACAATAAACAAATAAAACTCTATTTTTTCTGTCAGGGGTAATATGGTCTTTTTACCACCCGAGTTAACACTGTTACATGTCTGAATGGACGGAAGACCATACACCTAAATAAAATTTGATTTGAGGCCATAGAACCAAATTCAAAAAAAGAGGCAAAATACCTAAACTGAGTTTTTTTAGTCATACACCTAATTCTCCCTTCAACCTATCAACCGGTTGATTATACTGTAGTTCTGTGGCATTGAAATCAGTCAATGCATCACGTCTTGCCTAGAAGGGCGCCTCTTCGCTGTTCGTCTGAACGAGTGAACGTGCAGCACACCCGACGGACGCTGCGGCCCAAGCAGGAGGACTACAGGACAAGGCCTAGTGAGAGAACAGACTCCAAGAAAGAGTGCGGACAGAGGGTGTCAGGCACCGCAGGCGAGCGTCACGTGTGAGCGCACCGCCCGATCGCACTGTAGAAATGGCTTCGCTTCCGTGACCAAGCACCAGCGCCAGCTGCCCCCACAACGCTCGCTCATGGAATGCACCATGGCCATGCCATGAGCCCATGCGCCAGGGGAGCACTCGCAGATGGCAATGCCTCAGTGCCTCAGTGCTGCCATGTGTGCCACAGTGGGGACCCGCGGCCACGGCCTGGCCATTGGCATGGGGTCCATGGCTCGAACGTGTTCATCGCTTGCAGGGCAGCTTGTCAAATGCCACGGGACCCCTTGACCACGACCCCAACCAGCACCGTCTCTTGCTCGTACTCAAGAGTCAAGAGCCAATGGAATACTGATCCGTTGAGGGTCCGGGACGGTGGGGCATTTCTGGCAAATAAAAGGAGGAAACAAGATGGTGACTACTCCCTCCGTCCCTAAACAATTGTCACCGTTAGTGTGCGTGCCACGTGTTTGACTTAATTTGTAGAAAATATGTGCAATATTTATATCTGCAAATAATTTTGTTAAAAAACTAGATGTAAAGATCTTTCCGATGATACTAATTACTTAACATAAATATTAATATATTTTAATATATAATTGCCGACAACTTTTTATCGGGAAGCGAGAGAACGACACTTATTTAGGGACGGAGGGAGTACTGACTTGTAGGTTAATACATGGCAGGTATACAATACAGGTAGGGTAGTCCTTTTTTAGGACCAAATTAAAAGGACCCATAGCAAGTCATTGTGTAAAATTCACCGTAAAAGCTCCGCAAAAGTTGGTTTAGTTATCATTTTTTTTTTTGTTACAAAAACTGAGCTTTTGTTCGCTTGAGCTATAATCTAACTTTAACGTGTACAAATCAATCGTGGAATAGTATTTTACTCTCACAACAAATCAGTTCTTTCAACTTATCAGTTGGCTTATAAGTCCTGTTGAACAAAGCCTAAGTCCTAATCATCATCACTTCAAAACCCACAGACACACCCAAACCCAGTGCACGCCTCGGCACATGCTTAGCCTGATGGACTTTTAGAACCATAAATGTAACCTTTATCGAAGCTATATATTTTTAAGGATGCAAGCTAAACCTTTTTAGGGATTTTACTAAGAATTAGGGATAAAAACTTAAATGTTCCCGTATTGAGGCCTCGTTTGATGTTACTCCTGCTCCAGCATCAGATCGAGTCAGAGGAGGTGCGCCAAACATTTATGTGAGGGGTGCTTCTAGTGCCGATAGAGGAGTCAGGGCTATTTTAGTTGTATATATGGACCTGAAGCTCTATTTTGTCACTCCAACTCTGACTTCAGCGAAGGAGCTATGAGCTATGAAAGTATAGTGGTAATTGTGTATGCAATTTTCATACTCATGTTATCTATATCTATACTTAACCTAATCTATATCTATATCTATATCTATAGCTATATACTTAACCTATATCTATATCTATTATAAAAGCAAACCCGACTAGCTTTCTATCTCAACATGCAAGTTATCCATGTCATCTCCAGCCAAGTGCTACATCACCCTCCACTATTTTTCAATCTCTTCATGCACAATATCCATATCATAGCCTACTAAACACAATTACTATTTGCAATCTATCAAAAACATCAAGGCACACACAATGTTATTTGTTTTAATGTTTCATCGTCTTATAATTTGATATAATATTTTTTTAGTTTTTTAATTGATTTTGTTTGTACCTTGACCAATAATTTTGACCATATTGATACAAGCAGGGGCGAATCTACAGTAATTTATCGAGGCCCGGCAACCCCGATAAAATTTGTAAAATCCTTAGTAAATTAATGTTCATACTTAAGAAAAATTTATATCACATAGTGAAGTTGACCCCGATGACCCCAATAACATTTTTGGCTAGATTCGCCACTGGATACAAGGTAGCTAGGTCCAACTTACATATGCAATGACTCTGGATATCTACAGGCAAGCTATCTACGTTGGCGAGCGAGCCAAGTCACACGCTAAAATGCATTTAGGTGGCCACCATATACCTATATCTTTATGTGTGCTATCTACAACAACGTCTAGCGGTCCGCTAAAATGCAGTTTTGATAACTATCTCTTCATGCTATACACGCCGGCCAACAAGCGACATCACCCAAACATGCATTTAGCTGGCAACATCATCCACGAACAAATATTTATATTTGTCTGTCACACTTTATGCAAGCTATATATTCATACTAATGAGGTGCATTAGACAATTATTATAGCTCATTCATTTTCCATTTACAAATCCTCCAATGCCCACAATAACATGTGAATATATATAGATATGCATGCACAGAAAACATTGGTGAAAGGATCAAGATGCTCAAGAGGGGGGTGAATTGGGCTTTTCTAAAACTTTAGCAAAAATTAAAACCTATTAAGCCCAATTAACCCCCTTGTGCCTAGAAGTGTGTTTCTTTCTATTCTACCACACAAAAGACAATGTCTATGTCATTCCTACTCTAGCAAAGCAATTCAATAATGAAAGAACAACAAATATATTGCGGAATTGAATTGCTCAAAGGTAAATGCGTAAGTAAAGGAGTAGAGATGACAAGACGATCTTTTTGCCGAGGTATCGAGGTGTCGACACACCCCCTAGTCCTCGTTGGAGCACCCGCGCAAGGGTATCGCTCCCCCTTGATCCGCACAAGGATCAAGTGCTCACTACGAGTTTATTCTTCGCCACTCCGGCCCGGTGAATCGCTCGCTACCGGTCACAACTTGACTTGGGTCATCCACAAAGCCTCTGGATGATCACCAAGCTCTTCGATCACCACCAAGCCGTCTAGGTGATGCCGATCACCAAGAGTAACAAGCTAGAACTCTCACTTGACCAAGACAAGGCCAAAGAGATGGATGGATGCACACTTGCTACTCAATTCTCACTAGGAGGTCAATAATTCTCTTAATTAGCTATTCTCTCAACCTCACTAGGGCTCTTGCACTTTCTCACACTCACAATGTGTCTCTCAGCAGATGGAAGTGGCAAGAACACTCTAATGGAAGAGGGGGAGGAGTATAAATACTCCCCCTAACCGGCCATCCAAAAGAGCACTGAACAGGTGCTTCTGCGGGGCATCAGACGCTCTGATGACCTCGACCAACGGTCGACTCTACAACCTGTCAAACAACTTAAAGGAGCATCGGACGCTGGGCAGCGTCCGATGCCACCATAACAGACGCGTCCGATGTGGTTTTACCCTCTCTGGAACCTCTCTGCATGGACATCGGACGCTGGCCCTCAGCGTCCGATGCCAGCGTCCGGTGCTACCCCAAGTTCACTCGCAAGTGAACAGTGGCACGGGCGCGTCCGATGTGGCAACACCGGAGCGTCCAATGCCATGCACCAGACTAAACCCTAGTCTGAGTGAGCATCGGACGTGTCCAATGCCCACCAGGCCAGCGTTCGATGCCCTTTTCAACGACAAAACCAACTCGGATCGCGACGCGGCGTTAACGACTTTTCATCCTTACGACATAAGGCATCTCTCTGAGCTACCTAGGGCTATGAAATAACAAGTGTGCACCACACCTACCTCAATAGACTCATCTAGGTCAAGCTACTGATTCACGCTCCCCTTTATAGTACGGCCAAAGGAAAAACAAAGACCTAAGACTACCTAAGTGTCCTCCAACTCCATGTGACACTTAGCCTAGCATATCACCGTCTTCGTCGTCCGTCCTTTGAAAACCGAAGCCATTTCCATCGCCAGGGGACATGAACTCCATATGCCCGTATCGTCGCCATTACCGTGACCTAACTCATCCTTGTTTCTGCAAAACACACGTTAGTCACAGTAATCTTGTGTTTCATCCAATCACCGAAACCCACTAGGGGCCAAGATGCGTTCAATCTCCCCTTTTTGGTGATTGATGACAACACTACCTTGAGTATAGAGATAAGAGGTTTTCAAATCATGACATGTATGAACTTGCAATTTTTAAGAGAAAAAGATTAGAGGCAAGCTCATACATATCATGCCAACATCCTGCACTCAACAAGTTAGAGTGAATAGCAAGTGCAAGAGTAAAGAGCTCGAATACATGACAAGTGAGAATTAAGCGCAAGTAATCGAGTGAAACAAAATGATATGTCATATAATATAACATAGTGAGCACATACATGTCATGAGGTCCATAGCACACATATATAGCATAAAAACGAGCAAAAGATGTGATATGTAAAGAGCGTATGTGAAACATAACAAAACAAAAGATGCAAATCCCTCTCACATTGCTCCCCCTATCGCTATACTCGACCCACTCTCCCCTTTGGCATCAAGCGCCAAACTAAGCGTCGGAGGGCAGAGGTGGTGCAGACAAATCAGGAGCAGACTCTGGAGAGCGCTGGGTGAACTCAAACTGTTGTAGAATAGCCTCGGAGTCTGAAGAAGAGTCGCCGGTAGCCTACTGACCCTCTAGAGCTGGAAGCTGCGGTGAAGCAGTCCGGGTCGGCTCTGGCACTGACTGCTCTGCTGCTCTGTCTGCTCTGGCTCTGTCGCAGTCTCTGTAGCTGTGTCAACCTGAGTGTAGGAATGCGGAAGCTCGTGTATCGTAGATAACTCACGATGAACAGTCGTGGTCGTCTCTGACTGGACGGGCTCGGTCTGCTCTGAGGATGCGACGGAACTCGGAAGAGTCTCAGTAGTAGAAGTCACTGGAGCCATCGACGTCTGCACTGGATCCTGAAGATCAGGCGTGGGAAACCCAGTGAGCTCACTGAAGCTAGCCGACAGGTCCCGTGTCACTGTGGTGGTCGTCGCATACAAGGACTCTATTGGTCGGGGAGTGAAGCCAGTGCACAGTGGACTGAAAAGCGGGGCCCTGCCTGGTGGTGTAGTGAAGCTCGTGAAGTGAGAAGAGCTGGGGCCAAAAGACTGCTGTGGCTGACCGAACTTCTGAGGTGGCAGTGGGACCGGGTGCTGCCACTGAAGCTGCTGCTGCTGCGGAGGAGGCTGCTGCCACTGCCACTGAGGCAGACCACTCATGATCCTCTCCATGAAGCTCAGGGTCTCCTGTTGAAGCTCCATCATCTGGCGCTGCAGGGCATCTGACCGCTCCTATGCCTGCTGCTGTGCAAGTGCCTGCTGCTGAGCTAAACGCTGCTGCTTCTGGGCTAGCCGCTGGACGTCCTGAGTGACTGACCTCTGCTGCTCCTCCATCCGAGAGTGTATGGCTAGCAGCGTGGGATAGGAGGAAGCAGTACTAGACGGCCCGGCCTCTCAGTCGTGAGAGCTAGGCTGAAAGCGAGGCGGGAGCTGGTAGTCCTCATCAGAGCTGATGGTGGGTGTTGACACTCAAAAGTGTCTCAAGTGTATAATGGACTCCACCATCAGGTTTTTGTCGTCAAGATAGCTGAGACCTCTTGAGAGACTTCCGACCAGGTCTCTTGAGAGATTTTTGACCAGGTAAAACTGGTCGGAGGCGGCAAGACGACGACAGAGACCAGTTACACTAAACCTGCATATACGTACAAGATGGAAATTGTATGTACATGCCTGTCGGGGGTCCGCAAAAGGGGTACCCCCAATCAACGCAAACAAATAGGGTAAACCTAGAACACCGGTTAATAACAGACCTAACTAGTCTAACCCCCTAAAAAGCCGACCCCCCGAGGCCTACGACGCTGGCCCACCGAGCCGAGCCCTCCAAGCCAGGCCTCGGGCGCACGTTCGTTTTCCGTCTCGCCCGAGCCCTCCAAGCCAGGCCTCGGGCGCACACTCGCTTTCCGTCTTGCCCGAGCCCCCCAGGCCTCGGGCAAGCGCTCCACTACCCTTCGAGCCCCCACAGTCGAACACCACACCTCGAGACCCCACGCGGGGACCTCGAGCCTCTCTGGCTCAGCGGCCTATCCCTCGAGACGTGTTTTGCCTCCCTCGAGCGGTGCAGACATCGGATGCCAGCCCCGTACCGCGCACTTAATTCATCCACCTACTCCAGTCATGTCCTCTGTGACACAACGTGTGCCACGGTGGTCCGGGGCAGAGTCAAGTCTCGTTTTCACCACAAGTATGGGCGAAAAGGCACCAGTGAAGCACTGTTAACCCACGCCCTACACTGTGGCACGTCCAAGACACGCCTCGAGGCCCAGATGCCTGCCACTCAATCGATTTTCACGGGACTTGCCCATACCTGCGGGGACTCGAGTACCCGTAGGCACCGCCTCGAGGCCGGCTCCATGCCCCTCGAGCCCTGACTACTTTCTTGCTATTGGAGGACAGGTACCTCAAGATCCGGAGGGACCCCGCCGCGTCCTGTACGTTCCGGGATGGGTGCTGTACGGCTTCCACCTCGCCGCGCCATCACGTCCACGCCCAGGATGGAGGCCACGCTTCAAGGACGCTTCAACAGCAATGCCCACGTCGGCTACAATGTCTTCGACAAGACAGGGTTCCTACCCTTCTTCGTAAGGGACACAATACACCCCGATACCTGTAATACCCTTGTGTAACCTGGCCTCCCTTTGCTCTATAAAAGGGGACACCAGGGTCCTCATTCTGGGACACGGGGACAGACACGTTAAGACACAAGTCCACACACACACGAGTCCGGACTCCGGTCCACGCTCACTGAGCTTGTATTCGCCCCTGTACAAGCACTTAGGTGCAAGTAATACAAGAACACCTCCCCCCGCTGGACGTAGGGCCTTCTTTGCCCGAACCAGATAAATCCTTGTGTCCTCTTGCATCACCATCCAGGAAGAGAAGCACGCGATCATATTACTCGTTGGTGTCGTACCCCCTGTTCGAAACACCGACAGTTGGCGCGCCAGGTAGGGGCCTTCGCGTGTCGAGTCGGTTTCTCGCCGTTTCCTGGATGGCTGCTTCGACTCCTTCGTTCTCTGCCGGCACCGTCATCTGGTTCGGGAGCCTCGGGTTCCTGGCCACTGACAACGGCAACGAGCTGACCTTGCTCTCCATGGAGGGCCCGAGTGGAGGGTGTGTCGCGCCGCCCCGTGCGAGGAGCATGGCACGTCGCCCACACCATCGCGCGTCGCCACCCCGTGAGCGGCGCCGTCGTCATCATCGTCGCCAGGCACAGGCGGCGCCGGCGGCATACACCCACCTCCCCGCGGCCAGCGCGGAGTTCCCGAGGAGGAGCTTGTCCGGCGCACGACTGGAGACTTCCGGGCGCGCCCGCGCCCGCCCAACAACTTCGCGCTCATCATGCGCACGGACCAAGAGCCAGGCCAGAGGCCTCCGAGCCGCGCACCGTCGACGCCGCCCGGCCTCCTCCCGCACGGAGTGTACCGCGCTCACCGCCGGCAGTTCCCGTTCGGCCTCGACAGCTCCGCGGCAGCCTACGCCCGCGAGCTCAACGAGCGCAGTCGGGGCCGACACCCGGCGGAGCAGGAGGAATGCCGGGCGTGCTGCTGCAGGCCATGGCCAACCTGGAGATCGTCCACCCCGCACGCGTCGACCGTGGCCTCTCACGAGCCGTCAGGCCACCTCGTCAAGCCACCTTCGGGGAGTGGTACCGCGAGCTGCAGCCCCGGCACGAGCCAAGGCGGCGCGGCATCACCAGCCCCGACTCCGACGAATACGACTACCACGACCCCGACCTCTGGGATCCCACCAGGGAGTGCTTCCAACTCGAGGGGGTCGTATGCGACACCGAGGACGAGGGCGACGACGTCAGGCCGGCGCTCAACCTCGAAGGACCCGGAGATGTGGCTGCGGCAGGCGGGTCACGTATTCACGGGAGGAACGAACCCCCAGCATCATCCCAGCGCGGCGACAACCGAGCGGCGCAACACGCGCAGCTGCGGGAGGCCATCGCCAAGGCTGAGGAGGACCGACAACGCCTGCTGCAGCTCGAGAAAACCCTAGCACAAGAACGAGCCCAGCCTCGAGGTGCCGGCGCTCGTGGCCGAGCTCGAGAGGTCCACCGGCAGATCCTCAAGGACGGGGCGCCAGCACGCCCCGAGGTGCGTTTCCCGCGAGCGGGACAGAACGTGGTGGCGGCGGCGATGCTGCTCCGCGATCTGCCCGCCGTCTCCAACCCTGACGCCAGGCGCATGCTTGGGGAAATGAAGAACCTTCTCGAGACAGCCGCTGTGCAGCAAGCCGAGAGCTCGGCGTCACGACGACGCGGAGCAGCCTCGGGGAAACTGGCGGACACGCCCCGCAACGAGCGCGAGGCATCCGTCCACCAACCTGACGCCTCTCGAGCTAGACCAGTCCGCGAACGGATCATCGACAA
The DNA here is from genome assembly GCA_009763385.1 of Coix lacryma-jobi var. lacryma-jobi. NCBI lineage: Eukaryota > Viridiplantae > Streptophyta > Magnoliopsida > Poales > Poaceae > Coix > Coix lacryma-jobi. Next base: position 32,728,735 of record CM019827.1, read on the forward strand.
CCGGCCACCTCGAGACCCCAACGACGCCCGCAACGACATCAACCGCCGGCGCAAGGACAAGGGGGCCCAGGAGCGTGGCTATAGCGCCCATCGAGGGGGGCGCTACGACAGCGACGAGGACCGGCAAGCCCTCGAGCCCCCGACCAACATCGTGAAGTATGACGGGGAGGTCGAGCCCAAGCTCTGGCTCTCGGACTTCCGCCTAGGCTGCCAACTGGGCGGAGCAAAGAACGACGACCGTGTGATCATACGCCAACTCCCACTTTACCTCTCGGACACCGCCCGCCGGTGGCTCGAGGGGCTCCCGCCGGATCGGATCGACGACTGGGCCGACCTAGTCAGGGTCTTCGACGGGAATTTCAAGGGGACGTGCGTGCGCCCAGGCAACCCCTGGGATCTACGGCGTTGCAGGCAGGCGGCGAACGAGCCCCTCCGCGATTTTGCTCGACGGTTCTCGAAGCAGCGCCTCGAGCTCCCCCACGTGCCTGATGAGGACGTCATCTCAGCGTTCCTCGCGGGCACGACATGCCAAGAGCTAGTCCATGAGTTAGGACGTTACCGTCCCAGGACGGTCGAGGACCTGATGGATCGTGTCACCAGCTTTGCCTCAGGCGACGAGGCAGTGGGGGCCTTCTTTGGCCGTTCCACGAACAAAGGCAAGGCGGCGGCAACTTCGAGCAAGGCAAGGCAACGTCCACCTCGACTCGCTCGAGGCCCTAGCCGCCCTGGCCACCGAGGGGGCTCCTGAAGCGAAGCGTCACGCTGGCAACTTCGAGCCGGCGGAGCACACAAAGCGGATACCCGTCGACCCAACTTCGACTGATGGCAAGACGCTGGCCGTCAGTGCCAGCCTCGAGCCTAAATAGGAAGCCGTGCTCGTCGACTTTCCCGCGCGAACATCGACATGTTTGCGTGGGGCCCCTCGGGCATGCCGGGCATACCAAGGGAAGTCGCCGAGCACGCCTTGGAAATCCGGGCCGGTTCCAGACCAGTGAAGCAACGCCTGCGCCGCTTCGACGAGGAGAAGCGCAGGATCATCGGCGAGGAGGTGCACAAGCTTTTGGCGGCCGGGTTCATCAAGGAGGTATTTTACCCAGAGTGGCTAGCTAACCCTGTATTAGTTAGGAAAAAGAATGGAAAAATGCGGATGTGTGTAGACTACACTGGCCTGAATAAAGCATGTCCAAAAGTTCCATTTCCTTTACCTAGAATTGATCAGATTGTCGATTCCACTGCTGGGTGCGAAGTACTTTCGTTCCTTGATGCGTATTCCGGCTACCACCAAATTAAGATGAAAAAATCCGACGAACTCGCAACCTCTTTTATCACGCCATTTGGTATGTATTGCTACGTTACGATGCCCTTCGGCCTACGAAACGCCGGGGCAACGTATCAACGATGTATGCAGCACATCTTGGCGAGCACATAGGCAGGACCGTCGAGGCCTACGTCGATGACATCGTGGTTAAGACCAAGAAAGTCGGGAACCTCATCAGCGACCTCGAGACCACATTCGAGTGCCTCCGGGCCAAGAATGTGAAGCTCAACCCCGAGAAGTGTGTCTTTGGTGTGCCTCGAGGCATGCTACTCGGCTACATTGTCTCACAACGGGGGATCGAGGCAAACCCCGAAAAAATCTCAGCAGTCACGAGGATGGGCCCGATTCGAGACCTCAAGGGTGTGCAGAAAGTGACTGGCTGCCTAGCCGCTCTCAGCAGATTCATCTCGAGGCTAGGGGAAAAAGCACTACCCCTCTACCTGTTGGCACCAAAAGTGGCGCACTGTGCCAATCACACAGCAAGCCAGAGAAGCTGGCTTCAATCGTGGCCCGGGTGCTCGGAAGTCCGGTGCGTGCCAGTCAGTTTGCCCTGCAACTAACAAGGGAGATAAACTGTTAAATACAAAGCTGGAACATGTCGGGTATGACCAGACAGTTCCAAAATATACGGCCCTGAAGCCACTTACGACGACATATAGCTATGAAAGCTATCTGTCAACAGGTTTAAAGATTATTCGGCAATATGAACAGAGTTACGTGAATAACAGGTTGCCGAACACGTTTGCATAAAAATCGTACTTGCGTGATGTATTGGATATAAGTTAAAACTTAACCAATCTCGATTGTACAACCGAGTTGGGATTCATGGAGATTGAACATACAACTAAGCATGACTAAGCTAATCTAAAGCCTGCGCCTGCCGCACGACACCTAGCCTTGTCATAGATCAAACACACTTAACATGCATGAACCCTCACCACGTGGCAATCCAGATACGATCCGATCGGCTATTACGAACAATAGATCCACTGCATAAAAGACCTTTCAATAATAAACGTGAAAGAACAGAGCAGATCTGTAAAGATGAAGCCGAACCGAACGGTATCTAGATTGGGCAAAAGTGTTATGATGAGATAAACATAACAAAACATATAACACAAGGTAACTTAATGAATCTATCAGATTGCCAAATCTAACAGAGCCGATAGCTATTTTTACTCATGACTCAATCCGCCGCACGATACAAGGCATAAGCAAAAACCTCCCGTCATAAGCTTAAATCCGCCGCACGATACTAAGCTTAACGTACGAGACTACTTGCACCATATCTAAATCCGCCGCACGATACTAGACATGATAACAAGGTTGCCGGAACTTACGGAGGTCGACGGATCGATGGCCCCTCTCGAAGAACACGACGACACGACTTGGACTCGAAGACGGCACGGGGCCGGGTTGGTTGTATTGATTGTGAACCTCTTTTACAATAGTCTCAGGGTTATATTTATACCCTGGTGTTCTCTGAGTCCTAGAAGGATACGATTACAGTGACAAAATTAGGAAACTATCAAAAACATGATGCCTTTTGCTCCAAGCTTCCTTTAATAACCGTATGCACTAAAATGACGAGATCCCCATCGCTAAATCTTCTTGACATGTCGTATTGTCATCTTCTAACGCAAACCGACTTGGCTTGAGGTAGCCGACCGCAGCGTCACGTTGCCGAATCTGCTCGCCATTGACTAGTTGCTTTCACAGCCTTGCCGAATACATCGAATTAGCCGACCGCGTTCGCTATCTGCCGAATCCCTTAGGTGGTGACTTCTTCCGAATCTGCGTCGTGCTGGCCCACTTGTCATAGTGCGAAAATTCTGTGTTAACACATGCCCCCTTAATTTCTAAACAAAGGCATTTGTTCTGAAATTGACCACAAGTCCTCTTTCCTCTAGGTTTCCGCGCTCTAGTACTGCAGCCGCCATCCGAGAATCCCAAATTTTTTGCGCAGCCGACCTTTACCTCAAGCTTCTGATGGCGACTCAAGACAAGATTCCAGAGGTAAACTTCATTTACTTATCAATTTCCCCTCAGCCTTCTCCTCGACTCATTCCTTCTCCTTTTCGCTATTTTCTGAAGGAATATGAGAACCAAATTCTGATTCCTTATGCTGCCAATCCCGACTCTTATCTTCTTGGTCCAATGGGAAATCCCAATCCGGCGGACATTATCGAGAAAGAAACTGAAAGAATTCCCTTCAAGTCCGGAATTACTCCACCGAGTCACTGGCCAAACACCTTCAAGAACTGGCCCTTTCCCCCAATTGTCGGATGGCGGAATTGGTATCGGAGGATACTTGAAAAGAGAAGCAACCACTGGGAAAGCCAGGACATTGGTCATTGCCTAGAATTATCTTTATCAGAAATGACTAGAAATGACTCCCTTCTGATAGCGGTATCTCATTTCTGGTCCAATGCTATTAATGCATTTATTTTGGCCATGGCATGATGACCATCACCTTGGCCGATATCTTCATGATGACGGGTCTGAATACAACCTTACCGGTATATCCATATAAATACAAGAACAAGAGCAGTCAAAGAGCCGTCAGCTCCGGATGCGGATGGGCCAAATACATTAGACCTATATGGAGTCATCCAATACTGTTTCTGACAAAGAATCGAAAGCTTTTATGAACATGTGGCTATGCAGATTTATTTTCTGCGGAAAATCCAATGAACCTACTCTAAACCATATGGTGATGGCCGAGGATTTATCGGCAGGCACTCAAATTCCACTAGGCAAATACCTCCTGGGGTCCGTTTATCACATGATGCATCAAATTACTATCCAGATGCACACAGGTAGAGAGGTCGCTTGTGTCAACGGCCCTTGGTGGTTGGTCCAAATGTGGCTTCAACTATATATGCACCAGATAGTATCCGTGAGTTTGCTTAACTTGAGTTTCCCTTCAGTCAATTACGCCGAAGGCCAATCAGCAAGAGTTAAAGCCTGCCAAACTTACGGAGAAGCAGCATCATCCATCAACATTGACATGGACACTGGTCATCTCTTCAAACTATTCTTCAAAGGTTTGGCAACGTGCTTTGGTTTCCTTACAGGGAGAATGAGAACTTGACCTTCCCTTGTAAGTTTAATTATGAATTCGGCTGTGTGGATCAAACATCTATAGATATCTTCAATTCCTTTATTAAGCCCTGCGCCTGCCAACCGAATTCCATCACGGAAGACTGGTACAATCTACCTATGAATTTTATTACCCAAACACAGCAGCCAGACAACTAGGATGCGGCCAGTTGCCCCCTAGATTCTCCTTTTCAACAGTAATAAGGCCCAGGGAAATCATCACAGAAGGTATAATGGCCAAAAAAGTTTTTGAACTTGGATGGGAGCTGCCAACATACAAGCCATCTCCATTTGGTATAATAGATGCACCTCACTCCTTCTTCATTTCCTGGTGGGAGAATGGCATACTCATATTTTCAACGTGCCAATCCATCCTTTATGTCAGAATTTACAGTCTGACTTCGCCTCTGATAGTGAGGTAATTTCATTACTCCTGTCATTCTCTGTTTCTGAATCCAATCAGTCTTTAACATTCGGTCATATACAGGATCCCGAGCCTATACCTCCTACCAAAGTGCCCAAATATTATCAAGCTGGGCCGAATCCTACCCTTGGATTAACGCTCCAAATCTGGCCAGCTTTATGAAGATCCCTGCAACCTCTACTATCATGTTCCCAGAAGGAAAAGGCAAGAGGAAAGCATCTGAAATTGTTCTTCATCTAAGAAAACAAGGACTAAAAGAGCGAAACCATCCTCCGAGGTATGAGCTTTCACTCGGCGCCAATTAATCTCACTTGGCAATGAATCTGACCAAACCTCTGTTTATTATTCGTTTTAGCCACAGGTTGAAATTCTGAAACCCAGTAATATCTCAACAACTGCCGAAACATCCTCTGAGACCCCCGTAAGGAATGTTCCAGGTGAAGATGAGAATCAAAATCTCCTGATGTTTCAAGGAATGAAGATGTTGACCGGACCATAGGTACTATATTTTAGTTATTCTTCGCTCTGCTACTATATGCCCATATTCTCTACCTGAAACAGATACCATTTTAAAAGCACTAGGAACAGAGTCACCCCCCGATCGCATTCCAAGTTCCCCTCCGGAATCTCAACAAAGTCCTCAAGTGAGTCAAGGCGTAGCACCTTCCAATGATCAATCAACTCAACAGGTAAAACTCCTCTTCTTTTCTGCATTTTACCAAAAACATCTACTCGGCCAACTCTTCCTCTTTCTTCTCCAGAAAAACACCAAAGAGCCGAATACAAGTTATTCCTTTCCTACCGAAGACTACATCACCGAGAGAGGTGAAGAGAGTACCTCCCGACAGACCCTATCAAAGGAGAACCAGGTCGGTTGAAAGAAATAACCAATTTTCTGAATAAAGATATCATCGACTTGGTTCAAAACGCAGATCAGATAAGGGACACTCTGGAGCTCATTGATGAAGACATTCCCCCTGCTTCTTTAGCTCATCTAGAATCTGCAGCTTGTCTTGATGATTTCTTCAGCTCAGTGAAGAGAGCAATCAAAAACATATCATCCAAAACTGCCCTGCAGCATAGTAGGTCTTCCAAGAAACAGGAAGTAAAGAACCTGCATTCTGATATCCAGATTGCAAAAACTTCCCTGGAAACCTTGGAGTCCGAACTGAAAGTAATGGAGGAAAAGAAAAGCAAGCTGGAAGCTCAGTTAGCCGATCTTAACACTAAAATCCAATCTCACAAAGCTCGCATGGTGATCTGCCGAGGAACATAAGGACAGCTTCACTGAAGGTAACTTCAATCCTCAAAGAAGATCAGCAAATCAAGATCAGACTCTCCAAGATCCAAAACTCCGCAGATGAAGATCAACAAGTATTAGATGCCGTCAGCCGAATTAGATCAGAAGCCATAAAGACGATCAACCAGCTTTTGAACGAGTGAATTGATAATTTCTGTAACAGATCGAGCATAGTATGTTTTATCCATTCTCCTGATACTTCATTCACCCGAAGTATGCAATCCGTTCTCCCATTCTGTGCTTGTTGAGTGTTTGATTTATCTAGCCGATTGCATAGCACCGCTGCACTTGGCCCTGGATTTCTGCGTTTTTTGCGCTAGAGGCGACACATGCGTGCCGGCTGTTTTTGCTCTTAAGGGCGATAGAACCGATCGGCCATTTTTTGTGCTAAGGGCGATACAACCTTGTACGGCCGTCGGTGCCCGCGAGTCCTTGATTCCGTTATGCACCGACCTCCACGTAGGATGAAATCCTCTTTAGATAACGTCCATAATTGCCCTAGTAAACTCTTCCTTGGAGGGTTTCAGAATGTACGCCATTACCGGGAGCACGTCTCAGAATTCGAAAAGGCCCTTCCCAGTTAGGGGACCATTTGCCGAATACCTTGTCTTTGGTACCGATTGCAAGATAATTTTCCAAACTAAGTCTCCTTCTTCGAATCTTTTTCTCTCACTTTCGAGTTGTAGTACTTGGCAACGCGTATCTTGTTCCTTTCAATACTTTCAAGGCTTTGAGACGAATCAAATGCAAATCCTCTAGCTCATCCATCATCAAATCTTTATAATCTTCTTTAGCTAGGTCGCTCTGCAATGTAATTCGTCTTGATCCCGATTGCAACTCCCATGGTAGCACTGCGTGATGCCCGTAGACCAACTCGTATGGCGACGTCTGAGTCACCCATGACAAGCCATTCGGTAAGCCCACAAAGCTTCATTGAGTACCAAGTGCCACCTTTTAGGTTTTTCTTCGATCTTCTTTGAATAATCTTAATCATGATTTTGTTAGAAGCTTCTGCCTGCCCATTGGCCTGTGCATAATAAGGGGAAGAATTATAGAGTTTAACCCCATCCCTTCGGCAAAGTCACGAAACTCCGAGGAAGTGAACTGAGTTCCTGATCGGTAGTGATGGACTGGGGAATGCCGAATCGGTAAATGATGTGCCCTGACGAAGGATACCATGTTCTCTGATGTCACCTTCTTCAATGGGATGGCTTAACCCACTTAGTGAAATAATCTGTGGCTAACAAAACAAACTTATGTCCCTTGCTAGATGGGGGTGGATCTGGCCGATCAAATCAATGCCCCATCCTCTGAAAGGCCAAGGCTTAATGATCGGATTCATGGCCGATGCTGGGGCCCTTTGCACATTGCCGAATCGCTGGCAATCCTGACAACCTCTGTAGTACTCAAAGCAATCTTCGAGCATAGTCGGCCAAAAATATCCAGTCCTCCTGATTAACCATCTCATACGGTGAGCCGACTGGTGTGCACCACATACGCCTTCGTGCACCTCATACATCAGTTTCCTAGCCCCGTCTTGGTTCAGGCATTTAAGCAAAACCCCATCTATGGATTTGTAGTACAATTGATTGTCCAAGAGCGTGAACTTAAGAGCCTTGTACCTGAGTTTTCGGGAGACTTTCTTGGATGGGTCCCTGAGGTAATCGGCAATGTGTGTCTCTCCAGTCTTCAATTCTGATTATCACTGGGACTGCTTGATCATCTTCTGAGGTTGCTTGCTCTTCCTCAAGTGCAAAATGTTTTGATTTTCCCTATACCCGGATGCTGCCTGAGCCAACTGGTTTGCTTCTTCGTTTTGCCCCCTAGGAATATGTTGCAAGGTTGCCGACCGGAACTGTTTGAGGAGCTCTTGGCAACCTTCGGATATTCCTGCAGCGTGTCGTTGCACTCGTATTTGCCTGGTCATTGCTTGATCACCAATTCCGAGTCACCGAAGATCTCCACGGCGTTTGCCTTAATGTCCACAAGCAACCACAGCCCTCGGAGCAGTGCTTCGTACTCTGCTTGATTATTAGTCACCGGGTACTCGATCGGTATAGAGTACTTGAAGGGTGCCCCTTGGGAGAAATCAACACGATCCCGACTCCACCACCTTTGCTGCACGAGGATCCATCAAAAAACAATGCCCAAGGGATAATGGTTACCATGTTAGCATTAGGATCACGGTGGTGAGTGACAAAATTAGCCATAATCTGGCCTTTAACAGCCTTTGCCGATTCAAAACGCAAATCAAATTCAGAAAGGGCCAAAACCCATTTGCCGATCCTTCCACTTAAAATCGGCATTGATAACATGTGCTTGATTACATCAAACTCTGATACTACCACGCATTCGGCATTCAATAGATAGTGCCGAAACTTAGTACAGGAATAGAAAACACACAAGCACAACTTTTCCGTAGCCGAATACCTCGTTTCGGGGTCCAGCAGCTTTCGGCTAAGATAGGCTATGACTCTCTTTTTCCTTCGAATTCCTGCATGAGGGCCGACCCTATTGTTAGGTTGTCGGCCGCCACGTACAACTTGAAAGGCTTGTCGAGTTGTGGAGGAACCAATACTGGTGGTGCCTTCATGTACTCCTTGATCTCATCGAAAGCCTTTTGTTGCACGTCACCCCCACACGAACTCCTGATCTTTCTTGAGCTTCAATAGTGGAGAAAATGGCAGCACGCGCTCAGACAAGTTGGATATGAACCTTCTGACAAAGTTGATTTTGCCGAGCAGTGATTGAAGTTCTTTGAGATTGGTCGGCGGCACTACCTTATCAATTGCTTCCATGCTCTTCCAGCCGACTTCGATCCCCTTTTTGTGGACCAGGAATCCCAGAAACTCACCAGCCGACACCCCAAATGCACACTTGGTTGGATTCATCTTTAAACCATGTTTCCTCGTGCACTCCAAGGTCTTCCTTAAATCGGCTAAGTGTCTTTCCTTGCTTCTGGATTTGATCACCACATCATCAATGTAGATCTCTACGATCTTGCCGATCAGCTCATGAATATGTAATTCATGGCTCGCTGGTAAGTGGCACCGACATTTTTCAAACCAAAGTCATGACCATCCATTCAAACAAACCTATATGGCCGGGGCACCTGAAGGCGGTCTTTGCCACATCCTCTGCAGCCATGAAGATCTGGTTGTAACCTGCGTTGCCGTCCATAAAGCTTATGATTTCAAACCGGCCGAAGCATCTACTAGCAAATCGGCCACCGGCATTGGATAACCGTCCATAGGAGTGGCTTTGTTGAGGTTCCTGAAGTCGATGCAGACCCTCATCTTCCCGTTTTCTTGTACACCGGGACAATATTGGAGATCCATCCATATCGACACGGTCCGACGGCCGAATGAAGTTAGCTTCTAGTAATCTTTCCACTTCCTTTTTCACGTCGGCCAACACCTCCTCCTTGTAAATCCTGCGCGGAGGTTGTTTGTATGGGCGGTATCCAGGTTTGATCGGCAACTTATGCTCAACAATGGACCGATCTAATCCGGGCATCTCTGTGTAGTCCCACGCAAAACAGTCTTTGAACTCCTTTAGAAGATCTACTAGCTGCACTCTGAAATCAGGGTCTAAACTGGAACTTACGAACATCGGCCTCTTCTTACTCGTATCACCAACATCCACTTCCTCTAACTTGTCAGCCGACGTGAACCACGTCCCAGTTTGCCCTCGCTGCTGTCGGTTGGGTTGTCCATCTAAAAGAAGCTTTGAGAGCCGATTGCTTGGATCGGCTGTTGATCCCTGCCGTAGACGTTGACAGGACCCTCTCCCCACACGCGATCAGAGAAGCAGTCTACCCCGTCGAATTCCCAGTAGGCTCAATGGTGGCAACACTCACCGAGTCGTCAGCTTGGACAATCTCGATGTCATCTCCAACCCACTGTATGAGTATTTGATGCATGGTTGAAGGTATGCAGCAGTTGGCGTGGATCCAATCCCTGCCCAGAAGCAGGCTATATGCCCCCTTGCCATCAATGACAAAGAAGTCGTAATGAGCGTCTTGGATCCAATCATCAGTTCCACGTGCACGGCACCTCGAGTGTCAGAGGGATTGCCGGCAAAGTCGCGGAGTATCATGTCCGTTTTGAGTAAGTCTTCATCGTTCATGCCTAGCTTTCTGAACGTGGCATAAGGCATGATGTTGATTGCTGCGCCGCCGTCAACAAACATCTTGGTTAGCGGCTTCCCGTTGACGTACCCCTTGACATACATCGGCTTCAAATGCCGATGCTTGGCTGGCTTGTCAAATGCTGCCTTCTGAGACAACATGAGCTGTGCCACGAGCTCGTCGTGCTCAGCCTTGTCGGAATCCGAATACACCTCATCCTGTGCCCCCCGACCGGCAGGAGCCATGAACTCCAGGGGAAGGAAGAAAGTCATGGCCACGTCAGCGCCTTTGTCAGCGTCACCTGGTTTTTCCTTCGGGCGCCATTCTTGCTTCTTCCCATTGGCGGTTGCTTCTTCCAACTCCCTGTTCCGGAGGCGCTGCACTCTCCTTTTCTGGCTTTTTCTGAGTCCTGGTGGGCACCACTGCCCCTTTTGCCACCTATATGGGCGAGGCTGTGCCTCCTCGCCGTCGTCATGGTGGTGCACCCACTCTCGATCGGCATATCTCTTGGCTTGCCGGCCCGGCTTTCCGTTTTCAGGCGCCAATCGCTCATCGGGATGCGAGCTCCCAACCTTTCGTGAACGGGACGACGGTTGACCCGATCCTGCCTATACCCCCTGTACTGATCGCTGCATTCGGGGCAGTTGTTGACGGCAGGCAGTTTCAAGCCTTCGTTCCAGCAGTGGCGAAAGAACGGGCAGCCCCAGTGCTCTTGCTCCCGCTCTTGGCGGTGTTCTTGTTCCCAACGATGGGCCTGTTCTCTGTGGTAAGCCCTCTCCTCCAGACGATACCGGTGCACTCCCGTGTGATCGTCTTCATGCTGGTATTCCTCTTCGAGTTCTCGCTCTTCGCGTTGGAGACGCCTCTGCTCCTTCTCATTTTGCCGGCGCCATTTGTTAAGGAGATCTCTGTGGGTAGGCCTGCGCCTGGAAGATGACTCTCCGTGCTCGTATCGGCTATTCGTGGTTTGGGCGCGCCGCCGGAGCTCATCGCCAGTGATTTGCCGATCGGGATCCACTGCGCCAGATTCGCGTGCCTTGTCGGAGGTGAGGACTTTGACTTTGCCCTTTCCTCTGGGATCCGCTGGGGTTACCATGTTCACTGAGAAGAACACGGCGTTCTGGGAGAAGGGGTTTGCGTCGATCTTCATCTTGTCATTGAACTTGATGTGGCCGTCCTGGATGGCTTTCCGGATTCTCGTCCTGAACACACGACAATCATTAATAGAATGAGTGTTAGTGTTATGAAAACCGCAGTACTTCTTGTCTTTGACTCCTCCGGGACGCAGCATCGGGTGATCCGAGGGTAGCCTGACTCTCCCTTCGGCAACCAGGAACTCGAAGAGCTTGTCAGCTTTGGTGACGTCGAAGTCGTATGCCCCCTTCTGCTGGCGCAGCCATTGCTTGTTGGCTTGGGTCGGCTCCTTGTCCCAGTTGAGCTCTGCAGCGGCCACCTCATCTTCCGCGTCGGTATAGTCATCGGCTTCGTCCAGGAAAGCCTGATACATCTGTGCCGCGACATTGTCCTTCTGGAAACGCCCTTCCCTCCGGAAGCCTTGCACTTGGATAGTCATCTCATTCAGTCGGCGGGAGAGATGACCCAAGTCTTCAAACTCCTGACCGAACAGCTTGTCTCTGATGCTCGGGAGCATGCCTGCCACGGCCAATGGTGGAAGCTGATCGTCCGGCAGGTGCATGCCGAAGCACTGGCTCTTGACTTCCCTGAATCTGCGCAGGTAGTCCTGCGGTGTCTCATTTGGCTTCTGGCGTACGTACATGATGTCCACTAGTTTCTTCTCCTTGGTGCCCGTGTAGAAGTGCGTATGGAACTTTTGTTCCAAGTCCGCCCAAGAGAGAATAGAGCCCGGCGGTAGTGACGTGAACCATGCGAATGCCGGTCCAGTGAGTGACGACGGGAACGTACCGAACCCTGAAGGCGTCTCGTATTGGCCTCCCCAAGCTGGAGCAGATAACACTGATGTGCCCACCGTACCTGGTGTCGGCTAAGCTGAGAACTTGGACAGGTCCGTCGGCACTTTGACTCTAGGAGGTAGAGCCACACGGTGGAACCATTCGGGGAACGGAGACCTGTAAGCATACGTGCCCTTAGGCTTCAGGCCGAAAGTGCGCTGCATCATATCCGCCATCTTCTCTAGCATGACATCGACATTAGAGTCGGCGGTTTTCTCGCCGTCGGCTTTCCATATCCTGGATGCAGGGAGCCCTCTATGTTGTGAGGCTCAAGCATCTCATGGTACCCGTTCCGTAGTAGTCCTTTATGAGCCTATAGGTTTGCGCGGGAGATCCTGCGTGTTGACTCTGGCGGCTGACCCTTAGTGCCGAACGTGAGCTGCCCCATGGTCGCAACTGGCCCTCTGGCGTGTGCTTCTCTTGAATGGTCATCCCGCTTGATTGAGCCTTAGGCGGGTCTCCTCACCGGCAGCTCCCGCCCCCTTGAGGTGATTCGGCAGATTGAAAAGATGTGGTCCTGCTATAGGGCCAAACTCGGCCTCCATAAGCTCATCGGCCTTGGGCCGAATTGGGCGATCATGATGGTGCGGAAAGTGTTGAGAAACGCCCCATGCATGCGACCGATGGCACCAGAGACAGCTTCGTTGATCATATGAGACATTTTCAACACTGCCTCGCTTCCCCGGGATCATTCGGGTTGGGCTGGACGGGCTTCGGCAATCGTGCAAACGGCGAACCTTTCCGCTTTTGTTCTTGGAAAAGGCTTCTAGGCACTTGGCCTGGAATTCGGCATAAGCATCATCCACCTGCTCCCTGTACTCGTCGGGTAGTTCAGTGAGCTGCACCTGCACGAGCCCCGCCTTGTTGCTGGCCTCGGCTTCAGTGACTTCGACCATCGCCGCAGGAAAAAGGGTGTCCCACCGGGCGTGCCAAAAGTGTGTTGGCACCAAAAGTGGCGCACTGTGCCAATCACACAGCAAGCCGGAGAAGCTGGCTTCAATCGTGGCCCGGGTGCTCGGAAGTCCGGTGCGTGCTAGTCAGTTTGCCCTGCAACTACAAGGGAGATAAACTGTTAAATACAAGCTGGAACATTGTCGGGTATGACCAGACAGTTCCAAAATATACGGCCCTGAAGCCACTTACGACGACATATAGCTATGAAAGCTATCTGTCAACAGGTTTAAAGATTATTCGGCAATATGAACAGAGTTACATGAATAACAGGTTGCCGAACACGTTTGCATATAAATCGTACTTGCGTGATGTATTGGATATAAGTTAAAACTTAACCAATCTCGATTGTACAACCGAGTTGGTTTCATGGAGATTGAACATACAACTAAGCATGACTAAGCTAATCTAAAGCCTGCGCCTGCCGCACGACACCTAGCCTTGTCATAGATCAAACACACTTAACATGCATGAACCCTCACCACGTGGCAATCCAGATACGATCCGATCGGCTATTACGAACAATAGATCCACTGCATAAAAGACCTTTCAATAATAAACGTGAAAGAACAGAGCAGATCTGTAAAGATGAAGCCGAACCGAACGGTATCTAGATTGGGCAAAAGTGTTATGATGAGGATAAACATACAAAATATAACACAAGGTAACTTAATGAATCTATCAGATTGCCAAATCTAACAGAGCCGATAGCTATTTTTACTCATGACTCAATCCGCCGCACGATACAAGGCATAAGCAAAAACCTCCCGTCATAAGCTTAAATCCGCCGCACGATACTAAGCTTAACGTACGAGACTACTTGCACCATATCTAAATCCGCCGCACGATACTACAGACATGATAACAAGGTTGCCGGAACTTACGGAGGTCGACGGATCGATGGCCCCTCTCGAAGAACACGACGACACGACTTGGACTCGAGACGGCACGGGGCCGGGTTGGTTGTATTGATTGTGAACCTCTTTTACAATAGTCTCAGGGTTTATATTTATACCCTGGTGTTCTCTGAGTCCTAGAAGGATACGATTACAGTGACAAATTAGGAAACTATCAAAACATGATGCCTTTTGCTCCAAGCTTCCTTTAATAACCGGTATGCACTAAAATGACGAGATCCCCATCGCTAAATCTTCTGACATGTCGTATTTGTCATCTTCTAACGCAAACCGACTTGGCTTGAGGTAGCCGACCGCAGCGTCACGTTGCCGAATCTGCTCGCCATTGACTAGTTGCTTTCACAGCCTTGCCGAATACATCGAATTAGCCGACCGCGTTCGCTATCTGCCGAATCCCTTAGGTGGCGACTTCTTCCGAATCTGCGTCGTGCTGGCCCACTTGTCATAGTGCGAAAATTCTGTGTTAACACTACCACCTGCTGAAGAAGACGGAACACTTTACGTGGACTGTCGAAGCCGAGGAGGCCTTAACCAAGTTGAAGGGGTTGCTGACTTCCGCACCAATCCTCGTGCCACCGCGACCAGCCCAGGTTGGCGATTCCCCCGAGCCTCTCCTCCTCTATGTGGCCGCAACCACTCAGGTGGTCAGCGCGGTCGTAGCCGTCGAGAGGCACGAGGAGGGTCATGCATTGCCGGTCCAACGACCGTTGTACTTGACCAGTGAAGTACTCTCCGAGGCCAAGGTCCGGTATCCGCACATCCAGAAGCTGCTCTACGGCATCATCGTCACCAGGCGCAAGCTCCAGCACTACTTCCTCGTCATCCCGTAACGGTGGTGTCGTCCTTCCCCTCGGAGAGATCATCAACAATTGGGAGGCCACGGGGCGCATCGCCAAGTGGTCCGCCGAACTAAGGGGGGAGACCATCACCTATGCCCCGCGAAAGGCCATCAAGTCGCAAGCGTTGGTGGACTTCGTTGCTGAATGGACCGACACTCAGCTCCCGCCGCGCGCAGATTCAAGCCGAGCTCTGGACCATGTACTTCAACGGATCTCTCACGAAGACGGGGGCAGGCGCAGGCCTGCTCTTCATCTCACCCCTCGGAGTCCACATGCGCTACCTGCTACGCTTGCACTTCCCCGCCTCCAACAACGTCGCCGAGTACGAGGCCCTCGTCAATGGGCTGCGCATCGCCCTCGAGCTCGGGGTCCGACGCCTCGACGCCCGAGGGGACTCGCAGCTCGTCATCAACCAGGTTATGAAGGCTTCAAGCTGCATCGATCCCAAGATGGAGGCATACTGCGGGGAGGTGCGCAAGCTGGAAGATAAGTTTTTACGGCCTCGAGCCCAACCACATAGCTCGAAAGTACAACGAGGCCGCAGACGAGCTGGCAAAGTTGGCGTCCACGCGCGGCACTGTACCACCAGACGTCTTCTCGAGGGACGTCTTCGAGCCATCCGTCGAAATCGACCCGGGGGCTGGCCCATCGACGCCACCCTCGAGCTAGACACGGGGGCTCGACTTTCAATGCCACCCCTCGGGAATGGCCCCTGGACATCCGCTGAGGCGATGCAGGTCGGCGCAACCGCCTCTTCTTCACCACGACACCTCGACTGGCGGACGCCCTACCTCGACTACTTAGCGCTAGGCGTGCTACCGGAAGACAAGACGGAGGCTCGACGCATAGCTCGAAGGGCCAAGACCTACGTCACCTACGGCGACGAACGAGAACTATACCGACGAAGCCCGACCGGGATCCTTCAGCGCTGCATCCTCCTCGAGGAGGACGCAAGCTCCTCGACGACATGCACTCGGGGGCTTGCGGCCACCACGCAGCGCCGAGGGCCCTGGTTGGGAACGCCTTCCGTCAAGGCTTCTATTGGCCGACCGCCATTGGGACGCCAAGCGCTTGGTCCGAGCATGCCATGGGTGTCAATTCTACGCCAAGCAAACGCACCAGCCCGCACACGCCCTGCAGATGATCCCAATCACTTGGCCATTTGCCGTTGGGGGCTCGACCTTGTGGGTCCCCTCAAAAGGACAAGTGGAGGGTACACACACGTGCTCGTGGCCATCGACAAGTTCACCAAGTGGATCGAGGCTAAGCCGATAGGAGACCCCACCTCCGAGAAGGCCGTCGAGTTCATCGCCAACATCATGTACCGGTTTGGAGTGCCTAACGTCATCATCACCGACAATGGCACCCAATTCACGGGAAAAAGTTCACCACTTCTGCGATGACAACCACATTCGCGTAACCTGGGCCTCGGTCGCATACCCTCAATGCAACGGGCAGGTCGAGCGCGCCAACGGCATGATACTCCATGGGCTGAAGCCGAGGCTGTTTCAAGACTCTCAAAAATTTCGGAAAGGGACGGCCGCAGAGCTCCCCGGTGCTGTGGGGCCTCAGGACTACGCCGAGTCGAGCCACCGGGTTCACTCCGTTTTTCCTAACCTACGGCGCCGAGGCAGTCTTGCCTACGGACCTCGAGTACGGCTCCCCTCGACTTCGAGCCTACAACGAGCAAAACAACGACGAGAGGCTTGCCAACGCCAAGGACCAGCTCGAGGAGGCCCGAGATGCGGCGCTCATCAACTCCGCACGCTACCAGCAATCACTTCGACGCTACCACGACAAGTATGTGCGCAAAAGAGACCTAGCAGTGGGGGACCTCGTGCTTCGACGGCTTCAAGACAATCGAGGGCGCCACAAGCTCACCCCTCCATGGGAGGGCCCATACACCGTGGCCAAGGTGCTCAAGCCAGGAACATACAAGCTCTACGACGATCAAGGCAGAATCCTGGCGAACGCGTGGAACATATCTCAGCTACGTCGCTTCTATCCTTAAGGGCCTCAAGGCTTTGTTCATTTTGTTGCTTTGTACAAACATGTCAAATATGAATGAACAATCTTGTGCGTTGTCTTTCATTTTGCTTGGCAGCATAAGGTAGCCTCGACCCTGCCTTGCTCAGGGTCGAGCCTCCCTCGGGGGCTGACAGGGGGGTAACCGCCCCCCAGACCCCGGAAAAAATGCGTGTTTTCTTTTCAAAAATTCGACCCTCGTCTCGACTCGTGCCTCGAGTGAACTAGCGACGTCTAAAATCCCAAAATACCTCGAGCCTCCAAAGGTCGGGAGGCGTCGACGTAGACGACCACCTACGCCCCCGGGCTACGGTACCCTACCTACGCCTCCCCTCGAGGGGCTCGCGACGTATCGAAGGAGTACGGACTAAGTTAGCAGAAACTCGAGCTTGCAACAAGAGAGTGGTCAAACGCATTTGAAAAGAAAACAACACCTTTAACAAACAAGTCATATATGCAAATGGATCTTGATAGACCCTCATCCATGCCATAAAATCTTTACAAGGGCCTCGACGCCCAAATTTGGCACGCAGGCCCTAATCCTCGTCGGTGTGGTACTCCTCCCCGAGGTCTTCCACGGCGGGCTCAGCCTTGACACCCGAGCTAGAAGGAGGAGGGTGTTGTTTCAGGACCGAGTCCTTGAAACAGCTGGTTGTCGCACGAACGAAAGCGCAAAGCGAAAGCTGAAAGCGAACAGGGGAGTGGAGAAGTGGTAGAAGTGAACAGTGTCCCCCTCCCCCTTGGGAGGTTGGGAGCTTTTTATATTAATCCAGATCAATTGAAAGTACAAGAATGCCCTTCCAACCACTCTGCTACAATTACAATGATGCCCTGCTCAACTACTCCATGGTTGTACGCCGCCTTTTCTGGCGCGAGGGGCATCATCGTAACTTCGCCATCTGGTGGGCCCAGCGTCCCCCGGCTCCTCTTCCTGGCCGGTGGGCCCGCTCCCTTTGACCCAGGCTTCCGTCGACCTGCGAAAACCTAAGAAAAACCAAAGTCATGAATGATGAAAACTCTCGCCGGAAACGCTGGCTCCTTTCGCGCGAATGCTTCCTTTCGCACGAAAACTCCGTCCCACTCCGGTCATGCGGACCGGAGGCGAATGCCTGCTTCCGCGCGAATGCTTCCTTTCGCACGAAAGCTCCGCCTTCCCTTGGTCCGCAAGCCGAAACGCGTGCTTCCGCGCGAATGCTTCCTTTCGCACGAAAGCTCCGCCTCCCTACTTCGGTCATGCGGACCGGAGGCGAATGCCTGCTTCCGCGCGAATGCTTCCTTTCGCACGAAAGCTCCGCCTCCCCTTGGTCCGCAGGCCGAAATGCGTGCTTCCGCGTGAATGCTCCCTTCCGCACGAAAGCATCATCATCTTTCGGTAAAATGCGGGTCGGAGGCGCCTGCGGTCTGGGTGCCGCCCCAACAGAGGGCCCTCGACACCGCTGCTAGCGTTAGGATGCAGCACGTCCTCCTCGAAAATCTTGGCGAGCGATGTACCCGGCCTCTCCATCTTCTCAAAATTTTTGTCAACACGGCGGTTGTTCCACTCCTCGTCCTCCCCTAGATCTCGATGAAGCCGTTGGCGACAACGTGGACCGGGAAGCGGAAACCGGAGCGAACGACCGCGAGCGTCTGCTTGACGCCATGATGGAGAGCTTGCCGGACACGGTCCCGCGCCGCTGCGTCGAAGAAGCACAAGGCGTCGACCAAGGCATCGCCTCGGGCCACCGCGCCTTCTACCGCAGATACTGGAGGAGCACCCCACATGGGGCCAAGCCGGTCGAGGGAGGTGCGAGCCGCTCCGCCACCATCGTCTCGTCTTGGAGTTGGTCCAAGAGAGCCTGGTTCGTCCCGCGGAGCTCCTCGACCGTCTTCTCGACCCCTGCGCAACGAACAAGGAGAGTGAGACTGCGGCGTAACAAAAAACTTCGAGACCCAAACAAGAACAAGGTGTAAGCCTCACCGTCGCAATGTTGCCCCAGGGCGGCGAGGTCGCCGGTCAGGCCCTCAGCACGCTGCTCAAGCCTGCGCCTCTCGGCCAGCATGAGGAGCCTCTCGGACCTAAGGTCCTCGATCAGCCGGCCCGCCTCCACAAGGGCCAGATCCTTGCGGATCACCTCCTGCCGCGTCGCCCCCTCGGCAGCTCGGGCGGTGGCGACACCAATCTCGGCGTCTTCGGCCTCTTTTCTCGCCGCCTCCGCTGTGGTTCGGGCAGCGGCGGCCTCGCCACGGGCGTCAGCGGCCTCCTGCTTCGCCGCCTCGGCTTCAGCCCGGGCGGAGGTGGCCTCGCTTCGGACGTCCGCGGCCTCCTTCCTCGACGCTTCGAGAGCGGCGGCGGGCCTCCTCCTTGGATCGACGACCTCGCCTCGAGCCGCCCGGACCTCCGCCTCCGCCTCGTTGAGCCGGCTCGCCATTTGGGCTTCCGGCTTAGCTCGGCGCGGAGATCTTGAAGCTCCGCCTCAGACCTCGCGAGGGCGGCCGACACCTGTGCGGACCGGCCCGCCTCCTCGGAACAGGACCGCTCCGCCTCCGCCATGAGCTCGGCCACCTCCCGAAAGATGGCCCGCACCTCGCGCGGAGCCCCCCGCTGAACCGGTCGCTCGACGTGGACCATGGCAAGGGCGGGCTTGGCGCGTCAGGAAACGGCCATACTGGACGGTCGAGCTCGATGCCGGACTGATCCTCCTCCGTCCCGAGCTGCCCCAGCTGCGGCCTGCCGCCCGACGGCACGGGCCCGGCTCTTCCCTGGCCGGGCCCTCCTGCGTCTCGTCAGCACTTGCTGGCGCCTCGGGCGCCTCCACCATCGGCAAGCCCGCGGCGAGGGCGGCCCCTGCTCCAGCTCGTTCAGGAGGTCCTCCACCATCGGGGCCTCAAGGGCATAGTCCCCTCGGCCCAGACGCCGGCGGGGCCGTGCTCGCCCCAGGCGCCTCCCCCGGAACAGCCGCGTAGCGGGGGAGGGGTGGCGCTCCGACAGACGCCATCGTAGGAGGAGAAGGGGGAGACGGCGGCGCCTCAGTAAGCATGATAGCGGCGGGCTCGATGCCGTGAGCTGAGGCCCCTGCAATGCGAGATGACATTGATATCAGAATCAAGAGGAATGCCTCGACCCCTGCGGTCGACGGCGACGGCCTCACCAAAATTTGCGACGATCATCTGGTCACCTCAAGCCATGGCAGCTCGAGCTTCTCCAGCCAAGCAGCTTCTCTAGCGGAGGAAGGTGCCATACCTCGAGGTGCTTGTGCCTCGACGGGGCTCGAGGTCTTGGCCCGCTTAGACGAAGCGAGGTCCACCTCCGGGTAGGAGCGCTTCCCCCTGAGAAACCAGAGATGGCATGTTTATCAAAAGTAAAGAGGTCAAGCCTCGCTTCCGACGAGGTCCAAGAAAATTACTCACCGAAGCGGCGACTGGGCTCTTCCCAGAATCGCCGGACCCACTCAGGGGTTTCGAGCCCACCCCGGGCTCGAGCCCTGCGCCCGGCCATCTCCACAGGGCTGGGATGGGGGGAGGGCTCCCGACGCCTCCCGTGGCTCGACCTCGAGGGAGATCCCTCCTTCCGCCCCACCTCACGGGAGGGCGCCGCACCTCCCTCGTGCTGTCATCGTGGCGCCCGCCCGGCGCGGGCTCCGGCGCACGCGCTGGCGGTCGCGCCTCCCGCGTCCGCTTCTGTGTCCCGGCGGCGCTGTGCGGCGATGGACTCCGG
Organism: Coix lacryma-jobi var. lacryma-jobi; assembly: GCA_009763385.1. Classification (NCBI taxonomy): domain Eukaryota; kingdom Viridiplantae; phylum Streptophyta; class Magnoliopsida; order Poales; family Poaceae; genus Coix; species Coix lacryma-jobi. The sequence continues at coordinate 32,749,404 of CM019827.1, forward strand.
GGGCGCTCACGCCCCTGGGCACGAGACGCCCGGGGGCTCCCTCCCCGACGCTCGTGATGGCGCGGGCTCGACACCTCCTCCTGGCGCCCGCTCCTCCGCGGGCTCGACCCCGACCTTGACGGCTCGCGGCGGTCGGGCCCGAAATCCTTCTCGACCTGTCGGCCGCTCCTCCTCGAGGCACGCCCTTCTCCAGGCCTCCCGCCTGGGCTGGCACGGGACGGCCTCCGTTGGTGCTGTGGTGGAGGCGCTCCGGGTTCGGGGCTTCCTCACGACCGGGGGCACGTCCGTCGCGGAGCTCGACGGACCCCGGGCCCCGACGAGGCAGGGATCAGCGCCGCCTTCCGCGGCTGCTTCCGCGCCGGTCCCCTCGCCGGGGGGACCTCCAGCATACCCTCCTGCACAGAGGAGCGGTCAGCCCTGACATCGACGACCCCCCGCGCTTCAGGCGCGCCTCCATCCCTCTTCGTCGCTCTCCTCCTCATCACCGCTCTCCCCCTCCGAGCTCGAGGAGCTCAGCTCGGGGGACCCGTCTCCAGGCTGACGGTTGCGACGAGCCTTCACCAGTCTCTGCTCCCGAGCCAAGCGGCGCAGTTTTTGTTTTTCTCTTTCTTCTTCCTGGCATCCTTGCTCTCCTTGTCTTTCTGAGCAGAGAGGCGCCTCACCTGAGTATCCGCGGCGTCCTCCCTCACCGGGGGCCTCGACGCGCGACAAGTAATGTAACATCCCAAATTTGCATCAATTTGAAAATAGGCAAATGAATTAATTATGCATTTTATGTGTTGCATAGAACCTAGTTAATAAATTATTTACAAAAGCTAAAATTAATCCTAGGCCAAAGACCATGTTGATGCATACATGCTGGTGCATATCTTATTTTGTGATGATTGGTTTTTGCTCAAAACTTGTTTGATTTCAAAGGGATTTCAAATCCATTCTTGAAAATCAGATTTGGAAATTGGAAAATCCCTTTCCCTCTCTCTCCCCCCTCCTTTCTTCCTTTTGGCCCGAGCCGCCTGGCCGGCCTGCTCCTCCCCTCACGCCGGCCCGCTTCTCTTCTCCCTTTCCCTCTCTCCTTCGCCCGCATGGGCCGCCGCCCGGCCCAACGCCGCGCGCGCAGCGCCGCTCCGCCGGCCCAGCTAGCGCGCTCCGGCACCAGACCGCCTCCGCGCCGCCGCCTCGCTGAGCGCCGACTCGGGCCCGCTCCACCTCGCAAGCCACTCTCCGCGTCGGATCCAACGTCGAGTCTCTCGATATTCGCCGCCATCTTGGCCTGCCGATACCTCGCGGCTCGCGATCGTCCGCAAGGCCGCAGCCCTCCTTCCGAATCACCTCTCCGTCCCTAGCCTTCGCAGCGCCCGCCGTCCACTTGCCAACTGGCGCCCAAACTCGCGACTCGGCCCCTGATCCATGCGCCCTCTCGCCCGCCTGCCGCTGCCCCCACCTCCTTTGTTTTCATAATCTTGCCAGCGGCGCGCTCGCCCGCCCCCGCTCCGCGGCCTTCTCTTTCCTCGCAAGGATCCGCTCCCACGCCGCGCGTTCATTCTCTGCAATCTTCCATCGCTCCACCGGTCGTCTCTCAGCGTGCCGCGCTCGCCTTCTCCCTCTCGTATCCGGCTCGGACTCCATGGCCGAGATCGAATCCCTCCTCGCTACGCGTCCTCGCTTGCCAAATCGACCGAGCCGATTCCCTTATAAGATCCCCGAGAGCCGCCGCCTCTCCCCACGCATCAAGCTCCTGCTCTCGTGCCCTAATTCGCTCCCGCGACGAACTCCGCGCCGCCGAAGATCCGCCGCCGTCGACCCGACGCTTCATCGAGTTCCAGTGCTCACAAGAGGTTCCTCGAGTTTCCCCTTGATCTTTCGAAGCTAACCGAGAAGTTTTTCCCTCTTTTTCCCCCTCGTCTTGGTGCTCTAATCGCTCGCCGTCGCTCTGCAGAGCCCGCCACCCGCCAAGTCGAGCAATCCGCCGTCCCCGAGTCTTCTCCGGCGCCATAAACCCCTCTGGTGAGTTCGCCTTGAGCTCCTCTTTCGATTGGATCTTTTCCCGAGGTCTCTACCGCTCTGTAGCGGAATCCCGAGCCGCGCCGCCGCCTTCCGGCCATGGCGCCGCCGCGCCCTCTTTCTGCTCCGGCGAAAAAGCGCCGCCAGCCTCCCTGATCTAATCCCGAGCGTCCATCTCAGATCCGACGCACACCAGAGCTCGATACCCCTTCGTTGCCTGTTTTACAAAAAGAACCTTACACCTTTTATGCATCAACCCCGCGGTCCTTTTGGCACTGTGCTCTGAGTCTGCGAAAACTTGCTTCTAAGCCCCTGCGTTTCATCCAATTGAGGCGCAGTCCAGCCAGATCTGAAATTCGTTTTAAATCAATTCAGTTTATTTACAGATTTGCCACCAGTTTTAAATGCTTATAACTTCTACGTTTTTAGTCCGATTTAGTCCGTTCAAGTTGCGTTAGATTCGTTTTGAAAAGATCTATCTATCTGTACAAGAATATCTACTGTTTTCAGTAATTAAAATTTGAGTTAGGTTTAATCTACTAATTAAGGTTTTGTAACTTGTTTAGCTCATAACTTTTGCGTTATAATTCCGTTTTTCGTGATCTTCGCGTTTATGTGATCGTGTTGATCGTAGTTTCTGTTTTCAAACTTTTTATATTATTTTCTTGCTGTTGGTGTAATGTTCTAATTATAGCTTGTTTGTCTTGCATGATTGTGTCCTGTTGATTGTGTGTTGATGTGATAATCGAGTATAGACGGTGAGACATACGCTGGTGATCAGGAGTCCTACTTCGACAACCAGGAGCAACCAGAGTACTCTGAATCAGGCAAGTATAGCATGGGATCATCCTTGTTGACCTATTCACCATGAAACATCTAAATTCATATGCATGTGTCTAATTTTGATCTCCTATCTAGTTTACCCTAGACTTTTGACCCGTTACCTTGTTAACCTTGGGATGCTATGCATATGGGTAGAGTTTTTGCTAGAGCTTTACTTAAACCAAACATGATCTAATAACGGTGAATAAAACTTGATCTTTTAGCAACATGGTTTAGGACCTCCTGTCAGCAAAAGCTGGGACATACAGTGCAACCATGAGGGTTATATGGCTCTGACCTTAGCTCAGTATAAGGACCTTTTCTAGCTTGTTAGTGGTTACCCGAAGGGCGCATAAGGCGCTTGACGAGCTGGATTTAGGGCGGCTACTTTCACCTTGCCTGCGTTGCCGTAAGGTTGGGAGACCCTTCTTCCCCTTGCCTTAAGACCTAGCGGCCCTAACTTGTTAGACGAACCTTTGAAAGGCTTTGCGTGTATCCTGCCCACTCACCTGGAAGTGTTATGGGAGTAATTAACCCGGGCATCTGGATATCACGACTCATCGGGTAAAGTGTACACCTCTGCGCAGAGTTTATAACTGATATATCAGCCGTGCTCACGGATACGAGCGGCCCGGAAAACTCACAGATTAGTTGTTATATGTTGTTTATTTATGTTGCTCATGTTGATTACTTTATTGCTATGTTTCAGTTATTATGATCATGTGGATTGGGTTAAGCATTCATATATGTTCACTTAAATATAAAATATTGCCAATTAAAAGCTACCGCAGTCTAACCAGTGTCAGCCTTATTTGAGCCTCATGAACCCCATGTTACACTTGTTAAGTACGAGATGTACTTATGCTTGTTTATTTTCTTTCTACTTGGATAAAAATCCCGGATGGGTAACAGATTGCTATGGTAACGACGACTTCCCTGAAGAGTTCTAGTCTTGCTGTCAACCAGTCATCTTCCCTGTGATGGAGCTACCGCGAGAGACACTTTATTTATCCGCTGCTATGTAAAGACTTTGAATAATATTCGTTATGTAATAAACATATGTGATGGTACTTCTTAAATTGTGGCTTATGTGTGTGATTGATCTCTGGGCACACATGAGTTATTGCATTCAATTTTGTTCTTAAAATTGGGTGTGACAAATTGGTATCGGAGCTATGTTGACTGTAGGACGCAAGCCTAGTTAGTTATGGTCGTTTTAGTGGTCCTTGCTTCTCAATTCTTGCTATTTATCTTAGCCTTGTTAATTTATCAAAACTATATGCTTCTCTTTACTTGCTCTATTACACAAATATATTGATTCTATTGTATCTGTCTCTTGGTCTACTCCATAGATGGCTCGTCGTACTCCCCGGACCATCGGTGGACGCAGGAGGGCAGGCAACCCCGTTCCGCAAGCACCGCAAGCACCCCAGGAGCCAGAACAGCAGGAGGTAGCACCGCAAGAGCCAGTACTGCAAGAACAAGCACCTCAAGAAGTGGAACCACAAGCGCCGGCACCACCAGTACAGCTCCAGCTCCAAAGCTCCAGCACCTCCCGCGCCAGTGCCCCCAGAAGTGCTGGAGGTTGAAGACGATGAAGAGCTTCCAACGGGTTGGGACGTGGACTCCGGGTATTCGTCGGAGCGCCCACAGCGGCCCAGAGTCCCACACATCACAGGCTGATGGGACTTTTTGATGCCTACTACCCGACAAGAACATCATCGTACAGTACACCCACTGGAGGTACAGTCATCCCGTGGAAAGGACCTACTGGAAGGCAAGAGTGACTGTCGCCGTCCGAGAACCAGAGAGTGGCCTATACCTGCATGAGATGGTGATTGGCCACAGGGCTCGTCGGTCCACTCTAGCGTCAGCCTTGGAAGCCGTGGCAGTTGAAGCCTACAAAGCATTCCGGGGTCGTCGCATTGAAGACATGAGGGATGATGCATACCGCTATCTGCCCTATTGGAACAGTGAGAATAAGGAGGCTATGGTAGAAGACCCCAATGCAACTCCAACCGAGAAGGCACCCACACGATGATTTTCTCCTTGAAAGGGAAAGGTCTAACGCGAGACTTGGAAAAATGGAGGTGATATCCTGGGAAAAGATCTCAAAAGATGCTATAGCACCATTGATGGGCTCTTGGAACTCTCAGCCAACCCCCTATGTACAAGAGGCTCCGCGAACCGCTCTACAAATAGGCATAGGTCACCCTTCTATGTAATAAGACGATAGTAAACGTTTTGTCGAGTCTAGTTAAACTTGTGCTAGTGTGTTTTTATGTGTGAGTTGGATTATCATTATGCTTATGTATGATTTGGTTCTTTGTAATGAGTGTTGAGATTTGTGGGCTTGTCTACAAATCTCATAGTTAGACATAACGTTTATGAATAATAAGAGGATTAGTTACATCTTGTCCTATGCTGTTTTCTGGAGCAATCTGTGATCTTTTGGTTATATCTCAAGTTCTGATCGTGCAACATGGCTGAAAATTTTATGGTGGAAAATAGACTCCTATATCTAACCAATGCCTCTGGAATCACTTCAATAGCTGTTATGGTTTGTGAGATATGGCTGTTTCAAGTTAGAGTTTCTGCGCAGTTTTGAGCTCTGGACAGATCTGTTTGTTCTCTGTTTTTGACTAACTTAACGACAGAATCTGGGAAAGTACTTAAATAAAAGTTGTAGATAATTTCGTTATCTTTCCAACCGTGTATCACACGCCCTGTTTGGATTTCTGGAACTCCGTATATGACTGTTTTTCTGTACTGCTGTTACCGGATCTCGCCCAGAAATTTTCAGATCTCCTGTTCCTCTCATGAAAGTGATCTTTTCTTCAAAAAAGTTCGCTAACCGTGATCCCTGCTTGAAAACACAGATGGCCGCCAGAGGAGGTGGAGTTGGAGGTGGACGTGGACGTGGTCGTGGTCGTGGAGCACCTGTTAACCCACCACCACCACCCCCAGTTAACATTCAGCAGTTGATGGGCATCCAAGCCCAATTTATGCAAACCATGATGCAACATATGCAGAATCAGCCAGTTGGAGGAGCACCACCGATGCAAGTGAGGGACAAGAGGGGTGAGTTTTTAAAGGGTCACCCGCCAGTGTTCTCTCATGCCGCTGATCCCCTGGAGGCTGATGACTGGCTTCGTGCCATTGAACGCCAGCTTACCATCGCGCAATGCAATGACCAGGAGAAGGTGCTCTATGCTTCTGGTCAGTTGCAAGGAGCTGCTCTGGATTGGTGGGAATCGTTTCAGTTCGGCCAAGCCAACGATGCTCCACCTGTCACCTTTGAAGAATTCAAGACCAACTTCAAAGCATACCATATCCCTGCTAGTCTGATTGAATTGAAGCAGGAAGAGTTCAGATCTCTGCGCCAAGGAGCCATGACCGTTGCTGAGTACCGTGACAAGTTTGCTCAAATGTCACGCTATGCCCCCACAGATATCGCTCAGGATGCCGACAAGCAGCGTCGCTTTCTCAAGGGTCTGAATGATGGACTGGCACTGCAGTTAATGTCCAATGAGTATGCCAGTTACCAGACTCTAGTCAACCGTGCTATAGTGGTTGACAACAAGCGCAAGGAGATGGAGGCTAGAAAAAGGAAGCTCCAAGGTCAGTCCTCTGGTAGTAACAACCGCCCTCGTTCCAACTTCGCACCAGGCAATCAGCAGAGGTACCAGGGACCGACTACTCAGTGGAACCGCAACCAGGGACAGCAACGTCCTTCATACCCGCAACAGCAGCAGAACAATAATCAAGCCCAGCGCCAAGGCACTCCCAACAATGCTCCCATGAAGACTAGTGCACCCAACACCCCCGTCAAGAATGGAACAACCAATGCCTGTTTCCGTTGTGTGATCCGGTCACTATGCCAACCGCTGTCCGAAGAGGCAAGATCAGCTCCCATCAGAATAATGGGCAGAAAGGAAGGCAGCAAGTACCCCCTAATTCGGGAAAGGTGAATCACGTCTCCACAGAGACGTGCAAGAAGCGCCAGAGATTATGCTTGGTACGTTCAATATCAGTTCCATCCCCGCTACAGTTCTTTTCGATTCTGGTGCATCGCATACTTTCATATCACATACATTTGTTAGAATGCATAACCTACCTGTTAGCCTCATGAAAACCCCCATAATGGTTACCTCACCGGTGGAGGTTTACAAGCTACGCTCCAGTGTATGCCGCTAGCTGTGTCCCTAGGGGGAGTAGATTTCTCAGTGTCCCCAATAGTGTGAAGACAGCGGGTATTGATTTGATACTGGGTATGGATTGGCTGACGAAAACCAAGACAGGCATTCAGTGTCAAGATAAGGTTGTGACAGTTACTACAGCTAGCTAAGGGACAGAATCAGTGTGAATGTAGTGCTACAGCCAACACCGACTGCAACCGTGAATCAGATGAATGAAGAGGCTTTTCCGGAAGATCTAGTGGTGGATGAGTTCCCGGATGTGTTCCCCGATGACTTGCCAGGTATGCCACCTGATCGCGACATTGAATTTATTATTGAACTTTACCTGGAACTGCACCCATAGCTAAAAGACCATATAGAATGGGAGTACCTGAATTAGATGAACTTAAGAAACAAATTAAAGAGTTGCAAGAAAAAGGGTTTATACGTTCTAGTTCATCACCTTGGGGAGCTCCTGTTATTTTTCGTTGACAAGAAGGATGGTGGTCAACGGATGTGTGTTGATTATAGATCGCTTAATGAGGTTACTATTAAGAATAAGTACCCCGTTGCCAAGGATCGATGATCTGTTTGATCAGCTGAAAGGTGCATGTGTATTCTCTAAAATTGATCTGCGTTCTGGTTACCATCAGTTGAAGATTCGAGCATCTGATATTCCAAAGACAACTTTCACTACAAGGTATGGGTTGTATGAGTATACAGTCATGTCCTTTGGATTGACCAATGCACCTGCCTACTTTATGTATTTGATGAACAAGGTGTTCATGGAATATCTCGACAAGTTCGTTGTTGTGTTATTGATGATATTCTGGTATACTCTAAGAACAAGGAGGATCATGCTGATCATCTGAGGTTAGTGCTACAGAAACTCAGAGAGCACAAGTTGTATGCCAAGCGCAGTAAGTGTGAGTTCTGGTTAAAGGAAGTTTCTTTCCTTGGACATGTTATCTCTAATGGAGGCATCTCAGTAGATCCGGGCAAGGTTGAAGATGTGTTGAACTGGGAGCCACCAACAGATGTGACCGAGATTCGTAGTTTCCTTGGATTGGCCGGTTACTATAGAAGGTTCATTGAAGGATTCTCCAAACTTGCTAAGCCAATGACAGCTCTGCTAGAGAAGAATGCTAAGTTTGTCTGGTCCGATAAATGTCAAGCTAATTTTGAGGAGTTGAAGAAACGTCTGACTACAGCTCCAGTGTTAATTCTGCCAGATCTGAGTAAGGATTTCTCTATTTATTGTGATGCATCTCGTCAAGGTTTGGGTTGTGTTCTTATGCAAGAAGGCAGAGTGGTAGCATATGCATCAAGGCAGTTGAGAAAGCATGAGCTGAACTATCCCACTCATGATTTAGAATTAGCAGCTGTTGTCCAAGCATTGAAAATTTGGAGACACTATCTAGTGGGTCACAAGACAGACATCTATACCGATCATAAGAGCTTGAAGTACATTTCACTCAGTCTGATCTGAATTTGAGGCAGCGCAGATGGTTGGAATTGATTAAGGATTATGATTTGGAAATACACTACCATCCCGGGAAGGCTAATGTTGTAGCAGATGCCTTGAGCAGAAAAAGCCATGCCAATGAGATCCGAATTGCTTCTATGCCAGAAGAGTTATGTGCTGAATTTGCACATCTGAATCTGGGAATTGTGACCAATAGAATGGAATTAGTACTTGAACCGGTATTGATGCAAGAGATACGAAAAGGTCAGATGGCAGATGAGAAGCTGAAGCAGATAGCCGATAACATTGTTCTTGGCAAAGCATCAGGTTTTCGGTTAGATGATGATGGTACGTTATGGCATGGGAATAGGTTATGCGTGCCTAAAATCAAGGAGATACCTAAGACTATACTGCGAGAAGTGCATGAGTCAGCTTATTCCATTCATCCTGGAAGCACTAAGATGTACCTTGATCTAAAGAAAAAGTATTGGTGGGATGGACTGAAAAGAGATGCAGCCGAGTATGTAGCTCTGTGTGATACCTGTCAAAGAGTAAAAGTAGAACATCAGAGACCCGCCGGTCTGTTGCAACCAATGAAGATACCTGAATGGAAGTGGGAAGAAGTTGGTATGGACTTTATAGTTGGATTGCCCCGTACTCAGAGAGGATACGACTCCATATGGGTAGTAGTAGATCGATTGACCAAAGTTGCTCACTTTATACCGGTCAAAACTACCTACACGGGAGCTAGATTGGCAGAATTGTATATGGAACGGATAGTATGTTTGCATGGAGTGCCTCGAAAAATTGTGTCAGATCGTGGTACTCAGTTCACCTCTCACTTTTGGCAGATGATACATCGATCTTTGGGTACAAGGTTGAACTTCAGTACTGCTTATCATCCACAGACTGATGGACAGACGGAAAGAACAAATCAGATTCTAGAAGACATGTTGAGAGCTTGTGCATTGCAGTATGGCACCAGTTGGGACAAGAATCTGTGTTATGCAGAGTTCTCATACAACAACAGCTATCAGGAGAGTCTTAAGATGGCACCGTTTGAAGCTTTGTATGGAAGACCGTGTAGAACACCGTTGTTTGGGATCAGACAGGTGAAAGTCAAGTGTTTGGACCTGATGTGTTGAGGAATGCCGAGGAACATGTCAGGATAATCAAAAATAACCTGAGAGCCGCTCAGTCTCGGCAGAAGAGTTATGCAAACAACCGTCGTTGAGATCTAACTTTTGCAGTAGGTGATTATGTCTACCTAAAGGTGTCACCGATGAGAGGTGTGAAAAGGTTCAATAAGAAAGGAAAGCTAGCACCAGGTATATTGGACCATTCAAGATCCTTGAAAGACGTGGTGAAGTGGCATATCAGTTAGAGTTGCCTGAAAGCTTGTCAGGAGTGCATAATGTGTTTCATGTTTCTGAGTTGAAAAAGTGCCTGCGAGTACCCGAAGAGCAGATACCGTTGGAAGAGCTCACAGTTAAGGAAGATTTGACTTATGATGAGTACCCAACAAGAATTCTAGAGACAGCCAAAAGAGTTACCCGGAGCAGAGTAATAAAGATGTGCAAGGTTCAGTGGAATCGGTACTCAGAAGCAGAGGCAACTTGGGAAAGAGAAGAGGATTTGAGAAAATCATACCCGCAGTTGTTTGAGTAAGCATCGCTGGAATCTCGAGGACGAGATTCTTTAAGGGGGGTAGAATTGTAACATCCCAAAATTTGCATCAATTTGAAAATAGGCAAATGAATTAATTATGCATTTTATGTGTTGCATAGAACCTAGTTAATAAATTATTTACAAAAGCTAAAATTAATCCTAGGCCAAAGACCATGTTGATGCATACATGCTGGTGCATATCTTATTTTGTGATGATTGGTTTTTGCTCAAAACTTGTTTGATTTCAAAGGGATTTCAAATCCATTCTTGAAAATCAGATTTGGAAATTGGAAAATCCTTTTCCCTCTCTCTCCCCTCCTTCTCCCTTTTGGCCCGAGCCGCCTGGCCGGCCCCTCCTCCCCTCACGCCGGCCCGCTTCTCTTCTCCCTTTCCCTCTCTCCTTCGCCCGCATGGGCCGCCGCCCGGCCCAACGCCTGCGCGCAGCGCCGCTCCGCCGGCCAAGCCGTCGCTCGCCGCCGCACGCGCGCGTCGCTCCCTCTCTCTCGCTGACGACCGGGCTCCACCGGTCAGTCTCTCAGCGTGCCGCGCTCGCCTTCTCCCTCTCGTATCCGGCTCGGACTCCATGGCCGAGATCGAATCCTCCTCACTACGCGTCCTCGCTTGCCAAATCGACCGAGCCGATTCCTTATAAGATCCCCGAGAGCCCGCCGCCTCTCCCCACGCATCAAGCTCCTGCTCTCGTGCCCTAATTCGCTCCCGCGACGAACTCCGCGGCCGCCGAAGATCCGCCGCCGTCGACCCGACGCTTCATCGAGTTCTAGTGCTCACAAGAGGTTCCTCGAGTTTCCCCTTGATCTTTCGAAGCTAACCGAGAAGTTTTCCCTCTTTTTCCCCTCGTCTTGGTGCTCTAATCGCTCGCCGTCGCTCTGCAGAGCCCGCCACCCGCCAAGTCGAGCAATCCGCCGTCCCCGAGTCTTCTCCGGCGCCATAAACCCTCTGGTGAGTTCGCCTTGAGCTCCTCTTTCGATTGGATCTTTTCCCGAGGTCTCTACCGCTCTGTAGCGGAATCCCGAGCCGCGCCGCCGCCTTCCGGCCATGGCGCCGCCGCGCCCTCTTTCTGCTCCGGTGAAAAGCGCCGCCAGCCTCCCTGATCTAATCCCGAGCGTCCATCTCAGATCCGACGCACACCAGAGCTCGATACCCCTTCGTTGCCTGTTTTACAAAAAGAACCTTACACCTTTTTATGCATCAACCCGCGGTCCTTTTGGGCACTGTGCTCTGAGCCTGCGAAAACTTGCTTCTAAGCCCCTGCGTTTCATCCAAATGGAGGCGCAGTCCAGCCAGATCTGAAATTCGTTTAAATCAATTTCAGTTTATTTACAGATTTGCCACCAGTTTTAAATGCTTATAACTTCTACGTTTTTAGTCTGATTTAGTCCGTTCAAGTTGCGTTAGATTCGTTTTGAAAAGATTTATCTATCTGTACAAGAATATCTACTGTTTTCAGTAATTAAAATTTGAGTTAGGTTTAATCTACTAATTAAGGTTTTGTAACTTGTTTAGCTTATAACTTTTGCGCCATAATTCCGTTTTTTGTGATCTCGCGTTTATGTGATCGTGTTGGATCGTAGTTTCTGTTTTCAAACTTTTCATATTATTTTCTTGCTGTTGGTGTAATGTTCTAATTATAGCTTGTTTGTCTTGCATGATTGTTGTCCTGTTGATTGTGTGTTGATGTGATAATCGAGTATAGACGGTGAGACATACGCTGGTGATCAGGAGTCCTACTTCGACAACCAGGAGCAACCAGAGTACTCTGAATCAGGCAAGTATAGCATGGGATCATCCTTGTTGACCTATTCACCATGAAACATCTAAATTCATATGCATGTGTCTAATTTTGATCTCCTATCTAGTTTACCCTAGACTTTTGACCCGTTACCTTGTTAACCTTGGGATGCTATGCATATGGGTAGAGTTTTGCTAGAGCTTTACTTAAACCAAACATGATCTAATAACGGTGAATAAAACTTGATTTTTTAGCAACATGGTTTAGGACCTCCTGTCAGCAAAAGCTGGGACATACAGTGCAACCATGAGGGTTATATGGCTCTGACCTTAGCTCAGTATAAGGACCTTTTCTAGCTTGTTAGTGGTTACCGAAAGGGCGCATAAGGCGCTTGACGAGCTGGATTTAGGGCGGCTACTTTCACCTTGCCTGCGTTGCCGTAAGGTTGGGAGACCCTTCTTCCCTTGCCTTAAGACCTAGCGGCCCTAACTTGTTAGACGAACCTTTGAAAGGCTTTGCGTGTATCCTGCCCACTCATCTTGGAAGTGTTATGGGAGTAATTAACCCGGGCATCTGGATATCACGACTCATCGGGTAAAGTGTACACCTCTGCGCAGAGTTTAATAAACTGATATATCAGCCGTGCTCACGGATACGAGCGGCCCGGAAAACTCACAGATTAGTTGTTATATGTTGTTTATTTATGTTGCACATGTTGATTACTTTATTGCTATGTTTCAGTTATTATGATCATGTGGATTGGGTTTAAGCATTCATATATGTTCACTTAAATATTAAAATATTGCAAATTAAAAGCTACCGCAGTCTAACCAGTGTCAGCCTTATTTGAGCCTCATGAGCCCCATGTTACACTTGTTAAGTACGAGATGTACTTATGCTTGTTTATTTTCTTTCTACTTGGATAAAAATCCCGGATGGGTAACAGATTGCTATGGTAACGACGACTTCCCTGAAGAGTTCTAGTCTTGCTGTCAACCAGTCATCTTCCCTGTGATGGAGCTACCGCGAGAGACACTTTATTTATCCGCTGCTATGTAAAGACTTTGAATAATATTCGCTATGTAATAAACATATGTGATGGTACTTCTTAAATTTGTGGCTTATGTGTGTGATTGATCTCTGGGCACACATAAGTTATTGCATTCAATTTTGTTCTTAAAATTGGGTGTGACAAGTAAACGCCCCCTGAAGAAAGAAGAAGCGTGACGAGACAAACCACAAGAAGAATGCAAAAGGTTCGAAGGAGGAGAAAGGGGAGGGGGCTCGGAATAGCTCAGCTCGAGGGAGGCTCACCAGGTCGAGACACCCCTCGTCGGGCGCCATGGCTACCAGGTGGGTGTACTCAGGGATGAACGACCCTGGATCGTGATTGACACCCGGGAGACGCCCTCGTTCCGGGACAGCCTCTCCTCGGCCATCCGCGATCGGTTAAGCGCCTCGAGCCTGGCCTCCGGCCCCATCTCGTGCATGAGAAGGGGGCGGTCCGCCAGCGGGAGAACTCTTCGCTGGTGGAACGCCCAAATGACCGCTTGCATGGTCAACTTCTTCTCATCCACCAGCGTCTTCATCATCTTCATCAGCGGGGCCAGGTGGCGTTGCCTGTCCGCCGCGACGCCCCAGGTCCACTTCTCTGGGCGTTGAGCGAGGACCCTGCCGGTGTACTGCGGGAAGAGACCATCTTCATTCCGCAGATAGAACCAATGGTCGTCCCACCCGGCCTGGTTGGTGGAAAGCTTGTATCGCAGGTATTCACGGGGGACGTTGGCCGACGAGGTCCCAGCCCTCGCAGTGATGGCAAGGGAGCCCATGCGCACAGAGCCGCCCCCCGCGGGCTTTAGGGCCTTGATGAAGAGCTCGCCCGCGGAAGAGATGGACGAACATCTCCCAGTGCGGATCCATCTTCAGGTACCCCTCGCACACCGCGGCGAATATGGCGGCGTGCGAGATGGAGTTGGGGGAGAAGTGCTGCAGCTCCACCTCGAAGTGGTGGGCCAGCCCCCGCATGAAGCGGCTCGGCGGGACGCCGAGCCCCATACGGTGGTAGCGCATGAAGCTCACCACGTACCCCTCCGGCGGGTGCGGCTCCCGGTGCTCCGTTGACGGGATAACCCACCACGCGGGTCCCTCCTCCGGGTTGGGGCGCAGAAGCCCCTGGCCACCAACGAGTCCATCTCGCTCTGCGTCACCTTCGACGAGCTCCAGTCTTCGGCCGCAGCACTTGTGTCTGGGCGGCCATAGCGGTGGCGCGGCGCGGACCCGAGCAGCGGACGGGCAGCCGGAAAATTCCCCAATCAACTAGCTCGAAGGAGAGGGCGCGTGAAGGCGACGGCGGCGGTGAAGGCAAAGGCAAAGTGAAGGGTTCCTGTTCCCCTCTCTCAATATTTATAAGGGGAAACCCCGACGGGCGGGGTCTCCCACGACGTAAAAAGGTAACCGCATAGCATTTAAGGCACCCACCTAACTACTGTCTCGAGCCGGATGCAGGGAACACGCGGCAGATCACCGTTCGCTCAACTGCCGGGGCCCTCTGCGGCCGCCGCTCCGACTCCGCGCCCGCCGCCCTGGCGCCACGATCTCCACTCCCTGGCGGTTTCCGCCTAAAAAGGCGCGCCCAACGGGCAGAAGGATTCCAAGCGACGAAGGCTTCTTCCTGAAGTAAAAAACGTGCCCCGACCCTAAGTCTCGAAGCATCGAAGGCTGGCCCTCGAAAAGGGTTCGACAGCCGGCTTCGAGCACCCAAAACGGGCCCCGACCCTAAGTCTCGAAGCATCGAGGCTGGCCCTCGACGAAAGAGGGTTCGACAGCCGGCTTCGAGCACCCGAGTCAGGGACACCAAGGGCGCCATTCGCGGCATCACTCAAGGGCCAAGCCCTCGAGGCCCCTCACGTGTATCCAAGGCGGGAGCTCGACATGCAGTGAGATCCCCTCGGAGGGAGGCATCGAGCCACCGGTCCTATCGAATGGGCCCGGCACTCCTGCAGACTGAGCACCCATGCTTTATGAGACCGCCTCCGGCCACAGTCGACCCCTATCGAACGGGGCACGAGCTCTCACTTGGATTCCCCGTTACTAGCTCACCGGGAACCTTGATACTCGCCCACTCGGGGTAGTATGAGGCATCCCCCCTCGCATCCGATCGAAAGGACTCGCGGGATGACAAGCCAGGGCAACCGGTGCGCCGGACAGCTCGAAGAGCCGGCCGGCCGGTTCAGCCTGGCACCCCTCGACGAAAGAGGGTCTAAAAACTCGGGGGCCTGACACCCCCAAACCTAAAAATCGCAACTAAAACTCGCAAAAAGCCCACGAGGAAGTTCTAAACCACTCCCTCGTGGCATTGGGGGCTACACCCGCGGGTGTCGCTCGCACGACACCCACGGATCGAATCGACGAACCCTCGAGGCCAGTTAGCTAACCCACGAGATCCTAGTCGGGAGCCCCTGCTCGAGTGCAAGCGCTCGAGCAAGGGCTCGGGGCTACTGTCGGGGGTCCGCAAAGGGGTACCCCCAATCAACGCAAACAAATAGGGTAAACCTAGAACACCGGTTAATAACAGACCTAACTAGTCTAACCCCCTAAAAAGCCGACCCCCCGAGGCCTACGACGCTGGCCCACCGAGCCGAGCCTCCAGCCAGGCCTCGGGCGCACGTTCGTTTTCCATCTCGCCCGAGCCCTCCAAGCCAGGCCTCGGGCGCACACTCGCTTTCCGTCTCGCCCGAGCCCCCCAGGCCTCGGGCAAGCGCTCCACTACCCTTCGAGCCCCCCCACAGCCGACACCACACCTCGAGACCCCACGCGGGGACCTCGAGCCTCTCTGGCTCAGCGGCCTATCCCTCGAGACGCGTTTTGCCTCCCTCGAGCGGTGCAGACATCGGATGCCAGCCCCATACCGCGCACTTAATTCATCCACCTACTCCAGTCACGTCCTCTGTGACACAACGTGTGCCACGGTGGTCCGGGCAGAGTCAAGTCTCGTTTTCACCACAAGTATGGGCAAAAGGCACCAGTGAAGCACTGTTAACCCGCCCTACACTGTGGCACGTCCAAGACACGCCTCGAGGCCCAGATGCCTGCCACTCAATCGATTTTCACGGACTTGCCCATACCTGCGGGGACTCGAGTACCCCGTAGGCACCGCCTCGAGGCCGCTCCATGCCCCTCGATCCCTGACTACTTTCTTGCTATTGGAGACAGGTACCTCAAGATCCGGAGGGACCCCGCCGCGTCCTGTACGTTCCGGGATGGGTGCTGTACGGCTTCCACCTCGCCGCGCCATCATGTCCATGCCCAGGATGGAGGCCACGCTTCAAGGACGCTTCAACAGCAACGCCCACGTCAGCTACAATGTCTTCGACAAGACAGGGTTCCTACCCTTCTTCGTAAGGGACACAATACACCCCGATACCTGTAATACACTTGTGTAACCCTGGCCTCCCTTTGCTCTATAAAAGGGGACACCAGGGTCCTCATTCTGGGACACGGGGACAGACACGTTAAGACACAAGTCCACACACACACGAGTCCGGACTCCGGTCCACCTCACTGAGCTTGTATTCGCCCCTGTACAAGCACTTAGGTGCAAGTAATACAAGAACACCTCCCCCCGCTGGACGTTGGGCCTTCTTTGCCCGAACTAGGATAAATCCTTGTGTCCTCTTGCATCACCATCCAGGAAGAGAAGCACGCGATCATATTACTCGTTGGTGTCGTACCCCCTGTTTTGAAACACCGACAATGCCATAACCGAATAAACAAGTCCTATTTGGAGTTTTATTCGGTCAAGTCCTATCCAGTTATGGGAAGACCAACCGTCCTATAAATATAAAGATGACGACCGATTGAGATCTCATCTATCCAATCGTCAAACCAATCTACTACAATCCTTTTACCCTCTTCTCCAACCTCATTGTTTCATCCCTTGATCCGACGACCAAGGATGGCGCCCTAGGCTCGTCGGCCGACCTAGGGCAACCCGGCGATCTCCTTGCCCTGACGAGGTCCCTCCCGGGCGAGAGCTTCGACGGTTCCTTTGCTAGTTTGCCCGAAAACTAGTCGTTCTTCGCCACATAAGTGCGATAGTTATCCTTTGCCGGTTTGATTGTAAACCTAGCCGTTCTTCACACACGTAAGTGTGACCTCCTCGATGTTTCTTCGGTCTGTGGCGACCCGGGCGTCCAAAGCCTAGCTAGTATGTGATCCGGAACACTTTCGGCGTCAACATACTTTTTGGCGACTCCGCTGGGGAAGAATTTCCTTCGGCTCTACTTTGCAGCCGAATCCTCTTGCCCTAGCCCTATTATTCACTGATCTATCTTCTTGTTCTCTCGCCATTACCGTCGCATTCGGCCCAAAGGCCGATCACATCTGGTTTTGACCTCTGGTGATCTCGTTTGCTATTTTGCAACACGACGTGCTACATATTAGAAAATTCAGCAAGGCGGTCAAGCTCTAAAACATGGAGTACCAAGATGTCACGTCACAAAACTACTAAATTACCCCGAGGTATGACTTGCAAATACATCTTATGATTATAATAATTATTTTGCAAGTTCTATGAACTCTTATATTGGTGTTGCTAGTCATAGTGATAGTAGATATGTTTGCATCGGTTAATACTTTTGTTAATGTTCCTCATCATACACATCATAATTATGAATATTATAGTCAAGAGCCGTTGTCAACTATGAATTCTTTGAGTTTTGATGATACTAGCAACATACAACATGTAAATTCTTCATCGGCTATAAGTTCACAATACGTGGCACCACCACAAGACGTGCCGATGAATGAGAGAATTGGCTATAACAATAATAATTATTTAGCCAATTGCTCTCAAAATTCAGCATCAAATGCAAGTGCTACTACTTGTAATTCGGCCTCGTATGTTGGTAATAACTATGGCCGAATGCATGAAAATCAGCAAAGCATTTAAGTGCAAGTACTTATGATTCGGTTTCACGTGTTACTAGTAACCATAGCCGAATCAATGAAAATTCAGCACCTTATGCAAAGATCAATGCTCACAATTCGACTTCATTTGTCACCCATAACCATAGCCGAATTAGTGAATTTCAGCAAGGCATTCGAGTGCTAAAACTTATGATTCGGCTCCACATGATAATAATAATTATAGCCGAATCAATAAAAAATCAGTAATGAGAGTGTATGCTAAGGATTGTGAATCGGCTTCATATGTTGCTCTTAAATCAAGCCGAGTCGATGAAGATTTAGCTCATGCTAAAAATCCTTATGGCTCCTCTAAATGGAAGGTTCCCGCTTATCTTTGCCATACCCGTTACATTATGATTACTTGGAAGATCCTGATGGTTGGTGGGTACCTGATTTTTATGAATTTAGTGGTAAAGATGATAAGACCACTGTGGAACACATTAGTATTTATATCTCGCAATTGGGTTTGCCGGTAAAGAGGACTACATGAGAGTGCGAAATTTTCCTTTATCTCTCACTGGTATTGCCTTTGCATGGTTTACATCTTTACCCGAATGTACTGTTGGTCGTGGTCTAGATTAGAGGAGTTATTCTATGAATACTTTGGAAAGACCAATGACAAAAGGCCGATTATTACTGAGTCATCGACTAAAGGGGCATTGTTGATGGGCATAAAAGAAAGGTTAGTTCGGATGTAAGCGAAGGTTGGCTACCAGAGCCGAACAACATAATATCCATTCCAAACTAATCACATCTCAGAAAACAAGTCTTGCTACAGAAAAGCGTGAAAAGCGCCAGAAAACAGTTAGACTTGATTTTTCAGAAGCTAAAGGGGTTATACGCTTATCCAGTGATTACCGCATCATTGATGGAGATCAAATCCCTACAAGCGAGAAAGAAAGACCGCTTGCTTGCCCAAAATCGGCTAACCCGACTTTAAGTCGGCTGAGCCGATTACTACCTGCCCAGAGTCAGTTAGGTCGACTTCTAAGTCGGCTAACCACCTCCCCCTGTTGCCTCCTTACCTGTTAATGCCCAAGTCGACCGAGCGAGCCGACTTCCGATCGGCTATACCGACTTCCTCTGTTCCAGCAACTACCGAAGCGCTTTCGGGTGATTCAACACCTATTATTGATCGTTCTCTGGAGATGAAGGACAACGTCATTCAAACTAAGAACCTACGCTTCTCCGACATGATCAATAAGGTACCAAATATGAATATTTTGCTTAAATTTCAATCTGGTCATACAATTTCACTTTCTGCGTCTATTAGAGATATCCTTGCTAGTAGTTAAAAGACCAATTGAGAATAACATTTTATTTGGTGATGTTAAAACAAATTCAGATTCTATCGGCCAACATATTGTGCCATATGGCAAGGTCGGTAGTAGTAGATTGTCAAAGATAAAGTTTCCCAAAAGCAGCTACAAAGGTATAGCCGAATGGATTGATATTAAATCTGATCCCTTCGTTTGCCTAGCTTTAAAGCCGACTCCACAAAAAGAATCAGCTGAAGAAATCAAAGTACACCTTTGACTTTACTTTTTGTGATCATGTCTTTGATATTTTGTTAAAGAATAATTTTATTAGAATCATTGATCACAATGTTTTGCCATCTATTCAAAACTTAGAAGAGCTTACATATTGCAAGTGGCACAATTCTTTTGATCATAATACTTCTGATTGCAATGTGTTTCGTCGAGTGATCCAATCGGCCATTGATAAAGGACAATTGAGATTTCTTGAAGCTCAACAAATGGACCAATTGGATTCAATTGGTCTTGGTGGCAAGCAAGTTTCAGATTGGCTTGCATTAGCCGATTCACTCGAAGCTCAATGCTCGAATGCCCAAGAGAGAGATGTGGAGCCCTTAAGTGAAGACAAGGTCGTTTTCCAAGAATAGAAAGATGAAGACATTCTAGAGGACAACAAAGTTTTCACAATTCCAGAAGACACTGGGGGGACAGGTAGAATCTCTCCAGCTAAAGCAAAGGTCGATTGATCCCATTGAGCAGGGGGAATCGGCTGAGGATCCTCCTTTGGAGCATGTCTATCAAGATGGAGAAAAGAAGGAGGATGCTCATAAAGCTTTTGGAGGTAAGGCCGTGACAAGCAAAAGAGTGGAAGACCGAAGCTTAGCTTCGAGGAACTTCTAGCTAAGTATGAGAACTTAGCAAAAGCCAATCAGCCAAAGAAGGTCCAAACAACAAGATTGCCTCCAAACACAAATCTCAGATCAGAATTGGCAAGGGAATAAATCTCAAGCAGCAACAACACATTTCCCTTTTGAGCAGCCAATTCCTATGTCATATGGACCGCAATCCACATATTTTCATCCTTATTCATTTTGGGGTTGTTTGATCAAGAGGCACACATTCCACCATATTCTCGGCCACAATATGCAGCTCCTAGACACTTAGAGAGGTCATCATCTTATAAAGACCATTTTGATCTAAATCGGTCCAGAGCCCAGCATAAGAAGAAAGCGATAAAACAGGTTTAGCGTGTGAAATATGATGGCCGCAAAGATAAAAGTCAGATCTAAATTCAACTATTGAAAAGCCGATTGCAGTGTTGAAAAATCTGGCTATTGATGGCACAGAAATAGGAGAATCATCTACTGATATTCTAGGTGCCAAATCTAAACAAAAGAAAGTGAGAGTGCCTAAAATCAAGAAAGATTTGTCGTTGTCCAAAGCAGAAATAAAACCGGTATGCTCAATCGGTTTACCAAAGTGGCAAGAAAAGAAGTTGCAGAAGCTTAGTGCAGAGAAGTTGAAAGAAAAGGGCTTGGTATGGGTTCCTAAAGGAAGTATCCGAGTTCAGAGAGATGCTGCTCAAGCAAGTGGTGCAACGAAGGCGAAGGAGAAGAGAAGAAGATTCAAGAAGCAGTTGCCAAGCTGGGGATTTGCACCGAATCATCAAAAACAATGGTTTTGGCATCATCCATATTCTCTGCCTATGTCTATGTGGAATTCATCCCAAGGTATGCATAATTACCCCTTAGCCTCTTATTTCGATCATTGGTATAAATGTCTATATTATGGATTGCCAAATTATTTTGCTTACCAATGATCCAGAGCCGAACTGCTTTATTTCGGCTATGCATACTCACCTGGATGAATTCATATGGTCGATGCTTTGCTATCGCCCTTAGTGTAATAATATAGCCGATGAATGCTTGCAGCCATCGTGCTATCAGAAAAGCCCCATAGGATTCACTTTGATGGCTTTAAGGCTCGGGGGGCATGATATATGTATTTCTACTTCATGGGTGTAGCGATATGTTTAATTAAGCCTGGGCGTTCGGGTTACCCGTTTTTTTCGGGTCGGGTAATTCGGGTAATTCAAAGTTCGGGTAATGAAAATTGCTACCCGAATTTAGTCCTGAAAAAACACTACCCGCAACTTCGGGTACCCGTTATTTCGGGTTCGGGTTCGAGTATTACCCGATTTACCCGAATTCATAAAAAGAGCAAATTATACAAAATTTTAGTAGAAATTCATACATAATTTCAGCAACATCTTGTATAGAATTCTAACACTAATTTACAAAGAATAACATATTACAGTCACTTGTTCAAACCGAAAGAATAGTATACTAATTAAATGATAAATTCATTGATTTAACTAACAAAACATGATAAATACAAAGACAAAAATACAACTTCGGGTAATTCGGGTAGTTCGGGTACCGGGGGATATTACCCGAATTACCCAAACTAATTTCGGGTAATCAAAATCAATATCCGAAGTTGGGATCGGGTACCTCGAGTTCGGGTAATTCGGGTCCGGGTTCGGGTAATTCGGGTACGGGTAATGGGTAGCGGGTATTTTGCCCAGGCTTATGTTTAATCGGCTTACAGAAAGAGCCAAAGTGTTGGCATGCTCACTATTTCTCATAACGGTGCTATATGAGACACCGAGCCGATTAAGACTATATTTGCACCAAGATTCTAGCCGAATGTGAACTTTTCTTATTCGGTTTGGCCATATTGCGATCCATGGAGTATGATATGTTGAAGCCGGTGGTGATTCATTACTAGTGGTACAACAAGTCACTCATATGTTTTTATCTTGACGAGTGTCTTGCCATCATTAAAACTCTTGCTGAATTTCGAATTCGGCACATTACAAAGCATGCCAATTTTAAGGCCAACATGTTAGCGTGATAAGCATCTGGCTATGGCGTTAGTAGACACAATTTTCACATAAAGGAAAAGCCAATGCATCTAATTTTACGAACAGATTATAAAGGATCAACTCAGTCAGCTTGTCTTGTCGACCAGGTTGAATCTGAGCCAACTCAGTCGGCTTATCCGACCGACCATGTTGAATCTGAACCAACTCAGTCGGCTTGTCTTGTCGACCAGGTTGAATCTGAGCCAACTCAGTCGGCTTGTCCGACCGACCAGGTTGAATCTGAACCAACTCAGTCGGTTTGTCCAGCCGACCAGGTTGGATCTTAAACCAACTCGGTCGATTTGTCCAGCCGACCAGGTTAAATCTGGACCAACTCAGTCGGTCTGCGCAGTCGGCTAGGTCGACTTTGAGCCGACTCATTAGTTTACCAAATCGACTTGGTCGGCTCCGATACGGCTAGCCTAGTTGATTCATCCATAGAACTCCCAGATTGGCTCGAATTAATTCTTAACACAAGTAAGGCCGATTTGGAAGATAGAACTCCCTTGTTGAAATATTTTAATGATCTGAGTACTAAGGTTGATCAAAGTGTTCGGCGGAGTGTATTTAAATATGTACTGCGCAATGATTAGCTTTATCGAAGGACTGCTGAAGACTTGTTGCTTAAGTGTTTGGGATCTGATCAAGCAAAGGTAGCTATGGGGGAAGTTCATGAAGGTATTTGTGGTACACATCAATCGGCACCAAAGATGAAATGGCTATTACGCAAAGCTGGGTTTTATTGGCCCACGATGATAACTGATTGTTTTTGTTACTACAAAGGATGTGAAGAGTGTCAACGGTTTGGAAATATACAGCTTGCACCTGCTGCTATGCTTCATCCTATTATCAAACCATGGCTTTTTCGTGGTTGGGGGTTAGACTTCATTGGCCAATTCATTCCCCATCTTCAAAGGGCATCGTTTTGTTCTAGTCGCTACAAATTACTTCACTAAGTGGACTGAAGCGGTGCCTTTGAAGAATATGACACATAAGGAGGTGATTGAGTTTATTACTGAGCATATTATACATAGATTCGGTATACCTCAAACGTTAACTACAGATCAAGGAACATCTTTTATTTCTAAAGAGGTACGAGATTTTGCTGAATTTACAAAACAGAAATGCTAAACTCATCTCCATACTATGCTCAAGCTAATGGTTAGGCTGAGTCTAGTAATAAGACTTTGATCAAGCTTGTCAAAAAGAAGATTGAGGACAACCCAAGAAGGTGGCATGAGGTTTTGTCTGAAGCTTTATGGGCTCATCGTGTGTCAAGACATGGTGCTACAAAGTTACTCCTTTCGAGCTGGTATATGGGCAGGAAGCGGTGTTGCCTGTTGAGTGTCTGATAAAAGATTGAAGGCTCTTAAGGAGATGGAGAAAGATAAAGCCCGGGTGCTTGCCAGAGCTTACAACAAAAAGTAAAAAGCAAATCGTTTCAAGTGGGAGAATTGGTATGGAAGATTATATTACCGCTTGGATCGAGGAGCAACAAGTTTGGCAAGTGGTCGCCAAGCTGGGAGGGTCCTTATAAAGTGATCAAAGTGATATTTGGAAATGCATATATGTTGGAGACGTTACAAGGTGAAAGTCTCCCAAGCAATAAACGAGAGGTATTTGAAAAATACTTTCCAAGTGTTTGGCAAGAAGCCTAAGCGTCTTCCAACAATGGCCGATACATGTATCGCCCTTAAAGCAAAAATAATCAGAATACTTATCCTTAATTATCGAATAGCCGATGAGTTGGACATCGTTGTTATTCAGTTTGTTTTTAGGTTCTGCTAAAGATCACCTAAAACAGGGGGGCATATGTTGACACTCAAAAGTGTCTCAAGTGTATAATGGACTCCACCATCAGGTTTCTATCGTCAAGATAGCTGAGACCTCTTGAGAGACTTCCGACCAGGTCTCTTGAGAGATTTCCGACCAGGTAAAACTGGTCGGAGGCGGCAAGACGGCGATAGAGACCAGTTACACTAAATCTGCATATACGTACGAGATGGAAATTGTATGTACATGCCATAACCGAATAAACAAGTCCTATTTGGAGTTTTATTCGGTCAAGAGTCCTATCCGGTTACGAGAAGACCAACCGCCCTATAAATATAAAGGGTGACGGCCGATTGAGATCTCATCTATCCAATCGTCAAACCAATGTACTACAATCCTTTTACCCTCATCTCCAACCTCATGTTGTTCATCCTTGATCCGATGACCAAGGATGGCGCCCTAGGCTCGTCGGCCGACCTAGGGCAACCCGACGATGTCCTTGCCTTGACGGGGTCCCTTCCGGGCGAGAGCTTCGACGGTTCCTTTGCTAGTTTGCCCGAAAACTAGTCGTTCTTCGCCACGTAAGTGCGATAGTTATCCTTTGCCGGTTTGCTTGTAAACCTAGCCGTTCTTCACCACGTAAGTGTGACCTCCTTGCTGCGTTTTCGGTCCGTGGCGACCCAGGCGTCCAAAGCCCTAGCTGGTGTGTGATCCGGAACACTTTCAGCGTCAACAGTGGGGTCGTCGGCCACGTAGGTGTCCTCTCCCTCTAGATCTGCAAGCTCCTGCTCTGCGAGAGCCCGGACAGTCTCGTCCTGCTCCTGAGGTAACTCTGGCACCTCTGGCCGCTGTCTCGAGCTAGATGGTGCCTCCTGCTGCTGCTGCTGCTGCTGCGGTGTCCGTCCCAGAAGCCGACTCCTGTTATAGGCGGGGAATGTTGGTATAAATTAACGCACACTCTACTTTATCCGCAAGCGCACAGATAAGATCTACCGATGTAGCACTTCACCAGAGTAACCCAGTTTTAATATCGAACCCAAGGGAACGGATAGCGTGGAGTCTCAAGTGTATAACCCCTGAGAACTAACAAGGACGGAGAAGCTAAAAGTGTAGAGGGGATCACTAAGGTTATCTAAATCCAACTTAAGAGTGATATGTTTATTATTCTTAATGGGGAAGTTGCCATAAAAGGTCACAACAGAGTATGATTCTTTTATGCAAATGTATAATCCTACCGAGCCTACACACGGGTAAGTGGACTATAGAAGAATCAACAAGGCTATAAGAGTCACCCTTGCGAACTACCACTACTACCGACGTTATAGGAGGTAAATATGAGCTATCAAGTCTAAGCACCACGCTTATACTATCCAACTACTCTAACTCTAGAGCGACTAGAATTAAAGTACTCAAAAGAGAGTCATAAACCTTAAGAACAATCGTGAAGCAAGTCGATGAAGAACTTGAATCCACAGGTACAAGATGAAGAAGTTGATCCGATAGGCCGGAGCTTCCTCTTGATCTCTTCCTCTCTCTCTCGCTTCTATTCTAGAATAAGACTAGGTTCTAATCCTACTTGAGGGGTATCTAGTCTTCTACTTGAAAGCTAACTCTTGATTACAACTAGATGAACTAGATCTAATTCTAGATGAACTAGAAGAGATTCATCTAGAGGGACCTCTACTTCTACATTGGAACCCTAGTTTCTGATGTGGAGATGAATAATGAAGAAGAAGGATGCCTGGAGAGGGAGGTTCTGGGGCTGCTTATATAGCCCTGAGGGATCAACCGCGGCCGTTAGATCAACCGACTTCACGTAGGGCTGAGATGCATCCTAGAGGTCGGTGGAGGTAGCTTGCAGAAGACGGAAGCCAGGGGCCCGGGGGAGACCGACCGATCTAAGGGTGGGACCGGTCGGTCCCACCTGGCGGCCTCTCGAGGTGTCCCGCCTCGTGGTGTCCTTTGGTGTCCTAGAACCTTCTGGAATATTCCTGACGTGCCGGTTGCGTTATCTCGCGTCGGTTTCCTTCTAGGGAAGCAATCAGCGCTGGTTTCCTGTTTAGTCCCTGCAGAATCACAATCACCAAAACTCGTGGAATATTGTCAATTAAAACCCCTAAACCTTTTTGGTGATTGAATTCATGTCCTTTTTCATATTTATTATCCTCTAATTTGATAGATAACCAGCGTCAACAGTTCCCCTAAGCTTACCCTTTGCTAGTCCCTTAGCAAAACCAAACTTATCAATAGATCAGGAGTTGCTACTATATCTTCACTTCAACGAGTATACCTGCTGTTAAACAAAAATTCTCCTAAACATATCATGTTATTCTTCATGGGGCATATTACTCTTACCTTAGGTCTTGAATAATTGAGAGATTGAACGATCAAATCAAGCACTATGTCTATAGTTTTTTCACTTCACCTTTATCCCGGAGTTTTAATTGATTTTCAAAAGCATTAATACATATGTTGTCAAATTAAACAATGGATCCAAAGAGAAAAGTCAACCAACCATTGAATCAAGAAGTGCATGTGTATGGAAAATGGAGTCGGATGCTCTTTTGAATATATTCACTCTTTTCTGTTTATCAGAGACATATGGCTATTAGGCTAATTCTACTGTCGGGCACGTGCCCATTTTTTCTGACATTTTTTTCTTTTTTTTTTCTTTTTCTTCGAGGTTCCGGACACTTGTCCCTTTTTATTTCCTCGGGATCTATCTTTTTGAGGTTTCGGACACTTGTCCTTTTTTTTTTCCTCGGATCTCTCTTTTTTTTCTTTTCTCTCTTTTTTAATAGCCACATGCTTCCAACAAACTTCTGAGAGGGTAGCAACAGATAATTATGAGCATTTATGCAGAAGATGGATGAAATGTGTAAGTGATCTCCATTCAATGGCAAGATAACATCTCACAGGGTCACAAAGCTTAATTTAACTCAATGCAATTATTAGTCATGTTTACATTTAGAAATCTCCGAAACTCTAGTGTTGCTTAGAACAAGATAATAGCAGCTCAGTTCATCACATGTCATGTCCCAACTACCTAGACCTTAGATTAAGTATTTGCCAACCATGTATTTAATTTTATTTTAAGGCATCATTATTAATGAGGACAACTCATGCTTTGAAGGCTAGGTACTTAAAAGAAATTAGATAGAGCAACTATTCATCATTTTCATGCAAAAGATTAGAGAGAGCAGGTTCTTCTTTGGTCATCAACTTCTTAAAACAAACTAGACACACTGTTTTATTTATTTAATCTAACACACTTTAAGATAAAGCTAATAATAGTAGTAAAGACATACCTGAATTGCGAAGATAACGGGGGTGCGTCTCCCCCAAGCTGGTTCCCTTAATAGCGTTGAGCCTTCATGTGCCATATATTTTCTTTTTGTCTTTTTTTTAATGGTGAGCCTTCATGTGCTCACATATTTTTGTTCTTTTCTTTTTAGTGGTGAGCCTTCATGTGCTCACAAATTTTTGGTGTTTGAATTTATTTATAGAATGAAAAAACTTAAGAGGATAAAGATACTTACGTAGATACATGGGGGTGCCTTCCCCCAAGCTGAATGTTGACGTAGTCGTTCGATCTTGTAATGTACTCCCTCCATCCCAAATTATAAGTCATTCCAAGAATCTTGGAGAGTCAAAGTTTTTCAACTTTGACTAAAGGTATAGAGAGAAATATAAAGATTTATAATATTAAATATATATTATGAAAATATAACTAATAAAGAATCTAATGATATTTAGTTGGAATCATAATATTATTATCTTATTATATAAACTTGGTCAAAGTTGAAAAACTTTGACTCTCCAAGATTCTTGGAATGACTTATAATTTGGGATGGAGGGAGTAGCAGATTGGCAGTGGATATGTCCTTCCTTTATTAGCTTGGATTGATGTTTATGTTTGTTGAGACAGTGCTCCAACAGTGGATGGAGCATCACTTGTTCGTCAGCTTTCTTGACCTTTTAAATCCTGTGAAATCAAATAGACAACAAAACTTGTGGAACAGATTAAGCATTAGTGGTGGCCACTTAAGCCTAGTTGTCTAGAATTTCAGTAAGATCTCTTTCTCAATGTTTTTGTATTTTAATATTTTTATGATGCAAGAGAAAAATGCAACATGATGAATGTATGCTATTTTATTTTTATTATTTTTATGCCACCACGCTGAATATCCTTGTGGGTTTTTGCACACAATAGGATTATTCACATGGGCTTTATGGTTTGTAGTGTAACAATATGCATATTTTTATTTCTTTTCTAATGCAATGCAGAAATTAAAATGTTTGTGAATTAAGTATGATGATGCAATGGTTAAATATGATGATGCAATAAATGACTAAGAATTAAATATGAGAAATATGCAGAAAAGTAAATATGAGGATAACTACCGATTTTTACCTTTTGGCGAAGGTTCGGATATTTAGGTCCGACAAACCGGACCTTCCCTTGGTTTAGATCTTCCAAGGTATGTCAAATGTTTGGAAAGTTGTTATTGATTGTACCTCTTAGGTGCAGACATTTTCTTCCATACTTTCTTGGTCTGGGTCTTCACTTCCTGTGGTTTACTGTCTTGAGGTTTCTCTCCTTTCTTTCTAGGACAGTGCCGATAGGTTCTTCTTCATGATTGGCCTCTCTATTCTTGATAGTTTTCCTTCTTTGGCATTGAGAGCGGCGTCTTTCACTTCTATTCTTCTTGGGTGCTTCATTGGACATGTAGTTGATAAAGTTGCATCGTACCCCCTTTTTTTTAGGAAAGTGAAAATGGATTTCCTCTTGTAGATTATTGTACTTGTAGCGTAGAGGAATCGTCTTCCTAGGATGAGGTGGACATCATCGTCTTCTCATGTCGAGGATCAAGAAGTCTATGGAGACTTTATGACCTCTAATTCTGACTACGACGTCTTCCATCATTCCTTCTTGTTTATGCCTCTTGATATGGTGTCACTCATGTCATTTTTGTTTGCCCAGCAGTTTGAAGTGAAACGTTAATTGTGGATGCTGGCAGCATCATGCTCAGTGTGCATGTTCTTGTAGATCTAGGACCTCCACTCTGTAGAATTTGGGAGTGACAAACTT
This sequence comes from Coix lacryma-jobi var. lacryma-jobi, assembly GCA_009763385.1. Lineage (NCBI taxonomy): Eukaryota > Viridiplantae > Streptophyta > Magnoliopsida > Poales > Poaceae > Coix > Coix lacryma-jobi. Next base: position 32,778,302 of record CM019827.1, read on the forward strand.
CTCCATGTTTTGCTCAAGAGTGTGGCCTGCTCATAAAGACAAGGTGGAGGTAGCTTGCAGAAGACGGAAGCCAGCGGACCCGGGGGAGACCGACCGATCTAAGGGTGGGACCGGTCAGTCCCACCTGGCGGCCTCTCGAGGTGTCCCGCCTTGTGGTGTCCTTTGGTGTCCTCTAGAACCTTCTGGAATAATCCTGACGTGTCGGTTGCGTTATCTCGCGTCGGTTTCCTTCTAGGGGAAGCAATCAGCGCTGGTTTCCTGGTTTAGTCCCTGCAGAATCACAATTCACCAAAACTCGTGGAATATTGTCAATTAAAACCCTAAACCTTTGTTGGTGATTGAATTCATGCCCTTTTCATATTTATTTATCCTCTAATTTTGATAGATAACCAGCGTCAACAGGGAACACGGTCGCGGAGCCGGTGAGTGACTGGTCGGGATGGCTCCCTGTGGTGGCAGCTACCTTCCAAAGAATGTAGGAGATCCAGTGAGCGTACGGTAGCTACCGACGGGCCTTAATGCCCTCTGCCACTATGTCCTCCATCTCACAGATAATCACATCCAGAATATCAAACTCCTTCTGCTGAAACAAATAAGAGAGAAGCCACGGCTGGAGTCTCGAGATAGCCTCCCAGAAGTTGACACGAGGCAGCAAGGTGCGCCTAAGGACCTCGTGGAGGATCCGAGCCGCAAGAGTGAGATCCTTCGGCGCTCCGCTCGAACCCTCCCCGAAGGGCTCTCTGAAGCAAGGACGCACCAGGTCTGTGGGGGGCTGCTCTCCGCCGTGAGGACGTCGCGGTGGCTCTGTCCTGTCGTAGCACAGGTCGTGAATCCGAGTCTAAGAGCGACTAAGACCAAACCAATCTCTGATCTCTGAAGTGAATAGCCTATAGTGCTCTCCGCCAAAAGCAAACTCAATGGTCTCTCTGTCTGGATGCACCCAAAGTGATGCGTAAAACTAGAAGACCCAATCCTCTATGTATGAGCCAGACCGCCCCAACAGGTCTGTGAAACTGGGTAGGTAGGTGAGAGCGGGGCGGAGCTGCTCTGAAGCTGACACCAGGCCTCCAGGGTGCAAACCTCTGTGAACGCAAGCTAATCCGGCGTTCCTGTAGCCTCTGTAAAATCCTCTGCAGGACATTGAAGAAGTCTTCCCCTGCCTGCTCATGCCGCCCTCTGGGAAACCACTGCTCCACTGGAATGAGCCGGAGCGTCTGGATCTGCAAACAAGTAGCCGCCCGGAGGTCTAGTCGCGGAATCGGCGGGAGCGCACGTGCTCCCCGCAGAGGGACGTCGGGCCGGGGTGGCACCGCAGTCCTGCGACGAGTAGACCGGCGCCGGGGTAACTCCTCAGGGACCTCCTCCTCTGCCTCGGCCTCTGCCTCTGCCTCAACTGTCTCGGCCTCTCCTGGCCCTGCCCTGAGCTCTGGGGCTCCACCCGGGGAGGTGAAGGTCGTCCGATGACGGCAGCCATGAGCGTGCCAGTCGGCGAGTGGTGAAACCGCTCGACCTCCTCAACTGCTCGCCGCTGCTCTGGCGACAACTGATCCTCGATTCTCAAGCCGCCACCACGGCCACCCTGCTCTGCACGCTCTGCGGCGCTGCAACCTCATGGGCCTGATCGGCCTCTCGCTGCTCTCGGTGCGCTTCCGGCGTGTGATCAACTTCCCCTTCCCGGGTCACCGACCAGAAGGAGGAGGACGGGGAGGAGAGTCCCTCAGAGCGCCACCGACGTTCTTGCAGCATAGCTGACAAGAACAGAGAAAAACTGCCGCTGAAAGACTGGACTACCGCTGAAAAGATCAACTGACACTAAGATCCTCTGACAACCAGCTGACAAGAAACACAACTGACAGATACTCCCCCAGACACTGACAAGCTGACACTCGCGAGGCTTGGCCTCGTTCCTTACCCGCGGGCTTGGCCCGGGTTGTCTCACTGCCAACTGCCAAGCTGTCACTGAGCCACTGACTTGCTGCAAGAGTAGATGGGATACATAAGAAAATATATGCTAGATACGAGAGGACCTATTGGAAGCAAAACAATGGAGATAAGAGAGGAAAGGCTTCGCTACCTGACGATCCAACAAAACGAACCCAAGAACGAGGAAAGCACTGACGGTTCAACACCCACACGTCACACCGAGAGGAACTGCAAAGGATGTCGGTGAAAACGGGGGTTAAAACAGGTTGGAACGACCGTTGGGACAATTTGTCGAGCATCTTGGGTGCATGAGTGTGGATTAGATAGGAGGTGCTCACTGTGAGGGTGAACAAGCCGAGGGAGAGCTCGTCGGGGCTGGAGACGAAGTCGGAGACGAGCAGAGATGCGACTCCGGCAAACCTCCGGCGAGAATAAGACGGGCGCCGGCGAACAGGATTTTGGTGGCGGCGTGGAGCAGAGCGACCGAGCGCGTGCGGCTGGCTGGGTGAAGGCGGAGGGAGGAGCGGCGGAGCAGCGGTCGCGGCGAGCTGACTGGGCGCATGGGGAGGAGTGGGCACGACGACCGGCGTGGGTGGGCTCGGGCGCTATGGTTGGGGATGCGAAGGTACGGCGGCGCAAGCACTCGGGCGCGAGGAAGACGATCAGTGAAGGAGTGACATGTGGGGCCCGAAAATCAGTTGAAGAACAAACTATGCCGCTTAATGGGGCATCGAACGTGCCGATGTGATCACATCGGACGCTCCGATGTCCACTCAGAGAGGTTCAAAACGGCCAAAAACACAACGGACGCGTCCTTTGCCTTGGCATCGGACGCTGGGCAGCGTCCGATGGGGCATCGGACGCTCCGTTGGTGACACAACGGACGCTAACAGGTCACTGTTTCAGCCAGGGCTGCCTACAGTGCAGGCATCTGACGCTGGGGCGAGCGTTCGATGCTGCATTTGGGCAGTTTTCGAAGATCTCCGTTTCAGCTCCCTCTCCCAACCAAGTTCCAACTCAAATAAGAGGCAAATAAACACCAGTAAGAACCGAAGATATCCGCCAATTGATCTTCGGTTCTAACTCCCTCTAAGGATATGTCTTTCTTTGAAACATGGTATCTTAGGAAGTGATGGCGAATATCTATGTGCTTTGTGCGAGAGTGTTTAACCGGGTTGTTAGCAAGCTTAACCGTGCTCTCATTGTCACACACACAAAGGTACCCTTTCTAGAACTACACCATAGTCTAAAAGGGTTTGTTTCATGTAAAGGATTTGTGCACAACAAGCACCCGTGGCTATGTATTCCGCCTCGGCGGTAGACAAGGCCACACTATTTTTCTTCTTTGAACTCCATGAAACTAGTGATCTCCCAAGCAAGTGGCACCCTCCGGATGTGTTTTTTCTATCTACTTTTCAAACCCGCGTAATCCGAGTCGGAATACCCAACGAGTTGGAAGTTAGCTCCTTTGGGATACCAAAGGCCAATGCTTGGGGTGTGCTTTAGGTACCTAAGGATTCTCTTCACGGCTATGAGATGTGATTCCCTAGGATCGGCTTGAAAACGAGCACACATGCACACACTAAACATGATGTCGGGCCTAGATGCGGTCAAATATAACAAGCTACCAATCATAGAACGGTAGAGAGTTTGATCAACTGAGTTACCTCCCACATCTAGGTTGAGATGTCCATTTGTTGGCATTGGAGTCTTGATAGGCTTGCAATCATCCATGTTGAAGCGCTTGAGGAGGTCTTTTGTGTACTTCTCTTGTGATATAAAGTCCCCTCCTTCAATTGCTTGATTTGGAAGCCTAGGAAGTATGTGAGCTCTCCAATCATGGACATTTCGAACTCCTTTGACATCAAGTCACCAAATTCCTTGCAATAAGCTTCATTTGTTGACCCGAAGATGATATCATCAACGTAGACTTGATAAATGAAGATTTCTCCATCAAGCTTCTTGGTGAATAGTGTGGTGTCGACCTTCCCAATGATGAAGCCCTTCTCAATGAGGAAGTCTTGGAGGCGCTCGTACTATGCTCTTGGGGCTTGCTTGAGCCCATATAGCGCCTTGGACAACCTATACACATGATTAGGATATCTAGTGTCTTCAAACCCGGGAGGTTGATCAACATAGACTAGTTCATTTATGAGGCCATTTAAAAATGCACTTTTCACATCCATTTGATATAATTTAATGTCATGATGTGATGCATATGCAAGGAGGATACGAATGGCTTCAAGTCTTGCAACCGGTGCAAAGGTCTCTCCAAAATCCAAGCCTTCTACTTGAGAGAACCCCTTTGCCACTAGCCTTGCCTTGTTTCTAACAACCTTGCCTTGATCATCTTGCTTGTTCCTAAACACCCATTTTGTTCCTATGACTCTTGCGCCTTTTGGTCGCTCTTCTAGTGTCCAAACTTGGTTGCGGGTGAAGTTGTTTAGTTCTTCATGCATGACATTCACCCAATCTGGATCACCTAGAGCTTCATGTACAATGGTAGGCTCAACAAGAGACTGATGTTCAATAAATAGAGCAAGTTTTTGAGATCGAGTCATTACACCCCTTGTTGGACTCCCTATGATGAGATCTTGAGGATGAGCTTGTAGTAGAGGAGTAGTCCTTTGATCAACCACTTGAGGGGTCGCTTGAGGAGCATCAACATCTTGAGCTTGTACCACCATTTGATCATGGGAGACATGAGTATCTTCAAATGGCTCTCTCCCATCTTTATCATCATCTTGTGGTACATTTGATGAGGATGGCTTGTCAATGACTTGCACATCATCATCATCATCTTTAGGCTTGATGGCTCCAACCGGCATATTCTTCATTGCTTCCCTCAATGGTTCATCACCTACATCATCAAGATTATCATGCTCTCCTTGAGAGCCATTAGATTCATCAAATTCCACATCACATGTTTCTTCTACCATCCCGGTGGCATGGTTGAATACTCGATATGCTTTGGACTTCAATGAGTAACCAACAAGAAAACCAATATCACATCGGCGTTGAAACTTCCCTAGATGTTGGCGCTTCTTGTAGATGTAGCATTTGCACCCAAACACTCTAAAGAATGATACATCCGGCTTCTTGTTGTTGAGTAGCTCATAGGGGGTCTTGCCAAGGAGATGATGGGGAAACAATCGGTTTGATGCATAGCAAGCGGTGTTGATTGCTTCCGCCCAAAATCTTTCCGGTGTAGAGTACTCATCTAACATTGTCCTTGCTAGGGTGATTAGAGTCCGGTTCTTCCTCTCAACTACCCCATTTTGTTGTGGTGTGTAGGTTGCGGAGACTTCATACTTGATTCCAACTTCATCACAATATTCTTCAATGTGGGTGTTGTCAAATTCCCTTCCATTGTCACTTCTAATCTTTTTTATCTTCAAGTCAAATTCATTTTGGGCTCTCTTGGAAAAGTTCTTGAATGAAGGGGTTGCTTCGGATTTGTCATGAAGAAAGAATACCCAAGTGTATCTAGAATAGTCATCAACAATCACTAGGCAATAGAGATTTCCACCCAAGCTAGCATATGTTGTTGGCCCAAATAGATCCATGTGAAGTAGCTCTAACTCTCTTGATGTTGATACAAAGGCTTTGGTTGGATGAGTATTTGCAACTTGCTTGTCGGCTTGACATGCACTACCACACAATTTGTCCTTCTCAAATTTGACATCCTTCAAGCCTCTAACCAAATCCTTCTTCAATAGCTTGTTGAGAGTGTTCATTCCCACATGTGCCAATCTCCTATGCCATAGCCAACCAAGTGATTGCCTATGAACAAACATGTTTTCCAGTTGGCATCTTCGGAGGTGAAATCCACTAGATAGAGATTGTTGTATCTAAAGCCTTTGAAGATCACTTGTGTATCATCTTTCTTGGTCACAACCACTTCTTTGTCGGTGAACAAACATTGAAAGCCAAGATCACAAAGTTGCCCAACGATAGCAAGTTGAAGCTCATGATGCAACAAGAAGCACATTGGAGATGGTATGATCATTGATATTGCCACTTTGCCAATCCCTTGACATTGCCCTTTGAGTTGTCACCAAATGTAATCTTTTCTTGGTCATCGACATTCTCTTCTAGTGAGGTGAACATCCGGGGATCACCGGTCATATGTTGTGTGCAACCACTATCAATCACCCAATGAGATCCACCGGTCTTGTAGTTCACCTACACACATAAGAAATCAAGCTTGAGCTTTCAGGACCCAAACTTGTTGAGGTTCCTTAACCTTCTCAACTAGTGACTTGCAACCCATATTTGCTTTGGCCTATTCTTGTTAGGAGGCCCCATGAACATGACTTTCATCTTGCCACTAGAGTCTTGTCTAAGCATGTAGTGAGCATTGAAAGCAAAGAGCCTAGCATGCTTGGGCAAGGGTGTGGGTTTTGGCTCTTCACAATCATGAGCAAAGTGTCCTTCCTTTCCACACTCATAGCATCTCCCAATCTTCTTCTTCTTTGACTTTGTGATGCTCTTGCGTTGCTTCATCTTCTCTTCAAGAAGCCAATACCATTTCTATTTGTCTTCATCACGGTGTTCATGAGTAGCTCACTTTGAAGACATTAACCCTTGGCGAATTTCTTCAATCCGGTGGTGAGGTGTTCTTTCTCCTTCTTGAGCTTGTCATTCTCTTGTTGGAGTTCCAATTGGGATGGTGTCATTTTGTAATCCCTCTCCATCTTCAATCTCTTGTTTTCTTCTTTTAGCATGTCTAACTCAAGTGACATGCTATAATCATCATCATGAGTCTCAATAATGACTTGCTTTGTGGTTGCAAGCTTCTCTAGATCACTCTTGAGCTTTGCATTCTCATTCTTGATCTTGATGAAGTCATCATAGTGATCGGCCACAACCACTTTCTTGACCTTGCCACTAGCTCTTTGCTCATCATGCTCACTAACCAAGTCCTCACAAGATGTTGCTATATCACACTTAACAATGAGGTTAGGAGCATCACGTGTCTCATGAGAAAGCATATCATACGCAACACTAAGTGTATCATGATCTACTTTGACTTGAGTATATTTTTCTTTGAGCAAGGTATAACTAGTGGCAAGATCACTATGCATCTTATCAAGTTTTTCATTTTAGCTTTGAGCTCTTTGTTAGAGGACTTGAGCTCCTTGATAGAAGATGACATAGTAGCAAGTTCATCTTTTTAGCTCATCACTAGCATGTGTAGCATTGTTATATTTTTCAACAAGAGCTCCATTGTCACTAACAAGCCTATCATTCTTGGCTCTAATCTTTCTTATGATTTTAGTAGTAGTTGTAAGCAAAGCAACAAGTTCATCATAAGAGGGTGCCTCTGAAAGCCCTAGTTTGTTTTTGGTTAATTGATGAAACCTATTTGGTCTAATCCTATTGCTAAGCATTGTGTAGCTTATAAGAAAGGATTGTGACCAAGCCAAATGGTGGAACTAGCATGGTGGCAACCATGGAGGATGGTGATGACCACAAGCACTCAAGAGATCAAGTGCTCTACCATTGGCGAAATGAAGAAGAGAAAGAGATGGAGCAAAGAGACCTGAAGGCAAGGTATAACCTATAGGGCTCTTTGTTTTGGTGATCAAGACACTTAGCGAGTGTGATCACATTTAGGATACATAGCCGTACTATTAAGAGAAGATTATTCACGGCTTATGCGATGTTCAAGTGCCACTAGGAGTTCTCTAACATATTGATGCTATAGACCTAGTGAGTGACTAACTAAACCTTTGAAAATGCTTTGCAAAATGCTAACACTCTTGCATACAATGATGTAAACTTGGTGGTGTTGGCACTTTTGGGATAAGGGGGTGTTAAGGAGGTGTGGAGAAGTGGGAGAAACTAGTGTATAGTCCTTCTCCCTCCTGCCGAGCTTGCGAGGCAGGATTCAGCGGATTTCGGAAGATAAGTGTTAAGCTCAGGGAGCATCAGACGCTGGTCCGAGGAGCATCGGACGCTGGCTGAGCGTTTGATGGTTAACCCTAGTCTCTGTCAGAAGTTGAAGGAGCATCGGACGCTGGCAACGGACGCTGAGAAAAACACTGTTGCAGAGTCCGATGCAGGTGACGTGGCGCGAGCGTGCTTTCCAGAGAGCATCGGATGCTGGCCTGCGTCCGATGCGAATCCATCGGACGCGTCCGATGTGATTTGGCCCTCTCTGGAACCTCTCTGCATGGTCATCGGACGCAGGGTTGAGCGTCCGATATAGAGGTGCCGGCGCGTCCGATGTGGCGCAGAAAAAAAGCTGAATCAAGCAGTAGCATTGGAGCGTCCGATGCCTGGCATTGGCGCGTCTGATGCCACTTTAACCGTGGCACGAAGTGATATGACTGTTGGGATCTAACGGGCAGATTTCATATCAGGGGGACACGTGGCTCCATCCGGAGCATCGGACGCTAGGGCAGCGTCCGATGGTTGATCATCGGCGCGTCCGATGACCCCGATTCTGGCCCAACGGCTAGGCCGACTTGTGTGGCCTATTTAAGGGGCTTGGCCGGCTCACTTGGTATCTCTCTTGCACATTTTGATTCCTAAGCATACTAGTGAGCATTGGCAAGCCTCCCAACTCATCTCCCAAGTTGATTTGATCAAACCTAGTGAGATTGAGTGATCTAGTGCGTGATTTGATAGAGTTCAATCTAGTGGCACTAGTTCTTCGCATCGGCATTGAGTTTTCTTGTTACTCTTGGCATTTGCCGGTGCCTAGACGGCTTGGAGGTGTTGAGGTGGCTTTGGCAAGAGAAGGAGATTGTTCTTGGCCACCATCGATCGTGATTGTGAGAGGTTTTGGAGCCTCACCTCGCCGGAGCGGCAAGAGGCATCCTTAGTGGATTGCTCGTGTCATTGAGCTACCTCACTAGCGGTAGATTCTTGTGGCGCTCTTTGTGAGCTTGGCTTTGCGCCGATTAGCCACCGGGTCACCTAGTGTTGGTCGACACAACGGGGAGTAGCGTGCCGGCAAGCACGTGAACCTCGAGATAAATCTTGGTGTCCCGTGATTCTTATTGTGATTGCGCATTCATCTTGGTGATTTTTCTTCATATTCACATTCTTGGTGATTGGCATCACAAGCGGATTTCACCGGTGATTGGCTTGCTACTAGACGATCTCGAAGGCTCGGTGAAATCAATTCTGTCTAGCTTGTTTACTTTGTGTATTACATTGAGCTATTTCTCTTGTATAGATACTATTACTTGTTGTATATCTCTTGTTCTATTACTTGTGTAGCTAGTTGTGATTAGCTTGCTTAGTCTATCTATTGCACACACTTGTCTCATATACTTTTTATATCATACTTGTTCTAGAGCTAGATAGTTTTATTCTGCATTTGATATTAGCTCTAGTTGATTGTGTGACATAGAAATATTAGGTAGAATTGTGGATAGGTGGCTTGCAACACACTATTAGGCTAGCGCAAGTAGCTTCGCCATTTGTTATACTAATAGTGTTTGCCTAAGTGTCGGTGGTACAAAAAAGGGTACCCCAATCAACGCAAACACCCGAGCAATCTCATCCGCCTCGCCCTCAGCCCTCCCAGGCAGGGCTCGGGCGAACGATCAATCTCCGTCTCGCCCGAGCCCTCCCAGCCAGGCCTCGGGCGAACGCTCGCTCTCCGTCTCGCCCGAGCCCTCCCAGCCAGGCCTCGGGCGAACGCTCTATCTCCGTCTCGCCCGAGCCCTCCCAGCCAGGCCTCGGGCGAACGCTCCATCTCCGTCTCGCCCGAGCCTCCCAGCCAGGCTCGGGCGAACGACTTTCTCCCCTCCCGAGCCCCTGACCAGGCCTCGGGCGAGCACCATCGCTCTCCGTCTCGCCCGAGCCCTCAGGCCTCGACGAGCGTGCCCCTACACCTCGAGCCTTAACGAGCCTCGAGCGGTCCGAGCCCGCAGACAGTACAGCCCGTACAGCCCCATACCACGCATTTAATGCCTTCACCTACTCCGGTCATGTCCACTCCACTGGTGCACAGCACGTACCACAGTAACTCGGTGTAAAGGTCAACTCTCGTTTTCACCACAAGCATGGGCAAAAGGGCACCAGTACAGCACTGTTCGGCCATACCATGCACTGTAACACCTCGAGGCCAGCTCCGCGCCCCTTGAGCCCCTGCAAACGCCACCTCGAGGCCGGCTCTGCGCCCCTCGAGCCCCCGTGGCACCACCTCGAGGCCGGCCCCGCGCCCCTCGAGCCCTGACAAGCTCTCTCACTCTTGGAAGACAGGTACTCCAAGACCTGGAGGGACCCCGCTACGTCCTGTACAAGCCGGAATGGGCGCTGTACGGCTTCCACTCCGCCACGCCTCCATGACCGCGCCCGGGGTGGAGGCCACGCTTCAAGGACGCCTCTACAGCAACGCCCACGTTGGCTACAGCAGCCTCGACAAGACAGAGTTCCTACCCTCCGCCATACCGAGCGCTATACATGTCCATCCTGTGTAAGCCCGTCCATCCTGTAAGCCCTGGCCTCCTCTTGTTCTATAAAAGGGGACGCCAGGCCCTTCACCAAGGAGGAAGAGGGAGAGACGGGAAAAACACGTTAGAGCGCCTTACACCCATACACTCTCCGGACCGGCACCCCGGTCCACGCTCACCAAGCTTGTATTCGCCCCTGTACAAGCACTTAGGTGCAAGTAATACAAGAGCATCCCCCGCTGGACGTAGGGCCTTCTTTGCCCGAACCAGGATAAATCCTTGTGTCCTCTTGCATCACCATCCAGGAAGAGAAGCACGCGATCATATTACTCGTTGGTGTGATACCCCCGGGTACAAAAACACCGACAGTTGGCGCGCCAGGTAGGGGTGCGCGTGTCCGAGACATTTTCTCGCTATCTCCTGGATGGCTTCTTCGACTCCTTCGTTCTCTGCCGGTGCCGTCGTGTGGTTCGGGAACCTTGAGTCCCTAGCCGCCGGCAACGGCAACGAGCTGACCCCGCTCTCCACGGAGGGCCCGAGCGGAAGGCGTGTCACACCACCCCGCGTGGGGCATGACGCGTCGTCTGAACCACCACGCGTCGCCACTTCGCGAGCGGCGCCGTGGTCACCATCGTCGCCAGGCACAGGCGGTGCCGGCGGCGTACGCCCACTTCCCCGCGGCGGCGCAGAATCCCCGAGGGGAAACCTGCCCGGCACGCGGCCGGCGACCTCCAGGGCGCGGGCGCGCTCCCCGGCAAGTTCGCGTCCGTCACACGTGCGGACCGGCACGTCTGGTATCCCACCAGGGAGTGCTTCCAGCTCGAGGGGGTGGTGAGCGAGGCCAAGGACGACGACGACGACGACGTCAGGCCAACGCTCAACCTCGGAGCGCCCAACGACGTGGCTACGGCGGGCGGTTCGCGCGTTCAGGCAAGAAGCAAATCCTCGGCCTCGGTTGCACCGCCTCAACACGACGACAGCAGGGCGGCGCAACTCGCACAGGTGCGGAAGGCAATCACCAAGACCGAGGAGGAACGACAACGCCTGTTGCAGCTCCAGCAAACTCTGATGCAGGAACCACCCCAGCCTCGAGGAGCCGGAGCTCGAGGTCGGGCTCGAGATGCCCACCGACGGACCCTCGGGACGGGGCGCCAGCACGCCCCGAGGTGTGCCTCCCGCGAGCCGGGCAAAACGTGGTGGCGGCCGCAATGCTGCTCCGCGATCTGCCCGCCGTCTCCAACCCCGACGCCAGACGCATGCTTGGAGAAGTAAAGAGCCTCCTCGAAACGGCCGCTGTGCAGATAGCCGAGAGCTCGGCCTCGCGCCAGCGCAGGGCAGCCTCGGAGAAGCCAGCAGACGCACCCCGCAGCAAGCACGAGACGTCGGTCCGCCAGCCGGACGCCCCTCAAGCCAGACTAGCCCAAAAGCGGGTCGCGGACAGCCGGCAAACCCTCGAGCCCCCGGGCCCCAGGGTCTTCAGCCGAGCCATCCGCAGCTCGACCCTCCCCGACCGCTTTCGACCACCGACCAACGTCGTAAAGTATGACGGGGAGGTCGAGCCCAAGCTCTGGCTCTCAGACTTCCGCCTAGGCTGCCAACTGGGCGGAGCGAAGGGCGACGACCGTGTGATCATACGCCAACTCCCACTTTACCTCTCGGACACCGCCCGCCGGTGGCTCGAGGGGCTCCCGCCGGATCAGATCCATGACTGGGCCGACCTAGTCAGGGTCTTCGACAGGAATTTCAAGGGGACTTGTGCGCGCCCAGGCAACTCCTGGGATCTGCGACGTTGCAGGCAGGCAGCGGACGAACCCCTCCGCGACTTCGCTCGGCGGTTCTCGAAGCAGCGCCTCGAGCTCCCTCACATACCCGATGAGGAGGTCATCTCAGCGTTCCTCGCAGGCACGACGTGCCAAAAGCTGGTCCACGAGTTAGGGCGCTACCGTCCCAGGACGATCGAAGACTTGATGGATCAGGTCACCAGCTTCGCCTCCGGCAACGAGGCAGTGGGGGCCTTCTTTGGCCACTCCGCGGGCCAAGGCGAAGGGCAGAAGGCAAGGCACGACGATGAGGACGACGACGAAGAGAAGTGCGCGTGGGCTCCCGCCGCAGACGAGCTGGCTAAGTCGGCACCCACGCACGACGCCGCCCCTCGAGCCGGACTCGGGGCTCGACCTTCGACGCCCCACATCGGGCTGGGCTCGGGGGCTCGACGTCCCTTCGACACCGCTCCTCGAGCCGGAGTCGGGAGCTCGACCTTCGACGCCCCACCTCGAGCCGGACTCGGGGGCTCGACGTCCCTTCGACGCCCTCCTCGAGCCGGACTCGGGGGCTCGACGTCCCTTCGACGCCCCTCCTCGAGCCGGACCCGAGGCTCGACCCTCGACGCCCCTCCTCGAACCGGACTCGGGGGCTCGGTCTTCGACCTTCAGCGCTGCCCCACGAAAACAACCCCGAGCCCGACTCCAGCTCGGAGCTTCGAACAGCTACGTCGTTTTCTATCCCTAAAGCCTCGAGGCTTCGTTCATTTCTCGTATTTTGCGCACACATCGCATCTTGAATAAATAAAAGTTCATTTCCAAGTTCTTTATTTCGTTCAAATCAAAGGTAGCCTCGACCCTGCCTTGCTCAGGGACGAGCCTCCCTCGGGGCCTGTCAGCGGGCGTCCCCCCTCAGACTCCGGAAAAAGCACGCTTTCTTTTCAAAAATTCACCCTCATCTCAATTCGCACCTCGAGCGCACTAGCAACGTCTAAGTCCCTAAAATGCCTCGAGCCTCCAAGAGTCGGGGGGCGTCGACGTAGACGACCACCTACGCCCCAGGGCTACGGTACCCTACCTACGCCTCACCTCGAGGAACTCGCGACGCATGTCGAAGGAAAACAGACTAAGCCGGTAAAAGCTCGAGCTCGCGACGAAGAGAGATGATCGAATAAATTTGAAAAGAAAACAGCTTCATTAAATAAATAAGTCATACGCGTATGTCTGGCCTCGACGGCCCATAAGTTTTGACACGAATTTTTACAAGGGCCTCGACACCCAAACTTGGCACGCAGGCCGCGGTCTGGTACTCCTCCCCAGGATCTTCTGCCGCACGCTCAGCCTTGACGTCCGAGCCAGAAGGAGGGAGGGCCCCTACACCGCCGTCCGCATCAGGAGGCAGCATGTCCTCCTCGACATACCGGCGCCGTCTCCAGATGGCAAAAAAGGTAACCGAATACCTTTAATGTGCCTATCTAACCTCGTCTCAAGCCGGTTGACAGGTACACCCAGCGATTCCGCATTCGCTCAACTACCGGGGCCCTCCGCGGCCACCGCTCCGACCTCCTGATCGTCGTCTTGGTGCCACGAACTCCACTCCCGACGAAGGCTTCTTCAGGAAGGTAAAAACGGGCTCCGGCCCTAAGTCTCGAAGCAGCGAAGGCTGGCCCCAAAAAGGGTTCGACAGCCGGCTTCGAGCGCCCGAGTCAGGGACACCAAGGCGCTACTCTCAGCATCCCTCGAGGGCTAAGCCCTCGAGGCCCCTCACGTGTATCCGAGGCAGGGAGCACGACATGCAGTGAAATCCCCCCCGTAGGGAGACGTCAGGGTCACCGGGTCCTATCGAACAGGACCCGGCATTCACTGCAGACTGTGCACCCATGCTTTATGAGATCGCCTCCGGGCCACGAGTCGACCCCTATCGAACGGGGCACGAGGTCTCACTTGGATTCCCCCGTTACCAGCTCACCGGGAACCTCGATACTCGCCCGATCCGTTCGTGGTAGTACGAGGCATCCCACCCCGCATCCTTTCGAAAGGGTTCAGCGGGATGACAAGCCAGGGTAGCCGGCGTACCGGATAGCTAGCCGGACGGTCGGCTCAGCCTGGCACCCCTCGACGAAAGAGGGTTAAATAACTCGAGCAGTTGCGACTGATCTTTTTCCTTTGTGTGAGCATGAGATTTTCAGGCTTCGGACGAACGCCCCTCCGAGCCAGGCCTCGGGCAGAGTTTCCCACGACAAAGAAGAAAGGCGCGCCCAGCGGGGGCAGAAGGTTTCCCAGCGACGGAGGTTTCTTCAAAAGGATCCAAAACTCGGGGACTCGACACTCCACCCACTAACACTCGCAAAAAGCCCACGAGGGAGTTCCAACCACTCCGTGGCCTCGGGGGCTACTGTCGGTGGTACAAAAAGGGGTACCCCCAATCAACGCAAAACACCGAGCACTCAATCTCCGCCTCGCCGAGCCCTCCCAGCCAGGGTCGGGCGAACGATCAATCTCCGTCTCGCCCGAGCCCTCCCAGCCAGGCCTCGGGCGAACGCTCGCTCTCCGTCTCGCCCGAGCCCTCCCAGCCAGGCCTCGGGCGAACGCTCTATCTCCGTCTCGCCCGAGCCCTCAGCCACAGGCCTCGCTCCACTCTCTCTCTCGCCCGAGCCCTCCCAGCCAGGCCTCGGGCGAACGCTCTTTCTCCGCCTCGCCCGAGCTCTGAGCCAGGCCTCGGCGAGCACGATCTCTCTCCGCTCGCCGAGCCCTCCAGGCCTCGGACGAGCGTGCCCCTACACCTCGAGCCTTAACGCACGGGCCTCGAGCGGTACAGACAGCCGTACCAGCCCCATACCACGCATTTAATGCCTTCACCTACTCCGGTCATGTCCACTGGTGCACAGCACGTACCACAGTAACTCGGTGTAAAGGTCAAGTCTCGTTTTCACCACAAGCATGGGCAAAAGGGCACCAGTACAGCACTGTTCGGCCATACCATGCACTGTAACACCTCGAGGCCGGCTCCGCGCCCCTTGAGCCCCTGCAAACGCCACCTCGAGGCCGGCTCTGCGCCCCTCGAGCCCCGTGGCACCACCTCGAGGTCGGCCCCGCGCCCCTCGAGCCCTGACAAGCTCTCTCACTCTTGGAAGACAGGTACTCCAAGACCTGGAGGGACCCCGCTACGTCCTGTACAAGCCGGAATGGGCGCTGTACGGCTTCCACTCCGCCACGCCTCCATGACCGCGCCCGGGGTGGAGGCCACGCTTCAAGGACGCCTCTACAGCAACGCCCACGTTGGCTACAGCAGCCTCGACAAGACAGAGTTCCTACCCTCCGCCATACCGAGCGCTATACATGTCCATCCTGTGTAAGCCCGTCCATCCTGTAAGCCCTGGCCTCCTCTTGTTCTATAAAAGGGGACGCCAGGGCCCTTCACCAAGGAGGAAGAGGGAGAGACGGGGAAAAACACGTTAGAGCGCCTTACACCCATACACTTAAGTCCGGACCCCGGTCCACGCTCACCAAGCTTGTATTCGCCCCTGTACAAGCACTTAGGTGCAAGTAATACAAGAACATCCCCCCGCTGGACGTAGGGCCTTCTTTGCCCGAACCAGGATAAATCCTTGTGTCCTCTTGCATCACCATCCAGGAAGAGAAGCACGCGATCATATTACTCGTTGGTGTGATACCCCGGGTACGAAACACCGACACTAGTGATTTTGTAGATTTTTAATTAGGCTATCACCCCCCCTCTAGCCAATTTGGACTTCCAGCCTCAAATTCACCTCACTATCACTATCATCAGAGTCATCATCACTTTGTACCTTCCGATCACCCTTTGCCATAGGCATAGGTGTGTAGAGGATGATGGCGATGGTGGCGGTGGTGGTGTAGAGGTCCCAATCACTAGAGCGGCCACCTTCTCCTTCTCATCATCACTATCTTCATTTGAGGATCCACCGGAGGAGTCAATGTCGGTGAGCCAATCACCAACAATGTAAGCTTTGCCACCTTTCTTGTGGTATTGCTTCTTCTTATTGCCATCCTTCTTGTAGGGCTTCTCACTCTTCTTCTCATCTTCGCTTGATGAGTCATATTTCTTTCCCTTGTTCTTGTTCTTTTAGTTGTCTTTCTTGGGCTTGGTGCATTGGTGAGCAAGATGGCCAAGTTCACCGCAATTGTAGCAATCCATTTCGGAGATTGGCCTTCTCTTGCTACTTGTGAAGAATTTCTTCTTTCTTGAGTCAAAATTGACTCCATTCTTGTGAAGTTTCTTCAACATCTTGGTGGTCCTTCTCACAATGAGAGCAATGTTTGTATCATCTTCCTCATCACTTGAGCTCTCACGGTGTACCTCAATTGGCTTGGACTTGCCCTTCTTGTCATGACTTGCTTTGAAGGCCAAGTCTTTCTTCTTGTCGATGGAGGAGCCACCACTTGGTGTGACGTGCATGTACATCTCATGCGCATTGATATTTCCCAAGATTTGAGTTGGTGTAGCGGTGGAAAGATCGCTTTGATGTAGCACCGTCACAATGTGTCCATATTTATCAATTGGGAGGACACAAAGAATCTTCCTCACACATCGGATGGTTGCATTTGTGTGAGGCCAAGTCCATTGAGTTCTTCTACAAGCACATTCGAGCGTGAGTACATTTCATTTGCATTTTCATTAGCATGCATATAAAGAATGAAGCTTTTGCATAACTAAATGATAGCGCTCCTCACGCTCACTCTTGGTTCCCTCATGGAGAGCACAAATGTTATCCCATAGATCATGGGCATTCTTGTGGTTTTAGACGAAGTTAAACACATCCTTGCAAATGCCTCTAAATAGAATGTTTTTGGCTTTTACATTCCACTTTTCTTTTTCTTCCTCATGTGGCGTGAGGCTAGTGCCCTCCTTGGGTTTGGGGAACCCGGTTATGGCGGCTTCGTGGCATTTAACATCAACCGCTTCTAGGTACGACTCCATACGGATTTTCCAATATGGGAAGTCGTCTCCCACAAACATGGGAGGTGGTCCATCACCTCCGGACATCTTAACTCTAGGCGGTTAAGCCTAAATCGAGAGCACGAGGCTCCGATACCAATTGAAAGGATCAAGATGCCCAAGAGGGGGGGGGTGAATTGGGCCTTTCTAAAACTTTAGCAAGAATTAAAACCTATTAAGCCCAATTAACCCCCTTGTGCCTAGAAGTGTGTTTCTTTCTATTCTACCGCACAAAAGACAATGTCTATGTCATTCCTACTCTAGCAAAGCAATTCAATAATGAAAGAACAACAAATATATTGCGGAATTGAATTGCTCAAAGGTAAATGCGTAAGTAAAGGAGTAGAGATGACAAGACGATCTTTTTGCCGAGGTATCAAGGTGTCGGCATCCCCCTAGTCCTCGTTGGAGCACCCGCGCAAGGGTATCGCTCCCCCTTGATCCGCGCAAGGATCAAGTGCTCACTACGAGCTGATTCTTCGCCACTCCGGCCGGTGAATCGCTCGCTACCGGTCACAACTTGACTTGGGTCATCCACAAAGCCTCCAGATGATCACCAAGATCTTCGATCACCACCAAGCGTCTAGGTGATGCCGATCACCAAGAGTAACAAGCTAGAACTCTCACTTGACCAAGACAAGGCCAAAGAGATGGATGGATGCACACTTGCTACTCAATTCTCACTAGGAGGTCACTAATTCTCTCAATTAGCTATTCTCTCAACCTCACTAGGGCTCTTGCTCTTTCTCACACTCACAATGTGTCTCTCAGCAGATGGAAGTGGCAAGAACACTCTAATGGAAGAGAGGGAGGAGTATAAATACTCCCCCAACAAGCCATCCAAAAGAGCACTGAACAGGTGCTTCTGTGGGGGCATCGGACGCTCCGATGTCTAGCATCGGACGCTCAGATGACCTCAACCAACGGTCGACTGTACAACCTGTCAGACAACTTAAAGGAGCATCGGACGCTGGGCAGCGTCCGATGCCACCACAACGGACGCGTCCGATGTGGTTTTACCCTCTCTGGAACCTCTCTGCATGCCAGCGTTCGGTGCTACCCCAAGTTCACTCACAAGTGAACAGTGGCACAGGCGCGTCCGATGTGGCAACACCGGAGCGTCCGATGCCATGCACCAGACTAAACCCTAGTCTGAGTGAGCATCGGACGCGTCCGATGCCCACCAGGCCAGCGTCCGATGCCCTTTTCAAGGGCAAAACCAACTTGGATCGCGACGCGGCCTTAACGACTTTTCATCCTTACGACATAAGGCATCTCTCTGAGCTACCTAGGGCTATGAAATAACAAGTGTGCACCACACCTACCTCAATAGACTCATCTAGGTCAAGCTACTGATTCACGCTCCCCTTTATAGTATGGCCAAAGGAAAAACAAAGACCTAAGACTACCTAAGTGTCCTCCAACTCCATGTGACACTTAGCCTAGCCTATCACCGTCTTCGTCGTCCGTCCTTTGAAAACCGAAGCGATTTCCATCGCCAGGGAACATGAACTCCATATGCCCGTATCGTCGCCATTACCGTGACCTAACTCATCCCTGTTTCTGCAAAACACACGTTAGTCACAGTAATCTTGTGTTTCATCCAATCACCGAAACCCACTAGGGGCCAAGATGCGTTCAATTGGTTTCAATTCATTTACATTGATATAGGATGACTAACATTTTTTATAACCTGACAAAAAAGTTATAGAGAAACAATGAAAACTTTGATTTTTGTTGAACCTAACAAGGCATCGTCTCCAACACAAGTATTTCCTTGCTTTTATATTGCTTATGGTACCACAAAAAAAGACAGGAACCATTATTACATATGGGAAGGACTATTTCAATCAATAATCAAAATGCTTTCTTGTATGACACTTAGTTTGCCTATTCATTTTTTTTTCTAAAACAGAGATTTGTTAACTAGGTATTGTTACAATTATAATCATCGTTTATGTGGTCCATCTCGCACGAAAGCTCATTCTTTAACCAAATAGCAGTAAGAACCTCACGCGTAGCTAAATGAGCTAATTCAGTTGCTACTAAATTCCACTCTCTTTTACCCGATAAACACTCCAAACAAACAGGGTTACCGATGCTCCTTCTCTCCAGTGAAGATTTGTTAATTAGAGTACAAAGTTATGATCTATCGAGTTTGTAGATTTATAACATTATTTATCAGACATAAATTTTCTTGTTTTTATGACCTACCTTACTGATTAAAACTTTTAGAATCAATAATGGTTGGTCTTGCCCTTGATTTATAGGTTGAATGAAAATTATATGACCACGGAGTTTGATCCCAAAATGAATTGAAGCACATAACAAGATCATTGATAAATCTCTAAACCTCTTGTACCCATATGAGTTAAGTAGCACATGTTTTGGCATAAAAAATAATTTGATTACCAAATAAATTGAAACACATTATGTGGGCGCTGAATAAAACTTCAAGCCTTAAGCCGCCCAGGTATAACCACGCAACAAGTTGAACATTCTAATGGGTTGTCACAGTCAAATCCATAATATTTATAGATGGGGATGGTGCTCCAAATAGATATCCGCAGTTCTCTTCTAGTTCAATTAAAGAATTAACTAGATAATTTCTCTTCTCATTTTTGCAATCTAGTTCATTTAGTTGAACTAGCGGAGAACCGCAGATAACCATTTGGAGGCTTGGAGCACCATCCCCATCCCTAATAATATTCAATAATGGTCTTCCCAAGATATACTTCTACAAATTTGTATTTGTTAGAGCAAGCATTGACTGACATACCAGATGATATACTACAACAAATTATGTCGTTTTCAGAAAAAAAAAAAGGAAAAGGAAAATGTGGATACCATAAGAGCATGCATGTCAACTCATAGGTGAATCTGCTTGTTTGCTTTTAGTTTGTACCCTTAGTGACATGTATGAGCATGCTATATAATATGTTTCCTCAATTTGAAAATAAAATATTGATGAGATAGGTTGGTTGACTTCTCTTTCGAGTTTTATAAAGATGCAAATAAGGATAGGTAGAACATAGCAAGTTGAACCCCAGGACTGCACAGAGGTAAGGTGCTCCCACTTTTTATATATATAAGAATGTGTTGCCGCTTGCAGTGATATAAGTATTAGTTACAACATTTTTTTAATGAATAGAGCACAATACCATGTTTTAGTAAACTTGCTGCATCTACGGTCAACCCCACACACGCTATATATGTTTGCTTTTATGATATGAGAATTGGTATTATTTTCATTTTAGTAAGAATGGCATGCAAACTTAGGGGGTGTTTGGTTCCCACCCCCTAGAGTTTAGCCACTAAAGTTTAGTCACTTTTAGTCACTAAAATTCCAAACACCCCCACTAAAAGTCAGTTTTAACACTAGAACTCTAGTCACCTCCACTAAACTTTAGTGGCTAAACTTTAGGGGGTGGGAACCAAACACCTCCTTAATAACAAAGATATGATTATCCTACATACTACTCCTTTTGATCTAAATGTAGGACGCGTTTAGATACGGATATGAGCTCCGGTATGTCGGTTTTGACATGAAGTTTATTGTAGCATGCACCCTTTTGAATATTGGAGTTGTGTAAGTCATTTTGTTTTTTCTAGAACATATCTTTTACTATATATATTTAGATATAATCTATATTTGATATGTGTAGTAGCAATTATATATATTTAAAAAGCCAGGGACGACTTATAATATGAAATGGAGATAGTATTATTAAATTACTTTCCATTACAATGGTAACATTCACCTTATGTTGTACATCTATATAGCTTTTATATATTGATTCAAGTTAAAAGTCTTGACTAGATAGAATCCTAAACTATCCACACTCACAAAGCACAATATTTGCTGTTTAGTTATATTTAATGTCTACTATAACCCTTTTCCCAATAAAATTCCGAACTACGCAACTTGAATGCATTCTTGTTGGGTAAAATTGTTTTTTTAAAAAAAAATCAACGGACCTAGCCCTAGAAAATTTATAATGTTCAACAAATCATAATAATAGAAATTGACTATGTCAACTGTAACCAGAACCAAACAAAGTTCTGGGGCATTATTTAGGACCGAGTTCCTTCCTTTATGTATTGTGCTAAGAGCCCGTTTGGATCTTTGAAATTGACTATATTTAAAAATCATAATTTAGACACATATTAATTAAGCTAATATGGTTATATGTGAATTATATTTGTATATTTTTGTTAACTATACCAGAGAGGTACTGAGACGTGTTGTATTTCTATCATAGGGAGTGAGTTGAAGAGAGTGTTATAAGTTGCAAAGTAAAAAATATGACGTGACGATCTATAGAATATATTTTTCTCTCTCACTATATGAATTTGAGATAGACTTATGAATTTGAGTACGTGAACTTCAAAAAATGATGAAATATTAAATTTCAAGCCAAATAATCATAGTTTATTGAGTGGATTCCAATTCTTCTAAAATAAAAGATCCAAAATGTGTAATTAACATCATGCAAAAGCACAACAGGAGGCTAGCTAAGCTGGAGAACCGCACAAATTTGATGCCTTGGAGCTCCCATGTGCGCTTAGTATTTTGGTCAGGTATCTGGAATCTATACAGGGCTCACCATAGCGAGGAAGAACACGTGCAGAAGAAGCTATCCCCAGAAAGCACCTACCTTGCCCGACACGTGGGCCCCGCACAGCCCCCCCCCCCCCCCCCCCCCCCCCCCCCGCGCGCTTTTTCCATCCGGTGCATGCGGCTTCCTAGGCCTGCTGCCCTTCTCTCTCTGGCTCCTACACTCGGGACAGGGGCGGAGTAGGCCACTGGCGTCGGACAAAAACAAGGTTCCGAATTTTACACGGGCGTTTAATTATAATAATTAATCCAAATCCATCCACTGTAGAGACAGTGGTAAATAAATAAATAAACAAACAAAAATAAAGATAAGGGACAAACAAGGGGCGTGGTGATCTCCAAAGCGGCTGTGGCTCTCCGCATCGACGGCAGCAGCGGCCGTGGCCCTCGGGCCGGATCGCAGCCGTCGGATCTCGGGCCCCACATAAAACGGGCGGCTGTTGTTTGCTATGCTAGTGGGGGGGATGCGCGGCAGGGACTGTGGACAACACAAGTCCCTTTCGCATCTGATCTGGCCGTGGGCCCGCGCCGCTGCGAACTCAGACGGAAGAGTGCAAAATTGTAACCGTCTTCTCTGATTTTTATATTTCATCAGGTCAAAAAGATTCTTTCTTAGGCATCCTTTGGAAACAAGGAATTGGGGAATTGCACCTCCCGTCCACCTATATATGTTCCTTTGTTTCTTATGTTCATCAATTTTGGCTAGTAGTGTTTATAGTTTCCTATATTATTTATTTATTCTAACTTGAAAGATGCGTGGTAGTCTTCTTAAAACCTGATTTGTATACCTGAATAGATATCGATCTTCATGTTCCTTGTTTTTTGTATATGGAACGTGTGTTGGTTTTCATATAACAAATACTACTGCTTAAAACAAGTTTAAAAATGTTTGAAGCATGTAAATAAATTCAACGAGTTGTTTTATCAGTTTGTACAGGCGAAATGCATCACGAGAGTGTAAGAACATATCCAGTGTTGAGTGCTCCCATCCTATTTGGTTCTGTCTCATGTTCGCAAATATAAAAGTGGAAGAAATGTTTTAGAAAAATTATAGACGAATGTCATCATTCAATCATTTATTTTCATGGAGAAATAAGCTTGAGCAAGGAGAAGTAAAAACTAAAATTAAACTATCAATTATGCGTCAATACGATTGCTCACCTAGCGTAAGGGTGTTTTGGCCCTGTCGTCTCCTTCTTCCCTGCACGCCTAAAATGCATGTCACTAGAGAATACATGTCGTTCACGTCACACTCACACGCGATTTGTATGCTATGGTAGAATAGGATGTTGTATCCTCCTTTCCTCAATAGTGCCAGCCAAGAGGTGATAAGTTTGGGATCCTCTTATTGCTCTTCCTCCATCCTTTTTTTTCTAAAATGCATCCTCCTTTTTGTTCTCATATTCATTGTGAGAGGGGTGACATTTTTGCCAAATCAAAAAGGGACCACAAGTGGGAAGCGTTAATGCTGTGCATAATGTATCTCAGGTTTAGAGAAGAAAAGTTATGAAGTGAAGTGAGCTTGAGCTTTACTCAAACTAAAAAAAAATCTAACCATTGGCATGGATACATACATATTTCAGTTTACATGAAGTGGCTATTTCATGCATAGTTCATTTGTCATTTATATGATTTTTAGCATCAGATTTTTATCACACAAAATATGTCAGTTTTTTTATAAATGCAACCTACTGTAGTAGATAGTTGTAGCATATAAATTATAAAACACAATTAAAATATATAGAAACATAAGACATTTGGTACCAAAAAAATCTGTCAGCAGATAAGTAGCTAGAGTAATAAATTATTTAAATTAAATGCTAGATGATTTCATAATAAATATATTGCTCGGACAAGTATATTCAAATAAATGGCAATCTGTTTACATACAGAGTATGATTTGCTAACACGTTTCCCGTTAGAGCAAACAACGGGCCCGACCCACAACATGAATCCAGATTCTGACGGGGACCCATACGAAATATGGAAGAGATACCATCAACTAACAACAACAAAACACTTAAAATAACCAAATAGGAGTAATTGATAAAGAAAAACTAGAATGGAGAAAAAAAGATTGTGAGAACTGAGAAGAACGGGGGCGAAAATATAGGCAGTGGGGCCCGTCTGCGTGCGTGGGGACCCCGACGCGAGACGAGGAGAGCGAGCGGGGGCTGCTGGGTTGGCAGGCAGGCGCGGCGAGGGCGAGCTCACCACCACCACCACCCTCCCTCCCTCCCTCTATAAATGCAGAAGCGCCGAATGCTCCCCAACGCCCTATACTAATCCGGAGGAGAGGTCAAGGAAGGCGAGCGACGCTCGCTTCGGGAGGAAGGGCATCCCGCGACAGAGGAGGGAGGCGCCCCGCTCCCACCAACCCACAACTCCGATCCCCTACCCGCCGCGCCGCGCCGGGGACGACCGTGGGGTGAGAAGCCAAAGTCTAAGACACCGATCCCCGCCGGCGTGAGTTGCGAAGGCAGCGGCGGAGAAAAAGGTCGGAGCCACAACGCGGCCGTGAGCCCGCAGCCACCGGTTCCGTGAGGCTAGACGGAGAGAGAGAGGTATCCGCTCCCTGCACCCCCTCTGCTTGCCAGGACCCGCGCCGCGCGACGCTAAAAAAGGCCGACGGGATTAGCAACTTGGCGGTTTGGTTCGGCTGTAGCGTGCGTGCGTGCGTGGTTGGTGACTGGCATGCGCGTCCGTCTCGTTGTTTTTATTTATTTCGATCCGTTGATGATTGATTCTTCGTCCGTGCGTGCGTGCGCTCCTTCGTGAATCTGCCGTGTCGCGGCGGCGGCGGAGGAATCTGCGCCGCCGTGCGGGGGGTTGGTAGATCTGTTCATCCCTGCGTGTGTTTCCGCCGCTGAGGCGTTTTGTTTCGTAATTCTTTTTGGGAGTGCTCTGTTACACTGCAGAGTGGGTCGCACAATCTTTTCTGGATGTTTATGGCGTTGACATGTGGGCGTAAGGAAGGGGACAGCTATGAGCTTTCTGCTTGTTTTTCCGGTGCTTTTTTTTTAAATATATGTTTTCTTTTTCCGGATTTCTGGTTCCTTTTTTCCCCGCATGGCGTTGTAGATCGATGAATCGCTAAGCGAACACCATCTGATGCTCGTCGTCGTTTGATTGTTGCATGGCAGGTAGTGAGGCTTGCTGTTGAGCCATGTCGACGGCGCAAGGGACAGCGTTGAAGTCGGCGCCGATGGCCGCAGGTAGTCGGGCCCGACGCGGCGCCCCGTGGCGGCGCCGTACCGTTCGGGCTGGCAAGCCTACGGTGGCGTTTCCCTCGAGGGCAGCGGTTTCCTCGGCGGCTTGCAGCGCACCGAGGAGCGCGTCGCTCCGCGGGCGCCCGCGCGGGGGCACGCGACGCCGAGTGGTGAGGCCGCTCTCGAAGCTCCCGAACAGCAGCATTGGGCTCTACGACCCTCGTTCGAGCGTGACGCGTGCGGCGTTGGGTTTGTCGCTGAGCTTTCTGGCGATTACAAACGCGAGACTGTGAGTTTCATCAATTCCTTCAAAGAGGCGACGCCACATGTATTGATTTATCATGTTCGGGATGCCAATTTTGCTCTCCTTTTTACCCCAGGTTAATGATGCTATTGAGATGCTTGAGAGAATGGCGCACCGCGGTGCCTGCGGCTGCGAGAAGAATACAGGGGACGGTGCAGGCATCATGGTCGCTCTACCACATGACTTCTTCAAAGAGGTGAGTTTCTTTGCAACAAAATGAAATAGAAGAAAGCAAAGCTGTTCTTTTCGACAGTTATTCAATGTTTTTGCTCTGGTGTTCCTGCAGGTCGCAAAGGATGCGGTTTGAGTTACCCTCACCAGGAGAGTATGCTGTTGGAATGTTTTTATGCCAACCGATGAAAAGCGTCGCGAGAAGGGCAAAGCTGAGTTTAAGAAGGTTGGTGTAACACTGTTAATAAATTTGATAGCCGAGCAATGCAGGATTTGCATGTTATGCTCATTTCTCTGATTAATAATCTTTGTCCTTGCAGGTTGCGGAATCACTGGGACATGTAATACTCGGGTGGCGTCCGGTTCCGACTGACAACTCAGACTTGGGTGAATCTGCACTCGAGACTGAGCCAGTCATTGAGCAGGTTTTCGTTACCAAGAGTTCAAGATCAGAGGCTGAGTTTGAGCAACAGGTAATTCCATACCACTAGATGTAATTGCACATCAGCACATCTGATGGATTTGGCTTTAACATTTTTTCATGAACTGTTGCAGTTATATATCCTTAGGAGACTCTCAATCATCTCTGTCCGAGCATCTCTGAACATTAAGCGTGGAGGCGAAAGGGATTTCTACATGTGCTCTCTATCTTCAAGGTGGTTCCCTTTTCTCACTTGAAAAGTTTTTGTTTATGCTTTGATTTCATTAGTTTTCAAGGTTGAAAAGGATCAGAGAGTCCACTAAGCACAGCTTTGAACATTAAGCAATATTTTTGTTTTTCTATAGGGTGATAGCAAAAATGTTGCCTTCAATTTGCTCTTAACAATTGTAAATATGTAGCCAAATGACATTTTAGTTGGCTATGAATAATTCTTATTCAAAGTTATATTTCTTTATATTACAGGACTATTGTTTACAAGGGCCAGCTTAAACCGTGCCAGCTTAAGGGGTACTACTATGCAGACCTAGGTCATGAAAACTTCATGAGTTATATGGCTCTGGTAAATACAAAACTTTGACACTACTACACAAAAATTGTCATGATCATAGTCGACGGATGGGAACCAATAATAGCAAGGCTGTTGTAAGAAGATACGCTCCCATGCAGGCATCAAACTTTGAACTATCTTACCATCAGTGCTCTACTCATATGCTATTTCAGTCCTGGTTCTTGATGCCTTAAAGTGAAGTATTAGAAATCTCTATTAGTTGATACCCGATAACCATGTTGCAGAGTCCAGCTGCAGTTCTGCTATGGCCGACTGCTATGCCCGACTCATCAGGATGTGACCTCCGATTAGGTGGTGGGAAGGAAATGTGTTGGGTTTGAGGTAGCTTAGGGCTCCCAACTGTTTTGAATGAAATTCTGTGCAACTGACGCTTTCTTTTTGGTAGTGCTAGTGCTTCATTTTGATGTTCTATTCACCATCTTAAAGCTGCAAACTATGCCTGTAATATGATTTCTAAAATTCATATATTAAAACAGGTTCACTCAAGGTTCTCCACAAACACCTTTCCTAGCTGGGACCGTGCGCAACCAATGCGTGTTTTAGGTCATAATGGAGAGATCAATACCCTTAAAGGAAACAAGAATTGGTAATCTCGCTAAACCTTTTGCATCTGCTGTAACAAGAGTTTCATAGTTTGGTGTGGATACAGTCATCTCCATATTCTTATGCTGTTTGGATTTTATGGCCCTTAGCTTGTCTTTAAGTATTCTGGATTTATGACAGGATGACAGCTCGCGAGGGTCTCTTAGAGTCTGAGAAGCTTGGATTATCGAAGGAGCAGCTTTCAAGAATTCTGCCAATTGTTGATAAAACCTCTTCCGATTCTGGTATGAAGCACAATGTTCCAGTGTTGTGAAAATTACCTATCTATATCTTTTGGAAACTTATTACTTGGAAAAAATGTTAACTGTAGGTGCATTCGATAATGTTCTTGAGCTTCTTGTCCGAGGTGGGCGAAGCCTGCCAGAAGCTGTGATGATGATGATCCCTGAGGCATGGCAGAACGATGAAAACATGGATCCTGAGAAGAAAGCTCTCTACGAGTTCCTGTCAGCACTTATGGAGCCTTGGGATGGACCTGCTCTAATATCTTGTAAATATATTCTATCCACTTTCCTTGTCTGATCATTCTTCTGACTGGTTACTTGATCTACCCAATTCTAACTTGCCTTTCTCCTACAGTTACTGATGGTCGTTACCTTGGAGCTACCCTGGACCGTAACGGTTTGAGGCCTGGTCGTTTTTATGTGACACACAGCGGGCGTGTGATCATGGGTAGTGAGGTCGGTGTTGTTGATGTTCCTCCTGAAGATGTGCTGAGAAAAGGCAGGTTAAACCCTGGAATGATGCTATTGGTTGATTTTGAGAATCACACTGTAGTGGATGACGAAGCTCTGAAAGCACAATACTCGAAAGCTCACCCGTATGGGGAATGGCTCAACAGACAAAAGATACACCTCAAGGATATTGTAGAATCAGTACCAGAAACCGATAGAGTTGCTCCAAGCATTTCTAGATCACTTCCAGTAAGTCCTTACCATGCACCAAAATTACTAGTGACAACTTGGGCAAAACATAAGTAATGTAGCACTCATGAATCTTATAATTTGTTGCAGCAAAACAATGAGAACAGGATTATGTGGTATCGATGGGATTTTGACCCCACTGAAGGCCTTTGGGTAAGCAAGGATTTATTTATTCTGTTCTGTTGGCGTTTCAAGTTTTGCTGATAGTTAACTGATGTACTCCAGGTACACGGTGGAAGCCCTGGACATGTTGCTACTGCCAATGGCTAAGGATGGAGTGGAAGCTCTCGGTTCCATGGGAAATGATACACCACTTGCGGTGATGTCAAACAGGGAGAAGTTGACTTTTGAGTACTTCAAGCAGATGTTTGCACAAGTTACAAACCCTCCGATTGACCCTATTAGAGAAAAAATTGTTACATCTATGGAGTGTATGATTGGCCCAGAAGGTGACATGTTGGGAACAACTGAAAAACAATGCAACCGCCTTGCACTTAAAGGTCCCTTGGTTTCTACTGATGAAATGGAGGCTATTAAAAAGATGAATTATCGAGGTTGGCGAAGCAAAGTGCTCGACATAACTTATCCAAAAAAGTCTGGAAGGAAGGGCTTGGAAGAAACTTTGGACAGAATTTGTGCTGAAGCTCGTGAAGCCATACACGAGGGATACACTATTTTGGTTCTCTCAGATAGAGGTTAGAAATTTATTTACAGTAGTCTATTTTTATTCCATATCTTATATATGATATATGATTATACCCATCACCCAATAGTTAGTTAAACTTCCCCACAGATGAGTTAAATGCATTCTACAAATTTGTTATAGCTTAAAGACATCTTCAAGCATACTATCTGTTGCTCTTTTCATTTGCACAATGTGCCATAACTTGCTTGTTCCTTTTCATTTAGCTTGAGAATAGCTCCTACTTTCCACAATTCAATTCCTATGACAGTCCATCAAAGTTTCACACCATGGAGATCTTACTTTATTTGTTTGCCTAACTTTGTTATGCAGCATTTTCCTCAGACCGTGTTGCTGCCAGTTCTCTCCTAGCAGTGGGAGCAGTGCATCAGCACCTTGTTGCAAATCTTGAGAGGACACGCATAGGATTGTTGGTTGAGTCAGCTGAACCTCGTGAAGTGCACCATTTCTGCACCCTGGTTGGATTTGGTGCTGATGCTATATGCCCTTATTTGGCTATTGAAGCAATTTGGTGCTTGCAGAATGATGGGAAGATTCCTCCTAATGGTGATGGACAGCCCTACTCAAAGGAAGATCTGATGAGGAAATATTTCTATGCTTCTAACTATGGAATGATGAAAGTTCTTGCGAAGATGGGAATATCCACCCTTGCATCATACAAAGGTGCGCAGATTTTTGAAGCTCTTGGTCTTTCTTCTGAAGTGATTGGCAAGTGTTTCGAAGGCACACCTAGCAGAATTGAGGGCGCAACATTTGAAATGCTTGCACGAGATGCTCTCCGTCTTCATGAGTTAGCTTTCCCATCAAGAACCCCTCCAGCTGGCAGTGCAGATGCAAAGGCCCTTCCCAACCCAGGGGATTACCACTGGAGGAAAAATGGTGAAGTTCATCTCAACGACCCACTTGCAATGGGAAAATTACAAGAAGCAGCTAGAGTCAATAGCCGGGCAGCATACAAGGAATACTCAAAACGAATTCAGGAGCTCAATAAGGCGTGCAATCTACGTGGTATGTTGAAATTTAAAGATATTTCTGACAAGATATCTTTGGATGATGTCGAACCTGCAAGTGAGATAGTGAAACGCTTTTGTACTGGAGCAATGAGTTATGGTTCGATTTCGTTAGAAGCACATACTGCCCTTGCTATTGCCATGAACAAACTTGGAGGAAAATCTAATACAGGTATGTTTCTTATCCATATGTAGCATTTCTCTGATATAAATGTGGAGGAACTATTGGTTTTTTTTGGGCACGTTAGCTCCATGAAAAACCATCTGAACAAATTAGGATGTATGGACCATTTTCTAGTTTTATGTAAGGGTGATGTGCTGTTCTTTTCCTGAAACATGAATTGCATGCTGCCTATCTTTTATTATGTGAGCCTGTCCTATGCACTCAACATTTTAGACACAATCATGTCTAAAATAATAGTTAAGTTGTTATCAAATTAAGCTAAATTATTCATTGCATATCTGCTCATTCTAGATAAACTTATCCCATTCCTTCTGGTAACCATCTTGTTGGCGTTGAATACTAGCTTTTGAGAACGTACCATACAAATCTGTTATAATTTATTGCGAGATAAGTTTTTTTTTTTTGCTTTTGTAATTTTAATAAAATGGCAGTACATAACTGATGAGGACATCTGCTATAAATTTCTGGGGTTTAATAGAAGTACTTGAATAGTTATTTTTCGTCCTACAGCCTTCTGCATGCAATGTTGCCTTTCGATTATAAACCCCGTTAATTTGTTGACTTATATTGTAGTTCAGGAACATGAGTAGTATTCATTTTTTTTTAACCACAACAGCATGGATGCCCCTACTTCTAGATCTTAATATTAAATATGCTTATTCCCAAGTCTAAGACCTATGTGACCAAATGCATTTGCTTTAATATATCTGTGAAGGTGAGGGAGGGGAACAGCCTTCTCGAATGGAACCACTTCCTGATGGCTCAATGAACCCAAGACGAAGTGCAATCAAGCAAGTTGCTAGTGGACGGTTTGGAGTTTCCAGCTATTACCTGACTAATGCAGATGAGCTGCAGATAAAAATGGCTCAGGTACTTTGTCAATATTGCATTAAAATGAATTACATCCTGTTGAAAAAACATGGGTCTTCCATATTTCGTTTTGGATTTATTGTATGGTCTTCCATATTTCATTTTGGATTTACTTTATTTTTTTACCTTATTGCTATAGGGTGCCAAGCCTGGTGAAGGTGGTGAGCTTCCAGGCCACAAGGTTATTGGTGACATTGCTGTCACAAGGCATTCCACAGCTGGTGTAGGACTGATCAGTCCACCTCCACATCATGATATTTATTCGATTGAGGATCTTGCACAGCTTATACATGATCTTAAGGTATAAATTGCAGAGTCATGCTGTTTTCTATACCCACAAGATCCATGTCTCACTGATTGTTGCTGTTGGCTCAATTTAATTTTTTACACTCATCTTATCAACCTAAGTCCTCGTATTGATCTTAAATTCTTAATATTCATGGACCACTTGATGTTAGGGCAACTCTTGCTACTTTTTACCGGTGAACGCGCATGTATGTTTGTGAATCTCCAATTTGCAAATGCTGTTCAGTGATAGTGATATTCTTGCCTGTGCAGAATTCAAATCCTGGAGCCCGTATCAGTGTCAAACTAGTTTCTGAGGCTGGTGTGGGAGTTGTTGCCAGTGGTGTTGTAAAAGGACATGCAGACCATGTTCTTATATCTGGCCATGATGGTGGCACGGGAGCTTCAAGATGGACAGGTATCAAGAATGCTGGACTTCCATGGGAACTTGGGTTGGCTGAGACACATCAAACTCTAGTAGCAAATGGACTTCGTGGCCGAGCTGTTCTGCAAACAGATGGACAGTTGAAGACTGGTAGAGATGTTGCTGTTGCTTGCTTGCTTGGCGCAGAGGAATTTGGTTTCAGCACTGCCCCACTAATCACACTTGGCTGTATTATGATGCGAAAATGCCACATGAACACTTGTCCTGTTGGTATAGCTACTCAAGACCCAGTGCTTCGAGAGAAGTTTGCTGGAGAACCAGAGCATGTCATTAACTTTTTCTTCATGCTCGCTGAGGAGCTAAGAGAAATCATGGCAAACCTTGGGTTCTGCACCATTACTGAAATGGTTGGACGTTCTGATATGCTTGAGGTTGATCCAGAAGTAGTGAAGAGTAATGAGAAACTTGAGAACATTGATCTCTCACTAATCTTGAAACCAGCTTCAGAGATTCGTCCAGGTGTTGCCCAGTATTGTGTTGAGAAGCAAGACCACGGCCTAGACATGGCATTAGATAACAAATTAATAGATCTATCAAGAACTGCTATTGAAAAGCAAGTTCGTGTTTTCATTGAGACTCCAATCCAGAACACGAACCGAGCAGTTGGAACTATGCTCAGTCATGAAGTCACAAAACGATATCACATGAATGGATTGCCTGCTGGTACAATTCATGTGAAGTTTACTGGAAGTGCTGGTCAAAGTTTTGGCGCTTTTCTTTGTCCTGGAATCACTCTTGAACTGGAAGGAGACAGCAATGATTATGTTGGTAAGGGATTATCTGGTGGGAAAATTGTTGTGTACCCACCGAGGAACAGTTCTTTTAGTCCAGAGGACAATATTGTCATTGGTAATGTGGCTCTATATGGTGCTACCATGGGAGAGGCATATTTCAATGGTATGGCAGCAGAAAGGTTTTGTGTTCGAAACTCAGGTGCTCAAGCAGTGGTTGAAGGAATTGGAGATCATGGATGTGAGTACATGACTGGAGGTACTGTGGTTATCCTCGGAAAAACAGGGCGGAACTTTGCTGCTGGCATGAGTGGAGGTATTGCCTATGTTTATGATATTGATGGGAAATTCAGTGCTCGCTGCAACAATGAGTTAGTTGATCTATATCATGTGGAGGAAGAGGATGACATCATCACATTAAAAATGATGATTGAGCAACATCGTCGCAACACTGAGAGTGTTGTGGCTAGAGACATACTCTCTGATTTTGATAATCTTCTTCCAAAAT
Organism: Coix lacryma-jobi var. lacryma-jobi; assembly: GCA_009763385.1. Classification (NCBI taxonomy): domain Eukaryota; kingdom Viridiplantae; phylum Streptophyta; class Magnoliopsida; order Poales; family Poaceae; genus Coix; species Coix lacryma-jobi. The sequence goes on from CM019827.1 coordinate 32,810,951, forward strand.
TTGTAAAAGTGTATCCAAGGGACTATAAGAAGGTTTTAGAAAACATGAAGGTGGAAAAGGCTGTTGCTAAGCATGCAAAGGAGCCTAAGATGGCAAACGGAATTTCTGTGACAACTAAGGTGAGGCACATTTTCAAGTGGCAACTTGTTTCATTTTTCATTTTACGAATTCCTACTTAGCTATTATAAACTATTAATTCATCATACCTAAACATTTCTTGTTTAGTTATAATTTCATACCTAAACTATTAATCCTTGCACAAATGTTTATTCATCAGAAACAGCTAATAATATAATTCCAATTCTTATCAACTTTCATGTACAGAAAGTACAATCTGATCAGTCAGCAAGCCGACCAACACGTGTTGCGAATGCCAAAAAGTACCGAGGTTTTATTTCATATGAGCGAGAGAGTATTTCTTACAGAGATCCAAAAGAGCGTGTTAAAGATTGGAAGGAAGTTGCAATCGAATCAACACCTGGCCCACTATTAAATACACAATCTGCTCGTTGCATGGACTGTGGTACTCCTTTCTGTCATCAGGTGATATTTCTATTTTTGCTGTTTGTTATTATATATTTAAATTCTCTTTCCATCATGGTTAAGATGTATACATTTTCTTTATTCATATTCAGATGCTGAATTGAAGTAGTTTCTCTACAGTACTCCTGTGATGCAACTTGTTTGTTCCTTTTCTTATCTGCTGATGATAAGATTTTGGAACTCTCTTTTTTGTAACATTTTTATTTTACTTTTACAGGAAAGCTCAGGTGCTGGTTGTCCTCTTGGAAATAAGATCCCAGAATTCAATGAATTAGTTCACCAGAACAGATGGCGCGAAGCATTGGATCGGCTACTTGAGACAAACAACTTCCCTGAATTTACTGGACGAGTTTGCCCTGCTCCTTGTGAGGGGTCATGTGTTCTTGGGATTATTGAGAATCCGGTATCTATCAAAAGTATAGAATGTGCAATCATAGACAAAGGTTTTGAAGAGGGATGGATGGTTCCACGACCTCCACTTCAAAGAACAGGGTGTGTACTTCAAAGTTTTTAAGTTCCATATATTTTTCTCTGTATTTGCAGTTTAATTTCATTACTAGGTAGTATCTAAGTTATGCTCATTAACAATGAAATGTTCCTATTACAGAAGGAAGGTGGCCATTGTTGGCAGTGGGCCAGCTGGTTTGGCTGCTGCAGATCAACTAAATAAAATGGGCCATTTTGTAACTGTGTTCGAACGTGCAGACAGAATTGGAGGTTTAATGATGTATGGTGTGCCAAACATGAAAACAGACAAGATTGGCATTGTCCAGCGCCGTGTTAATTTAATGGCTGAAGAGGGTGTCACATTTGTGGTGAATGCCAGTGTTGGTAGTGATCCTTTGTACTCAATTGAACGTCTACGTTCTGAGAATGATGCAGTTATTTTGGCTTGTGGAGCAACAAAACCAAGGTAAGAAACTAAAGGCCCCAGATATTATCTAGCTCTTAAATATATCTGTGTATTTGTTTGTACGATGCAGATGGTATATCATTTGTAACTACAACAAAAATAGCACGATGACATACTTGAAATAGTTGTGCTGTATTTTGACCTATGAGCATGTCCTTGACAGAGATCTCACCATCCCTGGACGCGAGCTATCTGGAGTTCATTTTGCAATGGAATTTCTCCATGCAAATACCAAAAGTTTACTAGACAGCAACCTGGAGGATGGTAAATATATATCTGCCCGTGGGAAAAAAGTGGTGGTTATTGGTGGAGGCGATACAGGCACGGATTGCATTGGCACATCTATTAGGCATGGTTGCACCAACCTTGTAAATCTTGAACTTCTGTCAAAACCACCAAGCAATAGAGCTGCCAACAACCCATGGCCCCAGGTGACTATCTGTCTCCCTTTGCAGTTATTTATCACGTTTAGAGTACTGTATTTATCCTTAGACTGTTGAGTGCAGGAATATATCGTTACTTGTGCATCTTTTCCAGCTTGGAGGTCTTATTTACTTATTTCTCCTTTTGCTTTTAGTGGCCAAAAGTTTTCCGTGTTGACTATGGGCATCAAGAAGCTGCTACCAAGTTTGGGAAGGATCCAAGAACTTATGAAGTCTTGACAAAGCGTTTTATTGGCGATGAAAATGGCAAGGTGAAGGCCCTTGAGGTAGTGCGTGTGAAGTGGGAGAAAGTAGATGGAAGATTTCAACTCAAGGAGATTGAAGGATCAGAAGAGATTATTGAGGCTGATCTCGTCCTCCTAGCTATGGGATTCTTGGGTCCTGAAGCGGTTAGTACCCCTCAAGGCTATTCTAGTCTAGTGCCTAAGTACCATTGTTGTGCCTAAAGTACCATTTATGAGAAATATCTGTCAATTAACAGTCGTTTCTTTCTGCAGACTATCGCTGAGAAACTGGGTTTGGAGAAGGACAACAGATCAAACTTCAAAGCACAGTTTGGAGACTTCGCTACCAGTGTTGATGGTGTGTTTGCCGCCGGGGACTGCAGACGTGGACAATCACTGGTGGTTTGGGCCATCACGGAGGGGCGGCAGGCTGCTGCAGCGGTAGACAAGTACTTGTCAAGGTATGATCAGAATGCTGCAGGCGACATCACTCCCTCCGGGGCAGGGCTCGTTGAGCCGGTTGCGGCATAAAAGCATAAACTAAAGCATATTTTAGGATATATCCTGTGATTCCTCACAGCAAATACTGTTCCTGTAGTTGTCTAAGAAACGAACAAGTCCGGGCTCATTACAAGGAAAGAAAGCCCGTCTATATTTTGACGATAGATAAACAGTTGAAAGTTTTGGTGGCTATTGTTTCTTTTTTTTCTTCGCCAGTAATGTTTTGCATGTCTGCATGTGGTTTTGTAGTCCAATTAATGTACAGTGTTCCCTTTATTAAATAGATGTAAATTTGTCGGGTAATGGCGATTGTGTTCGCAAGCGCACTTGAGCCACCAGTCTGCAAATTTGGAGAGAGTTTACAGTCTCTGATGGTCATTGCTATACGAGGCCGAGTGTCGTTCTTGGTCGACTTAATATGCGAACACACCTTTGTTGGTATGTTATCGGCGTTTCGATAGTTGCGGGGACTGCTAACCGTGCCTTCTACTCGTCAGTGGTCACGCCCGCCGGTGTACCCACCAGGCCTGACCATGTCGGGACGATTCAAAATCCAGAAAAATGACAACAGGTTGGACCGTTGAATTTTGAATAAAAAGAATTTCCCGAAAATAAGCAATGAACGAAATAGGTGATCGAATTCTTGCGTGAATGAAACAAAAATATGACTGATCAGAATGGAGTAAACCAACGACAGTCAACAGGACATACAGACATTCGAGTTCTCTTCGTTAGCAAAAGACTGACACAGACACACAGTGGATCACATAAGTAGTTGACAACGCGACCTGTCATTCTGTCAATGCAAAGCCTAGCACAGATCCCTTCCCTAACACGCGCTATCGATCGGCTCAGTTGCCTTCAGATTTTCCGGTACGCTCCGCACACCAGCTTCTAGGTGTTAAGAGACGGTTGATCTCATCCGCTCTCTCCTTTTCTCGATCTCTCTCGCATGGTGGCAGTTGCTATTCATCTTCATATATATATATATATATATATATAACCATGGATCAATGAAATATACAGTTCTCATACTCTTTTGTCTCCTGAGTCTCTTGCTTTACATCAAAGACACTCTACACTTAACACGTTATCAGCACGAAGATTCGCTCTCTCGACTCTGTTCGCTCGAAGGGGATCAAGCAGATACCGCTGAGTACGAGATGAAGAAAAACGGGAAGGACCTGCAAGTTTGATTCAGAAGCCTCTCCGTCAGGAACCGGAGAAAAGTGCAGTAAGAACCCATCGATAATGATGTGCATGTACTATGTCCCCAATAATACCGTTGATATGTTAATGCTCATGGTAGAAAAATAAATTCCATCCAATGCGAGGTTGGAAATATTTTGAACTGGAAATATTAGCCATGTCCAACATGAGTTGATCATGTATCAATTTACTTGATAGTGAACTGTATAGCAATAAAGGCAAAATTTTGGGTTCAAGGTGAAACTTGATTATAGACTAACCATTCTATAAAGAACAAGCTTCAGAGTTTTTGCTAGTGTTTTGGAATCTATTCCTGTGGGAATAGATGATGTAAAATCTTACCAAAACATAGACTCTGTATGTGATAGAATAGAGTCACCCAAAGTAATGCACTTTAAATATTGCTATTTATTTAAGTAAATTATTACTTAAATAACTTCAGATTCAAGATGTGTCTTGAATTGACATATGCAAATATGGTGAAGTCAAGATGAATCTTGAATCACATGTAGTGTTTACCTCATATTGTTTAGGTGATAGAAAATCACTGCTAACATCACTGTGTACAATAATTATTGCCAAAAAAGTCCCAATTATTATGTATTAGCATATTGGCACATTGAAGGTGCAAACCAAATTGGTGACCTTGTAGTAGGGGAGCATAGTCTGCAAATATGTCTATATGCAGTAGATGTCAACCCACTACTTGTGCGTTGCTTATAATAATATAGGTTGATCACACTTTGAAGGTAGTCAAATGTTACGAACATGACAGACCTTATTGGGTGATTCAACTCAAAGGTAGTCACCGTGTTTATAGAAACACGGTGTAGACCTCAGATGGTGAGACCATTGCTTAAAAGTAAACACCGTTAACGGTGTAAACCTTATGCAATTCATATTTAGATTGGATACGCACATGCAGATAGTCACTATGTGATAACATAGTGTAGATCTTGCAGTAGTATTGAGATACTAGCTTGTGCATGGTCAATCTAAGAGATGAATTTTTTGGCAATCACCTGTAGGTGTAGACCCCCTTTTAGTTCATATTCAAAGTCAATATGCACACGGAGGATGAAAATCTCATGGCAGTACTGTGGTACACCTTGTGCATAACCAATTTTTGAAAAAAAATGAACAAAAGTTGTCACCGTAGAGGTGAAGATCATTTATTTTGAAACTTAATATTGGGTACACACATCGAGGATAGTCACTATGTATGACATAATGTAGATCCCATAGTAGCATTTTGTGCTACCTTGTGTATGACCAATATACAAAGTTTCAAAATATTTTACACAGATGATGAGGTAATCACATAAATAATCAAGGTAAACTTGAATAAGAGGGATATTCTCATGTTGAATAACACTGTTAAGCACCTGATGGTTTTAACTTTGGACTTATTTTTCAATATTGGGTACGCACGTTGAGGATAAAATCCCACAGTAGTACTATGGTACTACCTTGTGTATGGCCAATATGAAAAAGAACCATGGTAATCACTCAAGTGTCCCTTGTATAATTTATTTATCAAATTGGGTACGCACGTTGAGGATAAAAATCCCGCAGTAGTACTAGGGTACTACCTTGTGTATGGCCAGGAATCAAAAAGAGAATATCATTACGGATGTCCGATCCTCATATCCACGTACCAAAGAATCTGAACCAACAGTTCAGAATATCTTATATTTGCAACACATTGCAAATAGTCTGCCAAATGCATTTACTTGTCATAATATTCTCACCCAAATCCGATTCCTGTTCAGTGTGCCAAAAAGAGTGGAGGTACCTAACAAAACCACTCAACTCCTGAATCTGGATAAGAGGGGGAGAAGTATGGCCACATGGGAATACAACTTCTTGCAAGCATTCTCGGATCAGGGGGAGAGAATTCTCTAAGACAGTATATGCATATCAACATCAAGTTGATAGACACATTATGGATATTTACTATCCAAAGCCTATGGATGTTTAACATCCAAAAGCCCAGCATAACTTGTGCACAAATTCAGGCGCTGGGTCATTGGAACACCCTAACTCTGTTATTATGGAAAATGACATAGAGTTCAAAGGGTAAACATTTCCACATGCTTAAATTGGTTCCATTGAATCAATCATTCAAAAGACTACAACTTGTCGACATACTCCTCAAAGTTGTCATATACCTTATCTGGATCCAGACCACAAGTCCTAGGCAGAGTGTTCACACACTCACATTGGGTCAACCAAATATAGCAATTAAGGAGATATGCTTTCACTCAAAAGTGAGAAGTCATTACATTCTTAATGATTTCTCCTCACAATGCATTCCGTGGTGAAATAGTGAAAGCTTGTAGCACATGGTTTCACGCAGAGACCTAGCATAACATACCCATTGGTATGTGTGGAAATTATGTTCCTATACCGATAATTGGCAGATCAAAATTGATTTGGATAGATTTGGATTATAAGTCCCAATGGACTTTATATTCTGAATCAAAACATAAATCACAACATACATTGTGTATAAATCAAGTCACTTCATGACTTGAAATAGTTAAGTTGTTTGTGGTACAACTGACTAGGTGAGTTCCTTCCACAAAAGGATGTCTCCCATCTTGATGATATTACCTGTGTGTTCATAATGAAATCCCAATTGGATTTTATACATCTCATATGAACATATCAAAACAGGAAGTCATCATATAAGACGGAATTTGAGATGAGAAATTTGGTTAACACCAAATTATGCTTAAGTCTATAACTTAAGCAAACATCAGTCTTCCAATATTCAATTGATATTGTATACCAATATCCAAACAATATTGGACAATTATACTACCAACACTGATGGTCATTCAATCCCTAAATATGGATCAATATCCATTCTGACCCTGGGATGATAACCTTAGTGCCATCAAAGCGCTTATGTATCTTGCATATCGCAACATGCCTGATATTGTATTTGCAGATACTTGCTATAGCTCGAATAGCGCGACTTCTATACACCGAAAGGTGGGAGTTAATGAGGATATCCACAGATATCTATATGGCACAGAGCATCTTGATTTATCATTATGTAAATTAAGATATGATCATTTGGAGTATGAAAGTACTGGCTATTTAATCCCTATAATGCTAGATCATATGCTGATGTTAGTGGTAAAGTTCTCATAGAGGTCATTAAACTCGACTCTAGTGGCTACTTCCACTCCTCGTTCTGAAGTATTACATGAACATGTATAACTTCATTGAATGATCACTTTGATTCTATCGAATCGTCAGCCATTATCTTCAAAGATAATGCAACTTGTGTTGCTTGGATGTCAACAGGTTACATAAGAGCAATATCACTATATTGCCTTCTAGAAATGTTTTATTCTCACGAAAGTGAGGAGATAAACACCTTGTAAACTAAATCATGTGATAACTCCACAAGATTTATTCACAAAGTCCCTACCAATTTCCACATTTCACAATGTGTTGTTGAGTTTGGTATGCGATGACTTTGAGAATTGCAAGGTTCAGGGGGAGACTCCTCTTGAAACTAGAACTTGTTCAAAACATCATATTGTACTCTTTTCCTCTATGAGTTTTTCCTCACACAGGTTTCTCATAGAAGGTTTTTAATGAGGCAATATCAATACAAATCATGTGTCATATCTCTTATTTTCCCCACCGGAGTTTTTGTATGGGGTATCTAAGACATAACCTATGTCACATCTTCTGTTTTCCTCCACAGAGGTTTTTGAGAGGGTATCAAAGACATAATTCCAATTATGATCATCAGATCATATTTATTGTTCTCTAAACTTGGTTACGGGTTTTTCCTTCCAAGGTTTCCCGTATAGGTTTATAATGAGACAATAATCAACATATATGTCGTATCTTCTATTTTCCCCATAGGTTTTTTTTAAGGAGATACCAATGACATATATATTGTCCTCTAAACTATCTATGAGTTTTCTCATGCAAAGGTTTTCTCATATGAGTTTACAATGAGGCAATATCACTATATGTTGTATAACTTTCTCCTTTTTTCCTATTGGGTTTAAAGGAGTTTTTACAGCATATCTATCAAGTATTTTTCCTCGTTTTTATCCTACATGACTTTTTGGAGGATTAATACTATTCATTGATCTCAAAGATGGATTCGATCAAAGAGGGAGTGTTAAGGGACGGTTGATCTCATCCGCTCTCTCCTTCTCTCGATCTCTCTCGGATGATGGCAGTTGCTACTCATCTTCATGTATATATATATATACAACCTTGGATCAATGAAATATACAGTTCTCATACTCTTTTGTCTCCTAAGTCTCTTGCTTTACATCAAAGACACTCTACACTTAACGCTAGGAAACTGATGAAAACGCCCCGTTTCTAGAATGCAGGGACCCCACCCCCACACCACTTATATATCATCACACAACAAAACACCACGTCGCCCACCCGGAATCCTGATCCTGACCAACGCAACGCATCCGTTCCCGTCTGGTCGCGGGCACTGGGGGCACCATCACCCGTGGGCCGTGGTCAAAGCTCGACTCGACTCGAATCGAGGCGAAACGCGTGAATCCCGCCCCGTCGTCCACGGTCTCGAGCCACAGCCTGCGCTCCGGCCAGGTCGACCAACAGCGACACAGCGTGGTGGCACTCTCTCATCGCGGCCACACCACCCAAAAGACGACGGTAGGAGAGAAGGAGAAGCCCTCAGTCCAGAGTTCAGTTCTCGGTCCCCGTGGACCTCGAGGAGCCCAGGTCTATACGGCGGGCTGCGCTGCGCACGTCCTTTTTACCCAGGTTGAACGAGTCCTCCCCCCTTCGCCACGCTACGAGTACAATGCCAATGCACGGGCGCGCGCTAGTTATTATTTAACCGGCCGGGCCAGCAGCACCCGAGCACCACCAGGCCAGTGCTGCTGTCCAGTGTCCACCACCGCCAGGGGGACCAGGCGCCAGCAGGCAGCAGCACGCAGCACCCTTTGCCTTGCCTCGGCCAGTAGTCAGTCAGTCCCGCTGCACGCACGCAGGCACAGCCACAGACATGGGCAACACCGTGGCGCTGGCGCCGCGCCTGTGCTGCAACGAGGCCGGCGGCGGCACGGCCAAGGTCACGATCACGACGAGGGGGAGGGGGCGTCCAAAGAGCTTCGCCGCCGAGGTGCCCGCGGGGCGTTCGCGTGCTCGTGCGGGGGGAGTGGTCTCGTGGGCGGGCGGCGTCAGGGCTGACGGCGACGACGCCGCCGCCGCCGTCGGCAAGCATGCCTCGGCCGCCGCCGCCGTGACGGTGAAGATCGTGCTGAAGAGGAAAGACGCGGAGGCGCTGGTGGCGAGGCTGGGCGCGCAGGGCGCGCGGGAGCGCAAGGCCAGGATGGACGAGCTCAAGGGCGAGTTCCGTGCCGGGGGGGACTGCGTCGGCGGCGCCAGCTCGACGCCGTGCCGGGACGCGGCGTGGAAGCCCAGGCTCGCTCCGATAAAGGAGAACTAGCCAGCTTGAAGGCATGAACGAACATCCCAGCGCTACTGTGTGTGACTCGGCTAGTTTGGGTACCGGAAATTGCTTTATAGAAGTACTAGTTCTAATAGTAATTAACTTGTTAGTTTAGTGTCCTTTTGTTGTTTCAGTTAAGGAAGTATAGTACGGCTGGTTGGTCACCCGGCCATGTGCTACACGAGCTCTGCAAAGAGGTGGGCTTCAAACCAGCACGTCTATATATATAGCCAAATCTTATATTAGGTTACTTCTGAGTGTCAACAGGATCTGGAGAGACTTTACCAAAGTTTTTACATATTTTTCCAAACTTGTGTAGAAATTAAGTGTTGATTGCTAGTCTCCGCTGTTGTTTTCTAGATATGGTGTTATAAGTTTACGGGCACTGTTAAGGTTTTCAGATAACCCAAAAACAAGATGAAAAAAACGATGAAGAATAGCAATTTTTTATTTAATACTAGGAGAGGCTCAGCTGACAGCCACACGTCGCAAGTCGCGTGAAAATTAATATAGATTTTAAATGAGTATTTAGGACTCGAAACAAATTCAAATGAAAAAATCATCAACTACAGAGTTCTCTAACTTACCAACATCTACAACTTTAATTTTGTCATTTCTCTATTTAAGATTGTTTGATGAACTTAAATTTCAAATATGAGGAAATTCACATAATTATTTTCTTGGATAGATGATTTCAAATAAGAAAGTTATCAACTATAAAGTTGCATAATTTTTCGAATCTACAACTTTTATTTTGGTTATTCTTCATCCGAGGTCGTTTGAACAAATCAAATTCAAATGGTGAGAACTCAAACGTAATTTGGCTTGGATAGATATTTCAATTCAAAATTTTGAAAACTATAAAGTTGCATATTTTTTAAAATCTATAATTTTTGTTTTGATCCCATCTCCATCCTACTACACACCTTTATGGCCATAGAGCATTTGGATTCCTTAATTACTAACTTCTATAAAATATTGTGAATCAAATATTTCAGCATCAAAACAATTCAAATAAAAGCGTTGTGAACTATAAAGTTGCATAACTTTCAGAGATCTGTACCTTTTATTTTGGTTTTCCCCCATTTGAGATCCTTTCCTAACACTATATGCTCACTTGTGACTATAGAGCATATGGGCTCCTTTAGTACTAACTCTATAAAATTTTGTGTATATACTACAAATCCAAACATCTCAAATCCAAAATGTTTAAACTACAGTTTTATGCATCTCGTTGAGTACTACAACTTTGATATAAAGTTCGTCTTTATCAGACATTGTATGAGAAAGTTATGAAGTCTTTTGTGCAATCTATCACTGCCTCGTTGGAGCCACGATCCGACACTAATGACCAATATCATTGCCCTCAATATCACTGTTAGTTGGTTCAATATCACTGTCAGTTCAAGCCACAAACTATCAGTGATGTGCCAGTAGACACTATTACTGCCGGTTCGTAAGAAACCAACGGTGAGGGTCAGTAATCTTGAGACCAAACAATTAGCAAAGGTTTTTGAATTACTTATTAAGTTAACGTAGCAATATATGGCAAGATACAGTTACCAACCAAATACGACTCACTAACTTCGGCTCTAGAGACGCCGCGCTCTCTCATTGTTTCATAACAAAAAATATTGCAGTTATTAGCTAGTGCCTTGATGAGCCACATTGACGCGCCGTCACAATCTATATGGACCGGTTCAGAGCTGCTATTATGGTAACAAAAATCACGGGTTGGGCAACTTGAAACTTTATTCGAGACCGTTTCAAACAAGGAATTAATGGATATGACTTTCCTTATCTTATTTTTTTAAGAAAAAAACCCATTTCTTAATAACGAAGAAGTATAATTATGCTCTAGTTAGTACTGACACAGCCACTTTATCCTGTATAGCATTTGGCGTAAAAAATCTGGTGCAGCGCTATAGTGTAAGTTGTTCGCTACCCACTTTCATCCTCCAAATTTAGAGACATAGCAGAGACACGGTACTGCATGGCTCTGCGCCAGCGCATGCATGCACGGGAGCAGAAGAAAGTGCAACGCGTGGGCCCTATCTTTTCTAGTAACAGAAAAATACTATATCTCACAAATCGTAAACCCAAATTAAATTTCGATTGCACCATTAAATTCATTGCAATTAATTCTTCAAAACTAGATCTCTCATGGATATATTTAGAGAAAGTGACAAGTGGACCCATTATGGATAGAGGATGATATAGAGGATGAATGAGTGCGAGAGAAAGTGATAAGAGGCTGTTTGATTGCTAGCCACATTTTGCCACACCTAACCTTAGACAAGTTTGACCAGATTGGTAAGTGTTTGGTTGAAGACTAACCTTAGGCAAGATTTTTCTGGGCTCCACATGTCATAGACTAGAAAAAGTGTGGCAAGATTCCCTTAAGCAAGAAAAGTGTGGCCACACTTTTGCTTGCCACACTTTGACTAAGGTTAGGTGTGGCAGGGTGTGGCCCTGAACCAAACAGCCCATAGAGGAGAGAATCTTGATGACCAGACAGTATAGAGAATGAAAATAGAGTAACATGAGTGCGGATAGTCTGATGCCTGAAGCTCTGAGCCTGCCTGCCTGATAGTGTGTCTCAATCAAACAGGCCTCCTAGTAGTTCCCGCGCTTCCGTTCAGGACCCCGTGGAGTGGAGCACGGCAAGGAGGAAACTTAGGGGGTGTTTGGTTGCCCGCACGAGCCTCAACCAGGATCACCGGGTGCAAGCTTCGAGTGATTGGTTGCCTGCTCTATTGCTTGGGCCAGGTTGCTCCCGTGCAAAAGTTGCCCTCGGGCCTGGCTCGCTTGGTGCGGAAATAATGGGCATTTCTGGGGATGCAGGCTTGCATGGTGCAGTTAAGGACACGAGACCAAGTGTTCAGTGAGACAAATAAGATGGCTGATGCGCTGGGTGCAAGCAACCAAACAAAGTTTGTATCTGACCCGGTTGTCAGAGTGTGAGCAACCAAACAAAAGGGCACTGCATGTGGTAGACCTGGCCAGCGTGGGCCTGTATGTGTAACGCGAGCCAAGATAGAAGGAGAAGGGAACCAAACGCCCCCTATCCGTGTTGTAAAACATAAGGACTCTATCCTAGAAGGAAAGGAGAAGGAAGAATTCTAATCCTAGTCTGTTTGTATGTGGGCTCTTACCAAAACTCTAGGCCTTGGCAGGACTATATATACGTGGGAGATCTATATTGTAATTACCGATATTCAGAGAAATAAAGAATAGTCTCCCTACACCTTGTGTCTACTTGTTTAACTTTCATCTACTATGTTGATCATGAGAGACGGAGAGGGAAAGGTCCTAACCGCTGGCAACATATTTTATAACACGGGAGGAAAGGACGACGACATCATCATGGTGTGTCAAGCTCATGCATGAGCTTGTGACCGTGCGGCCAGCATGACCGCTGCCACACAACCTGAAAGCACCATCCCTCCTGGCCTGAATGCCACGTCTTCCGGCTAAATGACGTTTCGCTGCATGGCCGCCTGTCATCAACTGCTATATCAGCCAGAAGATTGATCTGTTTTTTTAATCCGAACTATTATCGTAGTACAAGAAACCACACCATGCAAAATCATCATATAAGTGTCATCACCGAATCGATGTCCGTTATCGCGCCGTATGCGACGTGACTCAGGTTGTCTCACTCACATTCATGTACGATTGTCAACCTTGGCTCAAAGTCATTATCCATGTTTCGTGATGCTTGCAGCTCACTACTCCCGGTACCAAACTGTGGTCTTCTTTCTATGTCATGGACTGTGGCTTGCATGCTGCTACCTTACACCACCGTCACTGAACCTCTGCATCATGAATCTGCATGTTTTATCTTTGGACTGTGGGCCCGCATGCTCAAAGCTCCACGTACATAGAATCCCATCGGTATATGCGTGCACAGGCAAGAGACGAGATGACCTCTGTAGTTCGAAACTCAAAAGTCAGAAGCATACAATACATGTGTACCGAGCCTAAAGTCAACCCAATGCAATAAATTTTTAGTTTGGATAAATTGAGCCGGTTAGACCCTATAGGCATCTATGAACTGTATATGTTCTTTTGTCCCCTGTGTTTTATGAATTGTTGATTTTGCCTAGCTTTATTTTTCTATAATTATTAAGTAGAATTAATTCAGAAAATTTTCCTGCGCTTTGAATTTAATTATGAAAAGGTAGTGCAAACATTCTATGCCATGTAATTGCAAGAATAAAATCTCGAATGATTATGCTAAAAACATGGTATAAGCTACATGGCCTCTAAATCCTGCAGACCTTAGACTTGTCACTTTTGAGGCTCATATTTATTTTTCCTAGCATAATGAATTTTTGGGATGAACAAAAATACTTGGTATTAATTCTGAAAATTTACATATACCACGGTCTCGAAAACTGCTAGGATGCTTCTAAGATTATTTTGAATAATCATCCACTATCTTTTTGCACCTTACTCCTTGTTTACACGTAGTAAACCTATATGCACGTGGTTTGTTATAATGATATAAGCATACCTTCATGAAGAAAGAATATCTTGGACTTGCCTTGAATGGCATAATTATTTAATATGGTCATAATTAAATCCTAGAAGGATATTCTATGTCACTGTGAAGTGAAGTGGACTTAAGCATTGTAATTCCTAATTACTCTCTAGAATAACTATATGGCCATGTGAAGTAACAAATTAAGGCATTGTGAGACTCACTGCATGAGTAAAATTCCAAATTATAATTACAGAATATTATGTTGCATTGAAAGTTGATTTTTTTTCAAGCTATATGCCTATATAGATTGAGATATAATGTTGCTCTATAAATAATAGCTTGAAGCTTTATCCTAAATGTCTAGAAGACAAGATGGTAAATAAGATTTTATCAATGCATATTCTTGAAGAAATGTCTCTTGTGTGTAGAATATCACAGAGCAGTGCAATACATGAAGTATTTAAATTTACCATTACTCAAACAGAAATTGAGTTGAATTTTTAGACAGCTTTATAACCCCAAGATATTATCAGATGTAATTTGTGGCTTGCATATGTTACACACCTTGAAGATTTGTGTCTATATATCATAACTATTGTATATAGAGCATGAAGCTATCACTTGTCAAAGAATAGAAGTTAAGACATGCGAGAATGATATTATTTAGAATATTTAAGAATTTTCCTGAAGAAAAACTTAAATCATGTGCTTATAAATTTGTTGCATTTCAAGTTCATATCGCGAAGTATTGATAGTAGTAGTGGTGGTGCATTAAGTTTTAATTCCCGTTGAATTAAGTGATTAATGGTTAATTTATTAGCTTGAAGGCTAATATGAAATATCTAATATTCTTAGTTGCAATTATTACCTGAAGTAATATATGCTAATTTCTTATGGAATAAATTAGATTTATATGTTTCACATATAAACAATTGCCAATTGCTTATCTAAATAATTTTGCATTATTGTTTCCACAAAAGAAGCCTCAATTAACCATGAAGGTTATAGTTATTTGTGCACCACTACCATGTAGGTAGAAGGGAAACTGAATTTCCTAGAAGCACATGAACAATTGGACTATACTGGCATATAAAATTGCTCCTAGAAGGACAAATTTAGCCAAGAACTAGTATAATCCTAATATTTTTAGCCCGAGAACTAGAAGTTTTATTCTACCCTATCTATGTGAATTTCATGCCATAACCAATGAATACTAGAAGTATGATTGTATTCTATGGAACATTAGAAGTGATTATTCATAGATGATGCAAGAAGCATATTACTACCTGAAGTAATTATGGCATGAGGGGGAGAAATTTTGGGTAAAGGCATAAGAAAATGTGGGTAATATATATTTAATAGGCATAGCCTTCCTAAATCTATTCTAAGTGCATGTATCAGGACTTGAAGTTCTACCTGCGTCCCTTCCGGCCGAGTTAAGTTTCTCTACTGTACTAATTGCACAAGCTTGTAGCTTTGCATTTTTATTGTTATCTATTATATTGGACTGAATACCAATATTCCACATTATACGTGTATGTGTATTGCTATGTTATTCTCTCATTGAGCTAAACTATCTCCACTCTTGCATGGATATTGGCATAGAAGCTATAGTTGTAGCTAGTAGCTACCTTTACACTTCCCTCATAATGAAATTGGCTAGCTATCATGCTATGCTATGTCTATATGGTTCTCGTTGAACTAAGAAATCATTTGCTTTCAATGTATCGTATGCACAAGCAATAGATTGGTCTACGACCATGTAGCCTAAGATCAGGGGGAGTGAGATAATATGAAATTTGCTCAATGGAGACTAACCCAGTCAATGGGGTGAATAATTATGGAACTAAGAAGATGGATAACACACTCATGATGATTTAGGATTTACGAAGAAAAAGGCATCGAGGGAATTTTGTATTAATGACAATTAGAAAATTGTAGAAGAAATTCCATGTGAATTTGAATGTTGCATATATATTTGAAGTATATGATCCATTCTTATTAATGTATGAGTACTTGTGGATCAATTATTTTGGCTAAATAACAAAGAAGCTAGACAATAAAATAGTTTTATAAACTATGATATGTGCACATCAGGGGGAGAACATCCCTGAGTTTGTAGGAATGTTGAACATTCTTAAGTGCACTATGTGTATTCTAGCTCGCTGCATATAATGTATAATAACCCCCATGTTTAATTATGTGCGTGAATATTTCCCATAAAACTCTATCATATATAGCATACATGAATGGGCCTCCACTTGCAGTTGGAGATACATGAATTTGATTATTTTAAGTCCATGATAGGGGATATCTATTGGAGTATGCTATTAAAGATCTAATATTGGCATTAGGGGGAGAGAAAGCCTATGTTTGAATGCCAAATATTATTTGCACATAGAAGAAAAATGATCTAGAGAAAATATTCCTTGAAGCTTGAAGCAGGAATATTATCACGCACTAAGTCAACTAATAGTTTGACTAATGGTCTTGTGAAACATGAAGCAGAGCATATGCCAGATATTTTTAGAAATCAGAGGAGTAACTTGAAGTTATAAACCAGAAGTTTTGTTTACTAGTAGTAAACTAACTATTACATACTATCAAGCTAAAATCTACGGGGACGCCTGTGGGTTATAGTTTTAGTGTATACTTATTGAATAGAAATAAAATTAAACTCCTTCATTCTCATGAAGAGAACACCTCATGAAGAAGGTTAAGCACCTCATGAAGAGGATCATCTTGAAGATGAAATCCAACACACTAAGTGCGCACATCTTTAGTGTTGGATATGCAGAACAATAAAATATCTCTTGTTTGGGAAATGGCAAAGAGATAAAATAATCTCATATTATGAGAATATTTGGAGAAAATAATTGTTGTCGACAACGCTACCTCTATAATTGCAAATGTTTCTCTTACGAGAACCCGGATCCGGAAAACAAGTCCATGGCAAAGTCGCTTGTAGCGATTATATCGGGTCAAACAAAGAAATGCGATTGAGGTTGAATCTCCTACTAAGAAGAAATAAATGTTCTGCTATATCTCTGGCAAATGAAATGAATGAATATGAAATATGCAGTTAATAAATGGATTACGAAGATCCATATAATTCCCGAAGAATATAAATTACAACATATGAAAATTAAATCTCATACGAGTACTATTAAGTCTAAGGTAGAATATATTCATGAATGAGTATTGAAGTCTCTAGAAGAGCATATCCTAGAAGGAATAGTCATCGAATGACTTTATAGTAAATAACACTATCTCATTGTGTATATCACTAAATAATCTCTCTTGTAGTAGAGTGAGAACATCCTATAAGGAACTAATCCATGAATGATTTACCAGTCAATTCTTGAAGAAAGATCATTTATCCCTGAAGTGAATATAGACCCGAGAGAAAGAAAATGAGGAATTCTAAACACCATGAAGGTGTCATACAAACACTCAGAAAGTGTAAAGCTAGCAATAAAAATACTGATATCCTCTAAATATCATAGAAGGTATGAGAATAATGGTTATTTGACATTTGAATTATCCCCTAAATGTCAAATGCAAGGCTGGATTTATTACTTAGTGGTACAATCAAAATCTTGAAGATGTGTAAGTTTAAAAATCCACTATGAGAGAATTATTAGTATTGAAACTCTTGTAAGAGTTTGACACTATCTAGAAGATATTGAATATTGTAATTTATTTATCCCCATCATCCTCTAAAAGGATTTATTACCCTGAAGGGTAAATTTTTATTTGTTTTGCACAACTAATAAGTGGTTATTTATGTATGAAGCATATTGCTCTTTGTTATACCCATATAATTCATAGATGAATTATGAGCCAACTTTTTGAAAGTGTGGTTTGAATAATAAAATTCAAAGGATGACTTTATGAGGGGGAGCAATTTTATTCAATTTATCTTGAAGATAATTGAAACCACTAGAATTATAAAGATCAAGTAGACCCTATTTGCTAAAACATGAAAGTTTATGCATAGATCATGAAGATCAATATCTATTCACGAAGAATAAAATATCCCGAATAATATATAACCAAGAAGGTTAAATGTTGTACTCTTTTTTTCCTATGTGAGTTTTTACCCGAAGGTTTCTCACACAAGGTTTTTAACGAGGCAATATGTGCAATGCAATTAACAAATGTGATGTACTCTTTTCTCCAAGAACCGTTTTTTTCCCATTGGGTTTTCGGATGGAGTTTTTAACGAGGCATGTGCATATCGTGGTAATCGCCCAAGGGGGAGTGTTGTAAAACATAAGGACTCTATCCTAGAAGGAAAGGAGAAGGAAGAATCCTAATCCTAGTCTGTTTGTATGTGGGCTCTTACCAAAACTTTAGGCCTTGGCAGGACTATATATACGTGGGAGATCTATGTTGTAATTACCGATATTCAGAGAAATAAAGAATAGTCTCTCTACACCTTGTGTCTACTTATTTAACTTTCATCTACTATGTTGATCATGAGAGACGGAGAGGGAAAGGTCCTAACCGCTAGCAACATGTTTTATAACAATCCGTGCCGCGCTGCGCACCCTGTCTGAACAAGTCCTCCGCTTCAATACGTGACGCTACAAATAGTTAAAGCACAGCGTTTATAGAGGGCCCAAGAACCATCCGAGTTCCAAACACCACCATCTCGTGTCGTGTACTCGTACGTGTCACTACTCCCTAGTAACCACTCACTTGGCCAGTTCCGCTCCACGCACGCACGGACATGGGCAACACCATGCCGCCGCGCGCGTCCCGCGAGACCACCGGCAGGAGGGGCGCCGGGACCGAGGTGGCGCCGCCTCCTGCCACGCCGAGCCGCGTGGTCGCCGCGGCGCGCAAGCAGGGCCGGGGCGACGACGACGTTGAGGAGGAGGAGGAGGAAACGACGCGTGCGGGTGGTGCCGACGGCGGCGCGGCCCCGGCCGTGGGCGGCAAGAAGGTGTTGACGGTGAAGATCGTGATGACGAGGAAGGACGCGGAGGCGCTGGTGGCGAGGCTGAAAGCGCGGAGCGCGCGGGAGCGCAAGGCCAGGATGGCCGAGCTGAAAGGCCAGCTACGGGCCGGGAGCTGTGGCGGCGTTGGCGTTGGCGGCGCGAGCCCGGCATGGAGCCGGGACGCGCCGCGGAGGCCCATGCTCCCGCCGATAAAGGAGAAATAACAGGTTTGAGCGCACACCAGTGGCGTGACACCGCTAGTAGTAGTAGTAGCAGCTTATTGAGTGCCGGATCGAGTTTGCTTATAGAATTAAGTTAGGCGTGATGAACAACTTCCAGCTTGTTAGCTAGCGAAGTGTGCTAAGCCGGCCAGTTGCCGTTTCAGTTGAGGAGTGTATGGTCACCCGGCGGCCATATATCTGTACATATATAGGAGTATTATCTGTAGTACATATATAGGAGTATTGTGGAAACAGAACAGGTGGCAACTAGCTCGATCGTCAGCTTCATAGTTCTCTTCAGTGTATATAATTTTTCAGATCCTCGTATGTGTATACCTGGTGTTACGTACGGTTCACTACCGTACCAAATTAAATGATTCAGTGGGAGCATCATGCTCATGAGCACTTCGTCTCTATCGCCTCACCGCCGCTATGGCTTCATCTTCAAGGTACGTTCAAGCTTCAGTTGTTAATTAGTTTTCTTTTCTCAACGGGAAGATGATCCTGCCACGCAGCCACGGCGGCGCATCGCATGCATCAGCAGCGAGAGCGAGTGTTTTGCCGCCGCAGCTGCCACTACCCTTTCACAAGTCGATCACGTCGAGGATAAAATAGATAGTGATCGTCAGGACTCAGGCAGGAGACCGGCAGGGCCCTGGTGTAGATGATGGATCAGAAGATAACTGCTAGAAACAGCCGACCTGCGCAAGTGGCCCGCCGTTTTCACGCTGTCCCGGTAACAAACTGTACGCGTCACGTTCGGGCGCTGCCTGAGCCCATCCGTTCTACACTAGCTTTCTTCCTTTCTGATCTTATTACCTTTTCATCACGCAAGAGCTGTCAAGTTCAGATGGTTGATTAGCAAGCGTCTAAGGGTCAGTTTTCTCGAGCTTCTGCTTTTCACAAGCCACCTTCATCTCTGTGGGCCGCTTGTACGTAAAAGCTAGCTCAAAAGAGGTTTTTTTTTTAAAAAAAAATAGGTTTTGAATAAACTGAACATATATAATGGTGTTACCTGAGCCTGTCTAACGCTAAACATGGTGTAAGCTTACAATAATTACCACGGCCAAAATTGATGGAGGTTCAATTTTTTTTTTTTTTTTTTTTTTTGCATAATAACCCACTTTGTCGGCCTCTTTTTTGAACACTGAAAGTAGTGAACGGCAGGAGCAGAAGCAACGAACACACTCAAAATAGCTCATACTATATGGCGAGGATAATTGGTAACTTCAAATTAGTAGTCCCTCGTTGAAGCCACTATTGCGGCCGTCACAACAATTGTGACCGGTTCAAAGGTTTTCATCGTGATCAAAATTAATAGGGCAACATGCCAGACCTTATCCTTGAGATCTTGACCGTTTCAGACAAGCTAAAACAGACAGTGACAACTGACAGCGAAGTAGTAAAAGTGAAACGTGGAGATTCTTGACGTCCACGCCGCAATAGCAACAAGCGGACCTTATAGAATTTGAAGCACTAAACGCAGGAATGAGAAATAATTACCGTGTTTCAAACAGACCCTAAAGCGAAATCACTTCATAATGTTTGTCTTCATTCATTCATCCACCAAAAGCTGCGGGCGCCCAGTAATCACAAGATCTTTTGCTTGGCCAATATAAGAACTGTATGTTACGCAACATATTGACACTACGCAGCATATTGACACTGATAACTGATGTCGATCAGTTATAACCAGGGATTTCCTGGTTAGTACTGATCTAACACTCCTATTGGAGTCCTAAATACCATTACAGATAAAATCAAGAAATGTCACCTAATGTTGGCATGTTGCGAGGTCCAAGTAGTAAGCTACACCACTCAAGCGAAATCGCTTCATAATGTTTGTTTCCATTCGTCAAAAAGCTTGAGATGAATGATGAATGTTTGGTCTTGTCTATGGTAACAGCTTCACGGGTTGTTCGGCTGATGGTTTCTGTGGTTAATAAGTTAATTTATACTGTTTTGCTGTAAGAGAAAAACATTATACCACGGCTAATAAGCCAATAAACCAAGCTAATAAATTCATAGCCTTCACTTGTTGATTCGTACATGAAGAAAAGGTGATTGAAGCTTAACTCTAAACTTCTGAGGCAATATAACACTGACAAATCTGAAGCTGTGATAAAGCTGGTAACATCCAATCGTAAAAAAATTGGATTGTGGAGAGTACTCAAAGGTGAAAAGAAAATTTTATTTCAGGTTCAGGTTAACATCTCTAGCAACCTGTAATTGCAAGGGGGAAGGAACACTTTTAGCATACTGTGCAATTGTGCATCCTTTTTGGGTAGGCACCTGTGTAAAGGTGGGCATGGATTTTTAATTTGTTCTCAACATTTTCTAAGCATGTACGCATTTATACAGATAAGCTGCCAGAACATATCATAGTGCAAAAACCATCAATCAGACTAAAAACAATCAAGATTTGAGTAAACTACATGCTAAAGATTAGGGAAATGAGAAGCACATCTTTGCACTAATTTTTTTTAAGTAATAAGGTTGTACGTTGTTTTCTATGATGGGCCATTTGGATCCCTTCGTTTTAGAGAAATTAGAATCTACTTAATAAACTGGCTATTTGGTTTGGAATTTGATATTCCACTACTTTCCAAAGTTTGCATATTAGTCTATCTCAAATTTATAGGGTAGAAGAGGAAAATAGATTTTATAGATCACAATTCTATATTTCTATTTTGCAACTTATAACATTGTCTTCAAGTCACTCCCCTATGGTAGAAATATAGTATATTAGTATATTTCTCGTATAACCAACAATAGCACACATATAATTTATATACAACCATATTAGGTTGATTAATGTGTCTATATTATGATTCTTAGAATGAATTCAACTCCAAAGATCCAAACGGGCCCTTAAGGTTTTCTTGAATGGCTCCTTGTTAACACAAACAAACATATGGAGCTAGTTGAAGAAACCTTGCAAAATTAACATCGGCTTAACTGTAATCTGTATGGGAAAAATAAGATGGAGTCATGAACATGATGAAGAATGTTACTGTGATTAGCATGGAATAACCCAAGTCGAAAGCAGGTGCAAATGAATCGTTACCACTCCATAAGTAGTTTATTGAGCTTGTCAATTAATGGACCCATTCAGAGGAGCATACTGCTATCTATTCTACAAATTAATTTGGTAGCCTCAAAAACTAAAAACATACTCCCTCCATATTGAAAAACTTACGTTTCAGACAGCGACATGGTCTCCAAAACATCACTTTGACCACTTGTTTCTTTAAAAATATTTATTAGAAAGTGATATATGTATATTTTTATGAAAGTACTTTTCAAGATAAATTTATTTATATGATTTTTACATCTCTAAACTCAATAATTTAAAAGTTATTTATGATTTATATTTCCAATGTTTGACTCAAACCTTGTCCAAAACGTCAACTTTTTCAATATGGAGATAGTATGTACCAAGCAAAGTAACGAGGAAAGCACGGAAAAATGTAAGTGCTAATTCTACAATGACACATTAAAAGTTTTGGTTGTGCAAGTAACGTACAGTAGGCACCAAATGTCTGGAAGAAGTAACATGCATGTCCGAAAGCAGTGAGTGTGAGAACAAAGTAATGCTCTAGTGAAAAATCAAGTAGATCCTTCTTCGTATGAAAGATAAGTGCTAAATACTTTTCAAAATAAGAAACAATAATACATAGAATATTTCTGCTTATGAAAGATAACCACAAAGACTTATTAGTTCTAAGGTAAAACTTCTTTCCTCCCGTCCGTGCGATTGTCATCGCGCACGGACGCTCATCCACCGTCGATCCGTATCCAAGGCGCGGCGTTCTTTTGCCGTTTTCCACCACCTTCTCGCAACCTGGCCCACTAGTCAGAGTCTCATAGAAAGGGAGAGGAGTAACTGTTCAAACATTGGGAAGCGCGCCTCCCAATTCATTTATGAGGAGCACGCTCGGTTCTTCTCCGCCCGTGGCGACCCGTGCCACATCTTCCCCCGCCGCGGCGACTCCAATCCCACGCGGCGACCCGAGGATCCTCCCGCTGGCGTCCAGGTACAGGGGCCGCTTCCGAGGAGCTCGCTCCGTCACCACCAACGGCGACTGAGCTTCTTCTACGGCTGCGGCGACTTTAATCCCCCACGGCGACCTTAGGGATTCCCTCCGCCGATGCGCTGGCTCAGGGGTCGCCGCGCTCACCGGTAAGTTGATCCGTCTGTGGCAATTATTTTGGATATGCATTTGTTCCCATCCAACGCGAAGCTCTTCCGGATCTAGGGGAACAGAGGTCGTCTCTGCTCTATGGTCTGTTCTAGTGGCGATGAGGTCCTGATTAGGCGGCTAGGGTGCAAGCAGGAAGGTGAAACGCCCAGTCCCAGCTACGGGATTTTTCCCTTTTGTGTGTGATTTTTTTAGGTCAAGCAGATGCTGATCTCCATGGATTTTTGGTTTGTTTCACTTTTTTGCAGGATCTCCGGCGACTGCCTTGTCGCACGTTACCCCGAACATCTTCTGCATCATATCCTCCTATCGCATACATCACGGCGGCGCCCTTGTGCCGCGGCAACAGTGTATCCCCGTCGTTTCCCTTAGATTCAGGTTATTTTTCACTATTTTTTGTTGTCCCCCTCGCGTCGTTCCCCTAGGATTGAGTGTAGGATTTCGCCCCCGATCTCGTGATGCGCTTGAGCTTGGATGCCTGTCCGGTCTAAGGGTAGCATATAACAGCACTTTTTTTTGGCCTGGTGCCCATGGTTTATGAAGTTCTAGAGTAGTTTTTTAGGTGTTCTTAGTGCAGTACAATGTGCAGGGATTTTTGATACCTCTGGCTGCAAATTTGAATGTGTTTGTGACACATGGTTTAGGGATAATTCATAGTCTAGCACTGGGAGGACAGGACAGCATGTTGTACTAGTCTTTTTTGGTCCCCTTTTTTGTTTTGAGGGGGTGTCTGCTAAATGCGTTTGGCAAAATTAGTTCTAATTGACTGCACTTTTTTATTGTTATAAGCATGTATACTGACACCTAGAGTTGGTTACGGACTATTCACACAAAACAAGCTTGAATTATACTCAGATGAATCCCCGTTGAAACCAATAGATTTTGTAATTGCTCAGTTCAAACCAATAGATTTGCCTAATCAAAATATTAGATTTGTATAAAGTAAGTTATATATTTACCTTTCTTTAGAGGGACACCACCGCTACTATCCTGTATCAGTCACCAAATTCTTGGCTAATTGTAGCTCATCTACTGAACTAAACTAGCTGTTAGGTTATACTTACTTTGTTCCCTGCTTTTCTCTTTTTTAGGGGTGACATTTTTTTTGACTCCCTCTCTTTACGTAGATGCGAGTCAACAGGCGGTAGTAGATAGTGCAGACCTTTTTTTTAGCCCCATATATAGGGGGTGGTTCTAGGGGGAGTCGTGTGGCTGCTAACTAAATTAATCATGATGGTTAGAAACAGAGCTACAGGTTGCTGCTAGCTGCTATAGTATATCATACACCCTTTTCAAGCTCTCGGTGTGGCTAGTGGTGGATATGCGGGGGGCAACGGGGGATGGTGGTTGTCGGGGCTGCACCCCCCCCCCGCCCCCCCCCCCCCGCCCCTCGGAGCATAGCAGCTCCCAACACTAGGAACAGGTTCTCAAAAAGCCCAGCTACGCCCTGCGACTCCAACCCTAACCTGTCCTCGGTTGCTCTCACATCTGTAGGCGTCGCATGTTGACTCCATGACTCGATACTCCACTATTTTGTAAATCCCGGCACCAGCCTTTTTTTTGTGCAGTGCTAAGCTGTTTGGAGCACTCTCCTAGTCTGAATTAGTGTTATTGCTCAATTGAAACCAATAGATTCGCCCGATCAGCATATTAGATTTGCATAAAGTTAGTTATATATGTTGCTTTTTTTTACTGTCTTATATTTTGTGCATACTTTTTTCTGAACCAATATGATTTTTTCTGATATTTTTTTACCTACAGATAATGGCTCGTGCAAAGAGGAGCTCTGCTGGTCCTTCTACTGCCAGTGCACATGGGGTAGGCTGAAGCATAATTTCTTTTTCTTTTTGTTTAATATTTTTTTTATTCATGCATTTGGAGCATTTTTCAAACCTCCAAAGTATGTATTACAGGTAGCATTAGCATTTTTTAGCATCAAAAAGGACCCAACTAGTGTACTGTTGGCAATGCTGTTATTAGCTTCCTACATGTAACACAACAACTCTGTAAACTAATTAAGATGTTCCCTACTAAATTTCAGAATTTGCATTGTCACTTTGTTTATCATAACTTATGCGTTTTACATAATTTTCCATGCGTACTATATAAGGTATTTACACACCAGTACTTTGCTTTTTTAGAATATATAAATTGTCTATTTTAGAACGATATTGTTGCCTATGGAAGGAATATAAATTGCCTATTTATATTTTGCATTCTACCAATTTGTTTTTTCTCCTTTTTTCAGGTTGCAAGAAATAGGGCAACACCTGCTAGACTGTTCAAATTGTACCAGTCAATGTCAGCAAGCCAGCGCAAGCTTGTTACTGGTGCTGGTTTTGGAGGTTTGCTGAAAATACGAAGTGGTCGATTGCCATCGGCCATAAGCAAGTGGCTTGTGAAGAACTTTAATGCTGAATCAAGTGAGATTGTCATTTCTGGAAGGGGCAAGATCAAAGTAAATGCATCTTCTGTTCAGAGGATATTAGGATTACCTATGGGTCAATATGAGGTCAAACATGAGTTCAATGGCAGTGCAATCAACTTCATAAATGATAAGTGCAACTTCGAAAATGGAAGACCTCCATCAATTACAGCAATAACAGAAAGACTGAAAGCAAACAAAGAAGCGAATGATGACTATCTCAGGTGTTGGTTAATGGTTGTAATTTCAACATTTCTATGCGGGAGCACGGCGTTGTGTATCAGTCCAAAGTGTTATCCCTCACTGGTTGATTTATCAAAAGTACAGAAACTTAATTGGTGCCAATTTGTTGTGGATACTCTTAGAAGCTCCGTGACCAAGATGGATAAAAAGAATGCTGTGTTAGGCTGTCTTTGCTTCCTTACCGTGAGTTTTTTTATCCATCTTTTTTTGTGCAAACTAATTTTTTATGTTCACCCATTTTTTATTTTTTATGTTTTCCCATATGTACTTTTTTTCTAGATATTGTACTTGGATTCACTAGAGGTACAAAACATACAAGTTCCTGAAAAACAGCCAAGAGTCGAGGCGTGGGATATGAAGCTTATCAACAAAGTTATAAAGTTGGACACTAGCATAAATGAGACATTTGGGAAGCTCAGGGTATGCTGTTCATGTCTTCTTTTATTTTTATTTATATTTTTTCTTTTAATGATTTAAGCGTTTGGGACCCGTCAAATCTCTGTTTTTTCTTTCTTTTTTTGTGACAGCTCAAGAAATTAGGTGGTTCAGTCACCGAGACATCATTACTAGGGGATTTGCATGACATAGAGAATTTTATTTCACATAGGGTATCTGCACCAATGTCGTCAAAGGTATGTATAGTTGTGTATTATTCATAGGGAAAAAACCTACTTCCATTAATATGTACAATGTTGCATTAATATCAGTTAGGGTCTGTTTGGATGTAGATATTGAGGGGGTTGGAATTGAATTTGTTACAATACCAAATCAAGCATGCTTTTTGCATTGGGTTACAATGCCAAATCTGTTGTTTGGATGTCATGGAATTACTACCTGGAATCCAATCAGATGGCAAATACCAAATTTTGTTTGGATCTGAGTAAACCGGAATTGACGCATCTTCTCTTTCCTATCCACTGTGCTGCCATGACCGCACCCACCACCCAACGACTGCCCTGGTACCTCCCGTCGGCCCTCATCTTCTGCTTGACGCTAAGGAAGAAGATGGTGAGGCTGAGGAGGGGGTTCAAAGCTGAGGAAGAAGAGGGTGAGGAGGCGAGCTGATCTTGGCGGCGGTGGCCATGGCAGGTGGAGCTCATTTCCACTTCCCAATACCAAGGCCATCCAAACAACAGAAATGGGGGTATTCAATACCAATGCCAATGTCTGGGCCTGAATATCTACATCCAAACGGGTTGTTAGCTTTTACCATTCTAAGTCACAATACCTAGCAACTCACCATATTCATTTGCCTAATCAATTACACTGTTTTGGTTAATTTAGAACCTATTACTGCCTAACATTTAGTGCTATTATTGCTTAACATGGGGAGGAAAGGCATGAAACTGACATTTTTCTTTCATAAGTCTTTTCGGTATGTGTTTTCAGTTTGTATTAATATGGGAAACCAACTAGATCATAAGTACAAAACAAATTTGTACACACCTTTTTTGTTATTTTTTTGGGGATTCTTTTGTTTTGGTCATTTTTTGGAATTTCCTATAATCAAAATGCGGTGGTGCTGCATTCTAACATGATCTAACATTTTTCTTACACATGTTTTTTCAATTACAGAAGAAGAGGAGGTTTTATGAAGTATTTGTTAATCAATATTTTTGTTAAACGAAAAGCCTAACGTATTTTTTTGTTGCACATTTTGTATATAATCAATATTTTTTTTCCTAATAAGCGACAAACACTAATACTATTTGTTATGGTTTAAGTAGATCTGGTCAATTAAAGGAGGCCGCTACTCTACCAGCAGTTGGATCAGTGGAGCCAATTCCACTAGAAGTTGTTCCATCACAGTTGAATCAAAGCACAAAGGGGTATCAGAAGTCAAGAATGGAAAGGCTAAGGTTTGTTACAACAAATAGATCCTTTTCAATTACTGTAATTGCTCAGTTCAAATCAATAGATTTGCGTAATAAATGTATTAGACATGCATAAAGTAAGTAGTATATTTGCTAGGATACTAAGGTTTTTAAATTTTTATATCTATTTTTTTTTGTATTTTTTGAGGCAGAAATATACCCTGTATTGTATATTTTTCAGTAAGATAACAGTACTAATACTTTTTTATTATTTTTTTAAAAATGCCCAAGGTTGCCTTCTTCTACCAATGCTGTTGATAAGAATGAGAAATCAGAACAACACACTACATGGGATTTCAGCGGTCCACCCATGGACCTTATGGGTTTTATTGAATTCCCTCCAACTCAAGAAAGGAATGAAGCCAAAAATGATGATGATCTTTTTTTGGGACAGCTTGAATGAAGAACATTTTCAGAAACTTGATGATGAAATCATTAAAAAGACAGTACAAACCTTGCCTTCTACCAGTGCAGGACAGGAACCTATTTTACCTATAGATACCCCCATTGAAAATCTAGAAATGACAACAGCAGTTGTAACCTCTGGCACACAAGCTGCTCCAAGTACATCACGCACACCTACATACCAAGCTCAGCCTAGGAGGCCAACATGTGTAGGCCGTGCTTTGCGTTCCCCATACATCAATTATGACGGAACGAAGGTCTTGAAGTGCAGCAAGATTGCAAGTCATGTATATGAGGTTGTCTGTTCTGCCACTAAAATGTCAACTAGAAGTTCGAGTCAGAGCTCAAGTCAAGCAGAGTATGTGCAACTTTCTAGCTAAAATGTTCAACCACTTTTCTGTTGTTATTACCTTACTTTTTTTGCGTGTTTATTTTTGCATGCAGTGATATCATTATTAGTTACCCAGATTACTATTTGAGCCTGAGGCATCTCTGTGAATCAGTTAAACCTGGAGGCAAATTAGTCAACACAGTAGCTGAAATTCGCATATATGCATTAAATGACAGAAAGGCCAAGATTCCTGTCAAAAAAATACTACCATTAAGAATTGCGGTAAGAATTCCTTTTTTCTCCTTTTTCTTACTAACTTTTCTTTATACCTTTTATTTTCTATTTTTTCAACAATGACTTCCTTTTTTTGTTATTTTTTCTCTAAGGTTATTTGTTTCCTGCTCTTTTTTTTCAGACTTTCATACAAGATGGTTCTTTGGATAACAGGGAGGTTAATAGTGTTTTTGAAAGAAGCCCCCATCACCTAGACCGTTGCCAATTGGTAATTTACTGTCTGCTACATGTCCGTTTTTAAAAACAAATAGGCAACTGCACTATATTTATTAGGCTATAATATTAGTTAATTTAGGCAACAAAAGCTGAATCATTAAGCAAAATACACCCATTCACTTTTTTTCCAATATGTTCCCTCTTGTACTGAATAGGCTCATTATTTCTTGCTGTTTTATTAGAGTTCTATATTTTTTTTCAAAACTGTAAATGTGGGAAGTTCATAGATCAGTTTTATATGTTTAGGACCTATTTGTGCGTTCTTTTACTAGGTAGTAGTTTATTTGACATTAGCTTAAATGTTCTCATTAGTTACTAGTTATCTGTTCAATCTCCTGATTTTGTTGTTTGCATTTTTTTCTTTTTAGGTCATGTTCCCTGTGCTGCAAAATATCCCATTCAAACGCCTTGACAAAAAAGTGGGGCACTATTTCCTACTAGTATTGAATCTAAGGGAAGAAAGGTTTGAAGTGCTCGATTCAATGAGGACTCTCGCTGACAATAACTTAAACAACTGCTGCAGCAATCTCATTAGTGCAATCAAGGAATTGTGGCACAAGCATTATCCGAATTCAATGAAGAACATAGACCAATATGAACTCATTGATGTTCAGATTCCATCTCAATCAAACAAGTAGGTTAATAGTTTATCATGCATATTATTTATCTTTTTTATCCAAAGCTTTTTTTTTGTCTTCACCATCCCATATGTTTCTTTTATCTTTTTTTTGCAGCCATGACTGTGGCTTCCATACGTTAGTGCACTGCGAACACTGGAATGGTTCCAAATTGCCAACATTTAAGGAAAAAGACATACCAACGATTCGCAAGTCATTGACATACAAATGGCTCAGCCATCCAGAAAATGGAATTGCATGGAAATGCATCCTCAAAATTTGCTAGGTATGTCTTCCTCTTTTTTTTCAGACCGTCCCCTCTTTTTTGCATTTTTTTCAGTTTTTTTGCTAGATCAATGTCTTCTAAACATAACAAAACAAAGTTTTGTGACCACATTCATGTTTTAAGCCCAAGAAAAATAAAAAAAGTTTGTTCACCCACACAATCAATTGAACAATGGCAGTTCCTTTGCTGCAACTTCACTTGGTCCTTTGTTTGGGCATGTAGCAGCATTATGAGTTGATAGCTTGCAAATGCTACACTTGTTCTTCCTTTTTGGCTTAGCCTCCTTTCCCTTTTTATGTCTTTTTTCTTTCTTTCTTCCTTTAGTTTTAGATCTTGGTGGGTTCCTTACATCCTCTGAGGCATCAACAACTGGTTCAATAGACACATCTGCTGCACCACTTGATTCACCTGTAGCTACTGCATTTAGGAAGCACACAAAGTGATAAGTTACCTGTATAAGTAGGTACTATAGTTTTTAAGAACACTCGATGCAAGTTACCTGTATGGATAACTGCATGATTAGTCACATCATGTAGAGCAGATGCTGGTGCCTCCACCGGGTCTTCCCCTTGTTGTGTCTTCCTTTTCTTAATTTCAAGAAGTTTAGAACACATCATGCTAATATGGCCTTGTACAACAGCATACGTTTCATCTGAAACTGACCCATCAATTGCTAACTCTGAAAATGCACTAGATATATTAGTGAATCTCATTGTCTTTTTGTTTCTCATTGGCATACCACGAGCCACAAAATCAGCTGCCATATGAGTACTAGGATTAGCATTCCCATCACCCGAAACAGCTTGCTGCGTCCACCTTTTAAGAATGTACCGTTCAGGTATAGTTTTGACACCCAGCCTGGTCATAATCTTCATAATGTGGCAGCAAAGCATTCCATCTCTCTCAAATTTATTGCATTCACAAATGTAACTTTCATGCTCTTCAACCGCAGTCACAAGATAGGTCCTCTTCCCATAGCCAAACACAAAATTATTGTTAGGCAACAACCAAAATTGGTGTTGCCCATCAGGTTTCACATCATACTCGGCTGTCTTTTCAAATTCCTTCGAGAATTTATAGAATAGATTCTTAGTGTACACAGTTGCAGCATGTTTCTCTATGGGATACCTAGACCACCTCCTTCGCTCTTTTTCATCTGTCCTAAAGTCTTGTCCATCTTGAGCAACAAGACATTTGTCCTGAATTTTTTGGTATTGCTCAACAAAGTGTAGGATAGACATGTTGGGGTTCACATATTTCTTCAAAAGTGCATTGAATCCCTCACTTCTCTGAGTAGATTGCATGAATGGGAAGAAACAATGCATATAATATGCTGGGACAAAACACTGCCTAAGGTCATATAGATGCCTAAAATGTTCATTGTCATGCAGTTCATGGTTACTTATCATGTCGCACCATTTTGTCTCAAACTCCTGTGGAGTCACTGTGTAGTTTATACACTCTATGAAATCTTCTTCTAGCTTTTGGTTTCCCGCAAGACATGGTCCAATCGTGCCTGAAAACTTGTCCATAATGTGCCAGCGACAATTTCGATGTGTTGCATTTGGGAATACAAGCATGATAGCATTTCTCATAGCAGCATCTTGATCTGTCATGATGTTCAACGGCGCCTTGCCTTCCATGGCATGCAGAAATGTCTCGAACAACCATTTGTAGCTTGGTATTTTATCATCCCTTAGGAAGGCACACCCTAACTGGAATGTCTGCCCATGTCTATTGATCCCAATGAATGGTGCAAATGGCATATCATACATATTCGTCATGTATGTTGCATCAAATGATACACAATCATGGTAGGACTCGATATAAGCATGCCTCGATGCACTATCAACCCAGAATAAGCTTTCAACTCTGTGTTCTTCATCCAACTTGAATTTGTAGAAAAAACCAGGATCTTCTTCTTGCAGCACCCTAAAGTGATCTAATGCTTCCTGCATGTCCTTGTACTTTTCTGTTTTTCTAATAGTGGAGCGGAAGTTGCTCACATCTTTACCTTCATATGGGGTAAGCTGTGCAGATCCATAGAACTCCGACATAAGCTGCATTATGCGTCCAGTGCTTAAGTTGCACCCATGAAGCAACCTAATAAATTCTTTTTCCTCTGTTGGTGTAACACCTCTGGTGTTTAAAATGTCATTAATCTGACATGTCATCATCTTTAGTCATTAATCATTCTTGTCATGCATAAATGTTTGTCTATTGATTGCTTGCCTTTACCTTTCCTTAAGGTATTTTGTTTGTAGTGATTCTTTCTTTTTTTTTCTAAAACCCTAAAAGCCCAAATCTTCCTATAAGGGCAAAATGGTAATTTCACCTCTGTGCCTAGCTTTGTGTAATTCTTGTTCAGTTTAGTGTCTTGAAGCTTTGTTGTGTTGTTCGAAAACCAAAATCAAAAACAGATTTCAATTTCCTTTTGAAAAACCCTGATTTCCAAACCGTGGTTTTTACCCCTCTTTATTTAATTTAAAAACGATTCAAAATTTGAAGTTGGTCCTTTAGCAAAGTTGTAGATCTTGTCAAGAGGAACAACTTTGGTGTTTACAGATTTTCAAGTTTCAATACAAAATCGGAAGTAATTTCAAATTCTTTCAAACTTCAATTTTGTCCCCTTTTCGGTTTTTAAAATTAACTCAAAAACTATTGAGTTTCAGAAAAAGTTTATGTTGACAAAGTTGTAGGTCCCAAAGTTTTGAGCAACTTTGGTGTTTTGAGTTTTCCTTGTGCAGTTCATCTTTTGGGAGTTATTTCAAAGATTTCAAAAAAAAGGGAATAGGTGTCATCTCTGTGTCGATCTGTTGCAAGGGGCCCCCGGCCAATGGCAGCGCAGCGCCGCCCACGAGCCCGGCTGACCCGCGCCCGTGCCGCGCGCGGCCAAGCGCT
This sequence comes from Coix lacryma-jobi var. lacryma-jobi, assembly GCA_009763385.1. Classification (NCBI taxonomy): domain Eukaryota; kingdom Viridiplantae; phylum Streptophyta; class Magnoliopsida; order Poales; family Poaceae; genus Coix; species Coix lacryma-jobi. Next base: position 32,843,710 of record CM019827.1, read on the forward strand.
GGCGCTCGTTTTCCTCTCGACCCCTACCTACGCCTGCCTTCGCCGTTCCCTACCCCTCCCTCTTCCCCTACGGCCGCGGACAGCGGGCAGCTGCCGGCCGCCGGCAAGCCGCCCCGCCGCGTGCGCGTTCCCCGCCCGCACCGAGCCGCCCTACCATGCTCCCTACCTCCTTTAATGTCGCGCGAGCGCTCTCACCCCTCGCCCGGACCCCTCCCCAGCACCGCCCGCGGTTATAAAAGCCGCCGAGCTCCGCCATTGCCGCCACCACGGCAACCCGAGCCACCAGACCACCCCGGCGCCCGCCGAGCCCTCCACCGCCTTCGCCTTGAGCTTCTCCACCTTCCGGAGCAACCAATTTCACCCCTCCGCCCCTCCTTTCGCCGACGCGAACGGTTCTTCCTCAACTCCGGCGAACGGCCTCGCCTCGGTAAGGAGAGAAATTCGCCGCCGCGAGTGTTCCTCCCGTCCCTCCGACCCCTGCCCTTTCTTCCTCACCTCAGCGCGCTCCTAACCGCTCCTCGGTGATCTCTTTTGGTGAACAGACCCGCCGGCACGCCGCTCGCCGCCGAGAGAGCTCCACCGAAGCACCGCCAACGTCGAGCTCCCTCCTTCGACCCTTGTTCCCCCCCCCCCCCCCCCGCCGAGCCCTGCCTCCGACCCGTGGTAAGCACTCAAAGCCCCCCCGGTCTCTGCTTTCACGGCGTAAAGCTCGAGCCAGGCCTCGAGCGGATGCACGTTCACTGTCTAGCTCGAGCCAGGCCTCGAGCAGACACACTCACCACTTCGTTCGAGCCAGGCCTCGAGCGAACACACACCCTCACCGTCTCGCTCGAGCCAGGCCTCGAGCGGACTCACACACCCACACCGCTTCGCTCGAGCCAGGCCTCGAGCAAGCACTCACGCACTGTCTAGCTCGAGCCAGGTCTCGAGTAGACACACACCCTCACCACTTCGCCGAGCCTAGCCTCGAGCAAGCGTGCACCCTCCGCTTCGCCCGAGCCAAGCCTCGAACGAACCCGCGTTTCCGTCTCGCCCGAGCCTCCCAGCCAGGCCTCGGACGGACGATTGTTTCCGTCTCGCCCGAGCCTCCCAGCCAGGCTTCGGACGGACGATTGTTTCCGTCTCGCCCGAGCCTCCCAGCCAGGCCTCGGACGAAGCGATCCTTTCCGTTTCGCCCGAGCCCTGCGGTCCGCCGCGCGATTCGCCCGAGTCCTGCGGGGAAGGAGCACAGTGTGCTTTTTCCTTTTTGGAAAAATGTGAATAGTGTTCTGTTTTCTCTTTTTTGTGAGAATTAATCTGTTGTTCCATAAATCTTGAGAAAAATATGGTATGCTCCTTGCTCTGTGTAGAATTTTTTTAGAAAAATAAGAAACTCTACCTTTCTGCGAAAATTTAGAAAACGAAAAATCCTTCTTTTAATTAAGAAATGGATGGTTTTAGATTTTTAGAAAATCATGTGTAGCTCCAAAAATTATGAGGTAAATTTTTATGCGCTAGTTATGTCATGCTTAGTCCCTGATAGAATTTTGAGGCATTTTGGAGTAACTGCATAAAATGACCTTTTTGAATAATTAAGAAAAATAGAAAAAGGGTGATTAGGGTTCATGTTGAATGCCCTGTGATGTGATTTTTGGAATTGTTTGCTGTTCATAGACGCCACCCATTTGGTCTATGATGTTTGTGATGTCATGCTTGATTTGTGTTTAGGTCGGATAAATGATGCTTCATAGGTTGATTAATTTTGCTTAAAGGAAGATTGTCGGTGTTCCGTACCCGGGGGTATCACACCAACGAGTAATATGATCGCGTGCTTCTCTTCCTGGATGGTGATGCAAGAGGACACAAGGATTTATCCTGGTTCGGGCAAAGAAGGCCCTACGTCCAGCGGGGGGAGATGTTCTTGTATTACTTGCACCTAAGTGCTTGTTACAGGGGAGAATACAAGCTCAGTGAGCGTGGACCGGGGTCCGGACTCGTGTCTGTGTGTGGACTCGTGTGTTGTGTCGTCCTCCTTGAGTGAGGGCCCTAGTGTCCCCTTTTATAGAGCAAGGGGAGGCCAGGGTTACATGAAAGTATTACAGGTGTCGGGGCGTATGGTGCCCCATACGGAGAAGGGTAGGAACTCTGTCTTGTCGGGGCCACTGGAGCCGATGTGATCGTCGCTGTTGAGGCGTCCTTGGGTCGTGGCTTCCATCCTGGGCGCGGACGTGGTGGCGCGACAAGGCGGGAGCCGTACAGCACCCATCCCGGAATGTACAGTACGCGGCGGGGTCCCTCCGGGTCTTGGGGTACCTGTCCTCCAATAGCACGAAAGTAGTTAGGGCTCGAAGGGCGCGGAGCCGGCTTCGAGGTGGTGCCACGGGGGCTCGAGGGGCGCGGAGCCGGCCTCGAGGTGTGACAGTGCAGGGCTCGAGGGGCGCGTAGCCGGCCTCGAGGTGTTACAGTGCAGGGCTCGAGGGGCGCGTAACCGGCCTCGAGGTGTTACAGTGCAGGGCTCGAGGGGCGCGTAGCCGGCCTCGAGGGGTTACAGTGCCTGGCATGGCCGAACAGTGCTGTACTGGTGCCCTTTTGCCCATGCTTGTGGTGAAAACGAGACTTGACCTTTACACCGAGTTACTGTGGTACATGCTGTGCACTTGTGGACATGACCGGAGTAGGTGAAGGCATTAAATGCGTGGTATGGGCTGGTACGGCTGTCTGAGCAGCTCGAGGTCCGTGTACTAAGGCTCGAGGTGTGGGGGCGCGTTTGCCCGAGGTCTGGAGGGCTCGAGCGAGACGGAGAGCGATCGTGCTCGCCCGAGGCCTCGCTGGGAGGTCTCGGGCGAGACGGAGACAGAGCGTTCGCCCGAGGCCTGGCTGGGAGGGCTCGGGCAAGACGGAGATAGAGCGTTCGCCCGAGGCCTGGCTGGGAGGGCTCGGGCGAGACAGAGATAGAGTGTTCGCCCGAGGTCTTGCTGGGAGGGCTCGGGCGAGACGGAGATAGAGCGTTCGCCCGAGGCCTGGCTTGGAGGGCTCGGGCGAGGCAGAGACGGAGCGTTCGCCCGAGGCCTGGCTGGGAGGGCTCGGGCGAGACGGAGATAGAGCGTTCGCCCGAGGCCTGGCTGGGAGGGCTCGGGCGAGACGGAGACGGAGCGTTCGGGTGTTTGCGTTGATTGGGGGTACCCTTTTTCGTACCACCGACAGTAGCCCCCGAGCCCTTGTTTGAGTGCTTGCATTCGAGCAGGGGCTCCAGATTGGGATCTCGATGGATAGCTAACGGGTCTCGAGGGTTTTGTCGATTTGGTTCCGTGGGTGTCGTGCGAGCGACACCCGCGGGTGTAGCCCCCGAGACCATGGGGGAGCGGTTAGAACCCCCTCGTGGGCTTCCTGAAGAGTCCTCCGTCGTTTGGGAACCTTCTGCCCAGTGGGCGCGCCTTTTTTAGGCGGAAACCGTCAGGGAGCGTAGATCGCGACGCCGTGTGTACCTGTCAACAGGCTCGAAATGTGGTTTGGTAGTCTCATTAAATGTTTACGGTTACCTTTCCTTTGTCGTGGGAGACTCCGTCCGAGGCTTGGCTCGGAGGGCTTGAGCGAGACGGAGAACGTGCGATCGTTCGAGGTCTGGCCTCGAGGGCTCGGGCGAGATGGGGGTCGAGCTTTCACCCGAGGCCTGAAAATCTCATGCTCACATAAAAAAGAGATTAGTCGCAACTGTCCAAGTTTTTAGACCCTCTTTCGTCGAGGGGTGCCAGGCTGAACCGACTGGCCGGCTCCTCGAGCTGTCCGGCGTGCCGATTGCCCTGGCTTGTCATCCCGCGAGTCCTTTCGATCGGATGCGAGGGGGGATGCCTCGTACTACCCCGACTGGGCGAGTATCGAGGTTCCCGGTGAGCTGGTAACGGGGAATCCAAGTGAGAGCTTGTGCCCCGTTCGTTAGGGGTCGACTGTGGCCCGGAGGCGGTCTCATAAAGCATGGGGGCTCAGTCTGCAGGAGTGCCGGGTCCATTCGATAGGACCCGGTGGCTCGATGCCTCCCTCCGAGGGGATCTCACTGCACGTCGAGCTCCCCGCCTTGGATACACGTGAGGGGCCTCGAGAGCTCGGCCCTCGAGTAATGCCGCGAGTGGCGCCCCTTGGTGTCCCTGACTCGGGTGCTCGAAGCCGGCTGTCGAACCCTTTTCGAGGGCCAGCCTTCGCTGCTTCGAGACTTAGGGCCGGGGCCCGCTTTTACCTTTATGAAGAAGCCTCCGTCGTCTGGGAATCCTTCTGCCCGTTGGGCACGCCTTTTTAGGCGGAAACCGTCGGGGAGAGCGGCGGGCGCGAAGCCGGAGCGACGGTCGTGGCGGGCCCGAGTAGCGGAGCGAATGGAGAGGTAACGCGTATATCCTGCATCCGGCTCGAGATGCGGTTAGGTGGGCGCATTGAATGCATTCGGTTACCTTTTTACGTCGTGGGAGATCCCGCCCGTCTGGATTTCCCCCTATAAATATCGAAAGAGGGGAAAAAGAACCCTTTACTTTGCCTTTGCCTTCGCCGCCGCCGTAGCCTTTACGCGCCCTCTCCTTCGAGCTAGTCGATTGGGGATTTCCGGCCGCCCGTCCGCTGCTCGGATCCGCGCCGCGCCACCGTCATGGCCGCCCAGACACAGATGCTGCCGGCCGAGGACTGGAGCCCGTCGAAGGTGACGCCGAGCGAAATGGACTCGCTGGTGGCCCAGGGGCTTCTGCGCCCCAACCCGGAGGAGGGACCCGCATGGTGGGTTATCCCGTCGGCGGAGCACCGGGAGCCGCACCCGCCGGAGGGGTACGTGGTGAGCTTCACGCGCTACCACCGTATGGGGCTCGGCGTCCCGCCGAGCCGCTTCTTGCGAGGGCTGGCCCACCATTTCGAGGTGGAGCTGCAACACTTCTCCCCCAACTCCATCTCGCACGCCGCCATATTCGCCGCGGTGTGCGAGGGGTACCTGAAGATGGAGCCGCACTGGGAGATGTTCGTCCATCTCTTCCGGGGCGAGCTCTTCATCAAGTCCCTGAAGCCCAGCGGGAGGCGGCCCGTGCGCATGGGCTCCCTTGCCATCACCGTGAGGGCGGGGACCTCGTCGGCCAATGTCCCCCGCGAGTACCTGCGATACAAGCTTTCCACCAACCAGGCCGGGTGGGACGACCATTGGTTCTATCTGCGGAACGAAGGTGGCCTCCTTCCGCAGTACACCGGCAGGGTCCTTACTCGACGCCCGGAGAAGTGGACCTGGGGCGTTGCGGCGGACAGGCAACGCCACCTGGCCCCGCTGATGGAGATGATGAAGGCGCTGGTGGATGAGAAGAAGCTGACCGTGCAAGCGATCATTTGGGCGTTCCACCAGCGAAGAGTTCTTCCGCTGGCGGACCGCCCCCTTCTTATGCACGAGATGGGCCCGCAGGCTCAGCTCGAGGCGCTCAATCGCTCGAGGATGGCCGAAGAGAGGCTGTCCCGGAACGAGGGCGTCTCCCGGGTGTCGATCACGATCCAGGGGCCGTTCGTCCCTGAACTCTCCAACCTGGTTGCGATGGCACCCGACGAGGGGTGTCTTGACCTGGTAAGCCTACCTCGAGCCGAGCTATCTCGAGCCTCCTCCCCCTTCTTTCTCCTTCGATCCGTTTGCATCCGTCTTGTGGTTTGTCTCATCATGCTTCTTCTTTCTTCAGGGGGCATTTACTTGTCGCGCGTCGAGGCCCCCGGTGAGGGAGGACGCCGCGGATTCTCAGGTGAGGCGCCTCTCTGCTCAGAAGGACAAGGAGAGCAAGGATGCCAAAAAGAAGAAAGAGAAAGATAAAAACTTGCGTCGCTTAGCTCGGGAGCAGAGACTGGCGAAGGCTCGTCGTAACCGTCAGCCTGGGGACGGGTCCCCCGAGATGAGCTCCTCGAGCTCGGAGGAGGAGAGTGGTGATGAGGAGGAGGGCGACGACGAGGGGATGGATGCGCGCTTGATGCGCGCGGGGCTCGTCGATGACAGGGCTGACCGCTCCTCTGTGCAGGAGGGTACACTGGAGGTCCCACCGACAAAAGGGTCGCGCGGGACGCAGCCGCGGAAGGCGGCGCCGATCCCTGCCTCGTCGGGGGCCCGAGGTCCGTCGAGCTCCGCGCCGGATGCGCCCCTGATCGCAAGGAAGCCCCGGACCCGGAGCGCCTCCGCCACAGCGCCAACGGAGGCCGCCCCCGCGTCAGCCCAGACGGGGGGTCTCGAGAGGGGTCGGGCCTCGAGAGGGGGTCGACAGGTTGAGAAGGTTTTCGGGCCCGACCCCCGTGATCCGTCAAGGGCGCCGTCGAGCCCGCGGAGGGGCGGGCGCCAAGAAGAGGCGTCGAGCCCGCGCCATCACGAGCGTCGGGGAGGGAGCCCCCGAGCGTCTCGTGACCAGGGGCGCGAGCGTCCCCGGAGTCCATCGCCGCACCGCCGCCGGGACACGGAAGCGGACGCGGGAGGGCGCGACCACCAGCGCGGGCGCCGGAGCAGGTCCCGGAGCCCGCGCCGGGGCGAGCGCCACGACGTCAGCACGAGGGTGGTACGGTCGCCCTCCCGCGATGTGGGGCGGAAGGAGGGCTCTCCCTCGAGGTCAAGCCATGGGAGGCGTCGGGAGCCCTCCCCCCATCCCAGCCCCGTGGAGACGGCCCAGGCGCAGGGCTCGAGCCGTGGGGTGGGCTCGAAGCCCCCAAGTGGGTCCGGCGATTCCGGGAAGAAGCCCAGCCGCCGCTTCGGGTGAGTAGTTTCCTTGGGTCTCGTCGGTAGTGAGGCTTCACCTCTTTGCTTTTGATGACGCGTGCCATCTCCATCTTCTCAGGGGGAAGCGCTCCTACCAGGAGGTGGACCTCGCTTCGTCCAAGCGGGCCAAGACCTCGAGCCCCGTCGGGGCACAGGCACCTCGAGGTATGGCACCTTCCTCCGCTAGAGAAGCCGCTTGGCTGGAGAAGGCCCGAGCTGCCATGGCTCGAGGGGGCCGGATGATCGTCGCGAATTTTGGTGAGGCCGTCGCTATCGACCACGGGGGTCGAGGTACTCTTCCTGGTTCTGACGTCTCCGTCATCTCGTATTGCAGGGGCCTCAGCTCACGGCATCGAGCCTGCCACCACCGTATCCGCCGAAGCGCTGCCTCCTCCCCCTCCTCCTCCTCCTGCGATGGTGCCAACTGGGAGCGCCATCCTTCCCCTCACCACGACGGGTGTTCCGGGGGAAGCGCCTGGGGCGAGCACGGCCCCGCCGGCGTCTGGGGCTGAGGAGACTGCGCCCCTGTGGCTCCGACCAGCACGGGCCGGGCTGCGGAGGAGGGAAGGGGGGAAGAGGCGTCGGCGGAGAAGGAGCCGACGGTGGACGACCTCCTGAACGAGCTGGAGCAGGGGCCGCTCCTCGCCGCGGGCTCGATGACGGTGGAGGCGCCCGAGGTGCCGGCTAGCGCCGACAAGGCGCCGGAGGGCCCGGCCGGGGAAGAGGGCCCGGGGTCGAGCCTTCCCTCGATCGATCCGCAACAGGAAGCGCCGGCGGAGGGACGGAGGGAGTCGGGGCTCGTGCCGTCGGGCGGCGGGTTCGCTGTCGGGGCAGCTCGAGGCGGAGGAGGATCTGCCCGACATCGAGCTCGACCGACCGGTATGGCCGTTTCCCGTCCCACTGAGCCCGCCCCTTGCCGTGGTTCCCATCGAGCAGCTAGCCCAGCGGGGGGCCCCGCGCGAGGTGCGGTCCATCTTCCGGGAGGTGGCCGTGCTTATGGCGGAGGCGGAGCGGTCCTGCTCCAAGGAGGCGGACCGGTCCGCACAGGTGTCAGCCGCCCTCGCGCAGGCTGAGGCGGAGCTTCGAGATCTCCGCGCGGAGCTGAGCCGGAACGCCCAGATGGCGAGCCGGCTTAACGAGGCGGAGGCGGAGGTCCGGGTGGCTCGAGGCGAGGTCGCTCGATCCAAGGAGGAGGCCGCCGCCGTTCTCGAAGCGTCGAGGAAGGAGGCCGCGGACGCCCGAAGCGAGGCCACCTCTGCCCGGGCTGAAGCCGAGGCGGCGAAGCGGGAGGTTGTTGACGCCCGTGGCGAGGCCGCCGCTGCCCGAACCGCAGCGGAGGCGGCGAGAAAAGAGGCCGAAGACGCCAAGAGTGGTGCCGCCACCGCCCGAGCCGCCGAGGGGGCGGCGCGGCAGGAGGTGATCCGCAAGGATCTGGCCCTGGTAGAGGCGGGCCGGCTGATCGAGGACCTTAGGTCCGAGAAGCTCCTCACGCTGGCCGAGAAGCGCAGGCTGGAGCAGCGTGCTGAGGGCCTGACCAGCGACCTCGCCGCACTGGGGCAACACTGCGACGGTGAGGCTTACACCTTGTTCTTTGTTTGGTTCTCGAAGTTCTTTGTTACGCCGCAGTCTCACTCTTCCTTGTTTGTTGCGCAGGGGTCGAGAAGACGGTCGAGGAGCTCCGCGGGACGAACCAGGCTCTCTTGGACCAGCTCCAAGATGAGACGATGGTGGCGGAGCGGGCTCGCTCCTCTCTCGACCGGCTCGGCCCCATGTGGGGTGCTCCTCCTGTGACCGCGGCATAAGGTGCAATGGCTCGGGGCGATGCCTTGGTCGACGCCTTGTGCTTCTTCGACGCAGCCGCGCGGGACCGTGTCCGGCAAGCTCTCCATCACGGCGTCAAGCAGACACTCGCGGTTGTTCGCTCTGGTTTCCGCTTCCCGGTCCACGTAGTCGCGAATGGCTTCATTGAGATCGAGGGGAAGGATGAGGAGTGGAACAACCGCCGTGTCGACAAAATTTTGGAGAAGATGGAGAGGCCGGGGACGTCGCTCGCGAAGATCTTCGAGGAGGACGTGCTGCCTCCTGACGCCAGCAGCGGTGTCGGGAGCCCTCCTCCTTCGAGTTCGGGCGTCGAGGTCGAGCCTGCCATCGTGGACCTTGGGGAGGAGTACCGCACCGACGAGGGCTGAGGCCTGCGTGCCAAATTTGGGCGTCGAGGCCCTTGTAAGAATTCTATGACATAAATGAGGGTACGTCGAGACCCTAATGTATATGTGATTTGTTTATGAAAAGAGTTGTTTTCTTTTCAAATGCGTTTGACCGCTTCTCTTTGTCGCAAGCTCGAGTTTCTGCTAACTTAGTCTGTGTTCCTTTGATACGTCGCGAGCCCCTCGAGGGGAGGCGTAGGTAGGGCACCGTAGCCCGGGGGCGTAGGCGGCCGTCTACGTCGACGCCCCCCGATCTTGGAGGCTCGAGGTACTTTAAGATTTAGACGTCGCTAGTTCATTCGAGGCGCGAGTCGAGACGAGGGTCAAATTTTTGAAAAGAAAACACGCGTTTTTTCCGGAGTCTGGGGGGCGTTTACCCCCTTGTCAGCCCCCGAGGGAGGCTCGACCCTGAGCTAGGCAGGGTCGAGGCTACCTTGAGTTGCTAAGTAACATGAAAGATGGCGCACGAGTTGGCCCATTTATATTCAACGTGTTTGTACAAAGCAATAAAATGAACAAGGCCTCGAGGCCTTTAAGGGTAGAAGCGACGTAGCTGAGATATGTTCCATGCGTTCGCCAGGATCCTGCCTTGGTCGTCGTAGAGCTTGTATGTGCCTGGCTTGAGTACTTCGGCCACGGTGTATGGGCCTTCCCACGGAGGGGTGAGCTTATGGCGCCCTCGATTATCTTGCAGCCGTCGAAGCACGAGGTCCCCCACCGCCAGGTCCCTTTTGCGCACGTGCTTGTCGTGGTAGCATCGAAGTGTTTGCTGGTAGCGTGCAGAGTTGATGAGTGCCACGTCTCGGGCCTCCTTGAGCTGGTCCTTGGCGTTGGCGAGCCTTTCGTCGCTGGTTTGCTCGTTGTAGGCTCGAAGTCGAGGTGAGCCGTACTCGAGGTCCGTAGGTAAGACGGCCTCGGCGCCGTAGGTTAGGAAAAACGGAGTGAACCCGGTGGCTCGACTCGGCGTAGTCCTGAGACCCCACAGCACCGAGGGGAGTTCTGTAGCCCACCCCTTTCCGAAATTCTTGAGGGTCTTGAACAGCCTCGGCTTCAGCCCATGGAGTATCATGCCGTTGGCGCGCTCGACCTGCCCGTTGCATTGGGGGTATACGACCGAGGCCCAGGTTACGCGAATGTTGTTGTCATCGCAGAAGTTGGTGAACTTTTTGCCCGTGAATTGGGTGCCATTGTCGGTGATGATGACATTAGGCACCCCGAACCGGTACATGATGTTGGCGATGAACTCGACAGCCCTCTCGGAGGTGGGGTCTCCTATCGGCTTAGCCTCGATCCACTTGGTGAACTTGTCGACGGCCACGAGCATGTGTGTGTACCCTCCACTTGTCCTTTTGAGGGGACCCACGAGGTCGAGCCCCAAACGGCAAATGGCCAAGTGATTGGGATCATCTGCAGGGCGTGTGCGGGCTGGTGCGTTTGCTTGGCGTAGAATTGACACCCATGGCATGCTTGGACCAAACGCTTGGCATCCCCAATGGCGGTCGGCCAATAGAAGCCTTGTCGGAAGGCGTTGCCAACCAGGGCCCTCGGCGCTGCGTGGTGGCCGCAAGCCCCCGAAGTGCATATCGTCGAGGAGCTTGCGCCCTTCCTCGAGTGGGATGCAGCGTTGAAGGATTCCAGTCGGACTTCGTCGGTATAGCTCCCGTTCGTCGCCGTAGATGACGTAGGTCTTGGCCCTCCGAGCGATGCGTCGGGCCTCCGTCTTGTCTTCTGGTAGCTCGCCTCGCGTCAGGTAGTCGAGGTAGGGCATCCGCCAGTCGAGGGGTCGTGATGACGAAGAGGCGTGTGCGTCGACCTGCATCGCCTCTGCGGACGTCGAGGGGTCCTTCTCGAGGGGTGGCGTTGAGAGTCGAGCCCCCGTGTCTCGCTCGAGGGGTGGCGTCGAGGGGCCAGCCCCCGGATCGATTTCGACGGATGGCTCGAAGACGTCCCTCGAGAAGACGTCTGGCGGTACCGTGCCGCGCGTGGACGCCAATTTTGCCAGCTCGTCTGCGGCCTCGTTGTATTTCCGAGCTACGTGGTTGAGCTCGAGGCCGTAAAACTTGTCTTCCAGCTTGCGCACCTCCCCGCAGTATGCCTCCATCTTGGGATCGATGCAGCTTGAAGCCTTTATAACCTGGTTGACGACGAGCTGCGAGTCTCCTCGGGCGTCGAGGCGTCGGACCCCGAGCTCGAGGGCGATGCGCAGCCCATTGACGAGGGCCTCATACTCGGCGACGTTGTTGGAGGCGGGGAAGTGCAAGCGTAGCAGGTAGCGCATGTGTACTCCGAGGGGTGAGATGAAGAGCAGGCCTGCTCCTGCCCCCGTCTTCGTGAGGGATCCATCGAAGTACATGGTCCAGAGCTCGGCTTGAATCTGCGCCGGCGGGAGCTGAGTGTCGGTCCATTCAGCAACGAAGTCCGCCAACGCTTGCGACTTGATGGCCTTTCGCGGGGCATAGGTGATGGTCTCCCCCATTAGTTCGGCGGACCACTTGGCGATGCGCCCCGTGGCCTCCCGATTGTTGACGATCTCTCCGAGGGGGAAGGACGACACCACCGTCACGGGATGAGCGAGGAAGTAGTGTTGGAGCTTGCGCCTCGTGACGATGATGCCGTAGAGCAGCTTTTGGATGTGCGGGTACCGGACCTTGGCCTCGGAGAGTACCTCACTGGTGAAGTATACCGGTCGCTGGACCGGCAATGTATGACCCTCCTCGTGCCTCTCGACGGCTATGACCGCGCTAACCACCTGAGTGGTTGTGGCCACATAGAGGAGGAGGGGCTCGGGGGAATCGTCACCTTCAGCTGGTCGCGGGGGCACGAGAATTGGTGCAGAAGTCAGCAGCCCCTTTAACTTGGTTAAGGCCTCCTCCGCTTCGGCTGTCCACGCAAAGTGTTCCGTCTTTTTTAGCAGGCGGTAGAGGGGTAGCGCTTTTTCCCCTAGCCTCGAGATGAATCTGCTGAGAGCGGCTAGGCAGCCTGTTACTTTCTGCACACCCTTGAGGTCGCGAATCGGGCCCATCCTTGTGACTGCTGAGATTTTTTCAGGGTTTGCCTCGATCCCCCGTTGCGAGACGATGTAGCCAAGTAGCATGCCTCGAGGCACACCAAAGACACACTTCTCGGGGTTGAGCTTCACATTCTTGGCCCGGAGGCACTCGAACGTGGTCTCGAGGTCGCTGATGAGGTTCCCTACTTTTTTAGTTTTAACCATGATGTCATCGACGTAGGCCTCGACGGTCTTGCCTATGTGCTCGCCAAAGATGTGCTGCATACATCGTTGGTACGTTGCCCCGGCGTTTCGAAGGCCGAAGGGCATCGTAACATAGCAATACATTCCAAATGGTGTGATAAAAGAGGTCGCGAGCTCATCGGATTTTCTCATCCTAATTTGGTGGTAGCCGGAATACGCATCAAGGAACGAAAGCACTTCGCACCCAGCAGTGGAATCAACGATCTGGTCAATTCTAGGTAAAGGAAATGGAACTTTTGGACATGCTTTATTAAGACCAGTGTAATCTACACACATCCGCATTTTTCCATTCTTTTTCCTAACTAGTACAGGGTTAGCTAGCCACTCTGGGTAAAATACCTCCTTGATGAATCCGGCCGCCAAAAGCTTGTGCACCTCCTCGCCGATGATTCTGCGCTTTTCCTCGTCGAAGCGGCGCAGGCGTTGCTTCACTGGTCTGGACCCGGCCTGGATCTCCAAGGCGTGCTCGGCGACTTCCCTCGGTATGCCCGGCATGTCCGAGGGGTTCCACGCAAACATGTCGATGTTCGCGCGGAGAAAGTCGACGAGCACTGCTTCCTATTTGGGCTCGAGGCTGGTACTGATGGTCAGCGTCTTGCCATTGGCCGAGGTCGGGTCCACGGGTATTTGCTTGGTGTGCTCAGCCGGTTCGAAGGTGCCGGCGTGACGCTTTGCTTCTGGGGCCCCTTCGGTGGCCAGAGCTGCCAAGGCCTCGAGCGAGTCGAGGTGGACGTTGGCCTCCCCCCGCTCGACGCACTCCACGTCGCAGTGGTATGCGTGCTCGTAGGAGGTGTCAACGGTGATGACCCCTTTTGGCCCCGGCATCTTGAGCTTCAAGTACGTGTAGTTAGGAATCGCCATGAACTTGGCGTAGCCTGGCCGGCTGATGATGGCGTGGTAGGTCCCTTGGAAGCCGACCACCTCGAAGGTGAGCGTTTCCTGTCGGAAGTTTGCCGGCGTGCCGAAGCAGACCGGCAGGTCGATGCGCCCGAGGGGGTGGGCCTTCTTTCCTGGTACTACTCCGTGGAACCCCCCGACACTGGGTCGGAGCTGTCCTTCTGAAATCCCCAGGAGGTCGAGGGTCTCGAGGTATATGATGTTGAGGCTCGAGCCCCCATCCATCAACACCTTGGAGAACCGAACGTCGACTATGACGGGGTCGACGACGAGGGGGTAAGCCCCCGGGTTTATGACCCGGTCCGGATGGTCGTCACGGTCGAACGTGATTGGCGCATCGGACCAGTCAAGATACCGGGGGGCGTCGTGGCCAAGCGAAAAGATTTCCCGGCGCTCCTTCTTTCTTTCTCGAGCTGAGAGCCCGACGGTCGGCCCCCCGTAGATCATGTAGCAGTCGCGCACCGGGGGGAAGTCGCCATCTGCGTTTCTGTCGCCGCGTCGACCGGTATCTTTTCCCTTGGGCGCGTCTTCCCTCTTATCGCCGAGCTTGGAGTAGTAGCCCTTCAACAGTCGGCAGTCTTTCAACTTGTGGTTTACGGGGCCCCTGTGGTAGGTACAGGGATCCTCGAGCATCTGGTCGAAAACAGCCCCATCGGGGGGGCCTCGGGGCTTCTTAGGCTCGAGGGCGCCCGCGAGCACCTCTTTGTCGTCGTCGTCATCGGCGCCACGCTTCGCCTTCTGGCCCTTGCGTTTGTTTTTCTTCCTTTTGTTGCCGTCATTGTTGTCGTTCTTGGCGTCGTTGCCCTTGTTGGATCCCTCCGGCGCGATCACCGCCTTGCCTTTGTCCGTGGTACGGCCAAAGAAGGCCCCCACTGCTTCGTCGCCCGAAGCAAAGCTAGTGACGCGATCCATCAGGTCCTCGACCGTCCCGGGACGGTAGCGTCCTAGCTCATGAACAAGCTCTTGGCATGTTGTGCCCGCGAGGAACGCTGAGATGACGTCCTCGTCAGGCACGTGGGGGAGCTCGAGACGCTGCTTCGAGAACCGTCGAGCGAAGTCGCGGAGGGGCTCGTCCGCCGCCTGCCTGTAACGCCGTAGGTCCCAGGGGTTGCCTGGACGCACGCAGGTCTCCTTGAAATTCCCGTCGAAGACCCTGACTAGGTCGGCCCAGTCATAGATCCGATCCGGCGGGAGCCCCTCGAGCCACCGGCGGGCGGTGTCCGAGAGGTAAAGTGGGAGTTGACGTATGATCACGCGGTCGTCGTTCTTCGCTCTGCCCAGTTGGCAGCCAAGGTGGAAGTCCGAGAGCCAGAGCTTGGGCTCGACCTCCCCGTCATACTTCACGATGTTGGTCGGCGGTCGGAAGCGGTCGGGGAGGGTCGAGCTGCGGATGGCCCGGCTGAAGACTCGGGGGCCCGGGGGCTCGAGGGCCTGCCGGTCCTCGTCGCTGTCGTAGCGCCCCCCTCGATGGGCGCTATAGCCACGCTCTTGGGCCCCCTTGTCCTTGCGCCGTCGGTTGATGTCGTTGCGGGCGTCGTTGGGGTCTCGAGGTGGTCGGTTGTCGATGATCCGTTCGCGGACTGGCCTAGCTCGAGAGGCGTCCAGCTGGTGGACGGATGCCTCGCGAGCGTCGTGGGGCGTGTCCGCCGGTCTCCCCGAGGCTGCTCCGCGTCGGCGTGACGCCGAGCTCTCGGCCTGCTGCACCGCGGCTGTCTCGAGGAGGTTTTTCATTTCTCCGAGCATGCGCCTGGCATCGGGGTTGGAGACGACGGACATGTCACGGAGCATCATAGCTGCTGCCACCACGTTCTGGCCGGCTCGCGGGAAACAAGCTTCAGGGCGTGCTGGTGCCCCGTCCTCGAGGATCCGCCGGTGGACCTCTCGAGCCCGGCCTCGAGCTCCGGCCCCTCGGGGCTGGGGTGGTTCCTGCATCAGGGTTTGCCGGAGCTGCAGCAGGTGTCGCCGTTCCTCCTCCGCTTTGGTGATTGCCTCTTGCACTTGTGCGAGTTGCGCCGCCCGGCCATCGTCGTGCTTAGGCGGTACAGCCGGTGCTGGAGGTTCGTCCCTTCCCCGAACGCGTGATCCGCCTGCCGCGGCCACGTCGCTAGGTCCCTCTAGGTCGAGCGCCGGCCTGCCGTCGTCGCCTTCGTCCTCGGTATCGCATACGACTCCCTCGAGTTGGAAGCACTCCCTGGTGGGATCCCAGAGGTCGGGGTCGTGGTAGTCGTATTCGTCGGAGTCGGAGCCGTTGACGGCACGCCGCCTTGGCCGATGCTGGGACCGCAGCTCGCGGTACCATTCTCCGACGGTGGCTCGCCGAGGTGGCTCGAGGGGTCGCAAGAAGTCGCGGTCGACGCACGCGGGGTGGACGATTTCCAGGCTGGCCATGGCCTGCAGCAGCGCGCCCGAACGCTGCTCCCGGTTCACCACCGTCTGGTCCTGATGGCGCTCGTCGAGGCGGTGGGCGTATACAGCCGCAGAGTTGTCGAGGCCGACCGGGAACCGCTGGCGTCGAGCGCAGCGCGACCTGTGCGGGAGGAGGCTGAGCGGCGTCGACGGCGCACGGCTCGGAGGCCTCTGGCCTGGCTCCTGGTCCGTACGCATGATGAATGCGAAGTCGCTAGGCGGGCGTGAGTGCGCCCTGGAGGTCTCCGGCCGCGCGCCGGACGGGTTTCCCCTTGGGGACCCTGCACCGGCTACGGGGGCGTAGGTGTTTGCCGCGGGCACCGCCTGCGCCCGGCGACGACGATGACGACGGCGCCGCTCGCGATGTGGCGACATGTGGTGGTGCGGGCAACGCGTCACGCCCCCCGCGCGGGGTGGCGTGACACGCACTCCGCTCAGGCCCTCCATGGAGAGCAGAGTCAGCTCGTTGCCGTTGCCTGTGGCCAGGAACTCGAGGCTCCCGAACCAGACGACGACACCAGTCGAGAACGGAAGGGGGGATGAAGCCATCCAGGAATCAACGAGAAATCGGCTCGGACACGCGAAGTCCCCTACCTGGCGCGCCAACTGTCGGTGTTCCGTACCCGGGGGTATCACACCAACGAGTAATATGATCGCGTGCTTCTCTTCCTGGATGGTGGTGCAAGAGGACACAAGGATTTATCCTGGTTCGGGCAAAGAAGGCCCTACGTCCAGCGGGGGGAGATGTTCTTGTATTACTTGCACCTAAGTGCTTGTTACAGGGGAGAATACAAGCTCAGTGAGCGTGGACCGGGGTCCGGACTCGTGTGTTGTGTCGTCCTCCTTGAGTGAGGGCCCTAGTGTCCCCTTTTATAGAGCAAGGGGAGGCCAGGGTTACATGAAAGTATTACAGGTGTCGGGGCGTATGGTGCCCCATACGGAGAAGGGTAGGAACTCTGTCTTGTCGGGGCCACTGGAGCCGATGTGATCGTCGCTGTTGAGGCGTCCTTGGGTCGTGGCTTCCATCCTGGGCGCGGACGTGGTGGCGCGACAAGGCGGGAGCTGTACAGCACCCATCCTGGAATGTACAGTACGCGGCGGGGTCCCTCCGGGTCTTGGGGTACCTGTCCTCCAATAGCACGAAAGTAGTTAGGGCTCGAAGGGCGCGGAGCCGGCTTCGAGGTGGTGCCACGGGGGCTCGAGGGGCGCGGAGCCGGCCTCGAGGTGTGACAGTGCAGGGCTCGAGGGGCGCGTAGCCGGCCTCGAGGTGTTACAGTGCAGGGCTCGAGGGGCGCGTAACCGGCCTCGAGGTGTTACAGTGCAGGGCTCGAGGGGTGCGTAGCCGGCCTCGAGGGGTTACAGTGCCTGGCATGGCCGAACAGTGCTGTACTGGTGCCCTTTTGCCCATGCTTGTGGTGAAAACGAGACTTGACCTTTACACCGAGTTACTGTGGTACATGCTGTGCACTTGTGGACATGACCGGAGTAGGTGAAGGCATTAAATGCGTGGTATGGGCTGGTACGGCTGTCTGAGCAGCTCGAGGTCCGTGTACTAAGGCTCGAGGTGTGGGGGCGCGTTTGCCCGAGGTCTGGAGGGCTCGAGCGAGACGGAGAGCGATCGTGCTCGCCCGAGGCCTCGCTGGGAGGTCTCGGGCGAGACGGAGACGGAGCGTTCGCCCGAGGCCTGGCTGGGAGGGCTCGGGCGAGACGGAGATAGAGCGTTCGCCCGAGGCCTGGCTGGGAGGGCTCGGGCGAGACAGAGATAGAGTGTTCGCCCGAGGTCTTGCTGGGAGGGCTCGGGCGAGACGGAGATAGAGCGTTCGCCCGAGGCCTGGCTTGGAGGGCTCGGGCGAGGCGGAGACGGAGCGTTCGCCCGAGGCTTGGCTGGGAGGGCTCGGGCGAGACGGAGATAGAGCGTTCGCCCGAGGCCTGGCTGGGAGGGCTCGGGCGAGACGGAGACGGAGCGTTCGGGTGTTTGCGTTGATTGGGGGTACCATTTTTCGTACCACCGACAAAGATATAAGTAACTTTATGTCCATTCTAGAAATTGCTTACACAATGGAAAGTTGTACTCTAGAATCAGTGGAATTGTCCTGTGTCGTATTGTTCATGTCAGCATCCTCATAAGCATACATCATTGCATCCGTATAGTGACCGAAGAAGAAGGCGTCAAAGTCGAAGCAGCCGCTGACAGACCTACCCCTGAGGCGACTCCGAGCTTCGACACCTGCACTGCCGACCCCGAGCCTGTCTTGCTTGCTCTTCAAGGCAAGCCCCGGTGCATTTAACCCTTCCTTGCTTTTATAAAGGTTTACTTAAAATGCTTTGAGTTAAACTACTGCATTAGGTTATAGGAGTTGTGTGATGACCTATTACTTGCACTATTTACCTCCACCAGAAGATCCACCTGCCCTGTTTAAAAACTATTTGCAAATGCTTAGTGATGCTGTGCAATAGATTTGCAATAAAATGCCAATTTCAAAAGTGTGATCTCTTAAAGAATTTTTTATGGGAATTTGGTTTTACTCCCCGGCCATTGGCTAGGTATCTGATCCGTACCTAGTCAATTGCGAGGAGAGGTTGTCCGAGCGTACGGTGCCGTCATGTTGTAGTCCGGGACTCAACAGTTGACACCGACCGGGACAGGGTTGAAAAACCGACAGAACTTGTACTCTTGGGTTAGAGTCCCGAGGTGCTGGTCGCTGGCGGAAAAATTTAGGGACCATCCGTATGGGGGCCTGCTGGTCAAGACTTGCAACTATTCACATACTTCGGAAAGCTCTGGCTCCGAGGAATCCTTTATTGGACCGACAACCGCGCACTGGGAGTGGAGAGATGGCGGAAGTAGCATGTACCCACGTGGTCGTCGTACCTGGATAAGAGTGGTGTACTGTACTTCCGGGTGGCGTAGGACCGGGCCCAATCTTGGAGGAATCGTGGTAGACGAGTTGGCATATGCAAGCTTGGGTGCTACATATGCAGTGTGGATAGGAATCCTCAGCTGAGTATTATTTATCCAGATTAACGTTGCTCCTCGGTTATGGAGACTTGGTCACTGACTGTCAACGGAGAGTGGTTCTCAACTAGGTGTGTTTTGAAAGGTAAAATGAACCATGAGCAATGAAGAATTGAGAAATACTTGAACCTTTCCAAAAATAGAACAAGGTTTACAAAATGCTTTTTCTGCAAAATACTTGATCTTGCTTAAGCCTTACCTTGACTACCTAAGCCTCTCATTCCTGAGTCTTCTCCCTTTTCTTTAGTCGGGTAAGTCTTGTTGAGTACCCCAGTACTCAGGGTTTGTTACCCATGCTGCAGGTATGACTGAGTCCCCGATGTGTCTTGCGCCCTGCTGCATGACCATCGTCCAGGAAGAGGCCGATGAGGCCGAAGAATAGTTGTGCACCCTCGGGCTGGGTGATTACAAGTATCTTATTTTGTTGTACTCCGCTACGTTGCCTATTTCTATTACCCGAACATGGTTTGTAATAACTGCACCTTTAATTTTATTTGGAACCTCGGTTTGTAAAACTAATGTTATTTAAGTCTTCCGCTCTGTATTCCGATGTTATTTGTAAAAGTATCCAATGCTGTGACCGAATTGTGAGATGATCCTGCGGACAAGGGGCACTGATGCAGCCCAGTGACGATCAGTCTTAATCGCATGGAACATAGGTTCGCCTGTCAGTGGATGACAGGGACCGGTGGGCCATGGGTTTAGGGCCGTTCCGCCACAGAGTGGTATCGGAGCGTCTCACTATAACGTTGCAGTGTTCTTGCGAAAACTTCAAAAGATCTTTGAGTCCAAACAAACTAAACTTGACTATTTTGTGTCCAAATTGCTTCCCTTATCTTGTCCTGTGTATGGCAACACTAGTTAGCGAGACAACATGTTTTAAGCCCTTTGTATCTTGTTTATTTAGTGCATCGCCTTGTTCCGTAGGAACGATCCATGCATCATGTCATATTCACTTAAGATAATATAATAACTTCCTCTCTAAGTTCGTTGGGGTAGTATGCCTTTACCTTTCTTGCTAGCCTTTTCACTCCTCATCCATCTTATCCTATCCAGACATGGCCCGCATCAAGCTGACTGCCCGCAAGTCGACTGGACCCAATGGTGTGCCACGTCACCAACTGGCACCACGCATTGGAGAAGAGACTGGCGAAGCCTCCAACGGTCGTCGCTTTCCCCGCCGCACCCGCAAGCATCTGAAGGAGGAAATCAAGAACCTGAAGGCTGAGCTGGAGAACTTGGAGCATGACTTCTACCACTCACGTCTGGAGTTCTATGAGGCACGAGCTTCCCTGGAGCAGGCCAACCGGAACACGATCCGCGCCATCGAGCAGCGTAATGCTACTTGGGATCGCGAGGACGTCACCAGAGCCGAGCTCCACGGACTGCGGCAGTACACAATTCAGATTGAACAGTTCAATGACATGCTTCATGAGGAGGTACATCAGTTGTATGACCAACTCCACCCCATGGTTCCCCCGGTTGTCGAGGACCCTGAGGACGGAGTAGTGGAAGAGCCGGACGTAGAGCAAGAGCCAGGCATGGACAAGGAGATTGAACCTGCCGAGAACACCTACGCTGAAGACGAGGACAAGGAGGTTGAGCCTGAGCTCATCCTCGAGGAAGAAGATGACGACGGCGACATGATCATCATCGATGAAGACTAGTCTCGTTGTGTCTGTACCACCTGCTTACCTAAACCCTTAGTCTAGGTTTGGGGGCGCTAGTCTGTCTTTTGCTAAGTCGGGTCTGTATCTTTCTTTTCGTACCTTTTCCCTTATCAGTCTGTGGTCATCTGTCAGTCATCTTTATCGATCATCTACCTTTGTATCAGTGAAGCTTTTCGGTCAGTTGTTTTCAGCACTTAATCAATGGATGCTAAGTTTCGAGTTACTTAACAGATGCCTGTGAACACTCGCACTGGAGCTGGAAGCTCTCAGGAGGGCGACCTTCCAAACCCTCCACCTGTACCTGCTACACTAGCAGATGCCATCGCAGCCCTGGCAGCCGCTGCTAACCTGATGGCTCGAAACCAGGGACAGCAAAACAATGGCCACCGTGGTCGCCAAAACATCAACAACGAGAGCACATATGTGGATTTCACCGAAACCCGTCCACCGGTCTTTACCAAGGCCGATGAACCCCTTGAAGCTGATGATTGGCTCCGTACCATGGAGCAGAAGTTTGGTCTTCTTCACTGCACCGACACCCAGAAGCCCCGGTTCGCTTCTCAGCAGCTTCGTGGTCCAGCAAGCGCTTGGTATGCCAATCTGTTGGTTGCCCAGCTAGAAGGTCATCAGTTGACCTGGGAAGAGTTTCGCACCGCTTTCCGTGCACATCATATCCCTTCGGGATTGATGAAGATGAAGCTTGATCAGTTTCTGGCACTGCAGCAGAAAGACTCCACAGTGATGCAGTATGTGGGTCAGTTCAACCACCTTAGCCAGTATGCCTCGGAATACGTCAACACGGACGAAAAGAAGAGGGACTGTTTCCTCAGGGGACTGCACCCCAAGATCCGCAGAAGTATGTCCAATAACCTGACCGGTTCGTATCATGATGCCGTTGACCGGGCTGTTGCTTTTGAGGAGAGCAATCGCCAATACCAAGAGGAAAAGAAGAAGAAGAAAGCAGGATCTAGCAGTTTCTCTGGCAGTCACAAGCGCCAGAGGATCATTTATCACCCTAGCCACCACCACAATCGCTCACCTTACCCCCACCAGCAAGTGGTCGTCCGTACTGCGGCCACCACCCACAACGCCAACCAGCAAAGTGCCACGCAGCCGAACGCCCCAGGTGTTCGTATCACCACCCCACAAACCGCCTACAACCATCCCTGCTACAACTGCGGCCAAGTTGGTCACTGGTCTCGTGAGTGCCCAAAGCCCAAGAGATATGCTCAGAATGCTCAGAAGGGTCCTGGAGGATCTCAGCAGCAGCAGCACCGTGTCCAGCAGCAGCATGCTCAGAAAGGCAAAGTTGTCAAGAAGCACGGGCAAGTCTACTACACCACTGTCGGCGACATCCCAGAAGGAGAGCCCGTCATGATCGGTAGGTTTCCCGTTGCCAATCATCTCGCAGTCGTGTTATTTGATTCTGGTGCATCGCATTCCTTCATCAGTCGTACATTTGTCTCTAAGCATGGGATATCAAT
Source organism: Coix lacryma-jobi var. lacryma-jobi (assembly GCA_009763385.1). Taxonomy (NCBI): domain Eukaryota; kingdom Viridiplantae; phylum Streptophyta; class Magnoliopsida; order Poales; family Poaceae; genus Coix; species Coix lacryma-jobi. Next base: position 32,865,358 of record CM019827.1, read on the forward strand.
TGGGGAGTTGAAAGAAAGTTTCTGTATATTTTCGCCTGGAGGGCGTCTAAGTACTAAGGAAGTGGTTCGCAATATACCGGTGATGTTGGGGGGACATGTATTTCCTACCACCATGATAGTGCTACGTGATCAGGAGATAGATGTCATTCTAGGCATGAATTGGATGTGCCAGTATAAGGCCATGATTGACATCCTGAATAGGGTTGTGAGAGTGGACATTCCCAACAGTACCTCCAAACTCCTTCTCCAACTCTCAATGCCTCAAAAACCAGCAGCCACACAGTTGAATACCACCTATGTTCTGGAGACCAGAGACATCCCCGTGGTCTGTGAATTCCCTGATGTTTTTCCAGAGGACTTACCTGGCCTACCTCCTGACCGTGATGTTGAGTTTGCCATAGAGCTTAAGCCCGGGACTGCTCCTATATCCCGCAGAGCTTACCGAATGCCTCCCAGAGAGTTGGCAGAGCTAAAAATTCAGTTACATGACTTGTTGGATAAGGGCTTCATTCGCCCAAGCTCGTCTCCTTGGGGTTGTCCTGCAATCTTTGTGAAGAAGAAGGACAAGAGTCTCAGGCTGTGCATTGATTATCGCCCACTCAATGAAGTCACCATCAAAAATAAATATCCCTTGCCTCGTATTGACCTTCTTTTTGACCAGCTAGCTGGAGCCAGAGTATTCTCCAAGATTGACCTCAGATCTGGCTACCACCAAATAAAAATACATCCCGAAGACATTCCTAAAACAGCTTTCACTACTAGATATGGCCTATATGAGTACTTGGTCATGTCCTTCGGTTTGACCAATGCCCCTGCCCACTTCATGTACCTCATGAACTCTGTATTCATGCCAGAGCTTGATAATTTTGTGGTCGTGTTCATTGACGACATTCTTGTCTACTCAAAGACCCCTGAAGAGCATGTCGAACACCTTCGTATCGTTCTAACCCGCCTCAGAGATCATCAGCTTTATGCCAAGTTCAGTAAATGTGAGTTCTGGTTAGATCAGATACAGTTCCTTGGTCATGTTCTATCCGCTGAAGGTGTGTCAGTAGATCCCGGAAAAGTGGCAGACATTCTGGATTGGGAGCCACCTACCACTGTTCACGAAGTCCGTAGCTTCATGGGAATGGCTGGATATTATCGCCGTTACATCCCGGATTTCTCCAGAATCGCCAAGCCTATCACCGAGTTAGTAAAGAAATCTGTGAAGTTTGTCTGGTCACTAGCTTGTGAACAAGCCTTTTAGACATTGAAGAAACTGTTAACCACCTCACCAGTGCTAGCCCAACCGAACATCGAAAAGCCCTTTGATGTCTACTGTGATGCATCTGGTACTGGTTTGGGCTGTGTTTTGATGCAAGAAGGACGAGTGATCGCTTATGCCTCACGGCAGCTTAAGCGACATGAAGAGAATTATCCAACCCATGATCTTGAGTTAGCAGCAGTGGTGCATGCCTTAAAGATCTGACGTCATTATTTGTTGGGTAGTGCCTGCAATGTGTACACAGATCACAAAAGCCTGAAGTATATCTTCACTCAAGAAGAACTGAATATGAGACAGAGAAGATGGCTTGAGTTAATTAAGGACTATGATCTCGAAGTACATTACCATCCGGGTAAGGCGAATGTGGTCGCCGATGCGCTCAGTCGCAAGTCATATTGCAACTGTCTGGTGATGAAACCCTATGGTTCTTCCCTATGTTATGAATTGGAAAAGCTGGGTATTGAGATGGTTCCGCAGGGAACTCTGAATAATATCAGGATAGAAATCCCTATCAGGGAACAGGTCATCACTGCACAGAAAGATAACCCTGGAATCAAGCACATCATCGAAAGGGTCCGAGCCAGAAAAGCGGATTGTTTCAGGATTGATGATGTAGGAGTGGTATGGTTCAAAAACCGACTGGTAGTTCCCAAAGTGCCTGAGTTGAGACAGTTAATCCTTGATGAAGCACACTTGACTAGATTCTCCATCCACCCCGGCAGCAACAAGATGTACCAGGACTTGAGGCAGAGATTCTGGTGGACAAAGATGAAGATTGAGATCGCCCGATATGTCGCTCATTGTGATACTTGCCAGAAAGTCAAAGCTGTGCACATAAAGCCCGGAGGAGAGTTGCAACCTTTACCTGTACCAGCCTGGAAATGGGACGATATCAGTATGGATTTTATCAATGGGCTACCCAAGACACAAAAAGGTTTTGATTCCATCTGGGTGATCGTTGATCGCCTCACTAAGCAAGCTCATTTCCTGCCAGTCAAGACCAGCTACACCGTCCCCACTTATGCCACTTTGTACAAGAACAACATAGTAAAACTCCATGGCATACCCAAGACCATTGTCTCTGATCGTGGTACTCAGTTTGTCGCAAAGTTCTGGAAGTCGTTCCATACCTCACTTGGAACCCAGCTACTGCATAGCACAGCATATCATCCACAAACGGATGGACAAACTGAGCGAGTCAACCAAGTGTTAGAGGATATGTTGAGAGCCTGCGTGCTCACCTTTGCAGATACTTGGGATAACTGTTTGCCCTTGGTAGAATTCTCGTATAATAACAGTTATCAAGAGAGCATCAAAATGGCACCCTTTGAAGCATTGTATGGTCGCCGTTGTCGTACACCTCTCAGTTGGTCGGAACCTGGGGAAAGGGAATTCTTTGGAGTTGACCTAGTAATAGATATGGAAGAAAAAGTCAAGCAAATACAAGAGAATATGAAGATTGCGCAGTCTCGACAGAAAAGCTATGCTGACAAGAGACATTGACCTTTGGAGTTCCAGAACGGAGATTATGTGTATCTGAAGGTCTCACCCACCAAGGGAGTCACTCGTTTTGGAGTCAAGGTAAGGTTAGCACCACGCTATATTGGTCCCTTTGAAATTTTGGAACGCTGTGGCAAGGTAGCTTACAAGCTAAGATTGCCCGTTCATCTTTCCGCCGTCCATAATGTGTTTCACGTCTCCCAACTCAAGAAGTGTCTCCGAGTACCCGAACATGTGGTGGAAGTTGAAGGTGTTGAGTTGGAACCCGATCTGTCATACTCTGAGTATCCAGTTCGTGTGTTGGATTACAAGGACCGTGTTACCCGGAGGACTACCACAAGATGGTACAAGATCCAGTGGAACCAACACTCTGAAGAAGAAGTCACTTGGGAATCCGAAGACTTCTTAGCAAAGAGCTATCCCGACTTTCTCGATACTCTGTAGATGTAAAGTTTTGTCGTTGTCCTTTATAAGACGCAGAATCTCGGGGCGAGATTTTCTTTTAGGGGGGGGAAGGCTGTAACACCTCTGGTGTTTAAAATGTCATTAATCTGACATGTCATCATCTTTAGTCATTAATCATTCTTGTCATGCATAAATGTTTGTCTATTGATTGCTTGCCTTTACCTTTCCTTAAGGTATTTTGTTTGTAGTGATTCTTTCTTTTTTTCTAAAACCCTAAAAGCCCAAATCTTCCTATAAGGGCAAAATGGTAATTTCACCTCTGTGCCTAGCTTTGTGTAATTCTTGTTCAGTTTAGTGTCTTGAAGCTTTGTTGTGTTGTTCGAAAACCAAAATCAAAAACAGATTTCAATTTCCTTTTGAAAAACCCTGATTTCCAAACCGTGGTTTTTACCCCTCTTTATTTAATTTAAAAACGATTCAAAATTTGAAGTTGGTCCTTTAGCAAAGTTGTAGATCTTGTCAAGAGGAACAACTTTGGTGTTTACAGATTTTCAAGTTTCAATACAAAATCGGAAGTAATTTCAAATTCTTTCAAACTTCAATTTTGTCCCCTTTTCGGTTTTTAAAATTAACTCAAAAACTATTGAGTTTCAGAAAAAGTTTATGTTGACAAAGTTGTAGGTCCCAAAGTTTTGAGCAACTTTGGTGTTTTGAGTTTTCCTTGTGCAGTTCATCTTTTGGGAGTTATTTCAAAGATTTCAAAAAAAAAGGGAATAGGTGTCATCTCTGTGTCGATCTGTTGCAAGGGGGCCCCGGCCAATGGCGGCGCAGCGCCGCCCACGAGCCCGGCTGACCCGCGCCCGTGCCGCGCGCGGCCAAGCGCTGGCGCTCGTTTTCCTCTCGGCCCCTACCTACGCCTGCCTTCGCCGTTCCCTACCCCTCCCTCTTCCCCTACGGCCGCGGACAGCGGGCAGCTGCCGGCCGCCGGCAAGCCGCCCCGCCGCGTGCGCGTTCCCCGCCCGCACCGAGCCGCCCTACCATGTTCCCTACCTCCTTTAATGTCGCGCGAGCGCTCTCACCCCTCGCCCGGACCCCTCCCCAGCACCGCCCGCGGTTATAAAAGCCGCCGAGCTCCGCCATTGCCGCCACCACGGCAACCCGAGCCACCAGACCACCCCGGCGCCCGTCGAGCCCTCCACCGCCTTCGCCTTGAGCTTCTCCACCTTTCGGAGCAACCAATTTCACCCCTCCGCCCCTCCTTTCGCCAGCGCGAACGGTTCTTCCTCAACTCCGGCGAACGGCCTCGCCTCGGTAAGGAGAGAAATTCGCCGCCGCGAGTGTTCCTCCCGTCCCTCCGACCCCTGCCCTTTCTTCCTCACCTCAGCGCGCTCCTAACCGCTCCTCGGCGATCTCTTTTGGTGGACAGACCCGCCGGCACGCCGCTCGCCGCCGAGAGAGCTCCGCCGAAGCACCGCCAACGTCGAGCTCCCTCCTTCGACCCTTGTTCCCCCCCCCCCCCCCCCCCCGCCGAGCCCTACCTCCGACCCGTGGTAAGAACTCAAAGCCCCCCCGGTCTCTGCTTTCATGGCGTAAAGCTCGAGCCAGGCCTCGAGCGGATGCACGTTCACTGTCTAGCTCGAGCCAGGCCTCGAGCACACGTTTCCCGTCTCGCTCGAGCCAGGCCTCGAGCAGACACACTCACCACTTCGTTCGAGCCAGGCCTCGAGCGAACACACACCCTCACCGTCTCGCTCGAGCCAGGCCTCGAGCGGACTCACATACCCACACCGCTTCGCTCGAGCTAGGCCTCGAGCAAGCACTCACGCACTGTCTAGCTCGAGCCAGGTCTCGAGTAGACACACACCCTCACCACTTCGCCGAGCCTAGCCTCGAGCAAGCGTGCACCCTCCGCTTCGCCCGAGCCAAGCCTCGAACGAACCCGCGTTTCCGTCTCGCCCGAGCCTCCCAGCCAGGCCTCGGACGGACGATTGTTTCCGTCTCGCCCGAGCCTCCCAGCCAGGCCTCGGACGGACGATTGTTTCCGTCTCGCCCGAGCCTCCCAGCCAGGCCTCGGACGAAGCGATCCTTTCCGTTTCGCCCGAGCCCTGCGGTCCGCCGCGCGATTCGCCCGAGTCCTGCGGGGAAGGAGCACAGTGCTCTTTTTCCTTTTTGGAAAAATGTGAATAGTGTTCTATTTTCTCTTTTTTGTGAGAATTAATCTGTTGTTCCATAAATCTTGAGAAAAATATGGTATGCTCCTTGCTCTGTGTAGATTTTTTTTAGAAAAATAAGAAACTCTACCTTTCTGCGAAAAATTAGAAAATGAAAAATCCTTCTTTTAATTAAGAAATGGATGGTTTTAGATTTTTAGAAAATCATGTGTAGCTCCAAAAATTATGAGGTAAATTTTTATGCGCTAGTTATGTCATGCTTAGTCCCTAATAGAATTTTGAGGCATTTTGGAGTAACTGCATAAAATGACCTTTTTGAATAATTAAGAAAAATAGAAAAAGGGTGATTAGGGTTCATGTTGAATGCCCTGTGATGTGATTTTTGGGATTGTTTGCTGTTCATAGACGCCACCCATTTGGTCTATGATGTTTGTGATGCCATGCTTGATTTGTGTTTAGGTCGGATAAATGATGCTTCATAGGTTGATTAATTTTGCTTAAAGGAAGATATAAGTAACTTTATGTCCATTCTAGAAATTGCTTACACAATGGAAAGTTGTACTCTAGAATCAGTGGAATTGTCCTGTGCCGTATTGTTCATGTCAGCATCCTCATAAGCATACATCATTGCATCCGTATAGTGACCGAAGAAGAAGGCGTCAAAGTCGAAGCAGCCGCTGACAGACCTACCCCTGAGGCGACTCCGAGCTTCGACACCTGCACTGCCGACCCCGAGCCTGTCTTGCTTGCTCTTCAAGGCAAGCCCCGGTGCATTTAACCCTTCCTTGCTTTTATAAAGGTTTACTTAAAATACTTTGAGTTAAACTACTGCATTAGGTTATAGGAGTTGTGTGATGACCTATTACTTGCACTATTTACCTCCACCAGAAGATCCACCTGCCCTGTTTAAAAACTATTTGCAAATGCTTAGTGATGCTGTGCAATAGATTTGCAATAAAATGCCAATTTCAAAAGTGTGATCTCTTAAAGAATTTTTTATGGGAATTTGGTTTTACTCCCCGGCCATTGGCTAGGTATCTGATCCGTACCTAGTCAATTGCGAGGAGAGGTTGTCCGAGCGTACGGTGCCGTCATGTTGTAGTCCGGGACTCAACAGTTGACACCGACCGGGACAGGGTTGAAAAACCGACAGAACTTGTACTCTTGGGTTAGAGTCCCGAGGTGCTGGTCGCTGGCGGAAAAATTTAGGGACCATCCGTATGGGGGCCTGCTGGTCAAGACTTGCAACTATTCACATACTTCGGAAAGCTCTGGCTCCGAGGAATCCTTTATTGGACCGACAACCGCGCACTGGGAGTGGAGAGATGGCGGAAGTAGCATGTACCCACGTGGTCGTCGTACCTGGATAAGAGTGGTGTACTGTACTTCCGGGTGGCGTAGGACCGGGCCCAATCTTGGAGGAATCGTGGTAGACGAGTTGGCATATGCAAGCTTGGGTGCTACATATGCAGTGTGGATAGGAATCCTCAGCTGAGTATTATTTATCCAGATTAACGTTGCTCCTCGGTTATGGAGACTTGGTCACTGACTGTCAACGGAGAGTGGTTCTCAACTAGGTATGTTTTGAAAGGTAAAATGAACCATGAGCAATGAAGAATTGAGAAATACTTGAACCTTTCCAAAAATAGAACAAGGTTTACAAAATGCTTTTTCTGCAAAATACTTGATCTTGCTTAAGCCTTACCTTGACTACCTAAGCCTCTCATTCCTGAGTCTTCTCCCTTTTCTTTAGTCGGGTAAGTCTTGTTGAGTACCCCAGTACTCAGGGTTTGTTACCCATGCTGCAGGTATGACTGAGTCCCCGATGTGTCTTGCGCCCTGCTGCATGACCATCGTCCAGGAAGAGGCCGATGAGGCCGAAGAATAGTTGTGCACCCTCGGGCTGGGTGATTACAAGTATCTTATTTTGTTGTACTCCGCTACGTTGCCTATTTCTATTACCCGAACATGGTTTGTAATAACTGCACCTTTAATTTTATTTGGAACCTCGGTTTGTAAAACTAATGTTATTTAAGTCTTCCGCTCTGTATTCCGATGTTATTTGTAAAAGTATCCAATGCTGTGACCGAATTGTGAGATGATCCTGCGGACAAGGGGCACTGATGCAGCCCAGTGACGATCAGTCTTAATCGCATGGAACATAGGTTCGCCTGTCAGTGGATGACAGGGACCGGTGGGCCATGGGTTTAGGCCCGTTCTGCCACAGTTGGGATCCCTTTGTGAGACCTTAGAAACTTTTTCAGTGAAGGCTTCAAAACAAGATCATGGTTGTGATCTGCAATGAAGTCAATTACTCTCCACCTTGAACCTATTAGCTTCACAATCATTCTTGCTTTGCAGTTTGTGTATTGCATCTTCTCCCTTTTTCTTTTCTTGGCTCCATCAAGTTTCTTCTTCTTTTTAGCATCTTCCTCACCACTGTCTTTTTCTTCTTCGGTATCTTCTTGACTAGAATCATCATTCTCGGTACCATCAGCAAGCCCCTCAATTGCCTTCTCATCTTTCCTTTTTCTGCCATAACCTTCTTTGTTACAAACAAAATGAACTTTGGACATTTCCCTTGTCAATGCAGCTCTACGGGATGTGCCTGTGCGGATGGAGAAACCTACTTTTTTAGCATATGCATTGTAGTAGTCCCTTGCTTCAACTTTGCTACCAAATGTCTGCCCATTGAAGGGCATTTGAGGTGTTGACATGACTTCTTCACCATTTTCATCACAAATATTTTGCACTGTACCATCACCATCAACAAGCTGCTGATCACCATTAGAAGCGGCGGGAACTTCCTCTATTCTTGCTTCTTCAAGTGAGAGCCTGATTTCAGACACGGTAGGCACATCCCGCTGTTTCGGCAGTTCTTGAGTGCAAAGTGTCGGACCACATGCATCTGTAGGATCTTGGAACAATGCATCTAGGAAGTCATAGTCAATTTCCAGTGGAGGCAAATTCAAGTCCATATTGCTTGTGTTAATCTGTCTCCTATTATAAAAAAGGCAACGCGTTACTGCAGTGTTATAAACACAAGGCTTTAACAACAAATACTGATTTTTAGACAACACAAGCAAATCTATTACAAGCAATAATGTTACTACTATCAAGTAATTATGTCTTCACTCATAGGCAAGACAAGGTTTCTATTTTTTGTTTGTTGTTGCTAACATGCATCTGTTTTTTTTACATGCAGGTCATGTGCAGAGAAGCAACAAAACCCAATCAAACTACGCTGCTAAACGCACAAACATGTGTTCTGCTCTAGGGAACTGTAGATGCAGATGTTTTTAATGCACAAAACATGTCTTTTTCTGCCCTAGGAAACTGTACACGCAAATGTGTTTCTCTGGATAATGAGTCTACTATATGTTTTGCCCATTTCAGTGACATGCAAATACTTACTGCATAACAGTTTCTCAGATAAAGCAATAATATTACTTGTTTCAGACAATAATGCTTTCTTACCTAAGCAACATACCATACTTATTACATTTTTTTCCCAGCGAACAAACTTGTGACACCAGTTAACCATTTTTTTATACATGCAGGTCAAACACAGGGAAGCAAAAGATGCAGGGAATGTTATCTTCACATGGCAAACCTAGATGTTAGATTCTAGTTTATCTTTTTTTTGCTAGGGGGATCATTTTGTACAGTTCTATGCTCCAGGGGGAACTGCAGATGCAAAAGTGAATTTAGTGTTGGGATGACAATCAGAATATCGATTAGTAGGTGTTATGGACAAGCTTACTGCTACTAGTACCTAAAACTATAGTTCTGCCTATACAAACTGCAGCAGGAACAAGTAGTTTTTGTTCTGAGAGCAATGTCAAAACAATAAGCCCAAAGGATGGATCTGCAGACCAAGTGTTATGAATACTTTTTGGGAATAGGCAAATCAATTCTGCATACCTGGTTTGCCTTTTTTTTTATCTGCGCTTCTTGGTGTTTTGGAGGTGCCGTCCAGGGAAGCCTGGCGGCACCCAGGAACCCCAGCGGCGGCGGCGGCGATCGTCCTGTGGGGGGAGTGGTTAGAATATGTGTTTTTACGATCGTCTCCGGCTGCGATTGTCCTAGGGAAAAGGATACATTTGCTTTTTTTTTGGGCCAAAACCTATAGTTGTTGCTGGGCCTGGGCCACGATAGTCGTTAGCCTTTCTGAGAGCGCAAAAACAATGTTGCCTAAAATAGAAATCAAATTTTATGATTACTATAAAAGGCAAGGCCGTTCGGATCGACTATAGTACGGCCGGCCGTAAATTAGCCTTGTCCTAGTTCTAAATCTATACCTAATAATAATAAAGAGGCAAAATTTCCGCCTCTTTTTTGGTACCATTTTTTTGGTATGGCCTCCTATAACTAACTCTGTGAATGTAAAGATAACTAGAAGTCCTAATCTGTTTACAACATTAAATTTCAGTCACTTTTTTGGTCTGGATTTTCTTTCGTCTGGCCTACTTATAAGAGCAGGAGATCGGGTAAAAAATAAATGACACTGAATTAGATTAGAATAGGAAACAAAATTGGAACAGGAAACAAATACGTAGTCTTAGCCCATAGAACATCAACGATCAAGTACTTGGTGTAGTTGGTTAACTTGTCAACCTTGCGGCCAAGAAAAGGTCTCTTGTTCGAGTCCTTGTTGTGCAAGATTTGCTTATTTTTGCGTTTTTATGTTTTTTTCGATTAGAGATCGGAGCCCGGGCAGATAATATAAAAGAAAAAACTTCGTTCCTATACGTCAAAAAGAGCCCCAAGCGGAGTCAAATTAAAGGCAAAATATTTAGGCTTTCAAATAACACTCACTATTAGCGTTCTTCCATAAACAAAATCCTAAAAAATATATTAAAGGCAAAATATTTAGGCTTTCAAATAACACTCACTATTAGCGTTCTTCCACAAACAAAATCCTAAAAAATATAACAAGGACACGTTTGGAATGCAAATAAAATTTTATATCTACATGTTTTTCTCTGAAATTGAACTGATTTGTAAAACTCTTATGTTCTAAATATGTTCTAAATGTCAAACATAAATCAATAAATAAATAGTAGTAGTAGATAGATAGTGTTTAGTTCTTGTCCAAGAAAAGAAGGCGTTCTTGTCCAAGAGAAGAAGGCACGGCGGGCTGATGCATGGTTCGCCCAAGCCCACGAGCGATAAAAGTTAGGCCGTCTGCTGTTCACGCGAAAAGAAAACTTAAGGCCATGTTTGGTTCAACCACTTATTTTAAGTTTTATCACGTTATAAATATTACTATCTAGTTTAGTCTATTAAAAATAAACTAATTATAACACTAATTGATCAGCTGGAGAATTATTATGAATTTATTAAACCTAATTAGTCCATGATTTGATGATATGGTGCTACGATAAATATTTTTTAATAATAAATTAGTTTTGTTTAATAGTCTTGTTAACTAATAAATGTATGACGATGTAATTAATTTATTTTAAATAGATTAAAATTAGTGAACTAAACTTTAGTCTCATGCAAACACCTAACCGTGTAAACCCGTAGATACGGAACTAACCGGGGATCGACGGTAAAAAAAATGCAACGCGTCAAAACGCCATAGGCGAATCCACACGGACGCGCGCCCTGGCCGTCCAGCAATTTATTCGGCGTTGAAGATTTATCTAAATTTTCATAGCCGCCTCCGTCTTTGATCAACATACGTAGCTTCCAAGAAGACCAGCGCTGGCATTAAAAATGACTCAAGCGTTTTGAGCTAGTTTTTCTTTTACTAGTAGCGTTCTGAGCTAGGAGTACTCACTCCGTCCAACAAAACATCCAATTCTAGAATAGTACCACGTTTTAGTATCTTAAGTTTAAATAATTATAGATAAAAATATATTAATATTTATGATATCAAATAAACATCATTAGATTAATTACAAAATGTACTTTCATACAAAATTTATTTGGATTAATAAATATTAATACTATTCACTAGAAACATGGTCAAACGTGAAGTACTTTTGTGGGCACGCAACCCATAGTTGCATGTTTTTATGGACGGAGGGAGTAGTTATTTAGCTAGCTAGTTCTAACGTCGCAAGAAATAAATAGAAGAAAAAATAATCACTAATAACAAGTAAATAGCTGATCTATTTTACAATCTAAGAATATAAGAGAGGAATATATAGATCTAATAGTACATAGAAAAATAAAATAATTTTTTTATATTTATCTCTCATATCTAAAATAAAATAGTCTTTATTATATTTATCTCTCATATTTATGTCGGATGATTATATAGCTAGTACTATCACAGACGTCTTCAGATACGGCTCGTGATGTTGTCCACACCTGCTACCAACTGACCTTTATTGTGGTTTGAACACCATGTAGTCCAGCTAGTCACCAAATGAAATTGAAGGACTCCTGCGTCACAAAATGAATTAAAAAACATGGATCTGTGAGTGTGGTGGGTGGACTGGGTGTGTGTATCGCACGTTTCAACAATTCAACGCCTGAACACGAGGGAATGCAGCAAAAGCTTCCCGTCGTTCATTCTGCCACCGGTTACGAAAGCGAGAAAGTGACTCCAACCAACCAAATCAGCAGCAGGCTGCTTCCTAAAAAGTCGTTTTGAAAACAACTTTAACAGCTACTTTTACTCTAAAATATTTATAAAATACAGTTAAAATATTTTTTTTATAAAGACTATATTCGCGAAGGATCTAGTTACATCACTTTTGTATTTTTAAACTCAATATAAAAGAATTTATTTGTAGTCTATGTTTAAAATTTGACTTACAGTCACCCCAAAATAATTTGCTAACTGGACGTGGAAATAGTTTAGAATCTGCAGGACGGAAAAGCGCCCGCCCCGCCCAAGGTCGTACGTACGTCGTAGGCACGAGAGTACGAGACAGTCCCCGTTCCCGTTCCCGTTCTCACTAGTCACTGCCATGTTCCTCTTCAAGGTTCTGCCTTCGCTTTCGTACATTATCATTTTGCAAGAAATCTAGGTATCATCAAAATAAGTAATACTCTGTATATGTATATGGACAGATCCAGTGGTAAGGCGGCTGGCCTCCTCTACGGTTGCTGGATTAATAAAGTCCACCTAAATCCTATTTTTTTTTATCATGGATACACATTGAGAAAAAGCTGAAGATATCTGAAGGTTAAATGAGTCTACTCTAATATTTTTCTAGGTTCGCCACTGTATATGTAAGCTCCATAAACATTAAACATTTGTCCCGGTGTCTTTGCATCGTGACATAGTGACGTAGGACCAAAGCAGTTTGCTACTTTGCTGTTCTATCGAAAATGCCAGAAATTTCGGACATAGTGACATAATGAAGAGGGTACTGTGCAAGTAGGATTGTCCGTAAACCCATAAGTAAAATGACCAATTTTTTAGTTTTAAATAATGACCTATATAAAAATTATCAACATTTGTGCTTTCTCACGAGAGAAAAAAATCACGGGAGATAATTCATGGGAGATCCTTCAACCTGGCAATAGATGTCATCTAGATCTCACTTTTTTCAAATGCCAATTCTGGATCCATGAATTAAGCTTTACTACTCGGTCTCAGAAATAGTGTCGCTATGAGATACAAGCTGATCAAATTTTCTCAATTTTGACTGAGTTTATACAAAATATGTGCAATATTTTTATCTTCAAATAAGTTTATTATAAAAGTATATTCAAAATTCTATCCAATGATACTAATTATGTACTATAAATATTAATATTTTATTATATATATTTGCTCAAAGATGAAGTCTGTTGATTTTGGAAAGCGAGAGTGACTCTTTTTTTTTAGGGACGGAGGAGTAGTGTCATCCAGGTCTAAGCGGGTCCAAACCCGCTTCGGACGTTGACATGCCACGCGAGCGTGGCTCCTATATATGAGGTCCACATGTCATTTAGTTGTATTGCTGCTTTTTTATTTTTCTGCTGATGTGTGACATTTAAAAAAGAAGTAATTTATAACTTTTTATATGAGCTTGATGAAGCCATGGGATGTATAATTTTATAGTTAAAACTCTTTGAATTGAAAATGTTTAGGGTCTCAAAATATTGTTATAGACGGACAAATTTTGAAATTTAAGATTTAAAATTATCTAACAATGCGCAATGTTGATGTGATTTATATGAAAGTTATAGTTTTCAATACAATCTAAAAAATTTTAGTTGAAAAGTTTTTTATTTGAAGTTGTTTAGTGTTTCAAATATGATTTGTACGGATTAAAACTGACTCATAGCTTAAAAAAACAGAGACCAGTCTGAACGTGGTAGTTCTATGAAATTTATTCAATTTTTAGTCTGTTTTTTTTTAATTGTCACAAATTTATTTGTTTTATTTGAGTTTGGAAGCAGACATGACTATTCCATCGAAAAAAGATTGTCCCTTTCCGCAGATTCCGTGTACGTGCCGCAGTACCCAGGCACGTGTCCTCGCCAGACCTTGACCAGTGCGCACCTCCCAGGTTGTCCCGTGTCCCCGGTGGCAGCTGCTTGAAAACCACGGCCTCATCAGACATCAGAGAACACCCTGCAACCGCCAACCAACAGGCAACAGCATGTCACTTGCTTCCGTTGCCACCGCTCTCGCCGTTGTCGCGTGTTGCATCACAGCAGGACTTCCCGGCGCGGTGGCGGCGGGGGACACCGTCTCGGCGCTGCGGCCGCTGCGGGGCAACGACACGGTGGTCTCGGCGCAGGGCAAGTTCGAGCTCGGCCTCTTCAGCCCCGGCGGCTCCGGCCGGTTCTACCTCGGCATCTGGTACAAGAACGTGCCCGTGCAGACCGTCATCTGGGTCGGCAACCGTGTCAGTCCCCTGTCCGGTGTTGCCTCCACCGAGCTCCGGGTGTCCTCCTCCGACGGGAACCTCGAGCTCGTCGGGCTCAGCCCACCCTCTGCCACGCCGGTCGTCGTGTGGTCGTCGAACCTGTCGTCTTCGTCGGCGTCGTCCTCGTCGCCGGGGTCGAACGTCGCGGTGATGCGCGACAACGGCAACCTGGTCCTCCTCGACGGCGGCAACTCCTCCAGCGTGCTGTGGCAGAGCTTCGACCACCCGACGGACACGCTGGTGCCCGAGGCGTGGCTCGGCGAGGACAAGCTCACCGGCGAGTACCAGACGCTGACGTCGTGGCGCAACGCGGAGGACCCCGCGCCGGGGATGTTCACGGACACGGTGGACCCCGGCGGCAGCAGCGAGTTCTTCTACCTCTGGAACGGCTCCCGCGCGTACTGGCGCAGCGGCGTCTGGACGGGGCGCGTGTTCGCCAACCTGCCGGAGGCCGTCAACAACGTGCTCTTCAACCAGACGTACGTGGAGACGCCGGCGTACCGGCGCGTCACCAGCGTGCTCTACGACAACGCGACCATCACGCGCATGGTGCTGGACCTCACCGGCCAGACCAAGCAGTTCATCTGGGTCCCCGGCAGCCAGAGCTGGCAGTTCTTCTGGGCCGCGCCCACCGTCCAGTGCGACGTCTACGCGCTCTGCGGCGCCTTCGGCGTCTGCAACCAGAGGAGCCAGCCGCCGTGCCAGTGCCCGCCCGGGTTCGCTCCGGCGGCCGACCGGGACTGGGGCCTCAGCGACTGGAGCGCCGGGTGCCACCGCAGCCTGCCGCTGCAGTGCGGCGTCAACGGGTCAACGGACGGCTTCCTGGAGCTGCCGGGCATGGAGCTCCCTGACGATTCGCTCTCCGTGCCCGTGGCGGTGGCGGGCGCCCAGGGCAAAGCGGAGTGCGAGCTGGCTTGTCTAAACAACTGCTCCTGCCAGGCCTACACCTACACGTTCTCTGGCGGCGGCGGCTGCGCCGTGTGGCACGACGGATTCCGCAACCTTCAGCAGCTGTTTCCCGATGCCGGGGGCGGGGGTTCGTCGTCGAGCCTGTACCTCCGGCTGTCGGAAACGGAACTGCAGCATCTGCGCGGCGCCAACGGGAAGAAGACGAAGAACAGGCGGAGGCTGTGGCTCGCCCTTGGCATCGTTTGGGCTTGCATCGCCGCGCTGGGCGTGTCGGCAGTGGCAGCGTGGATCCTTGTGTCCAGGAGGAGACGGCGGGCTGAAACGGCGAAGCAGGAGAGCTCCTCCTCCCTTGCAGTGTACAGCTACGGCGACCTCCGCTCGGCCACGAGCAACTTCTCGGATCGGCTGGGCGGCGGAGGCTTCGGCTCGGTGTACCGCGGCGTGCTGAACGGAGGACACACCCAAGTGGCCGTCAAGAAGATGGAGGTGCGCACGCTGCGGCAGGGCGACAAGCAGTTCCGGACGGAGGTGAACACGCTGGGCCTCATCCAGCACGTCAACCTCGTCCGGCTCCTGGGCTTCTGCTCGTCCGGGAACAACGAGAAGCTGCTCGTGTACGAGTACATGCCCAACGGCTCCCTGGACGCGTACCTCTTCGGGGCCGGCTCGTGCCCGAGCTGGCGCGACCGCTACGGCGTCATGGTCGGCGTCGCCAGGGGGCTGGCCTACCTGCACGAGGGCTGCCGCGAGCGCATCATACACTGCGACATCAAGCCGGAGAACATACTTCTGGACAGCGTGTTCACGCCCAAGATCGCCGACTTTGGGATGGCGAAGCTGGTGGGGAGGGACTTCAGCCGGGCCCTGACCACGATGCGGGGCACCGTCGGCTACCTCGCGCCGGAGTGGATCGCCGGGCTGCCCATCAGCGCCAAGGCCGACGTGTACAGCTTCGGGATGGTGCTCTTCGAGCTCATCTCCGGGCGGCGCAACGCCGAGGCCGACGAGGGGCACGGCGGTTCGGACGGCGGCGACCGGGAGTCTACGGGGCGGCAGCAGCGACCATCCACGTTCTTCCCGGTCTGGGCCGCGGTCAGAGTGGCGGAAGGGGACACGGCCGCCGTGGCGGACGCGCGGCTGCGCGGCGACGTCAGCGCGGACGAGCTGGAGCGCGCCTGCCGGGTGGCCTGCTGGTGCATCCAGGACCAGGAGGCGCACCGGCCGTCCATGACGCAGGTCGTGCAGGCGCTGGAGGGCGTCGTCGACGTCGACATGCCGCCGGTGCCGCGGGCGCTGCAGCACCTCGCGACGCTGACATAAACGTCGTGTCTGTGCGCGCCCAGCAAACGTGTTCACACTGGTGGGATGTGAATGTGTAACACATGATCTCCGCTGGACAAGCTGTGATGTTTTTTTCAAGGAACTAGCTTATATACAGTTCTATCCTTCTCTAGACTCTAGTGCCGGCTATCTAGTACTTGTGGTATTTCTGGCCGGCTTGACGATCCCATCAAATGAGAATTAACTGAAGTTTTGACAACGAAGCCGCCATGCTTTGTCAGTTGTCACTACGAGAGTGTACCTTTTTTTCTTTTTCTAAGGTAACAGAATATTACTATTGAGATGGCTTCATTCCACTGGCCCCTGTATTCTACTTCACTCCACTGGAGCAGTTTGGAACAACAAGAGGTGATGTCCAATGCTTCTACGCTTGCCAATTATATATTTGATTTTTTTTAGACGAAAGAAGAATTATATTAAATTATAGCTGGATATATCATAGTATTACAAGTACTCTGGAAAAAACATGTATTCAGAAATTGATTCTCATCTATATTATACTCACGCTGTGAAAGGCTCAAACTCTCAAATCCAAACTTGTTTGATGCTTCATATAGATGACCGCACAGACAAATACTCGGCAACATTTATTTTCGGCCTGAGAACAAATATCCAACGAACGGTCAACATTCCTGCAGGCGGAGTTGAGAAACTTTTTCTTCTTCCTCGTGTCCTCCTCCTTTCTGTCACCGAAGAATGAGGAAGACCGATCTAAAAATTATTCTCCCTAGTCCTTCATCATGACCAGATCCAACCACAACAAAACGAAGAAGGGACCGGAGAAAATTATTCCATGACGGCGACATCATCTCCGTCTTGATGCCGAAGCCCGAAAATAAAAGTCTCCAATTTGTCTTGTCGATGTAGATGTTGACGTCGAAGTTGTCGCCCTCATCTTCAACAGAGCCACCATAGAGAGACCGGATCCACCCTACCTCCCCGTCGCCCGGAAGGAGGAAGAGGAAATACACCTCTAATACCAAAGTCTTTGGCACGGAGAAACTCTAACTTTAGATGACTCGATCTACTAGAAAACTTATTAAAAATAATGGATCTTCACTCCCTCCGACCTCCGTCGAGATACAGGATTGGGAGTGAGGGGGACCAACGGTGAAAAAGATGAAGACAGCGGCGGTTCACACTCTAGGCCCTAGGGGCAGGCGACGGCGTCTGTCATGGGTTGGCGTGGGCTCTAACACGCATAACTTAATTATATATTTGATTAGTGGATTAATTTGTTTACAATATGCGTCACTAGGCTATCATTCACCATTGATCAGCCACTTATCTAAGCGAACCATAAATGGCATGTTTGGTAGGGATCCAGATTCTTAGAGAAACCATTCAGATCCAGATTCTATCTAGAAAAGTTTATTGGGAGATACGAAATCACCTGCTAAAACCGTTTGGATTCAGATTTCATAAGAGAAGAATGTGGTCGAATTGACCGATTTACTATTCCCCATGTGATACTTTTCTTGAATATGGAGAAATATAATGTTTGAAAAATATTAGTAGTATTAATTACAGTCAATGGGTAATCACAGTTGATAGACAATCTCTTATTGGCAAAGTTTAAGGCATCAGAAAGTACAACAAATTCAAATTCGAAGTTAGGGCTTCCAGGTAACGATTAACATATACATACAGATATCTCATTAATTGTCAATGCCAAAGCCAAGGGCTTATATAGTTATATAAGTTATAACGCATGATTACACCACAATGGAGCAATAGAGCATTCCGCCTTTAGCACATGTTTGCATTGCACCTTTAGTACTTGTTTATATGCTGCTACATCTTCTCACTTAGTGGCCTTTGCGAGCAGCTTCTTTGGTAACTTATCCAATGGAGTTGTCTTCAGAAGGAAGAGTCGGGCAGCTCGCTCCTGTAAAGTTCCACCACATTTTAATCCGCGAGATTGCAACTCTATTTTTAGCTTCTCCAGACCAAGCACCTATAAGGCAACAACAAAACCGAAAAGGGTTAGCAATGTGAGAAACAACATTGAGATCAGGGCATCAGAAAACAAAGCTTTTTATATATAAGTTCATACAGAGAAGGAAAACAATGATGAAACAAAAACCAAGACCCTTCTGTGGATAGAGTTCATATGGAAAAAGGAATCCAGTGGACTTATTTACAAGTCAAACAGATTTACAAGTGTGTATCCAGAAAACAGAATGAAGCATGGGGCTGACACTGTGTGCTGATATTGTGTTTGAATGAGCATTATCATTGTTGCACATTACACTTTGCATGTATGGTCCTCTCATAAGCTGATCACCCATTGATTTCCAAGTCAATCCCGTATGCCACATCAAATGAATATCAAAATAGAACAGAATTGGCAGAAAGAGACAACCAAGTGTTCACCAGAGTATTGGACTATTGGAGAGCTAATGATATCCACAATAACAAAAAAACAAACTTGGCATAAAAAAAACATACCTCCAATTCTACAGCTGAACTGTACTTTGCAAGGTCCAATGGCTCTGAATAAGATTTGCTGACATCAGCATATTCTTCTACTTGTGGCACCACTGGATTGTTTTGGTTTGAAGTAGCTGAAGCAGTGATATCCTCATCTGTTTTCAGTGCCTCTTCAACTTGTGGAACCTCTGGATTGTTTTGGTTTGAAGTAGCTGAAGCATTGTTATCCTCATCTGCTTTCACTTCACCTGATTTCAGCACTTCTTCTGGAGCAGCAGCAACAGCATTGTTCACAGAAATGGGATGATCCACCATTCCTACCTCAGGCTCTGCACTACCATCAGATTCAAAGTCGGCACCTTCAGCTCCTGATCTTGTTGTCAGTTCCACAGTTGACTGAACACATTTTACATCTTCCTCTGAAATGCTGTGCTGGGACTTTCCCCCCGAGGACTCTGCTTCTGAATGAGACCCAGATACAGAACAAAGATCAAGCTTCTCCTCATTTTTGCTGGACCCATTTGAGCAATTGCCGTCATCAACCACTACAGATTTTGCATCTGCGCTCTCATGACCTTCACTGTCCTCGTCATCCACATCACTGTCACTATCACTTTCATCTTCTTCTACTTTGTTCTTTCCCAACCTGCATAATCGAAATAATTCAGACACCTCACAACACACACTAGAATAGCAAACAATAAGCCATTGAGAAGGGATATATGTGATTTAGTTAACTACCTAAAACAAAACACAAACTTGCACAGAACTTTTTTTACCCCCAACCCCAATAATTCCACAAGTAACTTACTTTGCGGCTTACCAGAAACTCTATCAAAATTGACATGTTGATTTGAGAAAATCAAACATGAAATGCCTCTTACATGCCCACATTACTCACCAAAATTTGTGAGTACTAAGAGAGGATGAGAGTTTTATGGAGATGAAACTGAGCAGCTCTGTTCGCTTAACTTATCAGCCGTACTTCGGCTTATTCTCTCTCACATAAGTACATAACACTATTGAAACAGCTGAAATCAGCCGTGATATGACAAACCATATATTTATTTGCCAATATGACCATGTCCTAATATGCTAATACTTAGAACAATATTAAATGGCTATATGGTTCACATGGCACATTTGATCACAACATGGAATAATTAAACTGCAGATAGCCTATGAAACACTAAAATGGAACTGTGGAATTAACAGAAGATGTTTCATCTCCAGTTTCCAAGACTGCCACATCTTGAAAACCGACATGAAACTTCCCTTCCAATTGAAACTGGCCTTATAAATACTTTCCTTCAACTTATAGAGTTGTCCTAAGTCAAACTATTCAAAGTTTAGCCAAATTTATAGAAAAGAGCATCAATATCTATGACACCAAGTTAGCACCAATAGATATATACTAGCTGATTTCCGTGATCTGTAATTGAACCAACATGTTGAAATATTATTGGACGGTACTCACCAAATCTTAAGCTTCTTAGCGTCTGCACCAGAGGGCGGCTTAGGAGCGGTCTTCCTCTTTCCAAGAGATGCACGCACGGATTCCTCAACCGCGTTGACGCAGATCTCAGCATCCTTGCGGTACTTCTCCAGGTACTTGTCCACCTCAGCAGCCGAGGGTCCGCCGCCGCGGCCCGCCTCCTTGGCCTTCTTCTTGATGAAGTTCTCGGCGAGCTTTTCTAGCTGGCGGTCGGCGGCCTCGGCCTTCCATTCCTCGAGTCGGCGCTCGGCGTTGACGTGGCGGAGGCGGCGGCCGTTGATGTCGCGGCAGGCGTCGAAGTTGCTGGTCTTCTTCTGCCCTGCCTTGGAGGCTGCCCCTCTGAGGAGGGAGCCGAACCCGCCCTTGCCTCCTCGAAGGCGGAGGAGCGCGGACGCGGAGGGGAACTGGCCATCAGCTGCTGAGGTAAGGACGTTGGAGGGCGAGACGTCGATGCGGCCGGCGACGAGGCGAAGGGCGGCGGCGGGGACGCGAGAGATTGACGCGACGGCGTCGAGGAGGACGGCGCCGGAGACGGTGGGCGTGGAGAAGCGGATACATCTGGTGCGCCCGTCGAGGAGACGCACCAGGATCTGATACGTGGGGGTCTCGGCCATGGCGGGCGGAAGTGGCGGTGGCGCACGAAACCCTAGCTCTCGCCGGCGTTTGGCGAAGCGAGAGGCGGAGAGAGAGAAAACGTTACCAGAGACGTCCTTATTATAACGGGAGTAAAATTCACCGCCGGTCCCTAAACTTGGCCGATGGTGTGATCCCGGTCCCTGAGCTTACAAAGTGATATTTCGAGGTCCCTGAACTTGGTCGCTGGTGTCATCCTAGTCCCTGAACTTGTAAGGTGATCACCACTAGTCCCTAAACTTGGTCAGCGGTGTCATTTCAATCCTTAAACTTGGATTTGAGTCTCATCTGGGTCAAAATCGGACGATTTAAAAACTTAATATAAAAAAATCATAACTTTTTTATACAAACTCGAATGAAGACAAACTTTATATCAAAATTGTAGCCCTCAACACGGTCTACAACTTTGTAGTTGAAACTTTTTTGAATTAAAACTGTTCAGAGTCCCAAAATATTATATTAAGTTTTTTGAATCAAAATCTACAAACTTAAAATGATATTTTGGGACTCTAAACTGTTTTAATTCAAAAAAGTTTCAACTACAAAGTTGTAGATCGCATCAAGAGCTACAATTTTGATATAAAATTTGTCTTCATTCGAGTTTGTATAAAAAAGTTATGATTTTTTTGGTATTAAGTTTTTAAATCGTCCGGTTTTGACCCAGATGAGACTCAAAACCAAGTTTAAGGACTGGAATGACACCGCTGACCAAGTTTAGGGACTAGTGGTGATCACCTTACAAGTTCAGGGACTGGGATGACAGTAGCGACCAAGTTTAGGGACCTCAAAATATCACTTTATAAGTTCAGAAACCAGGATGACACCATCAGCCAAGTTTAGGGACCGGCGGTGAATTTTACTCTTATAACGGTGAAGGCATGAGGACGATACCGTCCTCGAACCCACCGGCACGTGGGACCGGACACTCTTACGGTTTTGGGTCCCACATGTCATTGAATGGTGCTATTTGCGGCGTCGTGCGTATCCGTCCGGCTCCGTCCGCGTCTTCCTCGGCTTCTTCCTGGAGAAGTCCTGGTCGTCCCTGTCACCCCCTTCCTCCGAGTCGACTCCACTCGTGGCGACAATAGCTGATACAAAGAAGCTTCGGAGTCCCCGAAACGCGATGCTGTTACGGTTCAGCGAGGATTCTAGCTAATCAGAGCGTCTACCCGGCGAGATGAAGCGTCCGACCGGTGGCAAGGGCGGCGCGGTGGACCCGTCTCCGCTGCGAACCAGGTGCCAGGAGTGCCACGGCGCGCTTGCTGTCGTCGGAGCCGACTCGTTCGCCGACAGGCTCCCTGCCTCCGGTACCCATTCTCCGGCCCGATTAGATTACACTAGCCCTATTTTGTTACATTTACCAGCTCGTCATCCTCATCTGATTTTATGTTAAATTCTTTGAAGATGAATTATTATCGTGAGGGTTCCGGCACGCTTTAGTGCCTTATAACTTGAAGTGCATTTTTTTAACGGAATGCACTAAATTGTAATGTTTCTAGAAAAAATAAATGCAGCAATTTCAATTGCAATTTGGGTATTGGTGGGTTTGCAATGCTCCCCTTTGGATTGTAGAAAAAACAAAGGAAAATATAAGATTTTCATTGCTATGAACTGAGTTACTGTAGCGTCCTTTGGTTAACCTTCCTTTGTGTTTGATTTCACAGTAAAACCATGAGGGAAAACATCCACTCAAACCACTTGTTTCTTGTATTTTTGTTGTTGTTGATCCGAACACCTATTCCTACAAAAGGAATGTGTTTTTATGAATTCCTATCACATTCCTGTGTTTTTCCTATTCCTGCATTTTTTTTTCAATCCTATGTTCCAAAGAAGGCGTAATGAGCTCATGGCATTTGCATTTGCATTATTCCTACCACTTGTTTCTTGTATTTTCGTTGCTGGTGATCTGAACCACCTGTTCCTACAAGATTTTTGGATTAAAAGAAAATTACATTTGCATTATTCTCTTCCTTTTGGAATTTTGAATAGAGGTACTCACACAATGGAACCTTCATATCCACATTGAGGAACATAGCTATAATTCTTTTTTTGAAGTGGGGAAAAGGCTGCTGCCTCTTCATTATTTTGTTTAGATAGTGCTAAACATTGGAATTTATTTTAGTTGCCAAGCAGGTTAAATGATTAAATTATTACAGTGCATTAGTACTAAGACCAGGATTGTCATTTTCCTTTAACGCTTTACTCTAGATATCTTCGTTTAAAATATTTTGTATCACATAATTACCTTCATAGCCATTGTTAAAGCTACATTTTTTCTTTCCTTCATGCACTACCTATACCCGTTAAACTTCTCCATTTTGCGATAGCGGTGGCTCTTACCTTTTGTGCCGTTAATGGGTGCAGGTATGCATGCATCTGTTGTTCAAGGCAGTATTATGAGCGCAAGCACGATGGGCAGTTCTTATGTAGTATTATCAAAGAACAATAGATCTCAAGATCTTGGAATCCCCCAACACCCGCGAAGTGCAGTAGGCCCCGCATATTGAACCACCAAGGCCAATGGAGGGTTCATATGTTATGCTTCCACCATGCTTCCATATACAAGACATCTTCCTCTGAAGGAGTTGGTAGATAGCCGCTGCCACCAAGTGTTAACTACAGTAGCTCTCTAGTGTTACTATGTTAAAAGAGCATTTGAGATTGCTACCTCACAAACTCAGGTACTATTGCTTGTTTAAGATGCGTCAATATTCATTATGTGAGCATGCATATATTTGCTACTTCTGTCATTCATATTTTTCTTTGTGTTTGTGCTATTTATTTTTTATGTTAGTGATTTGATGGCTTAATTGTCATATGCAAGTTAAGCAGTCACTTTGTCCGGAATGTATGAGAATTCTTTCTGATAAGATGGATTTTGAGATTGAAGATATCAATTCTGATATTAAAGCTTATGAGGATTCTCTTCAGCATTTGGAGCAGGAGTCCTACAGTATCCTCAGTGAAACAGATTTTCAGAAGGTGAAACTAAAGGTGAGCATGCCTCTTGGCATATATGATTTGATTACAACTAACTAATGAAGATACAGGATCCAGATATTACTGTTTAATTGGTATACTTGATGAATAACCAAACATAAGCAATCAACTCATGGTAGAATATTACTGTCAGATATGTCCATGTTCCAACCTTATTGCAGAAGCTATCAGATTTTTTGTTGGAATGTGTAAGTTGTGACACTTTTGTGAACTCCATTTGTATTTTGTGCTGCAATTTCAGATTGAGGAAGAAGAAAAGAAACTTAGAGCTGATATTGAAGAAGCTGAAAAGCAATATTCAGAAGTTGGTTCTGAGATGAAAGATCTTTAAACAAAATCTAAACAATTTAAGGAATTGGAAGAGCAGTTAGTTTTTTTTTCTCCTGGCCATTTTCTTTCAGGCGTCTTCTTAATATTAGTTGTAAAATTTTGTCTAGGTTGCATTCTCTTGAATCATGTTTATTTACTTGGTGCCAACAGTAGGTGCTCCATCTGTTAATTTTTCCTGCTTCCTTTGTTTCATTCCTGTTAACAAGAAGTTGATCAATATTTGCACCCACTTCTTTACTGGAAATGTTAAATAATTTGGTGCCAACAGTTGTTGTTGTTGCTATTTATAACTAAATAAAACATTCAATATAAGTTGGCACCAAAAGGTACCATCACTGGAGAATTAGAATCACAGGAATATTGTTCTGCAATTCTGCGAATCACCACCACAACTATGCAGTTGCTTACACAGTCTGCAGTGTTTGGTTGATTCCTATTGTTTACCTACTAAATTGTTAAGAAAATCTTATGTCATATTCTTGGCAGATACTGGCAAGAATTCAAGAGCTTTTGGTTTCAGCGGACATCTCATCAGGTATACTCACTATAGTTCACATATGTATATGGATATCTACTTATCAGATTAACAATGCACTGTCTTAATGTTGTTGTACATCAAAATGTGTTGACTCCTTCAGTGAAATGTACATAAGATTAGACATGTACTGTATTTCGTATCAGCTAGAATTCAGAAGCACACAGCTGACCAAATCTACGTTGCTTTTGTCATAATATATTTCTTCCATGTCAACGAATTGATGGCTAAAGCCAATAATGTTTTTGCAATGTGTGTATTGCCTGCATTGGTATATTTCATACTGCCTTCTGAATTCTCATCTGCGGATAGCAGCAGAAATTATGGTTCCTTATCTATGTGCAGGTTTCTCTAGGATTGAATTGTTTCCCAACATTTTCTTTTTTTATTACCACTGTTCGCCTAAACGGCCGTTAAGCCCATTTACACACCGTTTAAACGCTACACAGTGGTACACCGTTTCCGTTTAATCGGTCATTTTTACCGTTTAAACGGCCGTTTAGCCCGTTTAAACACCCGTTTTGGCCCGAATAGTGGCTAAATGGCAGGTGACCGACTGTTTACTGTTTACCGCTTAGGATAACATTGGTTATTACTGATAGTTTACTACCTGAAAGAATTGCTGCTTCACTATGCAGGAAGAACAAGATGCTATTTTGGCGAAAATTGATGTTTCTCACGCCCATCTGGAACTATTAAAGCATACAGATGTTCTCAATGATGCATTCTATATTTCACAACATGGAGTATTTGGAACAATAAATAACCTCTGTCTTGGATTCGCCTGCATTCTATTTGAGGACACTTTGAGTTCAGCTATTTGATTTAAATCTATGTCACTTGTAGGTTGAGTGGGATGAGATAAATGCTGCGTGGGGTCAAGTTGCACTTCTGTTGCATATCATGGCTCAGCATTTCACCCCGAAATTTCAGTATCCTTGGCACATAATGATATTTTTTTATAAGTTATGTACTCAATCACTCTTTTCAGAAGTTGTGTCCAAGGCTCCATTGATCAAATTCCGACTCTTTTCCTCCCCCAAAAAGTAAGCATGAAATTTCTTGTTTTTTTTTTCTCCCTGGAGAAGTTGAGTTTTTAGTTCAAATTGTATGGTGATAGATGACATCATAATCTATTATGGATGCTCCTAACATATGAAAGTAACCATAAAATATTATGGATGCTCCTAACATATGAAAGTAACCATAAAATAAAAGTTTTTTGGTAATATGGGGTATATACCAAAGTCGAACCTAAAATAACCAATTGTTTTTGTATTTCTCTGCAATTTCTGTTCACATTGATTGACAATGCAAATTTATCATGCTTTGCATGTGAATAAGTGAATGGTTGATATTCAGGTTTGGTCTGGCGAATGTGTTGTTCAGCACCTGATATGATTATGCCATGACATGGTTTCTGAGGTGTCTGCAAGAGTTTGTTGAGTTTGCTGTAAGTTTGGATAAAGAGAACAATGTTCCACCTGACAAGTCATTGAAGGTCCCTTATAAGTAAGATTTTGTTGCTACGCTAGGGCTCTCATGTTATGTTTGCTTACAAATCATGATTTCTTCTATTTATTGATTATTATGGCATATCTTCATTTTGCAACATCACTTAAAAAATATTTTAATCACAGAAGATGCCCTCATCTGGGAGGGGTTGAATCTATTTAGATGCATTCTATGCTGGTGTCTCCTTTTTCTTTATTTTGTTCATTCGTACAAATTTGTTGTTTTGTAACAAGCTGACAATAAACAAAAATGTTGGAAAATGTCTAATGTCCGCAACGTTGCCCAAACTGTATAGTTAATTTTCTTGTTTTACAGGATTGATGGTGACAAGATAGGGGGCTACAGGGTCGTTCTAGGTGATTTTAACACGAAGCAGAACTCACCAAGGCGCTCAAGAACATGCTGTGGGATTTGAAATGTGTTCTCTACTGGTTCATCGGCACTGCAAGTTTCGCACTATCCCCGGACCCGAGATAGTTTCAGTACAGGCCAAGTTACTGACAACTAGGAGCTGATTTACACCGGCCAATAGTGATAAACTGGCAGATACGGCAATTTGATGTACAGAAGTAGCATGTGCATATATATATATATATATATATATATATATATATATATATATATATATATAGGGAAATTATTCCGTACTCCTCACCCTATATATATATATATATATATATATATATATATATATATATATAAAGGTGAAATGAAGTATGTATAAATTAAACATCCCTATTAATAAATATTATATTTGTGATAAAGATAACATATACGACCTAAACTATAAGATGTTTTGATTTTTTTTAAGATACGTAGTTTTAACTGTACATTTAGATATATACTATATTTAGTATTAGTAAAAGCAATATGAATCTAGAAAAGACAAAATAATTTATACCTTAGAGCAGAGTGCTCACTCTGGCTTTGGTTTCTACGGAGAGGCCGTACTAAACATACATTTTAAGAGGAGTCGTTTTCTTATGAATAGTAGCGAAGCTGTAGCTCGTTTAAGATTAGGAGCTGGAGATTGAGATTAAGTGACTCATGCAAATGAGCACTTGAGAAGCATTTTTGATGAGTGTTGCTGCTCCTCCTCACTGCCAAACGTAGGCATAGTAAAATTGATTGAAGCGGAATATATATGAGCGAAATTGAGATTGTGGATTATCAACGAAACTGAGATGGAGAGGAATATCGAAAAGGAATTGACGAGGGTGATATTGCGAACTGCGAATGCTTCCCCAAAGAAGAAACAGCGCACGAAAAACATCCGAGAAGATGAGACCCCATATAGTTAATAAAGGCTTATAAAGCCGGTCGCCATCCGTCTGGCTGGTCGCTCAAGTAGGCCTTCACTCCAACAATCTCAATGCTGACTTTCATTTTGTTTTTCTAAGATTGTCATGTCATATGAAATAAAATGAAACTCTCCATTGAGAATGAGAGTTTCATTCTAAAGTTTCATAGACATTGAATTTCATGACTCATGAAGAGTTGATATTCGTGCCAAGAGAGTTTCATCATTTCATCTCTCTCTTCTTAAATACAATGTCATGTCATCAAAAACGTTTATGTGACAACATATTTAATGCAAATGAAACTCCCACTGAGATTGATCTTACAGTATTATTACAGTATTATGTAAATATAAAGAATGTCAGTGGGTATAATAAAGAAAAACCTGCCACCCCGCCATGGTATTATTGCCGTGGATCGGAATAAATGGCTGGGCCGGGTCCGGTCCTTTCCGTGCAGCGCCCACCACTCAGCGCCGTGCTTAGTTAGTGCCTGCAACTAACGACCGTTGAAGTGAACCCATTCGATCGGATCCTTGTCAATCTCACAATCTCCATCTCAACGACGATTCATTCCCCTACATACAAATAATCTAATAACCGAAGAAATTCCACGCCACGCAACGCGATCAAGCCCACGAGCCCCCCGCCCCGGCCCGCCCGTCCAGTCCACCGTGCCGTGCGAGCCGCACCACGTCGCCGTGCCACATAAAACAAATCCGTCGCGCCTGCCGTGAGGCGGTGGAAAAAGCGATCCCCGTCTGTCTGAAGCCATGCGTTCTTCATGCGTCCAGTTTCCTCGGCTGTTGAATCAAAAAAAAAAAAAGTTTCCTCGGCTGTCAGGGTCAGGTCAGTCTAACAGCCCATGCAGAACGCAATACAATACCGCTGAGGGCTTGTTTAGTTCTGACAAGTATTTGAAAAATGCACTGTAGCACTTTCGTTGTTATTTGACAAACTTTGTCCAAACATAGACCAACTAGGCTTAAAAGATTCGTCTCGACATGTAGATACTAAAAGTACAATTAGTTATTTTTTTACGTACATTTAATGCTCAATGCATGCAGCTAAAGATTGATGTGACAGGGAATCTAGAAATATTTAGGGAAGTTAGGGAAAATAAACATGGCCTGACTACCTTCTGGAGAATCTGGAACTTCAAATACCGTCCTGCTGGCTGGCCTGGCCTGGCCCGGACCCGTCGGCCGTCGCGCTGCGTGAGAGAGACCAGAGAGATTTGGGCTGTTGTTGTCTTGTTGGCGTTGGGCACCGCCCGCCCGCATCACCATCACCAGCCCGGTTCGCCGTGTGATAAATTCGCCGCGCGGCTTCCTGCGCTTGCCTGCCTGACGCGCCGCTCATCTCGTGCGCTCGCCACGTACTCGTCCCCGCCCCCGGCCCCGGCAGAGAGGGACGAGTTTTTTCCTCGGAAAAAAAACCCAAGGGAGGAGGCCGAGCGAGAGCTCAGGAATAGAAGAGAGATGGTGGCGGGACAGATGAAGCACCTCGTGGAGGTGGAGCCGGCGAAGGAGGCGGCGGGCGGGGCGCCGTCGGCGGGGCCGACGTACCGATGCGCGGCCGGTGGCGGCGCCGCGTCGCCGCCCGCCGTGCCGGGGCTCGACTGCTGCTGGGACATATTCCGGTACGTCTAGTCCGTTTTCCGCCGCCGCCGCCGCCGCCGCGCGTGCGTGGTTGCGTGATCCTCCATCCCTACCCGTCCGTCCTCCTCTCGCTTCGCTTCTCTCACCGCGCGCGTAGGCGTACGGATAGATCTATTCTCCCCCACTGGGATCTTCAATGCCAGGCTCTCCAACCTGTGGATCGCGGGCGCTCGGCCATCGACACGAATCCACCGCGATTCTCTGTTGAAAATTTATTGGAATTGTTGTTGTTTTGTTCCCAACCCGGTGGTGACGTGCGCGTGATGTGTGACTCCGTGCAGCTTGTCCGTGGAGAAGTGCCCCGACAACAGGATGCTGGGCCGCCGCGAAATTGTCGACGGAAAGGTTGGTGATCGTGGCTCGCAGCTTCCGTATCTGCGCCCCGTCGTGGTTCCATACCTGCGTCCATGCGGCTCTTTGTTTTTTTAATATATATATGTTCCGCTGAATTCTACTGTCGCCTCTTTGTCTCATGCGTCCTCAGGCTGGCAGCTACACATGGCTGACTTACAAGCAGGTATACGACACCGTGCTCAAAGTTGGGGCCGCCATCCGGAGCTGTGGCGTCGGCAAGGTATGGGCGTTCCCCTTGGCTTATTGCGCGTGATCTTCCACAGTGAGAGACTAGAATGATTCTTCGTTTATTTTCTTCCATTATGTCCGTCATGTTCTGTTTATTTTCCTCCATTATATCCGCCACACTGATGGTCGCTCACAGTTGCATGTATGGTTGTCTACAGGGCGGCCGGTGCGGCATCTATGGAGCCAATTCTCCCGAGTGGGTCATCAGTATGCAGGTGCAC
Organism: Coix lacryma-jobi var. lacryma-jobi; assembly: GCA_009763385.1. NCBI lineage: Eukaryota > Viridiplantae > Streptophyta > Magnoliopsida > Poales > Poaceae > Coix > Coix lacryma-jobi. Next base: position 32,895,479 of record CM019827.1, read on the forward strand.
TTATTATAGTAGCAAGCAATATCCGGAACCCAACTAGAAACATATAGAATGGTACTGTGTAATCACCAAATGCTGAATAAAAGAAAAGACAATTAACCTCATAACCACAAGTCCTACTGATACAACAACTTTCTTGTTCCACCAAAGAAAAATATAGCCAGAGAATTTTGACTTTTCATAATGTGCTGGAATTTATTGGAAAGTTATTTTTCTTTAGTACATAGTTTTTGACTTTGTCAATTGTTTGGTTCTTTTGGGGAGAACAAGCATCTGGAAAAGTCTGTAAATTTCTATCGATGTGGATGCCAGAATTCTACTGTCTTCAACGAATACATTTCTGAATCTTTTCGTTTATTGACCATATCACACCTTTCACAATGCTATCACCTTTTTTCACTTGTTGCTGATGCATTCCATTGCTTAATCGTTCAGGCATGCAATGCCCATGGCATTTACTGTGTTCCACTGTATGACACGCTTGGTAAGTTTTTTTGTTTCTATAGAACAATGAAAATTCTTCAGAATTATCATGTTTACAAAGCAAATTGCCAAATCGCAACATGTGTACAGTCACACACGCACGCATGTGAAGGTCCTGTTTGGGTAAGTTAATAACAATGGTCCACTGCATCTACTGTCAACTTTTATGGTTGTAGGTGCCGGGGCAGTAGAATTCGTATTGTGCCATGCAGAGGTACAAATTGCTTTTGTTGAGGAAAAGAAGATTGGAGAGGTATGCTTCTTGATTGGAACCTTTTGATAACTTCTCCACCCTTGTCAGCATAGTAGAATTTAATGCAACTTATAAATTGTTATTTTTTTGAACCATCTTATAAATTGGTATTATAAAAGCGAGACATGATTTTATCTCATATCAAATCTATTAAGTTTTTCTCATATGACCTTTGCTGTGACAAAGAATGTTACAGACAAAGAATGTTACAGCAGGAATAAAAAAATCATAATTTGCATTTTCCTTATAGCCAAAAAGGTAACAAAATAGTACATGCCATGTGTTAGTTTGATTTATGAGAATAACCCACAACACAGTGTACATCTAACTTGCTCGATCTATCAAGAATATGTTGTACCAGTTGTTTGTTTGGGCATTTCAAACAATTCGTTGTTCTTTTCAGATGCTCAAGACATTTCCCAATGCGACCAAATATTTGAAAAGTATGAGAATTTTCTTGGTTGCGTAGATAAGCTATAGTGTAGTTGATATGACTTACTGATAGTCTTTCATTTTGTATTAAGCAATTGTAAGCTTCGGTAAGGTTGATCCTGGGCACAAGGAAAAAGTTGAACAGAATGGCTTGTCCATCTACTCATGGGAAGAGTTTCTGCAACTGGTAAGGTTCTCCCTTCCCGGCCAAATCACAGATGAAATGAATAGATGCTTAGTTACAAGAATACTACTAATGTGTTAAGGCATGTTTTCCGTTTCAACATTATACATTTCTTTGAGACATCCTTGTGAGAAATATAGCTTGATATATCAGTTAGAAAGATTAATCTTTTCTGTTCTACCAAAAGGGAGGTGAAGAGAAGTTTGAACTCCCACCCAAGGAAAAGGATGACATATGCACAATAATGTACACCAGTGGAACAACTGGTGATCCTAAGGGAGTACTGATCTCAAACAAGAGCATTGTTACCATTGTTTCAGCAGTAGACGAGTTCCTTAACAACTCCAACGAGCAGGTAGGCCATTCATATTTTGCTTCTGTGTTTTTTATCCGAATGCATTGTCTCTTCCTATTACAAAATCTTATTTTCTTCTATCAGCTTCACGAGGATGACGTTTACATTTCCTATCTTCCGCTTGCTCATATATTTGACCGTGTGATTGAGGAGGTGTTCATTCGTCATGGTGCTTCAATTGGATTTTGGCGTGGGGTAAGGATGCAAAATACATGTCATGTACTATTACTTGCTACCTTTTTTATTAGCGCAATTTTATCAATTAGAATTCTGCTCCAGGATGTCAAACTCTTGGTTGAAGACATTGGAGAACTCAAACCAACCGTATTTTGTGCTGTTCCACGTGTTCTGGACAGAATTTATGGAGGTATACTGCAATTTCATTCAATATTCTTTTTTACCATACCTTCTAGCAGAAATATTCTTATACTGTTGTGTTATTCAAATGTTAATCCAGATACTAATGTTCTATTTCTCTGATTCAGGATTGCAAGATAAAATTACAGCTGGTGGTTTCCTGAAGAAAACCTTGTTCAACGTTGCTTACAAATAGTAATGCTGCCTTTTCATCTTATATACACCAAGGTACATCTTAGTTAATGTAGTGATCAAACTCACTTATACTGCAAATGATTGTGCAGCAAACAAGGCAATATGTTGAAGGGAACCAAGCATGAAGAGGCTGCTGCAGTCTTTGATAAACTGGTCTTCACCAAGGTACAATGAAATGGCGAGAAGTTGTGATTTCAGAAGTCAGGTTGATTTCTTCTCGCTACTTATTTACTGATTTGATTTGTTCTTTTGTATTCTATACTATATAGGTGAAACGGGGACTAGGTGGAAGGGTTCGCTTGATTCTGTCTGGCGCAGCTCCCCTATCTAGACATGTTGAAGAGTATCTTCGTGTGGTGACATGCTCCCATGTCCTTCAAGGATACGGTATCCTCATCAACATCGGAATATACAGTTCCAAATTGACAAAGAAATAACACCTTGAGCAGTTGCCCAAATTGTCTGGTAATCTTAATCGCATATGCTTTTCTCCCTCTCTAGGACTCACGGAAACCTGTGCTGGGTCCTTTGTTTCCCTGCCGAACAACATGTCCATGATGGGAACTGTCGGCCCTCCAGTCCCATATGTCGAAGTACGCCTGGAGTCTGTCCCAGAGATGGGTTATGATGCACTGTCGAACGAGATGCCTCGTGGAGAAATTTGCATCACAGGGGACACCTTGTTCTCAGGGTACTACAAGCGAGAGGACCTAACCAACGAAGTCTTGGTCGATGGTTGGTTCCACACAGGTATCATCGATCCCTGTTCCAGTATTCCTGTAGCATCTGATCGAACATGTCCATGTCAGCATCACTGTCAGTCAAGAAAATGTCAAGGGAACTGGTGCTTTCGTGGCCTGCTTTGTCAACAATTTTATGGCGTGCATTAATTCTTGGAAGATCATTGATAACTCTCTTGAAAGAGACCATGATTTAACTTGCCATTGGAAAGACCTTTGAAATTTTCCAAAAGCCAAGATATCTTTCCACCTCTAACGATTGTTAACTGTCACATATTACTACTATTTACTGCAGGAGACATTGGGGAGTGGCAGTCTGACGGAAGCATGAAGATCATTGACAGAAAGAAGAACATCTTCAAACTCTCACAGGGAGAGTACGTTGCGGTCGAGAATCTGGAGAACATCTTTGGTCAAACTCCTGGTGTTGACTCGGTACGGCTCAAAACAACCTTCATCTACACACTTAAGTCCTGCAGCAAATGATTATCAATAATTTCATAATCTATCCACCAATTTTCTAAGTCTAAATCATTATTGGTATTGTATATCTTCAGATTTGGGTCTACGGCAACAGCTTCGAGTCAAGCCTGGTTGCAGTTGTGAACCCCAACATGCAAGCACTGGAGCGTTGGGCAGAGTCGAACGGGGTAACTGGAGACTTTGCCGCGATATGCGAAGACCCTAAAGCGAAAGAGTTCGTCTTGGGAGAACTTACAAAGATGGGTAAAGAAAAGAAGGTAATAAGAACTGAAACCGAAACCATCGTCCTTTATATTTATTTAGAATGATTTTCTGCTCGCAGTGACCTCGGCAACTAATCTGTCGCATCGTCATTCTCTTAATCCTCGCGCAACAGCTCAAAGGCTTCGAGCTCGTCAGGGCTGTTCATCTGGACCCCGCACCTTTCGACATGGAGCGCGACCTTATCACCCCGACCTACAAGAAGAAGCGGCCGCAGCTGCTGAAACACTATCAGGTATGACCCAGTTTCAAGATGATAATAATAACTCGCTCGGACTACCAATGTTGGTGAAGCTGACCTTCGTGTGAATATTTTTCTCGCCTTTCGTGCAGAGCATCATTGACGGTATGTACAAGAGCATGAAGTAGGCTCGGCACGGCTCCACCTGTTGCAGCGCGGCACAGATAATCAAAATGCACTGCTAGCCGGTGACATCGGCAAACAGAAAACTCTAATGTGAATGGAGATTATTGCATTAAATTGTGTCATCAAAAAGTTATGGCTCCTGAAATTGGCGTACATTTGCGTGAATGCGCTCGTGTCAGTGTTTTCCATCAATTCTGCAGATACGCCGATCACGACGGGCCATCCATCCGCCGATGTGCGCGCGACGGCGCAAGAGCACCGCACGCTGCTTGGTCTAGTAGAATCTAGATGAGGAGGACTAGGACGGGTGACGGGTTCGACCATCACGAAATTATCCGTAGGGCTGGACTAGGAACTAAAGTTTAGACGGTATCCGATATCAAGATGTCCACGGGGAATTCCCCATCGGGGGTTGCTCGCCCATCCCCGTCCCTGTGGGGATAAATTTCACCCCATCCCCGTCCCCGCGAATGCTAACGGTGAGTATTTCTTCCCCGTCCCCGTACGGGGAATTATTCCCCGTGGGGATTCCCATACCCGCGTGAACAATATACAGTACATCTAAAAATTCCTCTCCTACGTCAAGCTTAAAGGGTGGCGTGGGTGCAGATGAAGCAGTAGTGACCTGGGGATTCCCATACCCGCGTGAACAATATACAGTACATCCAAAAATTCCTCTGCTACGTCAAGCTTAAAGGGTGGCGTGGGTGAAGATGAAGCAGTAGTGACCGGCGTTGAAGCAGTGCAGCGTCTCCTGACTTCCCTCCGTGCTTGTGCGCTGCTTCCCTCCCTCGATCTGTGTTTGTGCAGTGCACCCTCTCTTCGCTTCCCTCCCTTGAATCCTCGATGCAGTGTTGGCGGCCGGCGTGGAAGCCGCGACCGCGCAGCCCGCAAGGCCGCAAGGCCGGTAGCTGCGACGACGTGCGAGAGTAGCGCCGCGGGGACTGCGGGACGCGAGAGTGCGAGATGCAACGCCGGCCAGGACTGCGAGTGCGCGGCTGTGCAAGCTGCCGCGTGCGGCGGCGGGCTGCAGCTGGATTTGGGAACTGGGAAGGGGAGCAAATGAGCTGAACAACTAGGGTTTTGCATTATATATATTCACAAGTATTGGGCCTTGTCTATTATGGGCTGGTGGACCTTGTTGTATTCGGGTCCCCACGGGGATGGGGGATGCATACCAGACCCGACCCCATGAAACCCGACGGGAATGATTTTCTCCCCATTTAATCCTCCGTGGGGAGAAATTTTCCCCCATCCCCGTCCCCTAATAGATGAATTCCCCGCGGGGATTCGGCGAACGGGGCCCCATTGACATCTTTAATCCGATAGGAGGTTATGGTACTAATTTAGTTTATTAAAAATAGATTAATTATAAAACTAATTAGACTAATTACAAAATTAATTATACTGTCATATAATAATTAACAAGATGAATCTATTAAGTTAAATTAATACATTATTAGCAAATGTTTACTGCATCATCATATTGTTAAATCATAAACTAATTAGGTTTAATAGATTTGTCTCACGAATTATCCTCCGGATGACATTGTTTTATAACTAATCTATTTGTAGGTGGCTCTCATAAAAAATAACTACGCCACTTAGTCATGAATTATCCATGTATCCCATAAAAAAGTAATCCCTCATGTGCGGGTCTTCTGTGGAGGTCGTAACTGAGGCCTTGTTTAGTTATAGAGACTAAAATTTAGTCCCTATCACATGGAATATTACAACCCTAAGTGGCTCCTGTTTGACTAAGTTTTTAGTAAATGATATTTATATTTATGAATTCAAATGAATTTATTATCAAAATACATTTAGTAACTAATCCAGTTATATTTATTTAGTATCATAAATATTATTACTTTTTAATCTATAATATTGATTAAAATTAAGATATTAAAAACGTGTTGCTCTGTTAGAATTGTATTTTTTTTTAGAACGGAGGAAGTACCTCTCAATGTGGCCATCCCGTCCTAGGCTAAGCCCGCTTGGTCTGGTGATTCGATCCCGATGGGCTCGGTTCCTCATCATTGGCCTTGTTTAGATGCATTCTAAAAAAAAATCACCTAGGCTAGGCCCGCTTGGTCTGGTGATTCGGTCCCGATGGACTCGGTTCCTCATCATTATTCAGAATTCAGATCGTTCCCAAAGTGAAATAAACCCAAAGCAATGAATAGACATCGTACTGTACAATTTGATTGAGAAGCAGCTTTCTCTGTTTGCATGACGCTCGAGGGAGCAATTCTCGATTCGCTTGTCCTTATTGTCGCGAATAGTAATTGCGAGTAAATGTAAATGAGACACGGGAGAATAGAATGAATCATCGGGCTCTTTCATTGATCATTGATATATATTTATATACAATATGGAAGGAGGTTACGGAGGGAAACTTTCCCACGAAGGAACCACGACGCACGTCCCGTGGACGTGGAGAGTTTCCTCCCCCGTTAAGTAACCACGACTCCGTGGACGTGGGGGCGTGGGGAGTTTCCCCTATCTGCGTGGGGAGGATGAGATCATCGTATACAAGATATTTGTAACACTCCCCCTTGATCGAATCCATCCTTGAGATCAATGAATAGTATTATTTCTCCAAAAAACCTGTGGGGGAAAAATGAGAAGAAATGTATGTATGTAGATATGCCAAAAAACTCCTTAAAACCCAGTGGAAAAAATAAGGATAAAATGATATGACATATGTTGATTATTGTCTCATTGTAAACTTATATGGGAAAAAACCTTGGAAGGAAAACTCATGACCAAGCTTAGAGAACAATAAATATGATCTGAGGATCATAATTGTAAGTATATGTCTTTGATACCCTCTTAAAAACCTCTGTGGAGGAAAACAGAAGATATGACATAGGTTATGTCTTAGATACCCCATACAAAACCCCGGTGGGGAAAATAAGGGATATGACATATGACTTGTATTGATATTGCCTCATTAAAAACCTTCTATGAGAAACCTGTTTGAGGAAAAACTCATAGAGGAAAAGAGTACAATATGATGTTTTGAACAGGTTATAATTTCAAGAGAAGTCTCCCCCTGAACCTTGCAATTCTCAAAGTCATCGCATACCAAACTTAACAACACATTGTGAAATGTGAAAATTAGTAGGGACTTTGTGAATAAATCTTGTGGAGTTATCACATGATTTAGTTTGCAAGGTGTTTTTCTCCTCACTTTGGTGAGAATAAAACATTTCTGGAAGGCAATATAGTGATATTGCTCTTATGTAACCTGTTGACATCCAAGCAACACAAGTTGCATTATCTTTGAAGATAATGGCTGGCGATTCGATAGAATCAAAGTGATCATTCAATAAAGCTATACATGTTCATGTAATACTTCAGAACGAGGAGTGGAAGTAGCCACTAGAGTCGAGTTTAATGACCCTCATGAGAACTTTACCACTAACATCAGCATGTGATCTGGCATTATAGGGATTAAATAGCCAGTACTTTCATACTCCACATGATCATTTCTTAATTTACATGATGATAAATCAAGATCCTGCTTTGTGCCATATAGATATCTGTGGATATCCTCTTTGACTCCCACCTTTAGGTGTATAGAAGTTGCGCTTTTTCGAGCTATAGCAAGTATCTGCAAATGCAATATCAGGCCTGTTGCGATATGCAAGATACATAAGCGCTTTGATGGCACTGAGGTTATTATCCCAAAGATCAAAAATGGATGTTGATCTATGTTTAGGGATTGAATGACGATCAGTGTTGTAGTATGATTGTCCAATATTATTTGGATATTGGTATACAATATCAATTGGATATTGGAAGACTGATGTGTGTGCTTAAGTTGTAGACTTAAACATAATTTGGTTTTACCCAAATCTTTCATCTCAGATTTCGTCTTATACGATGATTTCCTATTTTGATATGTTCATATGAGATGTATAAAACCAATTAGGTTTTAAGTATGAACACATAGGTGCAATCATCATAATGAGAGATATCCTTCTGTGGAAGGAACTCACCTAGTCAGTTGTACCACAAACAACTTAACTATTTCAAGTCATGGAGTGACTTGAGTTATACACAATGTGTGTTGCGATTTATGTTTTGATTCAGAATACAAAGTCCATTGGGACTTATAATCCGAATCTATCCAAATCAATTTTGATCTGCCAATTATCGGTGTAGGAACATAATTTCCACACATACCAATGGGTATGTTATGCTAGGTCTCTGCGTGAAACCATGTGCTACAAGCTCTCACTATTTCACCACCACATGGATTTTGAAAATCCATGATATTTCCATGAAGAAAGTATTGTGATGAGGAGTCATTACTGAAGTAAAGACTTCTCACTAGGGAGTGAAAGCAGTTCTCCTTAATTGCCACCTTTGGTTGACTAAAATGTGAGTGGTTGAACACTCTGCCTAGGATTTTTGGTCTGGATCCAGATAAGGTGCATGACAATTTTTGAGGAGTATGTCGACAATTTGTAGTCTTTTGTATGATTGATTCAATGGAACCAATTTTAGCATGTGGAAATATTGACCCTTGTGAACTCTATGTCATTTCCCGTAATAACAGAGTTAGGGCGTTCCAATGACCCAGCGCCTAAAGTTGTGCACAAGTTATGCTGGGCTTCTGGATGTTGAACATCCATAGGCTTTGGATAGTAAATATCCATAACGTGTCTATCAACTTGATGTTGATATGCATGTATTGTCTTGGAGAATTATCTCCCCCTGATCCGAGAATGCTTGCAAGAAGTTGTATCCCATGTGGCCATACTTCTCCCCCTCTTATCCAGATTCAGGAGTTGAGTGGTTTTGTTAGGTACCTCCACTCTTTTTGGCACATTGAACGGGAATCAGATTTGGTGACAACTTTATGACAAGTAAATGCATTTGGCAGACTATTTGCAATGTGTTGCAAATATAAGATATTCTGGACTGTTGGTTCAGATTCTTTGGTACGTGGATATGAGGATCGAACATCATTGATGATATTCTCTTTGTGATTCCTGGCATTCCATGTGTGGTAAGTGTCTCCCCCTAATGTCTGGAATCTTCCTCAAAGATGTACTCAGCATACAGACATTGAGTGAATCCCTAATTGGAGATCTGAGGTATTATTGAATGACAGATAACAATACCTTGTGGCGATCTCCAAAATGTCCATTGATGTACGCTGCGGTGGTGATATCGGTACGTGCAAAACGTTACCGATTCGCAGATGGGAAATATGTTGGCTACAAGGCCAAATTTCCACGTACGAACTGCAACGGAGGGAGCTGTATGATTGCAGTTTTATGGATTTGGAGTTATATGCGTTGTGTAAATCTGCATGTTACCAGCTAGATGTTGGTAAATTGCAATTCTATTTTGGGTCATCAAACAACAAACTTAATTCTCTCAATGAGAGATTTACTTTGACCATTATGTGTATGAACATAAGATACTTAATGATGTGGTCCCTAAAACCAAACAATTCCATTTACATGGATTGGATCCCGCGTCCAGGATCGTTTGCTCTAAATTAAAGAATTTGAACAATGAGTTTGGTAGATTTGTGGTACCTTATGAGTAAGGCGCACAATTAGGACAACATTGTAAATGCATAGATTTGCATTACATAGTATCATTATGGTCCATAAAATGGCAAATAGAGTCACATATATGATCTTGAATTTCTCCAAGAAATTATGTAACTCATATTGATTTTGTGACCAATAGAATTGATAATAATTTGCTCATCATTCTAAATATAGAATGATCCAAGACAAATATGTCCAATCTTGATGGGATCAAGAGAGAAAATTATTTTGTACGCAACAGGTATAATGAGATTGATGTATGTAGAATACACCCCAAATGATGTGGAAAGAATTTGTACAATTATATAGTTTTCATATATGTTGTATCTAAGACGAGTGAAAGATTTTCATCATCACTCCTTAGTATTGGGTTCCCATTTGGAAACCATGCAACTGAATACATGAAAAATATCATGTGGTATTTATAGAATCAGGATACATTGATGCATCCACGATTAATTTGAATACCCATGGAGAGGTTGTAATCTCTCATAATTGTGTTAGCGGTACAATGGTCCACTAAACAAGATTCTTTTCCACCTGGTTAAGTCTCATATGATTCTATATAGAGTTTTGCAATATTCCTAAATGAATTTGCACTCATATAGAATATGTATACCATGTATGTGGTACATGATATTTTTGATGATGGACAACATACTACATGTGGTAGTATGACTTTAGGCTAATAATATCTCCAATGAAAATATGGAGACATTCTGCAAGCGTTCGCTTGTTGAGTGAACTCCAAATTATTCCAAAGAACTCGCTTGCCTCCAATGAGTTGGAGGTATAATTGAGCCAAATATTTGATTTGGCGTTTCTGTGTACATGGATTGTACAATCACATTTTGTGAAAATGTGAGATTTGTCACACATGATCACTTTTCTAAATGAAAAATGATATTTGCATTTATGAGAATCCATTATGTTGCAATGTCATGGATCAAAGATCTTTGATAAATGAATGAATGAACAATCATTTATAATTTGGCCAATGCCACATCCTTTGTTAAAACCCCGACGAAGGACTTGTAAAAGGTAGATGGATCTCACTCTTTGAACACTCAGATTTGAAAAATTCAAGTGCATGAGTTGCATACAAAATGCATGAATGCAAAGTGTGGCAATATCCAGAATGGATTGAGCATTTGATTTGGGGTGGAGCAGACATAGTTGTCATGCCTTATACCCCAGTGATATTGTTGATATTTTAATGCTCGTGGTAGGAAAATAAATTCCATCCATTGCGAGGTTGGAAATATTTCGAACTGGAAATATTAGCCATGTCCAACATGAGTTTATCATGTATGAATTTACTTGGATAGTAAATAGTATAGCAATAAAGGCAAAATTTTGGGATTCAAGGTGAAACTTGATTATAGACTGACCATTCTATAAAGACAGGCGACAAGGTTGTTGCTAATGTTTTGAATTCTATTCCTGTGGGAATAGATGATATAAAATTGCCAAAACATAGGCTCTGTATGTGATAGGAGTCACCCAAAATAATGCACACTAAAGATTGCTATTTATTTAAGTAAATTATCACTTAAATAACTTCATATTCAAGATGTGTCTTGAATTGGTATATGCAAATATTGTGAATTCAAGATGAGTCTTGAATCACGTGTAGTGTTTACCTCATATTTTATAGGTGATAGAAAATCACCGGTAACATCACTGTGTATAGTAATTATTGCCAAAAAATAGTCTCAATCATTATATATTAGCATGTTGGCACATAGAAGGTACAAACCAGATTGGTGACCTTGTAGTAGGGGAGCATAATCTGCAAATATGTGTATTTGCAGTAGATGTCATCCCACTACCTATGCATTGCTAATAATAATATAGGTTGATCACACTTTGAAGGTAGTCGAATGTTATGAACATGACATAAACCTTATTGGGTGAATCAACTCAGAGGTAGTCACTATGTTTTTAGAAACATGGTGTAGACCTCGAATTATGAGAGCATTATTTTGAAAGTAAACACCCTGTATGGTGTAAACCTTATGTAATTCATATTTAGATTGGGTAAAGCATACGAGGATAGTCACTATGTGATGGACATAGTGTAGATCCTGCAGTAGTATTGAGATACTAGCTTGTACATGGCCAATCTAAAAGATGAATATTGGCAATCACTTCTAGGTGTAGACCCTTTTGTAGTTCATATTCAAAGTTAGTTTACACAAGGAGATGAAAATCCCATGATAGTACTGTGGTACACCTTGTGCATGACCAATTTTAAAAAATAAACAAAAGTTGTCACCATGAAGGTGAAGGTCATTTGTTCTAAAATGTCATATTGGTATACACGTTGAGGATAATCACTATGTGTAGCATAGTGTAGATCCCGCAGTAGTACTATGGTACTACCTTGTGTATGACCAATATGCAAATTTCAGAAAATAAATATACACAAAGGATGAGGTAATCACATTATTATTTGCATAAAATAAATTAAGCGCTTGAAACTTAAAACATATAAGTAAATACGCTTAATTAAAATGCAAAATATAAATTGTGTATTAAATAAATTGCATATAATGTAAATTGCGTAAAAATAAATTACACAAATAAAGTGGAATGTATTGTTATTGGGAATGTCATTGGACAACACTTTGAACAATATATTCAACACATGTGGTACATGTTATTGGGAATTGCCATGGGCAAACACTTTGAACATGTATAGTATACGTAAAATATACATGAAGGTGGCTGCGCTGTGGGCTAAAACAGCATAGGAATTAGCCTAAAAACGCAATTTGGATCCACCTGACCCAAGTTAAGAGCTCGCAGGCTCCAACCTGGGCCTGGGCCTGGGCCTGGGCCTGGGCCGGCCATTCGGCCCAACAGAGGGGTGGGGTGCGCCCCAAATATAAGTGGGGCGGTTAGGGTTTGCAAACCCTAACCGCCACCTCCTGTACCCGCCGCCGCCGCCAGGAGCCTGGTGGTCAGCCGCCGCCGGGCCGCGAGGGGGCCGGCCGCTGGAGCCGCCCGCTGCAGCTGCCGGCTAGGGGACGCGGCCAAGCCGCGCACGGGGCATGGCCGAGGCAGGGCCGCTCGCCGCACGGCCACCGGCCAGAGGCGCGGTGGAGCTGCGCGTGGGGCATGGCCATGCGAGGGCCGCCCGCGGCTGGGGCGCGGAGGCCGCGAGGCTGCTGCCGGGCTGGAGGCCGCGGCACGCAGGCACGGGCCGCGGCTGGCCGGAGCCACTCGCCGCCCTGCCAGCCGAAGTCGCCCGCTGCCGAGGGCCGTCTGCCAGCGCAGCCGCCAGGCCCTGGAGGGCCGGTCGCCGCTGCCGCTTAGGAGAGGCCATCGTCGCCGCTTGTTTGTCGGCTGCTGGCCTCCGAGAGCGTGCCGCGAGGGCCGCTGTCAGCCATGGGTGCCGCGAGGGCCACGTGCGTGCCACCCGCCGCGAGCCGCGAGGGCCGTCACAGGCCGCGCGTGTCACCGGGCGCGGGGTGCCTGGGCTTACCCATCGCCGGCTGGAGTCACCGCTGTCCGGGCGCGGGGCCAAGCAGAGCCGTCTGGGCTTGCCCACCGAGGAGCCGAAGGCCCGTGGGGGCACAGGCCGCAAGGGAACGGAGCAGCGAGCCGCCGCGCACATGCTACCTGTCTGGTTTCTTAGGGAGGCAAGCGCATTTCGAATTGGGAACAACATACTCAGTATGTGCATACCGTGAGTTGAGATCTTTTCCAATTAGCACTCTTGTTCGTTGAAGCCGAAGAAAAGAAATTTTCTCCATGCTTTGTTGTGAACCGAGCTGATGGAGACGGCTGATGGAGACGGAGACGGATGATGTATATCGTATCTGTTCCCTTTCTCCTTCGCCGCCATGAACGTGCCGTGGAGGAAGCTACGCCGACCGCAAGGCCTCCACCAAGGAACTGCTCCTCTTCTCCGATGCTCTATCAATTGAGCTATTCTTTTTCCTCTCAGAAAAAGAAAGCGATGAGCGAGGGTGCTGATAACGTGTTGCGAGTAGTAATTGCGAGTAAATGTAAATGAGACACGGGATAATAGAATGAATCATCGAGCTCTTTCATTGATCATTGATACATATTTATATACAATATGGAAGGAGGCTACGGAGGGAAACTTTCCTACGAAGGAACCACGACGCACGTCCCGTGGACGTGGAGAGTTTCCTCCCCGTCAACTAACCACGACTCCGTGGACGTGGGGAGTTTCCCCTATCTACGTGGGGAGGATGAGATCATCGTATACAAGATATTTGTAACACTTATCGTGCGCACTGCGCAGTTAGCTTAAACAAGGAGGCGTACCACATCTACTACTCAGTTGCTAAAAAAAGTCACTATAAGATGTGTGCTTATCAAACTTTTTTAACTTTAACTGAATTTGTAAAAAATATATATAATATTTATATCTTCAAATAAGTTTATCATAAAAACATATTAAAAAATATATCCATTAATACTAATTATATACTATAAATATTAATATTTTGTTATATATATTTGATTAAGTTAAACATTATTAGTTTTTTTTGGAATTTTTTAAAGACGGAGTGAGCCTACCGTTGTTAGCTAAAACTTAAAAACTAATGGTGATGGGTAAAGTTGCGTCAGTTTTAAACTTTTAATATCACAGCACTAGTCTCACCACAAGTGTAATTGGCCCAGTGTATTCATCAAGAACCAGTGTTGAAAACAACTATGATGTAAATATGCAATCTACATGCTTTACTTCAGCTCCAGGAATCGACCGAGCTAAAAACAGGTGACAAGTCGTTTTTAGCACACACAAGCGGCAGATCATCTGATGTTGACTACCTCCTGAACTGACTACCTAAGCAGAAGAACCCCAGAAATAGAGACGAAGAAATCAGAGATGGTTCCAGCAGGGGGGGGAAACGGCTAAAAGATGCGAAAGCGCCAACGAGACTATTTGGCCCATGCAACCGCCTCGATTTCCGATTGGGCGCTCCGATACAGCTCCAGCCTCTTTGCAAGCTTAGCTCTTCGCTCCATGACCTCAGGGTCCTCATCAAGAAGCTTAGAAAGCTGCTTGGTCTGCACAGCAAATGATAGTAAGGTTTGCAAAGACCGTACGTACTATTGCGATCATCACAATAATAGCTAAACACCACGCTTGAACTCAAATGTGGCTAGACGCCACGCTTGTATTCAAATTTCATGATGACAGCGTCTATCAAAACAATTGTTCAGAGTACCATGGGTGAACCAGTAAACCGTGAACACAGACAAGCAACATGGCACTTCAGCTTCAAGAACTAATGCAAGGTGCAGAAATAACTCACCTCTCTTGCTCCCAACTCCGTAAAGAAGTGATCGAGTAGTGAGCACTTGGCCTCACGGACTTGGCAATAAACGATAGATTTGGGGATGGAGTTCCTCAAGGTTGAGCATACCATGTTCACATATGCCTGTACATTACTACCTGTAAGATAGCAAGAACAATTTGATGTTATGCTGTAAATAATCATGCAATTAAGTTATTTCCAAGAAAATTAAACAGCATCGGTCAGTTGCACAAAACTATTTTTGAAATACAAGTCATGCATTGAGAAATTGATATAATAATTCGTAATCGACGGTAAATTGTTTAAGAGTAGCGGAAATTGCTTAAATAACTTTGGGGACCTTACCAATTCGTCTGAGGTAAGAATCGTTGTATCTATCAAAGATGGAGTGTGTTGGATTTCCTCCCTTCTCAACATCCTGAGGAAGCTTCCTAAAGAAATCTACAGTTAAATAGCTGCACTCCATATCAACAAGCATCAATGTATTTTTCTTGCTCTCCTCCCGCATTCTTTCCAGTGCTTTAAAAGCTGCACTGCATACTTCCACACGAAGAGTTGGAAACTGCTTCAACTCCTACACGAACGCAGTCAAACTTAACTTCAGTTCTAAGTGAAGTTACCATTCAGGAAATTCTTATTCTGATTAACACTTCCCATCACTTTTATTGCTATATTCTACACTAAAGTATATCCTTGAATGATACACAAATGCAGGTTCCTGCATATAGATACATCAAAGCTATCCTGAATTCCTGATAGATGTCTCATAGCATTTTATTTGTAACACTAAAGAAATATAACTGAAATCAAATCAGAACAACGGTCCACCCACCCCTTCCAAAAGATGAAAACAAAAGGACTGCATTAAAACCTACCTCATTACATACACTCACCACACGTGTAAACCATACAAGCAGATTATAAAACCATGTAGGTGCTGAAAAAACAGTTCAATAGACCAAGAAAGAAGAAACCATACATGTGTCTCCTTAACAGCCCTGTGAACTAGCTCCTTGAGTATTGCATGGACCTGCCAAATGCCCATGTGGAAAACTATCATGTTTTGGAACTGAAGGAAAACAGTCATGCCCATAAGGTAATGCTAATGGTTAAATAAGTAAACACCAACTACCTAAACTATTTGGATCAAGAATATTTATATTTATATATAAAGAGTGATGGAGCATAAGTGGTGAATAAAAAATACAAGGATTTGATAAAGAACAAAGGTTTTGCCTTCCTACTATCCCAAACTCAAGAAAATTAAAAAATTTGTGGTACAATAATTAAAACTAGCTATGAAACACTGACCAATGTGGTGTGGGCCCAAACACAAATGATACAAGTCATATTTTCGAAAGTGTGATTGTTCACAGTGCTAGGAATGAAATATTTACAAAGTAAATTCGATTTTGACTTTTTGGACATATATTGTGAAGCATTTCAGGGCACATGACTATTAGAAATAATTAGATAACTGCAAGAGATGGTGCAGAAAACTCATTAAAATGTGAATTATTGAGCATATATGCACAGCATACCGCGTCAACAGCTGCCACAGCTGGACCCTTGACACTAACTAGGCAGGACTCTATTAGACGCCGGTATCCTTGCTCTGGAGCTATCAAGTGTGGTTGGTATCCATCAGCTTGTGTTATAAGTTTCTTTACATTTTCCATTGTAAGATGTTTTTCAAATTGCAACCGTTTAAGAGCCACTGGAAATTGGTTGTCAAAGACATAGTAGATCTTCTCACCACCAGAACGCCTGTCCAAATAAAAGGAGTAACATAAGTAAAAAATTATGTGGACAACCTTGCAGAAGAATATGAAATTCTGTAAGAAAGGAGGAAAAGAAGTTTAATTTCCTTTGGATAAATCAATGGAATGATTATGTAAAAATTGTTTTTATGGATTATGATTATAGTAGTACGGGCAGCTGAGAAACAGCACACATGCAAGCAGATTTTTAGCACTCCTATGAAGAAAATATTTCTTAAACATAACTAATTTGGCAGGCAAATATACAATTATTGAAATGGCAACCGATGAAGAAAATATTTCTTAAACATAACTAATTTGGCAGGCAAATAAATTATTGAAATGTGCAGTTAAATACCTGTTCTTACCGCAATGTCTGTGGATGCCTGGTAAAATCTAATGGATAATATAATAATGTCACATTCATATAGGTGATAAATTCCAATTTGTATAAACTTGGAATAAAATATTGTAGCTCATGTTCAGGCACCCAAGCATATCTGAAAAACTGCAACAAGTCTCCTGTACCATTTTGAACATGAGGAGCTATCGTTGGTATAACAGTTTCACAGTTCAGACCCTACACTATATACAGAACTCGCAGTAAAGCAGCTAGGAACGCTATATGTTGCAAGGGAATATTTTCCATGCGATAGCAAAAATATATATGTTACAACAAAAGACTGTTTTCCACCAGGATGGATATCTTACATCCATACTAGCAAACAAAAACTTCTCAAAATTTTGAAAGTAGTACTCAATGGAATATCTCAAAAGACATAATGAACAGAAAGCTATATGTTTGAAACATACGCTCCATCTAGATGCTCCTTGTAGATACTGTCAAACATGCGGCATATTTCCATAATAGTGTACAGCTTTCCCTGCATATCAGGAAGAAGTGTAATCAATATACTTGTAGGCGACCTGAAAGACTAGCTGCAGAACAGTTGTTGTGCATGTAATTGTGGCTAGTGAGAACATGCCTTATGCTAGCTAGAACCATAAAACAAGAAAACCATGAATGTGTTACAGTCTTACAGAGTGGTGCATACAATCTGAATGGACATGACAAATGCATATCAGCAATATAAGCTAAGTCTAGCTGGCATAAACAAATTATAATGCCGTATCATAGTAATTAGTAAAAGACTCATCATGTGTGCCATGAATGGGAAAAACTAAATTTGGTGGCTAAAGAAGTTTCAAAGGATAAACATCACATATGTACATCAATAAGATGATGAAGTGGCATCTATTCATAGACTGATAACGCGTAGAAGTCTTACTCCAGCATCTGCAGCAATGGGTTTTCCAAGACGACAAAATTCACTTTCTAGCTCTGCAGTGGCCTTGGTTATTAGAGACTGGATCCCTGGAATTCTTGATTTAATCACAGATTCCAAATGCTGCAGGATGATGGCTAGTAAACAATCATGGTGGTCATCAAGACAAATAATTAAATAGGATTGCGCATATCCAGACATCACAAATAAATCATGTGGCATACCTTTGAAAGCATCTTTGCTAAGTGCTCTGATCCCATTCTGTGTGCAAGGTGTTTATATTCTGGTAGACTTGCAAAATATTCACGCTCTCTAATCCTAGCAGCAATCATGTCTACGTTCTTGTTTATATCTTATTCTAGTATCTACAAAGCACACCTCAATTAAAATCAGGACACATATGTTACTATACAATAAATTACAGTTAGTAGTTCGCTTCCTTGATAAGAAGCTTTGACTAATAGATCAGTGCATATCGCACGTGTTAGTTAATATTTTTGGGACAGAATCACACATCACAGAGTAGGGAAACAACCTCATCGTTCATGATCAACTGTTGTGAAATACAAATATGAACTTACATCAACTGCATCCGTGCCCTTGTCCATTAAGTCAATTTTTGTAAGCACGCCAAAGGTCCTTTCACCTAATTAAATTCACCAAAGTTAGTATACGATTAAAAATTCAGATGGTTCTTTTCATGTTAGTCTATTTAGGTCTATGGAGTTAATTTATCAAATTACATGAATTTTTTTACGCATCAATTAAAGATTACAGACATAATCTGAAATCACATTATCTTTGAAGATACTCGAAAACCACACTGCTCATCACATTCTCCATTAAGTTTCCAGCTGTATTATACCTTTTGGGTCAACTTCACGTGAAATCTTTATTGCATCAGAAGTTGCAAGATCCTGATTGGCTGGAGAAATTGCAAGAATGATGCAATTGGGCTAGAAAAAAAAATGAACCGTTGTTATGCATAACATTTGTGCACAGGTACTTGCATATAAATGACAGTTCAAGTATAACCTTTCCAAAAGAGAAAAGAATATAGCAGAACACAAAGATCGCTGTAAATGTAGACTGGTGCATACTAAAATATAGAGGGAAAACAGGATTGATATCCTGGACCAAAATCTCAGTTTGTGCATGATTACCAGTCACCACTTAATTCAGTTGAAAGTAGAAGTCATGGTCATAATAATAAGGAAAAGAATGTGCATGGGTTTTTATAAAGTACCTTCTCAATGAACGAGCGAACCATGTTTTCAATTTCATGCACGATACTATCAGGTTGTCCCTCTATTATCAGAACATATAACTGCAAGTTAGTAACACAAACTACTGCAACAGGAATAAAGGATACTATATCTCAACATTTAGAATGACTTACCAACAGCTACCTTAGTAAGCCCAGGGAGGTCAATAAGAGTAAGGTTAACAACTGCAATGGGTAAAAATATTTAGAAGGAAATGGGAGGTAAATTAGGCAGAATGTCATCAAATATAACGAAAATATAAACAGGGTATTGGATTTTACAACCACCAGCAATCCTAACCCAAAGTTTCTTACAGCAAAAGATGGACGTCAGCATCTATCTATAGTCTATACAGCATTTTCTCAGCACGGTTTTTTTCTTAATGTAATGGCAGGAGCTCTGCCTTTCAATTAAGATAGGGAATACATGGTTTATGTACAAAGAGACTCAAGCCCTGAGGCTTGCGAGCACAAACACATTACAGATTTCTTGCTCTGGACTAAAGCTGAACAATGGAGAGGTGGTAAAGCAATAATGGCAAACAGTATAAACTCAACCAACGCATTGCCAGGATTGTGGTCTTACCATTTGGGGAATATATGCTCAGATAAATGGGAACAGTTGATATTTGCTTTGTGCGGCCAGTTTCTCGGTCAGTTTCATCTGCAATCTCCTTCCTCACTAGAGCTGTAAAAGCATGAGTGTATCAGTTATGACCTTTTACATTTTATTACTCTTACATTTTATTACTGTTACAATTTCATCATGCATGCGTAACTAAGACAGACTAGAATATGCACTTCTCATTAAATATACAATTCAATCCATATTTAAGGAAACAAGATAATACCACTAAAGCTGTACAGCAACATGAGTGAGCAAACCTAACCCTGCAGCATTAGCTCGAGACAATATTTGAGGCAACAGAGTGCCATGAGGTTCAATTTGCATCAAGACATTATCATACAATGTTGTTCCGTATTGCAGTTGCATTATCTACGAATTGGTCCTTAAGTTCAGATGATCAAAACATACCCAAGCAATGATTGACTAATTGAGCATAGGATTTACCAAAATCTGTGAATCTTTTTTTCTTAAGGTGCATGAATTCTGCATATTCTCCTGCCCCATCAATCCTGTGGAGTTGCAGAACCAGTGGACGCCTTGTAACAATTCCTGAAGAATTCCAGCATCACAAAATTGGACAGAAGGGCTTATTATAGTGCTAAGGTTTTTTGGGAAGATTGTAACCGTGAAATCACTGTACCTGAACCTCGAGGTAGGAAATCCTTCCCGACGACACTCTCCAACACCGAGGATTTACCTGAACTCTGTCACACTCACACGTAACGCGATGGAAGTATTGGCATTTCAAAACCCACATTGGTAGTTAAATTCCAAAATTTTGAAATTCGGAACAACTATGAAAGTATGAAGTTGAACTATCCTCCTCGCAAATATGATTAGTAAGTAGCAACTACTAAGCGGCCATAAAAAACAAAAAAAAAACTAGGGTTCCACACCACATATGTATCCAAAACCCAAGCATGTTCAGGAGGAAAAAAAACGCGTCGAAGAACAAAGAACCAATAAAAAGGAAAAGAAATTAAAAAGAAAATACAAGGCAAATGCGAGATCGCGCGCTGGTCACCTGGCCGCCGACGACGGCGATAGTCGGCAGCGAGTCCCATAGTGTGGGGAGCGCGCTACCTTCGCCGTGGTCGCCGAGGGCGGTGCACGCGCGCTGAAGTTTGTTGACGAGAGAGATGAGGTTCTCCATGGGCTCCACTCCGGAAACCCTAGGCGGCCGTGGCCCTGAGCGCGTTCGATTGTTGAAGAGACGCCAATTGCTCGCGAGGATGCGTGGCAGTGCGCAGCGCGGGTGTGTTCGATCGTGCGCGATGCACACGCGAGGTGACGGGCATTCGTGCCAGTCAGGAGCTGTTTGGTTTTTGTGCGCTCCGACGTTTTCGCATGAGAGGGGTTGCCTCGACTCGAAGTTTTGACCAGGTGCCACGTGTCTTTCTTCTAAAGGTCACGGTCGAGAAGAGTTTTAGAGGGGAAGTATATTATGGCCCCGTTTGGTAGGGCTTCTCCACTCGCTTTGAAAGCCGTTTGGAGCCATTTTATGCTAAACGAAGTAAAATAAAATGGTTTCATGCAGAAAGCCCCTTAAATCGTGCTCTCACAGAGGTTTGAGGTGGGATGAAGCCAAAAATTCCGGCTTCACATCATCCTACGTGACGTTCTTTGAGAGCATGTTTTAAGAAACTTTATATATGAGTTGTTGTGAGTTTTTTTTTTGTCAAACACCTTTTTCCAAAACAGCTTCACCCATGAAGTTGTTTTATCCTTCCTCTCACAAAACTATAAACTGAGATGAAGCTGAAAAAAGTAGTTTTTCATAGCTTACACTTTCATTTCTCTCTCAACCACGCATGAAGTTATTGGTAAAGTTGTTTTGTCAAATACTTTCTAAAACAGCTCAGCTTCATCTAGGAAGTTGCTCATGAAGCTATTTTCTAAAAAAAAAACAGCTTTCACTGGTGAAGCTGAGCTGTACCAAATAGGCCCTATGTTTGCTCGCTCGCTAGCTACTATGTGTGACAGATATTAGGCATAAATTGGTCTCATGCTTTGTTCAGTTGACAAAAAAAATATTGCATAGTGATACTGTAGCACTTTCGTTGTTATTTGATAAACTTTGTCTAAATATAGACTAACTAGGCTCAAAATATTCGTCTCGATATTTACAGACTAAAAGTATAATTAGTTATTTTTTTATCTACATTTAATGTTTCATGCATACGTCTAAAATTTGATGTGACAGGTATTGTGCAAAAAAAAAAAAAAAATGGGTGGGGAACTGAACGTGGCCTGTGCCTGTGGTATCGCTATGCTTGTGAAAGGAACACACTATGGCCTCGATCCGTCTCTCTCCTCCGAAGGCTAAGTGCCGTTCGGTCATTTTATATTAGACTAGATAGCGTGCCCGTGCGTTGCTACGGGACAACAAAAATATTATACTAAAAACACATAGATCGCACGATAAAATAACAATACTATCGACCAAAGATCCAAGTTCTAAAAAGTAATTAATCATTTAACATAGCAGCTCAATTTTCAGGCAGAAAAAATTAAGATAGCAAAAAGCAAGGATTGAGTCACAACCCACTTGGTCAGTCTTGTTGCTAATTTACATTACAGTTGAGGGAGCCCTCATGCTTTTTCCAGTGCCATAATGTGTCTTGGCAAACACTGAAAAACTTGGTGCAGAGAGGATTGATCAAAGGATGTCACCTTGGCTCAGACGCTCAACATCTTGTTGTATGGGGCAGCACCTGCATATGGAAGGCCCCAGCTTCTGGTGCTCAACTCGGCCAAGTACTGGCTACAGAAAAAGATGGCAATTACCAAAGCTATGATAGTATCACCAATCAATAAAACCAAATAAGAAAAAGGGGCAAAGAAGCAATCTTGGCATTGGTAAGAAATATTTTGTCCACTCTAAGGTGTATGTCGCACCAAGTTTTGTTTCACTCTTTATTCTTTTTAGTTTTGCAAGTCTAATGAAAATCTGGAGAGAAGAAGATAGCGTGCATCTATAAGTAGAAAGCCATCCCCTAAAAGTTGTCAAAACTTAACTTGACATCACAAAGAATATTTTGTCTGCTAGGACCTTGCTAAATGGTTTGGAAACACATTGATTTCTTCATTAGACTTTGACTTCTTCATCAGCCCTTTCCAACATTGATTTCAGATCATTAGACTTTGACTTTTTCATCTTTTTGAAAGAAAATGCCACTGCCTACAAGGAACCAAATGCACATCTATGAATTTTGCAATTGGCAATGACCTTTGACAGAATATAGCAGACTAAAGGGCTTCAAACTTCGATTACCTCTAAACGAGCTGTCGGGAACATGTTGTTGGTGGCCTCAATGATTAATCCCTACGAAGAACGTCCGATACAGTTAGCCATTCATGGATAGGAAATAGAAGGTGCTGGTTTGCTTCTTGTGGATGGCTGAAAGTCGAACACAAGATAATTAATAAAAATAAGGTGCAATTGTGCATATATTTAGTATAATCCTTAGTTGAATATATTCATGCTTAGTTAAATATATCCATGCATCACCGCATTGCAATCTTTGTCCCTATGGAGGAACCCAGAATTTAATTTCCATGGATCAGGAGGTTCACAATTCAGCTAATGCTATGATTTATGAGGACCAAATCAAAACCAATCCATGTGACCATACTTATGGCCAAAAGAATTTGCCATTGCAACGGTATATGAAGCAGAATGAAATAACATGTATGTTGCTTTGTCAATGGTGCATTTCCCCCCACATGGACTGTGGTAGAACATGAGTAGAAATTAGAGGAAAGCATGTTATCTATCTTACCACAAACCCAGCGTCTTTTACGGCTTGAAGACATTGTTGAGTGCTTCTAATATAGACACTAAACATTTATTTTGCTCTGACAAATCAAAAAGGGAACCATCCCCTCGAACAAATCTGAAATAGTGGCATGTCAGAATCTCACCTTACCTGCCCATCCACCTGGCGGTGGCGGCGGTGGCACTCATCCCGGTGGCATCCGATGGCTTATAGTCCAGCCACCCCTCAGAGAGCCACCTTGAGATGCCCTTATGGGTGTAGCCGATCTCAGCGCTCTTGCGGACATTGGCCTGCGCAGCGTGAAAAAAAATTCACAACCTACAAGACCACGATGGCGAGTTTCACAGCTTAGAAACATTAAAACAAATGACTAATGGTCCATAGCTACAGAAAGCAGTCGAAGCTGCCATTGTCCACCTGTATTAAAATCCTATTTCTTAGGCTAGAAACTGCAGTGCATAGTGGAAGTTGACTAAGAAAACATCAAAATGACAAATGATATGAGTACATTAGCAACACTTATTTCCACCATGATCTTTGATGACTAAACTATAGATAGCTTGCTACTTTCAATTAAACTATGATGGATACTTCAAACAAACATGACATCATTTGTTTAAAACATCAGGTCAACGGTGTTTGACGCTCAATCCCTAGGCATTGAGGGGAGATTGTGAGTGATTTGGTTCACAATTCCTACAGAAATTCTCTAACAGCCAAGAAATAAATTTGTGATGTCAACTGAACATGCATAAATAGTAGAGGCTTAAGTCCTTGCTATTGGAGAGAAAACGTATATCCATAAGAAACAAGAAGCTGGACTGATGCCAATATGCCATAAAACATATTTTTGAGTAAAAAAGAATCATGCCAATTATCCAGTCACATGTGAGTAAAATTCATTTGAGAATTCAACTACAAATGGAGTACCAATATCTGTAGGACAGCGCTGGAAACAAATGCCTTGATGAGCATGTTGCAAGCATAGTACTAATGGATCAAGTGCCACAAACCATTGATGTCATGCATCCGTGGAATTTGCAATGGTTAAATAAAGGCAATTGAGCTAATACAGTTGCTATCAAACTTTCCTATATACTGAAATTTGAATTTAGAAAGGCAAGAGACGGACAAAATAAGACTACAATGAGATGGAGCAGTTCCATCCACTCCTCATAGCTGCCTCGCCACCTGCAATAAGACCACTCTTAACAACAGTTATGAATTGACAAAAGATGACATAGCATACATCCCAGTTTGCAATTGTACCGTGCTAGACATCTTGCATTACAGTAGCAGCATATAAAATCCATTAAATATTAACAAACAAAAAAAACTCTAGGAGGAAGACGGAGAAGGAGAGGAAGGGGGAACCGAGCACAAGCACCATCGGCCAGAGGAAGAGGTGATGTACTGTGGACACCCGGTCCATTCGCCGGCAAGGCTGGCCACAGATTAGATCCAGCACCATGGGAGGGGAAGAGCCAGCGCACCAAGCAGATGCCCCAGTAGGTCCGGCCACCGAGAAGATCCTCTACCAGGCCACCCAGGCTGGCCACTGAGGCACCGTGAGAGGCGGAGCGCCTCGCAAGATGGAGCGGGAGAGGGTGTGGGGCCGGGCTGGCTGCGCCGGTGTCGTCGTGGCTACCAGCGATGGCGTCGCGAACTCAGGGAAGGGGCGCCCTGCTCCCTGATCGTGTCCGCGCCGAGTTCGTCATCGACCTCGGTCGTGCCTCTGACTTCGTCTTCGCCTTCGCCTTCGCCACCGGGGACCAGGGCGCCGAGCTGCCGGACTACCTCGTCCGCTCGCTCCACACCGTCATCTCCACTTCGCCGTCGGGGACCCGGGCGGCGTGCGTGGGGTGGCGCCCGGGCGGCAGGGTGCGGCGGCGTCCGGGAGAGGGCGCGGGTGTTGAGCGAGAGAGAGAGGCGAGTGGCGAGGTGGTGGTCGTGCCGGGTGGAGGGAAGGGCGACCTCGGTCGTGACCGGGCGATGGTTTCGCTAGCCCCGTGGGAGATCGCCGGGTAGGGAGGAGCGGGGCGATTACGATATCGTTTAGGTCTTTTTAGCGGTACAAATTAAGAATAATTTTAGCTCTTCTAGCGACGGATCTAAAAGAAAATATTAGAGATCCAAACAACTTTAGCCTTAGGTGACGTTTGGATACAGCTAGAGATAGGGAAAGGGAAATTGAGGAGGATACGCATGAGTAGGTTAAGGATGAGCATATGAAGATTTTACCATTTCCCACGTTTGGCTTCTTTTGGAATGGGTTTCGGTTATATGGTGGGGCCCATAAAATAAAAGAAAGGGGCTTCCTTCGGGTGACCTCCCTGACAGCTCCGTCTCCAAAGCTTTTTTTGCTCGAATCTATCCCACCGTAGCCCACCTTCCCCACTGGGATAGATTTGGTGGGATAGGAGGCCATTTTATCCCAAACCCAAACCCACTTCATATCCCAGATCAACAAACCAAACAAGGGTTATATTGCTATTGGGTTATCATATCCCTTTCCCACCCCATATTTCCATATATCCAAACGCCACCTTAGTATATGTACAACAACCTATGGCAAAAATTTATAGTGGGACTTAAAGGGCTCAATAGATTCAGCTCTATCGCTAGAGGACTAGAAACTCACCCGTCCTATCGCTAGGATAGTTGAATATCAAATTAGTCTCATTAAATTATGCGTTTAGGCCTTGTTTATTTGAATGTGTCGTTAGAGTGACTCATTAAATTGTGCGTTTAGGCCTTGTGCGTGTCTCGTTCAAATATAATGAGACACGCAAAAACTTTTCAGAGAGGAACTAAACAAGACCTTATATTTGAATGTCTTCAGTCGAAAAAACACAATTTGATAAATTGATAGAGGTGTTTCTTGTTAGAGTGCAACTTAGTCTCACGAATTCTCCTGGTGCACTCATTGTCGTAACATATTATATTCTTTAAATCAATTAATTAAGGCCCCGTTTGGTACAACTCAACTTCTGTAGTGGAGTTGTTGTTTTTAGAAAATAGCTTTATGAGCAAATTTTTAGGTAAAACTAAGATGTTTTGGAAAAAGTGTTTGTCAAAATAGCTTTACCAATAACTTTATACATGGTTAAGAGAGAAATAAGAGTGTAAGCTGCGAAAAACTATTTTTTTAGTTTCATCTCATCTAATGCTTTTATGAGAAGGGGAATAAAATAACTTCATGAGTAAAAATGTTTTGGAAAAAAAGTGTTTGACAAAAAAAAACAGCTTACAACAGTTCACGAAGCTGTTGTGGGTTATAGCAAATAGACCCTAACAAAGGAAAGCAAATTGTTCTCAATATTTGAAATGAATTAAAACGTCTTCTTTCGTTGTAACCCATTTTGATTTGTGAATGAGATCCATATGTGTCGTTTTTGTTTTTTGTTTCTTTCTCGTTGTTTTAGAGAGAGAACCGCCACAATGGTTGCAGGTGCTAAATGAGTTGGGAAAGGACGCCAGGCCAAAGTGGGTACGGACAACGCCAGGCCAAAGTGGGTACATAGTGACTCGTATTTTTTACATGTATTTTAGGATCTAAGATATTATTCTTTTAGGTGAGCGGTATGTCCAATAATAACAAGGCTCTGTGGTAATTTAAAAAAATCTTAAGACCTACCGATTTAGTATTTTTGAGGTTTTTATAGAGATTATTTGTGTATCTAGCTATGTTTTGTATACTTTATTATCTACTCCATCTATCCCACAAAAAATATCGTTATGAGATTTATATTGGTTAAACTTTTTTAAGTTTGACTAGATTTATAGAAAATATTAATAACATTTATATCTCTAAATATATTTATTATGAAAATATATCCAATGCTCTAGCTACTGACTATTTATGTACGATAAATACTAATATTTTCTTTTATATATTTGGTTAAGGTTGAAAATATTTGATTTCTCTGAGAATGACATTTTTTATTGAACAAAACACAAGATATTAATAGACTTATATGACTATAATTTTGTTATATTCTACTTCTCAACATAAATAAAGATTGCAATATTATTAGTAGTAAACAAAAATATTACAAAATGTTGGCTCCGCCAGACCGCCACTGCTCAAGGGCAAGGAGGGCACCGAGTAAGTTCGAGTCCAGGCGCTTCGTGAACCGCACGCTCAGCCTGTTACGGGCGACGCCCGGCATACATGTGAGCTTCTCTACCACGCACGTCCTCTTTGATCACAGCAGACCAGTGGGGAAGATCCCTTCTTGTTCTTGTTGTTGTTCACAGCTAACACAGTTTGGTGGTACTGGTAGACATTGGCAAGCATGATGGAGTCCAGCAGGGACAACAGCGCGAGATGGGGAAACAAGCTGGGCTAGTACATGCTAATCCCCTTCCACCTGGCCAAGCACGATGATCCCATCGAGTACGTCCGGATTGCGACCAAGGTCGCGCGCAGAAAGAAGAGCTCCATGGAGGCGGTCTTCACCTTCTGGAGCGCGGACATGGTTCTCAAACTTTTCGGCATCAAGGTGCGCTCGGTTTCCTCTCTCGGCGCCGCTGCCGCTGCCGCTGCCGGTGGTGTGACAGAAGAACAAGAACCGAGCATTCTTGCTGTGCGGCGTGCATAGTTCATCACTGAATCAGAAATGAGCATGCTAATCTTGATTCACTGCATCCTGACTGAGTTTGCGAACGAAAATTTGTTTGTGCAGGCAGCAGCTGCGCTCTGCTACGGCATGTTCACGCACACCACCCTGTCCCTCTTCAACATGGTCGGGCCGACGGGACAGGTGCTGTTCTGCGGCAACCCCAACGTCTACATTGCACCGGCACCTACGGGCACCCACATGATGTAGGTTAACTTCTTCCCAGGCAGCATATCCATTCCAGCGTTCATAGTTGTTGTTTTATGGTATATATATAAACTACACGACATCGCTGCTATTTTTCTCCCCGTGTGGCCCTGTCCGTGCGCGATCGGATCTGGATCTGAAGACCATGCAGTGAGTGACATAATCGTGTCGTGTGGTCTGGATGCATGTGTGTGTGTGAGTGCAGGCCTTTGACTGTGCCTTGACTGTGCATTACATGAAGCACAGTTTCCGGATAGCCATCAGCTGCTCGACGATTTTGCCGAGTCCCTCAGGCTCAGGCTCATTCGCAAGGCAGCTTCAGGAAAACCAGGGGAGACGCAGGATGCTGCTTCCACAGTTCCAGTTGAGCATGTGTGTGTGTACGCAAACAGAGGCGGACCCACAGGGTAGGTCAGGTGGTCCACGGCATATCCTGTGGGCCACCTTGTATTCAATACTAGATTATAATTCTTTTATAAATCTCTTTCCTTTATGATGATAAGAGGTCACGTGTTCTAATCTTCTTGCTGCACTTTTTGTTTTTATTTTCCATTTTTCACTTTTGATTTTATTTTCCATCTCCATCAAACCCGTTTTTCTTTTCTATTTTCCACTATTTGTTTTTTTCGGTCTCCATCAAACCCAACTTGAGAGTAGCTTTTAATTTTTGATATTTTACTATCCTCTCTCAATATTAATAACTATATTTGATATATTCCATCCTTTATTTTCTATTTTTTATCCTATGTTATTGTATCCCATGAGACCAAATAAAAATGATATGATTTCAGCATCACTTTATTATTACTTACCAATAGCAATGTACAACGCTGGTTTAAAATTTTATTTTCTTGTCTCCTTTAAAATTTAGTACAAATAATGTACATCTATCATCGTGTAGTCTCGTAGTTACATTTTAAACTATTTATATTTAATTTCAACTATATTTTTCATAGTTTTTAGTTTAATTTTTAAATTTAAGGTTTACCATGTCATTTAATGCATGTGATTTTATCAAATTGAAAATGATTTTGTCAAATTACATAAGAAAATTTTTATTTGGCATACCCTGTGATAAAATCCTAGGTCCGCCACTGTACGCAAAAGCAGAATTTTCAAGCTTTCTTGTCGTGCTGCAGGTTTCTGGTCAGTACAACACTGGACAGAAGCAGCATAGCTGAAGCTGAGGATTTGTTTAGTTCCGAGAAATATTTGGAATTTGCACTGTACCACTTTCGTTGTTATTTAACAAACTTTATCCAAACATAGACCAACTATGCTCAAAAGATTCGTCTCAACATATACAGTAGATACTAAAAGTACAATCAGTTATTTTTTATCTACATTTAATGCTTCATGCATGCAGCTAAAGATTGATGTGACGAGAAATCTAGAAATATTTGGGGAAAGTTGGAGAAACTAAACAAGGCATGACACAACAAACAGAACCGATCATATATTGTGCAGTGCGTGTTATTCTTGCCTCTTCCTTTGTGCGCGTGTGGGTGCGGGCGTTAGAGCATCTCCAATTGTTTGGAAAAACTTTTGGCAAGTGAATTTTTCATGTATCTCCAATAGTTTGGTAAAAATAACATAGAAAAGTAGGCATGGTGAAGTGGCGGCGGATTCCAACTTGGTAAAAATAACATAGAAACGCAGGATAGCAAGTGAAGATTGCCTCCGATTCCAACTTGGAAAAATTTAGCAAGTCATATACCAATCTGTTGGAGAATTTTTTTTCTTCTTTTTCTAATAAAACAAGGATAGCAAGTCATTTTTCCAAACTATTGGAGATGCCCTCAGAGATCTTGTTGGTTGTTGCTGGTCGTGACAAACTTTTTTGGTGGTTTGATAGTACTGCAACAGAGGTTACTTAATCTTTCAACTTGGATAATGCAAGCAACATCAACATGAAGGCAATGAACTTTGGAAGCAAATGATTAATAAGCTTGCATAATTCTTTTTTCTTTTAAGCTAAAACTCGTGCTAGGCTTACGCACGTGGCCCACTTGTAGCTGCAGACCTCCCTTTTGATTTTAGAAACTGAACCGCAAAGCCTCCCCCACCGACGACAAAGGAGCATAGGAAATGGAGAAAAACGCAGATACATCAGTACACGATGCTCTGTCTGCCTGCCTGCCGACACACATCGTCTTGGATTCATTCAACCAGAGCTCACAGCATCTCCAGCGGTCCTTCAATACTTCATCACCAATAAATAGGTATTAGAATAGTCTCATTACCAGTTTTATGATTATTAGAGAAGTTGCTGCAGTAGTATCCTAATATAGAGTCTGTTTGAATATACAAAACTAAAATTTGACTAGCTAAAATTTTAATGTAAAACTTTAGTTAGCTAAAAGTTTCTTAGCTAAACTTTAGTCGGAGTGTTTAGATGTTCCAACTAATAGACTAAACTAAATTTTAGCTAGGTTGAAATAACTAAATCTAGAACTTTAACTAAACTGTTTAGATATCTAGTAGCTAAATTTAATCAGCTAAAGTTTAGGTGGTAAAGTTTAGGTGGTACATAGCTCTCCATATCCATGTCTCAAGTGGAACCTGTAAGAACACTTAGGGATAATAGACTCGGGATTCAAAGCAAACAACAAGAGTGGTAGTGCTTAATATGCATAACAGTAGAAGTAAAAGACAAAAGGGGTTAGGGTTACAACCATCTCCGCCCTTGGAGCTTGATCCGGCGTCCGCCATGGAGTCGAGAAAGCCGAGGCGGTGAAGAGCACGGTGCAGTGAAGGTCGCGCGGTCGGGGACGAGACAGTGACGGCGAAGGTGCTTCCCGTCACTTGCTGCGAGACCCTAGATCGGATTAGGGTTGGGGATGTCGGTGGGGGGTCTCTGGCGGCTCAGACGAACCTCGTGCCTTGTGCCTTGGCCCCCACCTCCCTTTTATATCCCGCAGTGTGACAGGGGCCCTCCAACCATTAATGGGTTGGGCTCCCCGATCAGGAGCGGATCAAGTTAGATAAAAGGGCCGTTGGGCCCAGTAACTAGGGAGATCAATACTAACATTCTCCCCCTTGATCTCCTAATAACTTATCTTATTCTTATCTTAAATACTCAACTTATATGGCTCTATTCCATTATAAAGAAAAGCGTCGAGCGCGTCTCGTCGTCACAACCAAACGTCGTTGGACTTGACGGCTACAATACATCTCTCTAATTTGAAACAGAGTTCTAACTTGGGCCCTAAGTGTTCAGGAATCATAGGCTTTCCCTTAACCCCATGCCGGCTACGTGTCTTCTAAACACGTTGGGTGGTAAGCCTTTTGTCAACGGATCCGCTAACATCTTATCTGTACTTATATGCTCAAGACTAATGACATGATCCCGAACTTTATCTTTCACAACATAGTACTTAATGTCAATGTGTTTGGCAGCACCACTTGACCTATTGTTGTGAGCATATTCAACTGCAGGATTATTATCGCAGTATAACTTAAGTGGTTTCTGAATGCTGTCTACCACTGCTAATCCGGGTAAGAACTTCTTAAGCCAGTTCACCTGCCCCGAGGCCTCATAACATGCTACAAACTCCGCATACATTGTGGATGATGTAACGAGAGTTTGTTTGGAGCTTTTCCACGATATAGCCCCACCTGCAAGGGTGAAAATATAACCCGAAGTGGATTTTCTTTCCTCCCCCGCATAATCTGAATCTGAGAACCCTACTATCTCAAGGGAATCTGATCTCTTATAGGTTAGCATGAAGCCTTTTGTGCCTTGCAAATAACGCAAGACTTTCTTTACTAATTTCCAGTGCTCTATGCCTGGATTTTTCTGATATCTGCCAAGTAACCCGGTAACAAAAGCTATGTCAGGGCGAGTACAAATTTGAGCATATTGTAAACTTCCGACAGCGGATGCATAAGGAACTGATCTCATTTGCTCGAGCTCTATCTGATTCTTGGGACACTGATGTTCCCCATACTTATCGCCCTTGACTATGGGTGCAGGTGATGGGCTGCATTTATGCATACTATATTTCTTAAGAATCTTATCTATGTATGCATTCTGAGACAAACCTAATACCCCTTTGCTTCTATCACGGTGAATCTCTATCCCCAGAACAAAAGAGGCTTCACCGAGATCCTTCATATCAAAATGCGAGGACAAGAACTTCTTTGTTTCCATTAGCAGACCGACATCATTGCTTGCCAGCAAAATATCGTCCACATATAGAACCAAAAAGATGAACTTACTATTCTTAAACTTTGCATACACACAATTGTCCTCAACATTAGCCTTAAACCCAAAACGTCTTATGGTGTTATCAAACTTCAAGTACCACTGTCTCGAAGCTTGTTTTAACCCATAAATGGACTTTCTTAGTCGACATCCCATCTTTTCTTTTCCTTCCACAACAAAACCTTTCGGTTGTGCCATGTAAACATCTTCTTCTAGATCCCCATTAAGGAATGCCGTCTTAACATCCATTTGATGTAACTCTAAGTCATAATGTGCCACTAGCGCCATTATAATTCTAAAAGAATCCTTACATGAGACAGGAGAAAAAGTCTCATTGTAATCAATTCCTTCTCTTTGGGTAAAACCCTTTGCCACAAGTCGCGCCTTATATCTCTCAATGTTCCCTTGGGAGTCACATTTGGTTTTGTAGACCCATTTACAGCCTACTGTTTTGGCTCCTTTAGGAATTTCCACTAAATCCCAAACATTGTTGGAATCCATGGATCTTAGCTCATCTTTCATGGCTTCTAACCACTTATCTGAGTGCTCGCTGCTCATGGCTTGTTCATATGTAGTGGGATCATCCTCCATATAAAACTCTTCGGTCTCATAGACTTCATAATCATCTGAGATAGCTGATCTTCGAACTCTATGTGACCTTCTAATGTTCTCATTATTTGGCGCCATTTGGGGCTGTTGTTGTTCTTCCCCATGCACGACAGGTGGTTCTGATGGCTCCTGAAGGACAGGTTCCAGATTTTCTGTCGGCAAGGGAGGCTCAACAACAGGCACTGACACTACAGTGCTTGACACCGTTGGCACAGCAACAACAGGTAGCATGAAGTATGGTTCCTGAAACATTGGAGTAGGGGCGTGAACCCGTTTCTCCTCTAAGTTAACTTCTTGAACCACCTTGCTCCCCCTGATCACATCATGTTCTAAAAACTCAGCATGTCTTGTCTCTACAAACTTTGTATGCCTGTCAGGGCAATAAAAGCGGTAGCCTTTTGATCTGTCTGGGTAGCCAATAAAATGGCAACTAACAGTCTTAGGATCTAATTTTCCTGAATTTGGGTTAAAGACTTTAGCCTCAGCTGGACAGCCCCACACCCTTAAATGCTTAAGTGAGGGTACTCTGTCTGTCCATAACTCATACGGTGTTTTAGGCACCGACTTACTGGGTACACGATTAAGGATATGAATGGCGGTTTTTAACGCCTCCATCCACAGACTTATCGGTAAAGTGGAGTAACTGACCATGCTTCTTACCATATCCATCAGGGTACGGTTTCTTCTTTCAGCCACTCCATTTTGCTGAGGTTCTCCTGGCATTGAGTACTGAGCAACTATGCCATGCTCCTGAAGGAACTTTGCAAAAGGTCCTGGAACTTGACCATACGGGGTATGTCGCCCATAGTATTCTCCACCACGATCTGATCTTACTATCTTAATTTTCTTGTTGTGTTGATTTTCTACTTCTGCCTTAAATATCTTAAACTTATCTAAAGCTTCTGATCTTTCTTTAATCGGATAGATGTAGCCATAACGCGAGTAGTCATCAGTGAATGTTATAAACGAGTCATAACCATCCACACTCATGACGGGAAACGGTCCACATATGTCGGTGTGGATTATTTCTAAAATCCCCGCACTTCGTTTGGCATTTTTCTTAATTTTCTTAACGTACTTACCTTTAATGCAATCAACACATTGGTCTAATGCTGATAGTTCTAATGGCGGAAGAATTTCAGTTTTGACTAATCTATCAATTCTCCCCCTCGAAATGTGGCCTAATCGACAATGCCACAATTTCGAAGAGTCAACCTGAATATTCTTACGCTTTTTACTTACATTCATAGACGAGGAAGCAATCTTATTCTCAGAACTTATAACATTAACATTCTCAGAGATGGATAACAAATAAAGTTTGTCTTGTCGGAAGGCAAGACCAACACACTGATTATTAAAAAATATCTTACACTTGCCATCTCCAAAATGACAAGCCAATCCATCATCATCTAACTTAGACACACTTATTAAGTTTCGATGCAAAGAAGGAACATAGAGTACATCATGAAGCCTAAGTACAAAACCATTTACTAATTCTAATGATACGTCTCCAATGGCTTGGACGTCGGCTTGTACTCCATTAGCCACCTTAATGGTTCTTTCTCCTCTTTGCAGGATCTTCCTCGTAGCGAACCCCATTCTTACTCAGGAACTTCAGGAACCCAGGACAATCTTTCATCCAATGGCCCCTTTCCTTGCAATACATGCACTGATCTTTGTCTACAGTGATCTTCTTTCCCTGCTGGGACTGAGACTGAGCTGGGAACTGAGGCTGAGGAGGGAACTGGGGCTGAGGTTGGAACTGAAGTGCCTTTCCCTTGGCATTAGCATTAGAGGATGAGCTGCCATCCCACTTTGGTTTCCCTTGTGGTTTAGCATTCTTATTAAAAAACTTTCTCTTATTATCCTTCACATAGAGAGCAGAGTCCCCACGTGAATCCTTAATGCGCTCTTCCTCTTGAACGCACATACTAATGAGCTTGTCCATGTTCCAGTCATCAGGCAACATGTCATAGTTGACACTAAAAGTGTCAAACTCACTTGGCAGTGAGGCAAAGATCATGTGAATGACAAAAGGATCAGGTAACTTAATTTTCATGGACTCAAGCTTAGCAGCTATGGTGCTCATTCTTAGTATGTGGTCTCTAACGCCACCACCATTGTATTTCTTATTGCAAAGCTCTTTGATAAGAGCACTTGCCTGAGACTTAGTAGTTGCATGGAACTGATTCTTAACATGATCTAAATACTCAGCAATGGTGGGTGTCTCAGGGATGGACCCTCTGATAGGCTCTGAAATAGTAGCCTTAGCTAAAGTGAGACATTTCTTATTGGAACTGTCCCATTGCCTTTTCTCAAGATCATAGGACATCCTCTTATCAGCATGATCCCTTTTGCGTGTCGCAAAAGCGGCATCTTCCTCATTCTCCTCTCTCACAGGCTCCTCTGGAGCAACGGGACACGGTGATGAGAGAGCAAGGTCATTGTTTGTCATGACCAAGGCTAACTCAAGCTGCTCGCGCCACTTCTTATAGTTGTTCCCAGTCAGAGGTGGAATCTGAGCGATCCAGTTGATTCCTGAAAACCATTGATAGAATAGTGAGAGTCTTTAACACAAATAATATCTTATCCATAAAAATTGCATGTTTTAAAACAACGTTGGTCAGTATTAAAACATACAATTCCTTCTGCATTATTTCTACATCACCGTTGGGCAGAAAATAAAAATAATGCATAAAACTGATGAAACTAAAACATTTATAATATTGATATAATCAACGTTGGTCAGAATATAACAATATTACAAAATTTCCTGAATATCTAAATTTAATAATTGTTCCAACAATTAAATTCTCCCGTTGGTTCGAATTTAATTAAAGAACAAAAATAAACTTTGCAGCGGAAAACGTGACTGAATAAACTTATACTATTTTTCTGATATTCTCTGAAAATTTATCCCGTTGGTTCAAAATTTACAGAGATGTGAACTTAAAAAGTTTGTCTGAAATTGGAAAAACATTTCTCTTAATCGTAATGGGCCACCAGGGAGGGAAAAACGGCCCACTACGGCCTTTCGCACGCCCTGGCCAGCGCTCCTGCCTGGGCCGCGCGGCCTGCAACGCCAACGCGCGCAGGCGCTCTCGCCTGGGCCGGCACGGCCCGCTTCGCGCGCGCGGGGACACTCCCCTCGGCTTGGGCAGGCGCGGCCCGCTCCGCGGCCTGCCCCGCTTGAGCCGGATCTGGCCCGGCCGATCTCGGCCGCTCTTTCTAATCGAACGGCCGAGCGCCGAGATCGGGAGATGAAGACTCCCGGCCGCCGCTCCCCGAACCCTAAACTCATTTCTTCCTCTTTCTCCAGCCGCCGCGACAAACCGAGAGAGAGAGATGGCGATGGTGAAGCCGTGGTCACCCCGGAGCCGGCCGCCGTCCACCGGCGACAAGCCTCTTTCTCCCCCCGATACTCTCTGCCATACGGCCACCGCCGACTTCAGCAAGACGGCGCTGCCGTGGTGCCCCTCGCCGGCGCACGCGTGCGGCCGGAGCCGCGCGCGGTGCCGTCGAGTAGCACTGCGGTGGTGTTCTAAAGGTCCGAGGTGGAGCTCACCGCACACCAGTGAGTCCTTGCCCCGGCGGCGCGGAGCCAAAACCAGGTTGGAACCCCTCCTCCCGCCGATCTGAAACCTCTGATTCTTAGGGTTAGGGTTTGGGCGAAAACGATTCTACCCCTTTTTGATTCTTTCCCCTTCCTTCCCCCCCGATCCAGATCCGGATCGGATTTCTGAGTTCTTAGGGTTTGGGGAAACGCCATTTGTGTCGTTCCCTCCCCTGGCCCGGGACGATACTCATGGTATGTCGCTCGGCGGCCAAAACCGATTTGGTTTTCTTAGAAATCCCGATCTATTTACTTAGAGTCTTAGTCCTCCGATACCAATGTAAGAACACTTAGGGATAATAGACTCAGGATTCAAAGCAAACAACAAGAGTGGTAGTGCTTAATATGCATAACAGTAGAAGTAAAAGACAAAAGGGGTTAGGGTTACAACCATCTCCGCCCTTGGAGCTTGATCCGGCGTCCGCCATGGAGTCGAGAAAGCCGAGGCGGTGAAGAGCACGGTGCAGTGAAGGTCGCGCGGTCGGGGACGAGACAGTGGCGGCGAAGGTGCTTCCCGTCACTTGCTGCGAGACCCTAGATCGGATTAGGGTTGGGGATGTCGGTGGGGGGTCTCTGGCGGCTCAGACGAACCTCGTGCCTTGTGCCTTGGCCCCCACCTCCCTTTTATATCCCGCAGTGTGACAGGGGCCCTCCAACCATTAATGGGTTGGGCTCCCCGATCAGGAGCGGATCAAGTTAGATAAAAGGGCCGTTGGGCCCAGTAACTAGGGAGATCAATACTAACAGAACCATGTGTCAGTAGCCTCTCGTTCTCATCTGCCTCTGCTACCCCTCCATTGCCGAGGTGTATGTTGCCATTGGCGCAACGCCATGGACGGAGCCAAGGCCCGGCTACCCTGGGCTGGTGGCCGGGCTCCCCAAGGACATGCACAGTACATACTTGATTCAAAAAACAAATTCTGTTACTTAAAAATCTTACTCATTTCTCTCTTAAAAAAGTATAAATACTACTTAAAAATAAAGGTTGTTTTGTTAAAAAACTAAAAAAACTATGAAATGAGGCAGTACAAAGACGAGGCAGAAAGCACGTTGGCTGCTAGTGCGGAGCCTAGCGTTGCGGCAACGCCCTTCTGCGTGCGGCTGCTAGTGCGGAGCCTAGCGTTGTGGCCGTGTCGTTCCTCCATGAGAAGGTTGACGGCGTGGCATCGGCACGCAGCACGCGTGCATCTCTGGCCGACGATTGGCGATCTCCCTCTTCCTTGACTCACGCATCTTTTTCCCGCTACGCATCCCAGCCTCGATGGAGTCTTGCTAGCTGAATACTGGATTTCGTGTAGCGCTGATTTCAGGTGGATTTTATTTATGGGATTTGTGGTGCATCTGTTTCTCATGGAAAAAAAAATGGTGTCGGAGAAGCAGAGGTTTGCACTGCCATGGTGGTTATAGTGATTTGGGAGCTCTGTTGAAGGCAACAATGGTGGTCGGACATCGGAGACCTTGAGATGGTGAGCTCCATTCGACTGACAACGGCGTGCCGGAGGAGATGAACAGTCAAGCCATCTCGATCTCCCAGTTGTGTGAATGCCATCTCTGAACGCTGGTGTTCCTTTGATTCCTCCCTTGACAGCCACACACTGGACACGACTGAAGATTCAATATTTTATTAGTAGGTAGCTGCAGCGAACCACCTGCCGCTATGGGTGTTTTATGCTTGAGAGAGTTGGAGAACATGCTTGCATGTGTAATGGGTCGGCGTGAATCTGACTGCTTTTATTAAAGACCCCAACATGGCAACATGTTTTCAGTGGCATACTGGCAATGTTATGCGGCCTTGCAACATTATTCCTATGATGAAAATGTCCGTTACTTATTTTATTTTTATATTATTCTAATAATACTAGTGTATCGATCTATATTACACGGGCAAACAATTGCAACAAAGGGCATAAGAGTTATAAATTTGGTATCCCTATTTTCTTTTATTAATTAGAATTTAACATTGTTATTCTTTTGATGATAGTCTATATGCTCTTCAATGGATCATTTGAGAGAGCGCTAGCTTTAGCTTCTCTGAAAAGAATCACTTCCAACCAATCAAATCATCAAAATATCAACTGATTCAGATGAGGATTCAAAGAGAATTACTTCGCCATTTACAGTATAAAGTGAGAGCTAAAAAAAAACATGCTTCATCCTGTTTCCTACTATATTCTAATGGGTATCGACAGAGAATCAATTCTCTTAGCCCACACTCAGCGCCAGCGAAGAAGACCCTCCACGACTGGCGCCCGCCATAGTAGCAAGTTGAGCTTTTATGGGCAGTAGAGAGGATATTTGGAATATAAAAAGGGGTTTTTTTTTATAACATTTGGTAGAG
Organism: Coix lacryma-jobi var. lacryma-jobi; assembly: GCA_009763385.1. Lineage (NCBI taxonomy): Eukaryota > Viridiplantae > Streptophyta > Magnoliopsida > Poales > Poaceae > Coix > Coix lacryma-jobi. Next base: position 32,934,778 of record CM019827.1, read on the forward strand.
AATCATCGGATCTATCCATTCTCTGTGGTGGCCATAAAAAGGTGCGGTGGCAGCTAGAGCTAGGTGGCATCAGGGGAAGGGAAGATTTATCGCAGCCACAGCCGATTTATTAAACGGTAATGTTACCGTCAGGACGTCCGGACGGCCGGGCTGACTCGTCGCTCGCCTGTTTGGTTGCCGCCCCCGCTAGTCTGGCTGGCTGACTCGTGGCTCGCCGTTCGGTTGGTCGCACGGGCCTCTTCCGTGCCTCTCTAATAATTTATCCCACTCTATCTATTTAGACTACTGATAACACTTCCAGGTGCTCATTCCTCTTCCGCATGAAAATTCTTAGTTAAAAAAATATCTCTATCCTGTTGCCCCCTTCTAATATAATATAATACTTTTTTAAAAAATCCCTATCCACGTGTTCATATAGCAACAGTTTGGTGCTCGCCCAGCAAACGTGTTCATGCAACAGGGGTTTGCCTAGGCTGCTTGAGCTAGTGTTTGCTGTGATGACCGAGGGCGCATATGTGTTATGCTCGTCAGGGGCGTTCTTTTATAATAGGTGCTCGCTAAGCTCGTACTCGCTCAAGCCATCACACTTTTTCTAGCATGGGTGCTCACCGATCGAGCTCATGCTTGTCCATGCCACACGAGCAAGTGCTCGCGGCCTCGCTTGCCCAGGCCGATGTGCTTGCTGAGCATGGGTTTTCACCGAGCTCCTGATCGCCTAACACATGCGAGCAAGTGATTGTGGCCTCGCTCGCCCAGACCACCGTACTTATCCATGGGTGCTCGTACAGATGCTCGCCCAGAGTCGTGCAGTGCATTGGTGAGTTCCATGTGCAACCTCTGACTTCGAGCTCCACAACGATGAGCCGTCATTCGTCCAAGCAACAAATTACATTGTGGTGAAACTGTATGTTGCAAGAGTATGTCTCATATGTTTTATTTCTTTTATCTACAGGTTCCAAGTGTTTCACCTCTTTTAAATTATTTTTCTCTTTTCTTATTAATATTTCATGTTATAACTGTTTTCATTAGCACCTAAAATAACTACAGGCCATGTTTAGTTCCTGAGAAATTTTGGATTCTGATACTGTATCACTTTAGCTGTATTTGGTAATTATTCTTCAATCATTGACTGTTTAGATTTAAAAGATTTATCTCGCCAAGTACAAACAAACTGTGTAATTGTTATTTTTTTGAAAAGGCTCGGCTTACACCGTTCGGTTCGTTCGGACGGGGACGCGGCCCATTCGCTCCAGCGCGGACATGGCCAGACTCCACCCGACACGCTTGTTATCTTCTTTCCTTCCCCCACTACTTGGTCGTTTCTATTTCGAGTTCTCTCTCTCACTCCCTTCCGTAAAACCGCGCTCACCATTATCGGGAGGATCGCCACCACCTCCACCGCGACGAATTCCACCACGTTGGTCGTGGCCGCGCACACCTCCTTCGCGCCGGCAGCTTGTAGCCTCCACGCCTTCTCCATCGTGCCCGTAGGCCTCATGTCGTACGCCACCGCGTGCGGAAGGAACCGCCGGGTGGTGCACCGACCCCTACCGTGGCGATTGCGGCCTCTCGCCGTAGGGCCCCCGTCGCGGCGTCCTCTCGGCGGAGGCTCTCCACTCGAGCGCGCCTCTCGCCGTAGGCCTCCGTCGCAGCCAAACCAGCATAGAACCCCAACGAAGAACGTGCCCAGTTAGCAAGGTACGATGATCGTGTAATTTGGTGGTTTGGTTAGTGCTTTGCTCTATTTGATTTTCCAAATATGATGGTGATTATAATGTGTGCATACCCCTGTTATTAGTATGCTAACAATTTTTTTCTTGTGTGCTGCTATTTTTTCCCAGCCATATATATTTTTTGATCTCACGATATATATTAACCATAGACGATAGTTTTCTGTTTGTGTGGTGCTCTTCTTGTTTTCCTAACTCACACTATGTATTTCTTTTGTTTCCATGTCATACATGTACTGTCTCATTAGTACTACCTATTGTGCTTTAGTAGCTATCTGTACTTGTTTCACTACATGTGCTTTTCATATACATGTGCTACACTTTTTTCCCAGCCACATCTCTGTCTTAGATCTCACCATATATATTGATCATAACACTTTGGATATGAATCATATGCAAAACTTCATTGTGCTCATTTTTTGTCATGACCACCCAGACTTCTTGTTTCACTAAGCTGTTTTGCTTTGCTTCAGTAACATATGTCCAGTGTTTCATTGAATTTTTAACATATCCTGCTTCCCTGATTTTTTCCTTATATTGTTACCACACATATGCTCTATTTAGATACTGAAACATATATTATAGTACCACTAAAACACTAACATGTTTATACTGAAACAAGAATTCTGGGTGCATCTTAGGTCCATGATAACCCCTATTTTATAGTTTCTAAAGCATGCAATATTTCCAATGTGCAGTACATGAAGCATATAATATTTCTAATATGATGTAGGTGTTGAAACGATTTTATAAGGAAGGTGAGACGACATTAAAAACATACACTGCTGATGCAGACCGAGAATCTGGAAATGTACTTATGCTCTTGCAACATGTTCTATCAAGATGGTCTCATGTGTCTCCACATTCTGAAAGTATTTACAACACTTGATGAGCAACAAATACCTTAAAAGTACCTGATGCACCGGTGGTCAGAAAAAGCAACACATTCTAGATACTGCTCCATATGAAGATGCTCTATTGAAACTGAAAATACAACGGTGAAACAATTAGGTCACACTGCTAAAATAACTGAAAATACACTAGCGAAACAACTAAGTCACACTGCTAAAACATCGGAAAATACATCAGTGACAATCAGGGATCTTTTGATGAAACATCTAAAAATACACCAGTGAAACAACCAGGACCCACTGATGAAACAACTTGTTTTGATCTGCTGAAACAAGCCCAGTTGCACTTCTAAAACAACTAAAAATACACTATTAAAACAACAAGGTACCACTAGTGAAACAAATAAAAATGCAGTAGTGAAACAATCAGGACCCACTACTTGAATCAACTAGGACTCAATTATCTCACATCTGATAAATGTGCTAATGCAAAAAGAAACCAAAAAAGATAAACAACAACATTACCGCAAAACATGGACAAACACACAATATTAAGAAAGTAACCAACATTTTTAGTAAGATGTTCACATTAAATCAACATCATGCCAGGAAGTAACCAACGTATGATGACCTAAGATCGTAGACACATTCAAGAAGTTGTACAAGTAGCAGAGGGTGATAATATTATCTGTATTTGGGCAAAGAACAGAATGCAAGACAGTTAACATGAAAGCCCTCATGAATGTGTCCTTGTCCATAGCGGTAGACAACACATTCATATACTTGTGCCAATTCCCCTTGAATGCTTGCATGAAGGGCTCACAAATCCTCTAAAATTCCTCAAAATCGACGGCAGGTCCAGTAAGCATAACAGGTCGATCCCCACTTGGCACACCGAAAATATTACAGATAAGCTGCTTGTCAAGCACTAAAACTTTGTTCTTTAATCTAAACTCTCACAATTCCAATTGTACATGCTTCATTATCCAAGAAATAAGCTTGACAGGGACAGAAAAATCATATAGGGCAAGCAAACCACCGAAACCAGCTTCCACGATCCAACCGATCTACTCTCCTATGAACTTGTGGTAATGGATGTGGTGGTCACGGATCCTGTGAACAGAGAACCTCGATGTGAACTCTAGATGATAATAGTCAATGACTTTGCTGGGCATGGGGGACTTGTTTCCTGCGTTAAAAAATCAGGGAAGCAGGATATGTTAAAAATTCAATGAAACACTGGACATATGTTACTGAAGCAAAGCAAAACAGCCTAGTGAAACAAGAAGTCTGGGCGGTCATGACAAAAAATGAGCACAATGAAGTTTTGCATATGATTCATATCCAAAGTGTTATGATCAATATATATTGTGAGATCTAAGACAGAGATGTGGCTGGAAAAAAAGTGTAGCACATGTATATGAAAAGCACATGTAGTGAAACAAGTACAGATAGCTACTAAAGCACAATAGGTAGTACTAATGAAACAGTACATGTATGACATGGAAACAAAAGAAATACATAGTGTGAGTTAGGAAAACAAGAAGAGCACCACACAAACAGAAAACTATCGTCTATGGTTAATATATATCGTGAGATCAAAAAATATATGTGGCTGGGAAAAAATAGCAGCACACAAGAAAAAAATTGTTAGCATACTAATAACAGGGGTATGCACACATTATAATCACCATCATATTTCGAAAAACAAATAGAGCAAAGCACTATACACCTTACCTTTACTGTCATTTGGCTCTCATTCATATTAATTGCACCTATGCTTAAGGCCGTCGAGTCACGCAGGAGCTCTTGGAACTTGAAGAACACAAGCATGGTGTAGAACTTAGATGTCTGCTTCTCAATTTGAGAACTCTCCCACAACGGTGGATTTGTCGTCTCAGTTTTGGCTCCTTCCTGATATTCCTTTTCAATCCTTCTCCATTATGTACTCATACTGAGTAATGAACTACAACCCTGAGTCCTAAGGGTGCATCATCTTCATGAACAAAGCATTTACACTGTTAGATCTTCTTATTGTGCTCGTGAAAGGAAAGTAGCACTTCGTGAACCGAAAGGGGCGGATCGGGGACAGGCAACGCGACAGTATAGAGAGGTTGGCCGCGATCAATGCTCTGGGCGGCACGGAGCGGATCAGAGGGGCAGGGGAGGGACGGCGCAGGAGAGAGGACGACATAGGGGAGGGACGACGAGGGGGACGGCGGCGCGGCGTGATGGAAACGTCGATGTCGGCGGCGGAGGGATCGCCCAGCCACGAGCGCGACGCGGTGCGGCGCGGACAGACGAGAGGGAAGCTGAGTTGGGATTGGTGGGGAACGGTTCGATCAAATTGGTTGCCGATCGGGTATTGGTTGGGTTCCTATTTCTGATTTGCCGGGAGCCCGTTCGGACGCGTCTCAGGGCCGAACGTCCGGGCTCTAGCTGCATGCTTAACTTAATTTATAGAAAATACGTGCAACAATTATATCTCTACATAAGATCTTGTTTAGATGCATCTCAAAATAATTTTGCGTTGCTACAATAAATATTGGGACACTAATATAGAGTATTGAATATGGATTAATGACGAAACCTATTCCACAACCCCGGTAAACTACGAGACCTTTCTAATGAGCCTAATTAGACCATGATTAGACAAATGTCATGCTACAGTAAACAATTTTTAATGACATATGAATTAGAATTAATAAAAAGATCTTTTGATTTTTCGTCCATCCGTATAATTAGTTTTGTAATTAGTTCATATTTAGTTCTTCTAATCTTTGATATACAATTGCTATCGTAAATTTTACAAAATTATTTTGCAAATTTTTGTGCATCTAAACACAGCCTAAGCCCTGTTTAGTTCCCGAGAAATTTTGGATCCGGGTACTGTAGCACTTTTGTTTGTATTTGGTAATTATTGTCTGATTATGAAAAAATTTGGATAAACTGTGCAATTAGTTATTTTTTTACCTACATTTAATATTTCATGTATGTATCATAAGATTCGATATGACAGGAATCTTACAAAATTTTGGGTTTTGAATGGGAACTAAACAAGGGCTAAATTTGTTAAAGAACCAAATTTAAAGACGTTGGTAGATGAGACGTGTGTACCAAAGCCGACAGCAGGAACTATACGACGTAGCATGCACCAAAAAAGACAGTACTATAGTAGGAGTGATAGCACAATAGCAGACCAGACAGGCGTGCGTGCAGCAGAACAGGTAGCAGCATGCGCAACACACCGTACAGTAGCAGGCTAGCAGCAGATCAGACAACACTATTGTGCAGGCAGCAAAACAGATAGCAACACCCGTAAGCTAGCGGTACGAAGCAGCAACAGACGCACGCCACCACGCACGGGCGTCCGGACGCGCGTGTCCGTCCGGACGTCCGGGCGCTAGCCTGGCCGTTTATTAAAATATTGTTCTATAAAAAGTATAACTGATTCTAACTAATTAGCTTAAATTAATGCTAACTGATTCTAACTAATTAGCTCAAGCTAACACTATCGAAATGTTACGAAAGGAGCGCTACCGAACCAGAAAGAAAAAAACTAAAACAATTAGGACACCCGCAGTGGTATAAGTTAGCTGCTAGCTTCTAAATCAACCTCTCCAATAATATTAACTTTTAGCAATAGCTCAGAGTATACATTCACGCATTATTTTAGAATGTGTGTATGAGCCTAGCTCTTGAACAAGAGCTAACTCTTCTTTTTTTTATTATTAAAATACGATAAAAAATCTAAGAGGTAACTTATGACGTAGCCATCGCGGCTGTTCTTATGCATATAATCAGTGGCCGATGGGCCGGAACTCAACCTATGGATGAGGATCACATGAAGACAAGGCCAGCACAACCCAAGAAAGCTCCACCTCCACTAGAGGAGGAGTGCGTGCACGACTGCACGGTGCATGCAGGTGCACGCACATGGATCCCTTTTGCCTGTTCGTTCTAGATCTAGCAATTAGCGACACTTGCCCGTCGGAGAGATTCTCGCAAGAACAGCTCACCGTCACCAGCAACATGCCAATATCATAAGCACGAGGTCGCAGGCCGCAGCTGCCCACCCCGGCCACCACCACCAGCACGTACCCGACTCCCACGCAGCTCGGTTCAAAGGTTCAGTAAAAAGCAAAGTGCCTAGTAGCGGTTGTTGGCACGTCGCAGTTGATACGGAGGCGGTAGGCTTGGCTGTACCAGCACTGCTTCTCCCGCGTCGGCGTCGCCGTCGCCGGCCGTCTCCATCCCCCGGGAAGATGGTAACGGGGCGCGCGTCCGCCGCCGCCACGCTGCTCGTCGCGCTCGCCGTCCTCGCTCCGGCGGCGATGGCGCAGACCTGCGAGGACGCGCTGCCGGCTGCGCTCGCCGGCAACTTCTCGGGGCTCGCCTGCGCCCCCGTCTGGAACAACTTCGTGCTCCGGGTACGTAGCACGCACCTCCCGCCACCGCCATTGCTACGATCCGCCAGATTCCTGCCGCCCCGGCGCTAGATCCGTCTCTCGCTGAAACTCCTCTGCTGTTCCCTGCTGGCCTGGACTGCAGTACGCGCAGGGCAAGGACAACGTGCTGCGAGTGGTGCTGTCGACGCTGTACAGCACGGGGTGGGTGGGGATGGGGTTCTCCAAGGACGGCCTCATGGTGGGCTCGAGCGCCATGGTGGGGTGGATGGGCAAGACGGGGGTCCCGCACATCAAGCCCTTCTCGCTGCGGGGCAAGACCCCCTCCCAGGTGGTGCCGGACCAGGGCTTCCTCGTCTCCAGCGGCGACCACCACAAGCCCGCCGTGCTCGTGCAGCAGGCCAAGATCTACCTCGCCTTCCAGCTCAGCTTCACCGAGCCGCTCAAGCGCCAGAACGTGCTCCTCGCCTTCGGCTCCGCCATCCCCGTCAACGACCGCCTCTCCGAGCACCAGGACAAGACCGCCGTCGTGTTTGATTTCACCACAGGTCCGTTTGATTGCTTCATTCATTCATTCTAGTGCCTTTTACTCTGAGAGAAGAGAAAAACCAGTCCATGATGACAGAGTAAATTTTCAGTAAAAGCTTATAGGTCTGAAATCGTTGGGGGTTCTTTTTTGGCAAAACCTGAAAGATAAATGCCTCTGGTTCGTGAACACACATACTAGTCATTTGAACAATTGGAAACTGCGTGTGCAATCCAACAGTGTGATCTGATCTACTACTGTGCTTCTCAAATGTGAGAGAACCATGGCTCCGACAGACGAGGGACGCACAACTGACGAATGCATTTCTGTTCTGACGTCCCAATCACCAAATCATTCTTCTCACTGAAATAAACAAACAAACAAACTGTGGTTGTTTGCAGGCAGCTCTTCAAGCTCGTCATCCTTCCCGGAAGGTCTGAAAAGGACCCATGGGGCGCTCAACTTGTTCGCGTGGGGTGTGCTCCTGCCAATTGGCGCCATTGTTGCAAGGTACTGCAGGAGATGGGACCCTCTGTGGTTCTACCTCCATGCCGGCATCCAGTTCGTGGGATTCATCCTGGGTCTGGCCGGCGTTGTGGCTGGAGTATCACTGTACAACAAGATCCAGGCTGACGTCCCGGCACATAGGGGCCTCGGCATATTTGTGCTTGTGCTCGGCATTTTGCAGGTACCTGCTTCTTTCTGTTTCTGCATAGCCGAAATCATGTCATGCCATATTGCCATGTACTTATACCCAAGTCAAAACAGTTTAATTTTATCAGAAGTAGAACACCCACGGTAGTAGTTACTCCCTCCATCCCAAATTATAAGGCATTCCAAGAATCTTGGAGAGTCAAACTTTTTCAACTTTGACCAAATTTATAGATAAAGATAATAATATTTATGATACCAACTAAGTACAATTAGATTTTTCATTAGTTATATTTTCATAATATACATATTTGATGTTATAAATCTTTATGTTTGTCTTTATAATTTTGGTCAAAGTTAGAAAACTTTGACTCTCCAAGATTCTTGGAATGACTTATAATTTGGGATGGAGGGAGTATGTAGCTGTGACCAAATGTTAATTAAAGCTGTTCCAATAGCGATTTGCACTACAAGTAGTAGCACTCAGATATCAGCATTTTGAACATAGACATGCTACACATATCTGAATGCCTGTCTACTTTCTTCAGATTCTAGCAATTTTCGTGAGGCCCAACAAGGACTCCAAGTACCGCAAGTTCTGGAACTGGTACCACCACTGGGTCGGCAGGCTCGCCCTCTTCCTTGCAGCCATCAACATTGTGCTCGGGATCAAAGTCGGTGGCGCAGGCAACTCTTGGAAGATCGGCTACGGTTTCAACCTGGCCGTCCTTCTGATCACCATCATCACCCTGGAAGTCCTGCTCTGGACGAGGTGGAAAAACAACAGCGGCTCGACGGGGGCGTATTAGTGGCGACTTACCGATTTATAGGTGTCCGCCATGGCCACTGAAGGAGGTTCATATTCTTTCTTTCAACATATTTTCAAGTGTATGCTGTTGCTGTAATGTTCGTGTGTGCTGCAAAGGTCTGCAAGCAGGACGAGTAGCCTACTTATGTGCGTGATGCGTTTTGGTGTTTGTTAGAACTGGTCTGAAAAGCATGATAGGATGTGCGAACGTGTGTGTGTGTCCCGGCGGACTCGCCGTTCCGGTGCCTTTTGCACTGCTCGGAATGGAGATGGGATGAAGATTTCCGCATCTCCGTTGGCGTGAATAGTGGTAGATCTGGTGTGACCGTGTGACGCTGTGCCTGCCTCACGAAGTTGCTCGTTTGTCTTTCTCTTCTGCGGCAAGTACTAGTGAGTTACGTGCGCACTGACGCGCGGCTATTGTTGCGGAGAAAAGAGTGGATTTCCAATTTTGGTCCTGCGAGAAAGGCTTCAGAGTTCAGAAGAGTCGGGCGAAAGGAGTTGGAGATGACAGGTAAATAGTAGGAGTACGTCGTACGAATGTGGATGTCCCGTGCGAATTTCACATGAAATTATTTAGAAATTTAACCAAAATTTTGTTTAATTTCACAAAGAATGTAGGTTATTTGAAACTCGGGTTCCAGATAGGACCTGAAGATGCGCAAGTAGTATGCAACTGGCGGCGTTGTTGCGACCGACCGACCCAGCAAGATGCAGGACCCACAAGTCCCCTGTGCTTTTTACTTCCATTTGCAGGGATCTGGGCGCCACGGCGGCGGGGCGACAGGCGAATTTTCGGTTTGGTTTTCGATAAAATTTGCGCCTGGCTCTGACGAGAAAGAGTGATGTGATGGTTTCAGAAATCTACCTGGTCTGGAACTATGGCCTCGTTTAGCTACTCCATCCGTCCCTAAATAAGTGTCGCCGTTGGTGTGCGTGCCACGTGTTTGACTCAATTTGTATAAAATATGTGCAATATTTATATATCCAAATAATTTTGTTAAAAAACTAGATGTAAAGATCTTTCCGATGATACTAATTACTTAGCATAAATATTAACATATTTTAATATATAATTGCCGACAACTTTTTTTCGGGAAGCGAGAACGACACTTATTTAGGGACGGAGGGAGTACATCAATCTTTAGCTACATGTATGGAGCATTAAATATAGAGGCTATTGTATTCTTACCCCTGTTTTCTATCGAAATTGTGGTTTTACCCCTATTTTTTTCAAGTTTGTGAATTTACCCCTATGTTTTCAAAACAAAGAACCACTTTGCCCCTATTCCGTCATCCTCACCTAACGGCGTTAATTTTTATACAGAAAGACAAATATACTCACATGATTTTGCCCCTTATTTTTAGGACTATTTGTGCTTTTACCCTTAATTTGGAATAAGAAATTTATATTGTATATTTTGATAAAAATGGTTAGATTCGATCAAATATATGCAAAGTCATTTTTTTTGCTTTGTTCTGAATGGATGAGGAAGAGAACGAAGAGATAAGGGGTGATTTGGTCTTTTTTATATTTGTGTTTAGGAAACTAAATTTTTCTGCTTTGTGATTTTACCCTTACTTGCTTTGTTCTGAATGGACGAGGAAGAGAATGAAGAGACAAGGGGAAATTTGGTCTTTTTGCATTTGTGTTTAGGAAATTTAATTTTTCTTATTTCATTTATTCCATGTACATCTGACGGCCATCCAAACCAGGGGCAAACGGAGCTTTCATTTAAAAAAGTGTGGATAAAATCACAATTAGACTCTTAGACAAGGATAAGAACACAATTTTCCCTTAAATATAAGTAAAAAAATAACTGATTATACTTTTAGTATCTACATGTCGAGACAAATCTTTTGAGCCTAGTTAGTCCATGTTTGGACAAAATTTGTCAAATAACAACGAAAGTGCTACAGTGCGTTTCCCAAATATTTCTCGGAAGTAAACAAGCCCTATAACTATATAACTAGAAGAGTGCTTGCCAGCCTAAGAGTGAGAGAGCCGAGAGATTTGGGTTGAAGCCTCACGGACTCACCCTTCCTCGCCATCCACTCCATGGGCCATGGCCGCATGGAAGAAAGGCACCATGGGCCATGGCCGCATGGAAGAAAGGCACCAGACGCCTTCGCTCGTTATCGTCTTCGTCTCACCAACCAGAAATCAGCTGGAGCAGGAGCAGGAGGACTAAATTTTTGCCAAGACGTGGGCAGTGCGCTGGACATCGCGCCGCTCGGCTCTGCGCCTGGTTTGGAAGGGGGACGGGGACTGGAGCGAGGGCGCGAGGACGAGTTTGAGAGAAGAGAGGAGAGATCAAAGACGAGCGGAGCGGGACAAGTAGGATCGATCGTACAAGACAGGAGAGTAGTTAACCGAGACAAACCCGACCTGCTCCTCCACCAGGGGCGATGGCCACGTTACTTGGATCTCCGATCGTGTGGTCACCAGTGTTTGAGGCCGATTTGGCCGGAAGCGGATTCTTCTGTCTTGGTCGTTTTCGTCGGCTTCTTCTTCGCTTCTCGCGTCATGGTCCGACTTCTGCTTCGAAGCCAACTCGTCAAATATATACGCGGGCTTCTGATTCTCCTTGTCACCGCCTTCTCCCCCTCTTCCTCGCGACTCCCCCAAACCATCTCGTCTTCGCTCTCTCCCCGTCCCTCCCTCCCCTCGACGCGATCGGTGGCGACGGCGCCCTAGCGGCGCGCTCCCCCATGGTGGTCGTACTCGCCCACAACGCGGGCGGCACGGCGGCGGCGTCCAGGCCGGCCGCGGTGGCGCCCCCTGCGGCATGGCGTCTTGGCCACGACGACGACACAGGCAGGCGGCGCGCCGGCGCCGGCGTCGGAGCAGGTGAACCCTCCCTTCTCCTCCTCTCTCTGTCTCCATGTTTCCTCACCACACAGACCGTTTCCCTTCGTCCCTTCACCGTGTGCCCTAGGGTTAGGGTTAGGGTACGACGGCGGCGGCGGTTGCTACTCCCGCCCTCACCCTCCACTCTCTCTCTCTCTCTCTCTCTCTCTCTCTCTCTCTTGCCCTCCATCCCCTCCCTCGCCGGTGTCACGATGGACATTGATCAAGATCTCTCCCGATGTAGGTGCGTCCTCGGCGCGAGCGGGCCTTCGCGGTGGCCAGGTCTCGGCGTGGCGGCGACTGCCATTCTCCTCCATGCCCACCTCGCATTGCACGGGCCTGCCAGTGGCCACCAACAGCTTCTCCAAGGTGCTTCTCCACGGTGAGGTCCTCCCGTCATCCGGCACAGATCGAGTGCGACGGCGTCTGCGCAAGGCTTCCCCCATCCCCGGCCCTACTCGATGGAGACCAGGGGCGAAGCTAGCTGGAAATCAACCCTGGTGCACTCTTCAAAGAGTCTATATATTTTTATAAAGATAAGTGGTAAAATCTAGACTCTCTAATGATAACAACAATATTTATCCTGGTGCATGGGCACCAGGAAAGATGAACGTGGCGTCGCCCCTAATGGAGACACATATCCTTCGGGAAAGCAGTCCTAGATGTCTTCTCTGCACACGCAAATAAAACGACCCTCCAGCAACATAACAGACCTCCTGTCGCTGGCGCCGGTGACTGATGCGTGGTGACTAGTGACCGATGTCCATGCCCATACGGACCTCAGGGCATGTGACGTCATTATGATATCACAATGAATAATTTTGACTTACAAAATAATTTAAAAAATTTGATGTTTGTAAAAACAATAAACATCAACCGATTGTGACATTCAATTCGTATACCCTGTATTAAATGTAATTTTGCTTGAGACTCAATAGCTAATTATGACGTAACATATTCAAATTGCTACGTAAAAGCAAACATTTTGGTTATTACATATTTACCACATTTTAGGCTCTGCACCTTTAGATCATTGCTTTATGTTTGAGTTGCATGATCATGTTATGCAGTAAAACCCATTATTTGAGAGAGAGAGAGTACATGTAGACACTGGAAAATAGGACAAATATTCCCCTTGATATAGTTGCTCGGGAATACAATGTCCTACCAGCTACAGTGATCATAGATTAACCCATGCACCTTGGAATAGTTGGCTCGCTGTTTTTCCCAAGATCCATTCCAAATCTGATGGGGAAACAGGTATCTTGCCTGCGACAAGAGAGATCGCATCTGTTGCTCCTTTGTAGCCACATTCAGGAACAACATAGGGAAAGTCACTGTTGACATGTTAAGAGCATAATTAGTCTATTGCAATAATGTTCGTACCAGATGATCAAGAGACTGATAACAATAAGTTTTTGTGACTGGATTTATTCGTAAATAGTAGTGGGTGGGAGCCTAGTGAGTATCCTTATCCAATCACCTTATCTACTTAGAATCTTTGTAGAATATGTTGAGGATATCCTCTGGCTCTCCTAGTAGCCAAGATATGTCTCTATATATGTATCCCAAACTAGCCTAAGTGGCTATGACTAATAGAAATCTCATATAGACCCAATTATATGTGTCTACCTCTCTAACAGGGACTATATTATTTATATATTAAATAGGGCAATGCTATGGTACATATTTTACTTGCTAAGAGGTAATATCTCAAATAAATCTAAGCCATTGATTTTTTAGAATTTTCAAATTAATTAATTAACTTAGAAAAGGAAAAAATATTATCAAATCCACCTAACGGGAGACAAAATCCCACTCGTCATGGACTCTAGCTATGGGAGATAAATCACGGTCAGTTATCTTGGACAATTATTTATTCTCTTATTAAAATAATAGATAAAACAAAATGTTGTCATCAAAATTAAATTGATAATCAAATGTAAATTTAAATTTGAACTATCCAATTTGTATTCGGATATGATACTATTCATCCACATTCAAATTTCGAACTAAATTAAAACTGCTATATCCAAAATTTGGTAATAAATAATTGGATAAAGAAATTTATATGGTATAATTTTAATGGCCTAATAATACGTATATACATGTAAGTCACTGTACATGAAGTCACGTACCTATAACACAGTAAAAGTCATGTACATACTTGACACGCTAAAAGTCACGTACGTACGTATGACACATTCAAATTGTTGTCACGTACGTATGCACGCACACGTCCCCATATGGCAACACGTAATTACACGTATATGCAAATCATATTAAATTTTAAATTATATGTGTCATGTCACATGCTAAATTATATGGTAATTTAAACGCATATCAAGTCTAAAGATGTAAACTAAAAAAAATAGCATATCTATCGGACCACACATGCCTCTATCAAATCTAAACAAAAGATTAATATCTAAAACCTTCTTTATTTATTATATTTTACATAATTAAAAAATAAATAAAGATATTACCTCCTAAAAGGTAAGAGGTGATAATAACCATCCGATCAAAATAAATAAACGGCTCATAGTTATTTGAGGGTACCACAGCAAAACCCTATTAAATATTAGATCTCTTTTACTTGCAGTGAGGATCATCGAGTATGTAACTGCTACTGGGGTTTCTATGCTGATTCAACACTTGTTTTCCACAAATAGGCACTGTTAAAATGTATGATCAATTTAAACTATCTCAGTGGGGTCTGTGAATTTACCTTCCCCACATTATTCGATTGGCTCCATAGTGAGATATCGCACGGGAAAGAAGCTGAGCAGTGTCTTCATATGGATAAGCCTCTCTTTTGCTAAGAGGTAATATCTCAAATAAATCTAAGCCATTGATTTTTTAGAATTTTCAAATTAATTAATTAACTTAGAAAAGGAAAAAATATTATCAAATCCACCTAACGGGAGACAAAATCCCACTCGTCATGGACTCTAGCTATGGGAGATAAATCACGGTCAGTTATCTTGGACAATTATTTATTCTCTTATTAAAATAATAGATAAAACAAAATGTTGTCATCAAAATTAAATTGATAATCAAATGTAAATTTAAATTTGAACTATCCAATTTGTATTCGGATATGATACTATTCATCCACATTCAAATTTCGAACTAAATTAAAACTGCTATATCCAAAATTTGGTAATAAATAATTGGATAAAGAAATTTATATGGTATAATTTTAATGGCCTAATAATACGTATATACATGTAAGTCACTGTACATGAAGTCACGTACCTATAACACAGTAAAAGTCACGTACATACTTGACACGCTAAAAGTCACGTACGTACGTATGACACATTCAAATTGTTGTCATGTACGTATGCACGCACACGTCCCCATATGGCAACACGTAATTACACGTATATGCAAATCATATTAAATTTTAAATTATATGTGTCATGTCACATGCTAAATTATATGGTAATTTAAACGCATATCAAGTCTAAAGATGTAAACTAAAAAAAAATAGCATATCTATCGGACCACACATGCCTCTATCAAATCTAAACAAAAGATTAATATCTAAAACCTTCTTTATTTATTATATTTTACATAATTAAAAAATAAATAAAGATATTACCTCCTAAAAGGTAAGAGGTGATAATAACCATCCGATCAAAATAAATAAACGGCTCATAGTTATTTGAGGGTACCACAGCAAAACCCTATTAAATATTAGATCTCTTTTACTTGCAGTGAGGATCATCGAGTATGTAACTGCTACTGGGGTTTCTATGCTGATTCAACACTTGTTTTCCACAAATAGGCACTGTTAAAGTGTATGATCAATTTAAACTATCTCAGTGGGGTCTGTGAATTTACCTTCCCCACATTATTCGATTGGCTCCATAGTGAGATATCGCACGGGAAAGAAGCTGAGCAGTGTCTTCATATGGATAAGCCTCTCTTGTGAGTCGAAAAAGACCACCAAATTTGACATAAACCTATTGAAGTAATGCATCATGGCTTTAGAGCAAGTATAGTGATAACAAAGCACAAAGTAAAAGTGCACTACTCCCGTCTGTTTCACAATATTTGTCATTCTAGGATTTTTTTTTCTCAAATTGCTTATCATTCTCACATTCCAAAGCATCATTAACTCCCTCCCCTCCCCTGCAGTTCAAGTTTTTTTAACTTCCTACTATCCTTAATCAATGTAGCTGCACCTAATTACATCCCCTAACCAAATACACCTGCCGATGGTATGGAAGCCATTAAAGACAATGATATATAGTGAGGGAATAGTTTTCCCTCTTCAATGCTCCTTATTTTGTATGAGATTGGCTAAAATGACAAATATTGTGATCGAGAGAGTCCTAAGATACTCCCTTCGTACCTAAATATCTATCGTTTGCACTTTAAAAATCAACTTTATGTAATTTTATATTAACAATATTAATATTAGGATATAACTATTTAGATGAGTTTAACTATGCTCAGTATCATTGGAAAGATTTTTTAGTCTAATTTTTTATCAAATTTATTTGGAATTACAAATGTAACAAGTATTTTCTATAAATCAAGTGAAACTTGTGACATGCACACCAACAACGACGTATAAAAAGGGACGGAGGGAGTAGGCAACTTTTGCTACAATCTGGCACAGGGGTCAGCTTTATTCTTGATGCAAGTAAGTACTGCTGTCATAAAATAATGTTACTACCCCATGCGATCTCTGATAGCAAAGCCTGAGGGTGCTGTGTCAGCTGATACTGAAAATGGCTTGCTTGTACAAGGAATAATATTATTCATGATCATATTCATCTGCTAACAGACAAATAAGAAAATTACATACATTACCTGTGGGAATCTGGAGAAGTTTAGAAATGAAGAGAATGTCTTCTCTTCTTCATCGTTCCTGTATGTCAATGTAACAGATAAGCTACTATAGTCATAGCTTCATAGTTCGTATGAATACATTCCTGCAAACTATGAAGAAGCAAAAACAAAAGCTTACATTGGTGGCTTCAAGAAACCCATATGATCAAGAATAACAGTAGTTGCAGGATAATTCGTACACAACTCCTCTATTTCTTGAATATGTGGACCAATTCCCTGCATATACACAAGAACAAATAAAGAATAGTAATAATAACTTAAACTTAGTAACAAAGAACATAGTTAACTCCCTGTTACTTTACATTAAAGGAGTCCATTCATGCAAATTTATTTTGCAAAAAAGGATGCAGATGGGGGTTCTCAAAAACTCATCTAACCAGTAACTTGTATAATTATTAACAGCGATAAGAATTTTCATTTCTCTGTTTTTGATTTCCTCATTTCCTTTAGCTCCAATGGCACCTCTTTTTTTTTCTTAACGCTCTAGTGGCACAACCTGACAATATATAGTAACTCTTTGTCTAAATGTGAACCCTTCTTCTCTTAAGGATGTGAACATATTGCTCAATTTTTTTTGTCAGAATCTCAAACTCCTATAGTAACTGCAGGTACATCTTGGAGAGGAATGCATCTTTTACCTTCGCTGTCAGTATTCCAACTGGAACTCCAAGTTCTCCTGCCTTCGAAAATAATGACCTTCCGACCTCATTGGTCATCTGTTCATTTGAAATATTTTTTTTCTTCAGGCCACATTGATAATCAATCCTAATTAATAAGTAGAGGAACAATGTTCCTCATTTTCCTATTTGCAAACCTTTTGACCAGATGGCCATAAGCTTGGGTTGAACCTCACAGCACGGTATTTTTCCTGGTGATAAGCGAAGGGACTCCATATTAGAAAATAGCAAAATGGATCATTCCTGTTGCGTTAGAAGAAAATTCCAAGAGTTACTTGTAGAATCAGGTGTTCAAGCTGTTTAATCCCACTCCCATCGTCTGCAGGATTCGCAAGCAAGCAACCAATGAACTTGGATGGGTATTTCTTAATTGTGCTACAAGGGGGCAAAAACGAAAATGAAATAAATTATTGATATAGTCATATGACTAATTCAGGTGGTGTCAGATTGGAATGTATCAATGCAAGAAAAAATCTTACCTAGTTACCAAGGAATGATCAAACATATGATACCTAGGTTGAACAATGAGAGCCCCGTCCACTCCAGCTTCACTCATACACTAAAGAAAAGAGGAAATTCTCAAAATAGTTCCACTAATCAGCAGCTCCCTATGCATCAATCTTCTGAATTTCAACAAGCTAACATAAAGGACTGATAATAGTGGTTTAGTCCAACCAAATAATATCAAATACAGTCTCAAACAAAATTTTCATAACAAGTAGGTTCACCACTATTATAGACATAACAGCGTTTCCTCCTCTATCATTGTTGTTTGAGACTGTCAAGACATAGCACCATTGATGTCAACTTCACAAAATAAGATCACCAACGTCAAGACGAAGTCACCAAACACGTTTCTCAGGCCTAATAAAGGTATTGAAAACGTTGGACACCGACCACCATTGAAGACTGGATGCTTCTTCCTTGGCAACAACACAAGCAATTGGTGCAGATCACCAAAAGCCGAGTTGTTACGCCATCTAATGCCACCTCTGCCTTGAGCTGAACACCGAACAGAGTAACCACACGGGAGAACTGCCCGGCCTTAGCGAACAAGAACTTCGACGATGCGCCTGCGCCATCGCCGTCGACCCTGAGAAACCAGTCAAGGTTTTCACCCAGTTAATGAACGCCCGCGGACGCAGCAGGAGACGAACTGACCAATGGCTCCAGCGGCACCTTCAACAAGCTACGTGGCACAGACAATTCCACTGCTGCCGGTCTGGTGTAACACGCCAGACAAGGTTTTCACCCAAACCGCCGTCGACTCTGCACCCCGCCAACTTGGAAGGCCGCCTTCACCGGAAGGTCGCCATCAGAGGAGCTCAGAGGGCGGGCAGCCCCGGCGCTGGGCGTGGACCAGATCTAGGCCCAGAGAGCCCAAACCTGACCCGCCGCCACCACCGCCAGATGAACGGCACGCTGGCCGCCGCCGATGAACCACCACCACACACGTCAGGGTACTGCCAGCAGAGGGACAGCCCCAGCCCGGACCGAGGACGCTGGATCCAGGCCCGCAGGGCTCAAATCCAGCCCTTCGCCGCCACAACACCTAAACGCCGATGACGAAGAGACCTGCCACCGCCGCACCGCCCTGCGCCTGCCTGGGCCACTGGTCGGCGCCGCCGCGGTCATGGTTGGTGTTCTCGCCGAGCCCCACGTAGCCTGGGCGAGTCGCCCCATCTGGTTGCGTCGTCCTGCGCCGCCACACCATCTGCCGCCACCACACCTTTGCGAGGGCCCTGCCGCGGGCCCCTCCGCCGCCATCTTGTCAGGCCGGCTGGCCTTGCCGACTGCCTGCTCCGACGGCGGCGCGACGGGAAGGTAGGGGAGGTTAGGGAGGACGGCGACACGGGGGCTCTGAGAGGAAGGGTGTATAGGAAGAAGTTACTTATACACCACATGAATTTGTTGTGATTTGTGAAGCATGGAACCCTTAGAGCCTAGAGCATGTCAAATCAACTACAAGAGCCCTGACAGTGGCCCTCTAGTGATCGAGGCAGCATCACAATAAATTATTACAAACACTCACGCCTTACCTTGATTGAGGTGCCGAATAAAGCAATTGCACGCCCTCTCCACTCTGGCGCTAAGGCTATCCTCAGTGGGAGTTTCATGACTCAATTTCATATGCATCTATATTTTGGAAACAGTGCACAAAAGTTTTGTCCCCATGAAACTCTCTCTGGTCCTATGAAACTCTTATAATCTATCTCTTCATTAATAGGGTGTCACTTCAGCGTATTTAATGCTCATAAAACTCTATGAAACTCGAGACTGGCCTAACGACATGAGACCCACACCTAGGGATGCAAGTGGGTACCCAATAGGTTTTTTGGGGTCAGCTAACTATTTACGGTTAAATGTCATTCTAGTTCATTTTTTCACTTTCCTCAAACTACAAAAACGACATTCTAGTTCATTTGCTTAATAATTTTTTGGGTCAACCCAATGACCCAAAATATTTTAAACTTCCATCCCTACCCACACCTGATCTCGTGGGGATTTGGTGCGGTTCAGTAGTGGAAGCTTCGGTGGATGGATTGGAAGGATTTCAGGTTCGGGTTAGAGGAGGGTAAGCGCTAGCTGATTTTGTGTTTGTGTACGATTTTCACATCATGTGGATGAAAATGCGCCTACTAATCTACCTACCTACCTACCTATCTATCTATCTATCTATCTATCTAGAGTAAAATTCACCGCCGGTCCCTAAACTTGGCCGGTGGTGTCATCCCGGTCCCTGAACTTATAAAGTGATACCTGGAGGTCCCTAAACTTGGTCGCTGGTGTCATCTCAGTCCCTAAACTTGTAACCTGATCACCACTGGTCCTTAAACTTGGTCAGCAGTGTCATTCCAGTCCTTAAACTTGGCTTTGAGTCTCTTCTGGGTCGTCAAAACCGGGCGATTTAAAAACTTAATATAAAAAAATTCATAACTTTTTTATACAATCTCGAATGAAGACAAACTTTATATCAAAATTGTAGCCCTCAACACGATCTACAACTTTGTAGTTGAAACTTTTTTGAATAAAAACTGTTTAGAGTCCCAAAATATTATTTTAAGTTTTTTGAATCAAAATCTACAAACTTAAAATGATATTTTGGGACTCTAAACAGTTTTAATTCAAAAAAGTTTCAATTACAAAGTTGTAGATCGCATCGAGAGCTACAATTTTGATATAAAATTTGTCTTCATTCGAGTTTGTATAAAAAAGTTATGATTTTTTTTATATTAAGTTTTTAAATCGCCCGGTTTTGACCCGGATGAGACTCAAAGCCAAGTTTAAGGACTGGAATGACACCGCTGACCAAGTTTAGGGACCAGTGGTGATCACCTTACAAGTTTAGGGACTGAGATGACACCAGCGACCAAGTTTAGGGACCTTTAGATATCACTTTATAAGTTCAGGGACCGGGATGACACCACCGGCCAAGTTTAGGGACCGGCGGTGAATTTTACTCATCTATCTATCTATCTATCTATCTATCACCAGTGCGGCACGGCACGGGCCGCCGATGGTCAGAGAAGCTCTAAAACGAATGGCCTCTCGATCAATCAAGGGCAACCTGATCAAGTGCAGTACAGATGAGATGCGGCATTATATTTCTGATGAAGTTGTCTGACTGACTGACCTGGAGCAAGAATTCGTCGTCGCCACGGAGCGTGGGTTCCTGCAGGCCTGGGAAGTAGGGGTACTCCTTCTTGGCCTGCGCGGATTTGTTAGAGTTAAAAAAGAGTCACAGGTCGGTCACATACCAGGTACTGCACGAGGGATTACCCGACCCTCGCGCGCGTTGCCTACCTGCTCTGGCGTGGCCCAGACGTGGAGGTGGGTGTCGATGACCTTGCAGGAGGAAGCAGAAGCGGAAGCGGCCATGGCGGCGGTGGTGGCGAGGGCGGACAGGAGCAGGAGGAACCTGCACCGGGCAACCACCACCACTGGCGATGATGACGATATAGCCAAGCACAACCTCAGTGCTTGTCATCATCAATTTGCAGATAGTGCTCCGAGCCTGCGCCACACACGTCAATTTGCACTTTTGCATGCACAAGATGAGGGCGGTGCGGTGTGGGCTATCTCTCGGGGAGAAGAGGATAATAAGGCCCCGTTTGGCACCGTTCCGACTACCCGGAAAGGGTAGAAGAATGGGACCTATTCTGGGACATACAATGCATTACAGACGTATGATCATTACCCTTCAACCGGGTTATTCTATTCCACTTCTAGATAGAGAAACGAACTAAAGGAGAATACTTAATAATACGGCGAAACATTTATACAAAACACCTATCCCGAGCACACGCAAGGGAACCGTAGACAGGCAAGTGAAATCCAATCCACGAAATAAATTGATCCATGGACGGCACCGTTGTGGTAAAGGTCGTAATGCCAGAGGAATCATTACCGCAAGGCATAGAGGGGGAGGTCATAAGCGCCTATACCGTAAAATCGATTTTCGACGGAATCAAAAAGACATATCTGGTAGAATCGTAACCATAGAATACGACCCTAATCGAAATGCATACATTTGTCTCATACACTATGGGGATGGTGAGAAGAGATATATTTTACATCCCAGAGGGGCTATAATTGGAGATACTATTGTTTCTGGGACAAAAGTTCCTATATCAATGGGAAATGCCCTACCTTTGAGTGCGGTTTGAACTATTGATTTACGTAAAGCCATTTTTTTTTTGACTTCAGCTCCATGAACAACTCTATTTGTAAAGCTGAAGTCGTTTTGATAAATCGTTTGGTAAAACAGCTCCACAAGTAAAGGTCCTTAAAATATGCTCTCACATAATGCCACGTAGGATGGGGTGAAGCCACTATTTTTGGCTTCATCCCACTTCAATCCGTTGTGAGAGAACGATTTAAGGGGCTTCTCGGGGAAAGCCGTTTTATTTTACCCCGTTTGGCACAAAACGGCTCCAAACGGCTCCTGAAGTCGGTGGAGGAGCCCTGCCAAACAGGGCCTAAGACTATCCGCACTCATGTTCCTCTATTTTCATCCTCTATACTGTCTGATCATTAAGATTATCTCCTTTATACTTATTTTTTCCACATCCATTCATCCTCTATATCATCCTCTATCTACTGTGGACCCACTTGTCACTTTATCTAAATATATTCATGAGACATCTAGTTTTAAAGATTTAATTGCAACGGATTCAATGGTGCAATCGGAATTTAATTTGAGTTTTCAGTTTGTGAGATATAACATTTTTTTTTGTAAAATGGGGTGGGGCCCACCGTGGCAGCCTTGCGTAGGCCGCACTTCTTCCCTCCGCGCGCTGCGCGCGCGTGTCCCACGGGCCCGCACCATCTCCTCTAAAGGCCGCTCGCTCCGCGATGTTTAGCGTGCGCGCGCGCGTACCAGAGCTGGTACCGTCCCCCGCTGCAGACGTTTCCTTCGGCTTTGATCTACACTACCTGTTTACCGCACGGGATACAACATGCCAGTGCAGGTGGTCCAAGGCCTGAGGATAGAGATGATTTGTTTTTTTAATATAAA
This sequence comes from Coix lacryma-jobi var. lacryma-jobi, assembly GCA_009763385.1. Lineage (NCBI taxonomy): Eukaryota > Viridiplantae > Streptophyta > Magnoliopsida > Poales > Poaceae > Coix > Coix lacryma-jobi. Next base: position 32,957,662 of record CM019827.1, read on the forward strand.
AATGATATTGACCTGTGGGTCCCAATAATTCGACATGTTTTTGTACAAGTTTTCTGAAGTGTTAATATTTGCATATCCGTGGAGGCAAATAACACATACTCCCTCCGTATCGTATTTAGATGACGTTTAGGACAGCGACACGGTCTCTAAAGTGTAACTTTGACCATTTGTATTTTTAAAAATATTTGTTGTAAAATGGTACTTTTCAAGACAAATTTATTTATATGATTTTTATATCTCTAAACTCAATAATTTAAAAGTTATTCATGATTTATATTCCTAATATTTGACTCAAACCTTGTCCAAAACATCATCTAAAAGCGATATGGAGAAACCTTGTCCAAAACATCATCTAAAAGCGATACGGAGAGAGTACTCCTATACAAGAGCAAAGTCAAGGTGATTGAGTGCATGCATGTGTGCAGTGTACAGATCTTAATGACACCTGGCGGCCTTGTTAATGACGCCAGCGGCCTCCGTTAGCAGAGCAGCCACTAAACTTGATTATGGGCCCCCAAGAGATGGGTTACGCCTGGCCCATGCAAGCGCGCGCACACACACACATTTAAGCCAAAAGCCCATATAAGACAATATAAGCCGAAACTGGGCCCATATAAGCCAAAAAGCCCACACTAAACCCTCAGCCGCAAGCTTCCTCGTGTCCCCTGCTCTGCGCCGCCCGTAGTCACCACCTGCCGACGAAGAGCCGCGCCGGCGAAGAAGGCCGAGTTCCAGCCAACTTCCTTGGAGCGGAACCCGAGCCCACGCCCGCGAGGACCGCCCACAGTTCAGCGAACCGGAGCTCCCGGAGAGGAAGGCGCCCGTGGCCGCCTGGCCGGTGGCTCTGAGTCCCTGACGAATCCCCCGCGCTACCCTGCTCTAAGACTCCGAAACGCCGCCGGCGCCGGCGCTGGCCCCGAGGTCAGCGTCCTTGAGATTTTCCTTTGCTTTGGAGACTTCAACTGACGACTAGCTAGCTTGCTGTGTTGAATCTGCTTTGCTATGTGAGAACTAGCTAGGACCATATATACTGTTGGTTTCTGAAACTACATAGGGGAAGAGAATTCAGCTTAATTTACAGGAAAAATCGATTAAACTACTGTAGCTTTTTTGGGAGAATGTACTCATTCTAGGAACTAGTATTTGGTATAGCTAGAAAACGCATAATTTTGCCTTTTGCTTTCTGTTGCTCCAAATGGGTGGAAATAAGGAGACATTTCACATTCGTTTCAAGAGAGACGAGAGAGGGTAGGTTTTAGTGACAAATCTAGAACATATATCAGGAGAGGCTCATTCTCCTTATTTTCTACATTTATCATTTTCTTGTAAACTTTAATGGCTACAAACTTGTAGGAGGCCAGGCATCCACACTTTCGATGGCAGTAGGAGGGGCTCGACCAGTGGCGGAGCCAGAAGTTTTTCAGAGCCCGGGCGAACCTCATTATATAGAAATATTTACCTAGTAAATTATAACATTTCTCTTTGATATATAGAATTTTTTTCTTTTGATGTCTGGCGAGGAGCCCGGCCGGCTGCCCGGGCTGGCCGGGCGGTGGCTCCGCCACTGGGCTCGACTCTGGTCGACCTGGTGCTAGATCGATACCTGGCAGCTTATTAATTTTATAGTTGCTTTAACCAAACAATTTATATTTTCTTCACTGCACATAGCTCAAATTAGCCATTTCAAAGTTAATAGCTCATAGCTAAGAAAACAAACCCTAAGTTAAGTGGTGTGTGAGCCAAGAGCCACTCAACCGTCTCCTCTCCTCCTCATTCATGCATGAGCCGCTTAGGCGACACTCTCCCTTCCCCACGCAAGTGGCACACTGCTTCGTCGCCTCTCTCCTTCATCCATGCTTGCGCTACTTTGCCACCTTTATCCTTTCTCCATGGTGTTATTTCTCCGCCATCTCTCTCCTCCACCCAAGATCCACACCTCTTGCAGTGCATTCTCCTTCCACCATGTCCGCCTGAGAGATCCCCTCCACCTAATATCTCCTCGACATACCACCACCTTCTCTCTCCTCCACCTGAGACACCTTCTCGATCTTTAATGAAGATAGAAAGCATATAGACTATAATGGATCCGGTTACTGCATAGCTCCTCGACGTTGAGGATGGATCTCATGCAGTGATGAGTTGCCCCAGCATACCTTTTACGCTTGTGTGTGCAACCAGAGTTGGCACGTGGGTTATATATATATATATATATGTATACCGGTGTCCATGTTCCTTTGGCTACCCAAGAACTGTCCAAAGAACGCATCTGCTGACATTGGCGGCGGTGGAGGTGGTGGCAGATTCTCTTCTTGTCTAGCTCCTTCCTGGCCACGCTGACTGCGGGTGTGGGCCGGTATTTGCATATTCCATTAATGAGCAATTAATGAGCAATAATTAAGTGATGTCATATTGAACATGAATAAATACCGTGTTATACATAATTCAAAAATTTAGCACACGACTAGATATAATTACTCATTTCCATACAATATCACAGAATAATCGCTTGAAAATAAGAACGCAAACAACGGATTTCCATAAAAGGTGTCAGATCAAAGCTTGGACTTCATCCAAGTCATACATGCCATCATACGAACTGAACCATAAAGAAAAACATATGTCTGGGTTACATCAAAAGCGACCATCACATGAACTAAGCAAAAGAGAAACTCCTAGCGAATCTAACGCTCAAGCGTCTCTTGCATCGGGCGCGACTCCTGCTCCATCTACGTCGATCATAGGCTCGAAAACGTAGGCCTCGTCCTCAGGTGCGGGGTCTGGACCAAGCACCACTCCATCCTGTGGCTCGGGGACCTCTACGGCTGCTGCTGTTGCTGCTGCCTGTGCCTCATGGTGAAACTGGTGGATCGCATCGTGGAGGTTGTCGATGTAGGCTTGTTGGTTGTTGACCTGCTGCATCAGGTGAAGAGCACCTTCTCTGAGCTTGTCGAACGCGGATCAGGCTTCATCCCGTTGCATTGCCATCGTCAGGTACATCTGCTCGGCGATGGTTCGAGCGGTGTTCCCAGCTCCTGCTCTGGCACGAGCCTCGTCACGCTCCAATGTGACCTGGTGCAGCTCCTCCTGTAGCCGGGCTACCTCGACATAAAACTCCTGCAACTTCCTCTTGCTCTGGTAAGTGGTCGTGAGGGTAAAGGACACGCTCTCCAAGCTGCACTCCAAACTGTCACATTCTCCAACCAAAGCTCCTGTGGCACTCATCGCTAACGTCTCGCAAAAGAACCTCTCCTCGGCGTCTCCTGTCACAACTAACTCCAAAGTCTGCCTCCAGTGCAATGGAAAAGGTGATCTACGAGGGAACACTCCTGTCATGGCACTAGCAAGGTTGGCGGGGAAGCGAGCTATGATGTCCTTGAGCACCAAGTAAGCTGCCCTATTGGCTCCATCCTTTGCACAACTGCCCTTGGTGATCTTAGTTCATCCTGACCAGTGTGGCTTGCTAGTCAAGGCCTTAACCTTGACCTGCACCATGACCAGTGAATCCTGCCCATAGATGTCCTTCTGCTAAGAGTACCGGGGTTCCTGTCCTTTTTCATATCGAACTGCCTGCAGAATCCTCTAGAGGATCGTTGGCAACCCAAAGTATGACAAGAACGTGTTCTTGGTCAATTTTGTTGCCAAGCGACGACGCGGAACTCCTCTGCCTCCGGTGGCCTTGCGAGCTGTTAACTTGGTTCGGGCCATCTGTAGAAACAAAGGGGTTTCGAACTCTCGTGAGACGCATAATTAAGTTGGCAAATTTTATAAATAAGAGGAACACTTTTTAATTAAAGGGAGGAATGCAATGTAACAGTAACATAAACATGATGCATGATCGTACTTACGTTCTCACTCACTAACAATGACTCGTAAGTCCTAATGTTCTAGTCGGTGGCAAGAACGATCTCTCATGCGTTATCTAGTCGTTCTACTCGATCACGTAGTTATTGTACCTGCAGAAAATTCATTTCAGCCCAAGAAAATTTCAATGATAAAAATAATTGAGTATCTGCCGGTATGCACCAAGGTACATAAAAACCGATACTAAACTTCATGCACCAATCATAGAAAAATTCACCCAGCACTTGATACCCTCGTATATGTTCGCGTAGAGCTCACATACAACCCGGTATAACAACACTCTCCCTAGACTGACGATTGGACGGTCATGCTCTCATATCTCACCAAATCATTTTATACCAGTTTTCACAATCGACACATTCTCTTTCCCGAGAATGGACCGACAAGTAAAAAAAATCCACCATGAAGCAAATTCCAAAACTCTGTTAGCAGTTGAGCCACCTGAATCATAGTATAGGGCTTAAGGACAAGACTCGACACACTTAAATTTCTAAATAGTTTTGAAATATCCATTTTAGTTCGAAAATAGCTCCTCATGGATGCAATAACTTGAACCATGCTCTGATACTAGCTATGGCGAAACCGTCCAAATTATAAGAGTTCAAGTACCATCTTAGCCAAATTAACTCGCTCCGACCCATACCTGAACCCATATAACTCTGGTAGTCCGGAAATCTCGAAGGATTTCGAACAACTTTACAACTTACCAGGATCACATTGTTCAAGTACCGCATTCACAAGGATACAACAGTTCGATATGGAAATTAAAATTAGAGTGCAAAGACTCAAATTATTACAACACTTGAGTTCAAATATCGGAAGCATAAATAAGTCTGGAAATATGACCACCACACATGTGGTCCAAATAAAATATTGTTTTGATAACTCACTCCTCTTTTTCATTCATATAGTGCCATGATCAGTCTCAGTCTAGCAAAGGCAAAAGAGAAGCTTTCAGATGACCCTGCCCTGAGCCTACTCCTCATCACCCTCCACGGGGTAGAAACAATGCTTACAAGAGCCGTAGTATACCTGACCATCTGCAACAACGGGATAAACCCTGAGTACGAGAATGTACTCAGTTAGATTTACTTTTCTAACTGAAAATAAAGACACCAAGGATATGCAAGGCTTTATGGGTGGAGCTGGGAATTTTAGTGGGAATTTTAGTGGCAGAAAGAGCTCAGATTAAGATGACTAATATTTAATTAATGAATAAGCAGTCTTCTTTTAGCCTATCCTTTAATCTAGGTTTGCACCTAAACTATAACACTCATTTAAATCTAACAAGCAATAATATAATATCATATCAGGTTGCTTATTCACATTTTAGTTGAACCTTTAATCACCACTAACTGGGGGAGACAGCGACTCGACTCGAATTATAAACCAGCTGGCGAGAAACCTTTAATACAAATCCACACTTTCTCGTCGGATCCATGCATTGGGTCACCGCTTGATACTGTCTGTGGTGGTAATCGTCGCGGATCAAGCACGGACCACCCAATTGGAACTAAACGATGGTCATTCCGAGGCAGATCGTGTTTCCATACTAGAGGTTGCGACACGGGTTGAGACCGGCCCGAACAACGTCTAACCGGCTTCGGGGTCGGCGATTACGGCATCGACACCCTAAGTAAAAGGGCGCTTTCAAAAATGGACGAGGGCCAACATCGATAAAAACCTACACGATCCAATGGACGAGCTGCCCTAAGTTTCCAAACTTGTGTTTTGCCTTCCAGTTGACCGTATTTTATTACTACTCAGGTTCTTTTCCACGATAGCAAATATAGCCACCGTGATCCGGTAAATACCCACCAGGGGCATTACGAGAACATCCTCAAATTACTACTTTTTATTAAGCATAATAAGCAATTCTACATTTGAATAAATAACATGATAAGAAGATGAGCTACTGGAGGCTTGTGACTGCTATTCTAGCTTGCTGCAAGCCGCCGCATCAAAGAACACAACGGCTCACGGCCGTCCAATACCCATGAACGACCAGCACACTACATGCACATATGGATTCCCCCGCGTTTGCAGGTGGATATTTTATCATAGATAGCAGCACCTGAATTTGTTGTAAACCCTCCATTACTCATAATTTCAACCACTTCTTGGCAATCTGATTGAACTATTAGCCGGTTCCCTCCAATCTGTTGCGCAAGCATTACACCCTCCTTTAAAGCATATACTTCAGTCGTTGGTGCATTTACCACATGAGGGATATAAGACATTGATGCTGCAATCATAGCTCCCGAGCTATCTCTGATAATCACCCATGTGCTTTCACATCTGTTGTCCTTATCAAACAAAGCATCAATATTTATCATGATAAATCCTTCTGGAGGTTTTCTCCATTCCTGTCTTATCTTAGATCCCCGATCTTCTGCCATCTTATAATTTTTTGCTAGAACAACTATAGCAATGCCTGATCTACGAGGGGCTTGAATATTCTCTCCGTGTGTCAATTGTCTTCTCTCCCACCATAAGAACCAACCACCTGTCAGGATAAGTTCTGCTAGCCCCACACCAAGATCTCCGACCTGCTCTGCCTGCAAATAATTTCTTCCAGTAGCACAGACCCTGCCCGATCAATGGACAAAAGAGTTTCAATTATTCCCCTTATAAGTACATGGTTGTTCATGGATAGTTCTCACCACGAACAATGACGCTATGTTGAGACTTCCACCTTGTTCTATTGTGATGAGGCTGTGAAGGTATGACTCTGCATATAAAGTCACATCCTTATACCCATCAAATTACATACATATGCTATTATTTATGGACAGTAATAAGGACATGCTTATTGTCAATGTGAGGGTATGGTGCACACATAAACAGATGTGTTTATATGCACCATTCTCGTCTTCACTGGTTGATATTTTTTCATATAGGAGAAAGATTGCAACCCTAGCAAATTTTCCCATGAGTCACCACAAGCATGGGAGTTCATCGGACGATGCCTAGCCGTTTAGGAGATTTCACCTCCAGCTACAAGAGTAACAAATGCTTAATGAAAGATTGCCAAAACCTAATGATTGCTCAAGGTTTGGCTTTATTGTTTTTACTCTATAGAAACTCGAAATCTCTCAATATAACACTTGAATCTTACACTAATCACTCACTCTCAAAAAGAGAGTCGGAAAGGGCTATCACAAGGCTTAGAGTATTCTTTATGATCATAAGAACACCACTAACCCCTTCAAGAGACGTGACATAATATCTATCTATATCTGTACTAGGATCATGCCCGTGCGTTGCATCGGAGGAGCAAATAATATCACATATCATAATAATTTAAATTTAAACTTGTGATGAGGCACCATTCAAAGTTTGAGATTTCAAAGGCTATCATTCCCAACAGGGGTGGGATGAACGATGGACCATCTCCCCCCTTCACTGGTGATTAGGCACCATTCAGAGTTTGAGATTTCAGAGGCCTTTGCATTACTCACCATTGCACTTATAGACCTCCATATGATCAATCCACCTGAGCATCGCTGATCAATGCACACAAACCATAATAAAGGGCAAATACAACAACATTCAAGTAGATTGATATAATGTGACCGCTAGTGGATATCATTTAAATTAGCTATTTTTAACTCTCTTCTAAAACAACAACAAAGATGGTCAAATGACCCAAGGACCATCTATATAGTATAGACCTTGAAAATACTTGCAAGTAGTGAGCACCTGGCAAAAAAATAGTAATTTCAGAATATATCCAGCCATCTTAATTTTTTATTACTGAATGGATTCCGTCTCCGTGAATTTAAGAAGTCACAGTGATTTGTGCATTGTGTTCCATTGTTTTAATATGTTTGCTAAACTTACAATGATAAGTGATAATGAAGACCAGACAACCTAAAACAACACCTATTCACTCTACCTGCACAAGATAAAAAAAATCAAGGCAAACAAGCAAAAATCATTGAGGTGCTCTGAACATATTCTGAATCGAGTAGCACTGGCACCAAGCTAAGAGGGGATGTCACATTGAAAGGTCCTAGTTTGGTTTTGGTAATTGAGTGACAACTTTAGGTGGACTAATGGTGTTTATGTGAGATACACAGGTGATTAGTCCACAGGTACATGTGTGTGAGCACTTGAGCCATGGAGGTGAATGGCTTTGGACTTGATGTGAAGCTCACACATGTGATGATCATGGAGGAGCTTAAATGCACATGAAACATGACATGTGGTCATGTGGCTAAGATGGTGAAGATCAAGGCAAGACTTGGCTTGATGGACCGGTTGCGAAGGTGAAGGGTAAGTTGAAGGCTTTGAAGCCGTTGGTACCGAGTGTCGGGAGGCTTAAGTAAGACTTGGCGCCGAAGGACCGAAGCGATGGTAAAGAGCAAGTGATGTCAAGATCGATGGACCATGGAGGCCATGTGATGATATGAAGTGGATAATATCATTTGATCAAGGTTGGTGCATGTGTTGCATCAACACATGGAGGAGATGGAATGGAATGCGCAAGGCAAAGGTATATGTATAGGGCATTTCATTTCACCGGTCATAGGTGTGTAGAGAAGATTATGACCGGGTTTAGGATAGATGGCCGTACTATTAAGAGGAGCAAACTTGTTTGCATATTGGTCATCTAGTGCCACTTGAGCGATCTAACTTTGCGATGTTACTAAGATCGAGTGGCGTTATGAGTGAAAGAGAAAATCCTTTGAAAATGATTGTGAAAATGCTAACACACATGCACATGTTGTTGTACACTTGGTGGTGTTGGCACATTTGCAAAGGAGAAGTTGTTGGAGTTGATTTGGATCAACACAAAGAAGAAAAGGGAGTTTTCTGAGTGTGGTCGGTAGTACCGCCCAGGGGGGTCAGTAGTACCGCCCAAGGGTGCTGCGTGCAACCTTCTCTGTGTTGAGTCTGAAGTGGCCTGGCGGTTATACCGCCATAGGGTCGGTTGTACCGACCCTCGGTAGTACCGACCAGAGGGTCGGTGGTACCGTGGTCCTGAAGGGTTTTGCAGGCTCTCTGTGTTGAGCTGAGTTTGGCCTGCCGGTAGTACCGCCATAGGGTCGGTACTACCGACCGTTCGAGGTTTCGAGGTGTGAGGAGTTTGGAGGCTCTCTGGAAGTGGCTAGATTTGGTCTGCCGGTAGTACCGCCATAGGGCCGGTACTACCGACCGTTGATGTGTCCGAGGTCTGGTGATCTGGAAGCTCTCTGTGTAGTCCCAGATTGGCCTGTCGGTAGTACCGCCATAGGGCCGGTACTACCGACGTTCGGTGGTACCGAGGTCAGGAGAAAGTCTGGGAGCTCTCTGTGTAGTCCCAGGATGACCTGTCGGTAGTACCGCCATAGGGCCGGTACTACCGACCTTCGGTGGTACCGACCAGGAGTCGGTTGATTCGTTTGGTCAACGCGCCGTGTGTAACGGCTAGATCTGTCATTGTCGGTACTACCGCCCAGGGGGGTCGGTACTACCGACCGTTGCGCAGAATGCTCAGTGAAGGGGCATAACGGCTAGTTGGCCCTTGGGGCTATATATAATCGTGGTAACCGGCCTTGGGCTGGTTGGTCAAGTGGTTGAGCACTCCAAAGCCTTGGTGACTTGTGCCTGAGACCCCTCTAACACACATATGCTTTAGTGCTTATCCAATTGTGTGAGAGCGATCCTAGTGCGTTGCTTTGAGAGATAGCATCGAGTGGCACTAGGTGTTCGAGTTGCAAGCCGGTGTGCTTATTACTCTTGGAGGTTGCCACCTCCTAGACGGCTTGGTGCTCGTCTCCGTCGTGAAGCCCGCGTGAAGATTGTGCGTGGCTCCGGAGAAGCTTTGTGAGGGGCATTGTGCTCGCCCCGCGGGAGATCGCAAAGAGCAACTCTAGTGGAGAAGAGGCGTGAAGAGCGTCAAGTGGTCCGGCCGGATCGAAAGCTAGAGCTCTTGGTGAGCACTCCATCTTGGAGAGGTTGGCTTAGTGTCACCAGTAGCGAGAGGATCGGCGGCAACCTTGGGCTTGCTTCAATGGGGACTAGCTTGGTGGCAACCAAGTGAACCTCGGGATAAAATCTTGTGTCCCCGTCTCTTGTTGCTCTTATTATTCTTGTTTCCTTGCATATTACGCTTGTTCTTGTGTTCTTCGTGTTCTTCCTCCCTCCATCACTCTATCTTAGGTTGGGAAGACACGATCTACCATTTGGCAAGGAACCAAGACTTGGGGAAGCTACTATCGTCATCTACATCATCTAGGAAAGTGGGGTAATTGCTAGATCTGAGATTGTATCTCATCCCCTTCGATTTCGTAGCTCCCTGCAGGTTCTCGGTAGTACCGGCCTGGAAGCCCAGTAGTACCAGTGTCGGTAGTATCGGCCTATAGCCCGGTAGTACCGACTGCCTGCTGATTGCACTAGCTTGTATTGCAATATTTATTCTTGTGCTAGTGTTTAGTTGCTTAGTTTGTGTAGCTAAGTTGAGCTCTCTAATTTGGCTTGGGTAGCCTTGTTATTGAGCATTGCTAGTGAGCTTAGGCTTTGTGCTTTGCTTGCTAGATTGCATAGGAGCTCCCCCGTGCTTGAAGTACTAGTTGCATAGGCTTGTGTGACCTTGCTTCTAGAATTGGTTAGGTGAGCTCTAACTAGCCCGATACCTTATTTGCATTGATTAGGATCTTTTGTAAGGTGTCATAGAGTATAGGTAGAGGGGTGTAGTCTTGGCTAGACCGATAGTTTTAATTCCGCATTTGTTTCGGTTAGCCGCTCTGATTTAGTTTATTTTTTAAAAAAGGACTATTCACCCCCCCTCTAGTCCGCCATCTCGACCCTTTCACACATCCACCGAAAGAAACAAATGCAAATAGGGTTAGTAGGGAATACCAGTGCTACTCCTTTGTTGCATACTTGCATCCTTTGCTTTGATATTCAGTACTGGATGTCATGGATAGTCAATAGTGGATAGCTTGTCCATTTAGTCATTATTTGAAATGCAATCGAAACACTGAAGTAGAAAATAGTGGAAAATCTGCAAATTTCTATTGGAAAACTGAATGATTGAAGTAGTGAAGTCTGAAACTAAAACATAGGCACTGGAACTAAATTTGTGGCTAAGTCTTAACTACCTATATGTCAGCTGCGACAAAAAAAAAACCTACAGCCATCCAACAAAAGTATAGTAGCAGATAGAACCAAGAGAACCTTTAATGGCTGAAGTAGTGAAGTCTAAAGTAGTATCAGATCTCGCAGATAGAACCAAGAGAACCTTTAATGGCTGAAGTAGTGAAGTCTAAAGTAGTATCAGATCTCGCTGATAGTAAACAAACCGTGAGCATCTACAAATGTAAGCAGAACTGCACATGTTAAACCAAGAATAAAAGAACACATGGATGCAAGCAGAACACACCAGATGGATGCAATCATGAAACAGGACGGTAGGTCACAGTTTAATCTAAAACAAGCCATAAGCTGTGTTTAGCATATTTTGATTGCCAAAGAAACAGAAAAGCATTGCTGGACATTGTCTAATTTGTACTGAAAAACATTTTGATTGCCAAATAAATGAAAAAACAGAAAAGGTTGTTCCTGTAAGTTTGCATTGTCCATCATATCAATACAGGTACTGTTAAATTCAGTTCATTTATAAAATGCAGCTACATGCATAGCTTTATTTTCTCCACTTTTTTGAGATCCCTATAGCGAAGGAACTATAGGGATCGCAAAAAATTGGTGCCACCAGATTTAACTGTCATGTTTTTCTGTTGCATAAGTGGTTTCAAAGACATGTTTTGCCTCTGCCTTGTAACTATACTATTTCAGAAAAACCACACGTTGCATGTTTTCTGCATCAAAACTGCTACAGATTCCTTCTAGGTAAATGCTAAATTTCAAGTAGAGGAAATAAATATTTTCCATAAGGAATGGGATCGACCATGCAATCCCTTCTCCACGATGGATTCGGAGAAACTCAATAGCAAAGTCAATTCTGAAAGCTGGTTCTACCAAATAACGATTCTAATATAAGGACAATACTATAAAAAATATACTTCTGGAAATCGGTATCCCGTGGTTTAGATCAGAGTTTAATTGAGTACATACCAGTGAAACTTCCTAAACGGATAGAATACATATTATATTGGTATCTCGTGCTTTTGAGCTCATAGATCATTGAAATTGGTATCTCATGCTTCTGAGCTCATAGACCCATCCTTGTGAGCTCCTCAACTCTGCTATCAGAAGTCCACAAATCAAAATTTGAGAGGAAACAAAATGCACACACCAAACAATCTAGAACTAAAGACGTGAGAAGGGATGAAACACTGACATTTTTTAGGTGTATGAAGTCACCGTCGGGGTGGAGGTGAATAAGGAGGCATTTGGTGCCGGCGGTCAGGAGGCTGCGCTAGCAGGTTCCCGGGGCTGCGCCGACGGATGCGAAGGCCAAGGGGCCTTGCAGCGGAGGCAGCAGCAGCACGGGAGGCCGTGAAGGCTGTGAGATTGGAGGCGGCGGTGTTGGCCTTAGTTGGGTAGGGCGGGGGCTCGACGGCGTGGCGGCGACCGGACAACTGCTGTGAATGTTAGAATAGCATATATGGGCTGGTCATGGGCCTAGGCGTCCACGCCTTGTGGTTGGACTGCTATAGGGTTTTATGGTAGATGATCTGTATATTAAGCAGGATCTCCGTTGATTGGGGTGTGTTTCTATAAACCCAACTTCTATCCTCCTTATATATTCTGTACCCCTTGTACACATATGAATCAATCTACTATTTCCCTGTGCCATACTTTCCTTCATGGTATCGGACGCCTCCTAGGACCTCTTCCGCTGCCCTAGTCTGCGCGTCGGCCCCTGCCGTGCTGCGCCCTCCCTGCGCGCCAGCCCCTCGCTGTGCAGCGCCCTCTCTGCGCGCCAGCCCTAGCTGTGCTGCGCCGCCATGACCACCACCCCACTATCCACCCCGAAGGCCGACGGCTCCTCTTCCACCCTCACCGACGCCCAACGCGAGGAGTTGGCGCAACGCCCTCTCCAAGAGAGGGCCAATGCCGCTGCTGCCGAGGCCCAGCGTCTCCAGGCCGCGCGCGACGCTGCCATGGCACGCGCTCTCCAGGCTGAGGAGGAGGTCGCTGCCGCAACCAGAGATCGCGACGCCGCCGCCAAACGCGCCAGCGAGGCCCTCGCGCGCGCAACGAAGGAGCGCGCGGCAGCCACGACCCCCTCTACCTCCGCTGATTCGTCAACCGAGACGTCAGCACCGACTGATCTCCGCTCTGCCATGCTGGTCCATGAGGCTCTGGCCCTCCTGAACCTCCATGCCCAGGCAGTTGCCGTCAACAACATCCGGACGCATGTCACCATCGTCCTCGACGTCACTTCCACCCGTCCCCGTCTCCCCGGATTGGGACGCATGTCACCATCCGGACGCATGTTCGCTTCGATCCACCTGTCCCCGTCTCCCCGGATTGGGACCGGAAGGATTGCGTCGTCAAGTCCTGGATCGTCGGCACGCTCACCGACGACCTCGCCGAAGTCATCTCCGCCCAGGGCTCCACCGCTCGCCACGCTTGGCTTGCCGTCGAGTCTCAGTTCCTCGGCAACCGGGAGGCCCGCGCCATCCATCTCGAGACGAAGTTTCGCAACTTCGTCCAAGGCGACCTCTCCATCACCGACTACTGCTGCCGCTTAAAGAAGATCGCAGATGACCTCACGGCCCTTGGGGAGGTCGTCACCGATCGCACCCTCGTCCTCAACTTGATCCGCGGCCTCAACGAGGGCTTCAGCCACGTCGGGGCTCTTCTTCGTCGTGCACATCCCTTCCCCTCCTTCCTGGAGGCACGCGACGACTTGATCCTCGAGGAGCTTACTCTGGAGAACCGCAAGGATGCTCCTGCCACCGCGCTCGCTGCTTCCACTACGTCGGCTCCCTCACACCCTGTCCAGCAGCAGTCTGGTTCAGGGTCCGGGTACACCGATGGCTCCAAGTCCAACAGCCGTCGCAGCCAGCGTGGCGGTGGCAAGGGCGCCAAGGGCGGGGGCAACTTTGGCGGACAAGCCCCCCGTTCTTCTGCGCCCCAACAGCCATCCGTGCCTGCACAACACCAGCAGCAAGCCGGCGCCAAGACCTGGCTCACCGTCTACAACCCTTGGATGGGGTCCATTCAGATGTGGCCCGGGGGTCCTCGTCCTCCGCTCGCGCCTCTTCCGCTGCACCCACAGCAGCAAGCACTACTCGCCCAGCAGCAGCAGCAGGCCCTCTTCGCTCAACAGCAGCAGCAGCCGGCCGCACCCCCCACTGCCCCTGATGGCGCAGGTCAGTGGGTGGCGCCAGGCCTCTACAACCCCATCGCCGGCCTGCCTTTTTTGGGATCCCGCTGCTCTCGCGTCCTCCTTCAGCACCACTTCGTTGACTCCACCATCAGGCAACGAATGGTACTTCGACTCAGGTGCTACCTCTCACATGACCTCTCAGTCCGCTAATCTTTCACACTTTCTTTTCTCGTGGTATCCTACTTCTTCATCAATCATTGTCGGTAATGGCTCCATTCTCCCTGTCACTGCTACTGGCTCCACAGAGCTGTCGCCTACTTTGCGTCTTAATAATGTTCTTGTCTCTCCACAACTTATTAAGAATCTCATCTCTGTTCGCCAATTTACTACCGATAATAATTGTTCTGTTGAGTTTGACCCTGCTGGTTGTTCTGTGAAGGCTCTTCCGTCTCGGACCGAGATCGTCAGGTGCAATAGCTTTGGCCCGCTCTACCCGCTGCGCCTTCCTCCAACACACTCTCTTGTCGCCAGGACTCCTCCTTTGTGGCATCGGCGTCTTGGCCACCCCGGTCATGAGGCGTTGTCCAAGCTCGCGTCTAGTACTTCATGTCAGATAGAGGCAATGTTTTCCTAAACAGTAAACGGTAAACAGTCGGTCACTCTTTGTTTAGCGTTTAGGCCGTTTAAATGGTGTTTAAACGGAGTTAAACGGCCTAAACGGTTTTGTATGGTAACACTAAAATATACATATTTATGTATGTAAAAATTAAATTTGCTAGAAACTGTACATATTTGCACATGTAAAAAATAAATATTATACCAAATAATATTTTTGGAAGAAATCTAAATCCCACAACATTTCATATACTCACAATGTTAATTAGTTTTGTGTTGATTATGGTAGTCGTAGTCCTCTAATTAACCAAATTATGGATTAAATGGTTGTTTAGATCATTTAATCATGTCTAACCTGATTTTCTTTAGACCATTTAGACGGGTTTAAACGGTTTAAACGGGTTTAAACGGTCCAACCGTTTAATTCACCGTTTAGGGCCTAAACAAAACAGATGGCCTCTGTTTACCGTTTAAACGGTGTTTAAACGGACTAAACGGCCGTTTAGGCGAACAGAGGATAGAGGATTGCTCAGATTTGTGTCATGCTTGCCAGCTAGGGCGCCATGTTCGTTTGCCCTTTCATTGTGATTTATGGACATCTCTAATCATCAGTGTTTCTGGCTATAAATACTATTTGGTTATACTTGATGATTGTACTCACTACTTGTGGACTTTTCCTTTACGCCTCAAATCTGACATTTACAACACGCTTGCTCACTTCATCGCCTATGCATCCACTCAGTTTGGTGCCCAGGTTCAGGCTGTCCAGTGCGACAACGGGAAAGAGTTTGACAACTCTAGCGCCCACAACTTCTTCCTCACACAGTGCATCCATCTTCGCATGTCCTGCCCCTACACTTCGCCATAGAATGGTAAAGCTGAACGCATTATTCGTTCTATTAATAATGTTGTTCGCTCTCTGCTGATACAAGCGTCCATGCCTCCCTCCTACGAGGTCGAGGCTCTCTCCACGGCGACTACTCTCCTTAACATCCTACCTACCAAGACTCTTCAGCTATCCACGCCACACCTTGCCTTCTATGGCACGCCTCCGGCGTATGATCACCTACGAGTCTTTGGTTGCAAGTGTTACCCAAACCTTTCCGCCACCGCACCTCATAAGCTCGCTCCTAGGTCCGCATTGTGTGTCTTCCTCGGCTACTCCCCTCATCATAAAGGATACCGCTGCCTTGACCTCTCTTCCAACAGAGTTATTATCTCAAGGCACGTAGTCTTTGACGAAGATGCCTTTCCTTTTGCTGAGCGCGATGGCCGGCGACCTCTAGCGGACTTTGGGTTTCTTGATGCTACTGACGTTGTGCCCGTTCATATTGGACCGACGCACAAGTTTCTGCCTGCAGGTCACCACCTTCCCAGCGCCCCTGCCGGTCCCTCTACGACTGTGCCTGGGGCGCCCCCGATGGACTCCTCGCTAGCGGATGATGCTTCCCCGGCACCAGCGCTCTACATCCCACCTGCGCTGCGTGCACCGGGGACCCCTGCTGGTTCTTCCTCCGCGCCACGCGCGGCCTCTACTGCCAGCCCGGCTATTGGCACAACAGTTGCTGAAGGCGCAGCAGCTGCCCCAGCCACACCTTGCTACGTCTCGCCTGCGCCCCGGGCGGCCCCGTCACCTCCTGCAAGTCCATCAGCGCCCCGCGGACCGCCACCAGGTTTTCTGCCTCTTCGTTCGGAACGTGCCTTCATCCAGCACTACACGCGCCGGCCTCCGCCTGCCTTGGCTGCACCAGCTGCTGCTCCGCCGACTGCACCAGCAGCTCTGGTTCCGTTGCCCAAGGGTGCTGTTGCTGTCCCCGTCGTGACCAACCAGCACGCCATGGGCACTCGTGCGAAGAGTGGGTACCGGATGCCTGCTGCCTACCTCGCTGCGCCTCTGTCGCCTATTCCGAGGACCTTCCGTAGTGCTCTGGCCGATCCCAATTGGCGAGCAGCTATGGAAGAGGAACATTGTGCTCTTCTGCAGAATCACACTTGGGATCTTGTGTCTCGCCCTCCCGGCGCCAACATCGTCACTGGCAAGTGGATTTTCAAGCACAAGTTTCAGTCTGATGGCACTCTCGAGTGATACAAGGCGCGTTGGGTTCTTCGTTGTTTTACCCAGCGGCCTGGTGTGGATTTTGGCGAAACTTTCAGTCCAGTGGTGAAGCCAGCTACCGTTCGCACAGTACTCTCTTTGGCCCTCTCGCAGCGTTGGTCTATTCACCAGCTCGATGTGAAGAATGCTTTCCTCCATGGCAATTTGACTGAGACACAACAACCTTCTGGGTTTGAGGATTCAACACATCCGGATTTTGTCTGTCATCTGAACAAGTCCCTCTATGGCCTCAAGCAGGCCCCTCGGGCACGGTACAGTCGCATGGCTACACATTTGCTTTCTCTGGGATTTGTTGAAGCCAAGTCAAAAACCTCGCTATTTGTCTACCGGCGTGGCTCAGACACATCTTATCTGTTGCTCTATGTGGATGACATTGTCCTCACTGCTTCCTCTCCTGGGTTTCTTCGGCGGATCATCTCGGCTCTTCAGCAGGAATTCGCCATGAAAGACCTTGGAGAACTGCATCACTTCCTCGGCATGGAAGTTCAGCGTTGCGGTGATGGCCTCCTTCTCTCCCAGCGACAATACATGCTTGATATTCTTGACCGCGCAGGGATGGCAGAATGCAAGCCGTGTTCCACTCCAGTTGATACTAATCCCAAGGTTGCTGCAGCAGATGGTGCATCTGTGGCTGACGCTTCTGACTTCCGCAGCCTTGCTGGAGCTCTTGTGATACTTGTTCATGGTTTTAGTGATCTTGTGATACTTGTTTCAGGTGTACATCATATACACTAGTCTTCTTTGTTTCCTATAAATCATAAGGATCAATCTTCTAGTATGTACTGACATGTGATTGTGTCTAATTGATAGTGTGCTCCATTAGTTTAGTCTCAGTTCTAATGGATGACTGTGAAAAAGCTAAGTCGTTGTTCACCTATTTACCTCAGGCTATACTTTTCCCATTATGCTCATATTAATCCAAGTACTAAAAGTTTAGCAGTATTGCTTACTTCATTTGTATTTTTATTATTATTACTATAATAATAACTCAACGATCCACTAGCAATCTTATTACTTTGTTTTTGCAACTATCTAACTAATATTCCTTCTTTTATATTTTTTATTGCTGCGTGCAGATTAAGAAGTGGTTGATGAGGGGCGTCATCGCTAGTTTCACTATTTTTTTTGTTTCACCAAGGCCAAGATTAGTGGTCAGGACTAGATTATGTCATGCTAATCACATTGGTTTATCGTGATATGCCTTGTATATTGCAACAATGTGAGATATGTAGAACCTGTTCCCCTGATGTGGAATTGAGAGACATTACCCAGTTCATGCAGTTTAGGAAAAAGATAAAGTATGCTATGCAAACTAGACTTCTGTACAAACTATGCAAACTCTAATCAAGACCACAAGAATCTAATCCGATGGCCGGTAATTTTAGCACTCAACCCCTCCCCCCACTCATCCTATCCGGCTATTGCAAAACACCCCCATGAGTGGAGAGGTTTGAGTGCTAAAATTACCAGCCATGAGATTAGATTCTTGTAGTCTTAATTAGAGTTTGCATAGTTTGCACAGAAGTCTAGTTTGCATAGCGTACGTTCTCAAAGATAAATGACCATTTAACGTTAGAAGTTTACCTCGATCAACCTGGCTGATCTTCATGGCTGACGTCTGAAATCAAAATAAAAATTGAAGTTTATGCCTTTTGTAGTAATTTGATTTGACTACAACATTGTTGTAAATGCTACTATGGTAACTTGTTTTGCAGAATCTGAATACAGTATTACCATACATAAAAGTTATCGTAAAAATTACAATATTTCGGTAAATCATATCGTTATAGTAGAATGTTATATTATTCTAGTAAATACTAGTATCATGTCCGTGCGTTACTACGGAACAACAAAAGTTTTATATTTAAATACATATAAATCACACAATAATACAACAATATTATATAAAAATAAGCACCAATATTAAAATAACATTAATAATCCAAAAAAGCAAAGTTCCTGAAATCAACAGTCACAGTATAGCACATTAGCAACTGGATTATACATACTAATAACTAATATCCATTGTTCATTTTCAAACTTATCGAACACCATGACTGCAAGACATCTATACAATCCATGTCATTGAAAATAGTACAAACGATAAATAGAGGGTCCAGTAAATTCTTAAAATTGACCAAGATTAACACAATAAAAAATATTTTTTCTAAATTAATTATTTGTCCAAGGTGCTTCGTGATTACAAATAACCGAAACATAACAAGATGCTCCGTGATTCCATTCAGCCAATTAGTGCTGAAACATAACGTGGTGCTTCGTTTACTTTGATTCCTCTATAGGCTTTTCAACTTAGCCTTTCTGCTTCACTAAACAGAAGATATGGCAAAGTTTCTGATTGCATATATGCAGTATGTGCATGAATTAAGCTAGTCGAGAGAGAATCAAATCACATACATAGAGGACATAGAACAAAACATCACGCTCCAGCACGTGCTGGATATAGCTCGACATCGTGTCTGAATCAATTGGCCTTGGGTGCCTCCTTGCAGAGGTTCTGTCAACAAATCAGAGTTAAAGTAAGCAAAGCATGTGTTGAGACAACTATTTCAAGTCAAAAATTGGTGAGTTGTTATAACTCTACCAAATAGACTATGTTTTGAAGCCAAAAATGTAAGTTTCCGTTAGCATGATTATGAAAACAATATATCCACATGCTTCAGTAATATGAAAATATGAACTTCATTACAGAGGAGAATCTAGCTGATGGTATTTTATAGCACGGTTCAGTTATCTTGGGAAAAATACACAATATACCAGCTGCTAGTTGATGGTTTATTTACCAACATATTAGCATGGCTTGGTAATCTGAATAAAAATCTGCAATACAGAGGGCATTTACCTTATGTTATTTGGGAAAAAATATGACGCAATTGTACATTCTTCAGTGAACTGCTAAGAACTACATATAGTGCCTATCAAGCCGAATCTAACAGACTAAAAGAGTTTGTAAACATAGACTAAAACAAAAACCTTGAAGACTAAAACTATGAAACAAATTTACATGGCCAAAAGTTTTGATACTGAATGGTAGTCAAATTTAGATACTAAATGACAGTTATATATCATTGAATATACTTTTTCACCTAACAAACTACCAAATAGATCTCAAATTACCACAGAAAATTGCAATCCCCACCTCCAAAATCTCTACAGCTCAAAAGGGATCAGAGGAATCACCTGAGCCATTTTATGTAGCTTCTCGATGGTTTCATAAGCTGTCGTTACCTTGCAGCAGCCGGCCAAAATTCCCGCAGTTGCGCCTTCTGAAAGGTACCAATTGACATGCATCCACACAAGTGAAAGCAAAAACAAATAATGAGGTAGTCAAATAGGACTCATTGGCATCAACACTGACAAGACATACTTGCAATGGTTTAGACATCTCAGGAAAGTTTGAGAAGCTGGCACCTTATTTTTGTTGAATTTGGTCGGTCTGCAGCATGATGACCCACCACCACCACCATAGTTGGACTGTGGCTAGAGACCATCATTTCAGATAGAACAAAGGTCATGAAATGGCTATCAACGATACAATACTTGGATGCTGCTCATTGTTCCTGCTCAGAAATATAAAAAAGCTATGTAGAAAAAACAACCAGTGCTAATAGATATAAGAATATTTCGAAAACACTGGAGAATTAATATATATTATGTATAATTTAGCATCATTTGCTAATTCTTCTCAGTGTAATAATCCATCCAATAGAAACATTGTCAAATCAGAAGAACTATATATGCACATAACTATGCAATATAATCCATCAAAGAGAATAAAAAATTTAGTTTATGTGCACACCCTGCTCATAAATGTAACTGAAAACCCTTAACTGTGACTTGGAAAGACCGTTATCTATCAAAAATGAAAAAGAGCATGGAGGTGTCGACTATAACGCGGGATACCGAAGCTCTAGCCAATAAGGCAGTATAGTACTCTAATAAAAAGATGGTTCACTGATACGAAATTACAACAATGGTTACAAGGTTTATTGCAAATGATGGTAGGATGAAAGATAGAATGCACACTTATCTTACATGAGAATGCGATTCGAGTCCATTGTGGGTGGTCGTGGAATCCTTGGTTATCACACCAGCGCTCCCTTGAACGGAATCAGTGGAGCAATTTCAGTAGAAGTACCATTCTTATCTTACATGAGAATGTTGAGGGGCAGGTTCAGAGATTCGAAGATTAAGCAATTTCAGTAGAAGTACCATTCTTATCTTACATGAGAATGTTGAGGGGCAGGTTCAGAGATTCGAAGTCAGTGGCGAATCTCCTCACCTACACCATACAGCTGAGGTTGAGCTCCAGCACGCTGACTCTCGCTACCGGTATCTTGGCCATGATGGCCTCCTTGGCCCCGAGCCCAGCAAAAACATTCCGAACGAGCATGATTTACTGTTTGTTTATATAGATCACCTTCCTGTTAGAAAAAAACAGGACTGGATTCAATGATATATTTATTGTAACTCTCTTACTGTACGGCATGAGCTTAATTAGCAACAATTTTATTGCTGAGTAAAGCATAACTCTTGACCTCATCTGAAACATTGAAAGGTTCATGAAGCTAGTCAAGATTACTTCTAGTTGCCTCTACTTCTTTGGAACCTAAAACACTCCCTCACAATAACTATATGTGCTCGCCTTGTTTGGAGATCTAAACCAATTGTTATATTGTGCCATTTATTTAATGATGAGCTGCACCAAATGGACAAGTAAATTAAATAAATATTACTACCAGACTGAGTTACCTTGATAAGTGTTGGCTCGTTAAATCCTTTCGCTTCCTTTATTAATGAATGCCATCATATCCAGTGTCTTCATTCTTCACCTAGATAGTACGCATCATCGTGTCAAAATAGCATTATAGCCCATAACTATAAATCTATCATGGAGAATAGTGTTGTTGTTACTATTTCTGTTAAAATGATATAAAGGTCACCGTGTCCAAAACTGAAGCAATCCGTCCAATTGCTTATGTGTCAAAACAGAGGTCACAAGTGCTTGCTTCTGGTCATGCAAAGTGAAAGAAATCCTGATGGTAAGCCCTTAACTGAGTGATCAATATATATTCAGACTCTGTATAAGAACACAGATGGATCAGAGACGACTATTCGTTTTTTTTATGTATTTAAAACACAGATGGGATATAATTTAATCAATCTAGATTCTTGTGTTGATCATTGGTCCGTTCCAAGCAAATCTTTATACAACTAAAAGAAAGGAAAAGCAATCGTTCACAGCGGCCAGGTGAAACTTTTGCAAAACTAACCCTTTTGCCGCGCCGTCCCCAATGGCGCGGCAAAAGCGTTAGCCGCGCCATGCATGGCGGCGCGGCAAAAGCGCCACCGTGGCACCGCCCGGCCACGCAGGCCTGCGTGGGCCCCACTCGTCAGTTTGCTGCGCCAGGCGGGCTGGCGCGGCTAGTGCATTTGCCGCGCCAGGCGGCCTGGCGCGGCCAACGGCTTTGCCGCGCCAGGTGGGTTGGCGCGGCAAAGCCGATCTAGATCTGGTCGCCGCGCCCGCCTTCCTCCTCCTCCTCTGTCTCCTCGCCCGCACCGCCGCCGCGCTGCTGCCGCCGCGCCGCCGCTCTGCCTCGCCGCCGGCCCTGTCCCCGCCCCGCCCGCAGAGGGGCTCGGCTAGGCCAGGCGGTGGTCGGTCGGCCGCCACCGGACCGGCGCCACCCTTCACCACCCTCTCCACCACCCTCCACGACCGGAAGGTAAACTTTTTTCCTTTTTTGTTTTCATTTGTAGTTTAGGTTTATTAGTTTAGGTTAGTTTAGTTAGTTAGTTAAACTATTGACTAGGTTAGTTTTGGTTAGTTTAGTTTAGGTTGGTTGGTTGGTTAGTTAGTTAGTTAGTTAGTTAGTTTAGTTTAGTTTAGGTTAGTTTAGTTAGTTACTAAGTAAGTAAGTTAGTTAATTATTTCGTTGGGTTGGGTTAGCTTAGCTTAGGTTAGGTTAGTTAGTTTGTTAGTTAGTTAGTTAGGATATTTAGTTAGTTACTTAGTTAGGTTGGGTTAGGTTAGGTTAGGTTAGGTTAATATGTTAGTTAGGTTAGTGAAGCCAACTTAGTAAGTAGTTACGCCATTCTTTACTTTTGAGAAGACAATCACTTGACCTTAGTTCCACTATTGACTTTGTAGATGGACACTGTATTCAGATTGTTTTATGGAGGCACAGTTAGTAAACGAGATGAGTTGTTTGATGATAACATGGAACAAGAACTCGAAGTATTTGATGAGCGTCCTCCTTTTACGGAGCTTATGTTGCGTCTGAAGGAGAAATTCGATGGTGATTTCTCGTTGAAAGGGAGATTTGACAGTGGCAAGATTAGGGCGAACTATGCGTTGATGCCCTTGCGCAACCAGGCTGACTGGGCAAAATACCAGACGATCGTTATGGCATCCAATTCGACCATGACTGAGATCGTGGTAGAGGATGGTTGGAGGAAGCAGGCAGAGGCGTCCAATGATGGCAACGAAGGTGAAGCACAGGAGGTAGGGGATGATGATGATGCAGCTCCAATGACTATGGACGTTGATGGTCACCCCACGCAGGAGACGGTGTATCCATCTGAAAATGTCCACGCTGACGTCGGTCAAATAAACAATGATTTTGATGTGGCCGACCTAGAGCGGCAGGAGCAGGAGGACCAGGAGGCACAATTGTTTGATGAAAACTATGATTCTGATGATGATTCAGATTATGACGAAGAAGAGGACATTTATATTTCTGTTATGCCTGACCCGGTTCGTGGTATTCCACAACCGGTTCGTGCTAGGCAACAACCGGTTCCTCAGAATATGCATCCTCCAGGGAGACTAGTCACTGATATACCAGAGGATCATACACATTTTGATGCGTGGCGGCGTTTGAGCGAAGCGAGGTATTATGTTGCGCCCGATCCTTTGACTGAGACAGAGCTGCAGCAATTGAGGTCGGTTAACATGCAGTTTAGAGGCGTTCCAAGTTATAGGGATGTCAGTATGGTGGACCAGGCAGTTTGTGATACTGGATTGAATCTGTGCAAGCAAACACTGCATAACCATACAGATTGGATTCTTCAGAAGGGTATGATTTTCAACACTATGACTGAGCTGAAGCTTTTCCTTGAGAACTATGCTGTGCATCATCATCGACCGTACACGGTCAGCCATTCTGATATTAGTTTGAGGTACCACGTCAAGTGTTTGAGTCTTGGTTGTCCGTGGAGGCTGAATGCTCGCAAGAGAACTGATGACAAGTGGAGGATCAGTAAAGTAGTACAACCGCATACCTGTTTTACAAATAAGGGACAAGAAAAACATCCTCAATTGACGGCAAGATACCTTGCACGGCGCATTTTGACATTTGTTGATGATGACGCCGACGTATCTGTTTCACAATTGCTTATCTCCATATTTGGATTCACAGGCTATAAGGTGACTTATGGAAAGGCGTGGCGTGCGAAGCAGATCGCCCTTGCAATTCGTTGGGGTGGTTGGGATGAAGCGTACAACAGGATTCCTCGAATTTTGTGTGCAATGGCATACTATAACCCTGGCCTTAAATGGTTTCCACACACCAATGGGCAGTATATAGACCGCAACACCGGCAAGGTTACACATGTGATTCAGCGTGTATTTTGGTCTTTTGCACAAACAGAGCATGCGTATTAGTACTGTCGTCCAGTCATACTTGTGGACGGTACTTTCTTGACCGGAGCGTACAAGGGTGTGTTGATGATGGCGGCGGCTGTTGATCCCGAGGACCAGATAGTTCCAATTGCTTTCGCCTTGGCTGAGGGGGAGAACGTTGAGTCTTGGTCTTGGTTCATGGCTCTGCTACGGATACAAGTGTTAGGGCCTTCTCGGACAATATGTTTGATTTCGGACCGTCATGTTGGGTTGCTTCGTGCCGCAGAGGAGGAGATAGAGGGTTGTCCTCCTCTAGTGCACAGATGGTGCATGCGTCACTTTGCCGCCAATTTCTGGCGTCGACAGAGAAAAAAGGAGGTTTGTGCTAAGGTGAAAGAGCTATGTTGTGTTAAAACTGAGCACAAATTCAAAGAAACAATGGAAGAGTTGGACAAAATGTTAAACAGTGCTGGCAGGGCCTGGATCGAGAGACAGATGGAACACAAGGAGAAGTGGGCGCTTGCTTACGATGAGGGCGGTTTCCGGTTCGGCATAATGACCACCAACTCATCGGAGTCTTTCAACAAGGTATTCACCGGTGTTAGAGCCTTGCCCGTTTCTGGAATCGTTGAGTACTCGTTTCACAAGACCAACGAGTACTTCGTGAAAAGGTGGTCCATTGCTCGAAGACAACCTACAAACGGATGGTGAATTTGGAAAGGCGGGAAAGGAGCACATTCAGGAAAATGAGATCTGGGCAACGCAGCTAACTTGTGAGGCTTATGGACCAACCAGACAAATCTATAATGTTCGAGCAAAGGGTGGAACTACCATGGGCGGGGAACGTTATGGTGGTCGCAACTATCGGATCGATCTTGAAAGAGTGGAATGCAGTTGTAACGTGCCGCAGATAATGCATGCCTCTTGCTCTCACATGATTGCGTCCTGTAGAGCGCACGGATATAACTACAAGGCCCTACCATATATGTCCGACTACTATCGCCGGAGCAACACCGTCGCAATATGGCAGAGCAGCTTCGAGCCTTACCTTGATCCCACTCAATGGCCTCCATACTTGGGTAGAGACTTCATGCCTGATCCTGAGCTGCTGAAGTTAGGTAAGGGTAGGAGGAGGAAGAAGAGACTAAAGGGTGACATGGACAATATGGATAGGTATGGCGGGGGGACTTCGACCAGACACCGAGCACGAACCTATGCTCTGTTTGCCACATGCCAGGGCATAATGCAGCCTTCCATCGTAGACAAACACAACAGGTGTACATATGTCTTCATTTGTTTTAATGCTTTATTATTTTTATCTTCACTTATATTAATTATTTGAATGCTTTTGCTATTATTGTACATATGTCTTTCATTTGTTTTAATGCTTTATTATTTTTAACGTTGTACTAACTTGTTACCATGTTTTATTTAAACAGGATGGCGAACCCTCCGGCGTACCCTCTCCTTGAGCCGTTCTACGACGGCGACCACCGGGCGCACAGGCTCACCGACTACGCCCCTCCGGAGAGGTTGTCGTTGCTGAGGCCGCGCACCCACCTATGGCACCGGTGGGACGAGCGCTACGCACCCTTCCTACAGCGCGCAGGCTTCTTGGTGCTAGCCCGCGTTGCCAACGACGTGGTGTTGCAGCTCGACCCCGCGCTCCTCACCGCGCTGGCGGACAGGTGGCGTCCCGAGACGCACACCTTCCACCTAGCCTGTGGGGAGATGACCGTGACGTTACAGGACGTGGCCAAGATTTTTGGTCTACGCCTGGGCGGCCTCCCCGTGACGGGGATTCTTGACACCGACACGTGGATGGACACCGTCCACCAGTTCTGTGGTCGTAGGCCCCCCGACGACGCAGACGCTAAGAGGAACAAGTAAGCTAATTTTTTTTCTAATTTAGTTGCATACGATTGCTACTATCATTTCCTAACTTTTACTTTTTTAAAACAAACAGGAAGACTACTGGGGTGCCTTCGTCGTGGATCACCGAGCACTTTTCGTATTGCCCCCCCCAACGCTGACCCACAGGTAGTCGAGAGGTATGCCAGAGTGTGGCTGTGGCACTTTATTGGGGCGTTCCTGTTTCCCGACTCATCGGGGAACACGATCAGCTGGATGTTCGTCCCCATCCTCGCACAGCCGTGGGAGAACATCGCCGGCTACAGCTGGGGGAGCGCAGTTCTAGCATGGCTGTACAGACAGCTGTGCGAGGGGTGCCGGCGGATGCAGGCCTCGTCTAGCTTGGGAGGGTGCCTGCCCCTGCTCCAGGTTTGGGCCTGGCAGCGGCTGCCTGTGGGTCGTCCCCGTGTACGAGAGGAGGCGGTAAGTACATACCTCTTGCGTGCGTGTGCTTTTACAAATTTACAGTCATTTAACTGATTCAAATTGGAATGCAGGTGTGGAGGCACCTGGACACCCGACCCACTGCTCTGTTTGTCTGGTCCACGGCAGAGACAGTTAGAGGCAACACCCAGCGTCGCTGCCACCTGTACACAGACTTGCTGGACGTCCTGACACAGCACCAGGTAATTCCGGAATGTGTTCAATTTTTTATATTGAAAAAGGAACATGACTAACTATGTTTGTTCATTACAAACAGGTCAGTTGGGACCCCTGTGACCTGTACGACAACGTGTTCGACCCCGCCACGGAGTTGGACCGTGTAGATTGGCGTTGCACCGTCCCTCTTATCTGCTTCTACGTGGTCGAGATGCACTTGCCCATCAGGGTGATGCGTCAGTTCGGCCTACGACAAGAGTTTCCTCCACCTCTGATTAGCACGGATCAGAGGTTGCACAAGTAAGTATCCTCC
Organism: Coix lacryma-jobi var. lacryma-jobi; assembly: GCA_009763385.1. NCBI lineage: Eukaryota > Viridiplantae > Streptophyta > Magnoliopsida > Poales > Poaceae > Coix > Coix lacryma-jobi. Next base: position 32,984,945 of record CM019827.1, read on the forward strand.
ACAGTGTTGTTCTATTACTCTAGTAAATTCTATCTTATGCTCTAACAGATGAGTTTCCTTTGCAATGCAGGGTGAAGCGCCAAAGCAGACGGAAGAATCCCGTTGATTGGCGCGCGGAGCACGCCGATCATGTCCTCAGTTGGACAAACAGGTACCAGCAGGACGTTGACGACGGCGAGCCGTACGACCAGGGCGTCTTCGACCAGTACCAACAGTGGCTGCACCGGAGCACCAGGTTGCACATTAAGCCACCGTACTACGAGGCCACCGCTGAGGACGAGTCGGACGACGACGAGGACCCGTACGATGCTACCACTAGGGCATCGACTCAGCCTGACAAAGCCCCTCTACAAAGCTACGTGGTAATAACTGCAGCCCTTCAACTATTGTTTGTGTTTCTGTACTTGGTGCACTTACCCCCCCGGTCTTGTGTCGGCAGGCGTCGCAGCTGTCTCGGTACTCCGACGAGGCAGCGCAGCTTATACACCACACCAGCTCTACTAGGGACCACGGCCCGGTACAGGCTTTTCTGCAGGTATCATAACACATTCGAACCGCACTTGTAAATCTTAAGAACTCATAAACTGTACTAATATATATTATTATTATTTTCTTATTTGCAGAAAATCAGGAAGGGCTGCAGGAAGCTTGCTCAGAAGCTTGGGTGCGTGGACACAGCGTGGGCCCCACCGCACCTTCCTCAGCCTTCGAGCCCTTTGGTGTCCGACACTGTCCCAGCAGCAGCAGGGTCGTCCGACGCCCGGGGGGAGGCACTTCTGCGGATCCACGCGGAAAGGGCCCCACTGTAGAGGAGCAGCCCGAGGAGGAGGGAGAGGAGGAGGACGAGGAGCAGTACGTCGAGCGCACGACACCACCCTACACGGCTAGTGCAGGCTACATGGCCCTCGGCCATAGCTCGGACTACGCTGGAGGGTCCTCCTCCAGAGGTGGCCTGGACGACACGGCGTGACAGGTAGCTTGTGCTTACGACTACCCTAGTGGCTACTACACCGGCCCTGGCTGGCAGCATTGGCCAGAGCAGGGCGCAGCACAGGAGCTGGGGTACTCACAGCTAGGTGGAGCTCCACTACCTACTCAGGAGGACGTGCAGGTACATAAGTTGACCGCTATACATTTAAGTTCGTCAGATATATTTAAGTTGTTTGCTAACATTTATTTTGAATGTTGCAGGGACCTAGTCAGACGCAAGGGTCACCACGCCGGCAGCCACGCGCCCGAGACCGCACGGACGTCACGTTCACGCCGAACATGGACCTGTCGCAGCCGAAGCGTCGGAGGCGGCCTCGTCAGCCGTACACACCTAGCTAGGCTTAGTGTTAGACTATATGGATAGGTGATGTATTTGTTAGATAACTTGTTTGAGAACCCTATTATGTACTTCGTGGAGCTTGAGCCACTTTGTTTTTTTATGACCGCTATTACGTTTTCATTTATTCAAATTGTGTCAATGTTTGGTTCCTTGTTATTGCTTTTGCGGAAAAAGACATGAAAACGGAAAAAACACATTCGATCAAACAGAGACAACACATTCGATCAAACAATATTGTTTGTGTTGCCGCGCCAACCCTGGGGGCGCGGCTGACGCTTTTGCCGCGTCAGGCGGGGTGGCGCGGCAAATGCATTTGCCGCGCCATGCCGCCTGGCGCGGCAAAAGCGTCAGCCGCGCCCCCAGGGTTGGCGTGGCAAAAGCTGGCATCTCATTGCCTTTTCAGCGTCGTGTCCTGTCGTCATAAGTGCTCTGCAGTTTTGATTCCGATAGGCTTTTCAGTGTATAGACTTTTCAGTATATAGGTTTTTCAGTACATAGCCTTTTCAGTACATAGGCTTTTCAGTGATTAGATTTTTCAGCGAATAGCCTTTTCAGTTGCAATAACTACACACTCACAATGCAGCTGAGATAATTCACAAGTTCAAAACCAGGGCTCCGCCTATATAAACCCTTCAGCGCCTTGCATATTCAACAACTTCAGCAGAGCTTGCGAGGTTCGTAGTAGAGATGTCTGGAGGTTCGTCCAAAGGCGGGAGAGGAAAGGGTGGGAGGAAGGGACCTCCCATTGTGTGGGAGGGCTCTCTCGGTCCTGATTCCTTCTTAGAGGCACTATATGATTTTCCCGTTGAGAGCAAAAAGGATTTCAGCCGGGACCGTCCTCTTAGGGGATACGATAACCGCTTAGAGGACTGGCCAAAATGCCGCCATGGTGAGGACTGTTTGGTGCAGATGCTCCACGACGACTTGGAGGCAGACCGACGTTTCTTCAAATGCCCGCGAGCATGGGTAACTTTATTTAATTGTTGTTACTACGCCTCTCATGTTTGCTAATACTTAGTCATTTTGTGAATGTCAGTCTTCTATTTCCGAAGAAAACTGCGGCTTCACCAGATGGGTGGATCCTCCACCAATATGGCCGCATCAGGAATACATCTATTATCTGCAGCGTCGTATCGACGATCTTGAAAGAGAAGTTAAAAGCATGCTCAAGGACTATGATGACGACGACAGCGAAGCAGACAGTTCAGATGAAGCAATATGCCTTGATCCATATTGCAACTGCCTGCATCACAAGAACAAGGGGCCTCCACCACCGCCGCCACCACCGCCACCACCACCACCACCCGCAATGGGAGGCTATTACGGAGAAGGGTCTACTCAGTTTGCTACGTGGGACGGCTTCTAGACTACTTAGACCACTATGTGTGTGTTGTGTTGTGCCTATCAATTACCTAAGGCATGTTAGGATTAGTCTAGGACCTTTTAACCAAGTTACGGTAAGAGGTCCTCACATGCCATGTACTAGTTTGTTGTTCGTGTACTTGTTTGCTCTATTCTATTTTTCGTACTTTATCCCAGAATAAATCGATAACACATGAACTACCGCAAACAATCCAACAACATATGAAAAAGTCAAACAAAGTGCAGTTCAAGACTACATAATCGAGGATCTTAAATAAACGGTACACCGAAGTACAAACCAACAGTACAATACACTAACAAGTCCACCAAATGACAACAATGTTCATTACTCAATAATGACTACTTAACCTACCACACTACTGAGTGCAACGAGGCCACTTTCCTTTCCTCACAGCATCCGGATCCTGCTCCATGGCAGCCTTGGCACGACGCACACGCTCAAGCCTCTTCTCCTCTCCCCCCTACGCTTAGCTGCATCCCTCAGTCTTGCCTCTTCCTCATGCTGCTTTTGTGCTGCCTCTTCTTTGCGTCTCTTCTCCAAACGCTCCTTGTCCTCCGCAGCCTACTTTTTTATCCTCTCTACGTGCTCCTTGTCCTCCGGCTTCATCTCAGTGTCGATCCACTGCTCGAAGTCACATAGTGGTGGAGGCTCCTGCAAAATACGACTAAGTCAATTAGGTAATAAAATATAAATGATTTGTCATTCATGTATAGAACAAGCCATCAGCTTCTCACCATCAGTCCAATACGGATCTGTTTAGGTGTAGGGTCAAAGGCATAATTCTCACACATCCAATACCTCTGACCGTATGTGTGCTCCTCATCAGATATTGCGATCTTACAATCATCGCCGCAGTAGCACATGGGCACCGGAACACCGCTAGGCAATGGCAAACGGGCATAGGCATTGCCCGTGAGAGGCTGCCTACAATCATCAACGCAATAACAAATGAACATAACACAAAATTACTTCATTAAAACAGATAAATAAATCAACAATGTACCGATCTTACCTTGCCTTACTAGCTTTGCCACACCGCGGCATCCTAACAATAAAAAATATGTCAACGCTACACATACATTCATGATTAATTATAAATCTACATAATGACGAAACAAATATTACAAAAAAAATGTACACAAAATGAACAAAATATTAAGCAAAACAGATACAAAAAATCTAATACATGAACAAATCCATCATTAATTAACAACTAACGTCACGATATTTTCAAAATAAATATTGTCTACAAACCCTAACTTACAAAAATATGGTTCAATCTTACATTGCAAATATGGATAAAGAACAATAATATGGATCAAAATACCTCTTGTAGACAAGTTTGCTTGAGGGAGGGAGATGAAGAGAGGAGGAATGAAATGAAATGGAATGGATTGGATTGAATTGGTTTGGGAGGAGAAGACAGGAATGAGGAGGAGCCTGCTGCTCGGCGCGGCAGCCAGATCTAGATCGGCTTTGCCGCGCCAACCCGCCTGGCGCGGCAAAGCCGTTGGCCGCGCCAGGCCGCCTGGCGCGGCAAACTGACGAGTGGGGCCCACACAGGCCTGCATGGCCGGACGGTGCCACGGTGGCGCTTTTGCCGCGCCGCCATGCATGGCGCGGCTAACGCTTTTGCCGCGCCATTGGGGACGGCGCGGCAAAAGGGTTAGTTTTGCAAAAAAAAAAATAGACAGTGTTATTTATGAAATTTTTTATTTAATTGAGTTATTAATAAAAAAAATTCCCCGACTCCCCTGGCTCCCGTCCTACTCACCCAGCGACTCCCCACCACGCTCAGCTTTGTCAAAAAAAAAAAAAAAAAACTGCTCGGTGCCCTCCGCGCGGCCACCGCCGCCCTCCCCTTCGGCGCTCCACCGCCTCCCTCCGCGCTCCACCGCCCCAAGGCACCGGTCCCCGCCGTCGCCCGCACCGATCGAGCGGCGCCCGACGGCCGCGCCCCCAAGCTGTTGCCCCAACCCGCACGGAGCCGCCGTCGGACGTCCGCGCCCCCAACCCGCCGGCCTCCTCCCACGGCGGCGCACGGATCGAGGATGGCCGCCGTCCGTGCCCCCAGCACGGCGGCCCCCGCCGGATCTGCCGTCGTCCGGCCGCGCCGACCGAGCGGCGCCGGACGGCCGCGCCCCCAACCCGCACGGAGTCGCACGGAGCCGCCGCCGGACGTCCGCGCCCCCAACCCGCCGGCCTCCTACCACGGCGGCGCACGGATCCAGGATCGCCGTCCCGACCTTGCCCTTCGACTCCCTCAACAGCAACGGTGGAGTGGGCAGCTGAGGAACCTTGCAGCCATCGCCTGCTTCGCACCTTGCCGCAAACGCGCTTCGGACATGGAGGCCGCCGCTCGCTGCTCAGGTCGCAATAACCGCGCTGGACACAAAGGCCGCGACTCGCTGCTCCCAGCAACAGGTACGCAGTAGTGTCTTCATTGTGCGATGCTCGTTGGGCAGCCTGATGCATTCCATCTGGGATGTCGTATGCATTCTATCAGATTTCGGGTTTAGTTTTTTGGGTCAAGAATGCTGGATGCATACATCGCATCAATTGAATAATCAAGTATCTGGTTCTAATTTTAATACCCCCTTTAACCTTCTAACACAGTAACTGCAGTTCAGAGAAGTAAATAAATAAGAAAATAAAGGGGAAAAAAATAAATAATCATATTTGTGGTGTACCTGTTTCTATGGCAGTGTATCTGTTTGTGGGAGAAATCAATTAGTAATCCGCTGGAGTTTAAAATGGACAAATTTATGATGGGATCTGAAGTAATTTCGAGTTTATGACTGGAATATTTCACTTGTTTATTTTGGGAACTAAACAACTCCAGTATGATTAATCCCTGGAAACCTCATTTTCAAATATAAGAAAATCAATCAGTACTCTTGGTTTACTGTGTGGATTGATTTCAATAATTAAAGTCAAATATTCCACTTGAATATTTAGATAAGCATGCTGGCTACCAAATCAATCAATCGTTATTAAAACTCAAATGACATGATGGATCACATATATGCTTGACAATTTGTACAGATACAGTCCGAAACTGAAATTTATTCACTGAATGCTAATGTCTGAAGTTTGAAATGGGATACAATGCATGTGTGATGAAAATTGTAGGACATCCAGCTTGCTTTCCTAATTATTTTTTTTGCAGGTTCAAGCTGCTAACGTAGATCTCCTATGATTGGGCTTATCAGTTAACTTTCGCAAATACATCAAGAGTGAAGGCAAATAAACTCATGTATGATTAATCCCTAGAAACCTCATTTTCAAATGTTGTTGGATCATTGTTGGTTACTTTTTAGATGCAAAGATTTTGTATTCTATAAACCAATGGTTACTTTCTGCATGGTGTTTTTTATCTCTTTTTCACTCATACACAATGCTATCCCACCTGCGAATCTGAATAGTCATGTCTGGTAACTGCTCTTTTTGTTTCTGACTGCCAGTAATCATATGCATACTTAATCTCTACACACACAAGTTAGTGCTCAACCGTTTAGCTATGAAAACCCATTTTGTTGGTATAGCAGTTTCATCAAATTTTTAGAAAATGCCTAGAATTTGTTGACTATACATCCAGTTTCAAGTGTTAATTTTGATACACAATTTTCTGTTTTTTCTGCTCTGTAGTTCCTTTCTATGCTCAAAAAGTGTCTATGTTGAATTGGACATTGATAGGAAATAATCTAAGCTACTGTAGTTTTTTAATTCAAACCAATATACTTTATAGTTCGTGCACTGAAAGAGAACTGCAACTAGATAAGTTCACATATGGACTCCGAAAATCACTAGGCTTCTGAGAAGCCTGGATCTACTTTCAGGCCAAATAATCAGGAGTGTTCCATCCATGCCGGAAGTGTTCCTTAATGCATTTGGAGCAATAGTTCTTTGTGTATGTGTTTGAAACAAGTAATTTTAGATATAGAAAGGATTTAGCCTATCCTTTACATAGAAGCTTACGAATCGTGACTATGATTGGTGTCCTTAGTGCTTTGTTCTATAATTCCATCTTGCATATGACTATAGTAGGTAAGCAAACCAATGTTCTCACATGGACTGTATGTAGCGCTATCAAGAGCCACAACAAGATTAAACATTAGCATCTTAGCCATACCGGGTGTTGAGAAGGACGTGGCAAGGGAAGGGTAAGGCGGAAGGAAAAGAAAAAAACTAGCAAAGGATGTATTCACGAAGGATATCGTATATAAAGACGTTTTAACTCCATAAAAGAGGTAAGATCTTATGTTGATATATTTTTTTCCAGATAGTCAACATCCCTGCGAGTACTGATATATATATTTTCTTATATCTGGAAAATCAATCAGTCACATGCAAAATCAATCAGCTTATTTATGCAGAGCACTTTCAACACACTTAAGAGAATTGCCTGTGACTACTTGACTATTGGTGCTTGCAGAGTCAACATTCTTAGGATGTTGTTAATAAAGTGTGGCACTTGTTGTCGGTGAATACACTTAGAAATAAATTACTTTTGTTAGTTTCTTCCAATAATCTTTGTCTCTATGTACAACACATGTACGATCTATTTGAGTTAATTATCTTTCATGGAGGCTTGTGTAATATCGATATTCTCAATATCATGATTTGTTTTCTCATATAGTAGTATAACACATATTTATACATATATTATAGATAGCAAAACAATGATTAATATTTCAGATTATGGTATTTATTTTTTTGCTGCTTGATGATTGACTCTAATCTTTTTTATATTTTCTTAGATTATTGAGAATTCCCATCACAGCTCGAAGGTCCCTGAAAGATTTTCAGCCTTCACTGGTCACTAGGTAATTATGTACACACTTTCCAGATATGGTGTTTAGCAAGTAATGTAATGAGGAAATGTTTTTACTGGAGTACTGGATTTCAATACTAGAGTTTGTAGAAATTTAGAACTGTTTGTAGAAATTTAGAACCGGTCACAAGGAGGTTCTCACTTAATGATAAGGTATTGTCTTCTGTTTAGAACTATTATGTTTTTACATTTATGTATTTTTTTAATAGACATGTATCTATCTGAATTTCAGGTGACTGAGGAAGTCGAATAGAAATGAGAGGCAAGTAGTTATGACTTATTGACATGTTGATTAGATGTACATATTATAATATTATTGTAATCTGTTGATTATGGTTGTAGGTTAACGAGTGAGACGTTGGTTGTTGTTTAAAGAAAAAATATTATAGTTTCTCTGCTTATACCAATATTTAAAATTATGAATTCAACGTACCCTCTCTGTCACGCAGCATCTAGCTTGTACATCAGTTTTCCTGTACGTTACATAGCCGTAGCAACGCACGGGAGCCCGTACATCAATTTTCCTGTATGTTACATAGCCGTGGCAACGCACGGGCACTTTACTAGTCAACATAAACAATGAAAATCGAATGATCTCAGTCCATCAGGTAAGAAAAATTAGTCTCATATCAACCAAGGGAATGTGGGTTTGGATTTTGTATAGTTCTAAAATCATAGTGACTTACATGTTGGATACCCCTTATTAGTTAATGCAGCAGGTGTGAATTTAAGGGTGCGTTTGGTTTGCGGATGGCCGCGGCCTGGCTCGCATGCTGCGGACTGGCCAGCGCATGCTGCGGACAGGCCCGCTCTGGCCAGGCTCCTCAGACACCATACCTCCTTGTTTGGTTGCCGTACGCATACATGCAGGCTCCATGCGGATGCTGTTTGGTTGCATGAACATCCAGAGTAAAAAGTGCTTTTATGTGTCTGCACACTCTCCGATACGTATTCCCACGCGCTCACGCTTGCACCGTCGGAGCTTGGCTCCAGAGAAACGGCCGATTCCCACGTTCCTTCCGAGCCTGGCTGAAGGAGGCCTTTTGCATGTGGGTAGCCTGGCCGAGGGGGTGAACCAGGAAACCAAACATACCAGCGTTGCATCTGATGGGCCTGGTTCGAGTTTGACCAGGCAACCAAACGCCTCCTAAAAACATATAGCAACATACGTAGCAACTGTAGAAGAGCTGCATTAGCTTCCTTCTGTATTAAGGTCATTGTTTTGACTATATTTGACTATTTATACTGAAGAAGGCCACAAAAATTATCAGTTCAGTTATGCATCATTCGTCTTCATCATTCATCATTCAATTGAAGCGGACGCGGCGAGGGTGAGAACAAGGTTTCTCATCGATTAGGGGACCTCACATTAGGTTAGAAAAAGGGTGGGCATACCTGTTGGGTCTTCGTCGCCAGTGAAGGGCCCAGTAAAGATCTGGCGGAGACATGAGCGGAATGGACGACAGATCGTGAGAAATTGGGAATAGAATCAATGCTTGCGGTCGCGGCCTCAGGAGCGGGCGGCAGATGTGGTGCGGCCGCAGCCTCGGTGGCGCTCGGCTGAGGCTGTGCGGGTGGCCTCGGAAGTTGGTGGGGAGGCAGAGTGGTTTGAGGAGAGATGGGGAGTGGGTATAGTGGCGTAGCCGACAGGGAGACTCTGCAGTTGGTTCCTGCTCGGCGGTGGCGACGACGGCAGAGGCGTTCACCGGCACTGCCGTTGGTGCCCTCGGCAGCGGCGACCTTGGGGGGCGGTTGGCGGGGATGGCGTGGCGGCGGCTGGGGCGGTTGCGGTCGCTGCCTCGGGGGCGCTAGGTGGGCGCCGGATGTGGCGTGTCCACGACCTCGGTGTGGCTCGGCCTACGTCGTGCGGCCGACCTCGGAAATGGGCGGGGAGGCGGACTGGTCTGGGGAGGTATGGGGCGCGGGTATGGCCGGCGACATCATGGGTGGAAGGCGGCGCGGCAGGGCGGGGGGCGGGCGGGGGGGCGGCACAGCAGGGCGGGGGCGGGCGTCGTCCGGCGGCGCGTCAGGGTGGGCAACGGTTGCCGGGTCAGCAGCAAACGGAGGCGCGAGGTGGGGAGCCGGGTGTAGTATAGTTTGCGCGTCGCGAGGAGGAGCCGGGCAGGGCGAAAACCGCCCATGTGACGATAACATTCGGGACTTTTTAGGTGTAAAAGATTTATACTACTCCTTGTAAAATCACATGAAAGATCGCTGAAAGAAATTATGGTAAATATATTCTCATAAATCAGATATGCATGTAGATTCTAGTAAATCATTTGAAAAGATCGTAAAGTTACTAAATTTGTACCCATCGTTTTTATAGTAAAATGTACTATTTTGCTTCCTCTCGTACATATTGTAAACATAATTATGCTAAGTAGCATTTTGATAGCTAAAGTTGTCCTAGAGACGTACAACTCGTTACCAAAATCATTTCAATAATTCTCGTAAATCATGTAGCAACAAATGTCGATAGGTAGCAAGCCGTCGTACAACATGCCACATGTGAATTACAGCCGTAATCTCTGGCTGCTACTGCGCAAGTGTGGCACAGTAACTCCCCATCCATCAGAACGCTCGCGCTTGTGCCGGTTGGGACGGACCGAGTCTGTCTGGTGCGGTAAATGGGTCTGGCTACAGAACAAGGCATTCTATAGCCAGCTACGGAGTATACTCTCACTGGAGTTTATGACCCGACGAAGTGTATGTAGACAAAATATATGATCATACTAGATATTTTAGAGTATCATACATGTCAAGTATGCAAACATACATAGAATATATGGTCATACTTATTTTATATACTATTATAGTGGTATTTTAGTAATATAATAAAAGTATATGCTCTTTTAATTTTTTTTTTGTGTAAGTAGGATTTTGAAATATCTTAAAATAAGTATATAAACATACTTAAACTGATAAATAAGTATATACACATACTCAATGTGGTTTATTGAAGATGTGAGTAACTACTCCCGGGAGTATAAAAAACTCATATAATATATATATATATATATATAAACTATAATTAGAGCTTAAAAAACTAACCGTTAGATATTCAATTGCATAAAACAACACATGTCACCACACGAAAAAGCATCATAACATTTTACACGAAACACCGATTTTGATGATTTCAGACTTTTCAGAAAGCTTATTTAGAGGAACAAAATATCGTGTATTATGACTTGTTAAATAAATAATATTTAAAATTATGACATATTTTTAAACATAAATTATGGTGTTAGCTATCCCCTCACAAGCATTGAAACTAAAAACCAATTTGAATGTAGAGGAACAAAAAAGACATATCTTGGTAAGGGGTGGATTGAACCAATTAAAATAGTTGGGGGGTGGGGGTGTTAAACTTAAATCCAACCTTACCTTGGTTTAGGAAGTTATCTAGATATATATAGACCATGCTTGAGGTTAGCATAATAGTTTTGTTTTTGTAATTGTAATATGAGGAGGGTCTTTGCACGTTTTTTCAGTGTGTTTTGAAGCTTTCGTGGGCAGCGAGGGATCGAAATAAGAAGAGAATCGGATTGGTTTTTGCTCTAATCTTAGCTTCTAAAAGTCGTTTTGTGTCAAGTTATTTGTATTTTATATTGTTTTTTTAATTACTGGGGTCTAAAACACTCTAGCTGTGTTTAGTTTCGGGAAGTTTTTGGGAAAAACACTATAGCATTTTCGTTGTTATTTGACAAACTTTGTTTAAATATGGACTAACTAGATTCAAAAGATTTGTCTCGACATGTACATACTAAAAGTATAATTAGTTATTTTTTTACCTATATTTAATGCTTTATACATGTAGCTAAAGATTAATGTATAATTAGTTATTTTTTTACCTATATTTAAAGTTTTATACATGTAGCTAAAGATTGATGTATAATTAGTTATTTTTTACCTATATTTAATGCTTTATACATGTAGCTAAAGATTGATGTGATAGAGAATCTAGAAAAATTTAGTGGAAGTCGACTAAACTTCTCTTTTCAAAAAGTTTGCGGCAGCCAAACCCCAAACCCGGGACAGTCCTGACTCCTGACTGACTCTATTCCAGTCCCGCTCCCGGACCCAAAGCCGGGCCGTGCCGGTCACCGCAGCCCACAACTAGTCCAATTCCAATTTCCAATAGGCACACCCCGCCTCCTCACGTGCCGGTGCCACCGGCCGGCCCCGTCCTGGACGTTTCAAGCGATGGGTCGCATCCACCGTACACGCGACGACTAGCCTTGATCCCGCCCGTTCCATTATTAAACCATCGGCCACGGTCCTCACGGAGCCGAGAGCCCTACGTCTCGCTGACTCGTGGCCCAGTAGTACCTAGAGGCCCCGGAAGTCAGTGGGTCAGAGTTTGGGCGTGTGCACGTCAACACGGCGCGCGGGGCGTTACGTGGGGTTCACCGTTCGACGCGGCGCGTGATCTCACGTAGTACACCACACCACATCCGTGTAAAAAAACACGAGCGGGCAGGTAGCGCACCGAATATGCCTGTCACTGACATCGTGGGCGCCCGGACTCCAGGCCCACCTGTCATGGTACGTTTTTTTTTTATCAAGTCATGGTACGTTTTGGCGACGCACTGACGCCTTGTTTGGAAACCGATCTCCTCCCGCTGCCGCTGCCGCTGCTGTCTTGCAGTGCAAGAGAGGAGGAGGCCGCACGTACCGCTCGGATCTTGGGGAATATACAAGTACGTAACAGCCCCCTATTGCTCCTTCTAATCACCAAAACTGCCACGCCCCGCGCCGGGGCAGTTTGGGGAGAGGAGGAGCGGTGGCAGAAGGGTGATTGGTGAGCCATGCTCGAGGGCACAACGGGGAGAGCGCAACAGATAAATCCTCTATTTGGACCCGGCGCTGCTTCCCATCGCCATTGCTGCTTCTTCTCTTCTCTTCCTCCCTCCCTCCCTCTCCCATCCCTCTGTTCTCACAATTTTGCTTCTGAATTTCCTGCCGGTTTCCCGGCGCCTTATTTCTTCTACAACCGAGACGTAGACCGAGGAGGAGGAGAGTAATTGGCGAGCGGTTGGAGAACGAAGACGAGACGACGGCTGCGGCGGCCGGCGGAGGCCATTTTTGATGCGTGGCGCCGTCGAGGTCCACGCGATTGGCAGAGACGTCGCGTCGCCGAGCCCCCTGAGACTCAGAGACGCTCCGGCATTGGACATGATGAGGTAGCCGGCAGATCTCCGGGCTCTCACCTCTCCCTCTCTGTTCCATTTGGTTCCTCGGTTATTACGCGGCGGTTCTCTTTGCAGATCGAAGTGCAACATGTTTTTCAACTCCTTTGCGTTCGTTTCTGCTTTGGTTTCTTCTCTCTGGCTTCGGTTGTTGAAAGGATTTGGTTTCTTCGCCGCCGGCCGGTCTTGTCAAATTTCTTTCTGGGCCTCTGCGCCTTGCTTTCTTCATCCGCTTGATATTTCCGCTCTCTGTCGGCATGGTATCTGGATTTCATGTTCTTGTTACAGTTTGAGTTTGGTTGATCCGTACTATGTTTCTCCATGCCCTGTTACAGTTTGAGTTTGGTTGATCCGTACTATGTTTCTCCATGCCAGTTTCGCCAATTCCAGCGGCCGTGCTGACTCCCTTGTTCTTCGACTCCGCGTTTTTTTTCAGGATTCTGTGTGCAACCATCTCAATGGTTTTTCTGCCCGCCTTCCAAATTCCGCTGCTTTCCCGGCTTTTTCTGGATAAGAGCAAGCGATCCATTTGTTGTTTCGGATTTGCACCCTTCGATCCTTTACCGGTCAGGAGATGACCAGTCGTGTAGTTTATCACACCGCCTCCGGAGTAAAATTTCCGGTTTCGTTTGCGGCAGCCTTTCTCTTCCGAGTTGCGGAGTTCCTGATGGTTTTTGTTCTTCCCTTCATGCCCGCTTTACTTGGTTCCGTTCCAACGAGCTGTTCATGTTGGAATTTTGCGGTCGTTTTGTTCTCTCCCCTCAAGGGCTGGTGCTGGTGATCGATCCGTTTGATTGCTCGTTTCGTAGCCGCTACCAACGCAGCGAGCGATCTGTCACTTGCATTTTGCAGCGGATCTCCTTGTTCGATGAAATCGCCGCTGAGACTAAGTCGCCTCCTGATTCGTTGCAGGTACCAAAGGCTGAGCCCGGACTGCCTCCCCCTCGGCAACGGCGGCGGTGGCGGAGGCGCCGTGCCCCGGAAGCAGGCGTCCAGATCCTCCTTCATCAGAGACGACGACGCCCCGGCCGTGGCCACGGACGGCTCCCGCCTCGCCTCGTACCTCGCGGCCTCGCCGCACGAGTCCAAGCCGCTGCGCGCACGCGCGCCGCAGCCGGCGCCTCTTTCTTCGGTGGCCGCGCGGAGCCCAGCGCGCGAGCACGCGCACCACCACACCTCCGACTCCTCCGACACCGCGTCCCCGAGCTCCACCGGCGGCGGCGGCGCCGTCGTCGGCGACGTGCTGCTGCAGTGGGGGCACAACAAGCGGTCGCGCTGCCGGCGCGACTCTGCCACCGCCACGCCGTCCGCGCAGCGCCGGCAGGCTGGCGTCGGCGTCGGCGGCGGGGTCAAGATCCAGCGGCGCGCGTCGGCGCCCGCGGAGAAGCTCATGCCGCCGCCGACGGCCGCCGCCGGCTCCTACACGCGCGGGTCTAACCTGCGGTCGGCGTCCTCGTTCCCGTCCCGCGCCTCCGCCTCCGCCTCGACCGCTGCCGCGGCCGGCAGCCACCACCCGCCCCACCACCACCACAGGTAACGACGATGCCCCCCTCTCTCTTCGTATCCTTCGCGTGCGTCGTTTCCCTATCTATTTCCCTCTTGTTTGCCTCGGCGACCTTTTTTTTCCTGTTTCCGGTTTTGCCCTCGCGGAAACTACTGCTGCCATGCGCCCATGCCAGTATTTGAGTATCTGACGAGTAGTCGTGGTCGCGTTCTTTGGGTGGGATCGTCGTGCGCCTTGGCGTCGCTGTAGTGTTTATTTATTTTTCTCTCCTCGGGCTCGGCCGGTCTCCTTTGGTTTTGGTGAGCTGTACCGCCACATCTTTCAGCACCGTAAGGAGAGTTGGATGGAAGATATTCCTTCCTTTCTTTTCCTCTCATCGCATCATTTTTTTCCTTTATTATATTATATAATATAAAAATCGAAGTAGGGTTTTCTCTGAATATTTTTAGTATCGATTTGATTTGATCTGGATCAATTTTATTTTTTGAGATCTTTTTTGGTATATTTGTCTAGTTATAAATGTTTTTTTTATTTTTATTATGAGTTTTGGGCAAGTTGTGTGTCTGGATCTGCAGGGTCGACGGTAACCTTACCTTTCTGCTAGGCCATGGTGGATATGTGGCGAGAAAGGAGTAGCCGTAGTTGTCACGCATTGTTTGTGTCATGTTGGGGGCCATTGTTATCTTATTCACAAATCTCATGGTTGTACTTGTACTCGTCGGTTAAGACTGATTTCGGCGGATTGTTTTGATTGCTTTTGGGGCATTGGGATGATGTCAATGGTATGAATGAATTGCAATTTTAGGGTATTTAGAAGGGAAGGTTGCCTAAGCAGATGGGTTATAAATATACACATCTCAACTTCCTATCCATTCTATGTAGACAGACAGCAGGAGCAGGAGCTCCTTGCTCATATTGGATCCGCCTTTGCTGAGGCTGGGGGTAGGATTTGAGAGCCTCAGCTCTCTGGTAGGCAGGCGGTACTACCCAATCCACCACCCGACCCACCTTTCTTTTTTCCCAACTTGCCAACCACCGCCACCACCCCCGCAATCGCATCATCAATCATCATTAACGAATTCCTCCTCCCTTCTTTTCAGGTCCGTCGAGGAGCGATCGGCGCAGAAGCGGTCGTCGCCGGATAAGGGGCACAAGTCCGCCATGGACGCCGTCCTGCACATGGAAACCAAGAACTATCACCACCACCACGAGTCGCCGTTGACCACCAACGGCGCGGCCACCGCTGGCGAGAAGCTGGGCGTGGAGCGATTCGAGCTGCCGCGGATCTACATCTCGCTGTCGCGAAAGGAGAAGGAGGACGATTTCCTTGCGATGAAGGGCACCAAGCTGCCCCAGCGGCCCAAGAAGAGGGCCAAGAACGTGGACAAGACCCTCCAAGTATACACCTCGGCAACCACCACCGATCTGATCCTGATCCGATCTCTCTTCTCGTCGTCACGAAACTTACATGTGCTTCCCTTGCTGCTGCTTTTTTATCATGCAGTTTGTCTTCCCGGGGATGTGGTTGTCAGATTTGACGAAAGGCCGGTACGAGGTGCGGGAGAAGAAATGCGTGAAGAAGGTATAAATCGAAAATCATTTTTTCTACTATTATATTATTACCCTGACTGATCTGGTCTGCTCGACGATTTCAGTTCGTGAAGCTTATTTAGTGTTTTTTTGCATGTATGTATGGCTACAAAGAATAAGAAAAGGAAAAATACGGCGAAAAAATCGATTAGAATTGGGGAAGGGCATGGGGGTGCGAACAAATGCAAAATAAAGCTGAAAAAAGCGGGCGGAATTGGTTGCCCTTTTCTTTCGGGCTGGGCCCTCCTCACGTGGGCCCATGACCCGTGATGCTCCGTGTCCTCATTGATGACGGCACTAGTTTATTTGCTCCGCCGCGGCTTTATTGCTTGTGGACGTGGAGGCGGAGGAGATAAATGGATGGATATGTGCCCTTAACCTGAGGAGCCTTCTAGGTTTAGCTTCATTTATCTGCCATGGCATATGTGCTTTACTCGGCCACAAGCAAAACCAAAACACACGCTAGTGCACAAGTGCCGCACTAATACAGACATCGTACAAATGGGGTTCACCGTTGCCTGAAAATTTGCTTGTTATGAATCATCACACGTACGGTACGGGACATCTACTTATTGCGGTCTGCCCGCATGGGGACCACCTGTCAGGTGAGTGTTTGGGATTGAGCCACTGACAAGTGGGTTCCTGGGAGACTCGTCCGTATCTGTCGCCGGTTAGGACCACATGATTGTGGCCCGGATAGAGCTTGGAATCATAGCCGACGGGAAAAAAAAAGAACAAAAGGATGGTGCTCTAGTCTTTGCATCACATCGTTGGTTCCTCCTGTTTATTCTGATGGCAAATTGTAACGGCCAATTTCTCAATAGCATGGGCCAGCTCGAATCTTGCAACATGGAACTCTAATTGTTTATTAATTAATCCTATATTGGTTCGTGCTTGGGTTTGTTAGAAGAGATACTGTAGCTGTACACATGACCTGCGCTCGGTCTTGCCTTTACTACGCACACAGGAAAAGAACTAGTCTTTGCTTGCATCGCAACAACTACCAGTTAAAGTTTTCTGCACTACTCTAAGCATGCATGGCTTGCACTAACTGAAATCAATCACCCTGTGCAGAAGAGAAGAGGGCTGAAAGGGATGGAGAGCATGGACAGCGACTCGGAGTGACGGCAGGCTGAGAAAGGGCAATAAGATGGAGGTGCAGCATCAGCCATCTTCCATTGGCGGAAGAGGTAGAAGGATCTAATGGGAGTGTAAAAAATAGGAAGATGAGATGGGGAGGAGACGCCGAGGGCAATAGTGGTCGCCGCTGCTCACCTTGAGCCGCGTCGCTGCCGCCCGGGGAAGCGTCGGAGGACGATGGTGCGTGCCACACTGGCTGTGTTTTTGGCAGTGGAATTTGTGTGGCGGTGGTCGTGAGGTTTCATGCTGAGCTGCGTGTGTGTTTTTTCTCTCCGCGGCCGCGAGGCTATTATTTTGGTGGTTTGGTAGCTGCGTGAGCTGCGGTCCATCTATATATATATCCCCACGCAGTCAAATCTCTGCCTCTCGTGCCCCGTGCGCTTTACTTGTGAGTTGTGACATGGTACGTGGAATTAGATTCCACCGCTGACGCTAAATTGACAATGACACCGGCTTCGAAAGGAACGTGAAAGTTCAATTACTTTGTACCTTTGTTGTACATTGTTCCCAGTGGCACAGTAATAACACCGGTGATGATTTTTTTTTTTGTTCAAACTACACCGGTGATGATTAGGGTCTCGACTAGTTGTGGAGAGGAACATGAAAGTTTGATCACTTCGGTGTACCACCGGTGACTAGTTAGACTGGGCTTCTCTGAAGGGCATGGGCCTGGCCCTTCAAGTTGCAGTGCGTACAAGCTGCGGTGCCTGGCAAATGTGAAGGGAAAAAAAAATTGTAGTAGGCCATCACTTCAGAGTAGCTTGTTCTACTTGCTCCCTCCGGCTGATAAAAAAATTGCCAACGCTTTGTCGCGGACTCGCAGTGGCCGAGATCTCGACGAGCACGACGAGATCCAGCAGCCACAGAGGCTAGATTACGCCATATGAGGTTTTTATTTCAGGAGCTTGACATGGTAGGATGCGGACCCTGCGTTGAACGAACCTAATGGGCACCGGCAAGTCGCAAGTCTTTCCGTTCCATCCTTTTCTTCTTCGGCAGTAAGTACTGTGTGGGAGTGCCTTGAGGCAAGGAAACACACTGCCTATGCTTCCGAGTGCTTCGGGCGGCAGCGACTAACCACCAGCTCTGCTACCAGGGTCCGGACGGCTGCGCCCTTGGCTGATAAGCGTGCATAAGCACAATAACGGTGGCAGGCGCGCGAGGCGTGATTGA
Source organism: Coix lacryma-jobi var. lacryma-jobi (assembly GCA_009763385.1). Taxonomy (NCBI): domain Eukaryota; kingdom Viridiplantae; phylum Streptophyta; class Magnoliopsida; order Poales; family Poaceae; genus Coix; species Coix lacryma-jobi. Next base: position 33,003,092 of record CM019827.1, read on the forward strand.
ACCTGAGAGAGAGAGGCCGTTGTCGGTGTCGGTGCGCAGGCAAAGCGCATGTGCAATTTTCTCGACGAAGAGGCTCAGCTCGTGCGTTGAAGACTCCGGGAGCCACGACAGATTGCCTGCCGCCCATCGTCGTTTCTTTTCTCGCTTCCCGGTGGACCGAGAAGGAACATCAGCCGACGACAAAGCTGGAGTCGTCAGGAGAGGTTGTTCCGGGCACGCAGCTGCAGCTCAAAATGCAAGCGGGCCGCTCTGCAGACATCTGCTTTGCCGCTGCTACTCGACTTTACGGACAGGCCCGCGCCGCTTGCATCTTGAGCTGCAGCTCGAATTACTGGAATAACGTCGGCGCGCTCCGTCCTCGCTCGCATCTCGCAGCAGATCGATCGAAGGCAGAACCGCCCGCAGAAGCATGATATGCATCCGTCCGACACCGAGAGCGAGACGAGACTCCTCCGCGGCTCCGAGCGTGCGTGCGTGCGTTGCCGCCCGGTGGGCGGTGGCTCCCCGCGAGTCCCTCCCTCCCAAGTCCCAAGCCGCTTTGCGCTCGCTCGCCCTTCTCACGCAAAAAGGATGATGTTGCGGCGGCATGCGCCTGCCGCTGGCTAGCTGTGCGTGCCTTGTTTAGTTGTTTCTCTTCGTCGTTGCCGTGGGCAAAGCGGTCGCACATGTCGTCGTCGTGGGCTTTATGATTGATTATTTAAGAGCGAGTTGTCGTACTACTTAGATCTCCGAATTCTAGGACTAGGAGCTTCTCTTCACCTCTCTGGCGCTCTCGCATTCGCATACGCCTTCCTCTTTCCTTGTACTAGCTAGCTAGCTTGAAAAGCGGAGGAATAACAACGAACTAGGCAATCCTTGTGCGATTCATTCACCAGAATTCATCAGTGGCACTAGCCATCCGTCAGTGCCACGTACAATTCATGCGCTCGTGGTTCTATCTTCAACGTGTTCGCATGTCTACGACGACCCCCGACCCCGAGGAAGTTCGATTCGCAAGTAGAGTCAGTCCCCTTTCTCCAGAATCAGATACGGAGTATATCCCCTTCTCAGGGTTTCGCTGGATCCTGAAAGCATCGAGCAACAACCCTGCCTGGCTGCCTGCCTAGACTGACTCCAACAGCATTGGTATCATGAAAGGCAAACCAGATATGCATCTTCAATCGATACTGTGCATGACCAAATTGTCTCCAACAGAGTAGGCATAATGAGTAGGGATTTTGCATTCGAAGAGAGACACGAAGTAAAAATACATGCCCTCTCTCCTGTAAGGCATTTGAGGAGTAGCCAACGACCAAGAGTTGAAGAGGAGCCGGAGGCGAGCAGGGGGGCGCGTGGGGCGGGCGGCACGCTGGGCTAGCGGCGGCGGCACGCTGGGCTAGCGATGGCGGAGCCCACGTGCACGAGGTGGGCGGCGCGTGGGGCGAGCAGCGGCGGCGCCGACGCAACCACAAGAAACAACCGCGACGGTGAGTGTCAACTCCAGGTAGTTCGCATTCCCCTTTCTCTTGGTGGATTCCATGCAGCTCCCTTTCTCCTTGGTGGATTCTATGCAGTTCTCAGGCATCTTTGGTGGATTCCATGCTTCTGTAGGTTTTGGGGAGGGCAGATCTGTGGATTTGTGAAGTCTTTGTTACCGATCCTTGTGCACCCTATTCATCACTCATTGGGTTTTTATTTCTACAAGTAAAGTGCCATGCGTGTATGCAGAGATTGCAAAATTGTGGATCCTGTCTATATCAACTTTGGCATTACATATTATTTTCATATTAGTACTAGGATCAACGGTGTGCTAAGTCATGTCAACTAATAAACCAAACTAAAGTAAACTCTAGTCTGGAAATGAAAGGAGATCGAGTTCAGCTGCTGCTAGATTGACACACTAATAGTGTGTTTGGTTTGCATCATGATAACGTCCGGAATTATCCGATCCTGTATCCGAGCCTGCATGTGTTGTTTGGTTCACGGTATAGAACCGACTGATCTGTCACCAGCCAATACCACGAAAGAGCTAAAACGTCGGACAGAGTCATTCTTTCTGAAACTGCCAGACGTCCTCATGCTGCATCAGTTGATTCCGCATGAAACCACTCTCCAAACCAAACACGTCATAAAAGAGTACTGAAAGAGAAAACTGCAGGACAATTTATTTGACAAAATTAACAAAATAAATCCAATTCTAATTGACATGCAATTGGAATCACAGCCTAAACAGGCCATGTGTAATATATTGCACCTAAAACATTTAAAAAGTTTGAGCCTTTTAACACCGATTTTAGAAAAATCAGGAAAATCCAAGAGAAAGAAAATTTTTGAGTGACATTCAAATTCAATAATAACATTGAGGCACAAATCAATTAGTTGATTCCTCATAAGTTAGTATTGACAATGACACCAAAAAAGAAGGTCACCGACAGTAGCGAGTCTCCTGTCAGCTAGAGCCTTCAAGCATTGATCATAACACATAAACGAATGAGTGAAATCTCGTCAAGCATGACAATATTATGAATCAATACCTGAGCTCAGCAAATTGTTTAGTAATTTTTTATCCTCTTTGGTATGTAGACAGCAGCGGTGGACAAAATAAAAAATAAGGTATTTAGATATGTCAAAGTGGACAGAACAACTCATCTTTAGCCAGTGACCCTATATCACTAGTCCTCAAATCTGTTGTCCAATAAAGCAAATAAGAAAAAGTTGTTTGATGATCTAATTTATCAGTCTCCCGGTCTATGACGTGTATCTGAAAATACACATGCAAAAGATTAATAAATATAAAATGGTGTATCTAAATTCCATAGAGAAAATGGTTCAATAAATATAAGAGAATTAGGTAAAGGTAACTAACCTGAACATTGATATACAAAAGCGACATTCCAATCAGAAAGAATGGTATTCAGTCACTATCCAAGAGGAAGCTTATCTGAAAAGATCAATAAAAAGAGCAAATAAAATCATGAGATTACTGAATGACCATCATTTGCAACTGCTAGTGTGATAACAACAAGGAAAAAAACTTTTGCATGCTTGGGGCTTGAGACAATAATGCACAGAACATTTTAAACTTCAGGTTACAAATCTTTTCTGCTTACAGTTGCTTTTCAAATTCCAAATAGGGTTAGCTAGAAATACAAACTCTTTTATAACAGATAAGATCGTAAATACAAATGTATGTACAAATAGGGTCAACTATTCATATTGTCATTCACTCATTCTATATTTATTTTAGAATGGATAATCAGACTACCAGATTTGGAGGGCAGGGCTCTCAGGACCAGCCGTATTATGCTCCTGATCAATGGCACTATCAGCCCTCAATTGACTTTGAGTGCCAACAGTCCGAACAGGTAAGCTGCTACATCATAAAGTTATTTATCATCATGAAGTTGTGTTCATAAGCATTAGTGGTTGTTGGATAGGTGAATTATGTCATGGGTGCGCAACTTTATCGCGAAGATGTGGAGATTGTGCCACCTCCTACAGCACGGAAAGGCAAGGAGAAGAAGGTGTCGTGGAGGGGTGGTGGTTTCACAAAAGACGAAGATGGAGTCCTTTGTTCCGCCTTCCTCAACGTAAGCAAGGATGCAATAACCGGTTAGTCAAGCAATAATTCCTTTGCCTTATTATTATATAGGTATTTTTGAAAAGATAGTAGGAGCACTGATCTGTCATATAAGAGGAAGTTATTATATAGGTATGAACTATCTTTTTGGATCATATGTAGGTGTCAATCAGACTCAAGGAGGTTATTACAAACAGTTGCATGATTATTATAATACTTTTAAGCCGGAGGGAAGTAACCGCAGCCAACTAGCTGTCCAGTATAGGTGGGGCACCATTCAAAGATCGGTGAACAAGTTCTGTGGGTTGAAGTCTGCCGTTGATCGTCGTAATGAGAGTGGGAAGAATGAACAAGATAGGGTATGCTCTTGTATTTTGAACTGATCTAAAGTGTATTCTTTACAAGTCATTTTCCAAAACTAAGTTTAGTGATGGTATGAATTGAGCTAAATTGAGGTCATTGCTAACGTAAACTGAGCTAATTTAAATTGAACTAAATTTAGTCACATGCCATTGATGAGAGGTCTGAATTTTGCAGATTGACGATGCAGTCCGTATGTACGAGGCTGTGGAACCTTTCCAATTCATGCACTGCTGGAAAATCCTCCGAAACGAATCAAAATGGAATGACAAGGTTTTAGAGCTCAACAACAACTCTGCAGGGACAGGGGATAGGTTCTTCACAAGGAAACTCAGCTCCTGCTGCAGGTAATGAGAATAGCATGCTTGCTAGACCAGAAGGAAGAGATAGTGCTAAAAGAAAGAGAGTCACAGATGCTTCCTCATCCAGCTCAGCAGTTGATGTTCTTCAACGCATTCACGACAACAGGGAGAAGAGCCAACAGAAAGAAGATGAACAAATGGTTCAGATCCTAACTAGGAAAGATGAGAAACTCAGCCTTCAAAGGGAATATCTAGATCTCAAGAAGCAGCAGCGTCAGGAGAATTTAATTCTCAAAAAACAAGAGGCTGATAATGTAGCAAAGCAAGCTGAGGCACAACTACTGACAGCTAAAGCTGCAATCATGGCAGTAGACATTGACAAGGTAGCTCCACATCTGAAGAATTATTACATTGGCATGCAACGCCAGATCATGGAATGTCGTGGATTTGCTAGCTCAGATCCGAAAGATGCATGAGTTGAATTAATGTGTGTGTGCTTTGTATGTTAACGTATGTTAACTGTGTCATTTGAACAACTATATTTCAGTTTGAGAGTATGTATGTTTCAGAGTCTTTGTATGTTTTCGAGTCTATGTTTGAACTCAATTTTATAAGTTCTGTTGTAATGACCCTTTCGCAACATCAGTTTTATGTATGTGTTGGAGCAGAATGAAAAGTGGAACCAAATTAGAGACTTATACTTCCTTATATGTGCTACGTAATTACATATGACTAACTTCGAGGACACATGCTACTTCATTACAAGGTGGCAAGTTCTGGGTGTAACACCTCTGGTGTTTAATATGTAATTAACATGACATGTCATCATCATTAGTCATTAATCATTCTTGCCTTGCATTTATGTTTGCTTAGTGCTTGTGTAGCAATCTCTTTTCAAAAACCCTAAAGCCCAAATCTTCCTATAAGGGCAAAAAATGGTAATTTCACCTCTGTGCCTAGCTTTGTGTGATTCTTGTTCAGTTGGATGTCTTGAAGTTTTGTTGTGTTGGCCAAAGTTCAAAAATCAAAATCAGATTTCAAATCCCTTTGCAAAACCCTGATTTCCAAACCCTGGATTTTATCCCTCTTTTTGTAATTCAAAAATTATTCAAAATTTGAGGTTGGTCCAAAAAGCAAAGTTGTAGATCTGGCCAAGAGAAACAACTTTGGTATTTACAAATTTTCAAGTTTTTGTACAAAGTTTGAAGTAAATCCAAGTTCATTCAAATTCCAGTTCTTGTCCTCTTTTCAGTTTTCAAAATTTATTTAAAAACTATTGAGTTTCAGAAAAAGGGTATATTAGCAAAGTTGTAGGTTTTGATAAAAGGAACAACTTTCATATTTGCAGATTTCCAATTTTGAATGTAAAATCAAAAGTAATTTTGAATTTATTCAAATCCCAAAAGTGTTCCATTTTCTGTTTTCAAATGTGGTCCAAAAACTATTTGGATTTTGAAAATATTCTTTTCAACAAAGTTGTAGATCTCCTTTTTCTGCACAACTTTGGTGTTTTGAGTTTTTCCTGCTCAGTTCAAGTTTTGGAAGTAATTTGCAAAATTCAGAAATCAGCCCATAGTCAAACCCTAAGACCTAGCCCTGTTCGTCTTCAACCTACAGCGAGGGGGCCCCGGCCATGGCCGCGCGCCAGCGCCGTTTGCGCCACGCGTGCCTGGCAGCCGCACGCCCGCCCCCGACTTGTCGCCTGCGCCCGCGCCATCATTTCGCACCCGCTCGCGAGCGCTGACCTCCGCGCCCGTCCCCTACAGTGCCCAGGGCGTCGCCGCCGCGTGGCCGTCACCGGCAAGCCTTCGCCCAGGCCCTGGGTGCACGCCCGTCCTCCCGCCGGCTTGCAATCGAGTGCGCACGCCTCGGCCGAGCTCATCCACACCATCCCGTGCTCTCTACCGTCCCCGACCGTGCCTATAAAAGGGACCGCCGGAGTCCGAGCTCCTCACTCATCTCCGCCGCCGTCGCCAGCCCACTCCGAAGCTCCCGCCGCTCAACCACCTAGCCCGAAAGCTCCGCCTTGAGCTCGCGAAGCTTCCCAGCCCCTCAATTTCACCTCCCCCGCCTCCAATCGCCCGGCGTAACCCCATCTTCCCAAACTCCGACGAAACACCGGTGAACTCGGGTTCGTCAAATACTACCTCTCCGGCCACGATCATCTTCCCCTGACCCCTGTGTCAGCTTCCTTGGCTCCGCGCGACTCTAACCAGGCCCTTGCGGTCTCGTGTGTTGCGCAGGATCGCCGAATCGCCGGAGTGCCGCCGCGGCCGTCTCCTTCCTCGAGCCTCACCCTCGAGCACGTGTCGAGCCTCACCCTCGAGCCTCACCCTCGAGCACGTGTCGAGCCTCACCCTCGAGCACGTTCCCGAGCCACACCCTCGAGCACGCCTGCGAACCGCGCTCCCTCGAAGCAGCCGAGCCCTGCCTCCGACCCGTGGTAAGCACTCGAAGCCCCCGGTCTCTGCTTCCACTCCGCTTCGCCCGAGCCTCCCGGCCAGGCCTCGGACGGACGCTTGTCTCCGCTTCGCCCGAGCCTCCCGGCCAGGCCTCGGACGAAACGCTTGTCTCCGCTTCGCCCGAGCCTCCCGGCCAGGCCTCGGACGAAACGCTTGTCTCCGCTTCGCCCGAGCCTCCCGGCCAGGCCTCGGACGCAACACTTGTTTCCGCCTCGCCCGAGCCCTGCTGTCCGCCTCGCAGCGATTCGCCCGAGCCCCTGCGAGAAAGGAGCACAGCGCTCTTTTCTTTTTCCTTTTTGAAAGATTGTGAATAGTGTGCTGTTTTCTCTTTTTTGTGTGAATTAATTTGTTGTTCCTTAAATCCTGATAAAATTATGGTATGCTCCATGCACTGTGTAGTATTTTATAAAAATATGAAACTTGACTTTTCTGCAAGAATTTGAAAATGTAAAATCCCTCTTTTAATTAATAAATGGATGGTTTTGGATTTTTAGAAAAATACTTATAACTCCAAAAATCATGAGATAAATTTTTGTGAGCTTCCTATGCCATGATTAGTCTCTGGTCAAATTTTGAAGTCTTTTGGAACAAGTTGATTTTTGAGCATTTATTTTTAATTGTTAAATAGTGTCTTCTGTTAATTAATATCTGATTTTATTTGAGCACCTTAATGACCTCCAAAAATTATGAAATTTGTTTTGCCATCTATCTACACCATAATGAACTTATGTGATTAATTTGGTAATTTTTGAAGCAACTGCATAAAATGACCTTTTTAAATAATTAAGAAAAATAGAAAAATAATTAGGGTTCATGTTGTATGCCCTGTTTTGCATTGTTCATGCTAGCATACTCATGTGCATGCATCATTGCATTCGTATAGTCACCGAAGGAGAAGTCAAAGTCGAGGCCGCCGCCGACGAACCTGCTCCCGAAGTAACTCCGAGCTTCGACCTCTGCACCTCCAACCCTGAGCCAGCTGTCTTTGCTCTTCAAGGCAAGCCCCGGTGCATTTAACCCTTTCCTTGAATTTATAAAATGTTTTCCTTAAATGCTTTTGAGTTAAATTATTGCATTAGGTTTATAGGAGTTGTGTGTTATCCTAATTGATGCACTATCCACCTTGACCACTGATACACCCGATACCTGCTTTTCAAAAGTATTTGAAAAATGCTTAGCAATGCTTATCGAATTAGACTTTGCAATAAAATGCCCATTTCAAAAGTGTGATCACTTAAGGAATGATTATGGGAATTTGGTCTTACTCCCCGGCTGTTGGCTAGGTATCTGATCCGTACCTAGTCAATAGCGAGGAGAGGTTGTCCGAGCGTACGGTGCCGTCATGTTGTAGTCCGGGACTCAACAGTTGACACCGACCGGGACAGGGTTGAAAAACTGACAGGACTATTACGCTTGGGTGAGATATGACCAAGGTATAGTTCTGGCTGGAAAATTAGGGACCATCCGTATGGGGGCCTGCTGGTCAAGACTTGTAACTATTCACATACTTCGGAAAGCTCTGGCTCCGAGAAATCCTTGATTGGGACCGACAACCGCGCACTGGGAGTGAAGAGATGGCGGAAGTAGCATGTACCCACGTGGTCGTCGTACCTGGATAGGAGTGGTGTACTGTACTTCCGGGTGGCGTAGGACCGGGTCCAATCTTGGAGGAATCGTGGTAGACGAGTTGGCATATGCAAGCTTGGGTGCTACATATGCAGTGTGGATAGGGATCCTCAGCTGAGTATTATTTATCCGGATTAACGTTGCTCCTCGGTTATGGAGACTTGGTCCACTGACTGTCAACGGAGAGTGGTTCTCAACTAGGAATGTTTTGAAATGTAGAATGAATTATGAACGATGAAGAATTGAGGAATACTGAATCTTTCAAAAATAAAATAAGGTTTACAAAAATGCTTTTCTGCAAAATACTTGATCTTGCTTAAGCCTTACCTTGACTACCCTAAGCCTCTCATTCCTGAGTCTTCTCCCTTTTCTTTAGTCGGGTAAGTCTTGTTGAGTACCCCAGTACTCAGGGTTTGTTACCCATGCTGCAGGTATGACAGAGTCCCCGATGTGTCTTGCACCCTGCTGCGTGACCATCGTCCAGGAAGAGGCCGATGAGGCCGAAGAATAGTTGTACACCCTCGGGCTGGGTGATTATAAGTATCTTTGTTGTTCTCCACTATGTTGCCTATGTCTGTTTCTATTATCAAGAACTTGGTTTGTAATAACTGCACCTTAATTTCTATTTGGAACCCTGCTTTGTAAAACTAATGTTATTTAAGTCTTCCGCTCTTTATTCCGATGTTATTTGTAAAAGTATGCAATGCTGTAACCGAATTGTGAGATGATCCTGTGGACATTGGGCACTGATGTAGCCCGGTGGCGAACATGTCTTAATCACATGGAACATGGGTTCGGCTGTCAGAGGTTGACAGGGACACGTGGGCCATGAGATTAGGGTCGTTCCGTCACAGAGTGGTATCGGAGCATCTCACTTTAACGTTGCAGTGTTCGTTTTTGCGAAAACTTCAAAAGACCTTTTGAGTCTAAACAAACTAACTTGACTATTTTGAGTCCAAATTGCTTCTCTCATCTTGTCTCTCATATGGCAACACTAGCTAGTGGAACAACATGTTTTAAGCCCTATGTACTTTATTTATTTATTGCATTGCTTTGTTCCGTAGGAACGATTCATGCATCATGTCATAATCACTTAAGTTAACTTCCTCTCTAAGTTCGTTGGGGTAGTATGCCTTTACCTGTTCTTGCTAGCCTTTCTCATCCATCTTCTCTTATCCAGACATGGCCCGTATCAAGCTGACTGCCCGCAAGTCGACTGGACCGCATGGTGTGCCACGCCACCAGCTGGCACCACGCGCTGGGGAGGAGACTGGAGAATCTTCCAACGGTCGTCGCTTTCCCCGCCGCACCCGTAAGAACCTGAAGGAGGAGATCAAGGATCTGAAGGCTGAGCTGAAGAACTTGGAGCATGACTTCTACCACTCACGCCTGGAGTTTTATGAGGCATGAGCTTCCCTGGAGCAGGCCAATCGGAATACGGTTCGCGCTATCGAGCAGCGCAATGATGCTTGGACCCGCGAGGACGTTACCAGAGCCCAGCTCCACGGACTGCAGCAGTACACAGCTCAGATTGAACAGTTCAATGATATGCTTCATGGGGAAGTGCATCAGCTGTATGATCAACTCCACCCCTTGGTACCCCCGGTTATGGAAGACCCTGAGGACGGAGTAGTGGAAGAACCCGATGTGGAACAAGAGCCAGACGTGGACGAAGAAATTGAACCTGCTGAGGACATCCATGCTGAAGACGAGGACGAGGAGGAGGAGCCTGAGCTCATCCTTGAAGAAGACGACGACGAAGACATGATCATCATCGACGACGACTAGACTCGTAGTGTCTGTACCATCTGCTTACCTAAAACCTTAGTCTAGGTTTGGGGGCGTTAGTCTGTCTGTTGCCAAGTCTGGCATGTATCTTTCTTTTCGCATCTTTTCCCTTTATCGGTCTGTATCATCTGTCAGTCACCTTATCAAGTCATCAGTCTTTTGTATCAGAAGAAGCTATCAGTCTGTTGTTTTCAGAACCCTATCTATGAATGCTAAGTTCCAAGTTGCTTAACAGATGCCTGTGAACACTCGCACTGGAGCTGGAGGTTCTGATGATGCCAACCTCCGAAACCCTCCACCTGTCCCAGCCACCCTAGCAGATGCCATTGCAACCTTGGCCGCCGCTGCCAACCTAATGGCTCAAAACCAAGGACAACAGAACTTTCACCGTGGTCGCCACAACATCAACCAAGAGACCACCTATGTGGAATTCACCGAAACTCGTCCACCGGTCTTCACCAAGGCCGATGAACCCCTCGAAGCTGATGATTGGCTCCGCACCATGGAGCAGAAGTTTGGTCTTATCAACTGCACCGATATCCAGAAGCCACGGTTCGCTTCACAGCAGCTTCGTGGTTCGGCAAGTGCTTGGTACGCCAACCTGTTGGCTGCCCAGCCAGAAGGTCATCGGTTGACCTGGGAGGAGTTCCGCACTGCTTTCCGTGCTCATCACATCCCTTCCGGATTAATGAAAATGAAGCTTGATCAGTTCCTGGCTCTCCAACGGAAAGACTCCACAGTCATGCAGTATGTGGGTCAATTCAATCATCTCAGCCAGTATGCCTCAGAGTATGTCAACACAGATGAGAAGAAGAGGGATTGTTTCCTCAGAGGACTGCACCCAAAGATCCGCAGGAGCTTGTCCAATAACCTGACTGGGTCTTATCACGATGTTGTTGATCGGGCTGTTGCTTTTGAAGAAAGCAATCGCCAGTACCAGGAAGAGAAGAAGAAGAAGAAAGCAGGGTCAGGCAGCTTCTCTGGCGGTCACAAACGCCAGAGAATCATCTATCACCCCAGCCACCACCACAATCGTCTACCTTACCCCAACCAGCAAGTGGTCGTCCGTACCGCGGCCACCACCCATAATGCCAACCAGCAGAGTGCCACACAGCCGAACGCCCCAGGTGTTCGTATCACCACTCCACAAACAGCCTACAACCATCCCTGCTACAACTGCGGCCAGCTTGGTCACTGGTCTCGTGAGTGCCCAAAGCCCAAGAGGTATGCTCAGAATGCTTAAAAGAATCCCGGAGGATCTCAGCAGCAGCAGCACCGTGCCCAGCAGCAACAGGCCCAGAAAGGCAGGATTGTCAAGAAGCACGGACAAGTCTACTACACCGCTGTCAGCGATATACCAGAAGGGGAGCCCGTCATGATCGGTAGGTTTCCTGTTGCCAATCACCCTGCAGTTGTGTTGTTTGATTCTGGTGCATCGCATTCCTTCATCAGTCGTACTTTTGTCATCAAGCATGAAATATCAATTGAGGATTTAAAAGAAAGTTTCTGCATATTTTCGCCTGGAGGGCGTATAAGTACTAAGGAAGTGGTTCGCAGTATACCAGTAATGTTGGGGGAACATGTATTTCCCACCACCATGATAGTGCTTCATGCTCAGGAGATAGATGTCATCCTAGGCATGAATTGGATGTGTCAGTATAAAGCCATGATCGACATCTTGAATAGAGTTGTGAGAGTGGATATTCCTAACAGTACCACCAAACTCCTTCTCCAACTTCCAATGCCTCAAAAACCAGCAGCCACTCAAATAAATACCGCCTATGTTCTGGAAACCCGGGACATCCCCGTGGTTTGTGAATTCCCTGATGTTTTTCCTGAGGATTTGCCTGGTCTGCCTCCTGACCGTGACGTTGAGTTTGCCATAGAGCTAAAGCCCGGGACTGCTCCTATATCCCGCAGAGCTTATCGAATGCCTCCCAGAGAGTTGGCAGAACTAAAAATCCAATTACAAGATTTGCTGGACAAGGGTTTCATTCGCCCAAGCTCGTCTCCTTGGGGCTGTCCTGCAATCTTTGTAAAGAAGAAAGACAAGACTCTCAGAATGTGCATTGATTATCGCCCATTCAATGAGGTCACCATCAAAAATAAATATCCCTTGCCTCGTATTGATCTTCTCTTTGACCAGTTAGCTGGAGCCAAAGTATTCTCCAAGATCGATCTCAGATCTGGCTACCACCAAATAAAGATTCGTCCTGAAGATATTCCTAAAACAGCTTTCACCACCAGATACGGCCTATATGAGTACTTGGTCATGTCCTTCGGTTTGACCAATGCCCCTGCTCATTTCATGTACCTCATGAACTCTGTGTTCATGCCAGAGCTTGATAAATTCATGGTCGTGTTCATTGACGACATCCTTGTCTACTCAAAAACCCCTGAAGATCATGCCGAACATCTTCGTATCGTTCTATCCCGTCTCAGAGAACATCAGCTGTATGCCAAGTTCAGTAAATGTGAGTTCTGGTTAGATCAGATACAGTTTCTTGGTCATGTCCTTTCCGCTGAAGGTGTGTCAGTTGACCCTGGTAAAGTAGCAGACATTCTGGATTGGAAGCCACCTACCACTGTTCATCAAGTCCGCAGCTTTATGGGAATGGCAGGATATTATCGTCGATTCATCCCAGATTTCTCCAGAATCGCCAAGCCTATCACCGAGTTAGTAAAGAATTCTGTGAAGTTTGTCTGGTCACCAGCCTGTGAGCAAGCCTTTCAAACTCTGAAGAAACTGTTAACTACATCACCAGTGCTAGCCCAGCCGAACATCGAAAAACCCTTTGATGTCTACTGTGATGCATCTGGTACTGGTTTGGGCTGCGTTTTGATGCAAGAAGGTCGAGTGATCGCTTATGCCTCCCGACAGCTTAAGCGACATGAAGAGAATTACCCAACTCATGATCTCGAGTTAGCAGCAGTAGTGCATGCCTTGAAGATCTGGCGTCATTATTTGTTGGGCAGTACCTGTAATGTGTACACTGATCACAAAAGCCTGAAGTATATCTTCACTCAAGAGGAACTGAATATGAGGCAGAGAAGATGGCTTGAGTTAATTAAGGACTATGATCTTGAAGTGCATTACCATCCGGGTAAGGCGAATGTGGTCGCCGATGCACTCAGTCGCAAGTCTTATTGCAACTGTCTGATGAAGAAACCCTATGATTCTTCTTTGTGTTATGAGCTGGAAAAGTTAAATATTGAAATGATTCCGCAAGGAACTCTGAATAATATCAGAATAGAAACCCCTATCAGAGAGCAGATCATCGCTGCACAAAAAGATAACCCTGGAATCAAACACATCATCGAAAAGGTCCAATCCAGAAAGGCTGATTGTTTCAGGATCGATGATGCAGGAGTAGTATGGTTTAAGAATCGGTTAGTAGTTCCTAAAGTGCCTGAGTTAAGAAAGTTAATCCTTGATGAAGCACACTTGACTAGATTCTCCATCCACCCCGGCAGCAACAAAATATACCAGGATTTGAAGCAGCAATTCTGGTGGACAAAGATGAAGATTGAGATCGCCCGATATGTCGCTCAGTGCGATACCTGCCAGAAAGTCAAAGCCGTGCACATGAAGCCCGGAGGGGAATTGCAACCTTTACATGTACCTGCTTGGAAATGGGACGATATCAGTATGGACTTTATGAATGGTCTACCCAAGACATCAAGAGGTTTTGATTCCATATGGGTGATCGTGGATCGCCTCGCTAAGCAAGCTCACTTCCTGCCAGTGAAGACCAGTTACACCGTCCCCACTTATGCCACTTTGTACAAGAACCACATAGTGAAACTCCATGGCATACCCAAGAGCATTATCTCTGATCGTGGTACCCAGTTTGTCGCAAAGTTTTGGAAAGCGTTCCATACCTCACTTGGAACCAAGCTCTTGCATAGTACGGCATATCATCCGCAAACAGATGGACAAACTGAGCGGGTCAACCAAGTGTTAGAGGATATGTTGAGAGCATGTGTGCTCACCTTCGCAGATACTTGGGATGACTGTTTGCCCTTGGCAGAGTTCTCATATAATAACAGTTACCAAGAGAGCATCAAAATGGCACCCTTTGAAGCACTGTACGGCCGCCGTTGTCGTACACCTCTCAATTGGTCTGAACCCGGAGAAAGGGAATTCTTTGGAGTTGACCTAGTAAAAGATATGGAAGAGAAAGTCAAGCATATACAAGAGAACATGAAGATTGCACAGTCTCGACAGAAAAGTTATGCTGACAGGAGACGTCGACCTCTGCAGTTCGAGATCGGGGATTATGTGTACCTGAAGGTCTCACCCACCAAAGGAGTCACTCGTTTTGGAGTCAAAGGAAAGTTAGCACCCCGCTACATTGGTCCCTTTGAGATTCTGGATCGTTGTGGCAAGGTAGCTTACAAACTGAGGTTGCCCGATCATCTTTCAGCAGTTCATAATGTGTTTCATGTCTCCCAACTCAAGAAGTGCCTCCGAGTACCTGAACATGTGGTTGAAGTTGAAGGCGTTGAGCTAGAACCAGATCTGTCATACACTGAGTATCCAGTTCGCGTGTTGGATCACAAGGATCGTGTTACCCGAAGAACCACCACAAGATGGTACAAGATCCAGTGGAACCAGCACTCTGAAGAAGAAGCCACCTGGGAATCCGAAGACTTCTTAGCAAAGAACTATCCCGACTTTCTCGAATCTCTGTAGATGTAAGGTTTTGCCTTTTCCTTCTTAAGACGTGGAATCTCGGGGCGAGATTTCTTTTAGGGGGGAAGGCTGTAACACCTCTGGTGTTTAATATGTAATTAACCTGACATGTCATCATCATTAGTCATTAATCATTCTTGCCTTGCATTTATGTTTGCTTAGTGCTTGTGTAGCAATCTCTTTTCAAAAACCCTAAAGCCCAAATCTTCCTATAAGGGCAAAAAATGGTAATTTCACCTCTGTGCCTAGCTTTGTGTGATTCTTGTTCAGTTGGATGTCTTGAAGTTTTGTTGTGTTGGCCAAAGTTCAAAAATCAAAATCAGATTTCAAATCCCTTTGCAAAACCCTGATTTCCAAACCCTGGATTTTATCCCTCTTTTTGTAATTCAAAAATTATTCAAAATTTGAGGTTGGTCCAAAAAGCAAAGTTGTAGATCTGGCCAAGAGAAACAACTTTGGTATTTACAAATTTTCAAGTTTCTGTACAAAGTTTGAAGTAAATCCAAGTTCATTCAAATTCCAGTTCTTGTCCCCTTTTCAGTTTTCAAAATTTATTTAAAAACTATTGAGTTTCAGAAAAAGGGTATATTAGCAAAGTTGTAGGTTTTGATAAAAGAAACAACTTTCATATTTGCAGATTTCCAACTTTCAACGTAAAATCAAAAGTAATTTTGAATTTATTCAAATCCCAAAAGTGTTCCCTTTTCTGTTTTCAAATGTGGTCCAAAAACTATTTGGATTTTGAAAATATTCTTTTTGACAAAGTTGTAGATCTCCTTTTTCTGCACAACTTTGGTGTTTTGAGTTTTTCCTGCTCAGTTCAAGTTTTGGAAGTAATTTGCAAAATTCAGAAATCAGCCCATAGTCAAACCCTAAGACCTAGCCCTGTTCGTCTTCAACCTACAGCGAGGGGGCCCCGGCCATGGCCGCGCGCCAACGCCGTTTGCGCCACGCGTGCCTGGCAGCCGCACGCCCGCCCCCGACTTGTCGCCTGCGCCCGCGCCACCATTTCGCACCCGCTCGCGAGCGCTGACCTCCGCGCCCGTCCCCTACAGTGCCCAGGGCGTCGCCGCCGCGTGGCCGTCACCGGCAAGCCTTCGCCCAGGCCCTGGGTGCACGCCCGTCCTCCCGCCGGCTTGCAATCGAGTGCGCACGCCTCGGCCGAGCTCATCCACACCATCCCGTGCTCTCTACCGTCCCCGACCGTGCCTATAAAAGGGACCGCCGGAGTCCGAGCTCCTCACTCATCTCCGCCGCCGTCGCCAGCCCACTCCGAAGCTCCCGCCGCTCAACCACCTAGCCCGAAAGCTCCGCCTTGAGCTCGCGAAGCTTCCCAGCCCCTCAATTTCACCTCCCCCGCCTCCAATCGCCCGGCGTAACCCCATCTTCCCAAACTCCGACGAAACACCGGTGAACTCGGGTTCGTCAAATACTACCTCTCCGGCCACGATCATCTTCCCCTGACCCCTGTGTCAGCTTCCTTGGCTCCGCGCGACTCTAACCAGGCCCTTGCGGTCTCGTGTGTTGCGCAGGATCGCCGAATCGCCGGAGTGCCGCCGCGGCCGTCTCCTTCCTCGAGCCTCACCCTCGAGCACGTGTCGAGCCTCACCCTCGAGCCTCACCCTCGAGCACGTGTCGAGCCTCACCCTCGAGCACGTTCCCGAGCCACACCCTCGAGCACGCCTGCGAACCGCGCTCCCTCGAAGCAGCCGAGCCCTGCCTCCGACCCGTGGTAAGCACTCGAAGCCCCCGGTCTCTGCTTCCACTCCGCTTCGCCCGAGCCTCCCGGCCAGGCCTCGGACGGACGCTTGTCTCCGCTTCGCCCGAGCCTCCCGGCCAGGCCTCGGACGAAACGCTTGTCTCCGCTTCGCCCGAGCCTCCCGGCCAAGCCTCGGACGAAACGCTTGTCTCCGCTTCGCCCGAGCCTCCCGGCCAGGCCTCGGACGCAACGCTTGTTTCCGCCTCGCCCGAGCCCTGCTGTCCGCCTCGCAGCGATTCGCCCGAGCCCCTGCGAGAAAGGAGCACAACGCTCTTTTCTTTTTCCTTTTTAAAGAGTGTGAATAGTGTGTTGTGTTCTCTTTTTTGTGTGAATTAATTTGTTGTTCCTTAAATCCTGATAAAATTATGGTATGCTCTATGCACTGTGTAGTATTTTATAAAAATATGAAACTTGACTTTTCTGCAAGAATTTGAAAATGTAAAATCCCTCTTTTAATTAATAAATGGATGGTTTTGGATTTTTAGAAAATTACTTATAACTCCAAAAATCATGAGATAAATTTTTGTGAGCTTCCTATGCCATGATTAGTCTCTGGTCAAATTTTGAAGTCTTTTGGAACAAGTTGATTTTTGAGCATTTATTTTTAATTGTTAAATAGTGCCTTCTGTTAATTAATGTCTGATTTTATTTGAGCACCTTAATGACCTCCAAAAATTATGAAATTTGTTTTGCCATCTATCTACACCATAATGAACTTATGTGATTAATTTGGTAATTTTTGGAGCAACTGTATAAAATGACCTTTTTAAATAATTAAGAAAAATAGAAAAAGAATTAGGGTTCATGTTGTATGCCCTGTTTTGCATTGTTCATGCTAGCATACTCATGTGCATGCATCATTGCATTCGTACAGTCACCGAAGGAGAAGTCAAAGTCGAGGCCGCCGCCGACGAACCTGCTCCCGAAGTAACTCCGAGCTTCGACCTCTGCACCTCCAACCCTGAGCCAGCTGTCTTTGCTCTTCAAGGCAAGCCCCGGTGCATTTAACCCTTTCCTTGAATTTATAAAATGATTTCCTTAAATGCTTTTGAGTTAAATTATTGCATTAGGTTTATAGGAGTTGTGTGTTATCCTAATTGATGCACTATCCACCTTGACCACTGATACACCCGATACCTGCTTTTCAAAAGTATTTGAAAAATGCTTAGCAATGTTTATCGAATTAGACTTTGCAATAAAATGCCCATTTCAAAAGTGTGATCACTTAAGGAATGATTATGGGAATTTGGTTTTACTCCCCGGCTGTTGGCTAGGTATCTGATCCGTACCTAGTCAATAGCGAGGAGAGGTTGTCCGAGCGTACGGTGCCGTCATGTTGTAGTCCGGGACTCAACAGTTGACACCGACCGGGACAGGGTTGAAAAACTGACAGGACTATTACGCTTGGGTGAGATATGACCAAGGTATAGTTCTGGCTGGAAAATTAGGGACCATCCGTATGGGGGCCTGCTAGTCAAGACTTGTAACTATTCACATACTTCGGAAAGCTCTGGCTCCGAGAAATCCTTGATTGGGACCGACAACCGCGCACTGGGAGTGGAGAGATGGCGGAAGTAGCATGTACCCACGTGGTCGTCGTACCTGGATAGGAGTGGTGTACTGTACTTCCGAGTGGCGTAGGACCGGGTCCAATCTTGGAGGAATCGTGGTAGACGAGTTAGCATATGCAAGCTTGGGTGCTACATATGCAGTGTGGATAGGGATCCTCAGCTGAGTATTATTTATCCGGATTAACGTTGCTCCTCGGTTATGGAGACTTGGTCCACTGACTGTCAACGGAGAGTGGTTCTCAACTAGGAATGTTTTGAAATGTAGAATGAATCATGAACGATGAAGAATTGAGGAATACTGAATCTTTCAAAAATAAAATAAGGTTTACAAAAATGCTTTTCTGCAAAATACTTGATCTTGCTTAAGCCTTATCTTGACTACCCTAAGCCTCTCATTCCTGAGTCTTCTCCCTTTTCTTTAGTCGGGTAAGTCTTGTTGAGTACCCCAGTACTCAGGGTTTGTTACCCATGCTGCAGGTATGATAGAGTCCCCGATGTGTCTTGCACCCTGCTGCGTGACCATCGTCCAGGAAGAGGCCGATGAGGCCGAAGAATAGTTGTACACCCTCGGGCTGGATGATTATAAGTATCTTTGCTGTTCTCCACTATGTTGCCTATGTCTATTTCTATTATCAAGAACTTGGTTTGTAATAACTGCACCTTAATTTCTATTTGGAACCCTGCTTTGTAAAACTAATGTTATTTAAGTCTTCCGCTCTTTATTCCGATGTTATTTGTAAAAGTATGCAATGCTGTAACCGAATTGTGAGATGATCCTGCGGACATTGGGCACTGATGTAGCCCGGTGGCGAACGGGTCTTAATCACATGGAACATGGGTTCGGCTGTCAGAGGTTGACAGGGACACGTGGGCCATGAGATTAGGGTCGTTCCGTCACACTGGGACACATGCTAATTCATTACATACATTACTGTCTCCATCTAACATGGACACCATTCAAAAGCTTGACTTCAAAAGGTGGCAAGTTCCGGGACACATGCTAATTCATTACATACATTATTGTGTCCACCTGACATGAAAACCAACCAAAAGCTTGACTTCAAAAGGTAGCTGATCTGCTTGAACATTCATATGCTTCCCTTTCGAGCAAAAGGTCCAGTGCCTGAACCGTTCAATCCCCATATATGCTCGACAAGGTTCGTACGAAGATGGTGACAAGTTTCTTTGTTTCGGATATAAGTTTGAGCATCTATAAAATCAGCAATATTACTGACAGGAGGGTTCTCCCGACCAGGCCACTCTGATGAATGAATCGTAGGAAGATCCACACCTTTCTCATCCATGATGATCATGTTATGTAAGATGATGCAAGCCCTCATAATATAATTTAGATCTTCTTGGTGCCACAACCTAGCAGGGGAGTGCAAAATCTTCCATCTAGCCTGAAGAACACCGAAACCATGCTCCACATCCTTCCTACATGCCTCCTGCCGCTCTGCATACACCTTGTGCTTGTTACTTATGGGTGCACTAATTGTCTTGATTAAGGTAGCCCAATCTGGATATATCCCATCAGCTAGGTAATAACCTATATTGTAAGTGTTGCCATTCACATTGAACTCAACTGGAGGTGCTCTGCCATTAGCTAAATCATCAAAGACCGGTGATCGTTGCAGCACAATAATATCATTATGGGATCCAGGTAATCCAAAGTATGCATGCCAAAACCTGAGGTCCTCAGTCACCACAGCCTCTAGAATCATAGTTAGCTTCCCTTTGTGGCCCTTATACATCTCGTGCAAAGCAACAGGACAACTAGACCACTCCCAATGCATACAATCTATGCTGCCAATCATTCCAGGAAACCCTCTTGCCTCATTAACCTTTAGTATATGTTGTAACTCCAGTTCTGATGGCGGCCTGAGCCATTCTTCCCCAAAAACATTTACTATTGTTCTGACAAAACGCTTCAATGTCTCCAATACAGTGCTCCGACCCATCTGAAGATGATCGTCCAATGAATCAGCAATGCTACCATAAGCTAGCATTTTAATTGCAATTGTGCATTTGTGGATGGGGGAAAATCCTCGCTGACCGGCACAATTTCGTTTGTAGGAGTCCGCTTCAGTAACCTTATCGACAATCGAAAGGAACAAACTCTCTTGCATTCGGTACCTACCACACAATTTGTATTATTTAGTGCATATTTGGTTGACAATACAGTAAAAAAATATGTTTCGGCTCACGTACACACCTCCTGCGGAAATGTTCTGAGTTGTAAATTGGATGTTCAACAAAATATTGAGCATTCAATATTTTGTTAATGACCCGGTGTTGAACCTCCCCATCGACGTTTTGCCCCAACAGCAAAAATTGTTGCAGCTATCTCAACATCATCATCATCTCTCCCCTGACCGGCAGCCGTTCCACAGTTTGAAAGCTTAATATACCTCATCGCCATCCCTAAAATCACAACCACATATCCAATGATAAACATTGTACAAATGAGGAAAATTAATCTATAGATCGGATCCTAAGAACAAGTGTTACCTGGCGCCGGGAAGGAGCACGAGTCTGTCGACAAATCTATGATTCGGCCATCACCATGAGCTCCGGTGAAGCAGCGCAGGCAGCAACAGGAGCAATCGAAATCGAGGAGCCCTCACCGCCAGCAACAGCGCAGCTAGCAACAGGAAGGCTGACAACTCGAGGACGGACGCTGCTCAGTCGCCGAGCCGCCAAAATCATCAGGTCGTGCCTCTTCAGTTCTGGGAGTTGGCGGGAAATAAAACCGGCACTGGCGGGAGAGCAGGAAATGCTATTGCTGTTGGAGGCTTCATCGAATACATATCTGTTCTCTCACTATACACACGAGGCAATCCTCAGTTTGCCTCTCAAAACTGCCTCTCACTGTTGGAGTCAGTCATGCACAGCAGTACACAAGTCGAGTAGGGGTAGGGCCGTAGGGGTACAGGATCACAAGACAAGCCACATGCAAGCTTCTGGTCAGTGCCCCCCCCCCCCCCCCCCCCCCCCCGCACCGCACCTATACGATTCACATCATCCTTGGCAATTGGCATGGCGATTGACGAGTAACTACACATCAATCGGCGAAGATCCAGGGCAGGCCTGCCCAAAGCCGCTCATCTCTCCACGAATCCCGCAGCATGTTCCAGGGGCGAAGCCACGTTCACCTTGCCTGGTGCACGGGCACCATGATAAAATTCATTTTTACCTTTAAAAAGCTTCAAATTTAGTATGTATTCAGTGAAAATATTTATATTTCTTAAGTGGTGCACCAGGGTTAATTGCTTACTAGCTTCGCCCCTGCATGTTCCTAACTTCCCTCCCTCTAATCACTGGCCGCCGGGAATGTCGCCGCAGGTCAAAACGCCGCCAACGTCTGCCTGCGACAACTGTTTTGCATCACTCACTGCTTCCATGCTTCGTCTTCCTACTGCCTCATTCAAAAAAAAAAACACTCACTGCACGCGCGTAGTACGTACGTACCCACATCCATTTGGCCGTCACATAACAATAAATGCAGGCCCGTGAAGGAGGCACACCTACAGCTACAGGCAGCAGTTGGGCGTTTTGTTCCGTTCGCCACGTGCCCTGCAGATCCGCCATAAATCTCATCGAACTTAATCAACCCCGAGCGGATCCGCCGTGATCTCGGCCAAGGAATCTCAGAAAGTCAGAATGGAGCTACCAGTGCACTTCAAGCAGACATCGACAAGCCAAATGGATCCCCATTGCACTGGTGCAAGCACTCGTAACATGGATCCCCCCTAAGCGCCTTGTCATAACGAATTGGCAGTCCAAATTGAAGACAAACTGGCGCAATGTACCGTTAAGAGCAGCAACGAAATGTTAACACCCGATATCTAGTGCTGAAAAGGCATATATAATGTGGCAGTGTATCCGGTGAAAACCAAGCCTTGGAAACTATCCATCTACACCTTTGGTTGTGCATCCGATGGCTGGGGAGAGTGGAAGGATTAATTTGCACTTAAACGCCCGCTTAGGCTTGGCTAATCTGGTCTTTTGCAAATCACCCCTTCCCCAATGGCAGCGCCCCGCCACCCGCATCCTTTCGTCGTCGTTCGCAGGCGAGATCCCGTCGAGTGCCCACGAGGCTGCGACTCGCGATTCGCCATCGCGCGCAGACGATATCCCGCCAAGGTGGCCGCGACTCGCCGGCGGGCCACCCTCCGCCTCGCCGCGACTCGCTCCCTGCTCCGCCTCGCCGCTCCCTGCCTACGACTCAGTCCCTGCTCCACCTCGCTCCATGCGTCTCTCGCCCAGCACAGCCGGCTCGACGCCGTTACCGGCCTGCTGAGCTGCGCCTCTCGCCGTCGCGCTCAGCCGGCTCGACGCCGTTGTCGGCCCGCCGAGGTGCGATTCCCGCCGTCGGGTTGCATGCCTATCACATGGGTGACGCTGGGTTGCGTGCCTGTCCATCCATCCCCAGATCAGAAGCTGTTGCACATGGCGTCGCCTTCAACAATCATGAGAAGGAGAAGTAGAGATCGAGTGCATGTTCGTGCTGATTGAGCACGAGTGCATCTTCGTGCTGATTGAGCACTCACATTGCACTGATGCCCGTGCAGATACAGCTGCAACCAAGCAACCAGACGCTACAGAGCAAGATTGACTAGTATTTCCAATTTAGTTACAGAGCAAGATTTACCAACTGATGTACAGATTTTGTATTCTGAAAATCTGAAAGTTTATGACTGCAAATATGCAATGGAATCGTGTTCTGTCATTTTGATAATGAGATTGAGTCAAGTGAAATTGTGTTTTGGCATGATGCACGGCGGCAGGCTCAACCGCAGCAGAATCATCGGCTTCCACTGCATGCAGACACATTAGCAAGTCAGATTAGCTAGGGACGACAGGAAAGGACTCCATGATCAGACCTCGCCCGGACTCCATGAACAGCACGACGGGCGGCGCACCTCGGCCGACTCGGGTCAGCACACTTGGGCGGCGCACCTCCAGCAGCTTCAGGCGCGGCGAAGGGCAAACGACGACGTCCAGATGAAAGGATCGGCGGAAGACGAAGCGAAACAGATGCCGCCCGCGGCCCAGAAACGAACGGACGCGGCGTTTAGGGTTGGGATGATTTGCAAAACAGCAGATTAGCCAACACTAAGCGAGCGTTTAAGTGTAAATTAACCCTCTCTCTGGCCATCGGATGGGCAGACTATGGTGGAGATCGAAAGTTTCCAAGGTTGCACAGCAACCCTGGGTTGCACCGGATACGCTGCCATATAATGTGAACAACAGCACTCAACTCAACTAATAGCGCATGGGAATCAGATTCCGCACAATCACAGTCGTACACGTAGCAAGCCCGACGATTTAGGCCCCGTGGCAGGGATTTAGGTTCCCGTTTTACCTTTCTAATAATTCCGTCTCTAAAGATGAGGTGCCATTTGACAGGATTTCTCTACAGAAACCGTGAGCGTATGGTCAAGGTTTTCTGTCCAGAAGAAAGCGCAACAGACTGGAACCAGAAACCCTGCCAAATGGGGGCATTGCTTTACAGTACACAGGTTTTCAGGGTACACACATGAGACGATATTTGCAGTTACTACATGGGAAAACGCATTGTTCCACATCTGTCCTCACTCCTGACTCATGTGCCATATACATGCTTCAGTTCTAGCGGAAGAGCCTAGGAACAGATCGCCGTGGGATCTTCCCTTCAAGCTTCAATCTCCGATATGCTTCCCTGACGTGGCAAGGCCTAATGGGTCCTGTATCCTTCCTCTCAGTCATAACTATTCTTGCTGCAATACACAAAATGAAATTGTTAAGAGAAAACAGCAATCAAGAAAGCCATCCTGAAGACTTTTGTGTAACCTACAAAGCCTGCTAGCAAGCTCCCTGTAACATAGTGAGCTGGAAAGAAGAAAATGGACCGCTGATTCCGAACAGGAACAGAAGCCAAACTAGATTACAGTTGGATGTTGGTTATTATGCTTAGACAAAGTACAAAATATAGAATTCAGCAACGCTGTAGCAGATTGAACTCCATAGAAACAAAGTAAACAACACGACTATCCTGAACTTGCCTGTTTCAATTAGCTCACCAACAAACATTTTTGCTATTCCTGACACCACAATTGATGTAGGGATAGAAATCTTTTGACTTCCAGTGATGCCTGCCAATAGCTGTAGGTAAACACAATGTGGATCAACACTACACTACAAATCTGGTCGCAGACTGATTTGAGTAACTGAGTAGCAAATACATGATAAAAAGATTCAAATTTGTTATCCTCTGTCCTACTTATTAATTGCTATGGGCATAAAATTTTCAAGAGTACAGCAAGATGAAGAAAGAAAGTTAAAAACTACCACCAAGTTGTTATCCAAGAACTTTTATAGGAAATAAAAATCAATACATGTAACATACATGTCCACTATGTTTCATGTAAGGCATCTAGAGCAAAGTAATTTTCCATGACTTGGAGTGAAAAAAATAGATATTTGCTTTAGCAGCTAGCACTAATTTGGCTTAAGATACAACCATTAATAGTGCATTCGAGAAGATAAAATAACTGTTCTATATGCATATATTCATTTACAGATTCAATCATTTTAGAATACTAAGACAAATATAAATAATGCATGAGGTTAGATCATTTAATTTGGAAAAAGTCTACTTACCCCCCCCCCCCCCCCCCAACCCAACCTATATTTGGGGTAGTCTACTTAACCCCCAAACTATGAAACCGTCTGTTTTACCCCCTGAACTTTGCAAAACCGGTCAAATTACCCCTTCAGGCAGTTTTGGATAGTGGTTTTGCTACAGTAACCGTGGTTTTGCTAGAGTAACAGCGGTTTTGGTTTTTCTTTTTTATTTATTTTGACTGAATCTTTGAAAAATCATAGTAAATCACAGAAAAATCGTAAAATGGAAAATCTAATTTTATTGGACTCCACATAAGTAGATCTACACAGTGAATATATAACATGGTATGCTTTAGTACAAAGTAGATTTAGATCTATTCTTTTCTGGAATAATTCATAACTGCAGTTTCTACGGTCCAATTTTAGTGAAATGTTTATGGTGGCCTACTTATTATATATTTCAACTATATTAAAAATTTATACTAATTGGATTATGTATGACTTAGTTATAGATTTATTTAGGGTTTATGTTTGTTAAATCTAAATAAATCTACAACTAAGTTATATATGAAACGAGTATAAAAGTTTTATTGTAGTAAAATCATACAATAACTGAGTCACCATAAAAATTTCACCACAAATGGACAATAGAAACTGCAGTTATGAATTATTCCAATTAATTTCAGAAAAGAACGGATCTAAATCTACAGCAAAAACTTTATACTAAAGCATACCATATTATATATTCACTGTGTAGATCTACTCATGTGGAGTCCAACAAAATTGGATTTTCCATTTTACGATTTTTCTGTGATTTACTATGATTTTTCAAAGATTCAGCCAAAATAAATAAAAAAGAAAAAACCAAAACCGTTGTTATTGTAGCAAAACCACAGTTACTGTAGCAAAACCACTGTCCAAAACCGCCTGAGGGGGTAATTTGACCGGTTTTGCAAAGTTCAGGGGGTAAAACAGATGGTTTCATAGTTTTGGGGGTTAAGTAGACTACCCCGAATAGGTTGGGGGGTTAAGTAGACTTTTTCCCATTTAATTTAGGGAAAATAAAAAAGACTCGCCTAAAAGTCAAGGGATTTCAAAGTTCAAATATCCACTTACATCTCAATTCCTTACGGTCTCACACCTACAAGTGTTATGTGCATGGAATGGAGGTGTAGGTGGGCATTTGAAACCCCTTGTAGGTGGGTCTTTGCATTTTCCCAACAATTTATATGATTAAAGTGAAACCATACCCTTTTCATGTTAGATTTCTGAAATCCAGATCTTCGGAATGACTCATAACGGTTCATCTGCTGTTCTGTAAATTGGGACAGTATAGCACTGACAAAGGACACAGTTAGAACAGACATAGAATTTAGTATTCAAGCATAAGCAAGTATGAATACTTTTTATGTACTCGGGAATCTATATCTCTTATAATCCTTAACCCCACTATTAAGTCAATCTTGACATGCAAGCCATCCACATCAGCAGCCCACTAGCACATGGAATTATGGCACATATCTATTAATGCAAGTTATCCACATCATCAAGCCACGTCATCCACTAACATGCATTATTTGTCCCTTGACTCAGCATAACACACAATCCACTAAAATTTATTCACAACCCCTGCAGCAACGCGGGGTATGCTTCTAGTATAAACTAGAGAATACCCCGCGCGTTGCTGCGGAATTTTATTAAAAATATTTTGTATGTGATAGTTTGCACAGTTCAATAGAATTTTATTAGAATTAAATTTTTATGACGAAGGAATCTAACCATTTTATATATATGATGAAAGAAGGGACAACATTATATATGATGAAAAAAGGGACGACGCTGGTAGGGACTTGTGGAGAAAGTGGTGATCACTCGCCGATAGGATTTGTGTGTGTTGCTGCTTGTGCTAGTAATATTAGGAGATATATATATTAGAAAATTAAGTAGATGGGAGTTGGTAATCGGTAATTAAAACGACTATGTGAGGCAGTAGCAATTTGCCAACCAGCTATAATTCCATCACCATCTCACTATCCAAACAGTAGCAGTGCAGCTGCCTCCTTTTTTGTCAACAGGTACGCGCGATTGCACTACCACAGAATCTAACATAAAAATAACAATAATAGAATATTATGGAGAAGAGCGTCGCATCGTTGCTTCAGCCTCCTGCTCCAGATCTTCAAGGGCGCCACCGCTACTAGATCTTGTTTCAGTGCCCTCTCCTCCTGCTCTTCTCGCCTGCTTGCCGCTGATCTAGAGCGGGCCCAGTTTCTCCTCGCCTGCTTGCCGCTGCCGATCGAGGAAATTAAGCATGGAAAGGCGCCACCGCGAACTCACCCGAGAGGCCGAGAAACTGGGCCTCCCTCTGCTTCCGCCTCCATGCCCTAATAAGGCTGCTGTTGCGCGCTCTCTCGCGTCTCCTCCAACTTGTGCGGACAACCTTCTGGTGCCACGGAGGTTGTTCTTCATCGAGCAGTGACTACATTCCCATGGACGCAGGACGCGCCTCCTCTATACGATGTATGGGGCTATGGGCAACCAGCAGCCTGGCCACAAGCAGCGGAGGCAAAACGCATATTTAAAACGACAGCAAGCTCGTCGGTGAGGAAGCAGAGCAGGCTGAGACAGACCAACGGGCACAAATGACTCTTCGTTTCGCATGCCACGATAGAGAATGGAGAGTCCGCGCAGCCTGAGGTGTAAAAACGGTTCAGCGGCATCTACAAATGAACCTATAGATGTGGGACCATTAGATGACGTGGCTTAAGGAGAAGCTAGGAAAATAAGTTAGTGGGGATCTCCTATTTAGTTATAGAAGATTAGAGCAAGGCTAATAATTTAGCCTGCTGCTGGCTGAATGCAAGTGCCATGTCACATACAGTAAGCAATACATTCTATTTATATAATAGGATGGCTGTAAGGTTAACTATATGAAATATATAAAATATTTTGTAGGGGAGCGGAGCACGAGGTTGCAGAGATAGTCAGGAGAATGAAGTGGCGGCTCCTAGAAGCAAATTGTCCGTTCAATACTCTTTCTCCTAAGGTGGCTTTGTTCTCATGACGTGCATCCTTATTTCGCTGGCTTAAAAGCGTTACTATACCTGCTCTTAGAGGTGTATTTTTCTCAGCAACCGCCACTACATAGTAGTTCTGAAAATTAACTTTCTAAGCTATAAACGATCATGGAAACAATCCTACTATCAAACACTCACACAAAAGATAAGGGCAAATGATGCTATCTGGTAGTATGATTCAATTGACAGCTGGTAGTTTTGTTATGTGTATTTGGTTTCTGTGTGTTTAGCAAAAGTAGAGTAAGGGTTCGCCAACTTGCTGATCCAGTGATCCGCAATCACACCCATTATCTAACAAAGCACAACTAGGATTAGTGAAAGGCAACGAAAACTACCAGCAATAAGGCAAGGAATGGCTACTCAATTGCTTTGCATTGTTATTAATCACTGTGTGGTTAACATTGGCATAATTAGGGTTCGCTGGTTTGCAGTCCCCCAAACGCATACGGCATATCTACTCCTGGGAGAATTATTCGAGTTACTAAGAACCAGGGAATTTTGTACGGCTAACAAGGCAGTGTCATTTGCTAGATTCGAAAATTGAACAAGCAAGAGCAAGGCATAGTCAGGCACGAACTTCATCTTGGCGAGCTTGTCGGGGTCGCCAGTGCTGCTGGGAAGCTTCTCGAGGTCGACCTCCATCATCTGGTCCTCCTCGTCGTCTTCATCCTCCTGCTGCTCCCTCTGGACCCGGCGCTTGGCCTTGGCTGCGGCGGCGGCTGCGTGCGACGCCGGGGCCGACTGGCGCGGGAGCGGGCCTCGCGGGCCGCCGTCGTAGTCCTCCGGGTCGTCCGCGAGGCCCGCGGCGCCGGGTTCCTCCTCTGGCGGCGCCGGCGACTCCGGCGGCGAGTCCTGCTCCTCGACGGCCGCCTCGAAGGGGTCCTTCATGGAAGACGCGGCGCGGTGGCGGTGGATGCGCAAGAGGCCGGGGAACAGATGCAGACTTGCAGCGAACGGGGAAGAAATGCTGCTGAGTCGGCTCTCGGCTGGGCTCTTGGGGTGGGGCAATTTTCATTTTTACCAGCCTTACATACGGCGCTTACTGGAATCTCATCTCTAGGATACGTCTTTCTAAAAGAACACGTTTTCTTCGCGTATGTTTCATTTTTACCAGTTTTGTCCATGTAGCATGCCACCTCAAGCTGACACGGTGGCGCCAGGCAACAAGGGCACGAGAAAGGACCTTAGTGCCCCCCGCCATTCTTTCACCTGGACGAGCCGGTTAATTTCACCTGTCCCGGCCAATCCCCCAGCCCCGAGCATGACTCCTTTCGTTTCAATGAAATTATCATGACCACTTTGGTTGAATGAGCCACTGTAATGAAAAATATGAACTAACTTACATACAAATATGGGCTAACTTGCAATGAAAAATATGAGCTAACTGACATACAAATAAGTACCAACTTGCAATGAAAAATATGAGCCACTGCAATCTGACATACAAATAGAGGCTAACTGTTTGCCATTACATGAGAAAGATGTTCATGACATCGAAACAGTGGCTGATTGTTTGCCATTACATGATAAATATGTTCCTGAGATAGAAATAGTGGCTGATTGTTTGCCATTACACAACCAAAATAAGGGCAACATGCTGAGTGCTTTTTTGGCCCATTTAAGTTCTAACATTACATGTCATTCAAAAGAGAGGTTTGTGGGCAATACATCAACACAAAAGTTCTAGATCAGTGCATAAAAGACCAGCCATGGTCACTTGCCCTTGCCCTTGGTCTTCCCCTTCCCCTTGCCTCCATTCTGCTTAGGTGGTGGAGTTTTCTTCACTTTAGTTGTTAACACTTTCCTCCTTGGTGTAATTTTCTTTGCAGGCACAGGCTGGATTTCATATTCTGGAAAGAGTGCCCTAGTATAGAAAAAATATATAATTAGCAAATAATATTGAAAGTTGTAATAAAATAAATAATAGAACATGAGATGAGTACCTTCTAACTGGTGTTTCTGGGGCTGGTGTTTCTGGGGTAGCAGCTTCCAAAGCCATCAGTTGCAGGCCTCCTTCTTCTTCCCTTGTTGCTGCAATTTCATCTCTGGTAGCTTGAATCTCTTCCCTTGCTGCTGCAATTTCATCTTTGGTAGCTTCAAGCTCTTCCCTTGCTGCTGCTTCTGCTGCTTCCCTTGCTGCTGCTGCCCTCACTTCTAATTCTAGGGCCTCCCTCTTAGCCTTTGCTACTGCTTCCCTTGCCAATGCTCCTCTTGTCCTTGGAGTAAGTGATACATCACTACCACCAGATGTCTTGGCCTTCTTCCTGCCCACTTTGACTGCCTTTTTCTTAGTTGTCTTCCTACAAATGTCAAGCATAAGTGGTTACCAATTAAAAAATGAACAAGTGTGAGAAAATGAAAGTGAGAAGGCACCTTTTCTTTGTTCCAGTGTGGGAACACTTCCAGCTTCCAGCCCTGTGACCATACTCTTTACAGTTAGGACACTGAACTTGCCTAGTTGGTTTCCTTCCTGTCTCACTTGTTGGTTTCAGCCTATTTTTCCTCTGCCTTCCTGGTTCTCTTTTTTTCTGGTCTGGAGGGTGGACTTTGTATCCCTTGTTTACCTCAGACCACTGGTCCCTATCTGTGATGCTTGGAATTATACCTGCATAAGCTGCCTGAAACTTGGCCACTGAATAGTAGTTGTCCACAAATGACCCCATGTCAGGGTTCCTCATGCTAGTGATCACAGTCAATGCATGTGGACATGGTTTTCCAGTTATTTGCCACTGTCTACATGTGCAAATTTGCTGAGGTATGTACACAACATGCCTTCTAACTTCTTCATCTTTATACACTTCTCTTACCTCAGCTTCAGTAGGGTGACCTTTGGTAATCTGCAAATGACTTAGTCCCCTGGAGGCAGCATTAAGTTGATGGATGATAGCAGGCAATGTACCAGGAGGCAATGCTTCAGAAATTTTCCTCCTTTTGGCAAATAAGATCATTATCTTCTCTCTAATAGCATCTGCCATGCAGTGCACAGGAAGGTCTTTGTGCTCTTTGATCCAAGAATTCCATGATTCTGCTAGATTGTTATTTATATAGTCACACTTGATGTCTGCAGAGAACTTGCTTCTTGCCCAAAGAAATGGATGGTGGTCATCTAGCCATTTCTGCACTGATGGACTAGCTGCCAACACCTTTTCAAAGAAATATTTGAACTTATATGGGGAATATGCTCTAGCTGCAGGCCACATGTTCTTGCCATACACTTCACCACTATAGTACTTCTTCATATTATCCATCAAATGCCTGAAACATTCTCTCATCTCTACCTGTGGAAACACAATTTTTACAGCTGACTCCAACCCCTTACATGCATCTGTGCAGATAGCTAAGTGCTCCATGGGACCAATTGCTTTTCTAAGTTGCTCCATAAACCAAACCCAATTCTCTTTTGTCTCAGAGTCAAAGAACCCAAATGCCACAGGAAACATCCAATTATGGCGATCTAGAGCTAAGGCTGCAGGCATGTGGCCACACCACAACCCATTTAGAGCTGTGGAGTCTACACTAATATAAGGCCTGCAGCCATTCAAGAATCCATCTATACATGCTTTGAATGCACAGAAGAATCTGCTGAACCTAATGTTGCCTTCTTCATCAGTGACAGTGTTTATCTCTACAACACTACCAGGTGATCTCAATTCAATCTCAGCCTTGAACCTATACAACCAATCGAAAGAATCACTCCACTTACCAAAAAGCTTGTCAGATGCTCTCTTTGTCCCATTATATACAGTCATGTATGGGATGTCAATCCCATATTTGAATTTCAACTCCTTTTGCATCTCTGTAGCCCCCATGGAAGCCTTCTTATGCAGGAATTGTACTGCTCTCTCTGCCACCCATTTTATTGATGCCATAGTAGGGTTCTCAACCCTTTGTGTGGATGCACACAAATGATCAGAATTATTTATTTGAATCTGCATTTAGGAAAAACAGCCACACATAACTACAATACAATAGCTTAAAACCATCAAATGCAATGCATGAGCTTGAGTATTAAAAAAATGACAACAATAATAGCTTAAAATCAGAAAATGTACCCTAACACTGCCATCATGCTGGGTTTTAGCTCTCAATTTCCATGGGCAGCCAAGAGCACCACAGCGAACCCTGTACCTATCTGTGTCTGAATGCTGAGTAACAAGCTCAAACTCCTTTTTTATAGCATATTGTCTGACTGCTAACCGAAACTCATCCATACTGGGATAACAAGTGCCTACACTCATGTCAGGATTGTCCCTATCCCATTCATACAATGGCTCTTCATCAGCTATGTCATCAACATTAACAGCTGCTTCATCCATGTCTTCTTGCATCTCTCTTGACATAGCTGGAATTGGCACCTCTTGTCTGCCAACTTCTTCATTTATTGCCTCACCTTGCATGAATCCCATGGCCTCATATATTTGATCCTCATCAACAAGCTGTGTAGCAGTACCATCATCATCAGAGTTCTCTTGTATGGTGAGAGTGGCCCAATCAACTGCTACATGTTGTTCAACAGGGGGAGGTGGGGTGCTACAGGTATCACTAACACCTTCAACATCATTAGGCTCTACACTAGGTTCAGTAGTCACACCAGATACACATCTACCTCTAGAAGCAACAGAGCTAGCATTGTCATTACATACAGCCCCATCTTTTCTCACAACTTCAACTGTAAGAAAAGCAACCCTGTGAACCAGTCTCTCCTTAATCATCTGTTGCACATGCTCATCCCTCCTATGTTTCCACTCTGAACCAGTATCCTCATCAACAACCCAGACTGCAAGTGATTGGGAAGGGCCCCAGATAATTTTTGTGGCTAAATCATCATGGAATTTATCAAGAGAGTACTGACTGTTCAAATCAAACCATATATCATGCTGCTGCTCTGCCATGTCCACTACCCCATAATCACCATATTCACCCTCAGCAACATATTGAACAACCTTAACAACTAGCCTAAATGCACTGTCAGGATCGATCCTGGCGTCATCATAAACATGGGAAAACATGAGCAAGTAAAGATTCAAAACTACACATCCAGGGTGGTCTATTGCTTACCAAGGCGGGCAACTGCTATCACCACTAGCCATTGCGACACGGGAGGTGGAGATGTACTACATCAAGCGCCTGCCCATGAACAAATGAACCGGAGAAGACGAAGTCAGTGGCCTGTAACCCTAACACTAATCAATGGGGGCTCTGGGTCCCAAGGCGGAAGGGGCAGTCCACATACCTTCGTGCCGTCGCTGAGGGATGAAGCGGAGGAGCGTCGTGGCGGTGGAGACGCGGAAGGGGAGCAGGCGGCGTGCTGAAGGAGGCGGCGGCGGTGGGGAACGAAAGGGGCGGCGCGGCGCTGGGAAACGGCCTCGGGGCTTCCGGCCCAGAAGCGTGCGTCCAGGTGAAATAATAGCCAGGGGTACTAAAGTCATTTCCCGTGCCCTTGTTACCTGGCGCCACCGTGTCATCTTGGGGTGGCATGGTACATGGACAAAACTGTTAAAAATGAAACACACGCGAAGAAATTGTGCTCTTTTAGAAAGACGCATCCTAAAGATGAGATTGCAGTAAGCGCCGTATGTAAAGCTGGTAAAAATGAAAATTGCCCCTTGGGGTGGGGGTCGGCAAGCTGGCTGGGCCTGGGCGGGCGTGCGTCAGATTGTATGGCCACTTTACCCGTAGCTTTGATCCAGGCCGGGGGGCCTCTGGCACGGCGCGGTTTGTGTTGGGCCTTTGCGTGTTTCGTTGGGTTAGGCCCGCAGTGCTCGAGGACGGACGCGGTGCCCAGTGGGCTGCAGATGAAGTCCTAGTAACTAACTATGGGCCCGATCGCGCGTGCTACGGAGTGTGTGGATGACAGGCTAGTTTCGTGCTTTATGTCAACAACAACAACTAATAATCGACGACAGTGCGTCCACTAACGTAACCACAGAAACACAGGTGGAACATCCGTGATCCATTTGTAATTTCTAGTGCCTACATAATACAATGATGATGTCTTGTTAGTAGTGTACGGCAAAGGTACCACCATCCAGATGCCATGAAGATCTCTCCTCGCTCACCACATACTCCAACTGCGCGTCCACATCCACACCCACCACCTGCACGCCAGTGTGCTATTTGGCATCCTCCGTGTTGGCCATTTGGCACGCTTCTGATCTGACGCCCGTACGTGTGTGGCGATCGTGATACATGCACTCTGCACTACTGCACGTCTCTCGCTGCTGGCTAATAAGCTTGTTGTCCGACAATATGATTAGGTTTTAATTTCTTTCCATGCATCCATAGCTTGCAAGTGCAAATTAATGCAACATCATCTATATATATATATATATATATATATATATATATATATATATATATATATATATATATATATAGTTATATGTACTCCCTCCGTCCACGAAAGAATCGATTTCTAGAATCCGTGTCGGTCAAATATTTTAAACTTTGACTAACTTTATAGAAAAGAGTAATAACATTTATGGTATAAAATAGACATATTATGAAAATATACTCTATGATATATCTAATGATACAAATTTGAGATCATCAATCTTGATAGTTTTTTCTAGAAATTCGGTCAAAGTTTAAAAAGTTTGACTTAGGACAACTCTAGAAATCTATTTATTCGTGGACGGAAGGAGTATATCAAAGCTAGCTGGCTAGGTAACGCGTGCAAGCTAGCCCTATCCGGACAGGAATTTAGGATAGGATTTGGCCCAGCTTTCCTACAATTCGTATCGCATGTAGTGGCGGCGAGGCTTATTTGTTAGTTTAATTTAACCTACCTACTAAAACCCCAGCGCATAGGATTCTCGCTCACCCCCCCCCCTCTTTGACCCCGGCCCACTTTTCATCGCCAAGCTAATCGTAATCGATCCGCATTAGTTTATTCAGATGCAACAGCAGATCACACGTATATTTTAGGCCCTAGCTCAATGGCCAATGCGATGCAAATTAAGTGCCATCAGCCATCTGCAGACGACAGAAGAGTCCTTTTTGGCGCCGATTACTCTATACACCGTCGTCATCTATCGTACGTGTTCGTCTCTCGATCTCGATCTGCCTGTCGATCAGAGCGTCAGAGAGGAAGCAGTGTGTGTGAGTGAAGAATGAATATTCGGTGCTGTTTCGATCAAACTCTGACCAACTCCCGGCACGGCGCCATGATTGCTGTGTGCTTATTCGTCCAATCGGCGCCATGATCAGTGCATTGTTTGCGCATTAATCGACCTTGACAACAAGCATCATCGATCATTGACAGCGCGAGTAATAATGCGCCAGTACGTATTATACTGCATAGACTATATATATGGGAGAGACCGTATCTGCTGCCAGGGCATCGTATCGTTCCGTTCGTACCTGCAAATGCAAAGAGATTAATATTTGGATCGGCAGGGAGAACGGGGTTTGGCTTCATTTGGCCGGTGATGTGCTGATGTGTCGACCTCTCATCAGCTCGCGCCGATGCTCGCTGCATATATGCCTGGCTCGACGACCTCAGTGGTGTCGTCTCCATCGGCTGCCTGCCTGCGTATGGAAAGCTTTTTATTTCTTTTCGTGGAGACAAATAAGTTTTTTCCGCCTTTTCTTCATGCTCATTGTGGTGCAGTTTCGCTGGGTTTTCTTTCCCTTGCGTTGTGCGATTCCCACCCCACAACGATATCGACAATTGCTGTGTAATAGATATAGCCTTTTTCCCCCTTGTGCGATTCTAGTGGCCATTATGGCCTGGGGGCACTTAGCTTGTGATGATTTAATTTGTTTGTGTAAGTGCTATATGTCTACACACATGCAATTTTCAGGTGTACTAGTATATTAGTTTGAGCATATATATATTTTGGCTATGTTACATAGAATATAGTCATCATGTTCTAGTTCTCCTGTTTAAACATATATATTCTACTAGGAAAGAGATAAAGAAAAATGGCACAGAACATGTGTGCTTATACTCTAGTAGTGCTACCCATGGTGAGTGTGCAAAATGACAGCTGGCTTCTTTTTGAAGAAAAAATGACAGCTGGCTTAATTTGTATCTGTCACATATCCTTTTTCAGCAGCTGATGGGTAATAGAACAACTAATAATCAATCTCTATGTGAAAGCGGACATGGAGGATGCTGAATCAAATTAAATTGAATGAAGGTATAATTTTGATCTAGCTAGAGGTTCTCAAGGTTCTTCAAGGGGACTTATTGGATTAGCTACTGGACCTTACTACAGAAGGAGGAGGATCGTCATGTGGCTGGCTGTAGAATTATTGAGACATTCGCGATGGAGGTGTTTGCAAGACATGGCTGGAGATTTAGCAATAGAATTGATCTTTTTTTGGATGCAAGTAGAATTGATCTTTAGTCCTTTCTTTCTGCAAATCTTGAAGTTTTAAATGGCTCAAAACTTTGTGTTTGAGATTCCTTGAACTTTGTTTTGCTCGATTCTAATAATAAGCAGCTATATGCATTAGTCGATGCAGAAGCTGAGATATTAATATATTCCCTTTTCTAAAAAAAAAGGTTATACGCTAAACCCTACCTTTCACTATAATGAGTAGTTCGCTTCTCCCTCTAGCTAGTCAACGATACTAGTCGTTTTGGACAATGATGTGTGGCCTAGCTAGGGAATATATGTCTTTGGCCACTACGTGGTGCATTATTTTTTTTGTTTTTGCAAGAAATGTGGTATTAGAAAATGTTTATAAAATATACCAATTTTGGTGTTATAGAGCGAGAGCATAAAACTCTCAAGACAAACAAATAATCAAGATATGTCTTATTGTTTCAAACCTAGTATTTTGTAAGATACTATATCAATTGTATTATTTCTCAAAACTATTTAAAACTTGATGATCGAAGCCCTGTTCTTTTGTCCAAATCAACCGTACTTCAGTTTATTCTCTCTCATAGAACACTATTGAAACAGCCGAAATCAGTCATAAAAATGACCAACAATTGATGAGAGTGATGAGTGAAAACTACATGTGAGAGTGATGAGTAAAAACTGCAGTAATTAAACAGTTGCTGACTGTTGTGGCAAAATAAACTGAAAACTTAATTTATTATGAGCCCTCCAATGCGTCCGGAGAATCTTCATTACAAAAACAACCAAATTGGCTTCTGGTCGCCATAAGAGCTATAGCATCAATTATTGTGCAAAAGCCAATTTAGGGAAGGTCGATAATGTCGCTTTTGCCTAGTTGACACTAAAATTACCTTGCCAATCTGTGCAGATACCGTACGTATTGCAATTGCGAGGAAGGCATAGTGGTGTATTAATTATTCCATGCAACAAACTAACATTACTGCCACTTGCAGTACGTAGATTATTAAGTAGCCATCGAGAGGAGCATATATATACAATCAGTACCAGACTAGCACAAGATGTTCTTCTTGTTTGTCTGCTTGTTTAGCTCTGATGGTGTGCCATTAATTTGCAAGCCTGTTTATGGACGGGTTTGGTTGGCAGGAAGGGCCGGGCGTTGGTCGATTGTTCCCAGAAAAGCTTAGGCAGCAGGTACGGTGGTGATGGGGTCTTTCGCGTCGTCGCCCACGGCGGCGGCGGTGGTTGGACGACGACGAGTCGACGACGAAAATTTTATAGGCTAGCCAGCAGCCGTGTGTGGTGGTGCTGTCATTGCGTGCGCACAGCTCCGGTCCTATCAGCGGGAAATTGCACGCGTGTGGTGTGATTGATTCGCCATTTTCTGCTCATCGCCGCGTCATCGTGCGGTAGAAATATGAGGTCGCTCATGAACCAATAATGTCATCAGAGACAGACTTAGTTGTCTTATGTGCACTGCGTCGTCTGGGGTATATATAGGTTAAGGGGTGGATAATAAACTACAGCCAAGGCTTGTCGATCCAAAACCTTGCTTGCAGGGTACCTCAGCTCGTCGCGTGTTGTGTATACTTTGTGTGCAGCAGTTTAATTATTAGAGTTATGAGGCTCTGTTCACTTGAGCTACAAACCGGCTTTAATCCGTATAAATCACACTACCGGAGACGCAATCGAGCGTCCGACGCTTTACCGAGAGACAAATATCGGGCGTTCCGCAAAGCTTTCTTTACCGAGGGCCAGCTCTCGGCACATAATGGAGAGCTTGACTCTTGGCAAAATCGTGCTCTCGGCAAAGATTTTCTATGCCGAGAGCCAGACCCTCGTCATAGAAACCGGCTCGGTAAAAGTGGAGCCCCCAAACGCCCCCCTGCACCGTTAGCTTTGCTGAGAGCCATCTGTTAGCCTCTCGGCAAAGGCTTTTATTTTTTTTGAAATTTCTTTGAGGCTCTTGGCGAGCTTTAGGAAGCTCTCGGCAAAGTATATACTCCCTCCATCCTAAATTATAAGACATTCCAAGAATCTTGGAGAGTCAAAGTTTTCTAACTTTGACCAAAATTATAGGGAGAAACACAAATATTTGTAACATCAAATATGTATATTATGAAAATATAACTAATAAAAAATCTAATTATACTTAGTTGGCATCATAAATATTATTATCTTATTATATAAATTTGGTCAAAGTTGAAAAACTTTGACTCTCCAAGATTCTTGGAATGTCTTATAATTTGGGATGGAGGGAGTATTTTTTTTTATTTTTTGCTCTCAATTTTTTCTATTTTACTCGTCGTACATTGATCTTTAGATATTTGCATTGTTCTAACAGTATCTTTGGCCCACCTGGAAAGAGAAAGGGAGGAGCGCCAGCTGATGGAGGCCCAAATGCAGTCCCAGATGGAGGTCCGGATGTAGGCCTAAGCTAAGGAGATAGCGGACCTCATTGCGTTCATGGCCTCCTAGGGAATGCAGGTGCCCCCGGCGATCATGGCTCCTCCACCACCGTCTCAGGACGCCGGAGCTACTCATGTGAGTATCGATACATCAATGTTTCATTTCTACATTTGCTTGTCTGACATAGACGTCTACCTTTTGCAGCTTCTATCGGAGAGTTCGAACAACCGCCATGCGCCTGAATGGAACATGGCCAGGGGTCTAGGCGACACTTCTTCTCCGGGGTGGCTAGGGCCAAGTTGGTCATGAGTGTGTTTGTGTCGGCTCTAGTACATTGAACTTTGAATTGAAAACTTATCCTGTTTCGATGACTCATAACTTTGATGTTAAACTTTCGTTTGGATTCATATATTGTGATCAATAATGTGTTATATGTGTGGTGACGTGTTTGGATTCATATATTGTGATCAATAATGTGTTATATGTGTGGTGACGTGACATATATGTGATGAATGTGATTTGCATATGTGATGAATGTTAATGAAACAAAAAATTAAAAGAAAAAAATTTCTCTCTTTGCCGAGAGCCTGGTAGGAGAAGCTCTCGACAAAAACTTTAAAGAAAAAAAAAGGTTTACCGAGAGCCAAGCCGGAGAAGCTCTCGGCAAAGATTTTTCTAAAAGAAAACTTTTTGTCGAGAGCCTGCCAGCTGGGCTCTCGGCAAAGTTTTTTTCAAAAAAATCATAAAAATCTTTGTCGAGAGCCTGTCAGCTGGCTCTCGGCAAAGATTTTTCAAAAAAAAGAAATAAAAACTCTTTGCCGAGAGCGTGTCAGCTGGGCTCTCGGCAAAGAAGGCGTCAACAACAGTCGGCCGTTAACGACGCCTTTTCTTTGTCCAGAGCCCGATAAATGGCTCTCGGCAAAGAAGGCTTTGCCGATCTAAATTTTGCCGACGCCGCGTTGTCGAGAGCCGTGCTCGGCAAAGCCTTTGTCGAGGGCCTAGGAGGCTTTGCCGAGCGCCTGAGGCTCTCGGCAAAGCGACCGTCTCCAGTAGTGTCAGCCGTGGAACGGTATTTTCCCCTCACAACAAATCAGCCGTTTTAGGTTATCAGCCGCCTCTATAAGTCCTGCCGAACAGCTGTGATTAGTTGATGGGAATTAATTAGCTTACTATATATGCTCGCACTGTTATGTTGTACCGAAAATGTTGAGTGCAGAGAGGACAGTGAAATAAAGCGATCAAATTAATTAGTACTCCCTCGGCTTCAAATTGTAAGTCATTTGTTTTTTTAGCTTTTGCTATGCACCTAGATACATAGGCGGAGCCTTGTAGAGGCCAAATTGGGTCATGGCCCTCCTTAACTACAAAATTTATTAAATAAACATTTAATTTCACCACTTAAGTATAGATCAATTACTAATTAGTTCTCTCTATTAATACTTTAATTTTGATTAATCTCTTCTCAATTTTAGTTCAAGCTCCGCCACTGCCTAGATATACACTATATATATCTAGATACAATTGGCACATATGGTCAATGATTTTTTTTTTCTAAGTACATGCACTAGTAGAGAAACATGTCTTTAGCCCCGGTTGGAAAGGGGCTTTAGCCCCGGTTTTCCCAACCGGGACTACCAATCCGGGACTAAAGGTGGGAGCCTTTAGCCCCG
This sequence comes from Coix lacryma-jobi var. lacryma-jobi, assembly GCA_009763385.1. Taxonomy (NCBI): domain Eukaryota; kingdom Viridiplantae; phylum Streptophyta; class Magnoliopsida; order Poales; family Poaceae; genus Coix; species Coix lacryma-jobi. The sequence goes on from CM019827.1 coordinate 33,043,295, forward strand.
GGTGCTCCGAACCGAGGCTAAAGACTCCCACGAGAAAAAATAAATTTGCATTTGTGAGATTCGAACTCAACACCTCACTACCGGACATGGTCGCTTTGCCGAGTGCCACAGGCACTCGGCAAAGCTCCTTTTGCTCTCGGCAAAGCCTTTGCCGAGAGCAGCCCTCGGCAAAGGCCACACGGCAAAAAATGGATCGGCAAAGGGCTCTTTGCCGAGAGCCTTTTATCGGGCGCTCGGCAAAGCCTTTGCCGAGTGCTGAGATGGCTCTCGGCAAAGAAAAAAATAAAAAAACCCCGAAAAAATAAAGAAAATTTTTTATTTAATTGGAGGAGGGGCCCACTGGGCAGCGCCCACTTGTTGCCCTTGAAATCGCAAGTTCTATTATTTTTCACGCAATTTTCTCTCACGCAGTCAGCAGGATTCGAACTCACGACCTCTCGTTCGCGCGGAGCCTCCTCTACCACTGCACTACACACTCATATACGTTCCATCTCCGTTTCGATTACCCATATATTATACTAAACCATGTGTAATTTGCTTATTTGAGGCCCTAAACGAATTCAAATCAAAAAATTGTAAACTACAAAGTTTTCTAACTTTTCAAGATCTACAACTTTTATTTTGGTAGTTTTTCCATCCGAGGTTGTTTATAAAAATTTGAATTTTAAATTTTACAATTTCAAACGTAGTTTTCGTTGACAAGATGATTTCAAATCAAAAAGTTGTCAACACCAAAGTTTCATAACTTTTTGAGATCTACAACTTTTATTTTGGCCATTTCTCCATCTAAGGCATTTTAAAAAATTCGAATTTTAAAATTTTCAAATTCGAACGTAGTTTTGCATAACTAGATGACTTCAAATTAAAAAGTTATCAACTACAAACTTTCATAACTTGTCAAGATCTACAAAGTTTATTTTGGTTGTTTACCCATTTATACATCCAAAATTATGGTTATCATATTATTCACAAATATTATATATCACTCTTGTAGTTTCGTAAACTAACGGAGAGAGATGTAAGATTTATGAACAAATTTATTTTAAATTTGTCAAATGAAGAAATGACTAAAATAAAAATTATTCATCTTGATAAGTGAAACAACTTTTTAGTTGAAAGTTTTTTTATTTGGATTAATTTACTGCTTCAAAATATGATTTGAAAATTAGCTTTGCCGAGTGTAAAAAAAAAACTCTCGGCAAAGACCTCTTTGCCGAGAGCCAATAAAAAAACGCTCGGCAAAGAATTTCTTTGCCGAGAGCAAGAAAAAAACGCTCGGCAAAGAAATTCTTTGCCGAGTGTTTTTTTTTGGCTCTCGGCAAAGAATTTCTTTGCCGAGCGTTTTTCTTTTGCCGAGTGTTTTTTATTCGGCCCTCGGCAAAGAGCTCTTTGCCGAGCGCCCGAAAAAAAACTCTCGGCAAAGAGTGCGGCGCTCGGCAAAGTGAGTTTTTCCGGTAGTGCCTCTCGCCTCACGCATGCTTACCAACTGAGCTACACAACCCACATGATACAGTTCTGGACGTTTTCCTTTTGAATACACTCGTGAAGGACCTTTAGCCCCGGTTGGTGTTACCAATCGGGACTAAAGGCTGGGGGACCTTTAGTCCGGGTTAGCAATACCAACCGGGACTAAAGGTTCACCTTTCGTCTCGGTTGGTTTTAGCAACCGGGACTAAAAGTCTTTAGCCCCGGATGTAATTTTTTGCCGAGACTATAGCTTAGTTGATAGATCGTCCAAATGTCATTTCTGTTGTAGTGATGGGTGGTATTGTACTCGCAAGATTGATAGTCACTAGGATGTGTAGGTTACTTCGTGTTTTTTTAGTTGTGTGCTTCTCGCTAGGCAGAGGTTAGAAGTAAAGTTTCTAGGCCTTGCATCATCTTGACATAACACCTCTCAATTTTTTTTTTAAAATTATTTATGAAAAACATTACTAACTATAAAAGGGGAGTACCAAAATTTTAGTATATAAGTTATAAAAAACATTAAGTAATACATACATACAGAGTAGGTACTATAAATTTCATGTTACAATTTTGGTCCTCTTATAGTTCATTAGAAAAAAGAATAAATTTGACCTCTATAAACGTATACAACAAAATCTTACAAGGTTTTCAGCAGAAATGTTGATTATCAAATAATAGGAAAGAGCACACTTTAGAATAAAGAATTATAAGAAAAGTCTATTATTTTCTCTCCCATCCATTTTTAGTTAAGACATCTAGAGCGACCACGTCCAAAGATTTGCTCGCCAACCAGATCCTCTCCCTAGCGTCCTCACACTGCAGCAACGCCCAAAACTGCTACCATAACATCTCTGTGAAGGTAGCCTGCAAAAAGGAAGTATATTGTTTTTTTCTTTAAAAACTAGATCACTATGAGAACATCAAATTGCACAAATAAGAGTTGTGCCCCCTATGAAAATTACTTTTCTCTCCTGCCTTGCTATGCTCATTAGCCAATTCCTAAGCATATGATATATGGATCTAAGTGGGTATAACCCGGTAGTTATATGAACTATGTTCAAGATTATCTTAGCATGTTGACAATCAAAAAACAAATGCTTAATTATTTTATTGCAATTTGCAAAAAAGATGCACTGGTTTATCAAGAACCGGTAAATCGATGCAACTAAGAATTGACCATGATTATATAGATCCTAGTTAAAAACATCCTTACCCTCTAAAACTTGAATATTTGCTATTCTTACTATCATATTATGCCAAGCTGTTAATTTGTCTCTGGCTAGGGCTCTTCAAAAAGAGTATCAAGAGGCCTTTGACTTATGACCTCAATAATAGCATGAGTATAATAGACAATACTCCCTCTGTCCCTGAATAAATCAATTCCTATAATCCGTGCTGGTAAAACTTTTTAAAGTTTGACCAACTTTATATAAAAAAGTAAAAATAACTATGATATAAAATGAACATATTATAAAAATATATTGTATAATGTATCTAATGATACTAATTTGATATCATAAATCTTGACATATTATTCTAAAAATTCAGTCAAAATTTAAAAAGCTTGACTTAGGACAACTCTAAAAATCTATTTATTCAGGGACAGAGGGAGTATTATACTCTCTCTGTCCCATTAAAAATATTGTTTTTTGATTTTTAGACTTCTTGTTTGTCCATTTGTCTTATTCAATTTTTTACGCAAATAATAAAACAAATAAATTATACTGTAGTATCTTTAATGATAAAATAAGTTAAAATAAATAATATTTATACAAAAATTTTGAATAAGACGAATGGTCAAACAAGAAGTCTAAAAATAAAAAACGACACTTTTAATAGAACAAAGGGAGTACATGCTAGGACGAAATTGTTCTTTCAGGGGTGTATAGCCTATTAATATATCTTTCTAGAATTTAGATTGTGAGCCATCTCTTAGCCTAAATGTCCTGCATCCTAGAAAATCATCCCTCAACTTTAAAAGACCTTTCCAAAAATTGAGTCCCTATGTTTAGTGTGTGAGCCTGGGTCAAACTTTTTGAGCTCAAGTATTTATTTTGATTATTGTATGCCAGTTTCTTTCTTCATTCAATAATTTAAATAACTATTTGCTTAGAAAACATTTATTTTTAACTTCAAGATACTCCCTCCGTATAAGAAAAGAAAGTCGTTTTGAACAATGACACGGTCTCCAAAGGATAACATTGACTCCTTGTTTTTATATAAAAAAATATTTATTAGAAAATGATATATGTATACTTTTCTGAATATATTTGTCAATACAAATTTATTCATATAGCTTTTACATTTCGAAACTCAATAACTTAAAAGTTATTCATGATTTATATTCCTAATGTTTGACCAAAATCTTGCCCAAAACGATCGACTTCATTTTTCTATATGGAGGGAGTATATGTTATGCCTTCCAATCTTGAACTTTAGACCTTACATATACCGAAAGAGAAATTTTATTATAGTTGGAGAAATAAGGACCGTTGGCGATGTGCAATCGAGTGGCTTCAAAAGGCAGAGGTACCGAGGGAAAAAAATACCAGGAGATACCAAATGCATACTAAATTGGTGGGACTAGCTAGTAAAAAAATTCTTATTATTTTTTAAAATTATTTTATATGATTAAGGGTAAAATAGTAAAGTAATATTAGAAGCATAGTTATTAGGGAACGCCATCTCCTGCTCCAAGTTCGGTGATGATGCGGGCGTGATCGGGGACGCTGACAAAGGTGATCATGGAGACCATCTAGAGCTAATACCACTGCCGCTGGCCATGGTGGTGCTTAGGAAATTGCCGGATGACTTGGTGGCGGTAGCTTCTCAAGCTCCATGATCTCTTCCAGCATCTGCACCTCCTTCTCCATGCACCAGAAGCTCACTTGAAGGGTGCGCTCCTGGAGCCGCTGATAATAACAATTACCTTGTCACCCTTAACTAAATAAAATTAGTTACTAAAATATTTTAAAACATCAGACGTTTAGAATAAATCAGAGGCTTGGGTATTCAAAAGTACATGTTAGTACCACCAATCACCGTAAAAGAGCTCAGAAAGCAAACTACATAATTCAGTGGATTAATTATGCCTTGATTTAATGTTGATCATGGAGCAACATCACTTGTAGAACATTTTCTTCTACTACGCTTACCCTTTTCCGTAGGTTCTTTCATGAGCAGGACGTTGCATATCGTACGGATTTGTTTTTGCTTCACTATCATTCAGTTGACTTCCTTGGTAGGCAAACATCCATTCAGTGTTATGGAACTTGAGAGATTCGACAGTGACGACAGAGGAGAGGAAAGGATGGCATGCAACACCAGCAGAGCATAATCCACTCAAGGCAATGTGATTTTAAGTTGTCATAGTTATATATAGAAAGCACCACCTTTTGAATCAATTTTATTTCTCAAGTGTGACATTGGAATTTTAGGGAGCACATGGACTGCACGTTAACATTTCAACTTCTGAAAGAAAAGAAAATTGTAATGAATATATAAGTGTATATATGTGGTTTTCTTTAATACTAGTCCTCATCACTTACTTTTGGTGAGAAACAAGCTAAGGGCATTAGTTTCTCTTTTATCTCCGTCAGGGTAGCATGAGGTGATGGTTTATTTGGCTTGCATAACCATCTGAGTAGAGAGGATATATGTAACCGGCGATTATGGAAGAGCCAGCTAGCTTGATTGCTTGGCTATAGCTACACATTTTGCTTTCACTATTCCACGCACTATTCAGGAACAGGATGATAAGTGTGCTGCACTAGTTAGTGCCAATAAAGCACGCGTGTGCTATGGCTCTTTGTAGGCGAAAACAACAAGTGGCTTTCTCACGATGGATAACTACTACCCAGGTCTCTTCTAGGATGAGGCGTTAACAAATCCGCGAAAGGATTGCTACTTTTTTTTAGACGAAAGAAGAATTGTATTAAAATATAGCTGGGTACATCAACACATTATAAGTATTCTGAAAAAAACATATACCCAGAAACTGATTTTCATCTATATTGCACCCACATTATGAATGACTCAAACTCTCAAATCCAAAACTATTTGACGCTTCATGTGGATGACCACACAGGCAAATACTCGACAACAATTGTTTTAAGCCAGACAATAGATGCCCAACGGACGACCAACATTTCTGCAGGTGGAGTTGAGAAACTTCTTCTTTTTCGTATCTTCCTTCTTCTTCTTTCTGCCACCGAAGAGTGAGAAAGACTGATCTGAAACTTATTCTCCCTGATCCTTCATTGTGGTCAGATCCAACCACAACAAAACAGAGAAGAGACTGGAGAAAATTATTCCATGACGACGACATCATCTCCGCCTTGATACCGCCATCCGGAAACAAAAATCTCCATGTCGTCATGCTAGTGAAGATGTTGGCGCCGATGTTGTCGCCCCCATCTTCAACAAAGCCGCCATGGAGAAGACAATTTCATCCTTCCCCCTTCTCTGTCACCGAAGAGAAGAAGAAGGAGATAAATCTCGAATACCACATACTTGACATGGAGAGATTCAAACCCTAAAAACTCGATCTATTAGTAAAAAGTATTAAAAGCGATGGATCCCCACTCTCTCCAGCCTCCAACATAGGTCGGAGGGAGGAGATTGGGGGACCAACGGAGGGACGGCGGTGGGGCTTCGCGGTGGGAGCGACGGGCGGCGACGGCGTAGGCGGGGAGCGAAAGGATTGCTACCTTGTGACTAGATTATATTAGCAAAAAGTAAAACCAACATAATACTCAATTCACTCCAAATTATAAGATATTTGATTTTTTTACACCAAATTTGACCACTCGTTTTATTCAAAATTTTGTATAAAATATCATTTATTTTGTCATGGTTTTGTTTATTAATAAAAATTCTTTAAGAACAACTTAAATTTGACTTTGTTTGTATAATTTTTTTGAGACGAACGGTCAAACTTGAGGACAAAAAAAGTAAAATGTCTTATAATTTGGGATGAAAGGAGTACAAAGTAATCCATGCATGAGAATGAGATCCCATGGTGAATTTTCCTTTAGGGCCCATTTGGAATGTAAGAAATTTACTAGAATTATATATGAATTTTATAGGAATCAATTCATCTTTTATAGGAAAAAACACAGGAATTAGAAAAAAATCTGTGTTCCAAATGGTGCCTTAGTGGAGGTCAGTGAAGATATCCTCAACAAATTAATTTACCTTGACTGATATGATGGGAAAATAATCACCGACTGCTAGGTCAACTGAAGAGTTAGTCTAACAGTGACAAGACATTCACACGTGACGACAAACATAGCTGCAAAGAGACAAGGCAATGCTTGGCAACATTTTGAGTATGTATGTACATCCATAGCATGCCCTAATAAGTGGTTGTTTGGCTAGCTTTCTTCTTTCGTGGGCAGCATGAGTGTGCATAGTCAAAATGTTCTCACAAATCGCCATCTTTTTGGACAGATTAGGCCAGCCACCAATCAGCTCATGAGCATCCCCCCTTAATTTCTCAATGCTATATAAGACCCGGGTGCTCCTGGCCCCTCCACTATCTCTCTCTCTATATATATGTGTAACCAAGTGTATAATTGTCACAACTCTCTCTGGTGTGTGTGTGTGTGTGTCACGAAATGCAAAGTGAGTCAGCTCCCTTTTTTAACACAAGGATGCTGCCCATTTCTGTAGTATATTCTGAAAACATCGTTCTTCATAGACCTGCCTTTCAATTTGTGCCTTGTTTCATGGCTTTTGTTGCAACCGCGCGGACAACAAATCATTCTTCTCCAGGCTAGGCGTACCACACCAGCGCGAATGCGTCACGCACGATCGACCTACTCTACTCTACTATAGCAGAAGCGAATGAACAACTCAAAGATTTGCCCTAGCTAGCTAGCAAACAAAGGCTAATAATAAGTAATTAGCTGCAACGAATTGTCATTTGTGTAACGTACTCGTATGTACGTGCATTTGACAGTGCATGGCTACTCAGGTTTAGGCGTCGAAAGTGTGCCCATTTATTTAATAATCATGAGGAGTGTATAGTATATATGTAGGTTCATAGTAGGAATGGAGAATAAAGAAACTGGACCAAGTACTTGCTCAGCACACATGCGTCCACTTTTAAAAAATGCTGAGCATCCTATCGACGAGACGATTGGTGCCAAAAATTGGCATTAAAATAATGGTAAAGAAACGTTAATTAAAGTTAATTACCGGTGAATTTGGGGCTATCTACTGGCGTTCACGATGGATGGACAATACTGCGTGCGGGTTTATATGTCAAAACAACACTAAAAGCATGTTGGTGTCAAAGATCTTCTATGTGGAAAAGTCCTTAACGATGGTGGGGACATGGTACAAGGTAAATCTTGAAAGTATATAAAGATGAAGCACGTCGATCATTCAAAAATTCTAGAAGATTTTTTTTTTAAAAAAACCAATGATGATTTCACCAAGACCATTAGCTACAACTAGGTTACGCTCATGCTGAATCTTGTTGTCTTTTAATAAACTATACTTAGGGGGTGTTTAATTAGATTCCACCCAAAAACTTTTCACCTATCACATCGAATATTTGGACACATGCATGAAATATTAAATCTAGACTAGAAAATAACTAATTACATAGATTACGATAACTTTGCGACATGATTTTTTTAAGCCTAATTAGTCCATTAATTTACAATGTTGTGCTACAACAAAAATATGCTAATGATAGATTAATTAGTCTTAATAAATTCGTCTCACAATTTTCAAACGGAATATGTAATTATTTTCTTATTAGTCTATTTTAATTGACTAAAATAGTGCCACGACATCTCATGTGACACTCAGAAACTTTTCATCCATCAACTAAACACCCCCTTAATCAATGCATCTATGGTGGCTTCAATTGATCTACACTACATTGATGGATGGACACTGTCGACGAAATATGATCGATAGTCTACCGAGGGGTATGCCCAAGGTAGTAGATTGAGCGGCGGAGGCGTGCGAGACGTCTGCAAAGCGTAAACACAGGACGAGAGACGACGATTTAGACAGGTTCGGGCCGACAAGTCACCGTAATACCCTACGTCCTGTGTTCTGGTGGCTGGTTTGTATTATGAGATCGGGTGATCAGATGTGATCTGATGAGACGAGGTGAGATGAGAGGGGGTCCCTGCTCGCCTTATATAATCGGGGAGCAGGGTTACAGTTGTCGAGTCCTTATCAGATTACAAGCGGTTCCTTAAGGCAAGGAATCCAGATCTAACTCTAGGATCTTCCTTGGCGGGCAAGGCTTCTGGAGAGTCCTTGACGAGCACAGCGAGCTGGTCGTGTGCTGCAAGGCCTCGCGACCTGGGCTATCCTTGACGAAGGGCCCATGTTGGTCCATGGGGGTATACGGAGATAATATCCCCACAGCTAGTCCCCGAGCACTTTGTATCTGTTGGCGACGACGTCTTGAGCTTGTCCGAGCAGGCGAAGTCGATGTCGGGTAAGTAAGTCTCGCCAGAAGGATGTAAGGTGCTCAAGAAAATTTTTGAGGAGCTTTCTTCCGGTGAAGTGTATCTACTTGGAGCTTGCAAGACCATAAGGAACAACGAGATCCTAGTAGAAGTCTGTGCAAGTCCAACTTGACGGAGCGTCCTTGAAATATCAGAGAAAAGAAAATACATTCACCGCAAGGTGAAGTGTATCCACTTAGTCCCCGAGCTTGGTAGTAGGTGTTGAAGACACGTGGTGCCGAGCTTGTAGAGCATTTAGCAAGTGCCCCGGTGGACTGCCCAAAACCAGCACCCTGATCCGAACAGCATGGAGCGACTTGATGCACACTGACGACGAGTGAAGGCGATGACGAGCGAATGCGGCGACAAGCGAGGGCGACGAGCAAAGACGAAGTCCCCGAGCCTGGTCGGCGACGAGCGAAGGCGAAGTCCTCGAGCCAGGTCAGCGACGAGTGAAGGCGGCGACGAGCGATGACAACGGCGAACGAAGGCGATGACGAGTGAAGGTGACGACCAGCGAAGGCAATGAGCCTGGTTGACGACGACCGAAGGCGAAGTCCCCGAGCCTGGTCGGCGACTTGCGAAGACGAAGTCTCTGAGCATGGTCGACGACAAGCGAAGGCGAAGTCCATGAACCTGGTCGGCGACGGGCGAAGGCCAGGTCGATGAACCTGGTTGGCGACGAATTGATGAACCTACGACCTTCTGCTTAGGAAACAGAAGGCGGCGACGAGCGATGGCGACGGCGAGCAAAGACGACGACGACGAGCGAAGGTGGCGACGAGCGACGACGGCGACGTCCCCGAGCCTAGTCGGTGACGAGCGAAGGCGAAATCCCTGAGCCTGGACGGCGACGAGGGAAGGCGACGATGAGCGACGACGGCAACAAGCAAAGGCGATGACGAGCGAAGGCGGCGACGAGCCCGGTCGGCGACGAACGAAGGCGGTGACGAGCCTGGTCAGAGACGAGCAAAGGCGACGAGGAGCCTGGTCGACGATGAACGAAGGCAAAGTCCCCGAGCCTGGTCGGTGACTTGCAAAGACGGCGATGAGCGAAGACGACGATGAGCAGAGGCGACGAGCGAAGGCGAAGTCCCCGAGCCTGGTCGGTGACGAACGAAGGCGATGATGAGCGACAACGATGACGAGCGAAGGCGGCGACAAGCTCGGTCGGCGAGGAGCAAAGGCGAAATCCCCGAGCCTGGTCGGCGGCGAGCGACAGCGGCAACGGGCGAAGGCGGCGACGAGCCCGGTCGGCGACGAACGAAGGCGGTGATGAGCTTGGTCGGAGACGAGCGAAGGCGGCGACGAGCGAAGGCGAAGTCCCCGAGCCTGGTCGGCGGCGAGCGACGGCGGCAACGGGCGAAGGCGGCGAGGAGCGAAGGTGAAGTCCCCGAGCCTGGATGGCGACGGGCAAAGGCAGCGACGAGCCTGGTCAACGACGAGTGACGGCGGCGACGGGCGAAGGCGGTGACGAGCTCGGTTGACGACGATGAAAGGTCCGAATGGCTAGAGGGGGGGGGGGGGGGGGTGAATAACCAATTCAAAAATCTAGAAACCTGAAACTCAAAGTTCAAAACGAGTATCAGATTGCACAGTCGGTACTACCGACTATAGGGGTCGGTACTACCGAGGTCGGTACTACCGGCTCTACAGGTCGGTACTACCGACAACCTAAAAAACTGCTACGAGATCGAGATAGAGAAGATGCAAAAGTGGATCTTGCACATACCAATATTTCCCTAGAAGATGTAGATGAAGTTTATACCTTATCCAAGAAGTGGCTCCTCCCCAAAGAGTAGATCGAGCCTTCCCACACCTAAGAACGAGAGAGGAGGGAGGAAGAACGCGAAGAACACGAGTACAAACAAAATATCCAAGGATGCAAAATCAACAAGCACACGAGACACAAGATTTAATCCGAGGTTCGGCCACTTCACTAAGAAGCGCCTACGTCCCCGTTGTTGAGGTGACCACGAAGGTCGGAGTCTCTTTCACCTCCTTGCCTCACTCAAGCAACCACAAAGGCTAGTTGAGTTTCTTCACTAAGAATCAGAGGGTAATACAAACACTTCGGAGTGCCCTCACAAATGAGTCAATCACGGGCAACGACCGAAGAACACCTAACCGGCTAGAGTTCCAAGAACTCAAGAGTAAAGAACACAAATCAAGCCGGAGAGATGTTGGATCCAAGTGCTCAAGACGTAGATCGATGCTTCTCACTCTCTAATCTCACTTCCCTAGCTCAAAGCTTGCAAGAGATTCACTCTAGAATCAAAGGGGGAGAGAGAGGAGGTTAGTCAACACTTGGGAGCTCTCTTTCTTGAGTTTGGGCGCAAGGAATGGGAGAGGTGACCGTTGGGAGCCGGCTGAGCGGCTACTTAAACAAGTCAATTGCGCCACGGTCGGTAGTACCGACCCTATAGGTCGGTAGTACCGAGGGTCGGTAGTACCGGCCTTATGGCGGTACTACCTCTAGGCCAAAACTCCTCCGAACAGAGAGTTTGCGCGCTGTCTATAGAGGGGTCGGTAGTAGGGTCGGTAGTAGGGTAGGTACTACCGGCCTCAGGGTCGGTAGTAAGGTCGGTACTACCGGCCTCAGGGTCGGTAGTAGGGTCGGTACTACCGAGGTTATAGCGGTACTACCTCTAGGCCAAATCTAGATCTACACAGAGAGCCTGAAAAACCACTTCGAACCTCGGTACTACCGACACCCTGGTCGGTACTACCGGTACTACCGGTACTACCGGTAGGCCAAAAACTCCCCCGAACAGAGAGTTTTGCGTTCTGCTCGCGGAGGGGTCGGTAGTACCGAGGTTATGGCGGTACTACCGGCCTCAGGGTCGGTAGTAGGGTCGGTACTACCTCTAGGCCAAAACTGACCTCCGCGCTAAAACGACCATAACTCTTAGCTCCGAACTCCGATTTCGATGATCTTGGACATTTTGGAAAACTTATTCAGAGGGCTACACATCCCACATGAATACAAGATCCAAATCACAAAGGATTAGTACAGAATTCCAATCCAAGATCCATCGCTTCTCTTTTTTCAAACAAAGACTTCTCCGGAAACTTCTCCGAGTTGATTCAATTCAACTCCAACACCTTCTCCTTTGCAAATGTGCCAACACCACCAAGTGTATACAATCTTGTGCATGTGTGTTAGCATTTTCACAAACATTTTTCAAAGGATTTTCACTTGCTCTCACCACGCCACTCGATCCTAGTAACAACGCAAAGTTAGATCGCTCAACGTGGCACGAGAAGTTAGACGTCATGAGCACTTTTCACCACATCTAGCTAGCCTAATTTATATCCCTCTTGATAGTCCGGCTTGCCTATACTCAAGATCAAAAGAGAGAAATAATCTACCACTTGAGCAAGGCATCTTTTCTCTTCTTCATTTCACCAATGGTAGAGCACTTGATCACATGAGTGCTTGTGGCCGTCACCATCCTCCATGGTTGCCACCTTGCTAGCTCCACCAATGGCTTGGTCATAATCCTTTTCCATTAGCTACACACATGCTTCATAAAAGGATTAGACCAAAATAGGTTTCATCAATTAACCAAAACCAAACTAGGGCTTTCAATCTCCCCCTTTTTGGTAATTGATGACAACCTATACAAAGATATGTAATTTAAGTTTGAGTAACCACATTGATAGTATTGGCTCCCCCTACATATGTGTTATAGAGATTGGTTCTAAAATTGGCACATATGTATAGATATGAAATATGGGTGAGCAACACTATCAATGATGATGCTAAGGCATAAGAATGGACCTTTGAAGCGTGATACCAATCGGAGTGCACATGTTATACCATCCTTAGCATCATTATTCACTAGACATGCATCACAACTCAAGAACCCCATGAGATCAACATTTATAATAAGATTCTTGAGCAACTTGAAACAATAATATGTCTAGTTGCAATCCTATACATGCTAATTAAACAATTCATCAATCAAGTCTTATCACTAGCATTCATCACATAAGTATGAATATCAACATAAGTAGCTTATGCAATGCAACAAACATATGAATATGAACATTTCAAATGCAACATACATGTTTATGAGCTTGCTCCCCCTATTTGTATGCTCAAATTTTAAGTGTTCAAGCTTCGAGCCCACTTGAGACTTTTATCCCCTTTTGTCTTTGTTACTCCCCCTTCCACTAGCATATATCTTTGTAGCACTTTCTTTCTCCCCCTTTGTCAACAATTATCATAAAGGTGGAGCAAAATTTTAAAGGAAGGAGGCAACTATTAGCATGAGATACATGTGAGGAGATTGAACTAAGTCAATTTGTGGCTTAATCTAGCTTATGAACATAAGGTATTTAACACGGTTTACTCTAGAGTAAGCTTCTTCACACATCTTACAATGGTTATCTTACTCACGTTGGTTAGACACATTTTGCTCACTTACTAGATCAAACACTAGAGTTACAAGCTCACAAACAAGTTATATGCTACCACTAGATCAAATCAAACATAGAAGCAATAGTGGTACCATATATACTTCGAAGTCAGTTGATTTACCATGAATGAACCTAGATAAGCAATGTGATGGCTATATGAACTAGAGCACAACCTAATAAGAATGAATGCACATGCCAAACAATTTCACCTTTGCTTTGTCGGAGGAGAGGCATGTCATATGTGGAGGTGCATTCAACTCATGTTGGAGAAGTCTAGGATATTCAATTCATTCCTTAGCTTGCAAAACCTTCTCTCATCTAGTGGCTTGGTGAAGATATCGGCAAGTTGATCATCGGTGCCCACACTTTCAATAGATATGTCTTTCTTTGCTTGATGATCTCTAATGAAGTGATGCCTTATGTCAATGTGCTTTGTTCTTGAATGTTGAACCGGGTTGGTGGCTATTTTGACGGCGCTCTCATTATCACATAGCAATGGAACTTGTCCAAACTTGACTCCATAATCTTGCAATGTAGCTTTCATCCATAACAATTGTGCACAACAACTACCCGCGGATATGTATTCGGCTTCGGCGGTAGAGAGTGCAACACTATTTTGCTTCTTTGATGACCATGAGACAAGTGATCTTCCAAGCAATTGACAAGTGCCCGATGTGCTCTTCCTATCCACCTTGCATCCCGCATAGTCGGAATCCGAGTATCCAATTAATTCAAATTGAGAGCCCTTGGGATACCATAGTCCAACATTTGGAGTGTGCTTCAAATATCTCAATATTCTTTTGGTTGCCTTCAAATGACTTTCCCTTGGAGAAGCTTGGAACCTTGCACACATGCACACATTAAACATAACATCCGGTCTTGATGCGGTCACATAAAGTAAGCTTCCAATCATTGACCGATTTAACTTTTGTTCTACCATGTCACCACTAGAGTCACTATCCAAATGTCCATTTGTGCCCATTGGAGTGGTTATTGCTTTAGCTTCATCTAACCCAAACTTCTTGAGCATGTCCTTGATGTACTTGCCTTGACTAACGAAAGTGCCTTTCTTCATTTGCTTGATTTGTAGACCAAGGAAGTAACTAAGCTCTCCAATCATAGACATCTCAAATTCTTTAGCCATCATCTCCCCAAACTCTTCACAAAAGTCTTGGTTGGTTGATCCAAAGATAATGTCATCCACATAGATTTGCAACACAAACAAGCTACTTCCAATCTTCTTGGTGAAGAGAGTGGTGTCAACCTTTCCAATCTTGAACCCTTTTGCTAACAAGAAGTCCCTCAATCTTTCATACCAAGCTCTAGGTGCTTGCTTCAACCCATATAGTGCCTTCTTGAGCTTGTACACATGGTTGGGCTTCTTCAAGTCTTCGAACCCGGGAGGTTGCTCAACATACACTAACTCATTGATGAATCCATTGAAAAAAGCACTCTTCACATCCATCTGATAGAGCTTGATGTTGTGAGCACAAGCATATGCAAGAAGGATTCTAATGGCTTCCAATCTAGCAACCGGTGCAAAGGTTTCTCCAAAGTCAATCCCTTCCATTTGAGTGTATCCTTGTGCAACCAATCTTGCTTTGTTCCTTACAACAATGCCATCTTCATCTTGCTTGTTCCGGAAGACCCATCTTGTACCAATAACATTTGTGTTCTTTGGTCTTTCCACTTACTCCCAAACATCATTGCGGGTGAAGTTGTTCAACTCTTCATGCATTGCATTCACCCAATCAACATCCATCAAAGCTTCATCAATCTTGGTTGGCTCAATAGATGATACAAATGAGTAGTGTTCACAAAATGAAGCCAATCTTGATCTTGTTTGCACACCTCTTCTTATGTCACCAACAATTTGATCTAAAGGATGATCTCTTGCAATGTGTGTTGGTTGGAGCACTTGTTCCGGTTGAGCACTCGCACTTGTACTAGCATCTTGTTGATCTTGAGAACCACTAGAGCTTGCAACATCATTGCCATGCATGGTTGGAGGAGAAAGCACTTGATCTTTGTCATCTTCTATGTCAATCACTTGCTTTGGCCTTATATCACCAATGTCCATGTTCTTCATAGCTTCCGCCAATTGTGTTCCTCTCACATCATCTAGATTGTCTTGTTCTTCATGGGAACCATTGGTTTCATCAAACTCAACATCATGGACTTCTTCAACTATTCTTGTTGTGTTGTTCCACACTCTATAGGCTTTGCTTGTAGTGGAGTAACCAAGAAGTGTCCCTTCATCACATTTCTTCTCAAACTTTCCAAGTCTTGTGCCCTTCTTCAATATGTAACATTTGCACCCAAAGACCCAAAAGTAAGAAATGTTGGGCTTTCTATCATTGAGGAGCTCATATGGTGTCTTCTTCAATAGAGGGTGACAATAGAGTCGGTTGCTATAGTAGCAAGCCGTGTTGATTGCTTCGGCCCAAAAAGAATCACTCACATTGTATTCACTAAGCATAGATCTTGACATATCAATGAGTGTCCTATTCTTCCTTTCAACTATCCCATTGGATTGAGGTGTATACTTGGCCGAGAATTGATGTTTGATTCCAAACTCATCACATAACTCATCAACTCTTGTGTTTCTAAACTCACTTCCATTGTCACTTCTCACTTTCTTGATTCTTCTATCAAACTCATTTTGACTTCTCTTGACAAAGGTTTTGAATACCCCAAACACTTCACTTTTGTCAACAAGAAAGAAGACCCATGTGTATCTTGTATAGTCATCCACTATCACAAAGCCATATTTGTTTCCCCCAATACTTGCATATGTAGTTGGTCCAAACAAGTCCATGTGCAACAACTCAAGTGCATGTGTAGTACTCATCATTCCTTTGTTTGGATGGGTGTTTCCAACTTGCTTTCTGAAAGGTCCTTGTTTGGTTTTGGTAATTGAGTGACAACTTAGGTGGACTAATATGTGTTTGAAGTGAATTACACAGGTGATTAGTCCACATGTGATCATGTGTGAGCAACATATGCCATAAAGGAGAAATGGCTTGGAATATGTCGCAAGGCTCACACATGTGAAGAAGGAGCTTAATGCACATGAAACATGACATGTGGTCATGTGGCTAAGATGGTGAAGATCAAGGCAAGACTTGGCTTGATGGACCGGTTGCAAAGGTGAAGGGCAAGTTGGAGGCTTTGAAGCCGTTGGTACCGAGTGTCGGGAGGCTTAAGCAAGACTTGGCGCCGAAGGACCGAAGCGATGGTGAAGAGCAAGTGATGTCAAGATCGATGGACCATGGAGGCCATGTGATGATATGAAGTGGATCATATCATTTGATGAAGAGGTTGGTGCATGTGTTGCATCAACACATGGAGGAGATGGAATGGAATGCGCAAGGCAAAGGTATACTTATAGGGCATTTCATTTCACCGGTCATAGGTGTGTAGAGAAGATTATGACCGGGTTTAGGATAGATGGCCGTACTATTAAGAGGAGCAAACTTGTTTGCATATCGGTCATCTAGTGCCACTTGAGCGATCTAACTTTGCGATGTTGTTAGGATCGAGTGGCGTGGTGAGAGCAAGTGAAAATCCTTTGAAAAATGTTTGTGAAAATGCTAACACACATGCACATGTTGGTGTACACTTGTTGGTGTTAGCACATTTGCAAAGGAGAAGTTGTTGGAGTTGGTTTGGATCAACACAGAGAAGAAAATGGAGTTTTCTGTGTATGGTCGGTGGTACCGACCAGGGTGGTCGGTGGTACCGCCCATAGGTGCTGCGTGCAGCCCTCTCTGTGTTGGGGCGTTTTTGGCCTGGCGGTAGTACCGCCATAACCTCGGTACTACCGCCGGCGGTGGTACCGACCAGAGGGTCGGTGGTACCGTGGCTCTAAGGGGTTTCGCGAGGCTCTCTGTAGATTTGAAAATGGCCTGGCGGTAGTACCGCCATTACCTCGGTACTACCGCCCGCGGTGGTACCGACGCAAGGTCGGTAGTAGCTTGTTTTTCGCAGAGCTCTCTGTTCGCGGCCGATTTTGGCTTGGCGGTAGTACCGCCATTACCTCGGTACTACCGACCTCGGAGGTACCGACCAGAGAGTCGGTGCTTTGCCTTAATCAGCGGGATGTGAGTAAACGGCTAGTTTGACTAAGCTGGTAGTACCGCCCAGGAGGGGTCGGTACTACCGACCAAAGCGCAGAAAAGGGGAAACGGCTAGTTGGCCGCTCCCCTCTATATATAGTCGTTGGGGCCGGCTTTGGGCCATAGGCTGGTGCACTCCAAAGCCTTGGTGGCTTGTGTGGATGTGCTTGGGAGCCCTCTAACTCGCTTGTGCTTGCTAGTGTGCGAATCTATTGCGAGTGAGCGATTCTAGTGCATTGCTTTGAGAGATTGCATCGAGTGGCACTAGGTGTTCGTGTTGCAAGCCGGTGGTGCTTGTTACTCTTGGAGGTTGCCACCTCCTAGATGGCTTGGTGATCGAGTCTCCGTCGTGAAGCCCGCGTGAAGATTGTGCGTGGCTCCGGAGAAGGATTGTGAGGGGCACTGTGCTCGCCCCGCGGGGATCGCGAAGAGCAACTCTAGTAGAGCGTGTCATTGAGTTACCCTCACTTGTGGGTGAGTTCTTGAGGCGCTCGAGTGTCGAGCTAGGTGTGGTGCCTATTAGCCGCCAAACTACCAAAGTGTGTGGTCGACACAACGGGGACTAGCTTGGTGGCAACCAAGTGAACCTCGGGAGAAAAATCACCGTGTCAACTTTGTGTTCATCTTCTCGGTGGTTTGCAAACTCCTTTCTCTAGCTTGTATTTACTTGTTCATATACATGTGCTAGTGTAGTTGCTCTTATGATTAGTTGACTTGTAGTCTTGCTAGTCACATTGCTTAGTTTGTGTAGCTAAGTTGAGCTCTCTAATTTGGCTTGTGTAGCCTTGTTATTGAGCATTGCTAGTGAGCTTAGGCTTTGTGCTTTTGCTTAGTGGCATGTGTAGGAGCTCCCCGGTTGATTGAGTACTAGTTGCTTAGGTTTGTGTAACCTTGCAAGCTAGAATTGTTTAGGTGAGCTCTAGCTAGCCCGACACCTTATTTGCATTGTTTAGGATTTTTTATAAGGTGTCATAGAGTATAAGTAGAGGGGTGTAGTCTTGGCTAGACCGATAGTTTTAATTCCGCATTTGTTTCGGTTAGCCGGTGCGATTAATTTTAGAAAGGACTATTCACCCCCCCTCTAGTCCGCCATCTCGACCCTTCAATTGGTATCGGAGCAAGGTCTCTCATTTGTGGTCTTCACCGACCCGAGAGGATGGCGACTTATGGGCTAGATGTTGAGTGTCCACACATTTTTGATGGCACACACTTTACACGGTGGAAAAATTGGATGATATGCAATTTTAAGTTTATTAGTCCTCAAATGTGGTGGATCGTAGATGTAGGTCTTTCTCTTGTGTTGGATAGAAAGAATGCAACTCAAGCACAAAAGAAATGCCTACATCTCGATTGCCAAGCTACTAACATTTTCTATCAATCTATGGAGGATAACATATTTGGTGAGATCATGGACTTGAAGTCCGCCCATGAGATTTGGATTTATCTCAATGAGAAATATGGGGTGATCTTCGATGATGATGTTGATGAGCCCAAGAAGAAGGCGCATGAGGATGTTGAGCATGACCACAACTTGATGGTTGTGGAGGATTGCTCCACCTCATGTTCAAGTGATGATGATGATGATCAATCCGCAAGTTCACTTGACAAGATTGTTGATGATGGGCCGAGCTCAAGTGATGCAATTAATGATTCTACTCCATGCTCACTTGATGATGATGATGATGACAACTATGAGAGTGATGTCTCCACAAGCTCTTCTACTACATCACATTGCTTCATGTCACATGGTGACACAAAGGTATCTATTGGTAATGTGGTAGTTGATTGTGATGATCCAAACTTTGAGCTTGTATGTAGACTCACTAAAGCTTTAGAAAATGAGATGGCAAAAACAATGAAATTGAAAAATGAAAACTCATTTCTAAAGAACACATGTGAACAACAAAAACATCTACTTTATGTTACTACTTGTTCACATGAGGAGCTTAAATTGACTCATGAGGAACTTAGTGTTGCTCATGACAACTTGGTAAAAGACCATGCTTTTCTCACTAACAAGCTTTCTAATGAAGAAACTAAAACTAGTGAGAGCTCATCACATGGATCAAATGATCAATTGCAAAATGTTGCTGACCCATGTGATGTAGGCAAGAAGAATGTATCCACCTCTTGTGATGATTTAATATCTATGCCATGTTCTTCACATATAGATGCTTGTTCTACTTCTATGTCTTGTGAGACTAACCTTTTGAAGGAGAACAATGAGCTCAAAAGTGAAGTGAAGAACTTGAGCAACAAGTTAGAGAGGTGGTGTAAATCAAAGGTCACCCATGAGCACATGATGAAGAATCAAAGAAGCTATGGTGACAAAAGTGGCATTGGCTTCAATAAAAGCAATGTCAAAGACAAGAGATGGGGCAAGAGAAGATATGAAAGAAAAATGAAGAAGCAAGAACAAGAAAAGCTATCTCATTTCATGTGCTATCAATGCCATGAGATGGGACATTTTGCAAAAGCTTGCCCCAACAAGAAGAATCCCCAAGTTCAAATCAAGAACAACCATCATGATGGTGACTTGATGAAGAAGAAGAAAACAAGAAGGGGCGGAAGAGCAAGGCATTCAACTCATATCCATGATGCCAAGATGATGATGAGCAAGAATGAAGAAAAGAAGAAAGATTTGGCTCACATCAAGTGCTACAAGTGTGGTGACATGGGACACTTTGCCTCGGAGTGTCCTACCAAGCTTGAGAAGAAGATTCAAGCAAAAGAGAAGAGGCAAGGCAATGAGGAGCAACACATGAGCAAGGAAGAAAAGGCTCAATCAAAGAGAGTTTGCTACTCATGTCGGGAAAGGGGACACATGGCAAATTCATGTCCCCTAGGTAAAACTTCTAAGCCTATTTCAATTGATGATAATATTGTGCTTAGAAAGGATGAAAATGGTACCTCTAAGGATACTATTGCAACTCATCCCGCTACTCATACTAAGGCTATGCCTAAGTATGTTGCTCCTAACTTGAGAGGACCCAAACTAGTTTGGGTACCATCAAAAAGTGGATGATTGTGTGTAGGTACCATGGCATTGGAGGCTTGATTCAATTTGTTCCATGTTGATCATTATATGATTGAGTCAAGTAATGAAGCTTAGTGCTATCCAAACCCAATGCCAAGACAAAAGAGTGAAGTCCAAGTGCTACAACGAACAAGTGCAAAAGATCAAGTTGTGGTGGTAGATTGGAATATTCGAAGGCTTGCAATCAAATTGAGTTGAAGCTTGCTTTTGGATGATCATGGGCTACTAAGGTATATCTTAGTTGATCATATTCATTTGGAGGCATATGAGTTGATTGAATTGGATATATATATGCATATGTTGCTTGCTATAAGATGATTGAATGGATTTGATGCTTAGTGATCAAAATTGAGTTAGTTTGATTGGATATGTTCATGAGACCTCTTTTAGTAAGTGATTTGAATGGATATATGTCTTGTGAGAATACTCAAACAAGTTAGCTCAAGTTTGATTCAAATCGGTAGAGTATAGCTCAATTGCTCAAAGTTGTTCAATATTGCAAAATCTGAGTGAGCTGAGAAGATAGCCATGTTTGAGTGATCAAATCTTTTTGGATTGGCTTGAAATTTGGTACATATGCTCTACACTTATGATATTAGTTGCTGTGCAAAATTCATGATTATTGGATAAGATGTACTTTGGTTTTGGAGTAGATCTTGTCAACTATAGTACAGCAGTTTTCAGCATGTAGTACTATGGAAAGAATTGAAATCTGGTAGCAATCTAGAAAGCCAATGAAGCTCAAATCTTTATGGCTGCTAGAACACTTAGAGAGGCACATCTCCACCAAATTTCATAGTCATTAGACTTATATTTTGGGAGATATGCATGTTTCTTTGAGAAGGACAGAATCTGCCAGAAAAGTGACAATTATTGGATTAATCTAGAGTCACTTTGATTGAAAGGCCCTCAAGTTGGAATCATGTTTATAAGTGGTTGAGGGACCTATGTTTGGTTTTGAGATGAGCTAGAAGTATGACAAATATGAGTACAAGTTCATTTGATTGGGAAGTGTATTTGGCACACATTTGGTACTCAAATTGAAGATCAAGACCAACATCAAGATGAAGATAAAGATCAAGTTCTAGTATCAAATTGAAGATCATTTAGAAGAAAGAAAAAGACTCAAAGATGGATTCAAAGTCACATTTCAAGAGGAGTTCAAATGGATCAATCAAACAAAGTCAATTCAAGTGAGTATGATTCTTTGGAGAGAGGTCACTTCTCCCTTTTGTAGGGGCTTGCCACCTTTTGTAGGTTAACCGAGCACGAGGCTTGGAAGGCTAACATGGAAGTGGATTCAAAGGATATTTGAGATGCTTAGTTGAAGCAATGAAAGGATTGACCAAGCAAAGCAAGCAACATCCAAGATAGAAAAGCAAATCATGACAATTCAAGTGGTATTCATATGCAAGCTATGTTCAAATGAAGAAGCAAGCCAACCACAACAAGATAGTGCACTTGATCATATGGGTGAAGATTTGATTCTTTCAATTGGTATCTATTGGTCTTCACCATGGACTTCACATTGCTATTTGGAGCTTAATTGGAATCAAAATGACTATCCTCTACTCCAAGATAGCGAAGGTATCATTGTAATGTGCATGATCATTTCATCCCTTACTAGTATGCGGTTAGTGCATATAGTACATGCTTAATAGGATCATGCATAACAATTGAAAAGTTTAAATTCATAGCCTACCACTATTGCTTGTTTGATTATATGATCTAGTGGTTAGTATATGAGTTTGTTCATGAGCTAGTGAACCCATGTTCTTGATCTAGAAGATGAGCATTCAAGTGTCTAATTCAACGTGAGTAAGATAACCATTAAAATATGTGTGAAGAAGCTTACTCTAGAGCAAACCGAGTTAGATATCTTGTGCAAAATTGCCTAGTTCAAGTCACAAATGAGAAGCTCATGAAGATGACAAGAGTTCAAGAAGAAGATAATAATGCAAATGGATATCAAGTTAAATTTTCATTCAAGTGGTATCCTACAAGACTTCAAGTGATCCTCAACTTTAAGTGATTAATTCAAGCAAAGCATCCCTCACCATCAAGCGCTCAAGTTTATCAAGTGAATGACTCATGTTAAAAGAGAAGGTGCCTCACCTATTGGTATCAAGGTCAAAGATCCTACACATGATGTCATTCCAACACATATGGTGGTGTCCATCAAAAATGAAGACTCAAATGTCAACCATCTACCCTAGTGCAACCCTTTGTATCAAGTAAAGCATGCCTTTTATGGTTATTGATGACAAAGGGGGAGAAAGTGACAAAGATATGATATGATAGGGGGAGATGTGGTAAAGATATGCAATAGGATCAAAATTCTTGGACAATGAGAGCACACAAGTAGGGGGAGCAAGCTCATGAATACATGATTGATGCATTTGTTTGCGCATTACATTTGCTTGCTCACATTGCATATGTTTTACATTCCTACATGCTTGTGTGCAATATCTGCTAGAACTAAGACTTGAATGATGATTGTTTTCCTTCATTTGGTATTTAGAGCATAGTCTTAGTGTAGCAAGTGGTAACTAGAACCTTGATTATAATGTTGATCTCACGTGGTATCTAGTTTCACTTGTTTCTAGCAAGGTCGATGCTAAGGATGAATCAAAATGTGGTATGCACGCTTCAAAGGTAAAATTTCATCATGTATACCTTAGCATCACTTAGTAGTGCTAACACTCCCACAAATTTCATATTTATGCATGTGTGCAAGCTTGAAACCAAACCATTTGAGCACACATGTAGGGGGAGTTAACACTACAAAGTCGGGTTGTATGGTGCTTATCCAAATTCTCTCATATGTTCTTAATGTTGGATAAGTAACATAGAATCCAAACCAAGTTAGCAATTTACTTTCTTGTGAAGTGCTAGCTTGGAATAAGCATAATTTCCATATCTTTGTAGAGTTGTCATCAATTACCAAAAAGGGGGAGATTGAAAGGTCCTTGTTTGGTTTTGGTAATTGAGTGACAACTTAGGTGGACTAATATGTGTTTGAAGTGAATTACACAGGTGATTAGTCCACAGGTGATCATGTGTGAGCAACATATGCCATAAAGGAGAAATGGCTTGGAATATGTCGCAAGGCTCACACATGTGAAGAAGGAGCTTAATGCACATGAAACATGACATGTGGTCATGTGGCTAAGATGGTGAAGATCAAGGCAAGACTTGGCTTGATGGACCGGTTGCAAAGGTGAAGGGCAAGTTGGAGGCTTTGAAGCCGTTGGTACCGAGTGTCGGGAGGCTTAAGCAAGACTTGGCGCCGAAGGACCGAAGCGATGGTGAAGAGCAAGTGATGTCAAGATCGATGGACCATGGAGGCCATGTGATGATATGAAGTGGATCATATCATTTGATGAAGAGGTTGGTGCATGTGTTGCATCAACACATGGAGGAGATGGAATGGAATGCGCAAGGCAAAGGTATACTTATAGGGCATTTCATTTCACCGGTCATAGGTGTGTAGAGAAGATTATGACCGGGTTTAGGATAGATGGCCGTACTATTAAGAGGAGCAAACTTGTTTGCATATCGGTCATCTAGTGCCACTTGAGCGATCTAACTTTGCGATGTTGTTAGGATCGAGTGGCGTGGTGAGAGCAAGTGAAAATCCTTTGAAAAATGTTTGTGAAAATGCTAACACACATGCACATGTTGGTGTACACTTGTTGGTGTTAGCACATTTGCAAAGGAGAAGTTGTTGGAGTTGGTTTGGATCAACACAGAGAAGAAAATGGAGTTTTCTGTGTATGGTCGGTGGTACCGACCAGGGTGGTCGGTGGTACCGCCCATAGGTGCTGCGTGCAGCCCTCTCTGTGTTGGGGCGTTTTTGGCCTGGCGGTAGTACCGCCATAACCTCGGTACTACCGCCGGCGGTGGTACCGACCAGAGGGTCGGTGGTACCGTGGCTCTAAGGGGTTTCGCGAGGCTCTCTGTAGATTTGAAAATGGCCTGGCGGTAGTACCGCCATTACCTCGGTACTACCGCCCGCGGTGGTACCGACGCAAGGTCGGTAGTAGCTTGTTTTTCGCAGAGCTCTCTGTTCGCGGCCGATTTTGGCTTGGCGGTAGTACCGCCATTACCTCGGTACTACCGACCTCGGAGGTACCGACCAGAGAGTCGGTGCTTTGCCTTAATCAGCGGGATGTGAGTAAACGGCTAGTTTGACTAAGCTGGTAGTACCGCCCAGGAGGGGTCGGTACTACCGACCAAAGCGCAGAAAAGGGGAAACGGCTAGTTGGCCGCTCCCCTCTATATATAGTCGTTGGGGCCGGCTTTGGGCCATAGGCTGGTGCACTCCAAAGCCTTGGTGGCTTGTGTGGATGTGCTTGGGAGCCCTCTAACTCGCTTGTGCTTGCTAGTGTGCGAATCTATTGCGAGTGAGCGATTCTAGTGCATTGCTTTGAGAGATTGCATCGAGTGGCACTAGGTGTTCGTGTTGCAAGCCGGTGGTGCTTGTTACTCTTGGAGGTTGCCACCTCCTAGATGGCTTGGTGATCGAGTCTCCGTCGTGAAGCCCGCGTGAAGATTGTGCGTGGCTCCGGAGAAGGATTGTGAGGGGCACTGTGCTCGCCCCGCGGGGATCGCGAAGAGCAACTCTAGTAGAGCGTGTCATTGAGTTACCCTCACTTGTGGGTGAGTTCTTGAGGCGCTCGAGTGTCGAGCTAGGTGTGGTGCCTATTAGCCGCCAAACTACCAAAGTGTGTGGTCGACACAACGGGGACTAGCTTGGTGGCAACCAAGTGAACCTCGGGAGAAAAATCACCGTGTCAACTTTGTGTTCATCTTCTCGGTGGTTTGCAAACTCCTTTCTCTAGCTTGTATTTACTTGTTCATATACATGTGCTAGTGTAGTTGCTCTTATGATTAGTTGACTTGTAGTCTTGCTAGTCACATTGCTTAGTTTGTGTAGCTAAGTTGAGCTCTCTAATTTGGCTTGTGTAGCCTTGTTATTGAGCATTGCTAGTGAGCTTAGGCTTTGTGCTTTTGCTTAGTGGCATGTGTAGGAGCTCCCCGGTTGATTGAGTACTAGTTGCTTAGGTTTGTGTAACCTTGCAAGCTAGAATTGTTTAGGTGAGCTCTAGCTAGCCCGACACCTTATTTGCATTGTTTAGGATTTTTTATAAGGTGTCATAGAGTATAAGTAGAGGGGTGTAGTCTTGGCTAGACCGATAGTTTTAATTCCGCATTTGTTTCGGTTAGCCGGTGCGATTAATTTTAGAAAGGACTATTCACCCCCCTCTAGTCCGCCATCTCGACCCTTCACTTTCCCATTTGGCATGCACTACATAGCTTGTCCTTTTCAAAGTGAACATCTTTTAGCCCTCTCACCATGTCATGCTTCACTAGCCTCTTTAGTTGCTTCATTCCAACATGTCCCAAGCGCCTATGCCATAGCCAACCCATGCTTGATTTGGTGAATAAGCATGTTGTCAATTGAGCTTCACTAGCATCAAAGTCCACCAAATAGAGGTTCTCATATCTAAATCCTTTGAATATCACATCACTTCCATCAACACTCACAATCTCCACATCATCAACACCAAATATGCATTTGAATCCCAAATCACACAATTGTGCCACTGACAACAAGTTGAAGTTGAGAGATTCCACTAATAGCACATTGGAGATGCTCAAGTCATTGGATATTGCAATCTTGCCCAAGCCTTTGACCTTGCCTTTCTTGTTGTCACCAAATGTGATAGCATCCGCATGATCATTGCCACTAGTGTTGATTGATTTGAACATTCTTCCATCTTCGGTCATGTGTTGAGTGCACTCACTATCAAGCACCCAATGCCTTCCTCCCGCTTTATAGTTCACCTACAAAAGAGATCAATTCTTTTTAGGTACCCAAATCTTTTTGGGTCCTCCAAGGTTAGTAACCAAGCTCTTGGGCACCCAAATTGCCTTCTTCTTTGGGCCAACCATGGGTTCACCAATGTACTTAGCCTTCACACCATTAGTGCCCTTAGTAAGCATATAACAAGAATCAAAGCGAATAGATGTAACATGAGCATGCTTCTTGTTTTTATTCTTGTTAAAGCAATGTTGTTCTATATGCCCGGATTGCTTGCAACTATTGCAAAACCGACCGTTGCTCTTCACAAAATGAGTCTTGTGAGGAACAAAAGCCGCCTTGCCCTTCTTGGGGGTATAGCCAAGTCCCTCCTTGTTGAGTGGAGACCTTTGGCTACCCAAGCACTTAAGCAAGCGGGCATCTCCACCATAGGCATTGCCTAAGGCATGAGTGAGCTCATTAACCTTGTTCTTAAGGTTCTTATTTTCTACTACTAATGATGAGTTACATGTAGTAGAAGTAGACATTTTAATTGAGCTAGATGATGATGATGCATTGATAGGAGCAACAATAATAGGAGTGTAAAAAGATTCATCAAGTATATCACAAGTTACTCCTACATTGCATGTCTCCACAACATCCTCAATCTTACTTTGATCAAGGAGGGAGGATTGGGCTTCCTTAAGCCTAGTGTGAGCTTGATCAAGCTTCTCATGGGCTTCCTCTAGCCTCTCATAAGTAGACTTGAGCTCATCAAAGGATTGCTCAAGAGCCTTGTTGGCCTTGCACAATTCTTTGCACTCCTTCCTCTTAGTCTCAATGTAAGACTGAGCATCTCGTAGCATGCTTATGAGGTCCTCCTTTGAGTACTCCTCATCATCATCACTCTCACTCTCACTCTCATCGGATGATACCTTAGTGGCCTTAGCCATGAAGCATGTCGATGGAGCGTCGAAGATAGAAGGCTTGCTTGAGATAGCAAGACTAGCCATAGCCTTCTTCTTGGTGGTCTTCCTCTCATCATTACTAGAATCACCATCATCGCTGGAGGAAGCATCACTATCCCATGTCACAACATAGGATCCACCCTTCTTCTTTTCCTTCTTCTTCTCCTTCTTCTCCTTCTTCTCCTTCTTGTTCTTCTTATGATCATCTTCATCATCACTAGATTGTGGACAATCCGCAATGAAGTGATCTTTGCTCTTGCATCGATAGCATCTTCTAGTTGAGCTCTTGTATGAATCTCTTTTCTTTCTTGCCCCAATGCTCTTCTTCTTCATGAACTTGCCAAACTTCTAGACAAAGAGAGCTATTTCTTCATCATCAAACTCATTGCCGCTTGTGCTAGCTTCATCATCACTTTCCTCCTTCTTTGCTTTGCCCTTGCTCTTGATCTTGGAGGATGACGCCTTGAACGCCACAGTCTTCTTCTTCTTCTCTTCCTCTTGGGCTCCCCCATCCCGTTCCACACGGTATGTGTCTTGAGTGACCACATCACCTAGTACTTGGTTTGGGGTTACCGTATCCAACCCTTCTCTCACAAGGATTGTCACCAAGGTATCAAACCTAGGTGGCAAGCATCTCAAGAACTTGTGAGAAAAGTCCTTGTCATCCACCTTCTCACCCAACGCCTTCAAATCATTGACAATGACTTGCAACCGGTGAAACATCTCTGGTATGCTTTCATCACCTTGCATCTTGAAGGTGGCAAGCTTGTCTTTGAGAATGTAAAGCTTGGCAATCTTCACGGCCTTGGTGCCCTCATAGGTCTCCTCTAATCTTTCCCATATCTCACTTGCACGCTCGAGATTCTTGATTTGCTCAAAAACTTTGATGTCGAATGCTTCATAGAAAAGGTTGATTGCCACATCATTCCATTGAAGCTTCTCTTCTTCTCTTGGAGTTGGATCAGCGGAGTCAATCACAACAAAGTCATGCTCGATCACATCCCATATCTTCCTATTCATGCCCCTTGTGAACGCGCACATCTTCCGCTTCCAACAATCGAAGTTGGTGCCGTCAAAATGTGGTGGCTTCCCCATATAGTTGATTTGAGCCATTGCAACACCGGAGGTTGTAAATCCTCAAACAAACGGTGACTTGGCTCCGATACCACATGAAAGGTCCGAATGGCTAGAGGGGGGGGGGGTTGAATAGCCAATTCAAAAATCTAGAAACCTGAAACTCAAAGCTCAAAACGAGTATCAGATTGCACAGTCGGTACTACCGACTATAGGTGCCGGTACTACCGAGGTCGGTACTACCGGCTCTACAGGTCAGTACTACCGACAACCTAAAAAACTG
Organism: Coix lacryma-jobi var. lacryma-jobi; assembly: GCA_009763385.1. Taxonomy (NCBI): domain Eukaryota; kingdom Viridiplantae; phylum Streptophyta; class Magnoliopsida; order Poales; family Poaceae; genus Coix; species Coix lacryma-jobi. Next base: position 33,071,951 of record CM019827.1, read on the forward strand.
CTACGAGATCGAGATAGAGAAGATGCAAAAGTGGATCTAGCACATACCAATATTTCCCTAGAAGATGTAGATGAAGTTTATACCTTATCCAAGAAGTGGCTCCTCCCCAAAGAGTAGATCGAGCCTTCCCACACCTAAGAACGAGAGAGGAGGGAGGAAGAACGCGAAGAACACGAGTACAAACAAAATATCCAAGGATGCAAAATCAACAAGCACACGAGACACAAGATTTAATCCGAGGTTCGGCCACTTCACTAAGAAGCGCCTACGTCCCCGTTGTTGAGGTGACCACGAAGGTCGGAGTCTCTTTCACCTCCTTGCCTCACTCAAGCAACCACAAAGGCTAGTTGAGTTTCTTCACTAAGAATCAGAGGGTAATACAAACACTTCGGAGTGCCCTCACAAATGAGTCAATCACGGGCAACGACCGAAGAACACCTAACCGGCTAGAGTTCCAAGAACTCAAGAGTAAAGAACACAAATCAAGCCGGAGAGATGTTGGATCCAAGTGCTCAAGACGTAGATCGATGCTTCTCACTCTCTAATCTCACTTCCCTAGCTCAAAGCTTGCAAGAGATTCACTCTAGAATCAAAGGGGGAGAGAGAGGAGGTTAGTCAACACTTGGGAGCTCTCTTTCTTGAGTTTGGGCGCAAGGAATGGGAGAGGTGACCGTTGGGAGCCGGCTGAGCGGCTACTTAAACAAGTCAATTGCGCCACGGTCTGTAGTACCGACCCCATAGGTCGGTAGTACCGAGGGTCGGTAGTACCGGCCTTATGGCGGTACTACCTCTAGGCCAAAACTCCTCCGAACAGAGAGTTTGCGCGCTGTCTACAGAGGGGTCGGTAGTAGGGTCGGTACTACCGGCCTCAGGGTCGGTAGTAAGGTCGGTACTACCGGCCTCAGGGTCGGTAGTAGGGTCGGTACTACCGAGGTTATAGCGGTACTACCTCTAGGCCAAATCTAGATCTACACAGAGAGCCTGAAAAACCACTTCGAACCTCGGTACTACCGACACCCTGGTCGGTACTACCGGTACTACCGGTACTACCGGTAGGCCAAAAACTCCCCCGAACAGAGAGTTTTGCGTTCTGCTCGCGGAGGGGTCGGTAGTACCGAGGTTATGGCGGTACTACCGGCCTCAGGGTCGGTAGTAGGGTCGGTACTACCTCTAGGCCAAAACTGACCTCCGCGCTAAAACGACCATAACTCTTAGCCCCGAACTCCGATTTCGATGATCTTGGACATTTTGGAAAGCTTATTCAGAGGGCTACACATCCCACATGAATACAAGATACAAATCACAAAGGATTAGTACAGAATTCCAATCCAAGATCCATCGCTTCTCTTTTTTCAAACAAAGACTTCTCCGGAAACTTCTCCGAGTTGATTCAATTCAACTCCAACACCTTCTCCTTTGCAAATGTGCCAACACCACCAAGTGTATACAACCTTGTGCATGTGTGTTAGCATTTTCACAAACATTTTTCAAAGGATTTTCACTTGCTCTCACCACGCCACTCGATCCTAGTAACAACGCAAAGTTAGATCGCTCAACGTGGCACTAGAAGTTAGACGTCATGAGCACTTTTCACCACATCTAGCTAGCCTAATTTATATCCCTCTTGATAGTCCGGCTTGCCTATACTCAAGATCAAAAGAGAGAAATAATCTACCACTTGAGCAAGGCATCTTTTCTCTTCTTCATTTCACCAATGGTAGAGCACTTGATCACATGAGTGCTTGTGGCCGTCACCATCCTCCATGGTTGCCACCTTGCTAGCTCCACCAATGGCTTGGTCATAATCCTTTTCCATTAGCTACACACATGCTTCATAAAAGGATTAGACCAAAATAGGTTTCATCAATTAACCAAAACCAAACTAGGGCTTTCAGACGGGTGAAGATGACGATGAGTGAAGACGGCGAGGAGCCGGGTCGATGACGAGCGAAGGCAGTGATGAGCGAAGGCGAAGTCCCCGACCCTGGATGGCGACGGGCGAAGGCGACAATGGGCGAAGGCGGCGACGAGCCTGGTCGACGACGAGCGACGGCGGCGACGAGTCGGGTCGGCGACGGGCGATGGCGGCGACGAGCGAGGGCGACGACGAGCCTAGTCGACGACGAGGGACGGCGAAGTCCTCGAGCTTCAGCGATGAGCGAAGGTGAAGTCCCTGAAAAATAAATATGGAGAGCAGTAGTACATGATGATGTACAAATGAAATATGGAGAAAAACCAGTGGCGAAGGATGACTGCGGCTTGACGAAGTCCCCGAGCGTAGAGTCATCGTGTCGACGTGGAGAGTCTAGAGATGGAGGCGGAGCCAGCCGCGGAGGCCCTGGTCGCTGATGTAGAACGCAACATAGGAGAATAGTCTGTAAATAGACTCTTGGGCGAACAGAGGCAAAACTTGTAGCGAGTCGACGTGTTTTGCATATTCCCCGAATTCCGCAGACCCAATAGCCGTGAGCCGTAGCGATGAACAGTTCGGCCTTGGGTTATCCCAGGATCCGTAGCGTAGAGCGCGGAGCTCGTTTGCGCGTAGGAGTCAAGGGCGTCGCCCAAGGAACCGCTGCTGGCATCCCATAGCGCAGAGGGCAGACGCTCGTGCACGCGTAGGGAGGTACCAAGGACAGGGTCTTTTCCGAGAGGCTCGATCGTGGCGTGACCTGGGTGAATGGAGACCGTTCGTCGAGCGCGTGGGTAGCGCAAATGCGAGCGCTGAGCGTGTAGCCTCAGAATTCTCAGCCCAAGTTAGCCGTTCCTTCGTAGCGCAGAGGACGGGCGCTCATGCACGCGTAGAGAGGTCGGGACGTCCCTCGGGAGAGCTGTTGGCCACCATAGCGCAGAGGGCGGGCGCTCATGTGACACCCTAGTGTCAATCACTGCATTAGGAACTACATTTAGCTACTAAAATGCATAAGCAATGCATTGCATCATTTCAGGTGCATCAAAGTGCTTTTGTCTCTGATTTATTGTCTGGATTTTGGTTTCTATTGGACTTGGTTGTTTGAGTGACTTTCTGACTTGGCAAATAGTTTTCTAAAATAGAGAATAATGAGACTAGTACTTTTCATGTGGACACTTTGATTTAGTTAAAAATTATTCATCAAATAAAAATGAGAAAAACAAAATGATTTATGTCTCAAAAATTGGCTTTATTTATATGGAGGTTGTAAAAATGGTTTTCAGAAATAGTGTCTTATATGAAAGTTGTAGAAAAAATTATTTTGAGCAACTTTTATTTTTGGGTCAAAGCCTAGTTTGGAGTTTTTGAAACTGTTTTGAATGGTCAAAGTTTAAAAAGTTTTTGGGAAAAAGAAAAAGGAAAATCTTTTTCCTTCCCGCGCCACTTCCGGCCCAGCTGGCCTTTCGGCCCAGCTCGCGCGCTCGCCCGCACCGCGCCGCTCCCGTCCGCGCTCGCCGCGTGCGCGCCGCGCGACGCGCCGGTCAACCTGACGACCGCGCCGTACGCCGGCCGCGACCGCCACGTGGCCGCCGCATCCTGCCGAGGATCCTCGCCGGCCACTCCTCGCTCGATCCTTGCCTCCCCGATCACGCCAAAATCCTCCCCGACCACTCCCGCTCCGCCTCGCCTGCCGCGCCCGCTAGCCGCGCACGGCATCGCCCTGCCATGCCTCGCCCGCCGCGCCGCCGTGGCCCCCTCCACGACCACGGTAGCCCGCCGGCCGAGCCAAACCCCGCGCACCGCACCCCTCTCCCTCTCACTCATCATTCGCACGAACCGCACCCCCAGCTCTCCCTTCTCTCCCGCACACGAACGCGAGCCGAGTGCTTCCCCGTTCGCCGCCGTTCGACACCGCAAGGGCACCCCGCCGTTCCAACCTCACCCATCCACCTCCGATCGATTCCTCCCGCTCACCACTCCGCCTACACCCCGGACACCCGGTGCTCACGCTAGCACCACCTCCCGAGCTTCACCGACGCCGGAGTCCGAGGAGCGCCGCCGCGGTCGCCATCAGCGCCGCCCGGAGCCCGGAACCGTTCGTCCCCGACCAAACCTCCGCCGAGTCCCCTCTTCTCCGTCGAGCTTCGCCACGCCAAGGCAAGGTGAGAACACCACCTAGCCTCAACTCTACCGCCCTCTAGCTTTCCCCTCTGGCCCAACCGAGCGCCATGGACGCCGCCATGGCCATGCACGTGGTCGAGCTCCATCGGAGTTTCACCGGCCGAACCAACCCTTCGAATAGCCTCCCTAGGGTTCACTTAATCTTTTGCCTCTACCAATTTCACCGGCGACCGCCGAAAACGGCCAAGCCGAGCACCACCACCGCCGCCGCCCGCCACGGCTCGTCACCGGCGAGCCTCGGCCACTCACTGGCCCAACCATCACCACCAATGGGTTCGCCTCGTCGGGACGAACTCACCGAGCCTAACCTCACCGCCGGCAACCCCACCGGTGGCGAGCAATCGCCGGTCAACCCTCATCCCCTGTTCGGCTTTCACTGACCAGTGGACCCCGTTGACCACGCGGCCCCATGTGTCAGCCACCCATGGCCTATGGACCGGGTCTATGCAAGTTGAGCCGGGAGATTCAAATGATTTTCCTTTTTGTTTTATTTTCCAGAAACACTTGTTATTTTTGGGTAGCTCGATTTAAAAGTCCAAATGAAGTGCTTTCAGTTTTGATAGCTTGTTCATGAGTAGATCTATCATGGAAAAATATGAAAGTATTTTTGGTGAAAGTTTATTTTACTGTTTTTATTTAATTCAGTTTATGTGCTTTTGTTTGGATAAATGGAAATAGGTGTTTTCTGGTCAAGTTAATTCATGGAAAATTTTGTGTAGGTTTCTTATCATGTTATGTATCTATGAAAAATGTATGAGGCACTGTTTATAAAGAGAAAGTTTCTGTTATGATTTAAAGTCCTTTTTAGCTGTTTTCTTGGAATAAGTGTTAAGGTGTTTTATAGGTCAAAATAAATTATGAGAAAATTCATACAGTCTCTGAGTATGATGTTTTAGTTAGGAAAAATGTAAGCATGGTTGGTCATGTGAAGAAAAATGAAGTTGCTTTATAAATGTACTTTTCTGTGTTTTTCTTAAGAAATTCATGTAGGATATAATATAATGTTTCTGTTCATAGAACTTTCTTGATCAATATGAAATACGGAGTAGAATCTGGGAAAAATATGAACCTGAGTTTAGCACCCTTTTCCAGTAGGGTTGTAGTTCAATGAGGTTAATTTGGAATAGATTTGTTTATTTTGTGTACGGTGATATATTTATGTTTTGGCAGTACACTTCCTGCAGTAGAGTGTTTATGTGTAGATGAAGCAAGAAAAATTATGAAATCTACTGTTGGACACTTTTGTGTGAAAAGTTAGTTCAAAGTACTTTGTTGAGCTGTGTATTTCATCTTTTTGTGCCCACTGTTCTATAATTGATCTCTTGCTAAAAATTGGACAGTGAAGTCCAGTTAGTGTCAGTTATCTGCTGGAATTTTTGTGGATTTTTCTGAGTTCAGAAAAAATACACTTCCAGTTCAAACTTGAGTTCTTTTGAATTTCTAAATAGGAAATAGTGGAAATAATGGTTTTGTTTTATGAGATAAATAAGTATTTACCTCAATGTCAAAAGTGATTCAACAAGTTGGCTTTGTTGGTTTGCAAGAAGCATTGCTTTCCATACCGCCACATCTCGCACCCGTATTATTTAATTATTGTACCGCATGCAATTGGATCGACACACCCGGAGCCCGACCAGGAGCAAGAAGCAAGCGTCGAGCAGGAGATCCCGAAACTTCATCAAGCAGAGGAAGTCGACCCCGCGGCAGAAACTAACTTGCCCGAGTGCCCCTCCCATGAGGCCTCGGTCTTCGCTCAAGGCAAGCCCCGGAGCATTCTAAGTCTCCCAGTTTTACAATTAATTCAATTGAGTATTTTTATATTATGATGCATTAGGTTAGGAGTTGATTGAATCCTACTTGCTGCATTATCATTCCTTGATTATTGATTATTACCTGCCTTGTTATCCTGTTACTTATTTATACGTAGAATTGCTTAGTCTGCTAAATAAAAGTAGTAGTTAAGGATGTTTCCATAATACCCCTGGTGAGTATTTACCAGATCACGGTTGACTATATTTGCTATCGTGGAAAAGAACCTGACTTGTAGTGAAATACGGTCAACTGGAAGGCAACGCACAAGTTTGGAAACTTGGGGCAGTCCGTCCGTTGGATCATGTAGGTTTGTATCGATGTTGGCCCTCGTTCATTTTTGAACGCGCCCTTTTACTTAGGGATATGTCGGTGCCGTAATCATCGACTCCAAAGCCGGTTAGACGCTGTTTGGGCCGGTCTCAACCCGTGTCGCACCCTCTAGTATGGAAATGTGATCTGCCGCATGAGGCCATCGCCAGGTTCCAATTGGGTGGTCGGTGCTGTGAGCCGCGACGATTACCACCACGAACAAGCATCGAGCGGTTGCCCAATGCATGGACCCGACGGGGAAAGTGTGGGCTGGTATTAAAGGTCTTTCACCAGCTGGTTTGGAATTCGATTCGAGTCGCCGTCTCCCCCGGTTAGTGGGAAACTATGACGAGCTTCACCACGATGCAACTCCATGTGATGTTTAAAGTTTCAACTAAAATGTGGATAAGTCAACTGGATATGGTTATACTATTGCTTGTTAGACTCAAGTGTGTGTAATAGTTCAGGTGCAAACCTAGAGTAAAGAAATAGGTCTAAAAACTGACAGCTCATCTATGTCATTAATACTCCTTATCTTAATTTTGGGCTTTCCGCAACTAAAAATCCCAGCTCCACCAAAAAGGCCTTGCATACCCTTGGTGTCTTTATTTTCAGTTGGACGGGTAAGTCTAGCTGAGTACATTCCCGTACTCAGGGTTTATCCCATTTGTTGCAGATGGCCAGGTCTTCTATGGCTATTGTAAGCACTGCCTCTATCCAGTGGAAGGTGATGAGGAGTAGGCCCAGGGCAGGGTCGTCCAGAAGCTTCCCTTTTCTTTTGCTGGTCTGAGACTACTGGTGGCACATTACTTAAAAAGGGAGGAGTGAGTTGTGTTGAGTTGGAGTTTTCAAACAATGTTTTATTTGGACCACATGTGTGGTGGTCGTGCTTCAAAACTTATTTAAGCTTCCGCACTTTAAATTTGGGATTGTAATAACTCAATTTTAAATTCACACTCTGATGTTTTAAATCCGATTTCGTTTATCTGTGTTGTATCCTTTCGAATATAATACTTGAACGATGCGATCCTGTATGTTGTACGATGTTGAAATCCTTCGAGATTTCCGGACTACCGGGGTTATATGGCTTCAAGTGCGGGTCGATGTCAGACGTAATTGACTAAGACGGTACTTGAGTCCTTATAATCAGGACGGTTCCGCGACAGCTCATGCACGCGTCCGATGGTGACAACAGCCCCGGCTCTGAGTTTTCGTCGGCGTCAGTCAGGCTGCTTGGAGACCGCATGGAGAATGAGCGCGTAACGGCGCGTATACAGGCACTGGACGTATAGCCTCTGGAGGTCTCAGCCCAAGCTTAGCCTTCCCTTCGTAGCGCAGAGGGCAGGCGCTCATGCACGCATAGAGAGGTCAGGACGTCACTTGGGAGGACTACTGGCCGCTATAGCGCAGAGGGCGGGCGCTCATGCACGCGTCCGGTGGTGGCAGTAGCCCCTGCTCTGAGACTCCTTTAGCATCAGCCAGGCTGTTTGGAGAAATTGGCGAGTCGTCCGGAGATGAGTTGGAGAGGTCGGCGAGCCATCCAGAGACGGGTGGAGAGGTCGGCGATCGTTTGGAGAGGTCGACGATCGTTTGGCGAAGATGGCAACGAGCCTGGTTGATGATGCTGGTCGACGACAAGCGACGACGGCGACAGGCTGGTCGACGACGGCGACGGGCGAATGCGGCGACGAGTGAAGTCAGCAACGAACGATGGCGGCGACGGGTGAAGGCGGGGACGAGCCTGGTTGGCGACGAGCGACGACGGCGACGGGTGAAGGCGGTGATGAGCTTGGTCGACGACGAGCGACGGCGGCGACGGGCGAAGGCGGCGACGATCCTGGTCGATGACGAGCCACGGCGGTGATGAAGGGGGCAATGATCCTGGTCGATAACGAGCGACGACAGCGACGATGAAGGCGGCGACGATCAAGGTCGATGACGAGCGACGACGGCGACGGGCGAAGGCGGTGACGAAGGCGGCGGCGATCCTGGTCGATGACGAGCGACGGGCGAAGACGATGACGAAGGCAGCGGCGATCCTGGTCGATGACGAGCCACGGCGGCGACGAAGGCGGCGACGAGTGAAGGCGGCAATGAGCCGGATGTAGATCCGATCTTGGGCGGCAGGCGGGTTCAGCGCTGGAGGCTCCCGATGGTGTACCTGAAAATTGTTGGAGACGAGGGCAGCCGGAGAGTTGCAGGTGAGTTACCTCGATGGCGTCGATGCATTCCGCGATTCCTTGGTTTGCCTGGTCGATGGCTTCGATCAGGTCGTCGCAGGGGACGATCCTTGGCGGGCGACGTGTCGGCTTGGTGACGCGGCGGGTGGACAGCGAGGCGTCCGGCACAGGAAGCTGCGCAGATTCCACGATCTCCGGAGCGAGGATGGCGTTGCTTGATGGTCCAGATGATAGATCTGATCTGGAAGGAGACGCCAGGCTCGTGGAGGATCATGGAGTCGAGGAAGATGACCACTTGGCAGATCATGATGTCGTAGCACACACCCCCTACCTGGCGCGCCAACTGTCGACGAAATATGGTCGATAGTCTACCGAGGGGTATGCCCAAGGTAGTAGATTGAGCGGCGGAGGTGTGCGAGACGTCTGCAAAGCCTAAACACAGGGACGAGAGACGGCGATTTAGACAGGTTCGGGCCGACAAGTCATTGTAATACCCTACGTCCTGTGTTCTGGTGGTTGGTTTGTATTATGAGATCGGGTGATCAGATGTGATCTGATGAGACGAGGTGAGATGAGAGGGGGTCCCTGCTCGCCTTATATAATCAGGGAGCAGGGTTACAGTTGTCGAGTCCTTGTCAGATTACAAGCGGTTCCTTAAGGCAAGGAATCCAGATCTAACTCTAGGATCTTCCTTGGCGGGCAAGGCTTCTGGAGAGTCCTTGACGAGCACAGCGAGCTGGTCGTGTGCTACAAGGCCTCACGAGCTGGGCTGTCCATGGGGGTATACGGAGGTAATATCCCCACAGACACCGTACCACTGTGCAGGTTTATGGATCTGTAATGCATCTATGGTCAGTCTCGGTGGAAGTTTCATTGCTCAGTTTTTAACACATCCAAATTTTGGAAATAGTGCAAAAGAGTTTCATCTTCATGAAACTATCTCTACTCCCATGAAACTCTCACCATCTCTCTTTTCATTAATACAGTGTCATGTCAGCATATTTAATGTGGATGAAACTCCATGAAAATTCCATTGAGGATGAACTTAATCTACATCGGGTCATTTATTTAGCCACACCAAAATAATTGGGCATGTAGATTTCTTTCCCCTAAAAATTAGATAAAGAGTTTTACTCTGATGCTTCTCTTGAAAGATATTGCACGAATTTTCAAGTACCCTGGTGATTAAATGTAGATAAAACAACCATTACGTCGAGTCGGTTTTCTAGAACTCAACAGTGATAGGTGATAAAAGATAGAAAATATGTGTTTTTAGATTCAAAATCAAGACCTTGATGTTCTATTCCCTCAAGACTTCAACGTTCACATTCCCTGAAGCACACATACAAGTTGAGCTATATACCGCGGCAAATCTAGTGTATACCATTGGGGTCCACCGACCTAATTTTAAAAATTTTAATAAAAAATTATTGTATATAGTGCTAATACTTGTTAATGATCTCATCTATTTTTAAGTAAGACCCCGATAATCATCTGGTCTAGATTCGCTACTAGCTATATATATGCAACACATACGACTATATAACTAACACTACTCTTTGAAATATATAATTTTGAATCTTTCGTCGAGTACATACTACAACTTTGATATTGACTTTATCTCCATTCAACATTTTTAATCATGTCAAATCTAATCTAAGAACTTATATTGAATATTTGAACTCGTAAACAATCTCAAATAAAAAAGTTATCAACTACTCTCTCCTTTCTGAAAGGATCAAGATGCCCAAGAGGGGGGGGGGGGGGGGGTGAATTGGGCTTTTCTAAAACTTTAGCAAGAATTAAAACCTATTAAGCCCAATTAACCCCCTTGTGCCTCGAAGTGTGTTTCTCTCTATTCTACCGCACAAAAGACCAAGTCTATGTCACTCCTACTCTAGCAAAGCAATTCAATAGTGAATGAACAACAAGAATAATGCGGAATTGAATTGCTTGAAAGTAAATGTGTAAGTAAAGGAGTAGAGATGACAAGACGATCTTTTTGCCGAGGTATCGAGGTGTCGGCACACCCCCTAGTCCTCGTTGGAGCACCCGCGCAAGGGTATCGCTCCCCCTTGATCCGTGCAAGGATCAAGTGCTCACTACGAGCTGATTCTTCGCCACTCCGGCCCGGTGAATCGCTCGCTACCGGTCACAACTTGGCTTGGGTCATCCACAATGCCTCCGGATGATCACCAAGCTCTCCGATCGCCACCAAGCCATCTAGGTGATGCCGATTACCAAGACTAACAAGCTAGAACTCTCACTTGACCAAGACAAGGCCAAAGAGATGGATGGATGCACACTTGCTACTCAATTCTCACTAGGAGGTGTCTAATTCTCTCAATTAGCAAATCTCTCAACCTCACTAGGGCTCTTGCACTTTCTCACACTCACAATGTGTCTCTCAGCAGATGGAAGTGACAAGAACACTCCCTCGACCAACGGTCGACTGTACCCTCTTGTCAGACCTGTTAAAGGGACATCAGACGCTGGGCAGCGTCCGATGCCACCACATCGGACGCGTCCGATATGGATTTACCCTCTCTGGAACCTCTCTTCATGGACATCGGACGCTGGCCCTCAGCGTCCGATGCCAGCGTCCGATGCAACCCTCAGTTCACGCGCACATGAACAGTGGCACGGGCGCGTTCGATGTGAACACATCGGCGCGTCCGATGCCACGCACCAGACTAAACCCTAGTCGGGGCGAGCATCGGACGCGTCCGATGCCCACCAAGCCAGCGTCTGATGCCCATTACCAAGGCAAAATCAACTCGGATCGTGACGCTGCCTTAACGACTTTTGTTCCTCTCGACATAAGGCATCTCTCTAAGCTATCTAGGGCTATGAAATAACAAGTGTGCACCACACCTACCTCAATAGACTCACCTAGGTCAAGCTACTGATTCACGCTCCCCTTTATAGTACGGCCAAAGGAAAAACAAAGACCTAAGACTACCTAAGTGTCCTCTAACATCATATGACACTTAGCCTAGTCTACCACCGTCTTCGTCGTCCGTCCTTTGAAAACCGAAACGATATCCATCGCCAGGGGACATGAACTCCATATGCCTGTATCGTCGCCATTACCGTGACCTAACTCAATCCTGTTTCTGCAAAACACACGTTAGTCACAGTAATCTTGTGTTTTATCCAATCACCGAAACCCACTAGGGGCCAAGATGCGTTCAATCTCCCCCTTTTTGGTGATTGATGACAACACGAGACGAGTATAGGTAGAAGAGGTTTTTAAATCATGACATGTATGAACTTGCAATGAATAAGAGAAAGTGCTTAGGGGCAAGCTCAGACATGTCATGCCATCATCCTGCACTCAACAAGTTAGAGTGAATAACAAGTGCAAGAGTAAAGAACTCGAATACATAACAAGTGAGAATTAAGCGCAAGTAATCGAGTGAAACGAAATGACATGTCATATAATATAGCATAGTGAGCACAATCATGTCATGAGATCCATAGCACATGTATATAGCATAGAAATGCACAAAAGATGCGTTAAGTAAAAGAGCGTATGTGAAACAAAACACATCATAAGAAGCAAAACCCTCTCACATCGCTCCCCCTATCACTATACTCATCCACTCTCCCCCTTTGGCATCAAGCGCCAAACTAAGCGTCGGAGGGCGGAGGTGGTGCATACGAGTCAGGTGTTGTCTCCGAAGTGCGCTGAGTAAACTCAAACTGCTGTAGAAACTCCTCGGAGTCAGAAGAAGAGACGCCGGTAGCCTGCGGACCCTCTGGAGCTGGAAGGTGTGGTGAAACGGTCCGGGTCGGCTCTGGCACTAACTGCGCGGTCTGCTAAGGCTGCTCTGACTCGGTCATAGTCTCTGTCACAGTCTCAGTCTGTGTAGCTGTAGCCGCCTGAGCCGCGGAGTGCGGAAGCTCTGGTATCGAAGATAGCTCAGGCTGCGCTGTAGTAGTGGTCTCAGACTGGACGGGCTCTGCCTGCTTAGAAGACGCCACGAAGCTCGATAGAGTCTTAGTGGTGGAGGTCATAGGGGCCGTCGACGTCCGCACTGGGTCCTGAAGATCAGGCGTGGGAAACCCAGCAAGCTCACTGAAGGTAGCCGACAGATCCCTAGTCACTGAGGTAGTCGTCGCATATAGGGACTCTGTCGGGCGGGGAGTGAAGCCGGTGCGTAGAGGACTGAAGACTGGTGCTCCTCCAGGCAGAGTGGTGAAAGCAGTGAACTGGGAGGAGCTCTGGCCAAACGACTGCTGCTGCAGAAACGGTGGCGGCTGGCCAAACTGCTGCTGCGGAGGAACCGGTGGCTGCCACTGGAGCTGGTGCTGGGGAGGGGGCTGCTGCCACTGCCACTGAGGCGGTCCGCTCATGATATGCTCCATGAAGCTCAGTGTCTGCTGCTGCAACTCCAGCATCTGCCGCTGGAGTGCATCGGACCGCTCCTGTGCCTGCTGCTGGGCAAGGGCCTGGGCCTGAGCGAGTCACTGCTGCTCCTGTGTAAGCCGCTAGACATCTTGTGTCACTGTCCGCTGCTGCTCCTCCATCCGTGATAGTATCTCAAGTAGCGCGAGGTCGGAGGAAGCAGTACCAGACGTCCCGGCCTGTGAGTCGTGAGCTCTAGGCTGAAAGTGGGGCGGGAGCTGGTAGTCCTCGTCCGAGCTGTTGATGGGGTCCTCTGCGACGTACGTGTCACCACCCTCTAACTCTGCTAGCTCCTGCTCGGCGAGGGTCTGGACTGTCTCGTCCTGCTGCTGAGCTAACTCGGGGACCTCGGGTCTCTGTCGTGAGCTGGACGGCGCCTGCTGCTCCTGCTGCCTGCGGTCCCGACCGTGTTCCAACAACTGACTCATGTTATATGCAGGGAACACGGTCGCGGATCCGGTGAGGGACTGACTGGGGTGAGATTCAGTAGTGGCAGCTACCTTCCACAGAATATATGAGATCCAATGAGCATAAGGTAGCTGCCTTCGGGCCTTGATGCCCTCTGCGACTGTGTCCTCCATCTCACAAATAATAACATTCAAAATGTCAAACTCCTTCTGCTGAATCAAGTAAGCAAGAAGCCACAGCTGAAGGAGTGAGATGGCCTCCTTGAAGCCAACACGGGGCAGCAAAGTGCGCCTAAGGATTTCGTGGAGAATCCGAGCCACAGGAGTGAGATCCTTCGGCGCTCGGCTCGAACCCTCTCCGAAGGGCACACGAAAGCAAGGACGCACCAGGTCTGTGGGGGGCTGCTCTCCGCCGTGAGGGCGCCTGGGTGGCTCAGTCTGACCATAGCACAAGTCGTGAATCCGTGTCTGCGAGTGACGAAGTCAAAACCAGTCTCTAATCTCTGAGGTGAATAGCCTGTAGTGCTCGCCCTCAAAAGCAAACTCAATAGTCTCCCTGTCCGGGTGTACCCAAAGAGATGCGTAAAACTGGAACACCCAGTCCTCTATGTAGGAGCCAGACCGCCCCAACAGGTCTGAGAAGCCTGGTAAGTAGGTGAGGCTGGGGCGAAGCTGCTCTGAAGCTGTCACTAGAGCCTCCAGGGTGCAAACACGCTGAGAGCGGATACGGATCCCAGCGTTCCTGTATCCGCGGTAGAAGTCCTCCTGCAGGACAGTGAAGAAGTCTGCCCCTGCCTGCGCCCGTCGCTCCCTGGGAAACCACTGCTCGACTGGGACGAGCTTGAGTGTCTGGATCTGAGAAAAGGTAGCCGCCCGGAGGTCCAGTCGCGGGATCGGCGGGGGCGCACGCCTCGACGGAGCACGTGCTCCCCGTAGAGGGACGTCGGCCCAGGGTGGCACCGCAGTCCTGCGACGGGTGGACCGGCACCGGGGAACCTCCTCAGGAGCCTCCTCCTCGGCTCTGGTGCCTCGGCTGCCTCGGCCTCTGCTTGGCCCTGCCCGGAGCTCTTGGGCTCCACACCCGGAGACGTGAACGTCGTCCAGCGACTGGCAGCCATAAGCGTGCCAGTCGGAGAGTGGTGGAACCGCTCTACCTCCTCAACTGCACGCCTCTGCTCTAGCGACAGCTGGTCCTCTATCCGTAAGCCACCACCATGGCCACCCTGCTCGGCACGCTCTACGGCGTTTGCCACTGCTCTGGCCTGATCGGCCTCCCGCTGCTCCCTCGAGCGCTTCCTGCGCGTGATCAACTTGCCCTTCTCGGGCCTCTGACCGGAAGGGGGGGACGGGGAGGACAGTCCCCTGGAGCACCACCGACGTTCTTGCAGCGCATAGCTGACAAGAATAGAGAACACTGTCGCTGAAAGGTCTGGACGACCGCTGAACAACCCAAACTGACAGACACTCCTCCTGATACTGACACTGAACTTTGTTGTCACTCGCGAGGCTTGGCCTCAATCCTTACCCGCGGGCTTGGCCCTGGGTTAACTGACACTGCCAACTGCCAAGCTGTCAACAGACAATGACTCGCTGCATAGAATAGATGGGAGATATATAAGAATATATATTCTAGAGACGAGAGAAACTATGGAAGCAAAGCATGAAGATAAGGAAGGGAAAAAAGGCTTTGCTACCTGACGAGCGACAAACCGAACCCGAGAAGAGGTAAGTCACAAACGTTTGGGCATCCACACGTCACGCCACGGAGAACTGCACGAGATTTAGGCGAAGACAGTGGTTAAATCATGGAGGAGCGACTATGTTGGCATTTCAGCGAGCACCTTGCAGGCAGGTATATTGAAAAGAGGGGCGGTGCTCACTGTGGGTGATTCGGCTGGTCGGGGAAGAAGGTCACCGGTGTTGAAAGGAGGCACGGGAATGAGCTCGGGCGCGAGGAAGAGGCGCCGGCGAGCTGGGCCGACGAGGGTGCTCCGGCGAGCTGCGTGGTACGGCGGGCGGGCGCGCGACTGCGACAGGCAAGGAGGAGCGGGTGCGGCAAATTGAGGGGATGTGGCGGGGCGAGCGCGGCGGCCGGCGACGAGGGGCAACCGGCGGAGGGCGAGCGTAGCTAGGGTTAGCTGGGGGCGAAGCGGTGGCGGTGAACCGGCTCGGGCGCGAGAGGTGGAAGACAACGAGTGAATGGTATGACGCGTGGGACCCGTACATCTGTGAAACAAACTGACCTCGTCGCTTTAAGGGGCATCGAACGCGCCGATGGATTCACATCGGACGCTCTGATGCCTGTCCAGAGAGCTCCAGAACGGCCAAAATCACATCGGACGCGTCCTTTGCCTCTGCATCGGACGTTGGGCAGCGTCCGATGAAGCATCGGACGCTCCGATGGGGACACATCGGACGCTGCCCTGACACTGTTCGAGCCGGAGCTGTCTACAGTGCAGGGCATCGGACGCTGGGGGAGCGTCCGATGCAGCGTCCGATGCCGCATTTTGAGCTGTTTTGAAGATTTCTGTTGCGACTCCCTCTCCCAACCAAGTTCCAACTCAAATAAGAGGCAAATAAACACCAATTGGAACCTAGTATGAGCATCCTCGCATAAACCCTCAATTTTATAAGTATTTTGCCATAGGCTATATATCATTTTTAGGTAAAATAGGCGATAAATCCCGAGGAGACAACATGTGGCCACCGAAACTAGGGGTCTCAACCATTAGGAGCCTCAAATGCTCCCCCTAGTGGTGGACAAACACGGCGGTTGCTCAAAGCTTAACCGAAAAGAAACGACAGAGCAACACACATGCATATGCAATGCAATTCGGAATTTGAATCTAGGTTGCTTGTCAAGTTTGCTCATGGGTAAGATTCTTCACACGCTTTTTAGGGCGGTTATCTTAACCACGTCTGACAAGCCTATGTGCATAGCATAATTTAAACATGGCATATGATACAATGAAATTCAAAGACAACCCCCTTTCACCTTTTGAGAAAGTTACTTAGATCAAGCACATTAAGCTCACTTCGCAATCTACAAAGGGTGTTTTCATCTAGGGGTTTTGTGAAGATATCCGCCAATTGATCTTCGGTTCTAACTCCCTCTAAGGATATGTCTTTCTTGGAAACATGGTCTCTAAGAAAGTGATGGCGAATATCTATGTGCTTGGTGCGAGAGTGTTGAACCGGGTTGTTAGCAAGCTTAACCGCGCACTCATTGTCACACAACAAAAGTACCCTTTCTAGAACTACACCATAGTCTAAAAGGGTTTGTTTCATGTAAAGAATTTGTGCACAGCAAGCACCCGCGGTTGTGTATTCCGCCTCGGCGGTAGACAAGGCCGCACTATTTTGCTTTTTAGAACTCCATGAAACTAGTGATCTCCCAAGTAAATGGCACCCACCTATCACACCCGGTTTTAAGAACAAAACCAGGTATACACCATATGTGAGCCCAGGAAGTCAAATCTCACATATAGCTACAAATAAAGGGTAATATCGAAAGACAACACTTATATATAACGTATAAACACAAAGAACATAACCTTAAGGAGCAGACAGCGGGAAGACACTCCGATCTTCAGATGGAGACACCAACTTCACAGGGACAACTGACTGGTTGACCACAAGCCTAAGCTTCTCCAAGGCTTAACACTCTGAGGTGTGGGGAAAAGCAAGAGTGAGTCCATGTCGAACTCCACAAGTATAGCAACAAGTGATATAGATTCCAAGTTTCATGATCAATGTAACATAAATAATGAATAGCATAAAATGGTAAATAATAAACATGTTAACCAACAAAAGTCATAATCTTTACGTCTTCAAGGCCGCTCGTGTCCTTGAGCAAGGCTGATATATCAGTTTAATAAACTTTGCGCAAAGGTGTACACTTTCCCTGTGAGACGTGAATTGCCCTTTCGCCAGAGGGAGCCAGCCTCTTAACCCACTTCCAAGGAAGGTCGGCAGGGTTCACGATGAAGCCTTCCAAAGGTTCGTCTAACAAGTTAGGGCCGCTAGGTCTTAAGGCAAGGGGAAGAAGGGTCTCTCAACCTTGCGGCAACACATGCAAGGAGAAAGAAGCCGCCCTCAATCCAGCTCGGCAAGACCCAACGCGCCTATACCGGTGTCCACTAACAAGCTAGAAAAGGTCCTCATACTGAGCTAAAGCCAGAGCCATATAACCCCCATCAGTTGCACTATAAATCCCGAAGGTGCTCGTACAGATAATTTCTTAAGTTGCTAATAAGTCATTTTTATCATTCGATGCATACATTAATTAAGTAACATGATCATGATTGTGAAAAGAAAACTCGATTGCTATACTTGCCTTAACTCAAGATCCTTCTTTTGTTGACTTGTATATTTCCAAAGGTTGACTCTTGATCCCGATCTCTTGATCACGAACTCTTCCTCTTGATCACCAACGTATAACTCACCGACTGGACATATGATCATAGAACACCATACATGCATCCAATAGCAATCATGCAAAGCAAACATAGCCTATGATTAGAACAGTACATCAATCATAAGAAAACAAGATAAAGAGTTTTGAAAACTGATCTACAGCTCACTACGGTCACACAGACGCGAAGATCACGCTAATCGGAGTTTTAACGGAAAAGATATGAGCTAAGCAAGACTAGAGGCCACTAATTACTAGATTAGATTTAACTAAAATTTTAATTACATAAAACAGTAGTTAAAGTTATATAGTTTGAAAGAACTTTTCGAAACGAATCTAACGCAAGTTGAACGGATCAAAACGGAGTTAAAACGGAGAAGTTATAGTGGTTTAAAGTTAGTGGCAAAACTGTAAATAAATCAAACTCGAATTTGCTGACTTAAATTAATAAAACGAAACCGAAATTCGGCTGTACTATGCCTCATTAACGAGAAAACGCAGGGGCTTGTTTGGAATATTTCGCTGACTCAATGAACAGGAAGGGGTGGAGTGCGGGTTGAGCCTTAAAAGGTGTAAGGGGCGTTTTGCAAAACTTGCCATCGAAGGGGTATGGAGCCTCTGATGGCCGTTGGATCTGAGATGCGTGGCTGGGATTAGATCGGTGTGAGGTGGGCGGTGCTTTCAGCCGGAGTTGGGGGAGGGGTCGGTGACCACGGTGGCGCCATGGCCGGAATAGACCGGCGCGGCTCGGATTCGAGCTAGAGAGCGGTAGAGAGCTTGGGGACGGGTTCAATCGAACCAGGAGCTTGCGGAGAACTCACCAGACTTGAAGATAGCGACGACGAGGGTACTGGGACGGCGGGCAGCTCGGTTTGGCGGCGGCGGCTGTTAGGGTTTCGCGGAGCTCTCGGCTAGGGTAGTACAGGGCACGGGAGTTCGTGTTTTCGGGAAAAAGAGAGGCGGCGGGCTCGGGCGACCTTTATAGGAGGGTCGGAGTGCTCAGCAAGGCAGGGAGAGGGCGTAGGCACGGGCGCACGGCGGACTCGTGCACGGGCTCGTAACCGAGCCGGAGTCGGAGGAGGGAGAGGGAGCTGACAGGTGGGGACGGCGCGTCGGCGAGAGAGGAAACAACGTAGGCGGAGCTGGTGCAGCTGACAAGCGGGCCAGCGGAGTCAGTGGAAAGCGGGGCGAGCTCGCCGGTTGTTGCAGGTGTGCGACTGGGCCGTTGGCGGCCCAAGCGGGAGGAAGCGCGGGCGCTGAGGAGAAAAGGGGGATCGTGCCGGCAGAGGCCCAATGCGGGAGAGGGAGTGGGAGGTAGCTGGAGCAGGCCACTGGAGGGCCGAGGCGGGAGAGAGAGGGGTGCCGAACTGGGCCTGGGTTCCAGCGGGGAGGGGAGGGAGGAAGCAGGCCTTCGGGCCGAAATGCAAGAGGGAGAGAGGGAAGAAAGGTTTTGTCTTTTTCTTTTATTTCAAAACCTTTTCAAAACATTTCCAAAACCAAATTTGAATTACTTTCAAACTTTTGATTTGAATCTTTGGGAGAAACAACAAGTTTTTGAAACTTCAAACTTTTCCAAACTTTTTGAAAACAGAAAGTCTTTATTTTCAAATCCCTTTCTAAAAAATTCATTTTCAAATTATTTGCCAATCATTTTGAATTCAACTTGAGTTTTAACCAAAACCACACATCACAAAAACTCAAATGCTCCAACATGAATGCACAAACATGTTTCTAAACCCTAAGATAAATTTTAATTTTGAGAAAAATTTTATTTACCTACATTTTATGAGCACAAAAATTCATAAATAAATAATTTTAATACTAATTCCGAAAATGCAAATTTTGGGGTGTGACACCACCGGATGTGCTTTTTCTATCTACTTTGCAACCCGCGTAATCCGAATCGGAATACCCAACGAGTTGGAAGTTAGCTCCTTTGGGATACCAAAGGCCAATGCTTGGGGTGTGCTTTAAGTACCTAAGGATTCTCTTCACCGCTATGAGATGTGATTCCCTAGGATCGGCTTGAAAACGAGCACACATGCACACACTAAACATGATGTCAGGCCTAGATGCAGTCAAATATAACAAGCTCCATGTTGAAGCGCTTGAGGAGGTCTTTTTTATACTTCTCTTGAGATATGAAAGTCCCCTCCTTCAATTGCTTGACTTGGAAGCCTAGGAAGAATGTGAGCTCGCCAATTATGGACATTTCGAACTCCTTCGACATCAAGTCACCAAATTCCTTGCAATAGGCTTCATTTGTTGACCTGAAGATATCATCAACGTAGACTTGACAAATGAAGATCTCTTCATCAAGCTTCTTGGTGAATAGTGTGGTGTCAACCTTCCCAATGGTGAAGCCCTTCTCAATGAGGAAGTCCCGGAGGCGCTCGTACCATGCTCTTGGGGCTTGCTTGAGCCCATATAGCGCCTTGGACAACCTATAAACATGATTAGGATATCTAGGGTCTTCAAACCCGGGAGGTTGATCAACATAGACTAGTTCATTTATGAAGCCATTTAAAAATGCACTTTTCACATCCATTTGATATAATTTAATGTCATGATGTGATGCATATGCAAGGAGGATGCGGATGGCTTCGAGTCTTGCAACCAGTGCAAAGGTCTCTCCAAAATCCAATCCTTCAACTTGAGAGAACCCCTTTGCAACTAGCCTTGCCTTGTTTCTAACAACCTTGCCTTGATCATCTTGCTTGTTCCTAAACACCCATTTTGTTCCAATGACTCTTGCGCCTTTGGGTCGCTCTTCAAGTGTCCAAACTTGGTTGTGGGTGAAGTTGTTTAATTCTTCATGCATAGCATTCACCCAATCCGGATCACCTAGAGCTTCATCTACAATGGTAGGCTCAACAAGAGACACAAAGGAGTGATGTTCAATAAATAAAGCAAGTTTTTTAGATCGAGTCATTACACCCCTTGTTGGACTCCCTATGATGAGATCTTGAGAATGAGCTTGTAGTAGAGGAGTAGTTCTTTGATCAACCACTTGAGGGGCAGCTTGAGGAGCATCAACATCTTGAGCTTGTATCACCATTTGTTCATGGGAGACATGAGTATCTTCAAATGGCTCTCTCCCATTTTTGTCATCATCTTGTGGTACATTGGATAAGGATGGATTGCCAATGACTTGCACATCATCATCATCATCATCTTTAGGCTTGATGGCTCCAACCGGCATGTTCTTCATTGCTTCCCTCAATGGTTCATCACCTACATTATCAAGATTTTCATGCTCTCCTTGAGAGCCATTAGATTCATCGAATTCCACATCATATGTTTCTTCTACCATCTCGGTGGCATGGTTGAATACTCGATATGCTTTGGACTTCAATGAGTAACCAACAAGAAAACCAATATCACATCGGCGTTGGAACTTCCCTAGGTGTTGGTGCTTCTTGTAGATGTAGCATTTGCACCCAAACACTCTAAAGAAAGATATATCCGGCTTCTTGTTGTTGAGTAGCTCATAGGGGGTCTTGCTAAGGAGACGATGGGGGAACAACCGATTTGATGCATAGCAAGCGGTGTTGATTGCTTCCGCCCAAAATCTTTCCAGTGTAGTGTACTCATCTAGCATTGTCCTTGCTAGGGTGATTAGTGTTCGGTTCTTCCTCTCAACTACCCCATTTTGTTGTGGTGTATAGGTTGCGGAGACTTCATGCTTGATCCCAACTTCATCACAATACTCTTCAATGTGGGTGTTGTCAAACGCCTTTCCGTTGTCACTTCTAATCTTTTTGATCTTCAAGTCGAATTCATTTTGGGCTCTCTTGGCAAACTTCTTGAATGAAGGGGTTGCTTCGGATTTGTCATGAAGAAAGAATACCCAAGTGTATCTAGAATTGTCATCAACAATCACTAGGCAATAGAGATTTCCACCCAAGCTAGCATATGTTGTTGGTCCAAATAGATCCATGTGAAGTAGCTCTAACTCTCTTGATTTTGACACAAAGGCTTTGGTTGGATGAGTATTTGCAACTTGCTTGCCGGCTTGACATTCACTACATAATTTGTCCTTCTCAAATTTGACATCCTTCAAGCCTCTAACCAAATCCTTCTTCAATAGCTTGTTGAGAGTGTTCATTCCCACATGAGCCAATCTTCTATGCCATAGCCAACCAAGTGATTGTTTAGTGAACAAACATGTCTTCAAGTTGGCATCTTCGGAGGAGAAATCTACTAGATAGAGATTGTTGTATCTAAAGCCTTTGAATATCACTTGTGTATCATCTTTCTTGGTCACAACCACTTCTTTCTCGGTGAACAAACATTGAAAGCCAAGATCACATAGTTGCCCAACGGATAGCAAGTTGAAGCTCAATGATGCAACTAGAAGCACATTGGAGATGGTATGATCATTTGATATTGTCACTTTGCCCAATCCCTTGACATTGCCCTTTGAGTTGTCACCAAATGTAATCTTTTCTTGGTCATCGACATTCTCTTCTAGTGAGGTGAACATCCGGGGATCACCGGTCATATGTTGTGTGCAACCACTATCAATCACCCAATGAGATCCACCGGTCTTGTAGTTCACCTACACACACAAGAAATCAAGCTTGACCTTTTGGGACCCAAACTTGTTGAGGTCCCTTAACCTTCTCAACTAGTGACTTTGCAACCCATATTTGCTTTGGCCTTTTCTTGTTAGGAGGCCCCATGAACATGACTTTCATCTTGCCACTAGAGTCTTGTCTAAGCATGTAGTGAGCATTGAAAGCAAAGGGCCTAGCATGCTTGGGCAAGGGTGTGGGTTTGGGCTCTTCACAATCATGAGCAAAGTGTCCTTCTTTTCCACACTCATAGCATCTCCCAATCTTCTTATTCTTTGGCTTAGCGATGCTCTTGCGTTGCTTCATCTTCTCTTCAAGGAAGCCAATGCCATTTCTATTTGTCTTCATCACGGTGTTCATGAGTTTTCTCACTTTGAAGACATTGACCCTTGGTGAATTTCTTCAATCCGGTGGTGAGGTGCTCCTTCTCTTTCTTGAGCTTGTCATTCTCTTGTTGGAGCTCTAATTGAGATGGTGTCATTTTGTAGTCCCTCTCCATCTTCAATCTCTTATTTTCTTCTTTTAGCATGTCTAGCTCAAGTGACATGCTATAATCATCATCTTGGGTCTCAACAATGACTTGCTTTGTGGTTCCAAGCTTTTCTAGATCACTCTTGAGCTTTGCATTCTCATTCTTCATCTTGATGTAGTCATCATAGTGATCGGCCACAACCACTTTCTTGCCCTTGCCACTAGCCTTTTGCTCATCATGCTCACTAACCAAGTCCTCACAAGATGTTGCTATGTCACACTTAACAACAAGGTTAGGGGCATCATGTGTCTCATGCGAAAGTATATCATAAGCAACGGTGAGGGTATCATAATCAACTTTCACTTGAGTGTATTGTTCTTCGAGCAAGGCATAACTAGTGATAAAGTCACTATGCATCTTATCAAGTTTTTCATTTTTAGCTTTGAGCTCCTTGTTAGAGGACTTGAGCTTCTTGATGGTAGATGACATAGTAGCAAGTTCATTTTTTAGCTCATCACTAGCATGTGTAGCATTGTTATATTTTTCAACAAGAGCTTCATTGTCATGAACAAGCCTTTCATTTTTAGCTCTAGTCTTTCTTATGATTTTAGAGTAGTTGTTTAGCAATGTAACAAGCTCATCATAAGTGGGTGCCTCAAATTCCCTATCACTATCACTATCACTAGAGTCATCATCGCTTTGTACCTTTCGATCACCTTTAGCCATGAGGCATAGGTGTGTAGATGATGGTGGTGATGGTGGAGGTGGTGGTGTAGAGGAGCCAATGACTAGAGCGGCCACCTTCTCCTTCTCATCATCACTATCTTCATTTGATGAGCCACCGGAGGAATCAATGTCGGTGAGCCAATCACCAACAATGTACGCTTTACCACCTTTCTTGTGATATTGCTTCTTCTTGCCATCCTTCTTCTTGCAGGGCTTCTCATTCTTCTCATCTTCACTTGATGAATCATATTTCTTGCCCTTGTTCTTGTTCTTGTAGTTGTCCTTCTTGGGCTTGGTACATTGATGAGCAAGATGGCCAAGCTCACCGCAATTGTAGCAATCCATCTCAGAGATTGACCTTCTCTTGCTACTTGTGAAGAACTTCTTATTTCTTGAGTCAAAGTTGACTCCATTCTTGTGAAGCTTCTTCAACATCTTGGTGGTCTTCCTCACCATGAGAGCGATGTTGGAATCATCCTCTTCATCACTTGAGCTCTCATGATGCATCTCAATAGCCTTCGACTTGCCCTTCTTGTCATGGCTTGCTTTGAAGGCCAAGTCTTTCTTCTTGTCGGTGGAAGAGCCACCACTTGGTGTGATGTGCATGTACATCTCATGCGCATTGATCTTTCCCAAGATTTGAGTTAGTGTAGCGGTGGAAAGATCGCCTTGATGTAGCATCGTCACAATGTGTCCATATTTGTCAATTGGGACACAAAGAATCTTCCTCGCAACATCGGATGGTTGCATTTGTGTGAGGCCAAGTCCATCGAGTTCTTCTACAAGAACATTCAAGCGTGAGTACATTTCATTTGCACTTTCATTAGCATGCATATCAAAGGAATGAAGTTTTTGCATAACTAAATGATAGCGCTCCTCACGCTCACTCTTGGTTCCCTCATGGAGAGCACAAATGTTATCCCATAGATCATGGGCATTCTTGTGGTTTCGGACGCGGTTAAACACATCCTTGCAAATGCCTCTAATTAGATTCCACCCAAAAACTTTTCACCTATCACTCGAATATTTGGACACATGCATGAAATATTAAATCTAGACTAGAAAATAACTAATTACATAGATTACGATAACTTTGCGACATGATTTTTGTAAGCCAAATTAGTCTATTATTTTACAATGTTGTGCTACAACAAAAATATGCTAATGATAGATTAATTAGTCTTAATAAATTCGTCTCACAATTTTCAAACGGAATATGTAATTATTTTCTTATTAGTCTATTTTAATTGACTAAAATAGTGCCACGACATCTCATGTGACACTCAGAAACTTTTCATCCATCAACTAAACACCCCCTTAATCAATGCATCTATGGTGGCTTCAATTGATCTACACTACATTGATGGATGGACACCGTACCACTGTGCAGGTTTATGGATCTGTAATGCATCTATGGTCAGTCTCGGTGGAAGTTTCATTGCTCAGTTTTTAACACATCCAAATTTTGGAAACAGTGCAAAAGAGTTTCATCTTCATGAAACTATCTCTACTCCCATGAAACTCTCACCATCTCTCTTTTCATTAATACAGTGTCATGTCAGCATATTTAATGTGGATGAAACTCCATGAAAATTCCATTGAGGATGAACTTAATCTACATCGGGTCATTTATTTAGCCACACCAAAATAATTGGGCATGTATATTTCTTTCCCCTAAAAATTAGATAAAGAGTTTTACTCTGATGCTTCTCTTGAAAGATATTGCACGAATTTTCAAGTACCCTGGTGATTAAATGTAGATAAAACAACCATTACGTCGAGTCGGTTTTCTAGAACTCAACAGTGATAGGTGATAAAAAGATAGAAAATATGTGTTTTTAGATTCAAAATCAAGACCTTGATGTTCTATTCCCTCAAGACTTCAACGTTCACATTCCCTGAAGCACACATACAAGTTGAGCTATATACCGGGGCAAATCTAGTGAATCTAGTGTATACCATTGGGGTCCACCGACCTAATTTTAAAAATTTTAATAAAAAATTATTGTATATAGTGCTAATACTTGTTAATGATCTCATCTATTTTTAAGTAAGGCCCCGATAATCATCTGGTCTAGATTCGCTACTGGCTATATATATGCAACACATACGACTATATAACTAACACTACTCTTTTAAATATATAATTTTGAATCTTTCGTCGAGTACATACTACAACTTTGATATTGACTTTATCTCCATTCAACATTTTTAATCATGTCAAATCTAATCTAAGAACTTATATTGAATATTTGAACTCGTAAACAATCTCAAATCAAAAAGTTATCAACTACTCTCTCCTTTCTGAAAGGATCAAGATGCCCAAGAGGGGGGGTGAATTGGGCTTTTCTAAAACTTTAGCAAGAATTAAAACCTATTAAGCCCAGTTAACCCCCTTGTGCCTAGAAGTGTGTTTCTCTCTATTCTACCACACAAAAGACCAAGTTTATGTCACTCCTACTCTAGCAAAGCAATTCAATAGTGAATGAACAACAAGAATAATGCGGAATTGAATTGCTTGAAAGTAAATGTGTAAGTAAAGCAGTAGAGATGACAAGACGATCTTTTAGCCGAGGTATCGAGGTGTCGGCACACCCCCTAGTCCTCGTTGGAGCACCCGTGCAAGGGTATCGCTCCCCCTTGATCCGTGCAAGGATCAAGTGCTCACTACGAGCTCATTCTTCGCCACTCCGGCCCGGTGAATCGCTCGCTACCGGTCACAACTTGGCTTGGGTCATCCACAATGCCTCCGAATGATCACCAAGCTCTTCGATCGCCACCAAGTCATCTAGGTGATGCCGATCACCAAGAGTAACAAGCTAGAACTCTCACTTGGCCAAGACAAGGCCAAAGAGATGGATGGATGCACACTTGCTACTCAATTCTCACTAGGAGGTGTCTAATTCTCTCAATTAGCAAATCTCTCAACCTCACTAGGGCTCTTGCACTTTCTCACACTCACAATGTGTCTCTCAGCAGATGGAAGTGGCAAGAACACTCTAATGGATGAGGAGGAGGAGTATAAATACTCCCCCAACCCGCCATCCAAAAGAGCACCAAACAGGGCTCACTGCGGGGGCATCGGACGCTCCGATGCTAGGCATCGGACGCGCCGATGACCTCGACCAATGGTTGACTGTACCCTCTTGTCAGACCTGTTAAAGGGACAGGCAGCGTCCGATGCCACCACAAACAAGGAGATTTTTTTCATCGTTATTAAGAGAGAGAGAAAGTAGACATCAAAATTTGAGGTGGTTGAAACGAATGTATCTCCCACCTGCCCCCCCCCCCCCAGTTGAGGTAATAGACTCGCTTCCTACGTCAACAAAATTTGGGAGACAAGTGACAACGGTTTTATGAGCACTTACCAATTACCATGAGTACATTCATGTATTACAAGATCTACAAAGTGATTACTCTTTGCTGGATTGTTATATTCATCTACATCTCTTTTTGGAGATGTTTGGCGTTGGTTGTTGAAAGGAGAGAGGAGGAATCTTCCTCACTGCCTATTTAGGTATTGTTGGACTAAAATGTTTGGTCCATGCTAGTGAGAGTACCTTGTGGACTTGTGGTGGCGAGATTTATTTAGACTGGAGTTATGCTACATTGCTAATACTTTTTAGGATATACCAGCTTCATGAAATCCTCACATACAATTTATTTTAAATATGTTGCAAAAACCACAAAAACGAGGACATGGTTATATTACATCCTCGGTGATGCCGGATGCCTGCAGTTTATTTGGTAGAGGATTCAGATTCAGTTAAATGACACTACAAGGAATAGTGCTTCATATTATGCTAAACCATGTGTAAATTGCTTGTTTGATGCTTTAAACGAATTCAAATCAAAAAGTTGTCAACTATAAAGTTTCATAACTTTTTGAGATCTACACTTTTTGTTTAGAAATTTTCTCCATCCGAGGTCATTTACAAAATTTGAATTTCAAATTTGAGAAATTTCAAATGTAGTTTTCATTAACAAGATGGTTTCAAATTAAAAATTTATCAACTAGAAAGTTTCATAACTTTTTGAGATTTATGACTTTCATTTTGGCTATTTTTCATCTAAGGTATTTTGAAAATTTTGAATTTCAAAAATTTAAATTTAAATGTTGTTTTGCATGACAACATGATTTCAAATTAAAAGTTGTTAACTACAAAGTTTCATAATTTTTTGATCTTTTCAACTTTCATAGATCTTTTTAAAAAAACAAGGCTCATATTGGCAAAAAAACAAGGCCCATGTTGGCAGGCCATATCAGCGCCATGCAAAAAAAATGAGCCACGTCATCGCCATGTTGGACGTTGAGCTGTGACGAAAACGAAAGTATCCGTCATAGATCTACCACTCAATTGCTAAGATATGCAAAAATAATTCGTGACGTTCAGATCGTCATATATAAATCACCTAACAAATGAAGAATATGGTTCTATGATGCTTTCTTAGAACGTCATCGAAAACTGTCATGTAAAGCACCATTTCTTGTAGTGCATCGGACACGTCCGATGTGGATTTACCCTCTCTGGAACCTCTCTGCATGGACATCGGACGCTGGCCCTCAGCGTCCGATGCCAGCGTCCGATGCAACCTTCAATTCACGCGCACGTGAACAGTGGCACGAGCGCGTCCGATGTGAACACAGCGGCACGTCCGATGCCACGCACCAGACTAAACCCTAGTCGGGGTGAGCATCGGGCGCGTCCGATGCCCACCAAGCCAGCGTCCGATGCCCATTACCAACGCAAAATCAACTCGGATCGCGACGCTGTCTTAACGACTTTTATTCCTCTCGACATAAGGCATCTCTCTGAGCTACCTAGGGCTATGAAATAACAAGTGTGCACCACACCTACCTCAACAGACTCACCTAGGTCAAGCTACTGATTCACGCTCCCCTTTATAGTACGACCAAAGGAAAAACAAAGACCTAAGACTACCTAAATGTTCTCCAACACCATATGACACTTAGCCTAGTCTACCACCGTCATCGTCGTCCGTCCTTTCAAAACCGAAACGATATCCATCGCCAGGGGACATGAACTCCATATGCTCATATCGTCACCATTACCGTGACCTAACTCAATCCTGTTTCTGCAAAACACACGTTAGTCACAGTAATCTTGTGTTTCATCCAATCACCGAAACCCACTAGGGGCCAAGATGCGTTCACTTTCCAAATTATAAGTCGCTTTGACTTTTTTGGTATGTTTATTTTATTATATATCAAGACATACATTATGGTGGGGTTTAGTCCCACATCGGGTATCGATGGTGGGGGAGCACAACATATAAGGCGTGGCAGTCCTCACATATCAGGCTAGTCTTTTGGGTTGAGTTAGGCCCAGTCCTTGATATGTTGCAGCTCTGGTGGACCTGGGCCTGTGGGGAGCGCGGGCTCATAACGAGCCGGGCCGGCTTTAAAGCCAAGCTCCAAGATCAAGAACTCGGTGGTCACCACCGGTTCCAACAATTATTGTTGGGGTTTAGTCCCACATCGTGTATCGATGGTGGGGGAGCACACCATATAAGGTGTGGCAGTCCTCACCTATAAGGCTAGTCTTTTGGGTTGAGTTAGGCCCAGTCCTTGATATGTTGCAGCTCCGGTGGACCTGGACCTGTGGGGAGCGCAGGCTCGTAACGAGCCGGGCTGGCTTTAAAGTCAAGCTCCAAGATCGAGAACTCGGTGGTCACCACAGGTTGGCCGGCTTTAAAGCCAAGCTCCAAGATCGAGAACTCGGTGGTCACCACCGGTTCCAACAAGCCAAGTGTTGGGACAGTGCCCAGACCGTAGGTGTGGCAGAACCTCCCGGTAATGTGGCCCACACGCACACGTCACCGTCTCCCTGAGCTCTAATGACTGTGCACATGTACCACATCACAGGAAAGATCTGTCGGGTGTCCCCGAGGGAACCCCGAATTATCCACGAACCACAGGACCATCATCATGAAGGTTGGAATAATTACAACATTACAACAGTTGATACAAAATACCATCGGAGTGCGGAAGCAAGATAGATAACCTTTATAAAACATGAATAAGTTACTTTTACATGAACATAACTGGTGTTGTGGAAGTAGAATAGTATTACAGAGCCACACTTAGGCGGAGTACCTAAGTTGGGGAAGAAGAACAACCAGATCACGTCAAGCCCACTGACATGATCATGATCAACATCACCTATAGAAACCTGCAACAGGGGTTAACAAACCCTGAGTACTGGGGTACTCAACAAGACTTAGCCGACTAAAGAAAAAGGGAGAAGACTCGGGAATGAGAGGCTTAGGTAGTTGTTGGAACGCACTTGCCCCACCCCCGCACTTGTGCAGGGGAAAGAGCGAAGGCGGCCAAGTGTCGGATGCAGTAGCGAAGGTAAGACGGAAGTGGAAGGTGCTCAAATTCCCAAGATGTCCTCCCTTACACTGTTCATCCCCTTGGTATTTATAGGGAATGCCAAGGGGCACGGGCCAAATTACAAAAGGGTACAGGAAAGATTCCTCGCCTCCGCGCAGGGAGGAAGGGCAAAAGCGTAAATACACAGCTGAAGCGGAAACCCTAATCGGCCACACTCCAGCGCGCCGCCACCTGGCCCTTGTTCACCTTCGGGGAGAGGTGCGGCGGTCTTGACCTTCGGCCGCGCTCGCCCTTGGGCCCGCGCCCCTCCGCCATCTGCCGGACCCCCGGCTTTACTTGCCTCCGGGGGAGAAAAACGAAGGTTTAACCTTCGGCCGTGCTCGCCGGACCTTCGGCTTCGCTTGCCTCTGGGGCAGCGCACACTTGCCGCTTGCCTGGACCTTCGCTCCAAGCGAAGGTGGTGTCGTGAGTCAGCGAAGGTTTCCTGCAGTGCGACCGTCGCCTTAGACCTGCACGGAAGTACAACAAAGCGACGAGGGTTGACCCCGCATCCGGGGGTCAGGGTAACGGTCTCCAATAGGAGAGGGACCTCGCAAGGACACCAGGCGTTGCGCGAGGGCTAATTTCGAGCACCAGTTCGAGCGGCGCTTCTGCCGAGGGTCCTTTCCCCCAACAGTAGCCCCTCGTTGTCTTGGATCTAAAAGACCGTGTTTAGGCCCAAGCAGCGCCTTTTAATGGGGACAAAAACGGGGCCCTCGGCAGCGACGCCCGCGGCTGCTTTGGGCTGGGCCGTTGTGGTGTTGTTTTATACTATTGAAGCCTGTTTCGTTTTTTGCGCCGCGTTTTTTGGTTGTCGTGCCGACTTCGTCGGGTGAGGGGCTCGTCTCCCGGCCTATAAATAGAAAGAGTGAGTGGGGAGTTTTGATTGTGCCTTCTGCTGCTATAGCCATCCCGCTGTTGCAATTTGCTTGTAGCGAAGTTTTGTTTTAGCTTGTCTGCGAGGGTTGAGACAGGCGTTCGTTGTTCGTTAGCGTTAGCAGCTGAAGAGATGGCTAGGTTGAAGCAAACTGCTCGCGCTGTTTCTCCCACAGCCGCGGATGAGGGGATTACCTTCGAGTTTGGTCTTAGCCGGGTTTGCGCAAGTGAGATTGCATCTTATGTGCGGTGGGGCTGGGTTGAGGAAGGCAAGGCGAGGGCCAGCAGTGGGGAGACCGTGCCGAAGCCGGACGCAGATGAAGTTGTGGTGTTTGAAGAGTTCTTTTCGGCTGGCCTTCGCTTCCCAGCTGACGCCTTCGTGACTTCGGTCCTGCGGAGGTTCAACCTGCGGTTTCATCAGCTTACGCCTTCTTGCTTCACAAAGATGTCGGTCTACGTCTGGGCCTGCAGGTCTCAGGGGGTTGCCCCTCATGTCGAGGGTTTTGTTCGCACTCATCGCGTTCATATGCAGCCTCGCAAGATTACGGACAGCGAGGGCAAGACCAGCCTTGGACAATTCGCGGTGTACACTTTTTGCCATCGCGCCGGCGCGGAGCTGCCGGTGCAAGCGCAGAAGAACAAGTGGACCAGCAGGTGGCAGGAGTTCTGGTTCTATTACAAACTCAGTGACAGCTCCGAGCTTTGCGGCGAGCTTCCAGTGCTTGGAGATGTAGGCGCCGAAGCTAAGATGAGCATCGAGGCCCATGCTGCTGTTGATTGCCTGAGGGTCGTTGCGCGTTCTCAGTGTGCGCGTGATTTAGTGGAGGAATATTGCTGTGCCAAGATTTGGCCTCTTGGCCGGAGGCGGACTTGGTTCACTGTGGAGAATGACCCAAGGTACGAAGGTAGGGGCTTGAAGAAACCTAGTTTGGATCTGAAGAAGGTTTGGGAAAAAACTCTTAAGAAATTTCCGAGGCGCGAGGACGGGAACGAAGCTGTTTTCAAACGAGTTCAGCAGTGGACGGACGAGCTCGTGGGGAAGCTTTCCCCACCGGAAGTGAAGGCTATCCATAGCTTGGTGGGCGGCAAAGGTCGAGTGAACAGAATGTTTGACATTCTTGGTATTCGGTACGCCGACTGGCCCGCTCCTTCGAGCGACGACGCGCCGAAGAAGAGGAAGCGTAAGGCTTCGGGAGGAAAAGAGATCGTCTCTCGGCCGAAGAGAGGCCGTGGTCGAGGCCGTGGCGGAGCTGGTGGCCGAGCGAAGGTGCTTGCGATGAAGGTCGCTGCTGGCTCTGTTGCTGCAGGCACTTCTTCCTTGGCCGTAGCTCCGAGCGGCCGGGGTGCCGGTTCAGTCGGGGGACGCGTGCCTCGCGTTGGAGGGATCGGTGCTTTAGTCCAGACTTCGGGCGACGAGGATGAATCTGATGATGATGTGGAGGAGAAGGACGCAAAGGAGGGGGAGACGGACGAGGGTTCGTCTGATGAAGGCAGCGAGGGTTCTATTGAAGGGCATGACACGGATGAGGAGGTGTCTATTGGAGGCGGAGCCTCGCCGAGTGTTGGTGCGATGGTTACCCAGGGCGCAGTTGAGATTGCACAAGATATTGAGCCAGGTAGCCCTCGACGAGGTGCAGTTCCCAGCTTCGCGGGCTCGCACCTTTGGGTGGAGGGGTTTGAGTTCGATGGGGAACTTGACTCTGCGCGATCCCGGGGAAAAAGGCCGTTTGGCGAGGCTAGCCGGTCGAGCCTCCCGGAATATGCTAAGAAGCTTGGGATTTCTGATCCGGCGACTGCACTGTTCACCAGTCCGGACCTTCGGGATTGCCACTTGCAGTGTAGCCCGGAGGAAAGGCGTTTCCTAGGCCGGATCTTCGGCCGCATTTGTGTGCCGGAGGCGGAGGTTCTTCTTGCAGATCAAGCGGTTGGCGACACCTTTGATGACGTTGACGTCAAGTTGGCGGAGCTGATGCTCTTGAACCGCTCGGCGAGGCGGAAGGTTAGCTCCGACATGGAGTTTATGAGGAACCATATTACTGAACTTGAGAAAGAGAATAGCAAACTGGCGCGGAGCCTAGAGAACAAAGAAAATGAAATGAGGATTGCTTCGGAGAAGGCCGCGAAGGCTCGAGAGGAGGCTAATTTCCTTACGAAGGGGCTACTGTTGGGGGAAAGGACCCTCGGCAGAAGCGCCGCTCGAACTGGTGCTCGAAATTAGCCCTCGCGCAACGCCTGGTGTCCTTGCGAGGTCCCTCTCCTATTGGAGACCGTTACCCTGACCCCCGGATGCGGGGTCAACCCTCGTCGCTTTGTTGTACTTCCGTGCAGGTCTAAGGCGACGGTCGCACTGCAGGAAACCTTCGCTGACTCACGACACCACCTTCGCTTGGAGCGAAGGTCCAGGCAAGCGGCAAGTGTGCGCTGCCCCAGAGGCAAGCGAAGCCGAAGGTCCGGCGAGCACGGCCGAAGGTTAAACCTTCGTTTTTCTCCCCCGGAGGCAAGTAAAGCCGGGGGTCCGGCAGATGGCGGAGGGGCGCGGGCCCAAGGGCGAGCACGGCCGAAGGTCAAGACCGCCGCACCTCTCCCCGAAGGTGAACAAGGGCCAGGTGGCGGCGCGCTGGAGTGTGGCCGATTAGGGTTTCCGCTTCAGCTGTGTATTTACGCTTTTGCCCTTCCTCCCTGCGCGGAGGCGAGGAATCTTTCCTGTACCCTTTTGTAATTTGGCCCGTGCCCCTTGGCATTCCCTATAAATACCAAGGGGATGAACAGTGTAAGGGAGGACATCTTGGGAATTTGAGCACCTTCCACTTCCGTCTTACCTTCGCTACTGCATCCGACACTTGGCCGCCTTCGCTCTTTCCCCTGCACAAGTGCGGGGGTGGGGCAAGTGCGTTCCAACAGTTTGGCGCCGACCGTGGGGAACGAAGTCTGAAATGGCGGGAAACAGGAGAGCACTTTCGACGAGGGACCAGCGCGTTGCTAGAGAGGCGGCGGCGGTGGTCCCGCCTGCTGAGGAAATTGCACAGCCCTCGGGAGGAGAGAATGTCACCCCGGAACCCCAATCCCTGGGCCCCCAGGCCCGAGTGGCGACGCAGCCACACCCGCACACTTCGGGAGAAGGAGAGGGAGAAGAAGAAGAGGTGGGCCTCGAGGCCCTTGAAAGGCTCGAGGCTGAGCTGCAAGAGAAGAAGAGGCGCCTGGAACAGCTTGAGAGACATAACCGACTGCGCTCGATCAGACAGAGGGCAGACGAGGCCAGGGAGCAGCTTCGCCGTATGGAGGAATCCCTCGCTGCGGCAGAAGCCGAAGCCGAAGGCTGGGATAATGAGGAGATACCCCCGTTGCGAGAGGGGAATGAGGAGCCGAATCAAGATAACCTTCGTCACCATCCACCACCCCCACCACCACCAGTACACCCAGAGCCATACCCTGTGAGACACCCAAACTTCCGCCAACTCTACCCAGATGAGAGAGAACAAAACCTTCGCATTCAGCGAAGGCATCAGCAACACCAAATGCCGTACGATCCAAAGTCACCACTCTCCCAAATACTCCAAACCCAGCCCTGGCCACCATGCTATAATCCACAAAACCTACCCCGCTATGATGGATTTTCCGACCCTCGCCAGTTCATCATGAGCTATGAAGCAGCGGTTGCCGCAGCAGGCGGTGACGAATCAACAATGGCAAAATCCTTTGTCATCATTCTGCGAGACATCGCACAAACATGGTACAGCAACCTTCGCCCCGGAACTGTGGATTCCTGGGCCTCCCTCAGAGACAAGCTGTGTACAAATTTCAAGGGCATCACTCCAGCCCCGTCAAACCCCATCGAGCTATTCAATTGCAAGCAAGAAGAACGCGAGCCGCTCCAAGATTACTGGCGAAGGTTCATTCAAATCAGAGCAAGGACCCCTGGGATATCTGACGAGGCTGTCATCCTCGCTGCAGTCAGTGGCCTGCGCCCAGGACCATGCTCCTCAAAATTTGCCAGAAAACCGGCAAACTCAATCGAAGAGTTGCATGAAACAATGGAAAGATACTGTAGAGCTGATATGGATTTCAGAGCGAAGTCCGATGCTCGGAGGTCTCAGCAGAGGCCACAGCCGAGGCCTCAACCGAGAGAAAGCAACCTTCGCCAAGAGCAAAGCAACGTCGGGGCAATCAACAAAGCAACAAATTATGAACATCAAACACGGGACGCTCAACACCCGAACAGCCAAGCCCCGCAGGTTTTGCCACCTCCGCCGAACCAGCGGTACCAGCAGCGAGATCCTGCCAAAATGTATTGTCACTTCTGTGGAATGGGAAAGGGGCACACAACAAAGCAATGCGAATGCTTCGCCAAGGGAAAGGAATACCAGGAATCCAGGAAACCTGCTCCGTCAGACTCCCGAACCATAAACCACACAAGAAAACCAAGCTTCCACCCACCAAATCCAACATACCACTATACCCCCATAAACTACGGCCTACCTTCGCAACAACCCTCCTACACTCACCACCCAATCTACAACCAAACCCATTATCAGCCAACAACCACCCCACAACGCCAAAACCCACCTTACACAGTCACATACCCAGCTACCCCCCAAAACCAAATTCCAACAAACCACCAAGCCACCAGCGCTCTGCCACCACCACCGCCAATCCCCGCGTTACCAGCACCACAACCTGTGAAAGCCGAAGCCCCGAGCCAAACGACCATCAACAATCCAACATCGACCTTCGGTGTGATTCTAGCTATCACCGGAGGTTCAAATGAAGACCATGGTAACAAACGGCAGAGGAAGGAACATGCCAGACGCGTTCACCACGTGGTCGTAGAAGGACCACATAAATTCGGTCGATGGTCTCACATCCCCATAACCTTCGATTCCAGTGACATGAAGCTAAGAGATTACCCTCACACAGATGCCATGGTGATCGAAACCAACCTCGCTGGGTGGACTGTCACCAAAATACTGGTCGATACAGGAAGCTCCGCTGACATCTTGTTCGCTTCAACCTTCGACAGCATGAAGCTTGACAGAAATCTTCTGCAACCGGCCGACAACCCCCTATACGGTTTCGGTGGTCAACAAGTGAGAGCCGTCGGGAAAATTTCTCTGCCCGTGACCTTCGGCGACCAAATCAACTGCAGGACGGAACATATAACATTTGATGTCGTCGACATGTTCTACCCATACAATGCCATTTTTGGCCGAGGGGTCACAAACGCGTTCAATGCGGTCATCCATCCCGCCTACCTATGCATGAAACTTCCCGCTCCGAAGGGTGTGGTCGCGGTATTTGGGGACCAGGACATTGCAAGGACAGCTGAAGGGAACGTAGCCCCGGGGCAGCGTAATGTACACAATTTGTCCAAACCTCAAACCCCCGGTATCAGCGTCGAGGGCGAGGTCCGCAATGACAGAGTGAAGGCGGCGCCAAAGGACGAAACCAAACAAGTCCAACTCTTCGAGGGTAATGCCGAAAGAAAGGTGCTTATTTCAGCCAATCTAGGCCCTCAATCAGAAGGCAGCCTCGTCACCTTCCTCAGAGAAAATTCCGACACCTTCGCTTGGTCCGCAGAAGACCTAAAAGGAGTCAACAGATCAATGATCGAGCATAGCCTGAACATCAAAACAGGCTATCGCCCAATCAAACAAAAGCTTCGCAAGATGTCAGAAGAAAGAAAGGAGGCAGCGAAGGATGAGGTAAAAAGGCTTCTGGACGCAGGCGTCATTCGCCCAGTCAAATACCCAACTTGGCTCTCAAATGTGGTCCTAGTCCAAAAGAAGAATAAAAAATGGCGAATGTGCGTCGATTTCACTTGCTTGAACAAAGCCTGTCCGAAAGATGATTTCCCCCTCCCAAACATAAGCACCCTGGTCGACAGAGCGGCAGGTTGCCAAATGCTATCCCTCCTTGATTGCTTCTCAGGCTATCACCAAATCTGGATGAATGAAGAAGACGAAGATAAAACAAGCTTTATCACACCCTCGGGCACCTTTTGCTTTCGAAGGATGGCAGAAGGTTTGAAAAATGCAGGCTCAACCTTCGCTCGCATGACCTCCGAAGTTTTCAAGGATGAGCATGCTGTCTCCGCCTATGTCGACGACCTAGTCGTTCAGAGCGAACTAAAAGAGAACCATATACCAGACTTATCGAGGGTATTCAGCAACCTCCGGTCCGCCGGACTGAAACTAAACCCAGAAAAATGTGTTTTCGGGGTAAGCGAAGGTAAATTGCTAGGTTGCATCGTCTCAGCCAGAGGAATCGAAGCCAACCCTGAGAAGATTGATGCCATCATGAACATGGAACCTCCGACGACCAAGAAAACAGCTCAGCGTCTGACCGGTCGTTTGGCAGCACTTAGCAGATTCATCTCAAGATCCGCAGAGCGAGGGTTACCATTTTTCGAAACACTTAGAAGCAACGCTCCATTCAACTGGGGTCCCTAGCAGCAAAAGGCCTTCGAGGAGTTGAAAAAGTATCTGACCAGCTTGACTGCCCTAACCAGCCCAAGCAAGGGAGACTTATTGTTACTCTACGTCGCAGCTTCGCCACACGCTGCAAGCGCAGTCCTCATCAAGGAGCTCCACGAAAGCAACAAAACCAGACAAGCCCCAATCTACTATGTTTCAGAAACCCTCGAAGGCCCAAAGAGAAATTATTCGGAGCTTGAGAAAATAGCATACGCCGTCGTCATGGCATCAAGAAAGCTAAAGCACTATTTCCAGGCGCACGAGATACATGTACCTTCGACGTACCCTCTCGAGAACATTTTCAAAAACAACGAAGCCGTTGGAAGAATAGCAAAATGGGCAGTCGAGCTTAATAGTTATGCTGTAACCTTCGTTGGCAGAACAGCGATCAAATCGCAGGTGCTGGCTGATTTCATAGCAGAATGGACACCCGACCCTCGCCCCGGTGAGCTGCAGCAGGACCAGTTTTGGATCGTTTACGTCGACGGGGCCTGGGGCGCAACTGGAGCCGGTGCCTCGGCCATTCTAATCTCGCCTTCCGGGCCGAAGCTGAGATACGCACGAAGGCTGGACTTCAAGTGCACAAACAACTCCGCTGAATATGAGGCTGTGATTCTGGCACTTTCAAGGTTGCGATCGTTATCAGTCCGAAGGGCACTCATCAACACAGACTCTCAAGTCATTGCGGGGCACATTGAAAAGAACTACAAAGCAAAAGATCCAGAGCTTCAAAAGTATTTTCAATATGTACGAAGGTTAGAATCTTTCTTCCTCGGCATAACAGTAAAAGCAATATCGAGGACTGAAAACAGCGAAGCAGATTGTTTAGCCAAAGCAGCAGCGCAGCAGCTACAGCTCCCTCCGGACGTGTTCTACGAGGCTTCCACTCGGTCAGCCTTCGAAGCTTCCGAAATCAGCATCAAGCTGATCAACACAATTCAATGCGAGGATTGGAGAGCACCTATCATGGCCTACATCAAAGGACTCCATGAACCCAGCTCCAAAGAAGAAGAGAACAGACTAAAGCAAAGAGTGCGAGGGTACAAGATTGTGGATAACACCTTGTTCAAAGCTTCGGTAACCTCACCTTGGCTCAAGTGCGTGTCACAGTCCGAAGGTAACGACATTCTCAAACTCATCCACGAAGGTATATGTGGTTCACACAATGGCCCGAGGGCACTAGTAGGAAAGGCTTTCCGGCAAGGTTTCTACTGGCCAACTGCGCTGAGAGACGCTGAAACCATCGTCAAGAAGTGCGAAGGTTGTCAACTGACAGCAAAAAACCAAAACACCCCAGGGGCTCCCACAACCCTCATATGCCCAACCTGGCCTCTACAAAGGTGGGCAATGGATCTCGTGGGCCCACTACCGACGGCTCCGGGGAACCTTCGCTATGCGGTGGTAGCCGTGGAATATTTCACCAGACCGAAACAAGACCGCTGTCCTCCATAACCTCCCTCGCAGTAAAAAGGTTTTTCTGGCAGCAGATAGTTTGTCGCTTCGGAGTCCCCCAACATCTAACCGTCGACAACGGCACCCAGTTTGACAGCGAGGTTTTCAAAGAGTTCTGTGCACAAATCGGAACAATTCTATGCTTCGCCTCAGTCCGACACCCGCAGTCCAACGGTCTAGTCGAAAGAGCCAACGCAACAATCTTCCAATCCATATCCAAAAAATTGCAAGGCAGACCCAAAGGCAAATGGGCAGACGAGCTAACTGCAGTCACCTGGTCTCACAATACCTCCGAATGCAGAGCAACCAAATTCACACCCTTCAAACTTTTGTTCGGCGAAGAAGCCGTGCTACCAGAGGAGCTAAAATACGTTTCACCAAGAAAAACCCTCGCAAGTGATGAAACAGCCAAGCTAACTGACAAAGACTTGCTAGAAGAAACAAGATGCAGCGCAGTTCACAACCTTCGCAAGTATCAGGAAGAGACCAAAAAATGGAGAGATAAAAAGGTCAGAATCAAAAACCTGCAGAAGGGTGACCTCGTCCTCATCCGTAAACAAAACGCCAGCATGGCTGGAAAGTTCCAGCCTAAGTGGACAGGCCCGTTCCTGATCGCAGAATGCAATCGCCCAGGCTCTTTCCACCTCTCCGACAGCGAAGGTAATATCCTACCACACACCTGGAACATCGACGACCTTCGCAAATTCTACCCATAGCGGAGCCTTAGCGAGCCCTCGCGTTATGTAATCTTTGTCACTTTCTATGTTATCTACCCTCATGTACTTAACAAAAACAGGAGCTGCACTCTTTTTCCTTACGAAGGGGCGTAAGGTTTTTTAATGAGGCAGTATCCAAAGCATTAATACAGGCTGGAACCCCCAAAAAAGCAAAATCTCCAACCTTCTACTCCCAAGCATCGAAAAAGCGGATCTCTTTCAAAGAGCGCTACATTCGATGAAAACCTGCTAAGATTGCTTCGAAAAACATTCCTTTTCTTTTCAAAGCAAACTTCACCTCCGCCTAAGATAAGGGGAGGAAAGTCGAGCACCCTGGC
Source organism: Coix lacryma-jobi var. lacryma-jobi (assembly GCA_009763385.1). Taxonomy (NCBI): domain Eukaryota; kingdom Viridiplantae; phylum Streptophyta; class Magnoliopsida; order Poales; family Poaceae; genus Coix; species Coix lacryma-jobi. The sequence goes on from CM019827.1 coordinate 33,111,598, forward strand.
ACAAACGACAGGGGCTCGCAAAAAGCAAACTCACCTCCGCCTAAGATAAGGGGAGGAAAGTCGAGCACCCTGGCACAAACGACAGGGGCTCGCAAAAAAGCAAACTCACCTCCGCCTAAGATAAGGGGAGGAAAGTCGAGCACCCTGGCACAAACGACAGGGGCTCGCAAAAAGCAAACTCACCTCCGCCTAAGATAAGGGGAGGAAAGTCAAGCACCCTGGCACAAACGACAGGGGCTCGCAAAAAAGCAAACTCACCTCCGCCTAAGATAAGGGGAGGAAAGTCGAGCACCCTGGCACAAACGACAGGGGCTCGCAAAAAGCAAACTCACCTCCGCCTAAGATAAGGGGAGGAAAGTCGAGCACCCTGGCACAAACGACAGGGGCTCGCAAAAGAAGCAAACTTCACCTCCGCCAGAAATAAGGGAAGGCGCGAAGTCCAAAAGTCGAGCATTCTCGCACAAGCAAGCCAGGCCTCGGGCGGGCGCGTATTAACCGTCCCGCCCGAGCCCTCCAAGCCAGGCCTCGGGCGGGCCCACATTCTCCGTCTCACCCGAGCCCTCCAGGCCAGGCCTCGGGCGGGCCCACATTCTCCGTCTCGCCCGAGCCCTCCAGGCCAGGCCTCGGGCGGGCCCACATTCTCCGTCTCGCCCGAGCCCTCCAAGCCAGGCCTCGGGCGGGCCCACATTCTCCGTCTCGCCCGAGCCCTCCAAGCCAGGCCTCGGGCGGGCCCACATTCTCCGTCTCGCCCGAGCCCTCCAAGCCAGGCCTCGGGCGGGCCCACATTCTCCGTCTCGCCCGAGCCATCCAAGCCAGGCCTCGGGCGGGCCCACATTCTCCGTCTCGCCCGAGCCCTCCAAGCCAGGCCTCGGGCGGGCCCACATTCTCCGTCTCGCCTTCTCCCGCCTCGCCCGACCAATGTGGCACCCTCGTCCAGCAGAGTCTCGGCATAGCAACTGTCACACCGTTTTGCAAACCGCAAAATCCAAACCATCGACCTTCGTAACACCCTCGAAATAGTGACTATAGACAAACGGGTCACTGTCCTCTCCAAATCAACATGTTAAAAAGCAGTGCGCGAGCCTCGCTAAAAGAAAAAGGGGGCGTCGCTGTTTTTTCAAAACAAGCTCAAACGAGCAAGTGCACGAGCAAGTGCGCGAGCCTCGCTAAAAGAAAAAGGGGGCGTCGCTGTTTTTTCAAAACAAGCTCAAACGAGCAAGTGCACGAGCAAGTGCGCGAGCCTCGCTAAAAGAAAAAGGGGGCGTCGCTGTTCTTTCAAAACAAGCTCACACGAGCAAGTGCGCGAGCCTCGCTAAAAGAAAATAGGGGGCGTCGCTGTTTTTTCAAAACAAGCTCACACGAGCAAGTGCGCGAGCCTCGCTAAAAGAAAAAGGGGGCGTCACTGTTTTTTCAAAACAAGCTTACACGAGCAAGTGCGCGAGCCTCGCTAAAAGAAAAAGGGGGCGTCGCTGTTTTTTCCAAACGAGCAAGTGCACGAGCAAGCGCGCGAGCCTCGCCAAAAATAAAGCAGGGCGTCGCTGTTAAAACAACATAAGAAACGTCAAAATAGCACAGCAAACATGGCACACAACCCATACGCTTTTCTCATACCGTTACAAAATAACGTTACAACAACGAACATATCCCAAAATAAAAAATCTTTACAAGGAACCACCGCTCCCCTCAATCAACACCAAATCATCGAAACCTTCGGCCTCCACCTCAACCCCCCCTCCACTGGAACCAGGGGTCCCCACAACAAAGGAGCTGCAGGAACAATTGGCAGCTCCCCGGGTAAAACCCTCGCCCTATACATGTACCTATGCCTCGTCTCATTAACTTCCGAAGGTTCTTCCTTCGGGATCACAAGCGCCCCATCCGAACCAACTTCAAGCTCTCTTTGCCCGAACAAATTTTCCAAAGCTGCGTTCTCGTCAATATCATCATCACCGCCAGCTTGCGAGGTCGAAGAAGATCCAAACAAATAACGATCGGCTTGGCGGTCTGTATAGTCTGTTTCGCGCCAAAATCGACTCGATCTACTATTTTTTAAATCATACCTCCGCACCTTCGACCACCAAAAACGTTCAAAGGAAAGCGAAGGATATTTAAACCTAGCGCGAGCCCACGATTCACCAGTTATAAAAACATCTTGGTAGTTCAACATCAGCGGAGTCACGTCAAATACGTCTAGCACGGTTCCGTCAGGAACCTGCATGTTGCACAAAAATACGAGATGTCTCAGCCTCGTCAAGTCTTTACAAACAACCACAGTATCTACAAAAGGCCTCCCTCGCCCCAACAAACCCAGGCATCACACCTGCCCAGCTTCCCCTCGGTTGATATCCAAACCCTCGCCAGCGGCGACAGTCGAGGTCCCAGCTGACGCCTCCTCCGCCGTGGATTCCTCCGCAGCAGCCTCGACATTTGTCGTAGTCTCCTCTTCCATCGCCGTCGCCCGCGCAGCATCTCCTTCAACGATCGGCACGCCCCCGGTCAACGCCTCGATCTCGGCGAGCGTAACCCCCGCACACCTTGGCTCAGGGGCGGCTTCGGAGTCACCCCTTGCTGCAACTTCCGTAGGCGGCGAGGGCATTGCATCTCGTCGAGCCTATAAGCAAAACAAAAGACAAACCTCGCCAAAATCAACAAACAACCCCTCTAAAACAAAAGCAACAAAAATCAAAAAACTTAAAAAAAAATGCGAACCTGGCGCGTAGCCTCGGCAGCTTCTTCGAAGGCGAGAGCTCGGCCACCTCCGGAGATCCAAAACTTGCGAAGCAAACGCATCGCCAGTTCCGAACTTCTGCGTCATCAACCTTCATCTGATGAACCTCTTCAACCGACGGAAAGACATGGCTCGGCCTTTTGACCTTGCGAAGATGATCACAATCCGCCAGTCGAAGCGTGCTCGCCATTGCCAAGGCCCCGGCGTAGCCACCAAAATCGGCTGCGTTGGAAACTAGCGAGCTAAACACATCAAGCTCGTTGCCCAGCCAGCCCTCGAAGGCCTCTGCATCAGCTGCAGGCAATGGCTCTCCGGCTGAGCCCCCAGCCTCGGTCAGACAACAATCAAGTTTACGTTTGACGTTCTCCATGCTCGTTCGCCAAGATTTCTTCAAATCAACTAGCCGACCCGATGCCTCAGCCAAAGCCTTGTCTTTCTCCTTTCCCGCGGCAATCAGATCAGCATTACGCTTCGCCAGCTCAACCGCCTCCTCTCGAGCCTTCGCGGCCTTCTCCGAAGCAATCCTCATTTCATTTTCTTTGTTCTCTAGGCTCCGCGCCAGTTTGCTATTCTCTTTCTCAAGTTCAGTAATATGGTTCCTCATAAACTCCATGTCGGAGCTAACCTTCCGCCTCGCCGAGCGGTTCAAGAGCATCAGCTCCGCCAACTTGACGTCAACGTCATCAAAGGTGTCGCCAACCGCTTGATCTGCAAGAAGAACCTCCGCCTCCGGCACACAAATGCGGCCGAAGATCCGGCCTAGGAAACGCCTTTCCTCCGGGCTACACTGCAAGTGGCAATCCCGAAGGTCCGGACTGGTGAACAGTGCAGTCGCCGGATCAGAAATCCCAAGCTTCTTAGCATATTCCGGGAGGCTCGACCGGCTAGCCTCGCCAAACGGCCTTTTTCCCCGGGATCGCGCAGAGTCAAGTTCCCCATCGAACTCAAACCCCTCCACCCAAAGGTGCGAGCCCGCGAAGCTGGGAACTGCACCTCGTCGAGGGCTACCTGGCTCAATATCTTGTGCAATCTCAACTGCGCCCTGGGTAACCATCGCACCAACACTCGGCGAGGCTCCGCCTCCAATAGACACCTCCTCATCCGTGTCATGCCCTTCAATAGAACCCTCGCTGCCTTCATCAGACGAACCCTCGTCCGTCTCCCCCTCCTTTGCGTCCTTCTCCTCCACATCATCATCAGATTCATCCTCGTCGCCCGAAGTCTGGACTAAAGCACCGATCCCTCCAACGCGAGGCACGCGTCCCCCGACTGAACCGGCACCCCGGCCGCTCGGAGCTACGGCCAAGGAAGAAGTGCCTGCAGCAACAGAGCCAGCAGCGACCTTCATCGCAAGCACCTTCGCTCGGCCACCAGCTCCGCCACGGCCTCGACCACGGCCTCTCTTCGGCCGAGAGACGATCTCTTTTCCTCCCGAAGCCTTACGCTTCCTCTTCTTCGGCGCGTCGTCGCTCGAAGGAGCGGGCCAGTCGGCGTACCGAATACCAAGAATGTCAAACATTCTGTTCACTCGACCTTCACCGCCCACCAAGCTATGGATAGCCTTCACTTCCAGTGGGGAAAGCTTCCCCACGAGCTCGTCTGTCCACTGCTGAACTTGTTTGAAAACAGCTTCGTTCCCGTCCTCGCGCCTCGCGCTTCGTTCCCCACGAACAACGAACGCCTGTCTCAACCCTCGCAGACAAGCTAAAATAAACCTTCGCTACAAGCAAATTGCAACAGCAGGATGGCTATAGCAGCAGAAGGCACAATCAAAACTCCCCACTCACTCTTTCTATTTATAGGCCGGGAGACGAGCCCCTCACCCGACGAAGTCGGCACGACAACCAAAAAACGCGGCGCAAAAAACGAAACAGGCTTCAATAGTATAAAACAACACCACAACGGCCCAGCCCAAAGCAGCCGCGGGCGTCGCTGCCGAGGGCCCTGTTTTTGTCCCCATTAAAAGGCGCTGCTTGGGCCTAAACACGGTCTTTTAGATCCAAGACAACGAGGGGCTACTGTTGGGGGAAAGGACCCTCGGCAGAAGCGCCGCTTGAACTGGTGCTCGAAATTAGCCCTCGCGCAACGCCTGGTGTCCTTGCGAGGTCCCTCTCCTATTGGAGACCGTTACCCTGACCCCCGGATGCGGGGTCAGCCCTCGTCGCTTTGTTGTACTTCCGTGCAGGTCTAACCCAAGAGTACAGGTTCTGTCGGTTTTTCAACCCTGTCCCGGTCGGTGTCAACTGTTGAGTCCCGGACTACAACATGACGGCACCGTACGCTCGGACAACCTCTCCTCGCTGTTGACTAGGTACGGATCAGATACTTAGCCAACAGGCAGGGAGTAAAGCCAAATTCCCATAAAAATTCTTTAAGTGATCACACTTTTGAAATTGGCATTTTTATTGCAAATCTATTGTATAGCATCACTAAGCATTTTGCAAATAGTTTTTAAAACAGGGCAGGTGGATCTTCTGGTGGAGGTAAACAATGCAGGTAATAGGTTATCACACAACTCCTATAACCTAATGCAGTAGTTTAACTCAAAAGCATTTTAAGAAAACTTTTGTAAAAGCGAGGTAGGGTTAAAATGCACCGGGGCTTGCCTTGAAGAGCAAAAAGGACAGGCTCGGGGTCGGCAGTGCAGGTGTCGGAGCTCGGGGTCGCTTCAGGGGTAGGTTCGTCAGCGGCTGCCTCAACTTTGACGCCTTCTCCTTCGGTCATTATACGGATGCAATGATGTATGCTTATGAGGATGCTGACATGAACAATACAGCACAAGACAAAACCACTGATTCTAGAGTGCAACTTTCTATCGTGTAACTAACTTCTAGAATAGACACAAAGTTACTTATCTTGGTCTCTAAGCAAAATTAATCAACCTATTAAGTATCATTTATCCGACCTAAACACAAAACAAGCATGGCATCACAAACATCATAGACCAAAGGGGTGGGGGTCTATGAACAGCAAACAATCTCAAAAGTCACATGACAGGGCATACAACATGAACTCTACTTGATTTTCTATTTTTCCTAATTATATAAAAAGGTCATTTTATGCAGTTGCTCTAAAATTTACCCAATTAATCTCATAGGTTCATTATGGTATAAATAGATGTCAAAACATATTTCATAAATTTTGGAGATCATTAAGGTGCTTAACAAAAATCAAACATTTAATTAACAAAAGGTACTATTTAACAATTTAAATAAAAACCCAAAAATCAACTTGCTCCACAAGGCCTCAAAATTTCACCAGAGACTAAACATGACATAACTAGCACATAAAAGTTTATCTCATGATTTTTGGAGCTACACATGATTTTCTAAAAAATCTAAAACCATTCATTTCTTAATTAAAAGGGAGATTTTTCATTTTCAAATTCTTGCAGAAAAGTCAAGTTTTATATTTTTATAAAATACTTCAAGGTATAAAGAGTCTACCATCAAATTTTCAGAATTTTTGGAGCAACACAGCAAATCACACAAAAAGATGAAAAAGGAACACTATTCACATCTTTCAGAAAAAAGAAAAGAGCACTGTGCTCCTTCTTCGCAAGGCTCGGGCGAAAAGGTGAATGCGTGTTTGCTCGAGGCTCGAGGCCTGGCTCGATGCTCGGGCGAAACGGAAAACGATCGCTTCGTCCGAGGCCTGGCTGGGAGGCTCGGGCGAGACGGAAACAATCGTCCGTCCGAGGCCTGGCTAGGAGGTTCGGGCGAGACGGAAACGCGGGGTCGTTCGAGGCTTGGCTCGGCCGAAGCGGAGGGTGCACGCTTGCTCGAGGCTAGGCTCGGCGAAGTGGTGAGGGTGTGTGTCTACTCGAGACCTGGCTCGAGCTAGACAGTGTGTGAGTGTGTCCGCTCGAGGCCTGGCTCGAGCGAGATGGGAAACGTGTGCTCGAGGCCTGGCTCGAGCTAACGGTGAACGTGCATCCGCTCGAGGCCTGGCTCGAGCTTTACGCCGTGAAAGCAGAGACCAGGGGGCTTTGAGTGCTTACCACGGGTCGGAGGCAGGGCTCGGCGGGGCGGAACAAGGGTCGAAGGAGTGAGCTCGACGTTGGCGGTGCTTCGGCGGAGCTCTCTCGGCGGCGAGCGGCGTACCGGCGGGTCTGTCCACCAAAAGAGATCACCGAGGTGCGGTTAGGAGCGCGCGGAGGTGAGGAAGGGAGGGCAGGGGTCAGAGGGACGGGAGGAACACTCACGGCGGCGAATTTCTCTCCTTACCGAGGCGAGGCCGTTCGCCGGAGTTGAGGAAGAACCGTTCGCGCCGGCGAAAGGAGGGGCGGAGGGGTGAAATTGGTTGCTCGGGAAGGTGGAGCGGCTCAAGGCGAAGGCAACGGCGGGCTCGACGGGCGCTGGGGAGGTCTGGTGACTCGGGGCGCCGTGGTGGCGGCAATGGCGGAACTCGGCGGCTCCTTATAGCCGCGGGCGGAGCTGGGGAGGGGTCCGGGCGAGGGGTGAGAGCGCTCGCGCGACATTAAAGGAGGTAGGGAGCAGGGTAGGGCGGCTCGGCATGGGCGGGACTTCGCGCGCGGCGCGGTGGCTTGCCGGCGGCCGTAGGGGAAAGAGGAGGGTAGGGTAGGGGATGGGCGAGGCGGCGGTAGGTTGGGGCCGAGAGGAAAAACGAGCGCCAGCGCTTGGCCGCGCGCGGCACGGGCGCGGGTCAGCCGGGCTCGGCATGGGCGGCGAGGCTCGCGCGCGGCGCGGCGGCCTTGCCGGTGGCCGGGGCCCCCTGGCTTTAAAGCTCGTGCACAGTGACGACATTTAAAGCAAAACTTCCCCTTTCTGAACTTTTAAATTACTCCCAAAACTTGAACTGCACAAAGAAAACTCAAAACACCAAAGTTGCTTAAAATTTTGAGATCTACAACTTTGCCAACATAAACTTTTTCTGAAACTCAAAAGTTTTTGAGATAATTTTGAAAACCGAAAAAGGGACAAAATTGCAGTTTGAAAGAATTTGAAATTACTTCTGATTTTGAATTGAAACTTGAAAATCTGTAAACACCAAAGTTGTTTCTCTTGACAAGATCTACAACTTTGCTAAAAGGACCAACTTCAAATTTTGAGTAGTTTTTAAATTAATAAAAGAGGGGTAAAAACCAGGGTTTGAAAATCAGGGTTTTTCAAAAGGAATTTAAATTCTATTTCTGATTTTTAACTTTGATCAACACAACAAGGCATCTAGACACTCAACGGAACAAGATTTACACAAGGCTAGACACAGAGGTGAAATTACCATTTTGCCCTTATGGGAAGATTTGGGCCTTTAGGGTTTTTTTTTTGAAAAAGAGATTCAATGCACAAGCCACCTCAGAAAAGATAAAAGCAGAACAAGTTTTTAGGCAAACATCAATGCATGGCAAGAATGATTAATGACTAAAGATGATGACATGTCAGGTTAATTACATATTAAACACCGGAGATGTTACAGCCTTCCCCCCTAAAAGAAATCTCGCCCCGAGATTTAAGAAGCACTTAAAGGTCTGGGGTTGAGTAATGGAAAAGGAAATGCGTCACACTTGTTTACTCACAAGGAGTTCACAAGGCAACTGGGTTGGATTCAGGATTACAACCGGGATCAGAACACGGTTGCAAGTAGCAGGGTAGAAGATATCTGGGTGGAACAAGAAAGATTATCAAGAATCCAGAGAGAGCGTACATTAGCTGTGGGCCATAATGGATCATAACTGTAGACCTCGATACCTGCGCGCACCCAGCGGAAACTAATGTGATCCGGCCACACGAGATTCCTGGGTTCCGACGCGGCACCGTGGTCACCAATCATGGCACCATAATAGAGCACAACTTCTATATCTCTCATCTTAATAAGAAGGAAATTATAACCAAAAGCAAGGGTTGGTTATAACTACAAGGGGAGTGGCTTTGAACTCCCTTTCGGGCGTCCAGAAATGAAAGCACTTTAACGGTGGACTAGAAAGAATCATGACTATAGGCCTGGACATTAGCGAGCACCTGGCAGTAACGCCCTATGGTGGCCGTCCATAGGTGACCCTAGGTTCCCACGCTTTTATCCGGTCCACAGATCATGGTCCTTTCAAAGAACACAAATTTCAGTAACTTTCAACCACCATTCGTCGTTTTCACGACATCGAACAACTAGCACGTGCCAATTCAAGGCATGACACGCGTGTTCCGAAAGAACCAAGGATTTTACCCTGATTCTGACTTTATGTGGTAGAGTGTATGAAAGATATCCAAAAGTTTCCAAGGATCAGAACTTATGGAACAAAAGTATCAAGGGTAGCAGAATCTAGGGACGATCAGCTATCGGGGATCATAGCTGCTTTTAGAATTTAGAAAAGAAGCACATTTTATCATTATGCAAGATATGATATATATGCTCGTCCTATACGACCTCTCATCGACAGGAGATCTCTGTCTCCACCTGTTAGTTAGGTATAGGGCTATACTTTACACTTTAGCTTCACGGACTTGGTACAGGTGTTGAATAGCTCTTCTGTCTTGGTTTGACAGGGAGGTTGATTCTCTATCTTTCTATAGACGAGTTGAAACCATCTCGGTGTCTTCGGCTTGAGTTGCTAGTAGAGTCTTCACGAAGTCTTCCAGCAAGAAAGAAACTCAGGGAAGGATCATTTTTAACTTATTACTTTCAAAAACTTTTAGATTAAGAAACCATTTTGAAGTTTTTCGAAAGTAATGTTGCAACCAGTCTTTCCTTGATGACAATCCTGCTCCGATACCATTCTGTGGCAGAACCTCCCGGTAATGTGGCCCACCCGCACACGTCACCGTCTCCCTGAGCTCTAATGACTGTGCACATGTACCACATCACAGGAAAGATCTGTCGGGTGTCCCCGAGGGAACTCCGAATTATCCACGAACCACAGGACCATCATCATGAAGGTTGGAATAATTACAACATTACAACAGTTGATACAAAATACCATCGGAGTGCGGAAGCAAGATAGATAACCTTTATAAAACATGAATAAGTTACTTTTACATGAACATAACTGGTGTTGTGGAAGTAGAATAGTATTACAGAGCCACACTTAGGCGGAGTACCTAAGTTGGGGAAGAAGAACAACCAGATCACGTCAAGCCCACTGACATGATCATGATCAACATCACCTATAGAAACCTGCAACAGGGGTTAACAAACCCTGAGTACTGGGGTACTCAACAAGACTTACCCGACTAAAGAAAAAGGGAGAAGACTCGGGAATGAGAGGCTTAGGTAGTCAAGGTAAGGCTTAAGCAAGATCAAGTATTTTGCAGAAAAAGCATTTTGAAATCCTTGTTTTATTTTTGGAAAGATTCCAGTATTTCTCAATTCTTCATCGTTCATGATTCATTTTACCTTTCAAAAACATACCTAGTTGAGAACCACTCTCCGTTGATAGTCAGTGACCAAGTCTCCATAACCGAGGAGCAACGTTAATCCGGATAAATAATACTCAGCTGAGGATCCCTATCCACACTGCATATGTAGCACCCAAGCTTGCATATGCCAACTCGTCTTCCACTATTCCTCCAAGATTGGGCCCGGTCCTACGCCACCCGGAAGTACAGTACACCACTCCTATCCAGGTACGACGACCACGTGGGTACATGCTACTTCCGCCATCTCTCCACTCCCAGTGCGCGGTTGTCGGTCCAATAAAGGATTCCTCGGAGCCAGAGCTTTCCGAAGTATGTGAATAGTTGCAAGTCTTGGCCAGCAGGCCCCCATACGGATGGTCCCTAAATTTTTCCGCCAGCGACAAGCACCTCGGGACTCTAACCCAAGAGTACAGGTTCTGTCGGTTTTTCAACCCTGTCCCGGTCGGTGTCAACTGTTGAGTCCCGGACTACAACATGACGGCACCGTACGCTCGGACAACCTCTCCTCGCTGTTGACTAGGTACGGATCAGATACTTAGCCAACAGGCAGGGAGTAAAGCCAAATTCCCATAAAAATTCTTTAAGTGATCACACTTTTGAAATTGGCATTTTTATTGCAAATCTATTGTATAGCATCACTAAGCATTTTGCAAATAGTTTTTAAAACAGGGCAGGTGGATCTTCTGGTGGAGGTAAACAATGCAGGTAATAGGTTTTCACACAACTCCTATAACCTAATGCAGTAGTTTAACTCAAAAGCATTTTAAGAAAACTTTTGTAAAAGCGAGGTAGGGTTAAAATGCACCGGGGCTTGCCTTGAAGAGCAAAAAGGACAGGCTCGGGGTCGGCAGTGCAGGTGTCGGAGCTCGGGGTCGCTTCAGGGGTAGGTTCGTCAGCGGCTGCCTCAACTTTGACGCCTTCTCCTTCGGTCATTATACGGATGCAATGATGTATGCTTATGAGGATGCTGACATGAACAATACAACACAAGACAAAACCACTGATTGTAGAGTGCAACTTTCTATCGTGTAACTAACTTCTAGAATAGACACAAAGTTACTTATCTTGGTCTCTAAGCAAAATTAATCAACCTATTAAGTATCATTTATCCGACCTAAACACAAAACAAGCATGGCATCACAAACATCATAGACCAGAGGGGTGGGGGTCTATGAACAGCAAACAATCCCAAAAGTCACATGACAGGGCATACAACATGAACTCTACTTGATTTTCTATTTTTCCTAATTATATAAAAAGGTCATTTTATGCAGTTGCTCCAAAATTTACCCAATTAATCTCATAGGTTCATTATGGTATAAATAGATGTCAAAACATATTTCATAAATTTTGGAGATCATTAAGGTGCTTAACAAAAATCAAACATTTAATTAACAAAAGGTACTATTTAACAATTTAAATAAAAACCCAAAAATCAACTTGCTCCACAAGGCCTCAAAATTTCACCAGAGACTAAACATGACATAACTAGCACATAAAAGTTTATCTCATGATTTTTGGAGCTACACATGATTTTCTAAAAAATCTAAAACCATTCATTTCTTAATTAAAAGGGAGATTTTTCATTTTCAAATTCTTGCAGAAAAGTCAAGTTTTATATTTTTATAAAATACTTCAAGGTATAAAGAGTCTACCATCAAATTTTCAGAATTTTTGGAGCAACACAGCAAATCACACAAAAAGATGAAAAATGAACACTATTCACATCTTTCAGAAAAAAGAAAAGAGCACTGTGCTCCTTCTACGCAGGGCTCGGGCGAAAAGGTGAACGCGTGTTTGCTCGAGGCTCGAGGCCTGGCTCGATGCTCGGGCGAAACGGAAAACGATCGCTTCGTCCGAGGCCTGGCTGGGAGGCTCGGGCGAGACGGAAACAATCGTCCGTCCGAGGCCTGGCTGGGAGGCTCGGGCGAGACGGAAACAATCGTCCGTCCGAGGCCTGGTTGGGAGGCTCGGGCGAGACGGAAACGCGGATTCGTTCGAGGCTTGGCTCGGGCGAAGCGGAGGGTGCACGCTTGCTCGAGGCTAGGCTCGGCAAAGTGGTGAGGGTGTGTGTCTACTCGAGACCTGGCTCGAGCTAGACAGTGTGTGAGTGTGTCCGCTCGAGGCCTGGCTCGAGCGAGACGGGAAAAGTGTGCTCGACGCCTGGCTCGAGCTAACGGTGAACGTGCATCCGCTCGAGGCCTGGCTCGAGCTTTACGCCGTGAAAGCAGAGACCGGGGGGCTTTGAGTGCTTACCACGGGTCGGAGGCAGGGCTCGGCGGGGCGGAACAAGGGTCAAAGGAGTGAGCTCGATGTTGGCGGTGCTTCGGCGGAGCTCTCTCGGCGGCGAGCGGCGTACCGGCGGGTCTGTCCACCAAAAGAGATCACCGAGGTGCGGTTAGGAGCGCGCGGAGGTGAGGAAGGGAGGGCAGGGGTCGGAGGGACGGGAGGAACACTCACGGCGGCGAATTTCTCTCCTTACCGAGGCGAGGCCGTTCGCCGGAGTTGAGGAAGAACCGTTCGCGCCGGCGAAAGGAGGGGCGGAGGGGTGAAATTGGTTGCTCGAGAAGGTGGAGCGGCTCAAGGCGAAGGCAACGGCGGGCTCGACGGGCGCTGGGGAGGTCTGGTGACTCGGGGCTCCGTGGTGGCGGCAATGGCGGAACTCGGCGGCTTCTTATAGCCGCGGGCGGAGCTGGGGAGGGGTCCGGGCGAGGGGTGAGAGCGCTCGCGCGACATTAAAGGAGGTAGGGAGCAGGGTAGGGCGGCTCGGCATGGGCGGGACTTCGCGCGCGGCGCGGCGGCTTGCCGGCGGCCGGCATCTGCGCGCTGTCCGCGGCCGTAGGGGAAAGAGGATGGTAGGGTAGGGGATGGGCGAGGCGGCGGTAGGTAGGGGCCGAGAGGAAAAACGAGCGCCAGCGCTTGGCCGCGCGCGGCACGGGCGCGGGTCAGCCGGGCTCGGCATGGGCGGCGAGGCTCGCGCGCAGCGCGGCGGCCTTGCCGGTGGCCGGGGCCCCCTGGCTTTAAAGCTCGTGCACAGTGACGACATTTAAAGCAAAACTTCCCCTTTCTGAACTTTTGAAATTACTCCCAAAACTTGAACTACACAAAGAAAACTCAAAACACCAAAGTTGCTTAAAATTTTGAGATCTACAACTTTGCCAACATAAACTTTTTCTGAAACTCAAAAGTTTTTGAGATAATTTTGAAAACCGAAAAAGGGACAAAATTGCAGTTTGAAAGAATTTGAAATTACTTCTGATTTTGAATTGAAACATGAAAATCTGTAAACACCAAAGTTGTTCCTCTTGACAAGATCTACAACTTTGCTAAAAGGACCAACTTCAAATTTTGAGTAGTTTTTAAATTAATAAAAGAGGGGTAAAAACCAGGGTTTGGAAATCAGGGTTTTTCAAAAGGAATTTAAATTCTATTTCTGATTTTTAACTTTGATCAACACAAAAAGGCATCTAGACACTCAACTGAACAAGATTTACACAAGGCTAGACACAGAGGTGAAATTACCATTTTGCCCTTATAGGAAGATTTGGGCCTTTAGGTTTTTTTTTGAAAAAGAGATTCAATGCACAAGCCACCTCAGAAAAGATAAAAGCAGAACAAGTTTTTAGGCAAACATCAATGCATGGCAAGAATGATTAATGACTAAAGATGATGACATGTCAGGTTAATTACATATTAAACACCGGAGGTGTTACAGTAGGCGCCTCCAACCCGCAATACCGAAGGGTGACGGAGCTTTCACGCAAATGCGCGCATTCGCGCGAGAGCACGCGCTCGCTTTCGGCTCCGCAAGGCAGAAGAGTAACAGAGCTTTCGTGCGAATGGGAGGGTTCGCGCGGAAGCGCACGTTTCGGCTCGCAGACCGAGGGAAGGAGGAGCTTTCGTGTGAAAGGAGGCATTCGCGCGAAAGCACGCGCTTCGGCTCGCGGACCGAGAGAAGGTGGAGTTTTCGTGCGAAAGAAAGCTTTCACGCGGAAGCACGCGTTTCGGCTCGCAGGGCCGGAGAATGGCGGAGTTTTCGTGCGAAAGGAGGCATTCGCGCGAAAGGAGTCCGGCATTTCCGGCGGGAGTTTTCGTCTTTCATGACTTTGGTTTTTCATAGGCTTTCGCAGGTCGCTGAAGGCTTGGGTCGAAGGGAGCGGGCCCACCGGTCAGGAAAAGGAGCCGGGGGACACTGGGCCCGTCTGGGGGGCGAAGTTATGACGATGCCCCTCGCGCCGGGGGAGACGGCGTACTGCCACGGAGTAGTTGAGCAGGGTATCGATGTAATTGTAACAGAGTGGTTGGAAGGACATTCTTGTACTTTGAATCTGGTCTGGATTAATATAAAAAGCTCCCAGCTTCCCCAAGGGGGGAGAACACTGTTCACTTCGACTACTTCTCTACTTTCCCGTTCGTTTTCCGCTTTCGCTCCGTGCTTTCGCTCGTGCGACAACCTGCTGTTTCGGGGTCTCGGTCCCGAAACAACATTGGCGCCCACCGTGGTTGTCGCCCGAGCTTACCATGCCACCGAGGAAGGCGCCGAAGACGGTCGACAATCCCGAAATGGTTGCCACGAACAAGGATGGCCAAGGCACACTCGCGGCATCCGTCTTAGCTACACAAATACCACCGAATGCATCCCAAAACACCCAAGCTTTCGGCGGCACGCTCCCGACCAAAACCCAGATACCGCCGACAGCAACCTCAAGCTGTGACCCACCGCCTTTCGGCAGAGATGGCACGCCGGAAGGGGACGTCCAAGATGAGCCCGGCGACGAAGAAGACGACGATGCCGAAGTTACCAGGCATGCTCAAGCAATCAGAATGCTGACAGAGCAGCAAGAAGAAATCGAAAGGTTGATTTAGCAAAGAGATCAGTTGCAGCGGCAGCTCACGGCAAAAGCAAGGGAGGATGAAACTCGCAACGCCTTTCGTCAGGCGGAGGCGCAGAGGAGGCAACTGGAAAATGAGATTCAGGAACTGTGAAAGGCTGGAGGAGGCCCGATCCCAATAATTCAAGAAAATGTGTTCGAGCCAAGGCGAGAGCAGCCACCAGTTTTTGACAATGCAATCAACGAAACCTCGCCGCTCTCAAGAGAATTACAAGCTCATCCGTGGCCGCTCAACTACAAGCCTCGCATTCCGACTTTCGACGGCAAGGTGAATCCGCTGTCGGTGTTTGTTAACCGACAACTCGTCTTGAGTAATCTCAGATGATTTGTTCGGTGGGGATCGGCGTTCGTAGGACTCGGCAAGTACACAGGGACAGCGATTTATACTGGTTCAGGCCGCTGAATAGCGTAATACCTTACGTCCAGTATGGCGTTGTGCCTTGTGTATGATTATGATTCAATGTTCGATGATCTAAACCCGTGCCTGCTTCCCCTTATATATCCGGGCGAAGCTTTGCACAGACCGAGTCCTAGTCGGTTACAACAGAGGAGTCATATTCTAATTATAAGACTTCCTTTAAGAACTCGACTAAGTTATAGTGAGAGTCCTAATCAAGTATGCTTCGTATCAAGTCTTCGGATCTCTCATGCCGTTTGGGATTAGTCGGAGGGATCATCTTCTGATGATATCTCTGACATCTTGGTCCGTCAAGCCCCCGAGCTCTTCATCATTTCCTCAGATCATTGTCTTCTGGTTTCTCTCTGAGAATCTCCGAGTAATATCTTGAGAAATCTTGAAGTGCTCCATAGGTAAATATCTTCCATGGCGTGCACTTTTTCTCAAAAAGTGCACCCATAGGGTGTAGCCCCCAAGCCTCTTGTTATTTATAATAACTTTGAGGATCTTTTGAGCCTTTTCCGAGTAATTCTTGGGTAAGAAAAAACATTTTCTTTATAGATTATACCCTGCAGCCCCCGAGCCTGAGTTCCGAGTACTTTAGTAGTCGGCACTTGGGATCTTCAGGAATATATGATTAAATAATCTATTCAAGAAAAATGAAGAGTCGGAACATAACACCAATTTGTTGCTTAAACCATCCGAGTAATAAATATTCAGCTTCAGGTGGGTAATGTTTTCAACAAACATCCCGTATCACCCCCCACTGAAATAAAAATTACCATGAGGCCAGCAATAATTGACCGGTGACTGTTCCAGCTGTCTGTAATAATGATGTTTGTCATTTTCCGCAACTGCAAACTTTGTCGTCTTTGTTTTGAAGTACGTGTGGGAAACCCCTCTGTTATCAGTACCGAGCTTCACATGCACCACAGTATATTGGCTGAATTATTGCTCTAGCGGTCAGTGTTGTTGATGAACCACGTCCACAGATCGAGAAGAATCTGCCTATAAATACCCTGCCTGGGAAGCAAAGTATTCATATTCGTTAGGAGTGTAGAACTTCTCTTAGTCCCATGAGGTTTATAATACTGATAGTGGAGATGGCTGAGCCTCCTGGTGTCTTCCTTCTGTAAAATAGATGAAGTGCCCAGAAGAATTCTTGTGAAGGGACCATCCGCTAGGGTGGTTTCCAAGTGGTCGCGAGCAGAGGCATACAGAGGTGCGCCTAGAAGAACTCTTGTGACTACGACTCGTAGATAACCTCGGAGTCATAGGTTGTCAAAAGGGTGCCGAGGGTGATGGCCTTGCCCGGAGTTCCTTGAGTACTGAGGTAGCGCCTGAGATCCACCTTGGGATGCACTGAAAAGATAGTGTCTACCCAAGGTTCTGTGTCTGCTTTACTGCGTCTCACTGAACCTTGTCCTTGGTGCAATAGGCATCAAGGCTCTGTACCTTGATTACACTAGAATAGCGTTTTACATCTTGATTGTACTTGCGCTGGTAATTGTTGTATCTCAAGATGCTGCCATGTATCTCTGTTGTAATTCAGAGTACTAATAATGAATATCCGGGTACTTGGAATGATTTCCGAGTCCTCTGTTCTTTTCTCTGAGTACTAAATGTATCTTATGAAAGAAGGAAACTTGTCTGTTTATTGTATTCCTGTTCTCTGTCTCTGACGCCGTCTGGCACATACTCCCAGCCATTAGGGTTTTAGACGGTTCCAAGACGTCGTTTAAGAAAGATGAACGGTTACCAAAACAGATCTATAATAAGCCGCCACCGGGCTTGTATCTTCTTCACACTTGCATCAAGCCATTGCCTTCAGAGCTAGAAATCCCTTAGCCAATTCCTCAGTTGATGCGTAGAAAATCACTCGTCGCCAAAATGGGTCCGAAGAGGTTGTCTGCTGCGGACAAGAAGAAACCTAGGATCACCACCACCGGAAAGGCTAAGCATTCGAACCCGCCGACTGATGTCTTAGCATGGAAGAAACCGGACACCACCCTGGCGGAGCTGGAGTTCCTGGCGCAGCAAGGGTTGCTACGAGCGCAACCACTGGATGGATGGAAGGTACCTACTGACCATCGCGCTCCTGCCCCCAACACCACGGAGATCGTGATGTTCAAATCCTTCGTGGAGCGGGGATTGGGGCTTCCTGCTTCTGATTTCCTTCGTGGATTGCTACATTACTATGGTTTGACTCTGAACCATATTACTCCCAATGCAATTCTTCATATTGCAATCTTCACCCATCTTTGTGAAGCTTTTCTGGGGATATGCCCCTCTATTACTCTATTCCGCTACTTCTTCTGGTTTAAGTGTCAACCTAGTGATGTTAGCGTCGAAGTAGTCGGAGGGGCTAGCCTCCAAGTTAGATTGGAAGTAGCTAGTGAATATATTACCGTTGAGTTGTCGGACTCAGTAAGAGACTGGGCTGCTGGGTGGTTCTACATGGGTAACCCACCCCCAGCTCTTCGTCGTCATGATGGATGGCCACCACAGAAGTGTCGTGAATGGAAGGAGAAACCCACACCTGAAGAAGTGGAAGTTATCCGACCCCTCCTTGATATGATAGACGGGTTGATAGTCAGTGGGCTGACTGGGTTTACTGTTGTGCAAGACTTCGTTGCACGACGCGTCCATCCTCTTCAGCAACGAGCCAACTTTGGCTTCGAATACTTGGGTAAGAATAACCCGGGGCGTCATGCTGTTGAGCAGTTAGCAGATTGCGAAATCCTCTGGAGAGTGAACCGGCTGCTTAAGAGTCATGAACATCTTGCTCCAGTGATGACAACCTTTTCCGCCATTAATCCTCCTCCTCAAGTAAGTAATTGATTTGGCATGTCTTCGAGGTTCCAAATAGATATCCTTCTGACCTGACTAAGTGTCCTGTTTTATAGGGTCAGGGGAGAGATAACAATGATTGTCCTCCCCTGCCTCCGGCGACTGAAGAAGGCGGAGGCATAGCCTTGGAGGGTTCTATTCGAAGTGAGGACCTTCCCACCAAACCAAGCTCTCCTGAGGATCTTGACTGGCTTGACACAGATTCAACTGACTCTGATGTCATGCTTATAGACCCAGAAGCCGAGAGTAGTCAGAAGAGGTCACCGACTTCATTTCAAGATGCTGGAGAAACTATCCCAAAGAAGGCTCGTACTGGTAGGCGTCGTGCTGTTCGAAAAGTACTTTTGTCACCAACTCTGGCTGAAAAGCACCGTAATCCAGGTGCTCCTGGTAAGGGAAAACCCGAGTACTTTGCAGTCCTTTTGAGTGTTGATGATCTCTTGTCTTATATATGTCGTTGTATCAGATGCTGGGACGACCCAAGGGACTTCAAGCAGCGCGGTGTCTGAAGAACCTCCGACTTCAGATCCGCTTCTGAACAGCCTCTCTTGAAGATGCCGAAACCACTAAAGCTCGTGAAGTAGGTACTCAGCTTTCGTGGAGTGTTCACAGATTTCCAATACTAATATGAATACTTGTTTGCTTGTAGGAAAGCAAAACCAGGTGCAACGACCTCGAGTGTCGTTCCTGATCCTCAGGCAGTAGAGGAGTCGGGGCCGCTGGCTAGGGATGACTCCAACGTGCCGCCATCCTTTAGTCAGGTAGATCCGCTGCCTGGCTCCTCTCCGTCCAAGTCTCAGGCCGATGTGGCTCCTGATGCAGATGCTCTCCCATTGCCCCAGGTTGGTTGGCCGTTCTCCATCTTTTGTTCTCCGGCTCAGTTGGAGTTTGACCGAGTGTGGAATGATTGGTTTTTTCGTACACGACAGCCGGACGAACCTACCCTGGACATGGTCCTGACGGACATTAATGCAGAGGCTTCAACTCATCACCCGGGAGGATCTTTAGATGCGCCCGAGTCCTTACGCCAAGGAGCGACTCTTGACGTGTCTGGTTATAACCAGGACCTTACCCGGCTGAAGGAGTTGAGTGAACAGGTGAAGGCTCCTGTTGAAGCTCTTCTCTAGTTTGTTGAGGTACGATTCTTAGTCTCTTCGTTCTGCGCTGTAAACTCATCCGAGTACTCACAATATTATTGTGCTATAGGCCTTTGACTGTAAGGTTAAGGACCAAGTTACCCGGATTCGCCAGGAGATGTCTCGTGAGAATCAAGAGCTCCGGGACTACATTGCCCAGGAGCGGATTAGTCAAAAGGTTGCCTCCCAGGTCCTCCATAACCGCATCAATGAACTGCAAAGCAACCTCAAGGGAGTGGTAGCGGATCGTGATGCTGCTAACGACTATGAGGTTGGGCTGATAGCCAAGGCTTCTTCCATGGAGCTAAAGATGAAGGAGCTGAAGAAAACTTCCAAAAAGCAGCTTGAAGGTAAACTTTGTAGTTTTCCGTGTCAGTCGATTCCACAGTGTCAATCTGATTATGTGATAACCGATTGATACTTATGTAGATGCGAATAAGCTAGCTTCAGGATGGCAGAACGCGTTCAACCGGAAGGAGGCGGAACTTGAGGAGGTATTTGCTAATGCGCAAAATACTCTTCAGGAAGCCAAATTGATGCGTGAGGGTGCTGACCAGGACCTTCTGCAGGCTTTGAAGTCTACGAAGGAGTCGCAAGAATCCCTGAAGGCTTTAGAGCAAGCTATCGAGCCTCTCCTCAACATGATTTCGGTGCCAGCAGGAGTCGAGGAGACTTTGATTGAGCGAGCCAAGGCTGCACCCGGGCGGCTGGCTCAATACATTAAAGATATGTCGATCTCCGTGGTGCAGGGTCTGATGGCAACGCTGCGGCTACATCTGCCGTCCTTCGACCTGTCCGCTCTGATGACCCTCCCTGATGGCAAAGGCGACGAGGACCTTGTGGCGATGCAAGAGGAGGTGAAGACTGCTGCGGAGGAGTACTCGCAGATCTTAGATCTTGTAGAGTAGTCTAGACTCCTTAGTTTTTGCAGCTTGTATCTCCTAAAAACAATTATTTTGAAATATCAAAGATATTGGTTACTTCTGAATCTCATAGACTTCATATGCGATCAACTCCATGTTGCGGGAAATTTCTGCGGCAAATGGGTTGAGTTTAATGTGGATGTATGACTAGGCGTCTAATTAGACGAGTCTATCCGAGTGCCCTCTTAGCACTTTGGTGTGGGTCATATGACTTTGTTTCTCTAGCAATTGTGTAGAGAACGTAGTCCTGCCCGGGTACTACTCTTAGTACCTTTGTTCAAGGGATAATTCCGATCAGGCACCTCTTGAAGGACCGTAACGTTGGGTTCCTTTTGGGTGGATCGTATCCTCTTGGGGATCACAGCTTATGTGCGAAGTTGGGTGGACCTCTGTCCAGGAGATATGTAACAAGGTGAGTATTGTCCCGCCTTGTTACGCCTTATAAGAACTAGTCCCCACTATGGTGGATTCGATATTCGCTATAGGCTGATAGCTGGGTATTAAGCCGCACTACCTTGTGAGTTGTATTGAGCTCGAGGCTCGTAACTCAAGTATGGTTACCGCTGAACCAATCCATCCGAGTAATAGTAGTCGGTGGCAAGCCCTGTTGTTGCAAAGGCTTTTATATGACTGAATAGTCAAAAAGAGGTATAGGAAAAAAGCCTGGATAACTTGCAAAGTTCTTGTTTTTTATGAACTCCAAACTTGATTAATATCCGACTAATAAATACAATTGCCCTGAGTCGAAGTTGTAGCGTAGTCCTTAAGTATGGAATTTCTTCAAGTGCTCAATATTCCATGAATTTGGCAATGGAAATCCATCTTCAGTGACTAGCTCAAAGGACCCGGGTCTTGTTACTTTGGATACAATATAGGGGCCTTCCCAAGGACTCATAAGCTTGTGGCGCCCTGTAGTATTCTGAATTTTCTTTAGGACTAAGTCGCCTACTTGAAAAGTTCGGTGATGGACGTTCTTGTCGTAGTAGCGTCTCATCCCTTGAAGGTACCTTGCTGACTGAAAGAGTGTGGTTAATTGGGCTTCTTCTAGGCTGTCGACTTCTAGCCGTCTGGTGTCATTAGCTTCACCTTCGTTATACTGCTCTGTTCGTGGGGCATTCTAGATTAGATCAGCCGGAAGGATTGCTTCAGTGCCATATACCAAGAAGAAAGGAGTTTGGCCTGTTGCCCGACTTCGTTGTGTCCGCAGCCCCCAGACTACTTTAGGCAATTCTTCGACCCACTTTCCGCCGTGATCTTTTAGGAGATCAAAAAGTCTTGGTTTCAGTCCTGCGAGAATCAGAGCGTTTGCTCGTTCAACTTGGTCGTTGGACTGTGGATGAGCTACGGATGCATAGTCTATCTTGATTCCGCAGTTGCTGGCCTATGACTTGAATTCAGTAGCCGTGAAGGGGGACCCAAGGTCGATGATGATTCTGTGCGGCATCCCGAAGCGGTGAAAGATGCTCTGCATGAACTGCACTGACTTAGAGGCATTGAACTTGACCAAGGGCATGTACTCGATCCACTTTGTGAACTTGTCGATTGCGACGTAGATGTATTCGAATCTGCCTGGGGCACGCTTGAGGGGACCGACCATGTCAAGTCCCCAGCATGAGAAGGGCCATGACGGAGGGATACAGATCAAGTCATGTGCAGGTACATGCTGCTGCTTGGAAAAAAACTGACATGATTGACAGCGGCGGACTAAGTCTTCTACGTCCTTTAGGGCTGAGGGCCAGTAGTATCCTGACCTGAAGATTTTGCCGACTAGTGTCCTTGAAGCTGCGTGATTACCGCAGCACCCAGAGTGGACTTCATTTAGGATTTCCCAGCCTTCTTCTGGTGAAATGCATTTGAGGAGGACTCCTGAAGAGGCTCCGCGTCGATACAGCCTGTCCCCGACTAAGACATAGTTTTTGCTACGTCTAGTGACTTGCTCTGCGGCAGTTTTGTCACTTGGTAGTTTATGTTCTTTGAAATAGTCAATGAACACCTGCGTCCAGTCGGGTGCTAGGCATAAGGCCTGGGTAGAAGGTGTTGGTTCAATCTCTTCCTTCTCTTGTATTGAAGGTTTGGGTAACTCATGCACAAAGGTACCACTAGGAACTTGTGCCCTGTCGGAGCCCAATTTTGCTAGTATATCTGCTGCCACATTGAGGTCCCAAGTAATATGAATGAGCTCGAGTCCTGAAAAGTGTTTTTCCAGCTTGCGGACTTCCGCGCAATAGGCGTTCATTATTTCCTTTGTGCAATCCCAGTCTTTGTTGACTTGGTGAATTACTACGGAAGAATCGCCATAGACTAGGAGTCGTTTGATGCCCAGTGTGACTGCTAGTTTAAGTCCATGGAGTAGCGCTTCATATTCTGCTTCGTTGTTGGTGGCTGGCCATAATATCTGCAGAACGTATTTGAGCTGCTCTCCGGCGGGTGATACTAGAAGTACTCCGGCTCCTGCTCCTCTGAGTTTTAGGGACCCGTCGAAGTACATTTTCCAGTGATCAGGAATAGCATTGTCTTGGATTTGCTGTATTTCTGTCCACTCGGCGACGAAATCCGCTAGAGCCTGTGATTTGATTGCTTTCCTCAGAGTGAACTTGATGTTGAGTGCCCCCAATTCGACTGCCCATTTAGAAATTCTTCCAGTGGTGTCGCGATTATGGAGGATTTCTCCTAGAGGAAAATTCGTGACTACCGTGATCTCATGAGCTTCGAAGTAGTGTCGTAACTTTCTTGAGGATATGAGTAATGCATAGAGCAGTTTCTGTACTTGCGGGTACCTGACTTTCGAGTCGGAGAGTACCTCGCTGATATAGTAAACTGGTCGTTGGGTGCTGTAGATGTGCTTGTCGTCTTTACGCTCCACCACGATTGTTGTACTCACAACGTGTGTGGTAGCTGCAATATACAGCATCATTGGTTCCCTGGGCTCGGGCGGCGTCAGTATTGGTGAATTAGTAAGGTAGCCTTTGAGTTGTTCAAAAGCCCTGTCCGCTTCTTCCGTCCACTGGAATTTATCACAGGCCTTGAGTAATTTGAAGAAAGGTAATCCCTTTTCTCCTAACCGTGAGATAAATCGATTTAGTGCCACCATGCACCCGGTGA
The DNA here is from genome assembly GCA_009763385.1 of Coix lacryma-jobi var. lacryma-jobi. Lineage (NCBI taxonomy): Eukaryota > Viridiplantae > Streptophyta > Magnoliopsida > Poales > Poaceae > Coix > Coix lacryma-jobi. Next base: position 33,134,996 of record CM019827.1, read on the forward strand.
ACTTCTGAACATCCCTGACTGAGGTAGGTGGTTTCATATTGATGATAGATGTAATCTGTTTTTGGCTAGCTTCGATGCCCCGATGACTAACAAGCAATCCGAGTAATTGGCCCGAAGGTACTCCAAAGACGCATTTTGTGGGATTGAGTCTCCATTGATATGTGCGTAGTCGGTTGAAAGTTTCCTCCAGGTCTGATATCAGAGTAGTCCGATCCTTTGTCTTTATGACCACATCATCGACATAAGCTTCTGCATTACGGCCAATCTGGTCACCCAAACAATCTTGGATGGCTCGTTGATAAGTGGCGCCTGCATTTTTTAACCCAAAGGACATGGTTTTATAACAGTAGGCACCAAAAGGAGTTATAAACGATGTCTTGGGTTGGTCTTCTTCCTTGAGTGCAATCTGATGGTACCCGGAGTAGCAATCCAAAAAGGATAATAGAGCGGAGCCGGCGGTAGCATCAACTATTTGATCTATCCTTGGTAATCCGAAAGGATCCTTTGGACAGTGTTTGTTGAGGTCTGTATAGTTGACACACATGCGCCACTCGGCAGAGTTCTTCTTCTTCACTAGCACTGGGTTAGCTAACCACTCGGGGTGGAGGATTTCTCTGATGAATCCAGCTGCGAGTAGTTTGGCTATTTCCTTCTTGATTGCCTCTTTTTTCTCTAGTGAAAATCGTCATAGTCTTTGCTTGATAGGTCTGGACCCTTCTTTTAGTTCCAGTTTGTGCTCAGCCAAATTCCTTGGGACTCCCGGCATATCAGCCGCTTTCCAAGCAAATATATCTTTGTTTGCTCTAAGGAACTGGGTGAGCGCGAATTCCTATTCTTCAGATAGATGACTGCTGATGACTGCCGTCTTGGAGGAATCACCAGTTTCTAGGTCGATGCTTTTTGTAAGGACTGCTGTTGATGGTTGGATAGTACCTGCCTTCTTGGTTGGGATTTCTGAATCTCCAGACTTGGTATTATGCACCATCTGAGCGAGTTCTTGTAACTCCTGGGTGAGTTGAGCTTTTTCAGCGATTTGGACAGCCTCTGTGTCATAATCAAATGATCGCTTCAAGTCACCTCTAAAAGTTAGGATTCCTTTAGGGCCCGGCATCTTCAGGAGAAGGTACGGGTAGTGAGGTACTGCCATGAACTTGGCGATAGCTGGTCGTCCAAATATGGCGTGGTATGATGACTCGAAGTCGGCTACCTCGAAACTGATGTACTCAGTCCGGTAATTGATCTGAGTTCCAAAAGTGATGGGTAGTATGATTCTTCCGAGTGGTACGGCCGCCTTTCCATATACTATGTCGTAGAAGGGGGCACTTGATGGTGTGAGTTGTGTCGCGAGATCCAGATTCATCTTGTGTAGGGTGCTTGCAAAGATGACGTTGAGTCCTGCTCCTCCGTCGATGAGTACACTGCTCAAGGTAAATCCGGCGACCGTGGGATCCAGGACTAGCGGGTAGTGGCCTGCATTAGAGACGCTGGTCCATTGGTCCGCTCGGGAGAAGCTGATCGGGTGTTCAGACCAGTCAAGGTATCTCAGAGTTGATGGTTCTGTGGACATGATCTCTCGTAGCGAAAGCTTCTGAAGTCTCTTGCTGTCACTGGTAGTTACTCCCCCAAAAATGACATTGATAGTCCCTTTGGGGTGTTGGAAACAACCGGTGTCTTGCGAAGGGTCCTCGGTCGTCTTCTTGCCTTTGTCCTTCTTGTTTTTGTTGAAGTCGGAATTCAAGCCTCGCTCCTTGAGTTGTCGGCAGTGCCTTGCCTGATGTCCGGCTTTCGGATGGAAAGGGCACGGTCTGTCGAGCAAGTCATCAAAGGTGAATGGCTTGTTTCCCTTCTTCTGAGGCTCCATGGCAGCAACAGTATTGTCTCTTGTCCTTTTCCGGGTGTTTTGCTGTGGTGCCTGGTTGCCTCTCTTGTTGTTCCCTCGATCACCCTGCGTGTTTTCTATCGGGGAAACACTCCTGTGTACGTTCTTCTGTCGCCATCACGGAGTTTACGGCCCGATGGAACTCGTCAGCGGTGGTCGGGTCCTGCTTGATGAAATCTTTGTAATTGTACCTTTCGCAAATGCCTTTGCCAAATAGGTCAATTACTTCTCTATCTGTGATGTCGGATACTGTAGAGCGGATCTCTGAGAAGCGCCTATAGTATTCCCGCATTGATTCGTTCTTCTGCTGCTTACAGGTTCTGAGTTCAGTCCGGGGATCTGATCTTTCTGGGACGCCCGCAAAGTTTTCGATGAAGATACGATGGAGTTGTTCCCAGGAGTCTATGGACTCGGGTTTGAGCCTATCGAACCAAGCAAGCGGCATTGTTTCCAAAGCCATTGGGAGATAGAGTGCTTTGACGTCATTGCTTCCACTGGCCAGCTCAACTGCTTGAGCATATAGCCTGAGCCTCGCTTAGGTTCTGTCTTCCCGTCGTACTTTGAATAGTTCCCGGGTTTGAATTTTCGTGAGAACAAGACTGCTCGGAGCCTTTGGGAGAAGCAGGGGAAGCGGTCGACTGCATCCGATGCTATGGTTGCGATTCCTCTATATGAAGATTCAGCTCCTCCCTCGGTTTGGTTAGGTACTCGGTGGCCCAGATGACTCCTAGCTGGGACTCGACCGAGTCGCTCTTGAACGGGCCGCATTTGGCTCGGGTGGGATGAAGCTTGCTCATCAGCTAGGGACTCAAGATTCTGTCCCCGAAGTTGTAGCGCGGTAGTCTGAAGCATGACCAATCATCGCTCTTCCTCAGGGGTGCGATTGTCTTTGGCTCCCATCTCTGTGGCTAGGGCCATGATATTTTGGTAGGGTGTCTGGAAAACCTTGTGACCAGCGACCCTCAGAAACTCGGGCTCGAGGTTACGGGAGCAATCGGCTCGTCGACGATTGTGCTCATTCTGTGACTGATGCTCCTGGTCACGTTGAGCGTGAGCTCGATCTTCCGCGTCTTCCTCTATACGTCTTCGAGTGTTATATTCTTCGAGTCGTGCATTATAGCGGTCGACTGCCTCCTTGCGGTGATTTATGTGCCTTCTGCGAGCTTCTTTTGCTTGATTCTTTCTGATTCTCTCAGCTTTTAAGGACTCGGTTTCGGCGGGTCCTTCAGGATCATTGTCAGATATCATACTTCGAGTTTCGTCATCCTGGAAGACGTCTGGAGGGGTCGGTGGTCGTAGAGATGACTGATGCCCCGCCATGAAGACTTCACGAGTGTAGCCCTGGTTTGGTGATCCTGGCGTAACTGATTCCAGACTAGAGGTGCCGGAGATTAGTTCTGTTGAGGTGTCGAGTTCCTCAAGGGGGAGCTGATGTCCGTACTGGTATGGAAGTTGCTGATCGATTGTGCCAACCAACCTAGCCGGAGCTGGCTGTATTGGCCAATGAACGATATTACCCTCCTCGGTAGAGCTGAAGACGAGTCCTTGCTGAGCTCCTGTCAAAGGTATCTCTTGATACTCTTTGAACTTTGAGTCAACTAGGTCTTGGAAGTCTTGAGCTGAGTTCCGTAGTCCGAAGGTGATGCCATGTTTGATCTCCGGGTCCTTTTCGTTCTCCAAATTTGAGTTCGAGTAGGAGTCGGGTGCTTCAAGTTGGCTCTCGGAATCTCGCGGATCTTGAACTGCGAGGTTTGCTAGGCTCTGAGCGAGATCATCCATCTTTGGCGTAGCTTGCACTTCTGGATCAGTGTGAAGTTGTCGATGCAGCTTTCCTTGATCATCCGCGATGCAAGTCCATGAGCCAAAAACGAAAATTGATCCCGCCGAGAACATGTTGTCGTGGTTCGCCGGGCTCTTGGTCGTCGAATCGCCGAAAGCCCCTACCTGGCGCGCCAGCTGTCAGTGTTTGTTAACCGGCAACTCGTCTTGAGTAATCTCAGACGATTTGTTCGGTGGGGATCGGCGTTCGTAGGACTCGGCGAGTACATAGGGACAGCGATTTATACTGGTTCAGGCCGCTGAATAGCGTAATACCTTACATCCAGTGCGGCGTTGTGCCTTGTGTATGATTATGATTCAATGTTCGATGATCTAAACCCGTGCCTGCTTCCCCTTATATATCCGGGCGAAGCTTTGCACAGACCGAGTCCTAGTCGGTTACAACAGAGGAGTCCTATTCTAATTATAAGACTTCCTTTAAGAACTCGAGACAGCCGTGTTTTCGGCAGGCGGGGACAATCAGGCCCTGGCGAAATTCTTAGCGAGCTACGAGACAGCCGTGTTTTCGGCAGGCGGGGACAATCAGGCCCTGGCGAAATCACTCATTCTGGCAGTCGAAGACGTGGCTCACGATTGGTACACCACGCTCAGGCCATTATCCATCTATTCGTGGGCTCAGTTGAAGGCTGAATTGCTCGCCACTTTCCAAGGATTCCGGTCGGATGTCAAGACCACGCGAGACCTCATGAATTGCACCCAGCAAGATGACGAACCTTTGTCCGAGTACCTCAAACGCTTCATCCAGCTGAAAGCTCAGTCTCCGAATGTGCCGGAAGCCGCGGTGATTGCAGCAGCCACCGAGGGCTTGGGAACCGGACAGTGTGCCGCTCACTTGTCCAGAGAACCGCCGAAAACTGTCAAGGAATTGTTCGATGTGATGAACTCATATGCAAGGTCGGATGATGACTTTCGGCGGCGCAAAGCCGCTCGCTTGACGCAAAGGCAAGTGGCGAAAGCAAGTTGACCACCGCCAGTCCCGAATCAAAGAATGGTTAGACCCTACTGGTCAATCAACACTTTGCAGGAAGAACCAGCGCAATCAGAAATGGGCAAGGAGAGGCCGAATATGACCAACTTCCAGCCGCAAAGGGGTTTTGATCAATCCTTTCGTGGAGGACGTGGCGGAAGGACAGCACGTGCGGTCGAGACGGTAGAGGCCGCGGAAGAGGAGCCAGGCCTCCGTATTGCGTCATCTGCGACGGCAATTTCGGCCACACCACCCGAGATTGTAAATATAGCAAGATGGCGAAAGAGCTAAAAGACAAGGATCAAGCATCAGCTTCTGCCGAAAGCTCCAAGCACGTTTTTCACAATTCGCAAGACCCGGCAGCAGGGGCAGTAGCGTACGTGCGTGCCGAGTCTCTGTGTGATGAGTGATTGTCAACGGAGATGATGCGCATGTTCTTTGGCTTGTGTTGTGCAGGTGTCGAGCACGGAGACAGTGATCAATGGCGGGTGAAGGTCAAGTTGCGACGTGCCGTGCCGACGGACCGGGCGCGATGAAGGATGGGCGTGCCGTGCGGCGGACGTGCCATGCCGATGTATCGGACGGTGAAGGGCGGACGTGGACTTGGACTGATGGACTGGAGGCCGGAGGATCAGCTGTGGTGGCTGGCAGCCTGCGACAGCGACAAGCGGAGAAGTGCGATCATGTCGGTGGAAGGGGTGCACAGGCGGTGCATCCCCTCTACGACGCCGGTTTGTTGGTAGAGCCCGGGAAAAACCAACGGTGGACGGTTTCCAGGTTTGGGCCTCAAAACCTGGGTGCTGGGTTTCCAGGTTGAGCCACAAAACCTGGGCGTGACGGTTTCCAGGTTGAGCCTCAAAACCTGGGCGTGGGCCGGTTTCCGAGTTTGGGCCTCAAAACTCGGGCGCTGAGGGTTTCCGAGTTTGGGCCACAAAACTCGGGCTGGAGGCTGGTTTCCCGGTTTGGGCCTCAAAACCGGGGGCTGATGGGAAAGGCTGGTTTCCCGGTTTGGGCCGCAAAACCGGGGGTGCAGAGTGGTGGCGGCACGTGGCGGCGATCTGAAGGTTGCGTGGAGGCGACGCGGAAGACCGTGCGGGCGTGGCCGTCGGATCTACCTACCACCAGCGGATGGACTAGAATAGCCTTAGGGTTAGGCTGGTCCGCTCTGTAAATACAGTAGTGAGGGGTAGAGTAGGAAATAGACTTAGGCTAAGTTAGTATAAGTAGTCCAGGGGAGACACCCTCCTCCCTATCTCAATTGCAGTTAGAGCTTTCATTTCCTAGGGTTTCCACTCTCCCACCTCCTGCTTTAGCTAGTTGAGATCCGCAGAGAGACTCCACTCTGTGTACTGTTGATTTGAGGAAGTGAGGCCGTATCCTCACCTTGGAGCACAGATCGATGGCTTGATTTGCGTCCTTAATTCGAGTTCGTGGCTGTGATTCGCGTTTTCTTTGTGTTCTTCGCGGAATCCTTTTTCTCCACGATTTTCCCGTCGCTTGATCTCTTTGCTCGGTTCATCTTTTGCAAAACCGTTTGAACCAAGTTGTTCTAGATCGTGAGGCTCTCCTTTCCACCGAAGGAATTAAACTCTAACCTCACGGTCTAGGAGATCAATCGATTTTCGTTTTGGATTGCGTTCTTGCCTCCATGCACCGAAATTTCTTGATTCACCGATTTGGAGTTAGGTTCGAGCCATGATCTCTTAGAGATAGCTCACTAACATCCTTGTGACCCCTCAGATCGAATCCGAGGCCTAGAGCTTTTGATTTAGAGGAGATCGGGTTGAATCATCAAAGAACTGCGCTGTTTTCGGGAGCATCGGACGCTATCACGGGAGCATCGGACGCTAGGGTCCCTAGCATCGGACGCTCCGGTGACGCGTGTCACGTTTTCGGCGTTTTAGTTTGCATCGGACGCTAGGCATCGGACGCGTCCGTTGTCCATCGGACGCGCCGGAGCCTTTGCATCGGACGCTGGGTGATTACTGTTCACAGCGTCCGATGGTGGAACAGTAAGGTTCCAGAACCGTCCAGTCTGCATCGGACGCTTCCGGTGGTCTGGCATCGGACGCAGGCCAGCGTCCGATGTGACTGGTTTCGCACGGCTTCATCCGCGGTTCGCTCGTTCGTTGTCGGAATTGATTTCCGTCTTTTGCGTTGGCTTTCTAGAGTTGTCTAGTGTCTCGCTGTGCTTCTAGGAAGCATCCACCCTACATATAGGGTCGTGGACATTAGCAAGCTCTAGGGTTCGCTCTTGGGGTCGATTTTGGGACAGTGGCATCTAGTTTCCGAAAGGAAATTTTGAAGCTCCCATTCACCCCCCCCCCTCTGGTCGCTTTCGGTTAGCTTCTCGGTCCTTCAATTGGTATCGGAGCGGGTTAAGGATCTTCCACCTTAGCCGGTTCCAGATCCACCGAAGGCGACATGGATCGCGGCGTGGGCAAACCGCCGTTTTTCGATGGGACGAACTATGCGTATTGGAAGATACGTATGTCGGCCTATCTGCAGAGTCTGGGCGCTTCTATCTGGGATATTTGCAACTCCCCTGATTACGTGGTCTTGGCTGCTCGTGTGACTCAACAGCAAATCGATGAGCACGATGCCAATAGCCGAGCCCGTAATGCTCTTTTCTCTTGTTTGAGCATGGGTGAGTTTGATCGTGTTTCTCACCTCGCTACGGCTCGGGAGATCTGGGACACTCTCATGCGTTTCCATGAGGGCACCTCTCAAGTCAAAACCCGACTCTACGAGTCGTTCAAGCGAGAGTATGAGAACTTTAGACATCAACCTGGCGAGAGCATAGAAAGTTTATTCGCTCGCTTTCAGGTGATAGTCAACAGGATGAGGGCTAACAGAGAGCAGTTGCCTTTTGACGATCATGAGCGTGCTTTGAAGCTTTTGCACACTCTTGACCGTTCGGTGTGGGATTCCAAGGTTCAGGCGATCATCGAATCACCTAACTATGATACCCTCACCTGCGACGAGCTCTTCAGTAAGCTCAAGTCCAGTGAGATCGATACTATGGCGAGGGCTTCTTTCGAAAATCCTTCTCGCCCGTCCATGGCTTTGGTTTCCGGCTCTTCCTCTAACCCTTCAGCTGGCTTTGCTCTTTCCTGTCTCTTTTCTGTTACAGAGGACCAGCTGGAGACGTTGGGAGACGACGAGCTGGCTTTGCTGGCCAACCGGTTCTCGCGGTTTCACAATAACCGCATGAACCGCCGTCGTGGAGGAGGACGCGCCGGATGCTACGAGTGCGGCGACCCCGACCACTTCATCGCCGACTGCCCCAAGAAGAAGAACAAGCATCTTGGGAAGGGCGATCACGGCCACAGGCGCGACTTCAAGTACAAGGAGAAGCACGTTCCCCCAAGGCACAAGAAGCGGGGCGGCTTCGACAAGGAGTACATCAAGAAGAAGTACTTGGAGAAGCAGCAGGCTGAGCAGCGTGCGTTCTTCGCCACGCTCAGCGACGTCGACGGTTCGGATGACGACTCCGCTCGATCGAGTGATGACGAGTCCGAGAAGAAGAAGCTGGAGGACACGTTCAACGGCTTGTGCTTCTTCACCGGCGACGAAGGCCTGTGTACCATGGCGCTCGGAGATGAGGTCCGTGGCGAGCTGGAGCACACACCTCGGAACGACGACGACGACGACACCTCCCAGGTATCTCTCACCTACGACGAGCTTTCCTCCGAGGTTGAGAAGTTGACTGCTGCCCTCCTTAGCCAAGATAAGTTGCTTAGGCGTGCCGCTAGAGAGCGCAAGGAGTTTAGGCAGAAGTGGGAGGACACGGTGAAGGAGCTTGAGTTCGCTCGGTCCACCGTGGTTGTGTCGGAGGAGTTGGAGTGCGAGAGTTGCACCGCGCACATGACGGATCTTCTCACTCTGAGGAGTAAGCATGCTGCGCTGGTAGATGAGGTGGATGAGCTCCGAGCTAGACCGCAGCTGTTGGGTGCGTGCAAGACTTGTCCTGTCTTGCAATCCGAGTTGGCAGAGAAGAATGCCAAGCTTGAGTCTTTTGAGAAGGCCGGCTCGGATAGCACTTGTGTCAAGAGGTGTGCTTTGTGTGAGGGCCTGGAGCAGGAGATGGCCAATGTGAGGCATGACAAGATGCGTACCGAGGAGGAAAACACATACCTTCGGACCGTCTTTGTCATGGGTGTCTTGTGTGAGGCCTCAGCTCGGATGATGATCTCCAATTCAAGCGGCTGCTGGGGCTCCTTGTGGTAGGTCTTGGCCAGAGTGTGGATCTTTCAGTTTTTGGTAAGATTGAGAGTCTAGTGGTCTGAACCCCTGTGAGAAGCCCAACTCCACCACTACTCCCAACTAACCAAGCTTCCACCCAAGAGCCTGCCAAGCCTGTCACCAAGGAGGAGTTGTAGTTGAACCCCCCAAGGCTCCACCCAAGAATCCACAATGGCAACCCAAGCCCAATCACCTAAAGAACAAGCTTGACACAATGCCACCCATCCGAGAGGAGTTGCCACAGTAAGAGGCAAGGGCAAGGTGAACCATACCCACAATCCCTGCAAACCAACAACCCCCTTTTGCGCGCGGTGAGGTTTCAGTGTGACTTTTGTGGCGGGATGGTCACCTGAGTGAGTCTGCTTTAGGCGGCAGGAGAGAGGCGCGCGTGCTAGGGAGATGCAGAACCCGGACATGTTTCACCCAGCTCGTGGTGGACATGCTCCGAAGCCTCAGGGGAGAGCTGCTAGGTCTGGAGGGGAGCATACCCAGCCTAGGCAGCAGGAGAGAGCCCCTAGGAGGGAGACTAGGCCTAGAGGTGGAGCACCTCAGTTTTTTTAGGCCTAGGCAGTCAGAGAGCTCCGAGGAGAGACGCTAGAGTTGAGCAGCAGGCTCCTAGGCGTAGACCTCGTAGAGAGCGTGCCCGACGGGGTCCTGCTTTTGCAGGTAACGGACCCCGTGGCGGAGGCTTTGTTGAGCGCTTTGTCCCACCGCAGGTAGAGTTTCGCGGTGAGCGCTTCTTCCCAAGCGGACCACGTTTTCCTGTGCGTGGTGATCGCTATCCCCCTAGACAGGATGGTTTTTTACACTGACCGTTCTTTTGAGGCAGCAGCCCCAACACTGGTTTCCTTCTATCTTACTAACCCGTGTTGGACCGTATGTTCACCCTATGTCCTTTTTATTGATGTAGGAGAGCGGTTGAGGACATTTGGCTTGTGGATTCCGGTTGCTCGAGGCACATGACCGGAAATGCCAAATGGTTCTCCAGCCATAGTCCGGTCGCCGGAAAGGAGTACATAACCTTCGGCGACAAGGTAAGGCCAGGTATTGTCCGTTGGTGCAGTGCGGGTTAAATGAGCACTTTGTGTTGCGCGAGGTTGCTCTTGTTTTCTAACCTGCATTTTAACTTGCTTTCTGTTTCGCAACTTTTTCGTGAAGGCTATGAGATTCGTTTCAAACTGAACCTTAGCCGGATCTTAGATCCTCAGGGTGATCTTGTATGTCTGATTTCACCCTTTGGGAATGTCGTTCGCGCGAATTTTCAAAGTCGTTTTGGATCTTCTCGCTGTCTTTTGGCTAGTCCTTCTTCTTCTGATCTTTGGAAGTGGCATAGGAGGCTCGGTCACCTGAGTTTTGACTTGCTTGCAAGACTTAGCTCACTTGGCTTAATCCGAGGATTGCCCAGCTTTCGTTGGAGAAGGATCTAGTTTGCCATGCTTGCCGGCATGGAAAGATGGTTGCTGCTCCCCACCATCCTTTGACCAAGGTTATGACCTCGCACCCCGGAGAGCTTTGCATATGGACCTTGTTGGTCCGGCTCGGGTGAGCTCGGTTGGTGGAAGTGGTATGTGCTTGTTTTGTTGACGACTTTTCGAGTATTCGTGGGTCTTCTTTTTAGTTGAGAAGTCCGAGACATTCTCCTTCGCTCGCGATCTGATTTTGCGTCTTCAGAACGAGTTCCCTTTGAAACTCGATGCGAGCGATTAGAAGTGATAATGGTTCCAGTTTAAAAATTCGGATTTTGAGAAGTTTTGTAAACGCCTTGGTTTGGAGCATCAGTTTTCCTCTCCCTATACACCACCCAAAATGGTGTTGTAGAGAGGAAGAATCGGACCCTTGTTGAGATGGCCAGGACGATGCTTGATGAGCATGGACTCCGAGGCGCTATTGGGCCGAAGCTATGAACACTGCATGCTATATTTCGAATCGCATTTTTCTGAGAGTGTTTTTGAAGAAGACCTCTTATGAGTTTGCGTTTTGGTCGCCAGCCAAGGTGAGTTATTTTAGAGTCTTTGGTTGCCACTGTTTTATATTAAAAAAGGCAACCTAGACAAGTTTGAGTCTCGTTCTTCTGACGTGTGTTTTTGTTATGGCACTCATACTCGAGCTTATCGTGTACTTAACCTTGACACTAACCGAGTCATGGAGACATCAGATGTCACCTTCGACGAGACTCTTGTTTCTTCTCCTTCTTCTCGTTTTGAGCGTGCAGGTGATCACGAGGTTGGAGAGCCTCTTTTCGATGACGAGGAAGAGGGTGCTGAAGGTATAGATGATCCAGCACCCCCTCCGCCTGCCGCGCCGCCGGGAGCGGCCTTCGACGACGACCCGTGGCCCGAGACGTCTTCTTCCTGGGGGCCGTGGATCCACCTCGCGCGGTACCTTTTGTACCCGGGGTGGAACCAGCTACTATTGAGGGGGAGGTTACTTCTTCCCGGGAGGCGCCACGACACATCCAGCGCCAGCACCCCCCTGAACAGATGATCGGCGACATCGACGAGCGGGTTACTCGCTCCAGGTCACAGCACATCTCGCACTTTGCTCATTCTGCTTTTTGTTGCGTCTTTTGAACCCCGAGATGTTGGACACGCATTGACGGATCCGGATTGGGTCAATGCCATGCATGAGGAGCTAGAGAACTTTGAGCGAAATCGGGTTTGGGTTCTAGTGCCACCACTCCTGACTGTAAACCTATTGGGACAAAATGGGTATTTAAAACAAGCAAGGAGAGGAGGGCCACATTGTGAGAAACAAGGCCCGGCTTGTAGCGAAGGGTTATAGTCAGAAGGAGGGATAGATTATGAGGAGACCTTTGCTCCTGTAGCTCGTTTGGAGGCTATTAGGATACTCTTGGCTTATGCTGCATCCATGGGTTTCAAACTTTTTCAAATGGATGTCAAGAGTGCCTTCTTAAACGGCTACATTGAGGAGGAGGTCTATGTCCAGCAACCCCCCGTTTTTGAAAATCCCAAGTTTCCAACCATGTTTTTAAACTCCACAAAGCTTTGTATGGTTTGAAACAAGCCCTAGAGCCTGGTATGAGAGATGAAAACCTTTTGCTAGCTAAGGGTTTTAAAATGGGATGTGTAGATAAGACGCTCTTTCTCCTCCGGCAAGGCAAAGATACTCTCTTGGTCCAAATTTACGTGGATGATATCATTTTCGGTGGTTCTTCTCACGCTTTGGTTGCCAAGTTTGCAGATACTATGAGCAGGGAGTTCGAGATGAGCATGATGGGCGAGCTGACTTTCTTTCTCGGGTTGCAAATTAAGCAATCCGAGAGGGGACGTTTGTGCACCAGGGCAAGTACACGAGGGACTTGCTGAAGCGGTTCGACATGGGTGAGGCCAAGCCTCTCCGACGCCCATGTCGACGACGACTGCCCTGGATGCTGACACGGATGGAGAAGCAGTGGACCAGAAGGAGTACCGCAGCATGATTGGATCGCTGCTCTCCCTGACGGCGACACGGCGGACATTCAGTTCGCTGTGTGCTTGTGCGCGCGCTTTCAGGCTTCGCCACGCACTTCTCACCGTCAGGCGGTGAAGCGCATATTCAGTACCTTCGTTTCACGCCTGAGTTCGGGATTTGGTATTCTGCTTCCTCCACTCTCTCGCTTTGCGGTTATTCCGATGCCGATTTTGCTGGTTGTCGCATTGAGCGCAAGTCCACCAGGGACTTGCCAGTTTATTGGATCTTCTCTTGTGTCGTGGTCTTCTCGCAAGCAGTCTAGTGTCGCTCAGTCTACCGGAGGCTGAATATGTTGCTGCGGCTAGCTGCTGTTCCCAGTTACTCTGGATGATGGCAACTTTGCGTGATTTTGGTTTGAGCTTTACTCGAGTTCCTTTGCTTTGTGACAGCACGAGTGCCATTAGCGTTGCTAAGAACCCTGTGCTCCACTCGAAACCAACACACATTGATGTGCGCTTTCATTTCTTGCGAGACCACCAGGAGAAGGGTGATATCGACCTTCGCCATGTCGATACTCATCACCAATGGCTGATATTTTCACCAAGCCTTTAGACGAATCAACCTTTAATAGGTTGAGGGGTGAGCTTGGTATGTGTTTTCCCCTTTTAGATGGGGGAGCATTTTGAGATGTACAGACTGACTCTTTTATTTTGAGACTCTTTTCTTTTGATTCTTGAGTCTTTCCTTTTGGTACCTTCTTTCTTTCAGTTTTGTGTCGGGCATACGCATTTACATTCTGAGCTTCATGTCTATATTCACTAGAATGTAATTATGCTCTTGTTAGTATTGCTCCGATACTTATGATGATGCTTGTAGCTTATGCTCTTTCTGATCACTGTTGCATGTTATGAGCGAGCTATTTTTTTGGAATGGTGAATTATGCCTAATGTATATAATCTGAAAATGTTCACCATTGAGATATGCAACTAGCATGTGTAGGGTGTGTTGAGTCCATTCCTGCTTTTCATATATGCTAGGTTGCTATGTCTCTAGTTCTGAGTCATTCACTTGCTTGGTTGCTCATAACTTGCTTAAAATCTGAACCAAGTATTGTTGAATTGAAAAGATCGAGATGGGATTGCTTGTCAACACCTCATGGTATTGAGACTGTTTCTCATTGCACTTTGAGTTAAACTTGAGCCATGTAGTGTATGACCGAAACCCTTGCGTTAAGCTTCTGATTGCTTCGGCATAGGCTTCGCACGGTTGAAAAGTTAGGCGATGACAAGCTTTCAACTCTCGCAATCACATGCTAAAATGAACTTGTGAACTCTTACCGCTGCAACTCCGATATGAATTTGAAATCACAAGTATATGCTTCATCCTATGCATGATGATTGAACTTTGCTAGGGGTAGTTCACCGTGTATATATGCTTAGCACCTGTTTGGATTCCTTCTATACATGTCTAGTGCTATTTTGATGGTGACTATTCTTTTGGCTTAAAACTGCTCACATGCTCATATGCTTCATATTTCGTATAAGTGATCAGTTTGAGCCTTCGCTATTTGAGTGCTTAATTGAGATGTTGGAGCTATACTGATTAGAGCATCTTTGCCCTCTTTTTGACTATATACTTGAAGCTCCTAACTTGCATTTTGACTTCATATGCATTGTGGAAGGAGATCTTGTGTTCAGGGGAGTTTATGTGAAGAGAGTTGCTTCTCCGATACCTTTTGGCCTTGATAAGTGCATTTTCAACTAGGGGGAGAATTTACGCAAATCATATGCCCTGAAAATCTTTTGTCCTAGTTGCTTGCATTTGTCGAGGGGGAGTTTGCTAGTTGTGTTGAGCCGTTGCCTCTGTCTTGAGGGACTAGCAAACGTTCCTAGCTTTTCATGAGCTTTCATAAGCTTTTTCATTTGGCGTTCAATTGGTATCGTCTGGTGTGCATTCCCATTTGGTTTGGGTTGAATTCCAATTGGTTCGGAGTGATTTCTTGCTAGTTGTGTTGAGCCTCTGTGCCTCTATCTTGAGGGACTAGCATTTTGCTTCTGTTGTCCTCCGATCTTCAATTGGTATCTGCTAGCGGTGTTGAGCCTGTTCTACTTCTTCTTGAGGGCTAGCTTTGCTTTGCTTGGTTGCGTCGAGCCGTTGCCCATGTCTTTGGGGACCAAGTTTTTGCTTCATCCACTTGACCTTCTTTGGCTTTTGTTAGGCTTTTGGGTCATTTGGTTGGTTTTTCCTTCCCACTCCTTCCTTCCTCCTTCTTCTTATTCATGATTTGTTGTGGAGTTGACAATGCACTCATCAAGGGGGATTGCGGATACATGGGTGTATGCCGAGTCTCTGTGTGATGAGTGATGTCAACGGAGATGATGCGCATGTTCTTTGGCTTGTGTTGTGCAGGTGTCGAGCACGGAGACAGTGATCAATGGCGGGTGAAGGTCAAGTTGCGACGTGCCGTGCCGACGGACCGGGCGCGATGAAGGATGGGCGTGCCGTGCGGCGGACGTGCCATGCCGATGTATCGGACGGTGAAGGGCGGACGTGGACTTGGACTGATGGACTGGAGGCCGGAGGATCAGCTGTGGTGGCTGGCAGCCTGCGACAGCGACAAGCGGAGAAGTGCGATCATGTCGGTGAAGGGGTGCACAGGCGGTGCATCCCCTCTACGACGCCGGTTTGTGGTAGAGCCCCGGGAAAAACCAACGGTGGACGGTTTCCAGGTTTGGGCCTCAAAACCTGGGTGCTGGGTTTCCAGGTTGAGCCACAAAACCTGGGCGTGACGGTTTCCAGGTTGAGCCTCAAAACCTGGGCGTGGGCCGGTTTCCGAGTTTGGGCCTCAAAACTCGGGCGCTGAGGGTTTCCGAGTTTGGGCCACAAAACTCGGGCTGGAGGCTGGTTTTCCCGGTTTGGCCTCAAAACCGGGGCTGATGGGAAAGGCTGGTTTCCCGTTTGGGCCGCAAAACCGGGGGTGCAGAGTGGTGGCGGCACGTGGCGGCGATCTGAAGGTTGCGTGGAGGCGACGCGGAAGACCGTGCGGGCGTGGCCGTCGGATCTACCTACCACCAGCGGATGGACTAGAATAGCCTTAGGGTTAGGCTGGTCCGCTCTGTAAATACAGTAGTGAGGGGTAGAGTAGGAAATAGACTTAGGCTAAGTTAGTATAAGTAGTCCAGGGGAGACACCCTCCTCCCTATCTCAATTGCAGTTAGAGCTTTCATTTCCTAGGGTTTCCACTCTCCCACCTCCTGCTTTAGCTAGTTGAGATCCGCAGAGAGACTCCACTCTGTGTACTGTTGATTTGAGGAAGTGAGGCCGTATCCTCACCTTGGAGCACAGATCGATGGCTTGATTTGCGTCCTTAATTCGAGTTCGTGGCTGTGATTCGCGTTTTCTTTGTGTTCTTCGCGGAATCCTTTTTCTCCACGATTTTCCCGTCGCTTGATCTCTTTGCTCGGTTCATCTTTTGCAAAACCGTTTGAACCAAGTTGTTCTAGATCGTGAGGCTCTCCTTTCCACCGAAGGAATTAAACTCTAACCTCACGGTCTAGGAGATCAATCGATTTTCGTTTTGGATTGCGTTCTTGCCTCCATGCCCCGAAATTTCTTGATTCACCGATTTGGAGTTAGGTTCGAGCCATGATCTCTTAGAGATAGCTCACTACATCCTTGTGACCCCTCAGATCGAATCCGAGGCCTAGAGCTTTTGATTTAGAGGAGATCGGGTTGAATCATCAAAGAACTGCGCTGTTTTCGGGAGCATCGGACGCTATCACGGGAGCATCGGACGCTAGGGTCCCTAGCATCGGACGCTCCGGTGACGCGTGTCACGTTTTCGGCGTTTTAGTTTGCATCGGACGCTAGGCATCGGACGCGTCCGTTGTCCATCGGACGCGCCGGAGCCTTTGCCGGACGCTGGGTGATTACTGTTCACAGCGTCCGATGGTGGAACAGTAAGGTTCCAGAACCGTCCAGTCTGCATCGGACGCTTCCGGTGGTCTGGCATCGGACGCAGGCCAGCGTCCGATGTGACTGGTTTCGCACGGCTTCATCCGCGGTTCGCTCGTTCGTTGTCGGAATTGATTTCCGTCTTTTGCGTTGGCTTTCTAGAGTTGTCTAGTGTCTCGCTGTGCTTCTAGGAAGCATCCACCCTACATATAGGGTCGTGGACATTAGCAAGCTCTAGGGTTCGCTCTTGGGTCGATTTTGGGACAGTGGCATCTAGTTTCCGAAAGGAAATTTTGAAGCTCCCATTCACCCCCCCCCCCCTCTGGTCGCTTTCGGTTAGCTTCTCGGTCCTTCAGTACGGCAACTACGCAAGCACGCCTATGCATCCCCCGCAGTACATGCCTCCCCAGAATTTACATTGGTACAATCCGGCATATCAGGGTTACCAGTTCCCGGTCTTTGCGCCCCAGTTGGTGGCGGTTTCGTCACCCACGCACTATCAGCGCCAGCCAACACCGCCACCCGTGCTTCCGGCTCAAGCCCAACCCCAGGGGCAGCAAGCACAACCAGCTACCAGTAGGGGCAGGAGATAGAAACGAAACCAGCGCAATCAACAACATCCTCCCGTCAAGAGGCCACATTTTCGCCATCACGGGCGGATCCAACCTGGAGCACGAAAGTAAAAGGGCGAGAAAGGACTATCATCGAAGAGTCCAGACGGTATCACCAAGGCTTCCGCTGAACAGGACAGCTTGGTCACTAGCGCCGATATGTTTCGATGAGTCAGATTTCAAAGTTTGCGACTTTCCGCATTGCGACGCTTTCGTCGTCACGGCCAATGTGGCTGGTTTCACCTTGCATAACATCTTGATTGACACCCGAAGCTCAGCAGACATTTTGTTCATCAAGGCTTTCGAAGCGATGGGAATGGACAGGCGCAGTTTGGACCCTGCCGGCAATTCCTTGTACGGATTTGGGGGAAGAAAGATCGATGCTATCGGCAAGAAACAAATCCCGGTATCTTTCACCGAGGAAGAAAGAGTACGCACCGAGATGGTGACATTCGATATAGTGAACATGGATTACCCATACACCGCCATTTTCGGCAGATGTTTCACCAACAAGTTTAATGTCGTCATCAAGCAAAGTTACTTGTGCATGAAGATGCCATCTCCTTTCGGCATTATCACTGTACACGGAGATCAGCAAGCCTCTAGAAGAATTGAGGGAAGACCAACCCCAGGCTACAACCTCATAAATGAGGTGGCAAATAAAGATGAAATGCAAGCAATCACCGAGAGCAACACTATCGTTAGCTAGTCGGAGTACAAGGTCGGGGCAGCTGAGGAGACGATAAGGATCCCACTCGTGTTTCCAGGCCGAAAGAACTGTGCACATCGGGTCAAGCATGCCGGAAGAAGAAAGGAATGCTTGGCATCCTTCCTCGCGAACAACGATGACATTTTCGCTTGGTCAGCAAACGACTTGCAAGGAGTCAGCAGAGATCTCGCCCAACACAGTTTGAACGTCACAAGCGGCGCTAAGCCCAGAAAGCAAAAACTAAGAAAGATGTCAAACGAAAGGGCAGACGCGGTGAAAGCCGAAGTGCAGCGGTTACTCGACGCAGGAGTAATCCGACCAGTTCAGTACCCCGAATGGCTGGCGAATGTTGTCCTGGTGAAAAAGAAAAATGGAAAGTGGCGAATGTGCGTCAATTTTGAGAATACATATGATGAATGATTGACTGTGTTGAGGAAGGTTTGAGGCTTTTACCCGGTTGAGTCATTATTTGCTATGCGCTTAATGCTTATGACTAACCGGTGGCATGAGTTGTGTGGGTTTTTCTGGGTTGGTGTGTGTGTGCGACATGTGTCTCTTGGCTGTGTTGATGTGCAGGTGTGGAGCTCAGAGACAGTGGTCTATGGCAAGGTGAAGGTCAAGTTGAGCCGTGCCGTGCTGACGGACCGGGTGCGGTGAAGGATGGGCGTGCCGTGCGGCGGACGTGCCATGCCGACGAACCGAGCGGTGAAAGCGGACGGGAGGCTTGGACTGAGGGACCAGAGGGCCAGAGGACCAGCTGTGGTAGCTGGCACGTGGCATCGGCGAGCAAGAGCACATGGGGATGTGCGGTGCATCGGCCGAGTCGGGAGGAAGGCGCTGGAGTCGGGTCGCTTGGCGGGAGGTCGGACATGGGCTTGCGTGCGGCGCAAGTGCCGTCGGCCAAGTCAAGAAGGAAGGCGAAGGCGTTGTGCCCGGCGTGGAGGCTGGACATGCATCGGCATCGGTGCCGGTGGTCGGGGTGTGAGAACCACATCCCGTCTGCGGCACGGGTTCGGTAGCTGAGCCTCAAAAAGCTACCATCGACGGTTTCCAGGTTTGGGCCTCAAAACCTGGGGTGGCGGGTTTCCGAGTTTGGGCCTCAAAACTCGGGGTGGCCGGTTTGCCTGGTTTGGGCCTCAAAACCAGGGTTGGTCCGAAAGGACGGTCGACGCGTGGCGGCACCGAGAGGTTTGCGTTGCGGCGAAGCTATCGGTGAGAAGGCGCGGCGGTCGACGGTGGCGGCACGTGGCGGCATCAGGGAGGTCGCGTCGAGGCGAAGCTACCGGATGTGCGGGCGTGGCCGTCGGATGAAGATTGACCGGTTTGGACGGTTGTACCCTGGGGGGGTATTTGGTCGAGTACTTAATGTAAGGGCGTTTGTGTCATTGGACGTGCGCCTATATATATGAGGCGGGCTGCTAGGGCAGCCGCATCCTTGGCAGACCAGTGGTTGTGTCTCTCTCATTTTGTTCCTGTGAGAGTAGGCTAGGGTCAGGAGAGTGGGCTCTTGTTCTTGAGCTTTTCGCCATCCAAGCTTTGATCTGCTGGAGTGGCTTGTAGCCCGTACACCAAGTGCTTAATGAATCATCCATTCCTCTGAGTCCAAGGATCAAATTCGTGCTTTGATTTGTCCTGCGATTTTGTTCTTCGCGTTTGCACGTTTTCCCTTCTTTTGTTCTTCACGAGAATTCTTGTTTCGAGGGAAGATTCGCAAATCCGTTTGAACCATCTTGTGTAGCTTCGTGAGTGTCTTCTTTCTACCGAAGGAATTTCTCTAATACCTCACGAACTCATAGATCGGGCGGATTTAGTTTTCGGGTAAAGTTTTCTCCCTTCCCCCGATTTTCTCCGATTCACCGATTTGGAGTTAGGTTCGAGCCATGATCTCTTAGGAGTAGCTCACTAACATCCTTGTGACTCCACTCACCAAGTTTTATCCCTAGAGGATTCGTTTTGGGTGAGTTCGAGTCGAATCAGTGGACGAACAGGGTGCTGTCGGGGTGACCGGACGCTAGGGCCAAGCGTCCGTGGTTGAAGGTTTGCTGTGCGCGTTTTTTTTCTCTTGACCGGACGCTCGGATCGTGATGACCGGACGCACAGTTCAAGAGTCCGGTCGTTGATCTTGTCACGTGTTGATTCTGTTACACGACCGGACGCTGGACTGAGGGTGCGATCGGACGCACTGAAGGCACTGTTCATTGCCCCCTCGGTGCTTGACCGGACGCTCAGTTGTAACGACCGGACGCTTGTTCCCGTGAGTCCAGTCGTGAACAGAGAGCTCCCAATCGGGTTTTTGGCGACCGGACGCGTCCGGTGTTGACTGACCGGACGCACCCAGGGTCCGGTCGAGCCAGTCTCGCGCAGCAACCCTCGCGAGCGTCCCGAGGCCTTCCCTCGACCCTCGGGCGAATCGAGCCGAGGCCACCAACGCTCGAGGCTTTCCCGAGGCTTTCCTCTAGCCTCGGACGAGCCGGAGGCTTTCCCGAGGCCTTCCTCGAGCCTCGGCTGAGCCCTCGAGCCTCGGACGAATCCGAGCCCTCGGCCTCGGGCGAATCGGACGTTTCCCGAAGCCTCTTCGTCAGCCTTGGCCTCGGGCGAATCGGACGTTTCCCGAAGGCCTCTTCGTCAGCCTCGGCCGGGCAATCGGACGCTTTGTTTCCATTGACCGGACGCGTCCGATCGATCCTCACCGGACGCTCCAGTGAGTCCGGTCAGTGCAGACGGCGCACGTTTTCGTCCGTATCTTTTGCGTTCGAGCTCCGATTTGAGATCCGCTTTTTGCGTTGGATTCCCGACTCTGTGCTCTACAGAAATCGGGCTTCCCTTTGTGAGGTTACCCAAACTCCATCCTGTCACTAGTTGACTTGCGTGGATTTGGAAGAAGGAGCTTTTGTGGTGTCCCGCTGTGTTCCTAGGGAACATCCACCCATACTCTTGGGTCGTGGACATCACTCGTGTCGGTTTTGCTCTCGGGGTTGATTTGTTGGGACAGAGGCCGTAGTTTCCGAGAGGAAATTTTTAGGCTCCCATTCACCCCCCCCCCCCTCTGGTCGCCTTGCGATAGCTTTTTCGGTCCTTCAATTGGTATCGGAGCCAGTTAAGGATCTCTCTACCTTAACCGTTCCGGATCCGCGAAGGCGACCCTTTTGAGAGCGGTTCTGTTTCCGACTTTGCTTGTCGAGGTGTTGAGCTTGTGTTTTGGCTAACACTAACGGTGCTTTTCGAGATGGCACCAAGTTCTTCTTCCAGTGTGTCTTTGTCCTTAGGTTTGAGTCTTGGACATATGATCGAGGACGACATTTTGGCAAGAAGGAGGAGTACGACTCTTGAGGTGGAACGTGAGGTGGAAGCTTTGCTGGACTTCCTAGGAGATGATGAGAATTCAACGGAGGATCGTATACGTGAACTTGGCAAGGCCAAGAAAGTACACTTCTCGCTAGTCTTGGGATTTTGTCCCAACGATTTGAAGCTTGTTGTGATGATAACCTGAGATATGATGAGCTTTGTGATACCTTGCATAGAAAGATCAAGAAGTTGAAATGCTCCATTGCTAGGTTGAAATGTGGCCTTTTTCATTGGAAGTCTAGTGCTTCTTTACCTTGCACCTCTTGTAGTGACATGGTTAGGAAGAATGATGAGCTATGCTTTTCTCTTGCTAGCTTAAAATCTGAAAATGAAATGTTGAAATCAAATGCTTCCATACCATGTCTTGTTTGCTTTGACTTGCGCAAGGACCTTGTTTATGCTAAATCTGAAATAGCCTTGCTTAGGTCAAAAGCTTCTTTACCATGTGCTTCATGTGAGTCTTTGCATGCTGAAATTAATGAATTAAAATTGACTCACACGACATGTGTAGATAAACTTGAGCATGCTAGGGCTGAAATTGATGAGATAAATGCTAGGCCTTGTAGCTTGTGCTCTTTGAATAAAGATGCTTGCCTTACTTCTTGTGTTGATCATGATTCTTTGCTTGATGTTTCTGGTGATGTTTCTTCCACCGATTTCATTTGCACATCATGCATTGATTTGGAAAAAGAAGTTTTGGCTTTGAAAGTTTTGCGCGATGATATGAGCGCCAAGTTGGTTGAGCACAATGATACGAGTGCCAACCTTGAAAAGGAGATTGAGCTCTTGCGTACCACATATGCCGAGTGCATAAAGGAGGAGATGGAGAATCTGAAAAACACTCCTTGTGGTACTTGTGATCGCCTCATGTTTGAGAATGAGGTTTTAGCCAAAAGGTGCAAGAGCCTTTGTGCTAAGTCGTTTGAGTCACGCATTTCTTGCAACTCCGATGTTGATGCTTCTAAAATTGCTTCTTTGCAACCGGAGTTGAGTTCTTGTGTTGCGCGTGAGTCTTTTGACATTAGCACTAGTGCCAAGGTTTCGGATAGCTCTTTCATAGCTACTCCTAACCTTGCTAGTTCTTCGAGTGATGTCCAAGGGACTTCTCTTGACAAGGGTGCTTCTCATATTTTTGGGACTCGTCCTCCCAATCCGGTTTTCCATTGCACCTTTTGCAAGAAGGATGGACATTCATTCGATTTTTGTTTTCGCCGTGTCAAGCACGAGCGGCGAATTCGAGCTAAGGCTTTTAGGAAGCCGCGTAGCCTTTCCCATGGCACGTGTGCTCCTAGCATTGGCACCAAGTTGGTGGTTGATGTTTCTTGTTCTAAGTCCCAAGGGACTTCTCACTTGTCGGAGAATGGTGTGCCTGCCAGTAGGCCTTTGTACCATTGCTCTTTTTGTGAGAAAGATGGGCATCAAGAAAGTTTTTGCTATCGGCGTGCCAAACGTTTGCGCCAAGCTCGCTCTTCTAGGAAGATGGTGATTCATAGCCCGTCTCATGGCATGAACGCTTGTGCTCCTAGTAAGAAGCCCATTTTTGTTGATGGGATTTATGACTCCTTTTCTAGTGGGATAGGTCATGGTCGTGGACATGCTTCTAGTGCTTCTTCTCTTCGTCCACGTCATGCTGTTCATGATGCTTCTATTGGTTCTTCTACAAAGACCTTGGAAGATGTTTGCCTCTTTTCCCGTGGTACGACTCGTTCTTCTCCTCGAGTTGTCCTTTTGAGGAATGCTTCCAAGGGTGTTTCAAAATCGCTTTTGAACTAGCATTTGCATCATGCTAACCCACATGAGAAGTTGAGATTTGTGACCAAGTCCTGGATTCCCAAGTACATGCTTGCTAACCCTTCGGGATCCAAGGCTCGGGTTACTTTGTCCTCTTGTGTGTAGATATGAGGACGCGGGGTGGAGGACATGCGCCGAATGGAGCTTGATCTTTTAGATGTGATCAAGTTTTGATGGTTCTCTGCATCCCGCTTAGATTTGCCTCCAAAGAGGTTTGTATAGCTTGGTGAGCTTTCTTATACACTCATACCTTGTTCATCCATGATTTATGTCTTGTGGTATGAGATGGTTCTTCAGGTGCTTACTTGTATAGCTTTTACATGTACATTTTTTTGTATCATGTTTTGCTTTAGTCTAGCATGTGCTATCTTGTATATCATGTCATGCTAGCTTTGTGTATAGCTTTTGTGGATTATCCACTTTTCATGCTAGTCTGTGATCCTTATGAACTTTATGCCATGTTTTACCATACCTCTCCATGAGCTTTACTTGTAGAGGTGTGATGTTCATTAGGTGTCACCTTTCAGGTGCTAGTTTTGGTTAGCTACATGTATCCTATTGATATGATTAGTTTGAGCACTAGTCTTTCCTCGATTTTATCATGTTACATGCTTTTGGATCTATTGCTATCATTATCTTGCATTGTAGCATGTGTTGAGGTTTAGGCTGCGTTTGAGTTGATCATGTCCTTAGGATGCATTTTGCTCCATAGTGCTTTATCCTGTTGCATGGTAGTCTTGTCTAGTTTGGATTCATATCTCCTTGCGGTATCATTCATGGGTAGACCTCTTTTTGTTGAGAGCTTACCTTATGCTTTTATGTGACTAACCGTTTTCGTGGAGACCTTGAGGTCACACTGGACGAGACAATGCCTTGTGTTTTCTTCTGCTTTTGAGTGTGCAGGAGAACAGGAGCCTGGAGAGAGCATTTCGGCTCACGGACCCGATCCCACTTCTTCCACGACTTGGGGTTCCGTTCGAGCAGTTCTCCAGTGAGCACCAGCAGCACCTGGGCGAGCGACAGCATCAGGCGAAGGGGAGGCGACTTCGGCGAGGCAGGCGCCCCGGAGTTCAGCAGCATCAGGCGTCCCCTCGGGCATCACACCAGCAGGCGGTCATGTGCTTCATGAGGTACCTTCGACACACTTCTGAGTTCGGTTTTTGGTACACTCCTTCTTCGACCCTTTTTCTGCTGTGTGGTCTTTCCGATGTGGATTTTGCTGCCTGTCGCTTGAGCATTTCCTGGCTCCTCGCTTGTGAGCTGGATGTGTGTTTCCCTTTTAGTTGGGGAAGCATTTTGCTTATTGTATCATAGTTGGTCATCTCCGATACCCTTTTTTTTTTGTGTTCTTTTAGACTAGTTTTTGCTTTGTCTTTGATAGACTAGCTTTTGCATGCTTTTCATCATGTACATCTTGCATTTTAGAGCTTCATGTATATAGTAATGAAAATAAGACTATGCTCTTTTTGGTATGCCCTGTTTATTCATGATGATGCTTGTAGCTTAGGCTCTTTTTGATCACTTGATACATGCTATGAGCTAAGCTATTTTTGCAAATGGTGAACTTGACTAATCAACTATGAAACCTTTAATTTGTTCACCATTGAGATTGGCAACTAGCATGGGTAGGACGTGTTGAGATCACTTGTACTATCTTTTGTATGCTAGGTTGCTATGTCTCTTGCATTGAGTCTTTCACTTGCTTGGATTGCATATTTACCTTGTGCTTAAAATTTGATCCAAGTATTTGTGAAATGAAAAGATCGAGATGGGATTGCATGTGTCAGCACATCACGGTATCGAGACTGTTTCTCATTGCACATTTGAGTTAAACTTGAGCCGTGTAGTGTAAGACCGAAACCGGTGCTTTAAGCTTCCGATTGCTTTTATTGCATAGGCTTAGCCCGGTTGAAAAGTTAGGCAATGACCATGCTTTTAACCTCTCGCAATCACATGCTTTAATATGAACTTGTGTTAATACCGCTGCAAATTCCGATAAAACTTGAAAATAACACAAGTTTATGCTTCATTCTATTGCATGATGATTGAACTTTGCTAGGGGTAGTTCACCTTTTATACTTAAGTTAGCACTTGTTTGTTTTCCTGTCTATTCATGCTAAGTGCTATTTTTAGTGGTGAACTCCTTTTCAAATGGCTTAAAACTGCTCATATGCTTAATTGTTCATATTTCGTATTCATTTGATCAGTTTGAGCCTTTGCTAGCATTTGTATTGATTATTATACTTTCAGGGCAGCACCCTTTTGAGCATCTTTTCTTTTTGATTGTTATACACTTGAAGCTGTTGCATTGTGCATATCATGCATTTTTAGCTTAGTGTACATACCCCCAGCTCCGATACTCTTTATGATTACCTTCAGTTGGTATCACTGCCCCCATATGCTTTTGGATGACTTGTCTTGTGTTTGTGTCAATTTTGTGGAAAATGTCAAAACCCCTCAGCATGTTCCCTTTTGTCAAGGGGGAGAAGCTATTTTCAAGGGGGAGCTTGAGTGTTGGCACAAAGGGGAGAGTCATGCATTTTGGGGAGAGCTTTGAGCGAGGGGGAGTTTTAGCTCTTTTAGTTTCTTCTTCAATTGGTATCTTCACTCGGTATAGCTCTTTTATGTGTTCCAATTGGTATCCATCTTCCGGTATGGAATGCAATTGATGTCTTGAGCTGTATTGCCTAGCTTTTGTATATAGGCTTGCTTTCAGGGGAGTCGTTTTTGTCTTGCTGCTTCTCCGCATGCTCCGAGTGTTTGTGCTCCATTTCGACTTGAGCCTTTTCTTTGGGCTTTTTCAATTGGAATTGAACCTTCCTTGTGTTCCTTCATTGGTACGCTTCGATTGGTTTTCCATTGGTGCGGAGCATGTTTGGCCGTAAGGCATTGGTATCGAGCGTGCTAGTCGTGTTGAGCCGTTTTGCCTCTCTCTTGAGGGACTAGCAGTTTTTGCTTGGTATTTTTGATTGGTTTGGAGCCTTCAGCTAGTTGTGTTGAGCCGTTTTGCCTCTGTCTTGAGGAACTAGCTGTTTTCACCAATTTGTGGCTGATTTTGAATGGTATCAAATATTCTGCTAGTTGTGTTGAGCCTCTGTGCCTCTATCTTGAGGGACTAGCAGTTTTGCTTCTTATGCGCTGTTTCAGCCTCATTTGGTGTCGAGCCTTGAGCTAGCGGTGTTGAGCCTTTTCTGCCTCTTCTTGAGGACTAGCTCATTTTTGACTTGGTTGCGTCGAGCCGTTGCCCATGTCTTTGGGGACCAAGCTTTCGGTGTTGGTATCTCAAACCATCTCTTGTGCTTAGTTTTTGTCAATTCATTCATCAAGGGGGAGAAATTTAGAAACCCAAGTAAGGGGGGAAATTTAAAACCCAAGTAAGGGGGAGTAACCCAAGTGAATCCAAGTGGATAAGTACCTTGGTTTCTTTTTGTGATGATTGTTTGACAATTTTTGAGATTGGTTTTCGAGTGCCTTTTGGGATTCATGAAACTCTTGTCTTCTCTTGACTCTTCGGTGATGTGGAGGTTTTGCCCGCTTTTCCCATTTCTTTTGGGACCGAGAGTTTTTATTTGGAGTATTCATGATCCTCCCTCTCTCAAGTGGCCTTGTGTTTGCTTTTACCTGGCTTTTGGCACTTGAGTGAGACTGGCCTTCAAACCCTTCCTTTTTGATTTTATTGTCAGTCAATGCATTCATCAAGGGGGAGATTGAGAATACATATGATGAATGATTGACTGTGTTGAGGAAGGTTTGAGGCTTTTACCCGGTTGAGTCATTATTTGCTATGCGCTTAATGCTTATGACTAACCGGTGGCGTGAGTTGTGTGGTGTTTCTGGGTTGGTGTGTGTGTGCGACATGTGTCTCTTGGCTGTGTTGATGTGCAGGTGTGGAGCTCGGAGACAGTGGTCTATGGCAAGGTGAAGGTCAAGTTGAGCCGTGCCGTGCTGACGGACCGGGTGCGGTGAAGGATGGGCGTGCCGTGCGGCGGACGTGCCATGCCGACGAACCGAGCGTGAAAGGAAGGCGACGGGAGGCTTGGACTGAGGGACCAGAGGGCCAGAGGACCAGCTGTGGTAGCTGGCACGTGGCATCGGCGAGCAAGAGCACATGGGGATGTGCGGTGCATCGGCCGAGTCGGGAGGAAGGCGCTGGAGTCGGGTCGCTTGGCGGGAGGTCGGACATGGGCTTGCGTGCGGCGCAAGTGCCGTCGGCCAAGTCAAGAAGGAAGGCGAAGGCGTTGTGCCCGGCGTGGAGGCTGGACATGCATCGGCATCGGTGCCGGTGGTCGGGGTGTGAGAACCACATCCCGTCTGCGGCACGGGTTCGGTAGCTGAGCCTCAAAAAGCTACCATCGACGGTTTCCAGGTTTGGGCCTCAAAACCTGGGGTGGCGGTTTTCCGAGTTTGGGCCTCAAAACTCGGGGTGGCCGGTTTGCCTGGTTTGGGCCTCAAAACCAGGGGTTGGTCCGAAAGGACGCGACGCGTGGCGGCACCGAGAGCTTGTTGCGTTGCGGGACGCTTGGTGGAGGCGTCGGCGGCTATCGGTGAGAGGCGCGGCGGTCGCGTGCGGCACGTGGCGGCATCAGGGAGGTCGCGTCGAGGCGAAGCTACCGGATGTGCGGGCGTGGCCGTCGGATGAAGATTGACCGGTTTGGACGGTTGTACCCCTGGGGGGGTATTTGGTCGAGTACTTAATGTAAGGGCGTTTGTGTCATTGGACGTGCGCCTATATATATGAGGCGGGCTGCTAGGGCAGCCGCATCCTTGGCAGACCAGTGGTGTGTCTCTCTCATTTTGTTCCTGTGAGAGTAGGCTAGGGTCAGGAGAGTGGGCTCTTGTTCTTGAGCTTTTCGCCATCCAAGCTTTGATCTGCTGGAGTGGCTTGTAGCCCGTACACCAAGTGCTTAATGAATCATCCATTCCTCTGAGTCCAAGGATCAAATTCGTGCTTTGATTTGTCTTGCGATTTTGTTCTTCGCGTTTGCACGTTTTCCCTTCTTTTGTTCTTCACGAGAATTCTTGTTTCGAGGGAAGATTCGCAAATCCGTTTGAACCATCTTGTGTAGCTTCGTGAGTGTCTTCTTTCTACCGAAGGAATTTTCTCTATACCTCACGAACTCACAGATCGGGCAGATTTAGTTTTCGGGTAAAGTTTTCTCCCTTCCCCCGATTTTCTCCGATTCACCGATTTGGAGTTAGGTTCGAGCCATGATCTCTTAGGAGTAGCTCACTAACATCCTTGTGACTCCACTCACCAAGTTTATCCCTAGAGGATTCGTTTTGGGTGAGTTCGAGTCGAATCAGTGACGAACAGGGTGCTGTCGGGGTGACCGGACGCTAGGGCCAAGCGTCCGGTGGTTGAAGTTTGCTGTGCGCGGTTTTTTTCCTCTTGACCGGACGCTCGATCGTGATGACCGGACGCACAGTTCAAGAGTCCGGTCGTTGATCTTGTCACGTGTTGATTCTGTTACACGACCGGACGCTGGACTGAGGGTGCGATCGGACGCACTGAAGGCACTGTTCATTGCCCCCTCGGTGCTTGACCGGACGCTCAGTTGTAACGACCGGACGCTTGTTCCCGTGAGTCCAGTCGTGAACAGAGAGCTCCCAAATCGGGTTTTTGGCGACCGGACGCGTCCGGTGTTGACTGACCGGACGCACCCAGGGTCCGGTCGAGCCAGTCTCGCGCAGCAACCCTCGCGAGCGTCCCGAGGCCTTCCCTCGACCCTCGGGCGAATCGAGCCGAGGCCACCAACGCTCGAGGCTTTCCCGAGGCTTTTCCTCTAGCCTCGGACGAGCCGGAGGCTTTCCCGAGGCCTTTCCTCGAGCCTCGGCTGAGCCCTCGAGCCTCGGACGAATCCGAGCCCTCGGCCTCGGGCGAATCGGACGTTTCCCGAAGGCCTCTTCGTCAGCCTTGGCCTCGGGCGAATCGGACGTTTCCCGAAGGCCTCTTCGTCAGCCTCGGCCTCGGGCGAATCGGACTCTTTGTTTCCGTTGACCGGACGCGTCCGATCGATCCTGACCGGACGCTCCAGTGAGTCCGGTCAGTGCAGACGGCGCACGTTTTCGTCCGTATCTTTTGCGTTCGAGCTCCGATTTGAGATCCGCTTTTTGCGTTGGATTCCCGACTCTGTGCTCTACAGAAATCGGGCTTCCCGCTTTGTGAGGTTACCCAAACTCCATCCTGTCACTAGTTGACTTGCGTGGATTTGGAAGAAGGAGCTTTTGTGGTGTCCCGCTGTGTTCCTAGGGAACATCCACCCATACTCTTGGGTCGTGGACATCACTCGTGTCGGCTTTGCTCTCGGGGTTGATTTTGTTGGGACAGAGGCCGTAGTTTCCGAGAGGAAATTTTTAGGCTCCCATTCACCCCCCCCCCCCTCTGGTCGCCTTGCGATAGCTTTTTCGGTCCTTCAAATTTCACCGACCTCAACAAATCTGCCTGAAGGATCCGTATCCTTTGCCTCGCATCGACAAACTCGTCGATATGCAGCTGGCTTTGAAATAATGAGTTTGCTAGATTGTTTTTCAGGTTATCACCAGATATGGCTCCATCCGATGATGAGGAGAAAACTAGTTTCATCACCCCAACAGGCACATATTGCTATCGGCGGATGCCGGAAGGGTTGCGGAACGCAGGCCAACATTCTCGCGGATGACCGACAAGGTTTTCGAAAGCCAGAAGCAAAGAAGAACTTGTTGGCTTATGTTGACGATATAGTGGTCAAGAGTGACAGGCAAGAAGACCATCAGGAAGACTTACTCAAGACTTCCGGCAACCTCCGAAAAAGCGGCTTGAAGCTAAAACCCTGACAAGTGCATTTTCGGCATCAAGAAAGGCAAGCTCCTTGGTTGCCTGGTATCGGCAAGGGGAATTGAGGCCAATCCCGACAAAATAGCGGCAATCATTAACATGCAACGCCCTCAAGCCAAAAGCAAGTTCAGAAATTGACAAGAAGACTGGCTCTTTAAACAGATTTATTGCAAGGTCCGCCGAAAAAGGGCTGCCTTTTTCAGAACTCTGCGTAGCTCCGACCCTTCAGAACATTGGGGAAGAACAGCGGCAGGCTTTTCAGCAGCTAAGGAGTACCTAACAAAGCTAACTGCATTATCCAGACCGTCGCCGGAAGCAATACTCTTGTTGTATCTTGCATCATCTCACTCCACCGTGAGCGCAGTTTTGTGGAAGAAAAGGGACACGAAAACAAATGACGCAGTTCCCGATCTACTTCGTCTCTGAGGCCCTTTCGGGAGCAAAACTGAATTACTCAGAGCTGGAGAAGATAGCGTATACGGTGGTAATGGCTTCTAGGAAGCTAAAGCACTACTTTCAGTCTCACCACATCATAGTCCTATCGGCTCAGCCATTGGAAGCCCTGTTTCGCAACAACGAAGCTATCGGCCGAATCGGCAAGTGGGCGGCGGAGCTAAACGAATACGTGATCGATTTCCAGCACTGGTCCACAATCAAGTCGCAGGCGTTGGCGGACTTCATAGCAACTGGACTCCCGCCGCTTTCGACACAACTCTCGAATTCGAGGAGCCCGTGTGGACAGTAAACTGCGACGGTGCATGGGGGATGGCTGGAGCTGGAATCTCGGCGATCCTAACACCACCAAGGGGACCGAAGGTCAGATTTGCCGCAAGGCTGCAATTCCTCACAACCAACAACACCGCCGAATATGAAGCCGTGCTGTTGGGATTAACGAAAGCTCCGAGCAATCGGAGCGAGAAGATGCATAGTCAAGTCAGATTCTCAAGTCGTCGTTGGTCACGCCGAAAAGGATTTCACAGCAAGAGAACCAGAGCTAGCCAAGTATCTGGCAGCAATCAGAAGAATGGAGAAGCATTTCGCTGGTTTCACCTTACGCCACATTCCAAGAGCCGAAAAACAGAGGCGAGACGAATTGGCCAAAGCTGCAACACAAAATCTGCCATTACCACCGGACGTTTTCTACCAAGTGCTTTCGGCCAAAGCTGTGAAAGAAGAGGAAGACCACCCAGTTCGGTGCATGCTATCGTCAGTGATGACTGGAGGTCGCAGATATTCGCTTACCTCGTCGGAACATACGAGCCAGAGTCCAGGAAGGATGCCGAAAGGATGGCCAACAGAGCGAAAGGTTATTCAATCATCGGAGAGCAGATGTTCAAAAATGGGGATAACAGCCCCCCTTCTGAAATGCATAAGCAAACATGAGGGCATTCAGCTACTCGAAGAAATGCACGCCGGAATGTGCGGAACGCACAGAGGCCTCACGAAATAGCGCACAGAGCAATGAGGCAAGGATTCTACTGGCCTTCCGCCGCATCAGATGCCAGAGAGCTAGTCAAATGTTGCAAAGGTTGCCAGATGTTCGCCAAAAACCAGAAAGCTGTTGACACGATTTTTGACTCATCCGAAATATGTGAAAATATTTATTCTACAAATAGATATAAAATATTGATGGTCAAATTTCATCCCACCCAAAAATATATGGAACTTTGAGACCATATTAAATAGAATAATATAAGTAGTAAAATGCTATCTAAATATGATATGCAGCAAAAAAACAATTAAAAAATCAAGTCGTCAAATGCTACCAAATATGAAGCCAGCAATAATTAAATAGTATAGAAATTAACATGACATAAGGTTGGTTATCAACGTAGTGCAAGAAGCATGAGTGGAAGGTGTCCATCCGTGCATGTGCTTCTTTTATATAAAATTAAATGTCGTGTGTTCTTGTGAAATATTCTATATATTGACCAAAGAAAATAAGAGAGTAAAGAATAAATAATAAGCAGTAAGAGAGTAAAGAATAAATAATAAGCAGCGAGAAAATTAAATGTGCAAGAAGTTTCCGTGCGAACATATATTCTTTTAATTATAGGTGATGTGGATGAAAATATTTGATAATTGATAATAGAAATTGGATAAGCTTGCACGCTAGTTCAAGAAACGTCGGACCTACGCGCGTGCAGTTGTAATTAAGTGAAAGCGAGATCAGGTCCAGTCCTCTGCCATGACCGAGCTTAGCTAACCGCACGTCGTGGTGCGTGGTGCGTACCTTGCGCGCTCGCTAATTCAAAATAGAGTCAAGCGCGGGTTAAGAACCGGATTAGTGCGGGAAAATTAAATTGGAGAGAGCGCCAAATCTCCTGGCAACCGACCCAGCTCTGGCCTATAAATAAATGGTCATTTGTACTTCTCCGGCTCTCAACACCAGATCGCCGCCAGGCCGCCGCTCATTTACTGCCGCCAGGCTGCCGGTTGCTGCCCTCTCGTTCCCGCTCTGCCATTCCTGAGTGCCGTCAGGCTGCCGCGCCTCCGCTCTCCAATCCAAGGAGCCGCCGGCTGCTGCATCATAGGGTAGGCAATTTCTTCAGGCCGTGCACAAGCATCCCAGCAGTTAGAGCACCGCTAGGCTGCTGCTCCCCACCGCCTGAAAACATCACCAGCTGCAGCGATCTTGAAGATCCTGAGAAGTGAGAAGCTCCTCGTGTTTCGCGGCTACTTTCTCTCTTCCGCCCTTGTGCTGATCTCCGGCTACAGCATCGATAGACTTCACCAACAATTCGTCATGCTTTGGTACCCGGCTGGCCCGTCGCTGCGATGAGCAGTGCACGAGGTCTTACCCCGGTAAAAGGTAAAATAATCGGTGATGACTGCGCTTTGCGCATGGGCTACGAGCCCCGGTAAAATTGTGAAAGGCAGCATATGTGCATCGGTGAATCGTGTTTGACGCGTGTTGGCTCCTTTCCATGGTTGAAATTTGGGGACGCGTGTTGGCTCCACCCCGGTTATGGTGCATGGTGAAATGGGTCGGACCGCTTTGACTCCACCCCGGTTATGTTCCATGGTGATAAATTGATGGACCTGCGATTTTGGCGTCTCCATTTCATTATGGGGGGCTCCATTCAATTATGGGTTATGGTATATAAAATTGGTGGACGCGCTTTGGCTCTACCTGCTTCACGTAAAATTGATATGGACGCGAATGGGCTCCATATTCGATGAAATCTGCTCATAAACATTTGGTCACGGCAAAGCCGACCAGTTCATGTTCTGCAAATTAGAGAAGGGCATGTCATCTTGCATGCTACTACTATAGATAAAGATATATGGCTCGCTTATTAGAAAATCAAAGAAATAATCATATTCAATCATGCTATCCGTCATCCATGCATCCAGGGCAGGTCACCAACATTAGCCAGTTAGTGAGGCATGTTTACATAACAAACAGTTGTTAATTAAAATTAGCACTGCATGTTTCTTTAACTTGCCTCTTTTATCTTCTGGCCGCACCATGTAAATTCGGGTGCAACCAAAACATGAATCTGCATGTCTGCTAATGCTAAAGGATAAACTAGTGGGTTAAACAAATCAGCTAACTTAGCAGAATAAAAAAAATCAAATAAAAAATAAACGAATTGTCCAACGTCAACCTAGAACTATACAAGGATCGAAATCACTGGTTAGATTCTCAACTCAAAATGAATAAATCAAACGATACTCTCTAAATAGAGTTTCACCAAACTAGTATGCTTCATGTCAGTTCGTAATATATATGCATGACATTATATTAGTAGTGACAGGTGGAATCAAATAGTCCAACCTCAAGACGAGCTTGTGTCCAAAGACGATCATGCAGTGCAATATTTAAACTAATATCCCCATGAGAGTGTGAGTTTAACTGTGTGTCGCATTTATCCAAATTTGTATTCAGCCAGAACCCTTAATAAGCTAAATAAAGTTGGTTTACCGATGCCGAATCTCAAGTCATGACCACTAACTAATCTATTACAGCACCGTGGTTTAAATAACCAAAATATCACAAACGTAACTTAGCTAAATTAAACAAGCTTGTCATTTTCAGCGTAAGTTCTCAACCTGTCATATATGTCCAGCATACGCCCTCCAAGTGTTGACCACCGTAGGTTGTTGCATCTTAGCTGATAGCATCCATAAATATTCATGGTTAGCTAATTTCTACAAATAAAAAGTTAAACTAAATTAAATCAAATGGTATGACACATATTAATTCATGGCTAAATATCATATCATGGGTATATATGTTAACCTAAATAAAACAAGTTAATTGTGCGCCCCACGGTCAAATCTGGGGCCACTATAATACAAATAAAATATCACACCAAATAATAAGTACATCATATATATCAAAATATATTGACCCATAATCTCGTATGATATAACCGGACTGTCAAGTTTAGTCTCCAAAATAAACTAGGTGCATATACATGGATATAATGCACCGTCCAAATAAATGATCATTATAAAAAAAATGATTGCCTCTTGGTCCATATGCATGTCTACCATACTTCATATAGTATATCGAGATATATATGCTCTCCGAAACATGAAAGAGTTCCTCGTACTCGATCAATAAAAAAGGGGCTTGGCGCCATATCATGGTTTAAATAAACAACACAATATGCATGAATTAAATACGTGCATATCACGGTTTGCTAAAAAGTTTAGCAATCAGTCATGTATATTAGGCATGAATTAAATACGTGCATATCACGGTTTGCTAAAAAGTTTAGCAATCAGTCATATATATATTAGGAGTTTATGTTTACTCCTCAATGATTCATACCATGTTAAAAGAAATGACAAATCCAAGTTTATGTCAAGCATGCATCTGCGTCCATCGGCAACTACAAGAATGAAGACTTTATTTTCTTTTGTAGTTTGTAATAGCCAGCCATATGATGTAATTTTATTTTTCATGTACTCATGTTGGAACTCTTAATCAGGGGTATTCTCTACGGAGATGTAATTAACATAATTTTTATGCAAATATAAGAATTATGGAAGTATGGACTTGCAATACCTGTTCTTTTACTTTTGTCCCATTTAAATTAATCAAAACTAAATTTGTCTCTGCTGACGCGGAGGCGGGTCATAGCCGCTCGTTTTCCCGCCATCAAAAGCGCCAGCAAATGAAACTACGCCAATAGTGCCAACCTGGCCCTTGCAGAGATGAGGCATTGACATAGTAGGTCCGCTACCAGCAGCTCGGGCAACCTGCGCTTTGCAGCGGTCGCTCTCGAATATTTCACCAAGTGGGTGGAAGCAAAGGCCCTCGCAAGCATAACTTCCACCTCTTTAACCAAATTCTTCTGGCAGAGGATAGTTTGTCGTTTCGGTGTTCCCTCCTTCATCACCTGCGACAACGGGAAGCAGTTTGACTGTGCCGAATTCAGGAGTTTCTGCGATGAACTCAGCATCAAGCTTAATTTCGCCTGAGTAAACTACCCGCAAGCAAACGGGGCCGTCGAGAGAGAGCGAATGACATAATCTTTTCGGCAATATCAAAAACCTTGTACGACTCGCCGAAAGGTAAGTGGGCCACACCCTAACAACAGCTGTATGGGGACACAATATTTCACGATCCAGAGCTACCGGCTTCACTCCGTTCCGATTGCTTTACGGCGAGGAAGCAGTTACCCCGGAAGAGGTAAAGCTAGGTTCCTTCCGAACCGAAATGGCTCCAACTACTCAGGAGCAAAGGCACCTCGAACTCGACACCATCGAAGAGGTAAGGTTGCAAGCTGCAGATAATCTCGAAAAGTACCACGCCGAAACGAAGCATCACAGGGACAAGACCATTGTCTGAAAGGACATCAAACCTGGCGACATGGTCACCATTCGGCAACCAGATAAGCAAGGTAAGCTCCAATCACAATGGCAGGGCCCTTTCATCGTGGCAAGCATGGCTGCACCCGGGGTATTCCGGTTGCTGAATGATAAGGGCGAAGAATCAGCTCACACTTGGAATGCAAGCAACTTGCGCCATTTTTACCCTTAGTCTGAACTTTCGAACTTGGATGTAATTTTTTCTTCTTTTCTTTACTTTCTGCAATCAAAGTCAGCTGCACTCTTTTTCCTCGCCGGGGAAGCCCTTTGTTGGGGTGCGAGGTTTTTTAACGAGGCAGCTGAATGTAACGCTACATTATGAAGCATCCGCAATCCCCAAGAAAGTTGTGTGGCCTGACTAAGGACGAAGTCAACCAAACATAAGGTTGAGACATTTGTCATTTGAACTAACAAATGAGAATGTCGGCTTGCTGGGCGAAAAGAATCCTCCACAGCCACCGACAATCTCAGAAAGCCTGCGGGCTATACAAAAACCGACCCTCCGACAAAACGAGAGGGCGGAACGAAAGCCTGCGGGCTATACAAAAACCGACCCTTCGACAAAACGAGAGGGCGAAACGAAAGCCTGCGGGCTATACAAAAACCGACCCTCCGACAAACGAGAGGGCGGAACGAAAGCCTGCGGGCTATACAAAATCCGACCCTCCCACAAAACAAGAGGGCAGAACGAAAGCCTGCGGGCTATACAAAAACCGACCCTCCGACAAAACGAGAGGGCAGAACGAAAGCCTGCGGGCTATACAAATACCGACCCTCCGACAAACGAGAGGGCGGAACGAAAGCCTGCGGGCTATACAAAAACCGACCCTCCAACAAAACGAGAGGGCGAAACGAAAGCCTGCAGGCTATACAAAAAACTGACCCTCTCACAAAACGAGAGGGCAGAACGAAAGCCTGCGGGCAACACAAAACCGACCACCCCCAACAAAAGGGGAGAACGGTAGCAGAGGCCAAGTCAAGCAGCCCTCGTGGGGCGACAAGAAGGACAGCTGGCAGGCATCAGTAGCTGCAAAAGCATAAACACCATATTAACTTTTCACCTACCAAACGCTCAGAAGTACAGCCAAAGGATTAAATGCAGTACTCTCATAGCAGGGGCAGGGCGATATAAATAAACACCAAGGTGTAAGCCTCCCAACCATCCAAAGCTACCGAACCTTTTCAAATATCAGTCCCAAAAAGTTAGCTCAAAAGCAAAGTACGAATAGGAGGCACCAGGAGTCGGGGTTTCGCTTTGATAATTGTGTCATCGGCATCGCGTCTAGCTACCGTCACCAATCCAGTAACTTTAGGCGAAGGTCCTATCAAGTAACACATCCATCCCAAGCTGCGGCTAGGAGATGAGCTAAAGCAAGCGTGCCGCTAGATGACAACAGGAGCAATATCATAATCATAGTCGATTGTAAGCCTCCCCATGTCGCGTTCATAAAGACATTTTCGTCAATCGAGTTATCAAGCGCGAATGCTGCCGCCCTCGTCTAAGTGTGTGGGGGGCAGGCGCGTCTTTACTACCGGCCGAGGGGCTCGCACCGAAAGCACCCTCGCGCGAATGCTGCCACCCCTCGTCTAAGTGTGTGGGGGCGGGCGCGTCTTTACTACCGGCCGAGGGGCTCGCACCGAAAGCACCCTCGCGCGAATGCTGCCACCCCTCGTCTAAGTGTGTGGGGGCGGGCGCGTCTTTACTACCGGCCGAGGGGCTCGCACCGAAAGCACCCTCGCGCGAATGATGCCGCCCCTCGTCTAAGTGTGTGGGGTGGGCGCGTCTTTACTACCGGCCGAGGGGCTCGCACCGAAAGCACCCTCGCGCGAAGGCTGCCGCCCCTCGTCTAAGTGTGTGGGGGCGGGCGCGTCTTTACTACCGGCTGAGGGCCTCGCACCGAAAGCACCCTCGCGCGAATGCTACCACCCCTCGTCTAAGTGGTGGGGGCGGGCGCGTCTTTACTACCGGCCGAGGGGCTCGCACCGAAAGCACCCTCGCGCGAATGCTACCGCCCCTCGTCTAAGTGAGTGGGGGGGGCGCGTCTTCATTACAGGCCTGCAACGAAGGCAAATCGTCCCTAGAATGCGGCGGTAAAAAGGTAACAATTGCGCAAGCATGGATTTCCGGCCAGCCAGTGGGCGGCCATTACCCCTTAGCCGGACAAACGAAAACGAACCAAGTCCTCATTCTCAAAAATAAACGAACATACACATGGCGATGGCAACACCGAAGTAACAATAATTTCAACGATCTTTTACTTCACAATCGGTTTTCAGATTTCACGCAAGTTTCTACAATGCACTTGCATTCGCAGATCTCTCCAGCGATCGAAAAACTCGCAAACTACTCCTGCGAGCGAAATAAGACGCTAAATCGCCGCGCATCGGGCAAAAGCACAGCGTCTTCAGGCTCCACTTTAACAAACGGGGCGTCCTCAAGGACTGACGGCGCTCGCGATGCCTCGCGTCTCTTCCGCCTCGCTCAAGTTCGTGTCGGTCAAAGTTCTCGTAAAAAGAACGTAAACGGTCCTCCGTGCGCTTAAGCTCTTAGCACGCTTTTTCAGATAAGACGAAAGTGACGCCGTCGGAAACCTAGAGCGAAAACTCCTCCACAAGTCACCGCCGACACAGATATCGCCTGACCTAATCATTAACGGGCAGATGTCGAAAACGTCCGCCGCGTTCCCGCACTCGCGCCCTGTCCAAAATACAACATCCGAATTTAAATTCCAAGTTTTACACAAGGTCGATGAACATACTACCAGCACAATAAAAGCGGGCCCTAAAAATCATTCGTCTACCGCAGCGTCTTGAGAGGCGTTCGTGTCGCGGGAAGCTGCAGCGGCCGAGCTCTCGGGGGCTTCATCATTAGGCTAGGGCGGGCTCGCCTCGTCTTCCAGCGGCCTCGCGCGCCCGTTTCTCCGAGATGAAATCAGTGAACACCTGTCGAATATGCGCCTTTTCCTCCGGAGTCTGCACCAGGGGTCACAGTGCGGAGGAAGTGTCATTCATCCCGCGAAAAGAAAAGAAAGAGTAGAGAAGAAACATCACGCAAAAGTGTAAGCAATCGCCAGAAGATACCTTCCCGCGAGCCATAGCAGACTGCATAAGCGACATATCGTTCCCCCGGCCAACCAGAATTCATCAAAGAATCTCTTGCCCAAAACTTTCGCTGCCTCGGGGTGCGCCAATAATAGTCCACCTCCCTGACCGAAAGGTTCGCGATATGCGAACAGCCGGTGTCAACGAGGTTGTGCCCTATCGCTTTGATGCCCGTGACGGCGACGTAATCCTGGCCGAGGGCCATATGCCCCTCAAGCGACTCCATTTCGGTCCAGATCCAGCCGACTAGGTTGTCAACGTTATGCTCGGAGGGACCTTCCGCCTCAACGCCGATGCTGCGAAGGCACTCGTGGAAGAGAGATACGGCTTCATCAGCAGAAGTAAGGAGCAACCTTTCCCTTTCGGCTTGGGCGGCCTTCAACTACGAAAGCTCCTTCTTGAGGCTTTCAACCTCTCTTTGGCTGGCTTTCCTGGAGGCGCGCTCATCGTCGGCTTTTTTTGTCTGCAGTTCAAGATCGGTTCCAAGTTTCCCTACCCGTGCATCAAGCCTTTTCAGCTGCGTGTCCAGTTCCTGTTTCTCGCGTTTGATCTTGCGAGTGTAGAGATCCCTCTGATGATTACTCTGGTGCGAGTGAGAACGGCAGCCTGCGAATAGCAATGAAATGCGATCACAACACCGAAAGAGCCCCAAAAGC
This sequence comes from Coix lacryma-jobi var. lacryma-jobi, assembly GCA_009763385.1. NCBI lineage: Eukaryota > Viridiplantae > Streptophyta > Magnoliopsida > Poales > Poaceae > Coix > Coix lacryma-jobi. The sequence goes on from CM019827.1 coordinate 33,174,145, forward strand.
CAAGGGTGAAAATTTAAAACTTACGCTCGCCAGGTGGAAGGATATAGCGTCGTCCAGTTTCGAGCTACTGACTTTTAGGAGATCTCTTTCGATTCGGCACGACGAAAGATTTTTGTGAGAACTCCACAAATTTAGAGGCTTCTTCGCTGCTGCCGGGAGGATTCCAGTCCGACGAAAGTCAAGTCGGCAAGCAAGTTGGGCGTCCGAAGGCGCACCTAAAGAACGAGCAACGCGATAAGATTCCTCTTTCGCTTCGTCAGTATCATTCGACGAGCTCAAGCCAGTATAAAAGCGCGGATTCTCGTAGTCCGATGGCACCCCGTCGAGAACCAGCCGCACGTAACCCAAAAGCTGTGCCCTCCACCATTTCTTGTGTCAGGCGAATGCAGCGCGGCGAAAGGCGTAGCTTACCTCTGTCAACAGCAGTAGGGGCTGGCATTTTCAGGAATGCGCTCTCCTTTTCGCCCAGCAGCAGTCTTTTCGCCAGGCGCCCGTGCAGAGGCGTCTGGGCGCGGAGCTTTAGCTTTCTTCGCTAGACGCTCCGTGGCATCGGGCGGACCAGAGGGCTTCCGAGCACCAACCTTCGCAAAGTTGGATCTCAGCAACCGACGTATCATCGTCGAAGGCTGTGTGCGAAAGAGGCACGCTCGACTTCTTCGGTGCCATTCCCACAGCGTACGATGTGCTCTGTTTACATAAAAAGGGTTTCGATAAGCAAATAAGGCGATTAATCATAACTCTCAAAAACGGCAGCCAAAATGCGAAAGCCGTATCCAAGCACACGTGACGTTAAGTAAAAAAAAACGTACGCTAAGCGCAAAAAGCAGAAACTAACCACCCTCGGGTGATCAAAAGGATCAACGTCGGGGATTGACTCCAATGCTCCTTTCCGGCTCTTAAGCATCGGCTTCGCAATCAGACGGCCAATGCGAATATCACCCGACTCAGCAACCCTCCGCCGTGGAACCACGCCGCTGCGTCCCTCACGCCGAACCACACCCTTGCCTTTCGCCCTCGGGTTTCCAGTCTCCCCCTCGCTTTCGTCAACCATAGGCCTTTCGGCATACGTAACGCCCATCGCATCGAAAGCTCGGTTCAAGCGGCGACTCCGGCCAAGATTACCGAGTTGGAACTCGCTCTCCTTCCGCAAATACGGCCCGCAAATCTTCTTCGCTTCACTTTCGATATACTTCACGTAGTGGTCATCGTCAGAAAAATTCGCGGGTTTCTCTAGCAGCAGAAGAGGGCCCCGATACCCGTCCTTGTCAGAAAATTCTTCAAAAGAAGTTGCGGTGCATAGCGGATTCATTCTGATCGCCATCCATTCCTCCACCAGATCTCGACTAATCTGGAATCGAGCGGTGAGCGCGTAAGCGTCTCCGCACCGAATAGCTTCTTCACCGCCCAACACAACAGGCGGAAGGTGTCTTCCGAGGTACCTCTCCAGAACCGACACGAGCGGGGAACCTTTCTTCTCCCCTTTACCCAGTTCAGCGACGACAGTTTTGTCGGAGCAAACGCGATAGTAGAACCAGGAGCGTTTCTACTCTGGCCACTTGTTTCGGTGGTAGGTAAGCGAAATGGAAACGCTGCCTCGAGTCTTCCGCGGAAACAAAGTTGATGCACCCAATTTCGCTGGGCAGTTTACTTCCCAGGTAGGGGTCGTTCACTTTCGTCGGTCGACGATGGATATCATAAAACCGCACGAAAACATCCGCTCGCGGTTTACAACCAAGCATTTTCATAGCTTGTGCGAATACACCGAGCCTGACAAAAGCGTTCGGTTTCAGCTGGTGAAGTTGCACTTCGAACCCCGAAAGGACGTCCGAGATGAACTCTTCAAGTGGAAAGTCCAAACCAGCGGCGAAATAGTCACGAAAAATAATCGCCTCGTTGGGTCGCGGAATTGGCACCTCTTCGTCTCTAGGGACCCGACAATTCGCCCAATGGTCTTTCCTTAGGGGCCCCTTGTCAGCCAATGCTTGCAAACCGGCGGCTGTCATTCGCGAAGTGCGAGAGAAAAAAGGAACAGTCCGTCGGAACCGAAACCACACAGGAATCTCCGTCATCAGACAAGCTCCCGCTGTGACTTGCTACCCGCGGAGCTTCCTCGGATCCAATCGAAACGTCAGCGCTACTCTCGCGGCGGGCAGACTCAGAGGTGCCACTGCTTTCGCTAGAGCTCGAAGTCGACGAGGAATCGGAAGACGCCATCTGACATGGCGCGAAAGACGAATGAACAACGCAAGCATACAAAAAGAAGAAAAAGAAAATAATGGAGATAGCATCACATATTCGAAAAATGAAATAAGCCGAAAGCAAACAAAGGCAACAGAGAGTTACGTACCACGGTCGCCCAGCGAATGGTCGAAGCAGACACCAGCAGCTTTCGCCAAAAGCGAATGACGCGAGGCTTCGCGAGAGAGAGGCGACAGGTGCGGGAATGCATCAACTGGCCAAGTGGCCTCCTCACCCCGAAGCCCCCATGTTTATATACGAATAGCCAGGACACGATTTTCGAGGAAGACGAAAAGGCGACTAGGCACGGGATTCGAAGCGTCGCAAAGGCATCCCTTTACGGTACACGGTATTCGAGGAAAACAAAAAAAGACACCCGTGCACGGATAACGAAGCATCGCAACAGCTTCCCAGACGTAACACGGTGTCAGGGATGACAAGATGTCCCGGCGCCAAAAAAACTTGGTTTCAAAGCGAAACAAAGGTTTTTTGGGCGGGCGTAGGCTCCTAGCGAAAGGACACGGTCGAACGTCGCGAGCGTACGGATCCAACCGTGAGGGGCTATTGTTGGGACGGTGCTCAGACCGCAGGCGCCTTCAACCCGCAATACCGAAGGGTGACAGAGCTTTCGCGCGAATGCGCGCATTCGCGCGGGAGCACGCGCTCGCTTTCGGCTCCGCAAGGCAGAAGAGTAATAGAGCTTTCGTGCGAATGGGAGGGTTCGCGCGGAAGCGCACGTTATGGCTCGCAGACCGAGGGAAGGTGGAGCTTTCGTGCGAAAGGAGACATTCGCGCGAAAGCACACGCTTCGGCTCGCGGACCGAGAGAAGGCGGAGTTTTCGTGCGAAAGAAAGCTTTCGCGCGGAAGCACGCGTTTCGGCTCGCAGGGCCGGAGAATGGCGGAGTTTTCGTGCGAAAGGAGGCATTTGCGCGAAAGGAGTCTGTCATTTCCGGCGGGAGTTTTCGTCTTTCATGACTTTGGTTTTTCATAGGCTTTCGCAGGTCGCCGAAGGCCTGGGTCGAAGAGAGCGAGCCCACCGGTCAGGAAAAGGAGCCGGGGGACGCTGGGCCCGTCTGGGGGGCAAAGTTACGATGATGCCCCTCACGCCGGGGGAGACGGCGTACTGCCACGGAGTAGTTGAGCAGGGTATCGATGTAATTGTAACAGAGTGGTTGGAAGGGCATTCTTGTACTTTCAATCTGGTCTGGATTAATATAAAAAGCTCCCAGCTTCCCCAAGGGGGGAGAACACTGTTCACTTCGACTACTTCTCTACTTTCCCGTTCGTTTTCCGCTTTCGCTCCGTGCTTTCGCTCGTGCGACAACCTGCTGTTTCGGGGTCTCGGTCCCGAAACAACACCAAGCTCCAAGATCGAGAACTCGGTGGTCACCACCGGTTCCAACAATTGGTATCAAAACCGCCCAAGGTCGAAAAAGCTAAACCCGATATAAAAAATCTCGGACGTCACGACATGGCGGGGGCACCCCGATGTGTGACTGAGGGGGAGATTGTTGGGGTTTAGTCCCACATCGTGTATCGATAGTGGGGGAGCACAACATATAAGGCGTGGCAGTCCTCACCTATCAGGCTAGTCTTTTGGGTTGAGTTAGGCCCAGTCCTTGATATGTTGCAGCTCCGGTGGACCTGGGCCTGTGAGGAGCGCAGGCTCGTAACGAGCCGGACCGGCTTTAAAGTCAAGCTCCAAGATCGAGAACTCGGTGGTCACCACCGGTTCCAAAACATTATATATAAATACATAGTGAAACAGATGTACCAAAAAAATAAATTGGCTTATAATTTGGAAGGGAGGGAGTACAAATTTTTAGATCTTTAAACTCTATATTTGATATAAAGTTTATCTTAATCCGATCTCATATGAAAAGTTTATGATTTTTTTATGCAAAACAGTATTAGCACTGGCGGTTCAAGTGATGAGGTTGTGCTATCACTGCCAGTTAAAGCCACAAACCGGCAGTGATAATCTTATCAGTGTTGATTCTAATGCAACCAGCAGTGATAGTTTGAAAGTAATTGCATGTTCTGGTGTAATAAACTTTGATGAAGACAAGCTAATATATGAGAGAATAACGTAGTACTTGTGGCAATTGCTAAAATGAAATATTTGTCTATATATGAAGGCCTACAGTGTTGTAAAAACAAAACTAGAAAATTGGCCCGCACAAACAGTGTAGGTAGCTAGTTTGCTTATCAGTATTTGGATTTTTGTTCGAATATCCTTTTTTGCAGATATTTTTGTTTATTTATTTGACTGTAATTGTTTTCTCTTGATGTGACTTTACTTTATCTATGGCATGAACTTCAACTCTAACTTAGAGCTATTGTTACCTTTCTTGGCTCCCTTTTTTCTTAATACTATCTTATGATAGTGCAATTCAGCTGAGGCCAAATCAAGTAGGCTTCGGTCTCATCTTGGCATACTCTATTGATAATAAAATCACTTTCCAAGTCTTTATGCAGATCCTTAGCAAAATGCGCTCAAGGTAAAGGTATATTTGATAGGAGCCATTTTGTTTTGGTGGTCAAAACACACTATAGAGAGTGTGACCTCGTTAAGGATTGATAGCCATACCATGAAAAAAGTGAAACTCTTTTGTGGAATGTGGTTATCAAAGTGTCACTAGATGATCTAACTCATTGCATATGCATTTAGATTCTAGTGTGCTAACATCCCTTAGAAGTGTCACTTTGATGGAAACTTGGTGGAGCTAACATATTTGCACAAAGGGAGGAAGTGGTTGAGTGAAGAAGTGTCTCTGTGTAACGCTGGGTGTTGGGTCCAGGCTGACCGGACACATCCGATCAGTATTCTTAGCATGGGTAGCAGGCAAGCTGCGATTGGATGCTGGCTCGACCAGGCGACCGGACACACTGGTGCGAGTGTTCACAGGCAAGGTTTAATCCCATGGGTGCGACCGAACGCTGGATGTGTCTGGTCAAGCATGACTAGACATGTCCGGACATGTTTTGTGCTCTATGGGAACTCTCTGTGTTGAACCAAACGCCAGGGCGTGGTGTGTCCAGTCGATCGACCGTCGGGTCCGATCAGAGCGTCACGTGCATGAGTAGTGGTTAGGCGCCAATGGTTGGTTTCAAATGACTAGTACACATGGCCGCACGAGGGCATCCAGACACGTTCGGTCAACGCACGGTCAACCTATTAACGAGGCCAACGGGTATGTGACTTGTTAGAGCTCTATAAATATGGGTTGGCTGGCTTGGGCTCACTCTCTTGGGCATTTTAATTGACAATACAACCTTGTGAGCCTAGCCATTCCTCTCTCACTCATATATGGGGGACAGTACTAAAAACCGCTACGGTTAATGCTTTGATTAACAGTGGCGGACATTTTTTTACCGTGGCTGTCACATTTACCCGCCTTAGAAAAATGATTTACGGAGGCAGACACAGTACAAGGCCCACCGCCGAAAATATCATGGCCCAACAGGTCCAGGAGAAGCCAGATATCTGTTTCAATATAAATACAGACACCTAGGGTTTCCCTTCAATCTCTATTCCTTCTCTCCTCAACCGCCTTCTATCTCCTCCCCACGCCCTCTCCCCAGCGAGCAACGGCCTGGTGGCCCCGTGCCTCCCCACCCTGGTGCAGCGCCCCTCCCGACTGCGCGACGGCTCGGCAGAACGGCGGCACGACGACCCGGCGGTGCGGCCACGCGAGCGGATCGGTGGCAGCCTCGTACGCGGGCAGCCCGGCGGTGGCCACGGAGGCCTCGCGCATAGGCGGATCGACAGCGGCTGCGGCGGCTTCGCACAAGCGACCGCGGCGGTCTCGCGTCCAGATCCCGATGATGGGCAGCCGAATCCCAGTGGTGTGTGTCTCGATCCGGTGGCGGGCGGCTGGATCCCGGCGATCTGGCCATGGATGGGCTCATCGGGCCCGTGGATGGGCTCGGCGGGCCTGTTCATAAGTTCTTTCTTTTTTTCCATTTTATTTATGGTGGTGGGCAGGGCAACCGCCACGGTAAAGTCACGATTAAATGTGACCTTTGATCGGAGGCGGTTGCAATGCCTGTCACCGTTAATCGTTTTTGCCCGCCACTGTTAATATTTCTGTAGTAGTGACATTGCTTGATTGATTCATCATTTTGTGAGATTGATGACAATCCAAGTGCATTACATATGTGTTTCACTGCGGATTACGCTTATTACTCTTGGTGTTTGTCGACACCTAGATATTATGGCATGGAGCAGCGAGGATCGTTGAGTGGAAAGTGGTGTTTGTCTCCGGCTCCAATTAGTGGATTTATAAGGGGTTCTTGTGTTTTCGCCGTGGGAGATCACAAAAGACAACTTTAGTGGATTGTTTGTACCTTGTGGATCTCCATCTTGTGTTGGTTCTGCGACACCCAGTTGCGGGTTAGGTGTGTGATTCCTATTAGCACATGAACCACAAAGTGGGTGAATCGCTATAACCAAGACGTAGCTTTCCGGCAAGCAAGTGAACCTCGGTAAAAATTATTATATCGTCTTGTTTCGAGGATTTCATTGGTATTCATTGATATACTTGTATTGATCACTTACCACGATGGTATAATTCCACCGTCTCTCTTATATTTGCATTCATTTCATTCTTGTCTAGTGGTAGATGTAACTAGTTGAGTAGTGTAGCTATTTAGTGTAATTAGTCTTGCTAGTTTGCTCACTAGTTGTATAATAGGTGGCATAGTACTTGTGTAGAGAGCATAATATACTAGACTTGTGGATAGGTGACTTGCACTTTTAAAGAGCTAGTGCAAAACTTGCTTCTCATCTAGATGTCTAACCATTTGTTTAAGTGTTGTTGTAGAAAATTTTTTATAGGCTATTTATCATCCTTTGGCCATTTAGGACCTTTCAATAACGATAATAGGTGGCACCTGACGGTCAGCTCCAGATAGCAGAAGAAGATGTCAAGGGGCAATTAGGGCGCTATTGGCGCCTGCTACAAGACAAAGGACGACGCACGATGCTAGGGATCAAAGCTTAGAACTCGAAACCTTAGGAAAACCTCCCACAACCATGTAACTTGTACTCCTATTCGCCCTTTGGTGTATAAGATTGAACATGGGCTCCTATAGAAGGGATCAAACCATAGACTAGCAAATCAAGACATTCAACCTTTGTTCAGCTCCTCATCCGAGCAACTGAAACCCTAGACCAATAACGCATAGCGCTCCCCTGCACACACACCTCTCTCTCTATTGTAAGAACTCGATTGAGCATTCTAACAGGAAGAACACCTCTGCTAGACAGAAGACTTAGACACTTGAACTATGGTAAACCTCTTGTGTTTTAAGTGCTTGTGCCACCGGAGACACGCATCAACCCACGTCAAACAAGTAGGTGTTACTATGACGAATTTGTACCCATGACATATATATTTTTTATTTTTTCTAATTAATCTTGTAAGTTTTAGACCTTGTATTTGACATGGATACTCTTTCCATTCTTGTTCATTAGATCATCATAAAATTTAACGGTGCATATTCTTTTCTTTTTTCGGCACCGGGTGGCTTGTTTTAACACTGTTGTATTGTATATACATCGCTTTGAATAGAGCTTGGCATGCCACCATCCAAGCGTGATATCAAGGACTTTGAAGGAATGCAAAAAATTGTTTCATAAACTAAAAGATAGAACCAGGAGACACCTATAGATCGATGGACGACATGATCAGGAAACACTTGTAGATGGAGGATCAAGACTTTGTAGAGCTTTTTCATGGCCAAGTAGTTTTTAATTAAGGGAGGGGGTTGTCATAGATTACATTAAATCTTTTGTCGTCCTTTCAAGAAAAATAAATGAGACAAGGTAGAACAGCTGAGCTACCAAAACCATCGAGTTACACATGAATATCCTGAAATAAAACTCTAGTTATGAGTATACCAATATAAAGAAAAATGATGCTATTTAATGTCATGAAGATTTGTGAGCATCGTGCGTCTTTACGCTCTTTTTTCTTTCTACCTGTCTGCAATAAGTCACCTCTTCTTTGAAATTTTGTTGTTTATTTTGAGGCCATGTTCACATTACAGGAGATGTCTTGTTCATCATCTAATTTTAATTAGCTAGTAACACAGCTCCACAATATGCAAAAGGTTGCAACCTTTAGTGCACGATAGAGTTTGGCAAGTTGGTGTTTTTTTTTTGTGTAGGTGGCCTTCCCTAGGTATAGAGTCCTAGACCCCCCCCCCCTCCCCCCCCCCCACTCACACACACATAAATTTAGCAAAACATAATAAGAAAGTCTGGTGCATCACTACAAGAAATGGTGCTTTACATGACGTTTATTGGTGATGTTCTAGTAAATCATCATAAAAGTTCATGTCCATGATGGTTCATTGCAAGGGTGATAATCTGTGACGACTAGTTAGGCTTTGTCAATCTATGACGAAAAATTTGATTTGGTCATGGATGAAGCATTCAACATCACTACATTGTCGAGTGTCAATTGATTTGCATAGTGTTTTTTAAGCACTCGGCAAAGAAGCTCTTTTTCGAGTGTAAAAAAACAATTTGACAAACAAAAAATAAATTTGTTCATAAAACTTACGTATCTCTAGTAGTTATGAAACTACAAGAGTGATATATAAGTTTTGTGAATAATGTTAGAACCACAATGTCAGATGTATAAATGGTCAAACAACTAAAATAAACTTTGTAGATCTTGAGAAGTTATTTAAGTTTGTAGTTGATAATCTTTTAATTTAAAGTCATCTTGTCATGCAAAACTGCGTCCGAATTTTAAAATTTTAAATTCGAATTTTTTAAAAGACCTCAGATGGAGAAATCACCAAAATAAAAGTTGTAGAGCTCAAAAAGTTATGAACTTTGTAGTTAACAACTTTTTAATTTGAAATCATATTGTCATGCAAAACTGTATTTGAATTTAAAAATTTGAAATTCAAATACCTCAGATGAAAAAACAGCCAAAATAAAAGTCATAAATCTCAAAAAGTTATGAAACTTTGTAGTTGATAAATTTTTAATTTAAAACCATCTTGTCAATGAAAACTACGTTTGAAATTTCTTAAATTTGAAATTCAAATTTGTAAATGATCTCGGATGGAGAAACTTTCTAAACGAAAAGTGTAGATCTCGAAAAGTTATCAAACTTTGTAGTTGATAATTTTTTGATTTGAATTCATTTAGAGCATCAAACAAGCAATTTTCATGAGCAAATGTATGACGTGAGATACATGACGGATTTTCCGATTGTCATGACAAGTTAACCGTGACGTGTTTTCGACTGTTTATAACCAAAATGATTGTCATGCAAAGCACTATTCCTTGTAGTAATTAGCTAGGACATTGGAGTTTATTATCTTCACACAAGAGAAAAGATAAATTGCTCCAACGACGTACTCCGATGCACATCACCATTGGATGTGCATTGAGGGCAAAAAAGTTGTGTTCAAGTAAAAACAAATCCTTCAATGATAGTACCATAACGTGCACCAATGTAACACCCTAAAAATTTCTCCAAAACAAAATAGGTGAAAATGATTTAATAATTTTTGTGAAGCATTTTAACCTAGGGGTTAAATAATTTTTATAGAATTAAAATAAATATGGCAACATGTTTTTGCACTCATGTGATGCACTGGATTTATTTGGGTGATTGGTTTTTACCAAAATTTGAAATGAATTCAAATTTCATTTGAAAAGGTTTTGAAATGTTTTGGAAATAAAAAGAAAAGGGGTTTTTCTTCCTTCTCCTCTCTCCCTTGCTTCGGCCCAAGCGGCCTGGTGGCCCAAGCCGCCGGCGCCTCCCTCCCTTCCCTCCTTCCCCGGCTGGGCCTCCCTCCTCCTTCTCCCTTCGCCGCGCGGCCCGCAGGCCGGCCCAGTGCGGCGCCCGCTTGCAACCGCGCCTTCCCTCCTCCTGTCCCACTGACGTGGCGGTCCCGTCTGTCAGCTCCTCCTCCCTCCTTCTCTGCGTCACCGCCGAGCGCAACCGCCGCGGCCCGCACGCTCCCGCTTCTCCCGCGCGCCTCTCCCACGACCCCGTCCCTCCCTCGTCCTTTTGTGACGCGGTCTCCACCCCCGCTCCTTTCTCCCTCCTTCTCTCCCGCAGCGCCGCACAGCAGAGCACCCTAGCAACCGCGCCGAGCATCTCCGTGCCATCGCCGCCGCCGCCGCGTCGAGCCGCCGATTCGGCACCTCTCCGGCCGTCCGCGGACCTCCCCCGAGCTCCGCCGCGTCACAGTGAAGTTGCCGAACCCCCTCTTCTTTTCCTTTCGCTCGGTTAGTCCTAACCGCCGCGTTGTCCGTGCAGTCCGCCGCCGTCCGCCGTTCGCGCGGACCGCCACCTCCGAGCCACCTCCCGTTCGTTTCACCCGGTGAGCAACCCCCTCGGCTTCCCCTATCTCCCTGTCCGCTTGGTTTAGCCTAGGGTAGGTTCCGCGGCAGGAGACCGCGAGCTCCGCCGTGCCATCCATGGCGGAACGCGCGCGACGTCGCCGCCAAAACACCGCGACGCACGGCCTGTGCACGCCGTCGGCTTGCCCCGCGCGCGCATCCCCCTGGATCTAATCCGCGCCGTCCATCTATGATCCGGTGGCTTCGAATCAGTCGTCCCTTTCGGTTGCCATTTTGCATAGAGCCCCTGGAGAATTTGCGGAATCAACCCGCACTCCCTTTAGTGCTATTCCCTGAGTCTTGGGAAATTTCCTTTAAGCCCCTGTGTTTCCCCTGATTTGAGGCGCAGTCCAGCCGGCCGCCAATTCGATTTAAAATTCAATTTAAATTCCGATTTCAATTCAAATGCTTTCCAGCTTATTTACAGAAATGCCATTACACTAAAATTTTATAAAACCCACGTTTTAGCTCCGTTTTGACCCGTTCAAGTTGCGTTAGGTTCGTAATTTAGTTATCTACCTGTTTATGCCTCTGTTAGACAACGTAGATCATTTGGTTTCAGAGTTTATGTTAATCTTGTTTAGGGCTTTAGAAACACCGTTTCGGCCGTATCTTTCGCATAGTAACTCCGTTTTCGGTGAACCAAAACTTGTTGTGATCGTAGAAACGCGTACTTCAGTTTTATCAAAGTTTTATTTCTGTTTATTACTGTTTGCTGTACTGTTCTAATGATAGCCTTGTTTGCATTGTGTATGTTTGCGCCTGGAATGCGTGGTGATGTTTTGTGATCGAGTAGACGGTGAGTCGGTGTGGGCGACCAGGACCCCTCTTTCTTCGACCAGCAGGAAGATCAGTCTTTCGACAACCAAGGCAAGTTAGCATGGGATCTCCTTGTTACCTATTTCACTTTACCATTAATTACTCATTTATGCATGTGTCCAATTGAGCAACCTTAGAGACCCACTTAGCTTTGTTATCTGTGATGTTCTTGACTCCGTGGGATTTATGCATATGGGTAGAATGCTAGTGCTAACTGACTTATAACTGATCCAGTCCAATGATGAATTTGTTCTCATGATGATATGTTGTTAAACGGTAATAAAACTTGCTGTTAGCAAAGCTGGGATTGACAGTGCTACCATGAGTGCTATATGGCTCTGGTTTTAGCTCAGTACACTGGACCTTTTCTAACTTGTTAGCGGTACCCGAGGGGCGCAAAGGGGCTTGCCACTACGATGTAGGGCTGCCCCTGTTCCTATGAGTATAGCTGCGATGGCCTTGTGCCATAGGAAAGGGGGGTTGCTATGTCTATTGCCAAGGAAACCTAGCGGCCCTAACCTGTTAGACGAACCAGCGAAAGGCTTCATATGTGCCCTGCCGATCTACCTCGGAAGTGGATAAGAGGTTGGCCGCCTCGGGCACAAGGGAACACGGCTTGTGGGTAAGATGCACAACCTCTGCAGAGTGTACTGTATAACGCCGTGCTCACACAGGTGTATATGATCATTGCAGTGTTAAACTTTATAAACCTGTACTCTTATAATCATTAAATTCATTTGATACTGAATAGCTGTTGAATAACTGTTACTTATGTTGTTGGTACTTATTATGATGTATATTTATCTTTGATGGACAAATGGATCATGGGTTAAGGGTTAAGCACCATATTCGTTTACCTTAATGCTAAAACTTTGCCAACTTAAAAGCTAACTGCAGTCAGACAGTGTCAGCCTTTTGAGCCTCATGAACCCTGTGTTAGCTTGCTAAGTACGTGAGTACTTACGCTTGTTGTTTATCTTCTTTTTGGGCAAATCCCGGATGGGTAACAGATGAAGGTGCAGTTGGCGACTTCCCAGAGGACTTCTAGGCTAGCGGTTTCCCCCAGTCAGCGTTCCCTGTGGAGTAGATCTTGTTAGCAGTTCAGTTATCTTTTGTTTCGCTTGATGTAATACTTGTGTTGATACTATCGTTATGTAATAAACAATGTGATGATGCCACCTTCTTGTAATTTGTCTAACTTATGTGTGTGATTGTTTCCTGGGCACACATGAGTATTCGCCACAATTTTATCCTTAAAATTGGGGTGTGACAAATTGGTATCAGAGCTTTGTTGACTGTAGGACGCGAGCCTAACTAGGAAATGGCCGTTCTAACACCTTTTTGTTACCTGTTCATGCTTATTTTATTATCTTGTTACTTTATTAAAATTTGCATGCTTCTTATTCTTATTCTATTGAGTAAAACTAATTGTTTCCGCTTATCTTATCTTAATTTATAACGTCAGGATGCCTCGCATGAACACCCGCGCGTATCGTGCCCTTTTCACCCCCAGCAGCAGCCCAGCTTGCTCCCCTGTGGTCCACATCCCCGACAGTGACGGTTCCTCTAGCTCCTCCAACACCGCCTTCATCGTGGAGGATGAAGAGTTGACCTCTACCCCGACTGTCTCTGAGGAGCTAGCAGCGCCACCACCCCCCCCCCCTGCAGCAGTTCCTGAGTCTCCAGCTCCGGAGGTGCCAGCTCCGGAGGTGCCAGCTCCTGAGGCGCCAGCGCCTGAGGTCCCTGCTCCAGAGGCACCCGCTCCTGTGGCGCCTGCCGCTCCACCAGTCGTGGAGGCCCCCGCCGCTCCAGCAGTCCCAGCAGCACCTGCCACTCCAGCAGCTCCTGCAGCACCGGCCTTCGTGCCAGTGTACCCGGTGGTGCACTCTCCCGCTGCTTTCGTCTGCTTCAGCACCAACACCCCCTGCCTCCCCAGTAGTGCAGGTGGTGGATGAAGACCTTGGATGGACTCGTCGTTTCATGTTCAAGAAGCCTGACGAGACAGCATACTACCATAGTATGCTGGTTCGTCTGCTGAATGAATACTACCCAGAGTTGGAGGCCAAGCTCCAGTATCACTGTGGCGAGTACACTCATCCTTTGGAGGCCACTTACTGGAAGTCCGACCTGATGGTTACAGGTTGGAATGATGTGGATCAAGCCCATGTCATAGAGTCGGCTCACAGGACTACCACCAAGCGTGGTGAAGCTCTCGCCAGCATGGAGGACGCAGCACAGGATGCTTTCTTGCATTACCGTGGTCTGCGCTTCCAGTCTATGAGGACTGACCGCTACCGCTATCCTGCCCCACAGTGACATGGTGGGCTCGTGGCAAGCTCTGCTTCCTCCTGTGGAGTACCCGGTTCTGGTCTCTACCGCCCAGCATGCCTATGAAGTGCAGAGGAAGGCTGACAAGGTGCAGGATGACCTGCGCGCTTCACAGAAAGTGATGAGGCGTCTGGAGCGTGAAGTGGATCATCTCCGCGGTGAGCTGGGTCTTCCAGCTGTTTACAAGAAGAAGTACAGAGCCAACGATGCCCCCGGTGGAGCCCAGTAGTTTGCCTACCATGTTTAGTTATCTCGTTTAGACACGTTGTTTAAATTTCAGTTTGTGTCTGGTGAACTTTTAGTGGATGTGTTGCTTGTGTTAGTGAACTATGTTTGATGGATCTTTGCTTGTGTGTGGTGAAGTATGGGTTTTGTCTGTGCTTCTCCAAGTTTAAATCATATCTCTGTGTTGAATAAAGTTGTTTATCCCTTATCTGTGTTGCTGTTTTTCTGGAGCAGCTGTGGTTATATCAGTATATCTCTTAATCCGTGATCCCAAAAATTATGAAATTTTTGTGGGAGTATCTAGACTGATGTATCTTTCAAACAAATCTGGAACCAAGTCCTTATCTGTTCGGATCTGGGAGATATGCCTGTTTAAAGTTGATGTTACTGCGCAGTCTGTCACCTAGAACAGGTTCTGTTCAACGCTGTTTTCGACCCGGAATCTGGCCGAATCTGAAAAAGTGTTCTATATGAAAGTTGTAGCTGGTTTCTTAAGCTTTCCAACGATGTCTGGTTCATCCCTGTGGGATTCCTGTAGCTTGAGTTATGCCGTTTTAGTGTGCTGCTGTTGACAAGGATGTGCACAGAAATTTTCAGCAATGTTCATTTATGTTCATATATACATTCTTTTGGATATAAAGGTCTAACTCTTGCGCATTTGTTGGTAAGCAGATGGCAGCAAGGGGTGGACGCGGAAGAGGTCGTGGCCGTGGGCGTGGTGCTCCTGTGGACCCGCCACCGCCACCGCCGCCAGTGACCATCGAACAGCTGATGGCCACGCAGAATCAGCTTATGCACGCCATGATGAACCGCCTGGATCAGGCGCCCGCTGCAGCACCTCAACCTCTTCAAGTCAGGGACCGTCGAGGAGAGTTCCTGAAGGCCATCCACCTGTGTTCACTCACGCCTCTGAACCACTGGAGGCGGATGACTGGCTCCGTGCAGTGGAGAAACAGCTGAACATTGCCCAGTGCACCGACTATGAGAAGTGCTCTATGCCTCGGGCAACTGCAGGGAGCAGCACAATTGGTGGGATGCGTTCATGTTCGGCCGTCCCCAAGATGCTCCAGTTGTTACATGGCAGGAGTTCAAGGAGAACTTCAGATCCTATCACATCCCTGATGGTCTCGTAGAGCTGAAGCAAGAGGAGTTCCGCTCCTTGAAGCAAGGGTCCATGTCAGTGGCGGAATACCGCGACAAGTTTGCCCAACTGTCGCGCTATGCCCCACAGGATGTGGCCCAAGACAAAGACAAGCAGCGCCGTTTTCTGAAGGGTCTTTACGATGGGTTGCAGCTCCAGCTTATGTCAAACACTTATCCCAACTATCAGGCCCTGGTCAATAGGGCGATTGTTATTGACAACAAGCGGAAAGAGATGGAAGCAAAGAAGAGAAGCTTCCAAGGCCAGTCTTCGGGGAGCAACACTCGTCCCCGAACCAACCCCCAGCAGGCTACCCCCAGAGGAATCAAGGCTCCTCCAACCAGTGGAACAGGGGACAGCAACCCCAAGGCAACCAGAACCAGCAGCGCCCTCCATACCAACAGCAGTCAGGTGGTCAGCGCTACCAGCAGCAGCCAGGAGGACAGAGGTACCAGCAGCAGGGCAGCCAAGCATCACGCCAGGGAGCACCCAACTCCGCTCCCATGAAGAATGCAGCTCAGCAGAACCCCAATGCTTGTTACCGTTGCGGGGAGACAGGACACTATGCTCATCAGTGTCCTAAGAAGCAGAACCCTCAAGTCCCGCGAAATCAAGTGGGGACCCCGAAGCAGAACACCCAACCCACTAACACTGGGCGGGTGAACCATGTAGCTGCCGATACTGCCCTGGATGCACCGGATGTTATGATGGGTACGTTCAGCATCAACTCAATCCCAGCAACCATACTTTTTGATTCTGGTGCTTCGCATTCCTTCATTTCACAGTCGTTTGTTAGAATGCATGGTGTGCCTTTATGTGCAATGAAAGAAACAATCATAGTAAACTCACCAGGGGGTAGTATGCCTGCAATTTTTGGAGCCCCACCTCTAGTGTCAACTTAAGGGGGTAGAATTTAAAGTAAAGCCTATAGTGCTGAGAACAGCAGGCATAGATCTCATCTTGGGTATGGACTGGATGAAGCAACATGGGGCTGTCATTCAGTGTCAAGAAAGATCAGTTGTTGTATCTACACCCAAGGGAGACAGGATCTGTGTGGAAGTGGTGATGCAAGAGCAGCCGACTGCCACCATAAACCAGATGGATGCTAGTGGTGCAGAGCAAGATCGGGTGGTGGACGAGTTCCCTGATGTCTTTCCTGATGATCTGCCAGGTATGCCACCTGATCGCGATGTTGAGTTCATTATTGAATTACTGCCTGGAACTGCACCAATAGCTAAAAGACCTTATAGAATGGGGGTAAATGAATTAGAAGAGCTTAAGAAGCAACTTAAGGAGTTGCTAGAGAAGGGGTATATACGCCCCAGTGCTTCTCCTTGGGGAGCACCTGTGATCTTCGTGGATAAGAAAGATGGTAGCCAGAGAATGTGTGTGGACTATAGGTCTTTAAATGAGGTTACCATTAAAAACAAATACCCTCTACCCCGGATAGACGATCTATTTGACCAGCTTAGAGGAGCATGTGTGTTCTCCAAAATAGATCTCAGGTCTGGGTATCACCAGTTGAAAATCCGGAACTCAGACATTCCTAAGACTGCTTTCACAACGCGGTATGGATGTATGAGTATACAGTGATGTCTTTTGGACTGACCAATGCCCCAGCCTACTTCATGTACCTGATGAATAAAGTGTTCATGGAGTACCTGATAAGTTTGTGGTGGTGTTCATAGATGACATTCTAGTGTTCTCTAAAACAAAAGGAACATGCTGAACATCTGAGGATGGTTCTGCAGAAGTTGAGAGAGCATCAACTCTATGCCAAGAGGAGCAAATGTGAGTTTTGGTTGAAAGAAGTCTCTTTCTTGGGGCATGTAGTCTCTAACGGAGGTATATCCGTTGATCCTAGCAAGGTGCAGGATGTGTTGGACTGGAACCCGCCAACCAATGCCAGTGAAATCCGAAGCTTTCTGGGTTTGGCTGGGTATTACAGAAGTTCATTGAAGGTTCTCCAAGCTTGCGAAGCCTATGACTGCCTTGCTAGAAAAGAGTGCTAAGTTTGTGTGGTCTGATAAGTGCCAGGCAAACTTTGAAGAGTTAAAGAGGAGATTGACCTCAGCACCAGTCCTAGTTCTGCCAGACTTGAACAAAAGTTTCTCCATCTATTGTGATGCATCTCGTCTGGGACTTGGATGTGTTCTAATGCAAGACGGAAGAGTAGTAGCCTATGCATCTAGACAGCTGAGAAAGCACGAGGTGAACTATCCAACTCATGATTTGGAGTTAGCAGCTGTTGTCCATGCTCTAAAGATATGGAGACATTATCTAGTTGGACATAAGTGTGATGTGTACACAGATCATAAAAGTCTGAAGTACATATTTACTCAATCAGATCTGAATTTGAGGCAACGCCGTTGGCTAGAATTGATCAAGACTATGACCTGGAGGTACATTATCACCCAGGAAAGGCCAATGTCGTGGCCGATGCCTTGAGCAGAAAAACTTATGCAATTGGACTGCAAGTGGAATACATGTCAGCAGAGTTGAGAGCTGAAATGGCATATCTTAACCTATGCTTTGCCAACAATGTTGTGGAGATGACAGTTGAACCTACCTTGGAGAAAGAAATCCGTGAGGGTCAATTGAAAGATGAGAAATTGCAAGAGATAGCAGAGAACATAGTGCTTGGGAAGGCACCAGGTTTCCGGATGGATGAAAATGGAACCTTATGGTTTGGAAAAAGGATATGTGTGCCTGAAGTGAAAGCTATCCGTGATGCCATCCTGCGAGATGCGCATGAATCCGCCTACTCCATACATCCCGGCAGTACCAAAATGTACTTAGATTTGAAGAGAAATACTGGTGGTATGGTTTGAAGCGAGATGTGGCAGAATATGTAGCCCTATGTGACACCTGTCAGAAGGTCAAGGCTGAACATCAAAGACCGGCAGATTATTGCAACCTATGCAGATACCCGAGTGGAAATGGGAAGAAGTGGGAATGGACTTTATCACTGGATTACCCCGCACACAAAGAGGCTATGACTCTATATGGGTAATAGTTGACCGTCTCACTAAGGTCGCTCACTTCCTACCAGTTAAAACTACTTATAGTGGAGCAAGGTTAGCAGAGCTGTACATGGAGAGAATTGTGTCTTTGCATGGTGTTCCGAAGAAAATAGTGTCTGACAGAGGAACACAGTTCACATCTCATTTCTGGCATCAGGTACATCAATCTTTGGGAACCAAGCTGAATTTCAGTTCCGCATATCACCCTCAAACTGATGGGCAGACTGAAAGGATAAATCAGATCTTGGAGAACATGCTGAGAGCATGTGCCCTTCAGCATGGAATGAGTTGGGATAAAAGTCTTCCATATGCTAAATTCTCATACAACAATAGTTATCAGGAGAGTCTCAAAATGGCTCCTTTTGAAGCTTTGTATGGGAGGAAGTGTAGAACTCCTTTGTTCTGGAATCAGACAGGAGAAACTCAAGTGTTCGGACCGGATGTTCTGCGAAATGCTGAAGATCAGGTAAGAATGATCCGGGATAACTTGAAGATAGCTCAGTCCCGACAAAAGAGTTATGCAGATACTCGCAGGAGGGACCTAGTTTTTAAAGTGGGAGACTATGTGTATTTGAAAGTGTCACCCATGAGAAGCGTAAAGAGATTCAACATGAAAGGAAAGTTGGCACCAAGATACATAGGTCCTTTCCGGATCTTGGCCAGACATGGAGAAGTGGCCTATCAGCTTGAGTTACCTGAGAGGCTGTCAGGCGTTCATGATGTGTTCCATGTCTCTCAGCTAAAGAAATGTCTGAGGGTGCCTGAAGAGCAAGTTCCCCTGGAAGAGATCAAGATAGGAGAAGATCTCACTTACGAAGAGTACCCTGTAAAGATCTTAGAGACAGCAGAAAGAGTTACCAGGAGCCGAGTTATCAAGATGTGCAAAGTACAGTGGAACAGATATACAGAAGAAGAGGCTACCTGGGAAAGGGAAGAAGATCTTCGGAAATCCTATCCGCAGTTGTTTGAGTAAGCTCCAGTCGAATCTCGAGGACGAGATTCATCTTAAGGGGGGTAGAGTTGTAACACCCTAAAAATTTCTCCAAAACAAAATAGGTGAAAATGATTTAATTATGATTTTTGTGAAGCATTTTAACCTAGGGGTTAAATAATTTTTATAGAATTAAAATAAATGTGGCAACATGTTTTTGCACTCATGCTGATGCACTGGATTTATTTGGGTGATTGGTTTTTACCAAAATTTGAAATGAATTCAAATTTCATTTGAAAAGGTTTTGAAATGTTTTGGAAATAAAAAGAAAAGGGGTTTTTCTTTCCTTCTCCTCTCTCCCTTGCTTCCGGCCCAAGCGGCCTGGTGGCCCAAGCCGCCGGCGCCTCCCTCCCTTCCCTCCTTTCCCCGGCTGGGCCTCCCTCCTCCTTCTCCCTTCGCCGCGCGGCCCGCAGGCCGGCCCAGTGCGGCGCCCGCTTGCAACCGCGCCTTCCCTCCTCCTGTCCCACTGACGTGGCGGTCCCGTCTGTCAGCTCCCTCCTCCCTCCTTCTCTGCGTCGCCGCCGAGCGCAACCGCCGCGGCCGCACGCTCCCGCTTCTCCCGCGTGCCTCTCCCACGACCCCGTCCCTCCCTCGTCCTTTTGTGGACGCGGTCTCCACCCCCGCTCCTTTCTCCCTCCTTCTCTCCCGCAGCGCCGCACAGCAGAGCACCCTAGCAACCGCGCCGAGCATCTCCGTGCCATCGCCGCCGCCGCCGCAGTCGAGCCGCCGATTCGGCACCTCTCCGGCCGTCCGCGACCTCCCCCGAGCTCCGCCGCGTCGCAGTGAAGTTGCCGAACCCCCTCTTTCTTTTCCTTTCGCTCGGTTTAGTCCTAACCGCCGCGTTCGTCCGTGCAGTCCGCCGCCGTCCGCCGTTCGCCGCGGACCGCCACCTCCGAGCCACCTCCTCCGTTCGTTTCACCCCGGTGAGCAACCCCCTCGGCTTCCCCTATCTCCCTGTCCGCTTGGTTTAGCCTAGGGTAGGTTCCGCGGCCGAGACCGCGAGCTCCGCCGTGCCATCCATGGCGGAACCGCGCGCGACGTCGCGCAAAACACCGCGACGCCACGGCCTGTGCACGCCGTCGGCTTGCCCCGCGCGCGCATCCCCCTGGATCTAATCCGCGCCGTCCATCTATGATCCGGTGGCTCGAATCAGTCGGTACCCTTTCGGTTGCCATTTTGCATAAGAGCCCCTGAGAATTTGCGGAATCAACCCGCACTCCCTTTAGTGCTATTCCCTGAGTCTTGGGAAATTTCCTTTAAGCCCCCTGTGTTTCCCCTGATTTGAGGCGCAGTCCAGCCGGCCGCCAATTCGATTTAAAATTCAAATTTAAATTCCGATTTCAATTCAAATGCTTTCCAGCTTATTTACAGAAATGCCATTACACTAAAATGTTTATAAAACCCACGTTTTAGCTCCGTTTTGACCCGTTCAAGTTGCGTTAGGTTCGTAATTTAGTTATCTACCTGTTTATGCCTCTGTTAGACAACGTAGATCAGTTGGTTTCAGAGTTTATGTTAATCTTGTTTAGGGCTTTAGAAACACCGTTTCGGCCGTATCTTTCGCATAGTAACTCCGTTTTCGGTGAACCAAAACTTGTTGTGATCGTAGAAACGCGTACTTCAGTTTTACCAAAGTTTTATTTCTGTTTATTACTGTTTGCTGTACTGTTCTAATGATAGCCTTGTTTGCATTGTGTATGTTTGCGCCTGGAATGCGTGGTGATGTTTTGTGATCGAGTAGACGGTGAGTCGGTGTGGTGCGACCAGGACCCCTCTTTCTTCGACCAGCAGGAAGATCAGTCTTTCGACAACCAAGGCAAGTTAGCATGGGATCTCCTTGTCACCTATTTCACTTTACCATTAAATTACTCATTTATGCATGTGTCCAAGTTGAGCAACCTTAGAGACCCACTTAGCTTTGTTATCTGTGATGTTCTTGTTTCCGTGGGATTTATGCATATGGGTAGAATACTAGTGCTAACTGACTTATAACTGATCCAGTCCAATGATGAACTTTGTTCTCATGATGATATGTTGTTAAACGGTTAATAAAACTTGCTGTTAGCAAAAGCTGGGATTGACAGTGCTACCATGAGTGCTATATGGCTCTGGTTTTAGCTCAGTACACTGGACCTTTTCTAACTTGTTAGAGGTAACCCGGAGGGGCGCAAGAGGGGCTTGCCTCTACGGATGTAGGGCTGCCCCTGTTCCTATGAGTATAGCTGCGATGGCCTTGTGCCATAGGAAAGGGGGTTGCTATGTCTGATTGCCAAGGAAACCTCGCGGCCCTAACCTGTTAGACGAACCAGCGAAAGGCTTCATAGTGTGCCCTGCCGATCTACCTCGGAAGTGGATCAAGAGGTTGGCCGCCTCGGGCACAAGGGTAACACGGCTTGTGGGTAAAGATGCACAACCTCTGCAGAGTGTAAAACTGTTATAACAGCCATGCTCACGGTCACGAGCGGCCCGGGAAACTAGCAGAACTATGACTCTTGAATAACTGTTACTTTATGTTGTTGGTACTTTATGATGTTATATTTATCTTTGATGGACAAATGGATCATGGGTTAAGGGTTAAGCACCATATTCGTTTACCTTAATGATAAAACTTTGCCAACTTAAAAGCTAACTGCAGTCAGACAGTGTCAGCCTTTTGAGCCTCATGAACCCTGTGTTAGCTTGCTAAGTACGTGGAGTACTTACGCTTGTTGTTTATCTTCTTTTTGGGCAAATCCCGGATGGGTAGCAGATGAAGGTGCAGTTGGCGATTTTTCCCGAGGACTTCTAGGCTAGCGGTTTCCCCCAGTCAGCGTTCCCTGTGGAGTAGATCTTGTTAGCAGTTCGGTTTTCTTTTGTTTCGCTTGATGTAATACTTGTGTTGATACTATCGGTATGTAATAAACAATGTGATGATGCCACCTTCTTGTAATTTGTCTAACTTATGTGTGTGATTGTTTCCTGGGCACACATGAGTATTTCGCCACAATTTTATCCTTAAAATTGGGGTGTGACAACAAACTTTAGCTGTGTAGATGTTTGTGCCATTGCAACTGCCAGATATTTTTTTTATAACACCGCCGCTGCTTCAAGTTGATTAGTACAAAAATGGTGCACACAACATCATAACCACCAAGCTAACTTCCCACCCACATTACACATCATTCTCTCTCAAATCAATAATATTTTCTTTTTAAAAAGCCGTACATCTCTCCTTTTCCACAACTAGCTAAGCACACTACTGTCCCTAGAATCAAATTGTTTTCTCCTTTCATGTCAACTTAGTTAAGCAATGCAAAATACTTAGTTTTAATCGGTACACAAACATGCGTCATTTGATCACTAACTCAAGTTCAATTGTTACTAAAAAAAACTGTGGCTGTAACGTCATTCATTGGCTAATGTCAACTTCACTTGATGGCCACCCTTTTTCTCTCTCTTTTTTTGTGTTGCTTCTACCTTTCCATTTCGTGAATGCCTTGAGGCATCCTCAAACCCCAATAACTCGAGGCATGATAGGCTGAGGGAGTAAAGTATTAACTGTATGAGCACTAGCTATATAGTCCACCTTCATTTGTGTGGACTTAATTCTCTGAAGATGATTATTCTCCACACGAAAAAAAACAACTTGCACATCCCTTTCGTTCTTCACCCCCATTTTCTTATGTGGAGTTGGACAACCAACAAGCCCTATAATTAACATTTGGATGTCATTCAATCGATTCAATCCACTTTGGTGATCACTCAAATGATCATGATGTATACCACAAACAGTGATCCTTACACATGTCAAGTGAGGCATATATTTTACACAGGGAAATATATATATATGGGTGAAGTTAAGCGGTCATCCAATAGTTGACTAGTAAAATTAATAAAATATTTGTATTTGTTGGTGTGGCTAGGTTGTGCAACGTTCGCTTTCTAACCGCGCAAAAATTCCAAAAGGCAGAATATAATATGAACACATCAATTCCAAATTACATTTAGGATGATATTGCACTGTAAATTGTTGATATCACAATTCATATAGGCCATGCATTGCAAGGCTACATTCGAAAAGATTATTTGAACAAGTGGACATAAATTGGTATACATCTAGAGGAAGGCAAAAAAAAACGAAGAAAGTAACTGTTCATTTGGTTGATCAACTTAGGTTATATATAATACATCACTGTAGCAGTACTTGCTTGTACCATTTGTGTATAACCTCCCACTCCATATCCATATATCCATGCACAGTTCCGCTAAACCTTAAACCTCACAAACAAGCTAGTAGGCACCGAACCACAACCACGCCACCAAACCTTCCTCCCCTCTTTCTCTCAATGGACTGTACTGTTCAACACTATGTAGTATATGTACACAACATTTGTCTCTTGTGACTTGTGTGTCATGCATGCCTAGTTTTATGTTACATGCATTATGCAACTAGCTATATATACGACACAGTTAATGGATGTACCCTTCATGTGCTGCCATCTTCTCCTTCACTTCACATCTCCATTGTTTCCACATGTATGTACTATGTGCTCTAGATCAAACGGTTTCAACTGCACCTCCTGTTCCTCCCACACCACCACTAGCAACACTCTTGTGCCCCGCTGCCGCCGCCGCCACCTTGCCGTCGCCTTCCCGTGCCTGCTGCGTGCTGCTGTACTCACCGTAGAGGTAGGAGGAGAAGCCCCAGACGCAGAGCACCGTGGCCGCGGCCTTCTCCCAGCCGAACGGGTCGCGGAACACGACCACGCCGCCGACCACGTTGGCCGTCAGCACGGCGGTCATGCACACGCCGCTGTGCAGCGACGACGTCAGGTACACCATCCCGGCGGTGCCCATGAAGCAGGCCTGCCACGTCACCACCAGCGCGGCCACCACCGCCCAGTACGCGGCCGGCGAGAGGTCCCAGCGCGCCAGCTCCTCCCGCCACCCGCCAGCCGCGGCCAGCCCGGCGACCGCCAGGGCCGTCGCGGCGGCCTGCATGATCACCTGCACCTCCACCGCCATGCGGAAGCCGCCGGACACGGCCCTGCGGTACACCAGCTCCATCACCGGCAGGTAGGCGGCGAAGAGCCCCGCGGCGCCGAGCGTGACGGCGAAGCCCACCAAGTACCTGGCCCGGCTCCCGCCGTCGGGGCGCTCGGCCGAGTCGGCCGACCGGAGCGCGAGCAGCACGGAGCTGAGCGTGAGTAGCACGACGGCATTGAGGTTGGAGAAGGTGAGCGGGTGGCGCACGATGGCGGCGGCCAGCACGAGCGTGAAGGCCAGCTGCGTGGACAGCAGCAGCGACGAGGTGGACACGGGCAGGTACGAGGAGCTGTAGGAGAAGAGCAGGTTGTTGACGCCCATGAGGACGCCGATGACGACGCACGCCGCCAGCAGCCGCCGCGTGAACCACGCGAACGGCCGGGGCTGGGAGGCGGGCCGGCCGGCGTAGACGGGCACGAGCAGGACGGGGAACCCCACCGACTGCACCAGCGTGGCCACCCACCGGTCGCACCCGCCGTGCGCGAAGTAGTACCGGGACAGCAGGCTGGACGCCACGGAGCCGCCGAGAAGCGCGGCGTAGTTGGCGCACAGCAGCAGCAGCCGCCGCCGACGACGACGACGACTAGTGGCCGTGGCGTCCGCGTCCGTCGTCGACGGCGCTAGCATGTCGAGGAGGGGGGCCGGGGTGGTGGTGGTGGTAGTGGGCATTGGCGATCGAGCGGAGTTGGTTTGTGATGGCGAGGCGAGGTGAGGTGAGGAGGGTGCGGGGTGGTGGGGGAGTATTTAAGCGCGGGTGATTTGTGTGAGATTAGCGCTGTACTCTTTTTAAAGAAGGAAGGCGATTACGACCCCTCTTTTTTTTTCTTGTACTCCCTCCATCCCAAATTATAAGACATTCCAAGAATCTTGGAGAGTCAAAGTTTTTCAACTTTGACCAAATTTATATAATAAGATAATAATATTTATGATATTAACTAAGTGCAATTAGATTCTCCATTAGTTATATTTCCATAATATGTATATTTGATGGTATAAATCTTTATATTTTTCTCTATAATTTTGGTCAAAGTTGAAAAACTTTGACTCTCCAAGATTCTTGGAACGTCTTATAATTTGGAATGGAGGGAGTAGTTGATTGATTGATGGGGATCGAGTAAATGGCAATAAACGGAGGGATCGGTTTGTTTGGATGGGATTTGATTATATTTTTCTAGCGATATGTTTTGTTATTGCTCTCAGCAAATTCGTATCCATCTCCTGGATCCTCTGCTTGGTAGTGCACTAGATCATTGCAGCTAGCTCCAAATCTCAGAGCTTGGTAGCAACAGCATGAGTGATGGATGAGCAAATTGACCACTATTCGATCACCAATGGCAAGGAGTGTAGGTGATTATGTGTGTGGTCATGATCTTAAATAATGTAATACTTTATTTTCTGGCCCCTCAACTTTACCAAGAAATTTCATTGGCTCTCGACGAACAACACGGCCACAACCACTGGTTAATTAAAAACTTGAAACTCATCTCGGTGGTTTGGGTCCGAAGTGGTCTCTGACTAAATTGTTTTTTAAAAGATGTTGTGGGATTTCAACCTGTATGTACCCAAGTTTAAATTCAATATATGTTGAGAGTAACTAAAATAAAAAATAGAGTTTAAATTCTCGACTTGACACAAATGTTTGTATTTGTCTGCCTTTAAGATGCTCTGCACTTTCTTTACATTTTAAATCATTTTGTGCTTTGATGTTAATCTTTAAACTGTACTTCCTCTGTCTGTAAAAAAAATCAATTCTAAATCAGTGCATAGTTAAAGAATCTTAAGTTTGACTACCTAAATAAAAAGTATCAGTGTTTTATGATATCAAATAAGTATCACTAGATTTGTTATATGAGATATATTTTTTAATATATTTATTTGGTGCGATAAATTTTAAAACTTGTATCAATAAATGTGGTTAAATTTTAAATACTTTAGTAAGGAGTGCATCTAGAATAAGATTCTTCTGTGGATGGAGATAGAACTATATCCTATCTAAAATACTGTTGTCGTTCTAGACACGGTTTTGAAGCAAACATTCATCATGGACAGAGCTAGTTTACGTTGACTGCTCATTACTAGTATCGAATATTTGCAGCATATGTATACGGAACTTGTGATATTATTTTGAAGAGAAGAAATCCAACAGCACGGCCTTTAAAATTCCAACAAAAGAAATTCAAATCAAAAGGATATAGATATGGCCCGCCCAAGAGCTGTGGCAAGATGGATACTACGTACACACAGCTGTAGTTTTTGTCAGGACCTTCCATGCTACAAACACATCCATGATCCCTGCATCTACATGCGACGGTCACGGCAAAAGCGCATCTGCCTGGAGGCAGCAGAGGGATCAGCCCGTCAGGGGAGTCGGTGGAGGCGCGGGGCGCGCGTGGCGCGGACGGAAGCGACACGGGGGACTGGGGGAACCATCAGCTGACACGATCGAGCTCGCCGAGCAGCTGGCGACGCTGGCGTGGTTTTGGTTATAGATGTCCAAACGGGCAGTCGGGCACTATCTCGGTTTGGGCACTATTCGGCCCTACTCTAGTGGGCCGTGTATTATCGGGCCGTCGTGTCAGCCGTGCCGTGTTAAATAGGGTCATCGTGTCTAACCCTCGGTCCAGACACGACTATGGGCACTTGGTCGTGTCGTGTCGTGCCGAATGGTCCGTCGTGCCTCCCAGGCCCGTCGTGTCGCGTCGTCGCCGCTGCGCGCAGGAGACGTGTAAGGTCGCGCGCCGCCGCCACGGGGAGGCGCCCCGGACGCGCTTCCTTGCCGTGAGGAGGCGTCCGGCCGCGAGCCGCCGCTGCCATGTCGAAAAGAGAGGAGCGGGAAGAGAATTGCGGCTAGGGAGTGAGGAAAGAGAGAGTTAGCTAGAATTTCAGGCATACTTTTCTTTATATATGTCACTCTGTCTCATCCAACGGTGCTAGTCCCTTCTAAAGTCATCTAATGGTGGAAATAATTGTGCCGCTATCGTGACAGCCTATTAATCGTGTCGTGTCTGTGTCGTGCCGTCGTGCCAGACCTACGACCTAGACACGGCACTACGCTCGTGCCCGTACCCGTGCTAACACTGGCACTATGAGTGGCGGATTCGGGGGGGGGGGGGGGCTAGTCTAATTTTTTAAAAAAAATTAGTCTAAAATCTTCTACGGACTAGAAAAATAATAGAAAATTTAGTCCAAATCATCTTAAAATCTACCAAAAATCTCTCGTGGACCAAAAATACAAGGAAAATTTCGGTCCAAACTCGGCTCTCTGTGTATTTAGCCCCCCTCGTGGGCTGATTCTGGATCCGCCAATGGGCACTATAACCTTCATGCTGTGTCGTGCTTTTTCGGACAGTGTCCGTGTCGGTCCATTGGGCGTGGCCCATTTGGACATCTCTAGTTTTCGTGACAATGGCGCGTCAGGAATCGAAACCGCGGGGTTTCCCTATCGGCAAGTGAAAACATAATGGCTCGAAAAGAAACACACAGGTACCGGGCCTGAAACTGCCTCATCGGCCTCGTCGTCTCCCGGACTGAAACTGAGGCGCACCGGAAAGGACACTGGACAGCAGCAGGTCAAGTACTCAAGTGCAGTAGTATACAAGAACCGAAGAACGGGGCTCTGAGACGACGCAGGTTTCCGGAAATGACTACGACGCCGGTGGCCCGATCACATGGCAGCATGCACGACGCCAATGCCTCTCTGCCCGGACTCAGGGTCAACCCCTGGCAAACCGTTAGCACTTGCTACGGCGACGGAAGCTGCGGCGGGCGGACCTGCGATCCGCTGCGCTGTAGTACTGCGCATCGATCTGCCTGCCTGCCCAAACAGGAACCAAACTGGTATTGTTCGCCGAGCGTCCTTGGCCTTTGACACCGGACAGGGACGGAATACGGAAGTACGCTCGCTGTTCCCGCCTACAGGGGCTCGGCTCGCCGCTCGCGGCTGCACGTGAAATGCTCAATTTGCTAATCTGAACATAAGCCTCTCTCAATGTGTGTGTCAATTTTTGTGTTATCCCCTAAATCAGTTTGTTGTAATCCTATTTGTTTAAGCTTATGTAGTTAATATTTCAATCCTGTTAGATTGTTGTGTTTAAACTACCCTGTATTGCAATTAAGACTTACTCCTTCTGTCCTAGAAAATAAGTCGTCGTAGAGTTCAAAATTTGTCGCGGAATAAGTCGTGGAAGAGTTGTGCATCTACACCTAGCTACTGTTGTAGGCTAGTTTCAGCATCAGTCAGCTGCACCACCAGGCTTTGCCCCCTCTACTAAAAGTGACTAAAGTTTAGCTAAACAGGTCCTAAGCCGGTCACCGTTGCGGAGGGTAATCGAGTCCTGGAGGTTCACAAAAAAAGTCTGTCCACGTTCTTTTCATGTCTCTCGAAAAGCCTATCGTTCCTTTCATCCTTTGTGTCGTCCAAACTAGCCAGATGATCAATACCGAGTGGGTGTGGGTTGATTGTATGTATCTTGTCTCATCACCATCTGTGAGTGTGAGGCCGGAAACGAGAGATCGTAATTCCAGCGGAGCTACTTCACTTGGATCCGTAAATGAAACTCCTGTCCTGTCCTGTCCAAGATCATCAGCTCAGAATCCCTCCCTGCCCAGTGCTCACACATCCAAAACTGCGCTGCTGCTTGGCTGCTCTGCTCAATAGAACGACGAGTTTGGTCGCCGACCGACTGGCGCTCGCGATTCGCGAACACGGAGAACGCCAGGACGGGAGATTCGACGGAGAGGTGGGCCGGCGTGGTGGTGTCACTCTACGGACCAAAGTGGGCCCAGAAGGAGCTCGTGGGTAGAAACGGGCCTGCGATGCGATGCCTTGCGTGCACCGTCTGTTTGATGTGATGAAACGTGTGGCATAAGGCCCAACAAAGGTGTGTGCCCTCCCAAACGCTCAACACGGTGTCGTGTAGCCTCAAGCAACACGACCACGTATACACTTAGGGTATTTAGTTGGACAATTTGAACAGTATTATTATAATTTTACAAAGTTGAAGATATATCATTGATATCTCACTGACATGTGGGGCGCACATAAGTCAATGATATGTGGGCCAGGATGACATATCTCTAATTTTGCAAAATTATAATCGCAGTCTTCAAATTTTCCTTATTTAGTTGATGGGTAAAAAGTGTTTAGTCTATTAAAAAATATAATAAAAATAAATAAATTACATATTTCGTCAGAAAAAAGTGAGATGAATTTATTAATACTAATTAATCTATTATTAGCACATGTTTACTATAACACAATATTATCAAATCATACACTAATTAGGCTTAAAAAATCGTCTCGTAAAGTTATCCTAATATATATAATTAGTTATTTTTTAATCTATATTTAATACTCAACATATTTAATGTGATAGCTAAAAAAATTTAAGGTGGAAACTAAACACCCCCTTAAAGAGAGAAAGCTGCAAACTCCATGCATATGGAGCCCATAATAAAGTTGCTTCTTCTGTTACCTGCACTATGAGATTGTTTGCCTCACCTTCTCTACATGGACTATACCTTTAAGTTAAGGCTAACAGAAGTATTCACATCCGGACATCCGGTGGTCGTGCCTGTGTTTGGTAGGGTGGCTTAGCTCATGCCCAGACTCTAACAATACAAGAATTATACGTTTAATTGCCCATATACAAGCTTTAAGATAGACCTACTGGCCACAGTGTGCGTTTTTAGCGGTGCCGAGAAAGTAAGAAGAGTACGAAGCATCGAGGCTTAACGTTGTGGCTACCGATGCTTGAACGAAAAACATATGAGCCGGCTCATCTTCGTTCACCGATGCTTAGGTAAATAAAAAAGTATTTTTCAAACAGCCATTGGTTCTCACGACGAAAGGATGCATATTATTCTGACACATCTTCTGACTAATACTATTTGAAGCCTCGATGCCTACGTTGTGGTGATGCCAGGATTTTGGCTTTGAGATGAAGTGGTACCTGTAGATTTTTTTTCAGCATCACACACACTGTGGCCAGTCAATGCGAAAGTAGGCCCCTAGCCTGCAGGCTTGCTAAACGTAGGTGGTGTGCGATTCCACAATTCCAGTCACCATCCATTCATCAAAAAGAAGCAGGGGAATGACGTGAGGAGTGGATGCCATGTCCAGCGGCCCAGCGCCTTCGCCATCAAGCACGCGACGCTCTTCTTCCTGCTCGAAAGCTCACCGGAGGATCGGAGCTTGCTCGGTAGTCGTGAAGACAACGAGCTCGATGCCAGGGCCAGCAGCATGCGGGCCTGCGGGGGCGGTATGTGGGTTCCTCCACGCTGATCCTCCTCGGGCAGGCCTGATAGATGAAAAGGTTTTTTTTGTTAGAACTAGACAATCCCTTTATTCGTGGGCTTTACTTTTTGATTAAGTGATTCAGGTGACAAGCAAGTGAAATTAAAGTGATTTCTTTGAAAAATAAATGGGGAGCCACGGGAAACGGTGAAGAGCGGGGTCCTTTTACTCCCAAGTTACAGCGTAAATGGAGAAGCAAGAGTAACTCCAACGGTTTTGTATTTTTTATTTAGCAAAATATGAAATTTGTTAACTCTCAAATCAATATGGGAGGAGAAAAAAAAAGTTATCTCCAACGGTTTGGCAAAATTGACTTGTCAAAATCTAAAAAAGGAAACCCGGCGGTGCGGGAGGGAAGAGCACGCGCGGGAGTAGTACACGAGACGGAATGTCAAACCGATCGCGAGCTTGCATATATGTCAATCCATCTCAGGATTTTGCCAAGTTAACAAAAATGCAAAGCCCATTTGTCAAACCGTTGGATAGGAGTTTTGTAGACTTTTTTGCAAAAATAAGAACGCAAAGTTCATTTGCAAAACTGTTAGAGTTACCTCTAATTTTTAGTATCTCTCCACAATAATCCAGTTCTATTTTCAAGGGGGTGCCTAGTTCCACCAAAAACTCTACAACTATCACATCAAATATTTAGACACATGTAGGAAGTATTAAATATAAACAAAAAAATAACTAATTGTATAGATTTAGGTAACTTTGTGAGATGATTTTTTAAGTCTAATTAGTATATGATTTGACAATGATGTGCTACAGTAAACATGATGATCGATTAATTAGTCTTATTAAATCCGTCTCACGGTTTGTTGACGAAATATGTAATTTATTTTTTTATTAACCTATTTTTAATAATAGACTAATTAGTGTTGTAATATCTAATGTGACACACTCAAAAACTTTTTATTCATCTACTAAACACTCTAAGGCTAAAATTTTAATTGTGTCACATCGAATATGGCGACACTAAATTAGTATATTAAAAATATACTAATTATAAAACTAATTGCATCGGCATATGGTAATTAATAAGATAAATCTATTGTACCAAATTAATCTGTTATTAGTAAATATTTACTGTTGTACCATATTATCAAATAATAGAAAAATTAATAGATTTATCTCGTAAATTAGTCTCTAGCTGATAAATTAGTTTTATAATTAATTGATTTTTAGTAAACTAAACTAAAACCACAACATTCAATTTAACGTAGGACTAAATTTTACTCATGGGAAAACTCTGGCAGGGCTCTCGAGAAGCTGGGAAAGCTGGGCAGCTCTGACCTACATGCGGCGGCCGCATTTTTTTTGACGAAACAAGAATTATATTAAATAATAGTCGGGTACATCATCGTATTACAGTTATTCTGGAAAAAATATGTATCTAGAAACTGATTCTCATCTATATTATACCCAAGTTGCGAAAGGCTCAAACTCTCAAATCCAAACCTGTTTGACGCTTCGTATAGATGATCGCACAACCAAATACTCGGCAATAGTTATTTTCGGCCTGAGAACAGATGCCCAACGGACGACCAACATTCCTGCAGGCGGAGTTGAGAAACTTCTTCTTCTTCCTTGTGTCTTCCTTCTTCTTCTTTCTGCCACTGAAGAATGAGGAAGACTGATCTGAAAAATATTCTCCCTAGTCCTTCATCGTGGTAAGATCCAACAACAACAAAACAAAGAAGGGACTGAATAAAATTATTCCATGGCGGCGACATCATCTCCGTCTTAATACCGAAGCCCGGAAACAAAAGTCTCCATGTTGTCTTGTCGATGTAGATGTTGACGCCGAAGTTGTCGCCCTCATCTTCAACAGAGCCACCATGGAGAGACCGGATCCACCCTACCTCCTCGCCGTCGCCGGGAAGGAGGAGGAAATACACCCCCAATACCAAGATCTTTGGCATGGAGAAACCCTAACTATAGATGACTCGATCTACTGGAAAACTTATTAAAAACGATGGATCCCCACTCCCTCCGACCTCCGGTGAGATACCGGAGGGGGAGAGAGGGGGGGCCAACGATGAAGAAGATGGAGACGGCGGCGGCGGCAGCAGCACGCGCCCTCGGCGGCCGCATCTCTTTGCGCTACGCTCTCCTCCCACGTCGTGCCGGCCGCGTCCTATGCCTGCGCGCTCAATGAAAACGGTCGAAAAACTCCTCAACCGATTTTCTACTTTTATATATAAATAAAAACGAAAAAGATAAAACCGAACATAAACTTACGGGATATCAAAAACGAACTAATTCGAGCGAAATTATATTGAACATGGTCGGTATACGAAAATTTAATACGGAATACTGACCCGTAGGACCAAATCCATAAGCCCATAAAAATTAACAAATGCATGTACGTAACAATTACTAAATGTATAATCAAGTTCAACTGCATATAATAAGTCTAGAATAGACGGTTAACACTAACAGCTAGCATAACATTTATAGTTCATCATCATTAGTTTTGACAACCAATATCCAAGCGAAGACGACGTGAACAGTAATTACAACAATATCATAATTTTTTTATTGCAACACAACTGCAATAATAATTTATTAGTTTTTTCTTTTGAGCAAACAATAATGTATTAGTTTTTTAGCACGCATAAGCAAAATATTTCATATAAATATGAGAGGATAGATGACTGTTGTAGAATGCACGCAGAAACAACTGTCTGTTGACCGAATTCGGATTATACCGAATTTCGAATTCGGGATATTTCGAATTAAAAGTAGAAAAGTAGAAATCGGTCGAAAAAAGGTCAAACCGTTTTCGTTCCGATTTTGAATTTAGTGTTCCGAATTTTGAACCGAATTCAAATTTGTCTGAAAATACGGATTCGTTCGGATCAAATATAGAAAACGATGTGGTTCGGTGCGGGATATTTCCGTACCGTTTTCATCCCTATTCCCCTCCCACCTCCTGCTCTCAAGCTGCCTCCACTCCACGCCATGAATCGAACGGCTCCGTGTGTTTGTTTAGGGATAATGTGGGATGGGTTGGACCCAAACCAGTTTTGTGGGTTGGGTTGAACCTGAAAGTGCATGTTGCACTTAAGTGTGATTTTGGATGATTTGATAACAATATTGATTAAAAATCTAATATGTTTGCTAAGTGTGAAACAGGGAAATGATTATCTCACTATATACTTGAAATGAAATGCAAAGCCAAAATGATGGATTGTTGTTTGAAAATCATGTTGTCACACCCTGAAATTTGCATTTCTGAAATTAGAGTTAAAATGGTTTATTTATGAATTTTTGTGCTCATAAAATATAGGGAAATAAAAAATTTCTCTAAATTAAAATTTATCTAGGGTTTTAGAAACATGTTTGTGTATTCATGTTGGAGCATTTGAGTTTTTGTGATGTGTGGTTTTGGTTAAAATCCAAATTGAGTTCGAAATGTTTTTTTTAAAAAAATGAAATTTCTTAGAAAAGGGTTTTGAAAATAAAGACTTTTTTTGTTTTCAAAAAGTTTGGAAAGGTTAAAAGTTTCAAAAACTTATTGTTCTCCCAAGATTCAAATCAAAAGTTCAAAAGAAATTCAAATTGGTTTGAAAATGATTTGAAAAGGTTTTGAAATAAAAAGAAAAGGCAAGAAACCCTAACCTCACCCCTCCTCTCTCATTCTGGCCCGAAGGCCTATTCCTCCCCTTCCCCTCCGGGCTTTCTCCTCCTCCTGCGCGGTCCAACTCGCGGCCCAGCCAGGCCTGCTCTCGGCCCAGCAGCAAAAGCCGCGCGCGCCGGCCTTCTCTCCCTCCCTCTCACTGACGTACATGTCCCACTCGTCAGCCGTCCCACCCCACTCCTTCGGTCGCTGACACCCTGGACCCATCAGTCAGGGTCTTCTCCCTCCCCAAACCGCAGCCGGGACGGACTCCACCGCTTGAGTCCGCCTTGGCCATGCCTCTCTCCTTGCCTGTTTGATCGAGCCGAGCCCCCTATAAAGCTCGCCCGTCCTCGCCGCCTCTCCACTTTCGAAAATCTGAGCTTCTCGTGCCCTAAATCGCCGTAGCTAGACACTTCGCCATAGCCGAGTTGCTGCCGCCATCGTTTCTGATCCACGCCGCTTCGCCGTCGTGTTGAGGTCTTCCTCAAGCTCTGTGTCACCTTCCCGAAGCCACCCGAACCTTAATCTCTCTTTTTCACTCTTGGTTTCTCGATCTAATTTCTCGCCGTTGTTCACAGAGCCGCCGCCGCCTCGCCGTGTTCCACGCCGTCCAGGAACCCCCTCCGGCCACATCATTACCTCAGGTGAATCCGCGTTGAGCTTCTGATCCCTCCCGTATTTTTCCCCGTGCCTAACCGAGCACCCTAGCCCTAGGTTCGCTTCGCGCCGCCACCCACCGGCCATGGCGCCGCCAGGGACCGTCGTCCCCTGCTCCAGCTCCGGCAAAACAGCGCCGCCTCACCCCTGCCATCTAATCTCGTTCACCCATCCCAAATCCGACGGCCAGAACACGTCCATACCCCTTCGCCGATCATCTTTGCAAAAACGCCCTTACAATTTCTTGAGCCTCAACCCGCGCTCCACCTTGCACTGTGCGATGAGCCTGTGCAAACTTCCTTCAAAGCCCCTGCGTTTTCTACTAAATGAGGCGCAGTCCAGTCGAATTTCCAATTTCGTTTTATTTATTTAAATCTGCAAAATCAATTTCAATTTATTTACAGTTTTGCCACTGATTTCAAAAGCTTATAACTTCTTCGTTTTAACTCCGATTTAGTCTGTTCAACTTGCGTTAGATTCGTTTCGAAAAGTTCTTTCTAACTATATAACTTTCAGTACTGTATTTCATAATTAAAATTTGAGTTAAATCTAATCTCGTAATTAGTGTCTTTAATCTTGTTTAGTTCATATCTTTCTCGTTATAGCTCTAATTAGCGTGATTTTCGCATTTGTGTGTTCGTAGCGAATCGTAGATCAGTTTTCAAAACTCTTTATTTATTTATTTATTTATTTATTTATTTATTGATGTACTGTTCTAATCATAGGCTATGTTTGCTTTGCATGACTGCCTTTGGATGCTTGTGTGGTGTGCTATGATCGTATGTTCAGTCGGTGAGTTTTTCGTTGGTGATCAAGAAGAAGTTCGTGGTCAAAAGTTCAAGAGTCAACCTTTGGAAGTCTACACGTCAACAGAAGAAGGATCTTGAGTTTAAGGCAAGTATAGCATGGGACCATCCTTGTTACCTATTCATCGTAATCACTTAATTCATAGTGCATGTGTCTAATTTGAATGCCATTAAGGATTACCTAGTTCTTGTTATCCATTACCTTGTCACCGTGGGATGTTTTGCATTTGGGTAGTATATTGCTAGTGCTCAACTTAAACCGACATGCTCCGATCACTGATTAATGATTCATGATTAATTGACTTATGGTTATGACTTATGTAAGATGATTAAAACTTGCCTATCTGTCAGCAAAAGCTGGGACATACAGTGCAACCATGGGAGTTATATGGCTCTGACCTTAGCTCAGTATGAGGACCTTTTCTAGCTTGTTAGAGGTTACCCTTGTGGCGCAAATGGGGGACAACAGACTGTGGATCTCTGGGACTGGTTGTATCACACAGACTGACTAATGAAACCTAGCGGCCCTAACTTGTTAGACGAACCTTTGAAAGGCTGCGCAGTGAAACCCAGCCATGCACCTTGGCAGTGTGATATGGGACTAGCTATCCCTGGCAAACGGGAATCACGACTCATCGGGTAAAGTGTACAACCTCTGCAGAGTGTAAAACTGATATATCAGTCGTGCTCACGGTTACGAGCGGCCCGGAAAACTCACAGAAAAGCTGGTTAAATAGTTAATTAATATTTAATATTGGTTTATGAGAGTGTTATCATGACGATGATGGAATTAATGTGATCATATGGTTTAATTGGGGTAAGCATAACATACGTTTACCTAATGCTAAAATTGTGACAACTAAAAGCTGATTGCAGTTAAACCTGTGTTAGCCTTTTTGAGCCTCATGAACCCCATGTTATATTTATTAAGTACGAGATGTACTTATGCTTGCTTTACTTTTCAATACTTTGGAAAAATCCCGGATGGGTACTAGACTGCAAGAGTTGGAGAAGTTAGGCTTGTGGTCAACCAGTCAGATGTCCCTGTGAAGTTGGTGTCTCCATCTGAAGATCGGAGTGTCTTTCTGCTGTCTGCTCTTTAAGGTTATGTTCTTTTGTTTTATATATACGTTATATAAGAGCATTGTCTTTCGATATAGCGGTAGTACCGGTAGGCCAAAATTGGCCACTTCCAGAGAGGTTGCAGAAACCCCTTTATAACTAGCGGTACTACCGACCAGGTGGTCGGTACTACCGGGCTCATATGGAAAGTTTGAAAGTTGGTCTGTTCAGGGTGTTTCTCACGCAGTGAAGTCATACCAGACGTGTCCGGTATGCATACCGGACGTGTCCGGTATGAGCTGACTCAGCCAACGGCTAGAAAACGGCTAGTTTCGAATGTGGGCTTATAAATACCCCCAAGCCTCCACCTTTGGAGGCTGCTGATTCTACTGGTTCCCACACTCATTCTAGAGCTTTCAAAACACTTTCCAACCCTGTCTTAGTGAGTGATTGACTTCTAATTGCCAAATCCATTTGTGGGTTGAGAGAGATTCAAATTAGAGAGCAAGCCACCTCTTGAGCACTTGTGCAAATCGTCGATCTTGTTGTGCGCATTCGTTACTCTTGGACTCTACGGTCCTAGATGGCTAGGCGTAGCCGTTGAGCACCCAAGAGCTTTGTGGAGTGCCTCGGAAAGTTTGTGAAGGTTCGATCTCTCCTCAAAAGAGATCATCTAGTGGAAGGAGCATTGCGGGTGAAATAAACCGCGGCTAGAGTGACCCGTGGTGTCCTCTAGAGCCCACCTTTGTGGTTGCTCGCAGCCGGCTCAACGGAGAGTAGGACCCGAGGGGGTGCCGAACTTCGGTGAAACAAATATCGTGTCTTCTCTCTGTATTGCATTCGATATTTGTGTGGCTCGAGCTTTCCCTGCAGGTTCTGTGTGTTGTGCATATATATAGATTGTATCTCTGCAGGGTGTGACAAAGTTGAGAAGAAACCGGAGTCAATTTGGAGTCCGACGCAGAATTCGCAAATACCGGACGTGTCCGGTATTGCCTGAGGGCTCAGCAAGTTAGGGTTTACCGGACGTGTCCGGTATCCTCACCGGACGTGTCCGGTATTACCTTCCTGCACAGAATTCATTCTATATTATTCTAATCCTTTGTGGTGCAGGGAATTGACTCTATATTCTTTGTGTATCTTTCATATACTATGTGTTTGTCTCTTGTGGGGTTGATTTACTCCGATTGAGAGCTTCCAAGAAATTGGAAGCTCTCTTATTAATTGCTTCCGCATTTAAGGTGTTAATTTTTCAGAAACGCCTATTCACCCCCGCTCTAGGCGACATCTTAGGTCCGTTCGGTCCTTTCAATTGGTATCGGAGCTTGGACTCACGTTTGAGCTTCACCGCTTGTGAGAACCGATGGATTCGCCTATGGAAACAAACGTGGTGCTTCTTCAAAATGATGGTTCAAACTTTCTATCTTGGTCATCTTATGTACTCAATGCATTTTGGGCTATTAGCCCCATTGTTGAGCATATTGTGGATGCAAGCATATCTCTCTCTATAGTTGATTGGAGCAACTATAAGAACTTGACAAAAGAGGAAGAGATATGTGTGCAACTCAATGCTCATGCGTGTTTAATCTTGTTAAACTCATTGAGTGCAGAGGTTCTTGAGGAGGCTATCTACAATGGAGAATCTCTGCCGGAGAGTGCTCATGTCATTTGGACTAGACTTGCCAACCTATATGGAAAATCCAAATGTGATGAAGCACATTATTGTGATTCATTGGAAATGGAGTCCATTGAATCATCATCATGTCAAGAAGCCTCAAGGAAGATGAGCCGGATCGAGAGGCGCAGGCTGCTGCTGCTCTGGGCACTGTCTGCACATACCGGACGTGTCCGGTATGCCTACCGGACGTGTCCGGTATATGCTCAGCAGACAGGGAGTAGGGGGCAGACAACAGCGACTCTAAACCCCGGTGGCGACCAAGTGATGAGTCAACCTCAGTACCTCATGACACTCATCACTTGTGTCTCATGGCCAAGAAGAACAAGAAGAAAGCAACCAAGAAAGATCAAGAGAAGACTCTTGGTGAGATCAAGGAGAAGGCATCAAGAGATAGTCAAGTAGAGAGTGATGAGGATGATAAAGACGATGACTCTCTTGATTATCTCAAGTATGAAGACAAGCTCTTGTTCGTCAAAGTATTAAAGGAAAATGATGAGCTAGAGAAGGAGGTAGAGGAACAAGAGCAATCCCTTCAAAACCAAGAAAAGTTCCTCATCTCCAAATTGGAAGAGTTAAAGGCATTAAATGAATGGTATGACAAATTGTCAATTGAGCATGCTTTAGCTACTAACTCTCTCTCTAATATGGAAAGGCTAGAAAAGGAAAACTACAAGCTCAAGGCAAGATTGAGTGATCTCTCATTTGAGCACAAGTTCCTACAAGAGGACTTCTCCCATCTCAAGTGCTCACATGAGAAGCTAGTAGAATCAAATGCCATGCTTGAGATAGCACATGAGGTTGTGATTGCTATGGTAAAATCTTCTCAACCTCACACTACTACACTCACTAGTGCACCATCTCAATTAAATATTATTTGTGCTAATGAGTGTGCCTCTCAAGCAAGCCAATCATCGATTGAGCAAACTCTTAAAGAAAATGCTAGGCTCATCGAAGAAGTGGAAAGTCTAAAGAAAGATGTGATTAGATTGAAGGATGAGGAGAAAGCACAACCTTCTCAAGATAACCGTGATTACATGGTGAAGAAGCTTGAGAAGGGTTCAAACCTTGCTTCCTCCAAAGTCCAACAAAATAATCTCATCTCATTCAAAGAGAAGGCAACCAAGAGCAAGAAAAGCAAGAAAAGGATTTGTTATGGTTGTGGGACATGTGGTCATGAAAGTGCCATATGTCCACACAAGACTTGGGCCGACAAATGTGAAGTGGCCGAGAAGAGGGCAGCCACCAAGGTGGCAAATCAAGTGAAGAAAGATGCTCCAAAAGGTGATGTGAAGTGTCACACTTCATGTCATTCAAGCAAGAAATGCACCCTAGCCCAAGATTCAAGAAAGAGGGTTTTAGTAGCAACAAGAAAGTGCTATGGATGCAATCAAGAAGGTCACTTGGTGAACCAATGCCCAAACAAGCAAGACAAGCAAAAAGCAAACAATGGACGTATTTGCTATGCTTGTAGGAGAAAGGGGTATCTAAGCTATGATTGCCCAAATGGTATGCATTCTAAGCCGAACACATTTGCAAATGATAATGTGCTTAGGTGTACCACAAATGGAGTTGCCACTAGTAGGGTGATGTGTTCACCAGAAACTAGTGACAACGCCATTTGGGTACCTAAGCACTTGTTGACTAACTCAAAAGGACCCAATGGAGCTTGGGTACCTAGGAGGGCTTAGATTGTGATTATAGGTACAAATGGTAAGATGAAGACTTTCGGGGTGTTTGAACAAGCAAAATGACATCTCAACTCAAACTATCAACCTATGTTGTTAATATCATCCTATATGGTTGACCCAAAGTTTATGTGATCATTTATTTCACTTTTACTCATCTATACCATTGATGATAAGTGCCTAAAGCTTAGTAATCAAATGAATTTAATTTATCCTTATGATATTTGCCATTCGATGCTCTTAATGGCTCTCTAGCAGAGCATTATCTTTGATGATGTACAGGGAAGCGAAATAAACTAGAGCTAAAAGGAAATCTCAGAAGTGGTTGTTCTCTGGTTTTGATTTGCAAATACCGGACTTGTCTGGTATCGTACCGGACATGTCCGGTATGGCCAGGGAAGGAACAATGTCCTGATTTCAGAAGGATTTCTAAATCCTTGTGATCTGGTTCTATGCTCTAACTAAAGACCTGCACATTTGATCAATACTGAGTGTTTGTAAGCCTTGCTTGAACTTAATTCGATTCTTGGCATAGTTATGTGTCTTGGTCAAGGTAGAAAAGCATTCCCATTTTCTTAAAAGAAAAGCTAAGTGCTTTCATAAGTAATTCGAAATGACTTGAACACTTATTTAAGGGAAGCTTAGTTTCAACCTTGAACCATTGTGATCTAACAATTTCCTCTAAGTGATGTGATAGTTTTATGAATGAAAAGGAGATCACTTTGACAAAGGCATGATCACTTGACAAGTAAAGTCAACACGAGGATGATTTTGCCATGGTTACTCTTAGTGGAACATATGTGAACTCAAGGCCAAGGTATGTGTTTACATACATGCTATGTAAGTGCATATAGGATTCATAATGCTAGAATATGCTTTCGGGGTGGTTGAGCAAGCCAATTTGGAAATTCTAACACAACCTATCAACCAAAGTTCATCATAATTGCTTATATGGTTGACCCATTGGTAATCTATGTTTATCTTATCTTTTGCTTCATCTTCACCATGACATAGAGTGCCTAAACTTGGTAGGAAGGTCATCTTTTCACTGTTCATGCTTACTATTTCATAACTTGTTTAATATGTGAAAATTTGGAAATGGCAAAATGACCTCAAATCATTCTCTGTCGGAAGTGCTGACCCATGTCGGAAGTGCTGACTGTCGGAACTTCCGACCTGGAACCAGCACTGCTGACAGAGAACTTTTCTGCGCTGTCAAAGCATACCGGACGTGTCCGGTATGACAGTGAGCTGCCCATCTTTGCCTACATGAGATTTGAGTCTATTTATATTCATGTTATGTTTCTCCTGTCAGCTCAGATCTATCATGTTGTTATTTCTCAAGTAATCTGTGCAATCAACTTAATATCCTTGCTTTATAGCAAATTACTTTGTGTTGGCCAAAATCGAAATTTGACTCCCACATTCTTAATAGAATGAAAAGTGCTTTAAAAGAATTCAAATACTTGAAGCACTAATTTAGGGGGAGCTAAATTTCCATTTTGTGCCTTTTATGAACTAATGAGCTTTGACTAAGTATATGTTGTAGTTCATCATGATTAAGTAGATCACTTAGTGAGGACATGGCTATATGACAAGGAAGGTCAACAAATTATCACCATGTCATTATCATACTTAGTGGATTTCGTGGGCTCAAGGCAAAGGTATGGTTTAACTTATATGCATTGAAAGTGCATGATAGGCTCTATTGTATGCTAGTGTGTGCATTTATGTGTGATAGGATAGATCTTTCCAAAACCCCTTACTAGCATGCATAGGAGGTGTGGTTTTATAAAATCTTTGATCCTCTTTGGTCTTTGTGACCTAGTCATGTCATAATGTGATTATTGTTCCCCTTGGTTGAATGTTTGGCTAATCACATGTGACATGACTCTCTCAAGTTCATAAGCCACCTTGTCTCTCTTAGTTCAAGTCTCTCATATGATTCTTTTTGGAAAAGAGAATAAGAGTTTGAGAATCTTTGGTTAAGTATGCTTTAGAATATCTTGGATCAAAGGTCTGTGTTTAAATTTGGACTAAGAAAGGTCAAAGAAAGAAAGAGGGAGAGAACAAAATGGATTTTAGACAAAATGGACGAAGACCGCACATACCGGACGTGTCCGGTATGTGTCCGGTATGCGCGTGTCTTAAAGAACCCCCAGGCCAGCGAAGGGTTATTCTCTATTCTCCCCTCTCTCTCACTCAAACAGCCAAAACCTCCCCTCTCACACCTCAATCCGAGCCCCGTCGATTCGTCCGTGGAAAAGTGAAGGAAGGGAAGAGATTGGATAGGCCTTGCATCAAGATTGAAGGCCCCAAGTTTTGGATTTCAGATTCTCATCTTCTTCTCCATCCCTAAGGTATTCAAATCCCAGACCTCGTCCGATCTATTGGATTCAAGTTCATTTGGTGATTCCTTTGGTCAATATGCTGCATTGGATGCCTAGAAGTAGTGCTCAAAGTTTGGATTGAATTGGAGTTGGTTTGGATTCAAACCCTAGATAGGGCTGCTTGTTGCGCTCATACCGGACGTGTCCGGTATGGCCAGGCAGTGTAGACTTTGTCTGCAGTTTGATTCTAATCCAACTAGTTATTATATCTTGTGATACTATTATTTGTCTATGATGTGTTTGCAAACCTTTGTCATATGATGGACTAGGTGACGGCAAATCTTCAGATAAATGATTGTGTTATAGTGATATAATTAAATAAGATATACTTTGAGCCACGATCCTTAATATTGTTCTTGAATATCTTTGTGGATTCAGGGTAGCAGCTATGAGTGAGCACATAGAGCCAAGGCGCAAGGACAGGCATGACCCTCGCCATGAGAGGCAGAAGAAGGCCAGGCTGGAGACAGGGACCAGCTCAGCTAGGCGCAGGGCAGTAAGGGCAGCAGCTCAAGGAGGCTCAGACTCCTCTCCAGATAGTGACCCGCAGGAGTACAGATTCAGAAAGAGAAAGAGCACCGACAGAGATGAGGAAGAGGAGATTGAGGAAGAAGAAGAAGAGGAAGATGATGATGATGAGGAAGAGGCAGCAGATCCTCTTTATCAGCAGGGTTTCCAGGGTGGTCAGCATATGAACTATGAGATGCTAGAGATTCATGCCCCTCATGTCCCTCAGTACATTGCCAGAGTTAACTACAAGGGAAAGGGGAAGACCAGACTTGCTAGAGATCAGAGGAGGATCGATCCCAGAGGACTGCCCAAGATACAGTATGACTACAGGTTTCACACACAGTTTCACGCAGATTTCTATACCAGTGTGATCCTATCCAGGAACCCAGTGATTGCCAGATCTGAGTGGGTGGATTGGGCACTTTCAGAGAGC
Source organism: Coix lacryma-jobi var. lacryma-jobi (assembly GCA_009763385.1). Classification (NCBI taxonomy): domain Eukaryota; kingdom Viridiplantae; phylum Streptophyta; class Magnoliopsida; order Poales; family Poaceae; genus Coix; species Coix lacryma-jobi. Next base: position 33,217,454 of record CM019827.1, read on the forward strand.
TCGAGAAGGACTCCATTGACCATGCTATTGCTACTTGTCAGCGTGTGGGGGCATACCAAATTATGGAGTTTCAGCATGACTGGAACTCAAAGACCATTACTCAGTTCTATGCCACCTTGTTCGTTGAGGAGGAGTCGAGACGCATGCATTGGATGCTTGAGGGAGTTTGGTACAGTGTTGAGTACAGTGCCTTTGCTGCCTACCTTGGTTTTTCAGAGGAGGATCTTCAGAAGGATCAGATTCACTCAGAGCTTGCTCTACCACCAGAGCAGATGGGCTTCATGTATCCAGCAGGTGGTCCAGGTGTGGTAGGGAAGGTTCTAGGTCTTCACCCTACCTACAGGTATCTTGAGAGGATATTCAGGAGGACTATTGACTGCAAGGGTGGAGACAAGGGGACAGTTGCAGATTATTCCAAGAACCTTCTCCAGAGGATGGCTCCAGGTGCTAGGCCCTTTAGTGTCTTTGATTTTATTTGGAGCGAGATCAGGAGTGTAGGAGAGAGGCCCCTCAAGGGCTGTGGCTTTGCTCCGTACATCATGCATATGATTGAGCAGGTGACAGGGCACACTTTTGAGTATGACTGTCGTCACAGGGTGTTGAGGCTTGCTATGGACTTGACAGAGACACACACCCCACCACCAGGTCCAGGAGGAGGAGCAGTAGCAGTAGAGGACGCACCTGCAGCAGGTGCAGGAGGAGCAGCTTCACCTCCACGTGCACCTCCACGTTCAGCTTCACGCCGTGGCAGCCCTCCCTCTCCGATCAAGAAGTTTTTCAGTGCTATCTTCGGTGTGTGCAAGGACATCAATGTAGTCAAGAGGAAGCAGCATCACGAGAGGAGGGCTAGGAGAGAGGACTCGAGGACGATGAAGATGTTGCATGAGCATTTTCAGTTTCAGCCACCCAGGTCTCCTCCGTCTGAGGACACTGACGAGGAGCCTGAGTCGTTTGAGGAGCAGCAGGCTAGGTACCAGAGGGAGTACCAGGAACACTTTGGTAGTCACTCTCAGCAGCAGGAGCCACAGCAGGAGTAGCAGCAGGAGACACAGCAGCAGGCACCACACAGTTCTTCTCAGCTGAGACTGCCTCTTAGTGGACAGTCTTCTCAGGGTGCAGCTCGTCCTAGTGCAGCAGAGGAGTCAGCTGCTTTCTGGTGGGAGGATATCTTTGGGTACGGGCACCAGCAGAGTTCCTACGGTCAGGACCCCTTCTTCCACGGTGGTATGGGTGACCCTGGTCAGGGTGGTTCTCGTCCCTCAGGTGCTCCTCGGTCCGACGATGAGGGTGACGGTCATGGCAGAGACGACGACGACGATGAGTGACCTCCAGTGTCAGTTACAGCTTGCAGCCCCTTTGTTCTATTGTTCTTCTTGTCAGACCTTTTGTGGTGATGGATGACAAAGGGAGAGAGATTGTGATGAGATTGTGATGATTAAAGCTTCAGAGATGCTTCATATGTCCTATTCTTGTACTCTGGAGATATGTACTGCAGCTGTGTTTTGATTTGATGTATCTGTGTTGAGTGTGTTGAGCTTCATTGGTGTATCATCTTCTATGTATCAGACTAGTTCATGTATCATGTATCAGATTAGTTATGTACTAGTCTCAGTTTGATGATGATTCGAGTTGTATCTTGTGAGAGATGAGACTCTGTGAGACATGATCTTAATTTCCATATCTATCTTAGTGGGTTATGGATTTGGGAAACCTTTGTGATGAGTGATATGTGTGTTTCTAACTTATGCATTTGATTTCATATGATCCATGCTTAATTGAGTAGTATAGCTTTATGAATGGTGTATTGTCTTCATTTTGATCTTTGTGAAATATACCATGTCATATGTATTTCATTTGATTTATCTACTCTTGCACTCATCGGATGCAATGATTTAGGGGGAGTTTCCAACTCACCTTAGTATGTGCAAATTGACATTTAGAGGTCCTTTATGAATTCAATTCATGTTGCACATATTAAGGGGGAGCTCTTCATAAATCATTGAACCCATAAGCTTAATAGTTTTATCCTTTGGTAAAATTTAATCAAGGTTGTCATCAATCACCAAAAAGGGGGAGTTTGAAAGTGCATGTTGCACTTAAGTGTGATTTTGGATGATTTGATGACAATGTTGATTAAAGATCTAATATGTTTGCTAAGTGTGAAACAGGGAAATGATTATCTCACTATATACTTGAAATGAAATGCAAAGCCAAAATGATGGATTGTTGTATGAAAATCATGTCACAAGCACAAGACAACAATGAGATTGATATTGATAAAAAGGCTATCATATGCACAGTATACTTGGAATGAAATGCAAAGCCAAAATGATGGATTGTTGTATGAAAATCATGTCACAAGCACAAGACAACAATGAGATTGATATTGATAAAAAGGCTATCATATGCACAGTATACTTTGAATGAAATGCAAAGCCCAAATGATGAATTGTTGTATGAAAATCACATCCCAAGCTCATGACAACAATGGGAATGATACTGATGTAGAGGGCTATCGTATTGTGGGATAATCACGGTTCATATATGATTGCTAAGAAGAGATTCAAAACAAAGTATGGTTGAATGGCTTGAGATGGTGAAGATAGCAAGGAAAGAGTCTTTGAGGTACTAAGCAAGGGTGAAGGGCAAGCGACGGCTTGGCGGCCGAAGAACCTAGCTAGAGTGAAGAAGAAAGTACTTGCATTTAGTCGAAGGATCAATCAAGCTTGAAGATCGCATCTAGTGGAGAATAAACATTCCTAGCAACAATATTGATTGGAGTGACTTGGCACATTTGGAACTCCATTGTATCACTTGCATGGAGTCAAGTCACATGCTCAAGATGGCTATGCTCGAAGGACATCTACTTCTAAACATGACAACCATTCCTCCCACTATGGAAAATGAAGACAAGCGGCTTTGGTTAAGATGAAGATCATCTCAAGAGGTTTAAATCTTGTTTTCCAATTTGTCTTGAGTAAATAGGAAAGCCGTACTATTAAGAGGGATGCAACATATAGTAGATGATTCTTCATAAGTGCTCAAACCAACCTAAGTGAGACATGAGAGAGCTAGAACTAACTTACCGGACATGTCCGGTATGCTATGTGGCCACATCAGTACAGCCTTCCTACGATCTTTCAGTTAGTCCCGGCGCAGTAAAGTCAGGTATGCATACCGGACATGTCCGGTATTTGCGGTTTTCTAGCTGACAATGTTTTTTGGGTTGAGCGGTACTACCGACCCTTGGGTCGGTACTACCGACCGATACTACCGGCCTTATAGCGGTAGTACCGGTAGGCCAAAATTGGCCACTTCCAGAGAGGTTGCAGAAAACCCTTTATAACTAGCGGTACTACCGACCAGGTGGTCGGTACTAGCGGGCTCATATGGAAAGTTTGAAAGTTGGTCTGATCAGGGTGTTTCTCACGCAGTGAAGTCATACCGGACGTGTCCGGTATGAGCTGACTCAGCCAACGGCTAGAAAACGGCTAGTTTCGAATGTGGGCTTATAAATACCCCCAAGCCTCCACCTTTGGAGGCTGTTGATTCTACTGGTTCCCACACTCATTCTAGAGCTTTCAAAACACTTTCCAACCCTCTCTTAGTGAGTGATTGACTTCTAATTGCCAAATCAATTTGTGGGTTGAGAGAGATTCAAATTAGAAAGCAAGCCACCTCTTGAGCACTTGTGCAAATCGTCGATCTTGTTGTGCGCATTCGTTACTCTTGGACTCTACGGTCCTAGACGGCTAGGCGTCGCCGTTGAGCACCCAAGAGCTTTGTGGAGTGCCTCGGAAAGTTTGTGAAGGTTCGATCTCTCCTCAAAAGAGATCATCTAGTGGAAGGAGCATTGCGGGTGAAATAGACCGCGGCTAGAGTGACCCATGGTGTCCTCTATAGCCCACCTTTGTGGTTGCTCGCAGCCGGCTCAACGGAGAGTAGGACCCGAGGGGGTGCCGAACTTCGGTGAAACAAATATCGTGTCTTCTCTCTGTATTGCATTCGATATTTGTGTGGCTCGAGCTTTCCCTGCAGGTTCCGTGTGTTGTGCATATATATAGATTGTATCTCTGCAGGGTGTGACAAAGTTGAGAAGAAACCGGAGTCAATTTGGAGTCTGACGCAGAATTCGCAAATACCGGACGTGTCCGGTATTGCCTGAGGGCTCAGCAAGTTAGGGTTTACCGGACGTGTCCGGTATCCTCACCGGACGTGTCCGGTATTATCTTCCTGCACAGAATTCATTCTATATTGTTCTAATCCTTTGTGGTGCAGGGAATTGACTCTATATTCTTTGTGTATCTTTCATATACTGTGTGTTTGTCTCTTGTGGGGTTGATTTACTCCGATTGAGAGCTTCCAAGAAATTGGAAGCTCTCTTATTAATTGCTTCCGCATTTAAGGTGTTAATTTTTCAGAAACGCCTATTCACCCCCCCCCCCTCTAGGCGGCATCTTAGGTCTGTTCGGTCCTTTCAATTGGTATCGGAGCTTGGACTCACGTTTGAGCTTCACCGCTTGTGAGAACCGATGGATTCGCCTATGGAAACAAACGTGGTGCTTCTTCAAAATGATGGTTCAAACTTTCTATCTTGGTCATCTTATGTACTCAATGCATTTCGGGCTATTAGCCCCATTGTTGAGCATATTGTGGATGCAAGCATATCTCTCTCTATAGTTGATTGGAGCAACTATAAGAACTTGACAAAAGAGGAAGAGATATGTGTGCAACTCAATGCTCATGTGTGTTTAATCTTGTTAAACTCATTGAGTGCAGAGGTTCTTGAGGAGGCTATCTACAATGGAGAATCTCCGCCGGAGAGTGCTCATGTCATTTGGACTAGACTTGCCAACCTATATGGAAAATCCAAATGTGATGAAGCACATGATTGTGATTAATTGGAAATGGAGTCCATTGAATCATCATCATGTGAAGAAGCCTCAAGAAGCCTCAAGGAAGATGAGCCGGATCGAGAGGCGCAGGCTGCTGCTGCTCTGGGCACTGTCTGCACATACCGGACGTGTCCGGTATATGCTCAGCAGACAGGGAGCAAGGGGCAGACAGCAGCGACTCTAAACACTATGTTATGATGAATTGAACCAAGATACATTTTCATCTTTCTCTTCCAATAATCAAATGAGCTTGTGTCATCAAAGAACCATGGTTTGCCCCCCACATGGTTAAACACTATTTGAGCCATTTCTTGACACCGAGGTTGTTAAGCCTTGGTAATTATGGTGACCACGACTCCGATACCACTTGAAAGATCCTAATTGGCTAGAGGGGGTGAATAGCCTAAATAAAAATTTTATAATCTCACTAGAGCAAAGTATTAGTATTACAAAAGGCCAAAATGCGGTTTGCTCTAGCTCTAAATGTTAGGCAAGCCACCTATTTGCAATTCTAGTAATTTAATATCTCTATCGCACACAATTGCTATGTCTCTACTTTATCTAGTTAGAGACCTAACAAGATAAATAAATAGTTCAACACTATGTCACTACTTTTACACGAGAGAGCAATCTAGAGAATAAAATAAATCAACTAAATATGCTATGTTACTCTACTTGCAATTTATCACTACTACTACACAAGGTATACAAATAGCAAGTATGAAAGAGAGATAAATAATTTCAATACCGACGGTGAAGAGTAGAGGATGATGTCAATCGCCAAATAATTAATTCCAACAACATATATTTCAATCAATCCAATTCTCTGGGAGACAAGATATAACACAATTAATTTTTCTCCCGAGGTTCACTTGCTTGCCGGCAAGCTACTCCCCGTTGTGTCCCTCTACACCACGTGGTTCGGTGGCTAATCGGTATCACACACCGAGCCTCTCAATAGGCGCCACAAGAACCTACCAATGGAGAGAAGTTGAATGACACGAGCAATCCACTAGAGTTGGAATTAGGCACTCCGCCGGGGAACCACAACAACCCCTTACAAATATCACCTTGATTGGGGGTGGACACAATCACCAAATCCCCTCACCAATCATAAATCCACCAACTGTCTAGGTGGCGGCAACCACCAAGAGTAATAAGAAATCCACAATCGCAACAATCACCTAGTGCCACAAAATGAATCACAAATGCATATGAACACTAGGGTTTCTCACCTCCTCTCATGAACATGAACCAACCATGGAGAGGAAAAGGAGAGGGAAGAAGGAGATCTTTTTGAAGCTCTCAAATCGATCTATGAAGCTTGCTCTCTCACTTTTTTGGGGCTCAAAGCTTGAGAGTGAGGAGGAGCAAGCGTCTTTGTTTTCCTTCTCTCTGTTCTTGTGTTGAAGAGTTTGAGCGGAGGGGAACAAAGAAAACCAGAGAGTGCCAGAGCTCCTGCGGGGAACCAGAGACGTGAGCCTTATCCACGGGCGGCCAGCTCCCAACGGTGCCCTCCAACGGGATGCTGCTGGCCCCCACGCGCCGCACCACTTCTTGCAAGCCGGACATTGTTTAGTTTCCTCAACTTCCCCTAAATATTTGTAGATTCTCCGTCACATCAATTTTTAGCTGAATGCATGAAGCATTAAATGTAGGTAAAAAAATTAACTAATTGTACTTTTAGTATCTACATGTCGAGACAAATCTTTTAAGTTTAGTTGTCCATGTTTAGACAAAGTTTGTCAAATAACAACGAAAGTGCTACAGTGTCAATTCCAGATATTTTCCGAAACTAAACAAGGCCTGAAACAGACGAGAGACCAAAGATGCTCGCAGCAACACGAAGCTTCCTTCCTACCCTCTCATGCGAGCAGGCTCACGCGCAGCAGAAACAGCTGCACGCTCCTCGGCTCAGCGGCCACGGCAGGCGCAAGCACAGAAGGTGCGGGACCCATGCCCACTCAAGCGAACAGGCAGGCGAAGCAGAAACATGCAACCCGTACACGAGCTTTCCCTTTCTCTCATGGACAAGGCATGCATGCACTTTTTTTTTCTTACACATGCAAACAGCAGCACTGCTGTGCTCACTCACGAAGTCAAAGGAGCATGCACGCGCTCTCTGCATATAAGCACAGCTATGGGGCTCTTTTTTTTTTATTTCAACAACAGGTTTGGATCAGTCCCAAGGCTTAAAACGGACCAGTCCGACAACACAAATTTTGCAGCTGCTTTAACTGGACAAAAGACTGAGAAAATCCAGCACCTTTCCGAGCCTTTCCAAGTGCTAACTTCAACACAATATTCCAAAATAAATTGGACACTTAAGTTAGCATTTTCATAAAGAAATTTTCAGGCTTCCTCATGCATCTCACCACATCACTATGCCCACTAAAAAAATGCAAATGAGACTCACAATTAGTGGCACTAGATAACCATTGCAATTAAAGATTTCTCCCCTTTATAGTACGGTTATCTAATCTTAAATCCGGCCACACTCTCTATAGTGTCTTGACCGGTAAAACAGATATCCAATTTTATACTTGTGCCTTGAGCCCATAGGATTTTCTTCTCTTTATTCTTTTCCAAGATGGAGCACGCAAATATCATCTTTTTGTTCACCTCCACCACCATGATAATTCTCTAGCTCCATCACTTGGTGTGTACCATCCTATCTCATACCACAACACTCGTTGCAATAGTTAGTACACATAGGTGTCATCAATTATCCATAACCAAACTAGAGCTTTCACCAACGCTGCCATGCGCAGCTCCGCACCGCCACCCCTGCGCCGCCTTGCCCCATGCCGACAAGCCACGCAGCTCTGTGCCCCCACGCCGCCATGGCTAGGGCTGCAGCTCGCCCCCATGTCGTCGTGGCCGGGACTATAGCTCGCCCGTGTCGCCATGGCCGGGGCTCGAGCTCGCCCTTGTGCCGACGTAGCAAGGTGAAGCTTGCCCAGCGCCCGCGCCGCCATGGCTGGGGCTGCAGCTTGCCCATGCCACCATGGCCAGGGCTCGAGCTCGCCCCACGCTGACGTGGCTGGGCTGGAGCTCGCCCGCGCCGCCATGGCTGAGGCTGCAGCTCGCCCCATGCCACCATGGCTAGGGCTCGAGCTCGCCCCACGCCGACGTGGCTGGGCTGGAGCTCGCCCGCGCCGCCATAGCTGGGGCTGCAGCTCGCCCCATGCCCCCGAGGTGGTCGGGGTTGCAGCTGCCTGTGACGCCATGGCCGAGGCTCGAGCTCGCCCCACGCCGCTGCCGCAGTCAGGCACTCGAGCTCGCCCCCGTGTCGGCGATGGAGAAGCCGCTCAAGTCATCCCACACCCACACCCACGCTTGCAGACGGGGAAGACACGGCGCCGTTCTAGGTCAAGCTGGTCCGCTCGAATCGAGGGGATGGTCCCAACCTGCATCTGAAGGGAATATACCGACCCAGGTCAACCCTATTCTATTAACCCTTGATCCAAACAAGAGTGTATCTGGTTGAACCCGGGACGACCCAGGATATCCATAAACCAAACACAGAGGGTCGCAGACATTGTCCGCGTTTTCATAGGAAATGGACGGCAGATTCTCACTCCAGTGCCAAATCCAAGGGATGAGCGTCCCAATCGGGCCTTTAAACAAGGACACAAAACCACAACGCCGGGAAGTCCCCTTCGCCCGTCCTAAACCTCTAACCCTAGGAGCGGCGGCGGCGGCGGCGATGGCCCCCAAGCGCTCAGGTCCACCTCCTCCGCCTCCGCCCCCGGTTGCCTCCTCCGAGGAGACCGCCTCTGGTTCGGGCTCCGAGGAGGAGGAGGAGGAGGAGATCGCCCACTCACCGCCTCCGGCCGCTCCCAAGAGCATTGCTCCGCCGCCGCAGGACCAGGAATCCGAAGAGTCCGATGAGGATGAAGATGGCGAGGAGGAGGACGACGACGACGAAGAAGAAGAGGACGAGAAGGCCAACCACGTGATCCCTTCTTCCGCCGCCAAGAACCCGCCTCCGCCTCCGCCGCCGCCGACTCGCGAGGAATCCGAGACTTCCGACGAAGAAGAGGAGGAGGAGGAGCAGGCGGACGACGAGATGCCGCAGACGAAGCCCGCTCCAAATCAAGAGATGGAGGCTAAGGGCGCGAAGCGGCCGAACGCCCCGTTCCAGCGCACCTGGTCGACTGACGACGAGTTCCGCATCCTGGAGGCCCTCGCTGCGCACCGCCTGGAGCACGGCACGCTGCCTCAAACAGAGGTGCTGGCCAGCTCCCTCGCTGGCAAGCTCGACAACAGTGGCTGCAGCCTCTCCGAGCTCAAGAGGAAGGTGAGGAGTTTGCAGAGCCGGAACACCAAAGCTGTCAAGAAGGGCGCGCCGCCGGTCAAGGACCACGACCGCCGTCTCTTCGATCTCTTGAAGAGCGTCTGGCCTTCTGTTGCCACCAAGGCGCCTACCAAGGCGCCTACCAAAGCGCCGGCTAACAGTGGTGCTGGGAGGGAGCCTGACGAGATGTGTGAGCTGTACCCATACCTTGCGGAGGAGGTGAAGGCGCTTCAGAAGGCACACCCGGGCTTGTTCAAGCGGGAGTTCGGGATGATGGACGATAGCAAGGCCCGTGCACTGGACGAGAAGATCAAGAGGCAGAGGCATGCACAGATGAAACTGCACCTGCGCCACCACGACCTGACCAAGGAAGTGACCAAGATGCTCATGGACCTGGCTGAGTGATGGGGTGGACTGGGCTGAGCAGTATCTAGGCATTCTATTTTATGGCATTCAAATGCATCGATCCTTGATTACCAGCAAATTTTGTATCCTCTACTGAAGCACGGTAGCTGAATCTCATCTTTGTTATTCAATTGCTGGTGTTGAGTTTTACGTTGTTCATGGTGATCGAGACTTGTTGCAGTGTCAGTGTTAAGTCAGGAAGTGCCTGGATGATGTTCAGTTATTCTGTTTTGTTGTTGGTTCTGAATTTGGCAGGATAACTTTTGTAGTATAAATTTGTTAGTCTGAGCTCTAGTAATATGGAAATACTATGTTATTTGGACCCCCGAGGACTTCATCCCCCCAGCTGTCTACGCTGCCGCCATGGCGCCGCAGCTGCTGCTGGGTGCGGGCGCCGAGGGGATGGCACCCGCCAGATGTTGCGAGGCTGGATACAGCCGTTGAGGGTGAAGAGCAAGCTGTGCTGGCCGCAAAAGTAGTCCAACCGGAGGCTGCTGTAGGTTCTGCACGATTATACAAGGGATCTGGAACCGAATCGAGCAACAGAGCTGTACAATTGGAGACGGGAATCTTCCAGATGAGTGATTGGAAGCAGAGGCGTGCATTATTGAGTTTTTGTTTGTCATAATTAACTAGGATAGAGAGGACAGTGGAAGCACAGCTACATTTTTGCTCTTCAAGAATATGTATAGTACTGTATTGCTGAAACTGTGTTTATAATCTGGTATATCAGCTATCAAGTTCACTAATCTTAGTGTGCATAATTGGGATCTTATGGTGCTACTAGCAGTTTTCAAATATATTTCAATCGATGTAATGTAATACTTCTCATTTTAGGCGTGCTTAACTATTGCCTGACTTTCAAAAGAATATACTGGACATCAGTTTTCAGTTGACCCTAAGTCAAATCTTATTTGTTGAATAAGACTATCTTCGAATCTTTGTTTGAGGGAATAATCTCCTGTTGATTCATGCAGAGTCCTTTGTCCCATCTGAGCTTTCACTTCATTAGGATTCTCTGTGCCAAAAACAATAATTAGTTATTATATATATAATTATTATGAGATTGGAATGCATATATCGATCTTTTCACAGGTTGTCTGTGATGCCATTTCTTGATGTTAGTTAGCATTATATGAGATCAATTTATAATTTTCATAGGAACTCCATAGTTCACAAATTTTCTATCATTAAATGCAGCCAACAGGCTATTTGGTGGGAAAACATTCAGACAGGTTCGAAGAACACATACATCCTGTGCAACACAATATTTCAGAGACTGACATGTCGTTTACAGTGATGGCTTTTTCTTTGCTGTGGAAGGAAGTATGCCAAATAATGCATTTTGCAGCTTGAACATGTGAGTTATAATTATGCATGCTTGAGAATTATGCCAATTACACTGCTTCAAACATGTTTCTCAATCATCCAATTATTTTTCTTGACTTCCACTGATAATAGGTAATTATGTTATTTCATTGTTTCAGGAGATATCTCTCTTGAGTGGTTTGGAGCATGAAAATATCTTTCAGTATTTTGGAACAGATAAGGTGCTAAACTCATTTCTACAGTCATGAAATTCATTTCCAGAATAAAACTATGATAAGCATACATTTATTTTCTATAATAAAATTTGCTCTATGTGGTGATTGCTTTGTTGTGCTCTGTTTTCTGCTCTCCTTTTGTTCATATTACATGCTATCTTCAAGTATATGGCAGCTGCCCATCATGAACGTTCCATCATCCCCATTTGTTTGCCTTATCAGCCGTACTTCGGTTTATTTTCTCTCACAGAACACTATTGAAACAGCCGAGAAAACGACCAGCCAAACAACATCATAGGATCTTAACTTGTTACTCAAGGATCTTTGGCAGCTTTATATCAAAAATACCATTTGCAAGATTCACAAGTCTCAGCATATACAAGCAGATTCTGAACGGTTTGCACTATCTACATCAGCGGTTGCACAGGTTAGTTAGGATTGAATTAGAATGATAGATCAATTTGATTTTCTACTTTATATCTAGTTATAACTTTATCTCATCTGGATATTGAACATTCTCATCCCCTATGTTACTAGAGATAAATGTGCCAATAACCTAGTTGATGCAAGTGGATTGATCAAATTGGCAGATTTTGGACCTGCAAAGGACGTATTCACAGCGACATTCTAAACACCGTAAGGTTCATCTAAGTTCTACATCTACATGTTGTGCTGACTCTTTCTAATTTGCATTTGCAAGATGTCAATTTTGAGCCAAGTAAAATCTAGCAAGGGAACTGTCTACTGGATGGCCCCTGAGGTTAGAATATGTGCAGTTGTGGTTCTGCGATGTTTCTATCTCAGTGATCTTACCATGTTGAATTCTTAAAATAATCCAGAATATAATTCTAAGTATCTCAAGTGGAGATTGCCTAAAAATATCCTTGATGCGCCTTCCCGTAGTTCAGTTACTTGACAATGGCAAGCTTGATACTTAGGGCATGTTTAGATCCCAAATATTTACAAGATTCTCCATCACATCGAATCTTTAGACGCATGCATGAAGTATTAAATGTAGGTTAAAAAATAACTAATTGCACAGTTTGTTGGTAAATGTCGAGACAAATCTTTTGAGTCTAGTTAGTCCATATTTGGACAAAGTTTGTCAAATAACAACGAAAGTGCTACAGGAACAAAATACCCAAAATTCTTCCAACTAAACACACCCTTATGATCCCCAGCTTTTGGAAATGAAGCCAACTAGTTGTAATTGAAAAACTTGTAAGCAGTGTGAAACAAAAGCGTGATAGCTGTTACTTTACTTTGTCACGAAAGTGACGATAAAATTCGGTCTTGCAAGTTGCGACCCAATATTGTGGGCATTTCCTGATGGTATATTTTCATATGGATTCTAAGTATTTAGCGTGGCAAGTCTTCCAGGCTCGTATTAAACAAACAGCTGCTTTGATCACCTCCATGTTATCACTCAAGAAAATAGTTAGCTGAACTTGCCAGTACTAATGATTTTTTTTTTCATTTTATAGATTTAACTTACATGCGTGAGCTGTTGCTATAATGAGGATGACCCCTGGCCTGAATTCCGAGAATGATCCCTCAATCTGAAGGCATCCCTTGCTGCTTGCTTAATGTACCATTTTCATGTTTTGTAGTTTAGGGGAAGGTCTAAAATTGCTTTCAATCTGGTAAGCACATCCAAAACCTTAGAAGCAATGTTTGTTTGCTCCAATGTCGGCAATTTGTGTTCGGTTTCAAACGAGTAGTATTTCAGATTATGTGTGTGCCTGAATATCCGGCTGATCTAGTTTTTGCTAGTGCTTGACATTTTGGCCAAACGAGAAATCACTCTCGTGTCAAAAAATGTTGCGTGAAAGGTGTATGCTTGCGGTATAATACGGCGGTTGGTCAATAATGCTCTGATATTTCGTGTACTGTTTCTAGCCATGTCTTGCCTGCACAGGCCAAACTCCATTTTCGCTGATGTTAACAGAGCGCCTTGTGAGCTGTACTCTGTAGCCGATCATGATCATATATGCCTAAGCGGTAAGCGCCACATAAAAGCAACATCGGTTGTATATTTTGATCAACCTCGTCAAATTGTGATCAAACACACTGACACTAGCGAGGGCTGCTCGAAGAGGTCAAGGCTCCAGCTTCCGGCAACCCGCGCCGCGCCGCGAGGAGTGCCCCTAGCACTAGCAGGGTTCATTGGGTCGCATCGGCGTCGTGCTCCATCACGTGCGTCGTGCTCCATCAACCCGGTTTTTCCATCCCCAGACCATCCAAGTTCCATTCCGTGCTTGGCTCCTTCGGTGCTCTTCTCCATTCCCTTCCTTCCAAAAAAATAGCAATAGCCCTCTCCAGGAGCTAACCCGCTATTTAAATCCATGTTTGCGAGGTATATAATCACTCGTTATCAAACAAGAAAGTAATCATATCATAGCAGCTAAAGACTGACAGTTACAAGAAGCATCCGAAAAGAAAGGAAGAATCATGTGAATCTATTCTACTTCTACCGTAGGAAAGAACCATCTCCAGTTACAAAAACACTATGTATGTTTTAAGTTAACAACGCAAACAAGCAGCTGGAGCTTGCCACTTCATAAACCAAAGCAATTTGTAGGCTGCAACACCCGCTGCTCCTCACTGAAGAGCAAGCAATCAGCCGACTCAGAAAAGGCCGTCCAATCCCCATAGCATATTTGATTCATAAACAAAATTATTGTCAACATTTCAAAAAGGCAATATATGATAGCATCGATAAAGTGACCTTTATACATATGCCCAGAAAGCAAACAGATGGCAAGTCCCTTTCCGAAAGGACTGGATGTCAGTTCACAATCCGTCGAAATCACTCTGGAAAGTGCTCCACAGTCTTGCATATATTCATCAGAACGCGGCGAAGGCCAACCACAAATGTCTGAATCCAACACCCAATTTAGCAATAAAGAAGAACCAAGCGAAAACGATAGGCTCATAGCAGGCTGCAAGACGCATGGTATCCGCGAAGTACACATCAACACAAATCCTTTTTGTTCAATTTCTTGGTAATAATGGAAGAGACAGCAACATAAGATGAAGTTATTGTAATTAATTCCTAATCCCTCACAATACTTTTTTTTTCTCTTTTCTTCTATGTCAGTTTCTAGAACAAGTCCACAGATTCTAAGAGGAAACAATCAACACATACCACATCCTAGAGGAACAACCCACAAAGCAACAAACACTGCCTTAAGCACACCCAGCCATAAGGCAAACTGGCTTCTTTGGACCACAACGCAAACTGCTTCGCAAAATCTCAGCAGTGTAATAGAAAGAACAAGAGCAAAAAAAAAAACAGGACAAGAAAAGAAAATACCCTCCAAGATGAAAAAAATAGACAAGGAGGGGGGGCTCTAATGCCTTGGCCCCAGGGGCCTCAACCTAAATGTGTCTTAGAACCTTTTTCCCAGTCATTGAACATTTCTCGTGGGAAGGCAGTCCCATAGCTTCACCTTGTTTTTCCTTTTCCGCTTGCATGAGAAAATGGAAGAGAACCGATGACAAATGATGGTTTCTTGACATTGTACACATCAAATTTATCATTCAGGTTGAAGTCCATTCCAGAGGCTATCTCATTCCCCAGTACAGCTGGCTCATTCATCCTTGTGTTGCAACTTCGTTGGGTTGCTCCTTGTTACTACAGGCTGCATCAAGTACTTCTGGAACATTGTTGCTCTGCTGCTCATTTTTCTTGGTTGTATCATGTATCATCCCAAAATTGTTGCCCTGCCCCTCATCACTCTTGGCTCTACCAAATTCTGTGGCACTTACCAATTGTGTTTGCCTTTTGATTTCTGCAGTTTTTTCAGCTTTTGGCTGCATAGAAGATGAAAATCAATGAGGAACAGAATAATCGCTAATGTAAATGACAGATTACTATTATAAGGAGATATTAATATGTGCAACGAAAATCTTCTGTCACCAAAAGACAATCGGGTCAATTAAGTTACAGAAAAAAAATACTCAACCGAAGAATTCAAAATGACAAGTTCTTTACCCAGAAAAAAAAGCATCTAGAATAACCAAACATATTATATTTTTTAAGAAAAGTAAAATGATATGGAGATGATTCTCATTATCTATTTTGGCAAACTGTATTATTTCCTTGTGTATTCCTATAGGAAGTTCTAGGTCTCAATTGAAATACCCATAACCTTCCACCAACAAACCAAGAAGCATAGCACTGCCATTTTGACCAAGTAAAACTATTTGCTTTATATGGTCCGTACATACAATGGACAAATAGAAACAGATAATATTGTTGTAAAAGAATAGGAGTTCAGATTATTCAGTTCATCACTCCATACCAATGGGTGATCAAACGACGTAGTAAGCGGCTTGCCTCTTCTGTCCTGCATTACTTTCTGCCGATTTTCGTAGAAGTCAAAGTCATCCAATATTGATGTTTTACATGCAAAGTTCTTGAAAATGTTCAACATCTCTGCACCTTGTGAAAATTTGACCTGGATTTGAAATCATACATAATCAGTGGTTGAATTAAACCAAAATACCATCTTTACAGTACAAGAAAAGCATATTTAGACAAGAATGAAACACCCTAACTGATTCGTAAAACAGAGGAAACTGAAGAATAGAATAGACAAGAACATAAAAGTGGTTCCAATTCTTATGAATTGTTTGCATTTGTTTCATACAAAATAGAAGAATTATTCAGATCATGGAAGATTCATTAATCACACAGAGCACAAATAGGATTGATTGTTTCAACAGCAAGGAAAATCACATGGGCAACAGCATGAAATATTATGAACAAACAGATTTTCTGGCATATTGCCATGAAATGAGAATTAACTTACAAAGCTCAACCTCTTCCCATAAAAAATAGCAAGAAACTCTTGCTAAGTATTGGAAGGAATACCTCTTGCGTGTCCCTGCTGTTTGTCACAGGTTTATTCTCATTATTCTCCAAAATTATATGGCGAAATTGTGGATTGGGAACATCCTTGATAATGTGCCATTTTACCGAGAAGAAACCGTTCCACTTGTCCTGTTGCCAGAAGTTCATGTTCCTGTTGAAATCTACTGGGCCAACCATCTCAGCCACGCCACAGAACTGACCACTAGCATTAACCTGTAGTTTAATAATCAACATGTAAAGGTCAGAAGAAAAATAATAATGATACCCTTTTCATAAAAAGGGCCGCTTCGATATGCAACTCATTAACTCTACCTTTTTCATAAAAAGGGCCGCTTCGATATGCAACTCATTAACTTGCTACGAACATGTGAAAGAAAGTATGGAAAAAACAAGGCAGCACTGTGTTATCAGATAGTTAAAACAAAGGTTGCCATGTTCTACCTACATACTGGTATACCATGTTTAGACGGTTGTAATGATGACCAGAACAGAATTCTAAAAGTTCCAGGAACAAAGAAACCAAATGGCATGTTGTTTTAAAATAAACAGATAAATTAGAAAGTAATTGCTTCCTGTTGTGCACTTCTCACGTGAAACTAAGTGCTCAAACAACAGTTAGATACATTGAATAAGAGCAAATGTTGGAATACCACGGGGACACTATACTCTGAGATTCAAGGTGACGTTCATGAGAAAAAAAAAATTCTCTAGGAAAAATTAGTAGTGTGTACTTACTGAGAAGAAAAGGAAAACAGGACATTTGGTTCCTTTTTCTGCCATCCTTTCTTGTGCAAGTCTATAGGCATTGTCAAGCCTTTTATTTCCATTAGGAGTACTTGCCCAGACATTGTACTTAATACTCTTGTGAATATCATCTTCACTGTAAGACTTTATTACAAAGAATAGAGCTTGTTCAAACTTTGTAACAAAATCTGAAAGATTATATGCATTTTTGCTTATTGCAACAGGTGAAGGTATGTTAGTGTTAGCACCCCCTGCACTCGACAATCCAACATCAGATTGAGGGCTCAAACTGTGTTTTGAGTTATCAGTGTTATTGTTCTCATTACATTCAGAATCGCCATGTCCATTTAACTTACTTCTCGTCTTAAGCTTCTCACCAGTGTTCCAGCTTCTGCCACTTTCTTTCACATTGATACCTTTGCTTTGATAAACACTGTTTTTTCCTTGGTTATTGCTATGCATCAAAAACTTGCTAGATGGAAGACATCCTTTTGTTATGGAAGCACCAGATGCCTAGCACGAGAACAAGCATGTGAAAGTAAGTTTCCTACCTTTATGGGGAAGGGCCAAGATGGCAAGATCAATGTTTTACAGGCTTTACCTTATTTGCACCCTTCGATGATGGGCTGCTATTAGCAGAATTTGGTGCAGTTTCTAGACCTGATGATGATCCTTTGACAGTATCTGCTGCGGTTTTTGCACTGCGGGCAGCTTTTGAAGAAGGAACAGCATGCTTATTAGAAGAATATTTTGGTCTTGCAGCGTAATTTGTTTGATGCACACCAACTGGATGTCCCTGAACCCCATCCAGAAGAACAAAAGAAGGGTCCCATGAGTATGCAGGTACTAGTTCAGTTCCATAAGCAATTGGTTGAGCAAAAATGCCAGGTGTGCTTTGATCCTGTACTGGAATTGCAGTGGAGTAATATGGTTCTGTGCTGACATATTGACCATCCACACTAGCAATGCCTCCAGGAACAACTGGACTATAAGAAGCATATCCATTTTCATATCCCGGAAGATAACACAGATATGACCCACTGTCAGCTTGAGCCACCTGAAATGGAACATAAGGCAGATATAAAACAAGTTCTTGTGCAAAACAGCTTTAACAGCTGCACAGTCAAGGAACAGTTCATCCTGGAAATGATGACACCGGAAAAGAAAGATGCCAAATAACTAAAAAAGGCAACAATTCAATCACCACTTTTAAAATTGAGTACTTGAAACAACACTCATAATTTACACTTCATTCAAGTAGGATTGAAAAGTATATATATGAACTTGACTAATTCCTTGCATAGCATCCATGCAACTAAAACAACTTGTCCTCGCTAAAAACAGGTAGACTCATTCAATGGCAATCATTCATTGTTTATCTCGAGCAGTACAGCAGAATAGTCATGAGGTCATGAGAGCATATAGGGCGATGGCAATAAAAATTGTTTAACAAATCCGGCAGAGAGATTTTTGGCACAAGGATAACAATAGAAGCACAAGAGTGACACTAAAAATAGTAGGCCCCTTTCCCAAACATGTCAAGAAAAGATGACAGCAAACAGGTGCAAAGCTCGTTGGTACCACCATAGAGACGCACAAAGTGCACCAGACTTCAAAGTTAGGACCACTTGTGACCACAATAGGAAAGGCATATGTGAGACTTTATGAAGTACTAATATTATAACTTACTGCTGGGTGCACCTCTAGGCCATTATATCCAACAAAGTAGCCATTCTCATCCCATCCTCCATATGAACCTGCATTAAACAATCAAGTAGGCAAATGAATGAATGAACTTTTTAAAAGAAAATAATCAAATCATAATCTACGTACCAGGATAATAATATCCATAGTAATACATCCCTTGGTCCCCAAAAGAAGTTTCTTGGTTCATTTCACTTTCCTTCACAGTACTAGCTGCATCGCCGGAGGAAATGCAAGATACTGCATCAGAAGAACTTGCATCTTTCTTAGCAGGCTACAAGGGTCGAAGATGAAAGGCATCAAGAAGGATATAGCACAACCAACCAACCACAGGACAAAGAAGGAAATAAAGGTGTTCCTTATACACTAAGATAAACAAGTTAGTAAATTGTGTATGGGAATGAGAATCTCACCAAGTTGACATTGCTTGCCTTCGTGCTAGCATCAATCTTCAAGCTGTCAATTGCTTCTTCAATAGCTAAATGATAGAAAAGTCAAGGTTTGCAAACAGAATATATACTTCTAAGGGTCATTGTCCACGAGTGGCCAATAAAATAAGCCAACCACAGCCACAGTGATCAACAGACATAACATCAGGCTGATATTGTGCAGCTAATAATTGTCCTTCATCAATGGATCATAGGGATAGATCTCAAAAAATAGATCATTTGATTAAAGTACATAAAATTTCATTTCTGTTTCACAAACGCAAGGGCGGTCAAGGGATTCCAACCGAACCAGATTTTAGGGACTGAGACATGCGACCCTAACCTAATAACCAATATACAGGAATCCTTCAGTGCAGGCACCATATTATTGGTGTACCTGTCAAATAAATGGGAGTTGGCTCAGCTCTCACCATCTCTCAAACCCCAATAATGAAGGGCACCTAATAATAGCATATATTACTGGATTGCTAATAGCAACCCTAACATGATAGAATGGAAAGGCTCAATAATGTCAACTGTCAGAATTAAATTTAAAATGGATCAAAATTTTGATCAGAATTTTACACAGCCCCCTCATGAAAAAAAAAAGAAGAAAAAAAAAGTGCACAGACAATTCTGCGATAAGTTCTGTCAAACTGTGATCCAAGGGCAATCCAGATTCAAAGACTGTTTTCGTTTTCCAAAGTTCAAATTACCAAAAAAAAAAAAAACTTTTTGTATAGGAGGATAGCAACAGGAGCGACAATTCAAACTAAAACAGCTACTGAAATTATACTGATGCAGCAAAAAGAAACTTGCAACAACAAGAATAGCAATCGCATGAGCTCCAGGAATCCATCCACCGGATCCACGAAAAGAGAAAAAGCCGTACGGGGGAGCGAAATGAGAAGGAAGGATACGCTTCTGGGCTAACTCGCCCTTGGGCTCCATGAGTCCACACCACAGGTCGCCGCAGAAGAACCCGGCGTTGTTACGCGTGTCCTCCAGCTCGACCGCGAAGTGGGGGCCGGGGAGCCGCCGGTAACCTAGCCTGCTCCGGCCGCCGCTGCAGAGGCGCGACAAACGAGGCGTCAGTTAGACGTGGGACGGGGCTGAGCGCGCGAGAACTGGTGAACGACGAGGCGAGGCGGGGCGAGGGAGGAGGTCGGTACGGCGGAGGCGAGCAGCCGACGAGGAGACGGCGATGGAGCCGGTGCGCGGAGGCGGAAGGCGAGGAGACGGCGGCGAGTTTCGGCGAGGGGGCTTTAATTGGTTGGGAAGCCTTTTTTTTCCTGGTGGATGGATGGAGATTTTCGGTGTCTGTTGTAGTAGTAGTTTTTGAACTTTTGATGATCCGGGAGAGTGGAGGACGGCTGCCTTTGTGGGTTGCTTGCAGGTTTCTTTGCGAGAGTTTTGTAGCGTTCAGGCGGCTGGCCTGTATATTTTGGCTTCTTTTTGCATTGTATTGTATGTATCCCGCACGGCAAGAGGACTGCATGACATAGCCATCTTGTTTGGGCCCTATTTAAACAAAAATCTTAAGAGAAATTCTGAATAATAAATCTTTTTCTCATGATTGAGTTGTTTTTTAAAACTTTGTTGAATTAAATAATAAATAAATGATTTGCTATATTTCAGACGTCTGAAATATAGCATCTTTTTAGGCGATGACTAACAACCGATCTTCATCCAATGGTTTCAATCTATTAGCAGAAATCATAATAAACAAATAAATTTTTTTATAGAAGAATAAAGACAAAACTGTTTAAGTGTCTGAAATATAAGAAATGTGAATAAATAAATCGTTTTCTTATGATTGAGTTGTTTTTTTCTTCACCGGCTTATCAGGGTCAGTGTTATTATTGTAAGAGAGCAGGAGCTAACTAAAAACCTTTTTAATGTTAAATGGTTTCTAAGTTTCTCAAGATATATGTTGAGTGTCAACCATCCTATGACACCTGATCTATATATTTATATTTATATTTATATCTAGTTTTGATAGTCATATAACATCTATTCTATATATGGTCATGCAGCCCGAGGCCCGTTGGCCCGGCCCGTGGCATAGGGTTTTGGCCCGGTCCGAGGCACGGCCCGACACGGTGTTGACGGGCCCGGGCCGGCACGGCCCGAGGCACTAGGGCGTGCCTGGGCCGCCACTCTGGCCCGTGGCACGGCCCGGTCGAATAGATGGCCCGGTAGCGGCCCGATAAAAAGAGGGATCTGTTAAATCGACAAGTCTTTATGTTGAAATTTGGCTCAGCCCACATTAGACATATATATTGTTCTCTAACCCTGACAGCAGCCCAACTCCCATGTCTCCACTCATGTTGTCGCCGCCCCCAACCCCCTCCACGGCTCCGCTCCATCGTCCTTCGCGACTCGCGTTGTCGCGAGCGCGGTCGCCGCGACCGCTTCTCCTCCTCGCCGCGGCCGCTTCTCCTCCCACCTCTCTCTCTCGCATTCAATCGATTGCTGCCCTGCGTTCTTGCCCCGACCCTCGAGCGCCCGAAGCCGAAGCTCCGCCTCCGGCATCTCACGCGTGACCGCGACAGAGAGCGACTGCTGGCTGCTGCTCACTCACGGAGCGCCGCGCATGGACGCGCCCCCTTCCTCCTCCCCCGCCGGCCTCCTCCCCGTCGTGCGCAACGTTTGTAGCGCGGCGGCCGACGGCGCCAGGATCTCCTCTGTCGTGCTCTCGGACTGCCTGCGGCACGCCGGCACGCCGTGGCCACGGGCCGTGCCTTGGGCCGGAGGCCAGGCACGATGCCCGCACTGGCACGGCGGCCCGTAGAGGCACGAGACCGGGTTGGCATGGCACGGCCCGCCGTGCCGCCGGGCCGGGCCGGCACGGCCCGATGGCCATCTATAATCTATTCATATCAGTATCGTACTTATGTTTTCGCTATCCTTCTTGCTTTGCTTTAAAGCTACAAAACCTTCATGGGTGTCACAACTCGCAACACTCAGTAGTATGGCATAGCCGCACAACCCATGCAAGTTGCAACCTGTGTGTAGGTTTGTGTCTCGTCTTTCATTTTGCTTATTTACAATAGGTGTATTAGTGAGCATCTATCTAAATTGAGTCAATGTCGTGTCAACTTCATATACCAAATTAATCCTTTATTGCACTAATATTTATTTTAGCATTGAGTTTGATTTGACCAAAGTTCAACAAGACGCTAGGCGGTGACCCACAGCCTAGAGCCTAGGCGAGCCTAGGCGTTTCCAAATCGGTGGCTAGGCAGTGACTAATACATGCATATACACTTAAAATAAAAAAGAAAAATAAGAAATAGCTGGTCAATATTGAGAATATTGGGGAGAGAGAAGAACAAAAGTCTAAGAAGGCCCATTTAAAAGCTTCGGCCCTCTGTTCTCTCTCTCCCTATCCTAAACTCCTTTGCTCGCCCCGCTGCCGCCATCTTCCCTGCAGTCGCCGCCACCTCCTTCCCCACTGACCGCCAGTCCGCCGCACCTACGCCCGCGCCCGGAGTCCGCCGCCGCGCGCCCACGCCTGCAGTCCGCGTCCAGGAGCTCGCCTACCCCCATAGGCAAGACAGACATATCTCGCCTAGCGCTTAAGCGCGTCTAGGCGCCGCCTAGCGGAACAGTGGATTTGATATTAGGCTAAGCTTAATTAAATAAATTCAATAAAAATAAGTATATAGATATATAGCTATTGTTAATACGAGCACCGCGTAATAAATTGTACATATCTATTGCAACGTGAAAACAAGTTTCCTAGTCTGCTATTACTATAACAGTAGTCTGCTATTACTATAAGACTGTTCGCACTCACGTTCCTCTATTTTCATCCTCTATACTATCTAGTCATCAAGATTCTCTCCTCTATACTCATTTTCCCGCATCCATCTATCCTCTATATTATCCTCTATCCAATGTGGACCCACTTGTCATTTTATCTAAATATATCCATGAGAGATCTAGTTTTGAAGAATTAATTGCAACGAATTCAATGGTGCAATTGGAATTTAATTTGGTTTTTTAGTTCATGAGTTATAACATATTTTCGTTACCTAAAATCATGGGGCCCACCTATATGCAATCCTCTCCCTCCCACTACGAGCTGTACCCTTCAAACTTGAAAACGCTGAAAATAACGGATGGAGGGCGACCGAGCACCGTTTACCGTATCGCGATGCAGGGAGTTTTTACGCTAAAGACTTGTTCAGAATAGTGTAGAGGAGAGTATACCGTGTGCAGTGCGGTCAGTCTAACAGTATAGGAAGCATATTTCTGCAAATGTCTTTGGGACAAAGTTAGCCTCTTTTGAGGCTGGTTCAGAGCCTATTGCGTAGCTGGTTTAGGAGTGTTTGGTTTTCTCTAACTAAACTCTATTCTCTATCACATCAGATGTTTAAACACTAATTTAAAATATTAAATATAGATTGTTATAAAATTAATTATACAGATAGAAAATATTTTGCTAGACGAATCTATTAAATCTAGTTAGCATATAATTTGATAATGTGATGCTACAACGGTAGCCGAATGCAGAGGAGAATTCGGTGCCAGGCGTGGAGCGGTGCGGCGGTACGTGCAAGTTGCGGGAGCATCGCCGGTGCAGCGGCAGGCAAGGCAAGGCAGGGGAGAATAGGTTAGAAAGTGACGAATTCTGGTACTTGAATACTCCCTCCATTCCAAATTATAAGACGTTCCAAGAATCTTGGAGAGTCAAAGTTTTTCAACTTTGACCAAAATTATAGAGAAAAATATAAAGATTTATACCATCAAATATACATATTATGGAAATATAACTAATGGAGAATCTAATTGCACTTAGTTGATATCATAAATATTATTATCTTATTATATAAATTTGGTCAAAGTTGAAAAACTTTGACTCTCCAAGATTCTTGGGTTGGGATGGAGGGAGTACAAGGCAGGGGAAGCAGGTGCAGGACCACGGAAACCCGTTGCAAAACGAACCAACGGCCGGTGACCGCGATCTTGTCCGGCCCGGAGGAAAAAGGGTAGTGCGGAAGTGAGCCCATGCTAGATGCCACACAACACTACGCATGAAGCATCATGGTTTTCTTCTTCCAGAGCTCCATATATGCATGCTTAGCTAGTAGTACTATTTGTAATTGTGGCTATAGAGATATAAATACCCTATAACAACTCTCTCTCTCTTTTTTCGTGACTCTAGTCGCCAGTGATAATTCCGCATCAAGAGCGTCCAAAGATTGCATGCATGTAACTGTGATATTCTTTGGAGAAGATCTTTTATAGGTGTCAAGATGAAAGCTTTTTCAGTTGCCCATTTCGACATTTCCTCAGGGTGGTGCGTTACTGAGAATGAAATACATCTAAAATTTTAACTGAAATAATCGCTGGAGAAGGGAGGGCCGGGGCTCCAGCCATGTTAGTTGCTGCTCTGTAGTGCTAGTATGTTTTTAATTCTTGGGCTCCAAAGGCTCCAAGCATGCAGTTTTAGTTGCTGAACTGAGGGGAGAAAAAAAAAGGAGGGGGTGCGATGCAATGGTCACCGGTCACCCACACTGCCATTATTTATAAAGGAGACGCTTTGCCACCTTTCGATGCCAGAAAACACCAAGTGGTGACTAGACAGTAGATAGACACGTACAATGGGAAGCATTTTGCGTGATGCTCCACTAGCCTCGAGAGAAAGGCCAGCAAGAAGGGAAGAAAAGGAGAGGAGCCACAAAGGAAAAAATCAAAGTGCTTGCAGGCTATTTTTCCTCCCTCCCATCTGATCTGACTTGACATCTGCAGAAAGAAAATTGAGTGCTAGACTAGAAGTGCCCGTAATAATTCATTCCTTATCTCGTGTTTGTTTTCTCCCAAGGGCTCACAGAGACCATCCGTTCTTAAACTTTAATTTGATCAGTTCTTGGTTCTTGCCTTCTTTCTCCCATCATCTCTCGCAGAAAGAAAAAGAAAAAAAGAAAACGGATCTCTATACCTCTTGCTCTCATCAACAATAATGAAAAAAAAAACGTTTACTTTTCCACTCCAAGGCATCTTTTCCATTGTGTCAAAATAAAATGATTCCCTCTTCTCTTAAGAAAAAGAGAGAGAGAGAGAGCTGATAAAACAATGGCAGGGGCATCTTTCTTGCCTAGCAATTTCTTTTTTGCCTTTTATTGCCGTGGAATATATCTTGTCCCGTCGGCCAAGCACAAGCCCAGGGTACAATACCATATGATCGATCATCAATCACCTCTCCCTGGGGAAATGAAAATTCGGCATGGAATATATCTGTCTATCTCCTTGGGAGCTACTACATGGATACGCTCATGTAGCCGTGATGTCACCGCCTGGTGTGCTTTGGCGGGTGTGGCTCTGGGGTCTGCCAAGGGATGCCCTACACCAGGTCACGGCAAACGCTGGTGTCCAACCATGTTTCCCGGGCGGCGTTTCAGATGAGCTTTTGCCCAACTTATTTTGTCGGTTGATGACTTGAACGTGTCGACCCAACAAACAAAACCTTCTTAATGCTTGTTACAAAAAAAAAAATACTTACTAACTTCTTAATGCTGCGTAAACATTTCGGTTCCGTCGGGAAGAACCATGGCTCTAAAATACTTACCTATGTATCTGTATATTTGTACTCCTGACTCTAAAAATTGTAGACTAAGCTATGATCAATCTGTTTTATTTTTATTAAATATTAAAATGGACTATTTGACATTATATGAGCCGAACAGAGTCCATTTTAATATATATATATATATATATCATTTGTTTGGCTCATTTTTTTGAGAGAAAAATATTGTTCTACGGTTGATTTGTACGGATTAAAGCCGGCATATAGCTCAAACGAACAGAGCTCGGTCTCTTTATATCCTTACTAATTGATGTGAATAGAGATTTTAGTAAGAAAAATCTCCAATGCCTTTTAAAATTATATATTTAAATATAGTCATCCTCTATTTTAAATTTCTCGCTAACCCAATATGGACAGCGAGGCTGGACTCTCTAGGATACGCATAAAATATAAAATTTTGTAAATTAATTTCAAATGATTATTTAGAGAATGAGTCTAAAAACGCTCTTGGAGAGTACTCTAGAGTTTAAGATGGCTCTCCCGATGATTTAGAAAAGTGAGTTTAAGAAACAGTTTTATTAGAGCAATATGAACAACAGTTCTTTAGTACTACTATATACATCCATTTTTCAACGTAGGTTTATGTTTCATAGCGAGGTATATTACAGCACTTTCGGCTCGTACTGTAGCATACGGCTGCACTAGATGATTTCGTCGCGTAAACTTTTTTTTTTAATATATAAAAAAAACGTCTCGGGAAGGAGTTTGTACAACAGAAAGAAAAAATCGTGTCGGATTCTGAATCTCTGATCTACCTAAAGCAAAGTAAAACTAAACGCATGAAGTAGACATGACTTGGCATATGGCCCTAGTACAGGACGATGCTATATTGAAACACGAGGGTCTTCTCTGTGCCTATTGTATGTGTATGTGTCTGCCCGTCCTCGTCTGAGTAAGCCGTCGCGTGCCGGTGCCGCTGCTGACCGGCGAGTAAAATTCACCGCCGGTCCCTAAACTTGGCCGGTGGTGTCATCCCGGTTCCTGAACTTATAAAGTGATATCTGAATGTCCCTAAACTTGGTCGTTGGTGTCATCCCAGTCCCTGAACTTGTAAGGTGATCACCACTGGTCCCTAAACTTGGTCAGCAGTGTCATTTCAGTCCTTAAACTTGGCTTTGAGTCTCATCTGAATCGTCAAAACTGGGCGATTTAAAAACTTAATATAAAAAAATTCATAACTTTTTTTATATAATCTCAATGAAGACAAACTTTATATCAAAATTGTAGCCCTCAACACGATCTACAACTTTGTAGTTGAAACTTTTTTGAATTAAAACTGTTTAGAGTCTCAAAATATTATTTTAAGTTTTTTAAATCAAAATCTACAAACTTAAAATGATATTTTGGGACTCTAAACAGTTTTAATTCAAAACAGTTTCAACTACAAAGTTGTAGATCGCATCGAGAGCTACAATTTTGATATAAAATTTGTCTTCATTCGAGTTTGTATAAAAAAGTTATGATTTTTTTTATATTAAGTTTTTAAATCGTCTGGTTTTGACCCGGATGAGACTCAAAGTCAAGTTTAATGACTGGAATGACACCGCTGACCAAGTTTAGAGACCAGTGGTGATCACCTTACAAGTTTAGGGACTGAGATGACACCAACGACCAAGTTTAGGGACTTTCAGATATCACTTTATAAGTTCAGGGGTTGGGATGACACCACCGGCCAAGTTTAGGGACCGGCGGTGAAATTTACTCCTGGCCGGCCACGCGACGGCGAAGCAGCTCTGCGTTGCCGTGCCCTGCACAGCTCAAATTTAGGACCTGGTCCTGGTGCGAAAGATTCTGCTGGACCGCGCGAACTTGGCTACCACATAAAGCATCAGGTTCATGCAAGCGGCTTACTCCAAATCTTCAATGATGAGCCTTTTTCAGTCGAACGCAGATTATACAGTCCTGATGATCACCATATAGCAAGGTACAGTACTTGTGTACGATCAAAATGATTAATCGTCGTCCTAGACTCCTAGACAAAGGTACTACTAGTAGGTGGGGGAGGCTGAAAAAAGCGCAACGAAATCGAGTCGAAGAGCGTGACCGAGGCCTGAACTGGTTGCTGCAGGTCGACGATGACGATGACACTGACACGCACGCGATGGTTTTGGGGCTGCCTTGTAGTTGTAGTTGTAGTTGGAACGTACGGACCCCCGGCCTAACCTAACCTAACAAGTAACAACTGCAGGTTAAGCGTGTGCCAACAACCAACGAGCATGCTGTTTCTAAGCATGTGTGGCCGGAACACCGTGCCGCGCTGGTGATCGGTCGCCGTCGGCTCATTAGCCACCAATCAAGCCTATCGGTGGCGTAGGCCTCCACGGTGTTCTGGGATCGATGCCCAGAGCTAAGAATAATGCTGCTAATCATTGTCGTTATTACAAGAGGAGCGCCGGTCAAGATGCTGCTCTTCCAACGACGTGGGCGCAACGGCGGCCCTCCAGATTCATACTGTATTTCCATCGGTTTTGTGCGTGTGTGTTTGTGTCTCTGACTCTCTGCTTCCACCTCTGTTTTCAGGAGTTTTCCAATGTTTTCCGTTCGCTGCTTCGTCGAGCACGGTCGCAGTCATTGTTTGAGGCATGAATTCGTTGGGCGCATATGGCATAGAATCCCAAGTTTTTAGGTATCTTTTCGGGCTAATTGAAAAATCTGAATTGGTTTCAAGTGATTACTCCTAAAACATCTTTCTTTTAGGGGCCTGTTTGGATGTTGCTCAAATATATACACCTGTATTTTGTTGTGCACTAGAAAACAAGACACTTTTTATTCACTTGTAAAATGCTATTTAGAAGCACAGTGATAGCTTCATGTTCAGCAACCGTTCAAGATGATCAGAAAACCAAATCAAACAAATGATGTCTGAATTAGCATATCATCCTAGCACCCAAACACAACAGATCAGTATATGATAACTGCCTGTCCAATGACTCGTGTCACTCAAAATGCTATGCAAATCTTGAGGTCGATCGATCCAATATTCTCAAGTCTCGCTGCAACTATGCTGCATGTCGATTGATCTCCATTGCCACTACCAGCCAGCTAGTGATCTAGCAACCAGCTCAGATCACTCGGATCCATCCAGTAGCTAAAGCTTATCACACAAGGACAGAATCAGGAGGTGGAGGATACCTGGAATCTGAGAAATAGATGCCCTGCTCATGGATTTGGCAACTATCGCCGCTGATCTGGTTCTATAGCCATGGATTCGAAGCTGCTACCGTGGATTCGCACCTCACCACGCCGATGTCATGCAATGAACAAGCCAGGTAGCCCTCCACGCAGCTATCCGTCACCAGGTAACTCTCGGTGGCGGCGCTTCCGCATATCATAGTATTCATGGATCATGGTCCTCGCTGCAGCCGGGCGACGAGTACGACAGGCAGCCGCCGTCGCTAGGCGGCGCATCGCCACAGAAGGAGACCAGTTTAATTTGCCCACCGTCGGGAGGGAAGGGGTGCCGGTGCCCCCCAAGAGCCTGCGGCTTTCGCCCGTGCACCTCCCTCGTTGCATCTCGTGCCACCGCTCGGCATCCCCACCGTCTCAGCAGCGTGTAGGACCGTGGAAAATACCAGCAGTTATCGGAAAAAAAAATGTCATCTCATGAGGCGAATATTTTTTCCCGATTAGAATGAGCCAAACTGCTGGTATTTTTTTTTCTCCAAATACCAGACATACAAGTAGTCTTTTCTAGGACACGTCGGAAAATTATTAGGACCTGTAAGAGCCTGTTTAGAACGCAGAAATTTTATAGAAATTATGTAGAAATTTTACAAAAATCAGTTTAATTTTGCAGAAAATACGTAGGAAGAGGAAATTTTTCATGCGTTCCAAACAGACCCTAAATTACAATGGTATTGGACCTATGCCTATGGTGTAGTACCGGACCATATGGTGTTTAGCAGTGACCCTTATTCAGAATCTGAACGTTTGTCACTGCGAAATATGCAGTAGCAGTGTACTATCAAGTTGTCTGGTCGTCAAAAGAAGTAGAGCCCAATCAAAGCTGGTGCAAAATCTGCGCTCCAGCCTGACCATGCAGGAACGAAAATAAAATCCTTTTTTCTTGGATCTTACTTCCATGATACACGCCTGTTTTTTTCCCTCATGACACGGGCAACCCAATCAACCGCCCAATCAAGCCTTTGGTCTGCACAAAGCACACAAACCAAACAACGCTGCCAGTCTGAATATGGGTCTTACACTGTATAGCCCATACATCTAAAACAAACATACTAGTGGCTTCTAACACTTTTCATAAGTTCTTCAATGTATATGTTTATTTCATAAGTTTTTCAATGTATACTTCCTCCGCATAGAAAATAGAAGTCGTTTAGGACAGCGACACAGTCTTCAAAGCATAATTTTGACCACTTGTTTGTTTAAAAATATTTGTTTTAAAGTGGTACATGTATATTTTTTATAAAAGTACTTTTCAAGACAAATTTATTTATATGATTTTTACATCTCTAAACTCAACAATTTAAAAATTATTAATGATTTATATTTCCAATGTTTGACCTAAATCTTGTCCAAAATGACTTCTATTTCCGATACGGAGGGAGTATGTTTATTTCATAAGTTTTTGACATGATAGATACTCCCTCCGTCTACGAATAAATAGATTTCTAGAGTTGTCATAAGTCAAACTTTTTAAACTTTGACCGAATTTCTAGAAAAAACTATCAAGATTGATGATCTCAAATTTGTATCATTAGATATACCATAGAGTATATTTTCATAATATGTCTATTTTATACCATAAATGTTATTACTCTTTTCTAAAAAGTTAGTCAAAGTTTAAAATATTTGACTGGCACGGATTCTAGGAATCGATTATTTCGTGGACGGAGGGAGTATATCTAGTGGCTTGTAACACTTTTTATGATATTAGTCACTTGCATAGTTAAATGATATTCTGGTTAACTATATACCTAATGTTAG
The DNA here is from genome assembly GCA_009763385.1 of Coix lacryma-jobi var. lacryma-jobi. NCBI lineage: Eukaryota > Viridiplantae > Streptophyta > Magnoliopsida > Poales > Poaceae > Coix > Coix lacryma-jobi. Next base: position 33,247,892 of record CM019827.1, read on the forward strand.
AAACTATATACTACTTGGTTCTTGTGGCATGTCAACTTCAGTGCGTGCAATCTTTTACTTAATGTTGGTCTTGAAGATGCATTTGTACTTAAGTGTCACACATCAACCAGTTATACTGTACGCAACCCATTTTGTATGTGACTGCAATTTCTTGCTTTTGTTATGTCTATGCAGACAAAAACGTACCAAGAAGGTTTGGCATCGTTGGCAAATATGGTATTCTTATTACTCATATTTCTAGAACTCTCTGAAGCTAACCCTTGCAAATTCCAATGTTACAGGAGCTAGGTATGGTGCTAGCTTGCAGGTAAGCAAATCAAGAAGATGGAGGTGTCTCAGCACTCCAAGTACTTCTGTGAGTTCTGTGGAAAGGTAGGTCTTATATTAATTGGCTTAGTTAATGCATTTTTCTGTCTGCTGTTGAAATTTTGAACAATGTACTGCAGTCTAGCTTAATGACTTCTGTTCACCTGAACTGCCATAAATTGTAGACTGTGTAGTGTATCTGTTGTCAATTCTGCTTGTTTGGTATCATATTTGAATGGTTTATGATATACTTATGCATGCTGAGCAAATACTTATGCATGCTGAGCAATTTGTTCTAAAACATGCAAAATAGTATTATTTTGTCATATTACTGACTTTCTTGTGCTTTCTCATCAGTTTGTTGTGAAGACGGAAGCAGTTGGAATTTGGGGATGCAAAGGACTGCGGGAAGGTACTCAAGACTGGTGGTGTTTACACCATGAAGTATGTCCTCTTTTCCACTTCTTTTCTACTATGTTCATTTGTCTTATCAGCTGTACTCCGACTTATTCTCTCTCACATAATACTACCGAAACAGCCAAAATCAGTCGTAAAAACGACCCTAATTATGTTGTCTTTGCAGCACTGCTAGTGCAGTCATTGTCAGGAGCACAATCCGGCGCTTGGATTTCTTCTCTGAAGGGGGTCCTAGTGTTTTTGTAGTGTCTTAACACTTAGAAATCAATGTATTGTCCTTTTGGCCTAAGGACATCCTTAAATATTTGTCGGGTCTGCATAAGGATCTCCAAAAATATGATGCTAAAAATCTTGGCTCTCGTTGCAAATTTGACCTGCTTGATCATTCATAATTCTTACTTCATAACGTGAAATATCTGTTTTTTTATACTTGTCTCTTGTTTTGCCGTTCTACTTGCTTCATTTCTTGTGCAGCATATGATATCCACAAAATCGACAGTACCCATGTTCTCGGTGTGGTGGTTGTGGTTCTGTTGTTTGGTTCCTGGCTTTAGCATCCTTTTGGCTGATCCTCTTTGTAAGAGGCAGTTTCAGAATGCAGCGGCTGTTGGAACTTTTAACCTCAGGACTCTGAAACATGACCCGCTTCAACTCCTCTGCTCTCTGCTGCCTTGAAAATTTAGATCGATCTGAGATGCTGCGACAAACAAACATGAGCTCATATTGACGCCCGTCTCGTGTTTTCTCTATGCATGTAATCTTGAGAAACGCAATGATTTGTGTTCTCACTATGCATGTTAAGGACGAATAGATAATAAAGTAAAAGAGAACCCCTGAAATTGTCGATTTGTGGAGTATGGGCCGAATGTTAAGCCGCTTACATATACAGTGGTTCCTAAGAGTGGAACTTTTGTTTTTCGAAAATGAGCTTATTGAACTTGTAAGTTCATAACTAGTAATGATCGGAAGTTTATGCTCTGTGGTACGTACACGTGTCCCTCGGCTGGTTAGCCGCAGCGACGTCGCTATACCTATAGGAGATTGCCGGTCATCTTCAAATCCTCTTAAGAAGGGCCTTGAGATGTGGCTGTAGGCTAGTTGTGATTGTTGCCATCTGAACGACGTACGAGAGCTCCCCATCTGCCACTTGAAAAGTTCTCGTGATCTGCTTCACCTGGCAAAATTCAGCAGTATTTATTAGTAGAAAAAGACAACTGCTTGGCTCCTTTTAGTTTTATCCCGTGGGTTTCAAGGTCATCAGAAACAGAGAGAGAGCTATCTGCATGTAAACTCCTGGCATTTGATGTAACAAGTAGCACAAGATAATATGTGAACACGGTGCAATCAAAATGCAAAGCTCAAAGGGCCAATTCAGAATAGGAATTCTGACTGAAAACTTTGGGAATTGGTCAACGGCCAACCTATAGTAGCATGATTCATGCACACAAAGGGTGTATGACAATAACAATAACAATATGAAATTCTTGATATAATATCATGATATTGTTTCTTTAGAGAGTTTCATAATACTGGCTATGAGCATAGAAGCTTCCAATATTTGGTATCATGGTCTATCTTCTCTAGGGGATGGATGATTTGATAATGTAAAGAAAATGAGGACAACACGGAACAATAGTTACCCAGTGAGCAGTACCTTTGATGCATTTCCTACTAGTTCACTTTGGAGTGTCACTGTTTTCTTTTCAGCATCATATGAACCCTTCTGCAATTTCATAGAAGCGAAAAAGTGGCTCCATAATCAAACACACGTTACTTAAGGAATATGAATAGCATTAGCATACAAGTTTCCAGAAAAGTAACATAGCTCTCAGCTAGCAAGTACCTTTTACTTTTAGTCCCAGGCGCAAACATTTAAATTCAAATGAGAACTACTATAAAGTGAACTTATATACTTTCCGACTTTCCATTTATCAACAGTTTCAAGAGGCACAAGGATGATATTAGCTGTAGCTATTTTGCACTCATGTATCAGTTGTTCCTAGACTGCCTGAGGATGCGTAGTTCCATACTTCCATTCACTCACTTATCCTATTACCTGGTCTGTAGAACATTTCCTATCCACACTACAAAACCTCAGTTCCCTAAATTGCCACAATTCTATTCATACTCGTTTCCATCAATCGTCGATAATGCAAATCTCCTACTCCTATTACAGGAACAGAATACAACTTCTCTAATGGAATGCTGATTCAATACTAGTTTCAGTGCGGCAATTAAAGATGCTTGCGTCCTGCATCTCTAGCCAAATCAGCATAAATCATTCTTCGGATACCGTTGGGGTGTGCATAAGTTCACTAGGTATGCAACAGGCAATGGCACATGTGGCTGCACAGTGGCGGAGCCAAGGCCCTTCGCTGGCTGCTTTGACAAGTTAGCCTCCAAATAGCCAAGAAGACACTCATAGCTACGTAAGTATAGACATTTCTTGAAAAGAAAAACTACGTACAAAAGATCAGTGATAATCGTAATTTAAAATTTAAAACTACGCAAAGTTTCTATGGCTATTACTTTAAGTAGACACTACACAAGAAACGACAGTCCCGATACTAGAAACCTCACGCGGTTTTTATGTCTATTAATTTAAGTAGGTACTATATATAGAAAATATAGTCCCAAATCCCAATGAATGGTTTCTACTCTTCTCTCGTAATTCTCTACCAGTCACATCTCCTCATATTTTGGTTCTCCTGTAGACATGATTTCTTATCCAAGAAATCATTTTCTCATCTCTCTTGTTTAATTAGAGCGTCACATCATCATTTTACTTAGTTGACATCATGGTTGAGAGTGACCTAATAGATAGTTACTACAAAATAATCTTTGTCCAGTCACATGTTTTCTTTTCTTTCTCTCATACCTATCACATCATTTTTCATATCTTGGTTCCGTGTAGACATGGTTTCTTCTAAGAACAATCTCAGTTGGAGTTTTTTTTCTAAAATTAGTACATACTGATAATAAATATACTAATTATTAGCTAGAGGGCTGCTAACTATTAGTTTCTTAGCATGTTTGATGTTGCTAATATGTGCTAATAGTTCATATGTGCCTTCAATTTACTATCCAACCACTTATTAGCATGTGGATCCAAACAACCTCCAATAAAATTACCTAACAAAAAATTAGCAACTATCAGCTATTAGCTAGCTAATTTTTAGTAATAGATTTAAACAAGCCATTAGCATGACGTTGTGTTTCGCCCAGGCTGCATAAAATTTCTGGCCCCGCCACTGTGGCTGCAGGTAGCAAATGTGCATCTGTCTCCAAAAATGGGCACCCCAGCTATGCTTGAAGAGAAGAGGCTAACTGGCCCGAGGAGCTCACCTGGACCTCCGAGAGGCCAGTGCTCTGCGCGATGACCACCTCGACGGAGCCGTCAGGGCGGGGCCGCCAGTACCCGCTCTCGGCGTGCATCGGCTCGCCAGACGCCGCCTTCCAAGTCTTCTGCGTGTACGAGATCACCGGCTGCAGCCACGGAGCCACCCACCACCGATCCGTAAGTCAAAGGAAAAGCTCTAAGAGTTGGGCAGCCGAAGGGAAGATTTTTCTCGTGATGAAGGCAGGTAGGGAGGGCCACACCTTGGAGGGATGATGCGCGAAGAGGAGCTCCTCGCCGTACCGGAAGGAGGAGATAGTGGGGAAGCTGCCCTCGCCTTCCCCGCGCCACTTCCCCAGCAGGAAGGCCAGCGGCGCCACCGCTGGGTGAGTCGGCGGCGGCTCCGTGGGCGGCGAGGCTGCGCCGGCGGCTTCCATTCCTCCTTTCCTTGGTGGCTCCGGTTGGGTATTGGACTTCCCGCCGCTGGTCAAGCGCTCGGCACCGAGCCGGTCTCGGCTCCCCTCAATTTCCTCGCGGAGCACAGCGAAGCGCTCAAGACTTTTGATCCATTCTCCTTTGGGTACTACCACTACCAATTTGTTGGGCTCTCAAAGTACGCGAGACACATTTGGCCCACCGGCCCATGCCACTCGCCACCATATGAGAACCGGGGGTACCGAACTTTTTAGGCCAGTAATGAATTTGAGATTTTGAAGTGGCTACAAAATAAGGTAAAGGTCCAGTCGTGTACTGATTTTGAAAAAAATGAAGTGGCTGCTTAGAACTGTATCTTAATCCAATGCTCAGTGTACCTGCCAAGCACCTGTCCATTTGTGCAACGCCTCCCTTGATCTGTTGCTGGCTCCGCTACTCAGCACCTTGGTTGTCAATGGACTCAATGCCCCACTGCATCACCATCCACCGGCTGCATTGCCTCCACCACCAGGCTAGCCTTCCTCCCTCGATCTTCCATCTAAAGCTCCCAATTTTTTTTCCCGGACCATTCACTCGTATTTCATTAAAAAGAATTAAAGTAACGTACGACACAGATCAACCAACCTGATGGCGAGCAGCCAACAGGTGAACCAGCAGGCATACCTATCTACTGGATATCCCAATTAATTCTTACTCCCAATTCCGACCCTTAAGTCCACGAAATCCTCAAATTCCCTGACCTGAGCTTATCAAACAAAGTGACGAGTTGATACAAGGACGAAGAATTAGTTCAAGAAAAAAAAATAGGTGCAGGTAGTTCAAACCAACAGCCAAGCGTCACAAAGCAACTCTGTAGAAAAATCTTGCATAGCAATTAGGCACAAATGTAGGAAGCAGTGAACTCTGAATTAAACATATATTCACTAGAATGAAAAGAGCAAGAGGTGGGAAAAGAAAAGGAAATATAATATAGAGGTCGGCTATAGGCACCTCCCAAATCTGAATTAAACCTCTATAGTTTTGTGTTGCATAGCATCGATGCTCGCCCCACCTGACCCATCTGTGCCAACTCGATTGTATTGACAGCAACACAAACTATAGAGGTCGGCATTGTAAAAAAAAAACTATAGAGGTCGGCTATAGGCACCTCCTGTTAGATTTATTTTGGGCCAGGCCCATTAATATATTTAATAAATCAATAACTCTATGGTGTAATTGTGAGAATTATTGTTTGTACCGGATTGGAATTTAAAGGGACGTTGACTCAACTTATATGGTGAGATTTATTCCATCTAATTTGAGAAGTTGTGAAACGGATCAAGGCGTGCCACACGCGCGCGCGCGCCGCCGCCGCCGCCGGCCGGCCGGGTCGGGCGTGGCGTGGCAGGCAGGCGTGGCGTGTTAATTTTATTTTAATACGCAATAATCACGCCGCACTAACCATGCCTTAATCACGGGAGTTACAACTCTTTATCTCACCATGATGAAGGAAGTTTTAACTCATTTAATTGCCTGTCTCCTCATCTCCTGCGCTCTCCCTGCGCCCGTACGGGAATAAAAGGAGCAACGCCTCCTCCTGTGCGCAAGGCTGAATGCCCTTCCTTCTTCCTCTCCAACCCGAACACATTCCAGAGCTCAGTTCCGCTGCAGGAAAGACTTTCCCATCTCGTTCATCCGCGCGCACGGAGGAGCGAGAGGGCAGGTGCCTCCGGAGCCGGTGTCGATCGAGACCTTGCACGAGGGATCGGCAATTAGGTTTTTGGGGAGCGACTACGCGACTGCCCGAACGATCTTCGCCGTCGCTGTTCTTCTTCTTCAGGAGGATCACTGTCTTCAGCTTCGTCTTCTTCCCGGTGATTGGTCATCATCTTCGTCTTCTTCCCGGTGATTGGTCTTCATCTTCGTCTTCTTCCCGGTGATTGGTCTTCGTCTTCATCTACTGCGACATGACCAAGGAAGTTGGACAAGGATCTGGATCTGCGCTAAGGATGGGCGGGTATGAACTGTTCATCTTCTCTTTGTTTTTCGTAACTCAGTATTTTGTTCCGTCATGTTGTTTCAGTAGTACTGTTGAATATGTTGCAGTAGTTGTCATCTATTGTTTCGTAAGTTATGCAGTGTTGCTGTCAGCTATATATTCTGGTCTACTGTCTGTTACATATTTCCTGAATGTTGCAGTAGCTCTGATTCGTTGTTTCAGTAGTTGTTGCATATATGTTTCAGTAAGCCTGTTATATTGTTTCACATGCTTTTCTGCAGTAGATGATATATTATGTTTTATCATCATATATATGATTCACATGTTTGTTTCACATATGTTCCGTACTGCTATGGTCATATGTGATATTATGAAATCACTTTTATATTATTTCTATTATGTCGTCATCATAATGTTAATTTACGGAATTAAAATGACATGGAAATTGCCTTTATTTCTAACAATCCAAAAACCTAATTATAGGCATTTTTGTGTCAGTGGTTTTGCTGCCGTGTTAAAACCTGATGCTTTTGATGGGAAAAACTTCTTGATATGGAGAGCTAAGATGGAATTGTGGCTAATTGCTATGTCATGCTTTCATGTGATTGAGGGCAAGCCTGATAACTTGTCTCCTGAGGATGAGGCTAAGTTTAAGGCTGATGACAACCTCTTTCGAGGAGCAGTGATTAGCGCACTTGATGCAAAATTCCAGAAAAGCTACATCATACTTCCCACGGGTAAGGAGCTGTGGGATGCACTTGTGGGAAAGTTTGGAGTTACCGATGCTGGTAGCGAGCTGTATCTTATGGAGCAACTGTATGACTACAAGATGGTTGAGAACCGATCTGTTGTGGAACAGGCTCATGAGATTCAGGCACTAGCAAAGGAACTTGAGCTTTTTCCTTGTCCTCTTCCTGACAAGTTTGTGGCTGGCGGTATTATCGCTAAGCTGCCACCGTCATGGAAGGACTTTGCTACCTCTCTCAAACATAAGAGACAAGAGTTCAATGTGGAAGAGCTCATTGGCACTCTTGATGTTGAGGAGAGGGCGAGAGCAAAGGACAATGGAAAAGATGTTGAGACCTCTACTGCCAATGTGGTGCAGAAGAGAAACTCCAAATTCCGCAAGTACAAAAAGAAGAAAAACCAGAACAAGCAACAGAACATTCCTAAGACCAATCAGACAACACAATTTAAGAAAAAGGACAACAACAACAAGAAGGGAGGATGCTTTGTCTGTGGTAGTGATGCGCATTGGGCAAGTGAGTGTCCTGATCGCAAATACCACCGGGACAATAAATCAGCAAATGTTGTTACTACTGACAATGGTGAAGGAACATCTGGGTATGGTAATTCTTTACCATTCGTTCTTTCCGTTTGTAATTCACCTGAGTGGTGGATGGACAGTGGTGCAAATATACATGTGTGTGCTGATGTATCTCTATTTTCCTCCTACCAGGTCGGGAGGTCTGGCGCCTTGTTGATGGGAAATGGGTCGCGTGCTCATGTTCTTGGTGTTGGTACAGTCATTCTGAAGTTTACTTCGGGAAAGACAGTGCCATTGAAGAGCGTGCAGCATGTGCCCTCTATCAAGAAAAATCTTGTTAGTGCTTCCATGTTGTGCCGAGATGGCTACAAAGTTGTTCTTGAGTCGAATAAATGTGTTCTGTCTAAACATGGTTTGTTTATTGGTAAAGGGTATGATTGCGGAGGTTTGTTCCGCTTATCGTTGCATGATGTGTGTAATAAACTGGTGAATTCTGTTAATATTTCTGATGAGTCAGATTTATGGCATTCACGTTTCTGTCATGCAAGTTTTGGCTGTTTAATGCGGTTAGCAAATCTGAATTTAATTCCTAAATTTAATTTAGTCAAAAAGTCTAAGTGCCATGTGTGTGTTGAATCGAAACAACCTCGCAAGCCACACAAGGCTGCTGAGGCGAGGAACTTGGCACCTCTAGAACTTGTGCATTCCGATCTATGCGAGATGAACGGAATTTTGACTAAAGGCGGTAAAAAATACTTTCTCACCTTTATAGATGACTCCACTAGGTTCTGCTATGTGTATCTCTTAAAATCAAAAGATGAAGCGTTTAATTATTTTAAGGCCTATAAAGCTGAAGTAGAGAACCAACTTGAGAGGAAAATAAAACGTTTAAGGTCCGATCGAGGTGGAGAGTATTTCTCTAATGTGTTCGATGAGTTCTGTGTGGAACATGGGATTGTTCATGAGAGGACACCACCATACTCACCACAATCCAATGGGATTGCTGAAAGGAAAAACCGCACTCTAACAGAGCTTGTGAATGCAATGTTGAGTACAGCGGGATTATCCAAGGAATGGTGGGGTGAGGCGATTTTGACAGCTTGTCATGTCCTGAACAGGGTTCCAATAAAGAACAAAGAGATCACACCATTCGAGGAATGGGAAAAGAGAAGATTAAATCTCTCATATTTACGCACTTGGGGTTGTTTGGCTAAGGTGAATGTGCCAATCAACAAGAAGCGTAAACTTGGACCTAAAACAGTTGATTGTATTTTCCTAGGTTATGCTTTTCACAGCGTTGGGTATAGGTTCTTAATTATTAAATCTGATATTCCTGATGTGTATGTTGATACAATCATGGAATCGAGAGACGCAACATTTTTTGAGAATGAATTTCCAATGAAGAATACACCTAGTGAAACAAGTGAAACAAGTCATGAGACTATAATTCCCTATGAACCAGAACAAATAGATCATGCTGAGGATACTCATGTGCACATACCTGAGGAGGATGACACTATAGTTACTCGAAAGAGTAAGAGACAAAGGGCTGCAAAATCCTTTGGTGATGACTATATAGTGTACCTTGTGGAAGACACACCAACCACCATTAGACAGGCTTATTCCTCTCCTGATGCTGACTTGTGGAAGGAAGCTGTCAGGAGTGAGATGGAATCTATTATGTCTAATGGAACTTGGGAGGTCGTTGACCGTCCTTATGGTTGTCAACCTATAGGTTGCAAATGGATATTCAAGAAAAAGCTTAGGCCTGATGGTACCGTTGAGAGGTACAAGGCAAGGCTTGTGGCTAAAGGATACACCCAAAAGGAGGGTGAAGATTTCTTTGACACCTATTCACCAGTTGCTCGTTTGACTACAATTCGCACTTTGATTGCCGTGGCAGCCTCATATGGTCTTATCATTCATCAGATGGATGTAAAGACTGCTTTCCTAAATGGAGAGTTGGATGAGGAGATCTATATGGATCAGCCAGAGGGCTTCATTGCGGATGGTCAAGAGAACAAGGTGTGCAGGTTGTTAAAGTCATTATATGGCCTGAAACAAGCACCTAAGCAATGGCATGAAAATTTTGATAATACTCTACTAGCTGCTGGCTTTGTTGTGAACGAAGCTGACACATGTGTGTATTATAGGTATGGTGGGGGTGAGGCTGTTATGTTGTGCCTTTATGTTGATGACATATTGATCTTTGGATCAAACCTCAATGTGATTGAGGAAGTTAAGAAACTCTTGTCAAGTAACTTTGACATGAAAGATTTGGGAGAAGCTGATGTTATTCTGAACATCAAGTTAATTAGAGAAGGTGATGGTGGGGTGACTTTGTTGCAGTCCCATTATGTGGAAAAGGTGTTAAGTCGCTTTGGTTATAGTGACTGTAACCCTGCTCCTACACCTTATGATCCTAGCGTGCTATTGCGGAAAAACCGAAGAATAGCAAGGGATCAATTGACATACTCCCAGATCATTGGCTCGCTAATGTACCTTGCGAGTGCAACAAGGCCTGACATCTCATATGTTGTGAGCAAGCTGAGCAGGTTTGTGTCCAAACCTGGAGATGATCACTGGCGTGCTCTTGAGAGAGTGTTGCGGTACCTGAAAGGTACTATGACTTACGGTATTCACTATACCGGTCACCCAAAAGTGCTAGAAGGCTATTGTGATGCCAACTGGATTTCTGATGCTGATGAGCTTAGAGCCACAAGCGGATATGTGTTCCTGCTTGGAGGTGGCGCTGTTTCCTGGAAGTCTTGCAAGCAGACTCTCATTACGAAGTCTACCATGGAAGCAGAACTCACAGCGTTAGACACTGCTGGGGCTGAGGCCGAGTGGCTTCGTGAACTCCTGTTGGATTTACCGGTGGTTGAAAAACCGATTCCGGCTATTTCCATGAACTGTGACAATCAAACTGTGATTGCGAAGGTCAACAGTTCCAGGAGTAACATGAAGTTTACAAGGCATGTAAAGAGAAGATTGAAATCTGTCAGAAAACTGAAAACCTCCGGAGTTATAACGTTGGATTATGTCCACACGTCGAATAATCTGGCAGATCAATTCACTAAGGGATTGTCACGAAATGTGATAGAAAATGCATCGAGGGAGATGGGTATGAGACCCATATGAAAATCTACTATAGTGGTAACCTGCTCTATGTGATCGGAGATCCCGTGAAGTAGAGTGGTGAAACAAGCTATGAGTAGATTGAGAGGAAAGTTCCCTTTCGAACCCATCTCTGATGCATAACTTTCCTTCTGTAAGGCAGGTTGGTATTTACCTTAATGTATTCCGAGAGTCTTTTAAAGATGAGATGTTGTCCTACAGAACATCTTATGAGGAATACACCTATATGAGTCAGACTGCTAGTCACAGTCTATGGGATTTGGGCGGTCCCTAAATACTCATGAAAGGCACTGAAGTGTGACTTATATGCTTCAAACAGCGGGGATGTCTGTTGCAGCCTAGTACCAGCAAAAGACTTGAGTGAATCTCACCTCACGCAAAACTGTCAATTCAAGGCATAGTCCATTGTTCAGTTGTGACTGAGTAAAACTCTTGCTCTAGGTGGATGTTCAACTTAACAGTCTCCATCGAAACACTGGTATATCAAAGAATTGAGATTCTGGAATTTCACAGTTATTAACCCTAGAGTTTGGTGGGGATTGTTAGATTTATTTTGGGCCAGGCCCATTAATATATTTAATAAATCAATAACTCTATGGTGTAATTGTGAGAATTATTGTTTGTACCGGATTGGAATTTAAAGGGACGTTGACTCAACTTATATGGTGAGATTTATTCCATCTAATTTGAGAAGTTGTGAAACGGATCAAGGCGTGCCACACGCGCGCGCGCGCCGCCGCCGCCGCCGGCCGGCCGGGTCGGGCACGGGCACGGGCTCGGGCCGGGCCGGGCCGGGGCGTGGCGTGGCGTGGCGTGGCGAGGCAGGCAGGCAGGCAGGTGGGCGTGGCGTGTTAATTTTATTTTAATACGCAATAATCACGCCGCACTAACCATGCCTTAATCACGGGAGTTACAACTCTTTATCTCACCATGATGAAGGAAGTTTTAACTCATTTAATTGCCTGTCTCCTCATCTCCTGCGCTCTCCCTGCGCCCGTACGGGAATAAAAGGAGCAACGCCTCCTCCTGTGCGCAAGGCTGAATGCCCTTCCTTCTTCCTCTCCAACCCGAACACATTCCAGAGCTCAGTTCCGCTGCAGGAAAGACTTTCCCATCTCGTTCATCCGCGCGCACGGAGGAGCGAGAGGGCAGGTGCCTCCGGAGCCGGTGTCGATCGAGACCTTGCACGAGGGATCGGCAATTAGGTTTTTGGGGAGCGACTACGCGACTGCCCGAACGATCTTCGCCGTCGCTGTTCTTCTTCTTCAGGAGGATCACTGTCTTCAGCTTCGTCTTCTTCCCGGTGATTGGTCATCATCTTCGTCTTCTTCCCGGTGATTGGTCTTCATCTTCGTCTTCTTCCCGGTGATTGGTCTTCGTCTTCATCTACTGCGACATGACCAAGGAAGTTGGACAAGGATCTGGATCTGCGCTAAGGATGGGCGGGTATGAACTGTTCATCTTCTCTTTGTTTTTCGTAACTCAGTATTTTGTTCCGTCATGTTGTTTCAGTAGTACTGTTGAATATGTTGCAGTAGTTGTCATCTATTGTTTCGTAAGTTATGCAGTGTTGCTGTCAGCTATATATTCTGGTCTACTGTCTGTTACATATTTCCTGAATGTTGCAGTAGCTCTGATTCGTTGTTTCAGTAGTTGTTGCATATATGTTTCAGTAAGCCTGTTATATTGTTTCACATGCTTTTCTGCAGTAGATGATATATTATGTTTTATCATCATATATATGATTCACATGTTTGTTTCACATATGTTCCGTACTGCTATGGTCATATGTGATATTATGAAATCACTTTTATATTATTTCTATTATGTCGTCATCATAATGTTAATTTACGGAATTAAAATGACATGGAAATTGCCTTTATTTCTAACACCTCCCAAATCCCAGTGAGTCGTGCCTCCACCATACAATGACTTCAAATTCAACTCCACCAGCATCTCCAATATGTTATTTTAGAAAATATCTAAAATCAATTTAGAATAAAACAAATTATATAAATCGTCTTATATATTTCTTTAGGAATAGGAGAGACGGGACTGTCTCGTTATTTAGAAGACAGATATTGTTTTAAGAAAATCTCTTAAAAACTATAGATATCGGAAATGAGATAGGAGATTTGTTACAACACTTTTATCTTCTAAAATACTAGTACTTTTTAAGCATCTCCAAGAGAATTTCTAAATTTTAATCTCTAAATCATTATTTGGAGATACATTTGAATAGAAATCGTTTTTTCACATCTTTCTACTCTTTAACAACTTTTCTATATCTTGTGCGCATTCTAGAAAATCAGTTTTGTTGTCCATATTTAGTTAGCGAGAGATCCGGAATAGAGAATAACTATAGTTGGATAATAAGTCAAAGTTGTTGAAAAATTTTCTTTTTACCAAAATCTCTATATTCCTAACAATTAGAATTTAGAAATAATATAGAAAGTCTCTTGAAATTGCTCTTATATATAATAGATTGGATAGAATATCTGGTGGAGACACTCTAAAGTTTTGAATCCCTAAGGGCCTGTTTGGAACACAGGAATGTAAAACAGAGGAAATAAAAAAAACGTAGAAATAGGGTAGAGCGAAAAGTGAAAAACTATAAGATTCCAAAACACAGGAATACATACTTTGAGCCGTTTGGATTGCAGGAATAGGCTTTCGATGGTCATGTGTGAGCAGCGATTGATGCATCCTAACACGATATTTAGATGCTTTTAACTGGTCATTTGGTATATTACTTTTTAATACATCTATATGCGGAGCAGTAGTTTCATTCTCTGTCCGGCTGAACCGTTCTCTGTCTCGATGGCCATTCTCTGTCTCGAGTTCCTGGTGGTTCTTATGCTGCCGGTCGTTCACGACGAGGCGACATGCATGGCGGGGATGTGCAGCCTGCAGCGGCATGGCCGGTGCGAGCACAAGCAGCCGTGGCGAGCATCGGTGTCAGCACGAGTGGCAACTGCCGCGAAATCAAGGACGCACAATATGCGCGGCGAGTCGCGACTGCCGACTGGGGGCCGTCACTAAGCGATAAAATTCCCCTTGGCTTTGAGTGGATGCTTTTTTTCCTACGATTTATACTGCATAGGAACCCTTTCCACTGGAACTGGATGCGTCTTTCCTGTGTTCCAAACGGTAACCTTGAAAACCTTTCCTAAGGAATTCATTCCTTTAAAATTCTTTTGAAATTCCTCCAATCCAAACATGGCCTAAATCCTTAATCCTAGTGCTCAACCGAACCCATAGAATCCCTGTTTGGTTGGTGGAATCAAATCATGCTTGATGAGATGATGCATCATGAGTCCATCCCATGAATTTTGATGGAACCAACTCATTCCTCATGTATATACTCCCTCTGTCCCTGAATAAACAGATTTCTAGAGTTGTTTTAAGTCAAACTTTTTAAACAGATTTCTAGGGTTGTTCTAAGTCAAACTTTTTGAACTTTGACCGAATTTTTAGAATAATAGGTCAAGATTTATGATATCAAATTAGTACCATTAGATACATCACATCATAGAATGTATTTTCATAATATGTTAATTTTATATCATAGATATTTTTACTCTTTTCTATAAAGTTTTTCTATAAAGTTGGTTAAACTTTAAAAAATTTGACCGGCACGGATTCTAGGAATCGATTTATTCAGGGACAGACGAAGTACTAATTATTGACTTATGAGGAATGAGGTGGTGATGCATCAACTCATTCCATTCCACAAACCAAATAGAAAAAGTGAGGAGTGAGAAGATGATGGACCACCTCATTCCTTAAACCAAACACACCATAAATCTCTTTACCCTAACCCACGGACGGATTAAACTTGCGGGAGATTGAGGACAAATTTGAGACGAGACCACGAGGGTGCAATTTGAGCGAAAAGAAATTCGGATGTAGGTAGTTGGTAATCTTGTGTAACAGTTAGGCACAGATGTGGAACCGGGAGAAGTGGTGAACTCGGAATGAATATATTCACTCGAATGAGAAGGGCCAGAGAGTGGGAAAAATAAAAGGAAAACTGATTACAGCTTATCACCTTGCATTGCAAGAAGGTACATTTTCTCATTGCATTAGTATCTGAACATGGGTAAAAAAAAGCAAAGAAAAAAAAGAATCAGCAAGATCACCACCACCAAGGGGTAAAAATTGAAGAAGTGGAGGGAAGAACAACGATTGGACGACCGCGGTCCAATCATCATTGCGCGCACCGCGACCGCTTGAATCTTAGCCGTCGGTTCTTGAGATCGAACTCCCAGAGGTGCTCCTGCTGCAGGATGTTGCCGATGACGGACACCCCGGGCCAGTCGCCCTCCTGCAGGCCGATGCACTTGACGCCGGGCGCCGCGTCAATGATGTAGCTCTTGGCCGGCGGCTGCAGCCGCGCCGACCCTGCGAAGTGCACGGCCAGCTCCGGCACGGCCACGGTGAGGTCATCGCCCGTCAACGGCGACGTCCAGTTGTAGCAGTAGTCGAACGGGTCCATGGCCACCCTGGGCAGCCCGGCCAGCTTCTTGCTCAGCGCCGCCACCACGGCGCGGTACGCCGGAGTCACGAGCACCGTCAGGCTCGTCCCGGAGTCGAGGATGGCGCCGCCGCCCTTCTCGACGTCCCACACGAGGCGCGGGATCTTGAGGAGCTCCCCGTCGACGGAGATGCCGTTGACGGTGACCGCGTAGAACGGGCGCATCCGGCTGTCGAGCAGCAGCGGCGTCTGCCTCGCGCCGGGCGCCGCCGCCGCCGGCGAGCCCGCGCAGGCCGTCTCGGAGGCCGCCGAGGACACGGCCGGGTTGGGCCCGAAGGTGAGGTAGCTGGTGGCGTTCCGCGGGGCCAGGTGGTCGACGAGGCAGTAGGAGAACCGGCCGCCGAAGCGCGCTGCGGCGCGGGACGCGAAGGAGATGTTGCTGTAGCCGAGGCTGAGCACCCCGTCGGAGGCGAGGAAGCTCTGGCCGTTGTAGGACGTGGTGCAGCCCAGCACGACGCCCCGCAGCTTGGCCTGCCGCTGCCGCCGCCGCTGCTTCTTGGCGCCGCCTTGGCCCGACAGCGCGATGGTCGCCGAGTCGGTGCCCACCGTGCCGCGCGCCGCCGACCCGTCCTTGTACCTGCATTGCATTGCATGCCCCGCGGATCCCGCGAGAAAAAAGACGTGGCGGTTAGTCACCGCATGCATGGCACATGGCGCGATTCGGGGGTCCGTCTCTTGTTTAAAAGCCCGCCGGGGCGCCGGGCGCCGCTACCGTACGTCGGTGAATCCTCATCTACTCCGACTAAACAAATTTTGTTTTGCAAATTGCAGTTAAACAATTGCTTGATTTAATTAGCTGCCTGTACGCTAATCGAAACATCTCCTGAGTGCGACTACCAAGTTTGACCAAGAAATAACAAAGCCCGTACAACAATCCTGTAGCAACAGAAATAGAGTAACAGACATGTATACTATCAGTAGTATATACTCCCTACATTCTAAAATAATTGTCGTTTTAGGTTTTCGTGCTACAAGTTTGACTCAATTTATAAAAAATATATACAACATTTATATGTCCAAATAATTTTGTTAAAAAATTAGACTTAAAGATCTTTCCGATGATACTAATCACTTAATATAAATATTAATATATTTTAATATATAATTAACGGTAGTGTTTTCTCGGAAAGCAAGAACGACCCTCGTTCTGGAACGGAGGTAGTATTGCGTTGCGCGCTTTCAACTTGCAGGCAACAGAAGCGGCACGCCATGACTGGCTTGCAAGTTACTACCCGGCAGCAGGTGCTGGCCCTGGCCCTCCCTCTTGAGCAGAATCATTGAACGTCACGAACAAGGGAGACTGTTAAAAAGGCATCCAAGAAACGGACATGGCCTAGCATGGCCTGCGTGCATGCGTGCCAACCTATAACAAGCAGCCTTTACGTTGCCTGTCTCGTCAGAGACAGCGATGGCAATCATCGCCGTAGCAGCTCACCGGATGCCAAGCTATTTTTGTTCACTAGCAGAATGCAATTGAACCGGAGGATTAGCTATTCTAAATTTCTAATATATCCAGCCAGAAGGAGCTTTGACCAGAGAGAACGTGGCTCGGGTACGGTATGGTCCACGAGAATGGACTGTACTGTATCTGTGACGCTTGGCGCCCACCGCACTGGCCATTCCCCCAAGATCCATCCATGTATCTGAGCAATGGTATTTTGCCGAAACAGGGCGCCATGTGCGTATCCTACGATATACTCCTCCTACTTGTTGTATGCAGATAAGGCAATACTCCTAATTAACAATATCAGAAAATGCAAGGGAAATATTTTTCCAGACAGGAGGCCGGGCCATGATGATCAAGTTGCCAGGCAAAGGAACATGATGAGACCGGGCCGGGACGTCCTTTTGGCCATGTAGCCAGACATGTTGCTGCACTCGGCACGAACTCCAGGGCCAGTCCAGCCGAGCAAGCCCGTGGAATCCCGAAGCGTTCTGTACCATTGCCACAGTCTCCGCTTGCTTGCTTGGGCGCGCATGCTAATGCATCCATGCATCTTGTGGCTCTTGGCACAATGGCGTCAGTGAAAA
Organism: Coix lacryma-jobi var. lacryma-jobi; assembly: GCA_009763385.1. Taxonomy (NCBI): domain Eukaryota; kingdom Viridiplantae; phylum Streptophyta; class Magnoliopsida; order Poales; family Poaceae; genus Coix; species Coix lacryma-jobi. The sequence goes on from CM019827.1 coordinate 33,265,338, forward strand.
GCAAATAGTACTCCTAAAATGGGAGGATAATTGGATAAACAACTTCCTAATCCTAGCCCAGAGAGATACTACTCCGCACCACAAGAAGAGTCGCTATGGGATGCGTGCTGATCAAACTTGACCAACTTTGACTGAGTTTATACGAAATGTGTGCAATATTTTTATCTCCAAACAATTTTATTATAAAAGTATATTCAAAGATCTATCCAATAATACTAATTATGTAACATAAATATTTATACTTTATTATATATATTTAGTCAAAGTTGAAATCCGTTGACTTTTTGGAAGGTAGAATGACTTTTTTTTTTTAAGAGACAGAGGAGTATTTCACCGTTCTTTTTTTTTTGACAAGGAATATGTCCAATGTCCTGACAAGCTGACACGGTCACCCATGGGTCAGGTGGATGGAGATGGAGTACACTACACTACTACTACACCCCGACCCGGCATCGCACTCGCACATGGCGGAGCACAGCTTGGCAGAGCGTGGCTGCTGCAGCGGCTTGCGGCCACCGCCATGTTCGGGTGCCGGCTCTCCTTCCGCGGCGCCGCTGTTGGCAGGACACGGCAACAGCAAGCGCCAAGCCTCTCTCTGAACGCCGCCGCCAGTGCTCACTGCTCAGCGTTCAGCTTTCAGCAACACCACAACGCCCGCGTCGACGCAACACGCAAGAAGGCACGAACGAGCAAAGGAGCACACGGGCTGACACGCCATCGGCAGTCGGCATCGATGGAGGATGCCGCCCGCTCCTCGTGACCGCCTGCCCGCCATGGGCCGCGTCCTTTTCTGGAGCTAGGATCCAGCGCACATGCCCGCGCGCGTGCACGTAACGTGATGCTTATCGGGACGCCGACGCCACCGGGGCCGATCGGCGAGGAGATCGGTCGGCACCGGTAGGCAAGCGCCAGTCACAATAGTGTCATTGTTGTTTGCCCGGGACGCTCAGTTTTTGTTTGGGTGAGCAGCGCGCTGACTCCGTGACTGGAAAAGTGGCCGGGCGGCAACGCGTGGACGACGAGTGTTGATGAATGGGTCTTTCTTTGCTTGGTCCCCTGAGAGAGCGACGGTTCGCCGATCGCCTGGGCTCCGGCGCAACCAACGCAACGCAACCGTCGTCCACCTCCAAATCCCCTCGAAAATGAAATCGGCCGGAGTTGCAACCAGAAAGAGAAAGGGGGCGAAGAAGGCTCGCTCAGCTCGGCTCGCATCGCGTGACCCCAATCGCAAGAGCACAGTGCTACAGCGCCAAGCTATCCTGCCGCGGCGATACGCTGGGCAGGGCAGAGGGCGGCAAAGCTGTGGCGCATTGAACAGGCGCCCCCGATGCCCACCCCGCGCTGCTTCGCCGTTGCCGGCGGCACGGCCGCGCCTTTACCAGCCTCCCCCGAGATCTCCCGACTCCTCACTCACCCACCAACCAACAAGGCAGCCACTAATTGCAGGCTGCTGCTTGCATCTCATCAATGCCAGGACCGAGGCCTTGTTTAGTAACGACAAATATTTGGAATTTGCAATGTAGCATTTTCGTTGTTATTAGATAAATTTTATCCAAACATGGACCAACTAGGCTCAAAAGATTCGTCTCAACATATAGATACTAAATACAATCAATTATTTTTTTACCTACATTTAATACTCTATACATGCAGTTAAAGATTGATTCGTCTCAACATATAGATACTAAATACAATCAATTATTTTTTTACCTACATTTAATACTCTATACATGCAGTTAAAGATTGATGTGACGGAGAATCTACAAATATTTGGGGAAGTTGGGGACTAAAAAAAAAGGCCCGAATTAACCACGCACGCCCCACACCCCCCGCCTGCAGACCCAGATCGATGGGTGGACGAAGGACCGCCATTAACGCGCAGAGGTTTACATACTACTGTGTACAGGAGGACTATAAGTAAAGCGCGGGGTTAATGCTCTCCTGCTGCTTATTATGTTACGAGAGGAACAGGGGATGGATGGATGGAATGGAATGCGAGCGTGTGGTGGTGGGGTGGCGGGGACTCACCGGTAGTCGTAGGCGCAGGGGCTGCCGGGAGTGGGGCAGGCGGCGAGCGAGAAGGGCAGCGACGCCGTGCAGGTGTCGGAGGAGCACGGGATGGGCGCCCACGTCCGGGACCTGTCCGGCCGGAACACGCGCGCGTGGGAGGATGCCGCCGCGGGCGCCGCCGCCGAGAGCGACGAGGAGGAGGAGTCGTTCGACGCTGGGGCGCCGTACCCGTAGCCCGGGGCGGGCGCCGGCGCCGGCGCGGGCGCGTCGTGGTCGTGGCGGTGGCACTTGACCCAGGTGAGGTCGCTGCCGGTGTCGGCCACGAGCAGGAACGGCCGCGCGGGCGTGCCGACGCGGAAGCGCACGAAGTACTGGCCGGTGCCCGTGTAGGCGCCCGACGAGAGCGGCATGGCGAAGGCCTCGTCCGCCGGCGCCGCCTTCGCCTTCGCCTTGGGCTTGGGCTTGGGCTTGGCGCCCGCCGCCTCCGTCGCGCGGCGGCGCGCGTGCGAGCAGATGAACGCCGTGCGCTCCTGGTCCATGCGCGCCACCTCGTCCCAGGACGCCTGGTCCCGGTGGATGAGCTCGAACTTGGCCGAGGGCTTGCTGCCTGCTGCCGCGCCGCCGGCCAGGAACGCGGCCGCCAGCAGCAGCATCAGCAGCGGCGGCGGCACCAGACGGCGGCCCGCCATTCGCGGGGGCGCCGCCGCGTTTCGGCTTTCCTGATGGCGGCGCGCGCAGCGAGGGCTCCCCTGGCCTACGCTATTGTTCCGACCGCCAGCCCAGCGCGCGCGACAATGGGGTGCCGGCGATCGGCGGCGGTACAAGGGGCGCAGGCGGCCACCAATGCGATGCGCGCGTCTAGACCTTGGAGGTCAGGCGGCAAGACGAGCTGCCATTGCGAACGGACGCTGCTGCTGCTGCGGTGGTAATGGTGGCGTTGATTGTGTGCTCGCGTTTCGGGCTGCGTGTGTGCGCGGCCTCGGAGTGCGTATTTATCTTGCGAGGGCGGAGGCGGAGGCGGAGGCGGTTTGCTTGTTTATTTACTGGGAATTACTGGGTCATAGGAGGGGGCTTTTAGGTTAGTTTAGGTGGCTGCGCAGGGGCAGGGCGCAGCATGCAGCAGCCTTGCAGGAGACGAGGGCACGAGGGCGGGCCGGCACCTGCCGCGCTTGGGCTGTCGGCCTGGCTGCCTTTGTGGCTCGTGTGGCCCGTCTCATGGTCATGGACACGGGGGAAGAGAGAGAGAGATGGTGCTGGCCTGCTGGGCTGTGTTGGTGGGTGGTGACGACGCTGCGCTTCGTGCGGCGGCGGCGCCTTGTGCTTGTGCGCGCCCTGCTGGCCGCGGCAGGTGCTCTCGCCGCGGCGCGGGGTCAGAGTCAGATCTTCCCTTTCCCCTCGGCTCGCTGCATGCGCATGCGCCCGGATTTCGGTTCGATCCCCCTCGTCCGTCTCCACGCTCCACGGACGCGTCCGCCGCGTCGCGTGTGCGTGTGTATATGCCGTAGGGACCGCGCCGTGTGCCCCGCTGCCTGAAACTGAGAGAGGCCGGCTACAGAGCTCCTGATCCATCCAGGCCGTGGCGGCGGCGGGAAATTGGATCACCACCACGAATTTAACGAGCCTCCTCTACTTGGCTGTTACTAGTTACAGTGGCCAGTAGGTGAGGTAACCGGACAACAATAACAACATACTCCGTCAATACTTACTGTATATGTCTGGTCACGCTGGAGATGACCATCCGGTGTAATGACAAGGGACAACACGCAGGCCGGCCGGGCCGGGCCGGCAGTAAAGGGCACACGATTGGTTCGTTTCTGGTAACCACTACTGGTCGCCTACATGGAGCCGGGCAGATGGTTCTCTGTTTCGGATCAAGCTGCTTTGTAGCTTATGACTCGCCAGCAGTGTCTGGCCTCAGAGCATCTCCAAGAGAAATGGTAAAAATGAATTGCTAAATCTATGATTTAGCTAACCTTTAAAATACAAAACTATGTAAAAATGTAGAAAACTCCAACAGCCTTTCTACTTTAGCAAGGCTAGATGGCTAGCGGCACATGCAAGCTATATTTACCATGCACGATTCTAGGAATAACCAGCTTGCTATTTTACAAAACGAGATAGCACATCTGTTGGAGTTCACATTTTTGTTCTAAAAGTCTAAATATAGCATACAAAACAAAGATAGCATGTAACCCTTATCTGTCAATTGGTTGGATGTAACCGTGGTTTTGGAACTGCCCGGGACGGACTGTGACGGCGTAACTAGATGAGACGCTTATCGCGGGCGTAGTAGTAGGTTACCAGGCGTTGCAGTTCGGAGGGCATTCCTATTCCTTTTCGGCCGCTGCGTTTTCTTTTTCCCCGGATCGGGAGAAAACCCCACGCGTACTCCTTGCAAGCATCCTATTAGTATCATTGGGAGGAGACTCGTCACTGAGTGAGTAATAATCAGTCGCGAACCGACGCTTATTATCCTGCAGGCATGAATGGAAGAAACAGGCGTGTTGAACTGAACCGGTAACGCCGCTTTTTCGGTGATGTGGTGTACGTCGTCGTCAATCCATCACCCAACACCACATGCGTGTAGTAGTAAGGCGCTGTTGCGTCATCAGTTTCATTTCGCTGTCGCCTTGGCAGATGTTACTTGCTTGCTTGATTCGTGGCTTGTGTTGCCTGGGACGACACTCAAAATCCCCAAAACCAAAATGTCGATCGCATTCTTGTTATCTTGTACAGTATCATGCACCAGATCGACCAAATTAAAACGCATGCTCCAAGCTCCCAAGCAAGCAACCTCACAGTCACCGAATAAGCCGCGAAGCCACCAAAAAAAAAAAAAAACCACGAATCCCACGATCCGTCCGCACTCAACTCACTGCAGGCGTCTCTGTCCGCCGCGCCTCCCTTTTGCTTCCAAGGTCGCGCTGCATAATTTGCATTCTGCGATGCCCCCACGCGACAGATGGAGGGACCATATATACTCGTAGATTATTGGAGCATAATATTATTAGTGCATAATAGATTTGAGCATATTATTAATGCATAATTTGCATTCTGCGATGCCCCCACGCGACAGATAAGAGCATCTTCAAGAGCTTTTCTAAAATCTACTTTCTAAATCATTATTTAGAGAGTCTTTTGAGTAAAAATCGTTTTCTATATCTTTATAATCTTCAACAGCTTTTCTATATCTTGTGCGTAGTCAAGAGAGCTATTCTCACTCTCCATCTTTGGCTAGCGAGAAATACGGAATAAAGAATATCTATATTTAGATATTCAATTGAAGAGACTGTTGGAGGATGTTTTTTCATCAAAATCTCTATTTCAACTTAGGAAAGATATAAAAAGTCTCTTAGAGATGCTCTAATGCACGCATTGCTGACAGTGGCTGCTGCCATCTCTTGCATTCGGATAAGACGGTCGCTCGCGGCTACGCCGCCCTGCTGCACACACGGGCACGGTACGTGTGCAGTCGTGCCGGCCGCCTGTGCCGGCCATAATATGCCTATTAGACTAGCACCAGCTGCTGCTTCTTGGCTTATTGTTAGGATGTGCACTTCTATGAACCTACCAGCCTTAGCTCACGTACGTACTGAGATAGTAGAAGAGGCATCACACAGGGAGATGTTGCCTCGTCTCGTCTGGGTTGCCCGAACTGGCATCCACCATGCGACCACGTCCCTCCAGCACAGACAGCAGACGGCGGTAGACGACGCGGTGGATCATGTAACGGCGCCACAATGTAGTCACTTCGTCGATACGACTACATTGAGGTCACGACTACATTGCGGGGGAAGTCAGAAGACGAGGCGGCATATGAGAGATCAGAGAGCGTGAGGGCGACCGTTAGGCGAATGGGGCGAGCAGGGTCGGCGGCAGCACACGGGCACAACAAACACATGTAGATGGAGCGACGACGCCCTCGTCACCAAAACAAAACAAAACAAGAAAAAACTACCGCCAAAGCAGAGGATAACCCAACTGGGTTTCTGGGCTGGACACAGGGCAGGCATGGACGGACTGAGCCCACTTAGGGCCCATGTTAGAATTAATTACAAAAAAAAATAAAATAGAGACGGGTTGCTTTTGAGATATGCACAATCTATAAACGAGCAATTCTCTAAACCAAAATAATGATGCCAGAACTCCTTTTTGAATATGGACGAAAGGGGAACAATTACAAAATGCTGATCGCTCGATTGGTGTTGCCTTTGTCCAATTGGAGTTCTTTCTTTCTTTCAAATTGACAGAAGCTCGCGGAATTTCCTATATGCAATAGTACTATTACGTCCCAATCCCCAAATAAAAGACCTTTATTGTTATCTGATATATTATCCTCACCACGTAGCAGACACCTCTACTACTTAAACTAGTGTTCCTAGATCTAGATGCCTAGATCCCTCTCTAATGCATGATAGCCTGAACGTATACCTACCTACTGTATTAGCGCTATTAGTCTATTACTCCCTCCAGTACCCTTTCTTAGGCGCCGAGCTCAAATCTCAGATACCAAGACGTGGAGTCATAATAAATGAGTAACAGTAAAATACTGAATGAGATTAGACAGGTATCATTTCGATACATGCATGCATGCTGCATGCACGGAGTTGAGCCCCGGCGAGACCCTTCGTCTCCGTATCAAAACGTCTGCATCTCCCGCGCTGGAACAAATCGTGGCCACCTGGTCAGCCTTGCACAAAACCAATTTCGATTTTAAGTTTTGGCGCCCCAATTCTACACGGTCGTCTAAATCACGCGCCTCTCCAATTCTCACTCGGCTACAAATTCTCTCGGCGCCAGGCTAAAAATTTGAATCAGCCGTTACATGCGCCCACAGCTACAAATACCCCTTCTCGCCTAGTATTTGGCTTGTTGGACTCCACGAGCTTCACGTCGCCAGCGCCCTTGGATTCCACGACATCACCTTGAGCTTCATCTTCACTGCTGCCATCTACGGAATCTGGTGCATAGTTCACTCCACGAACACGAGCAGATGCCATGGTCGCTGGAGTGGCTGGACACTGGACAGGAGAAAGGAGAAGCCAAAAGGTACTCCGCAGCAGGACGTTTTATTTACGAAGACATGCAAACAACGCATGCAAGCAGCGCATGCAAGCCGCGACTCTTCAGTATGCAAGCCGCGACTCTTCAGTTCCCGGCACAAAATTAATACACCTCGTATTCAGCGACGCCTTACGTAAGGGACATTTTTCATATTCCTCCCACGCCTAAGAAAGAGTACCGGAGGGAGTACATGCAAGAACCCTCAACAACTACTCCCTCCGTATAGGAAAAGAAAGTCGTTTTGGACAATGACATAATCTTCAAAGTATAACTTTGACTCCTTATTTTTATAAAAAAATATTTATTGCAAAATAATATACGGAGTATGTATATTTTATTATTTTTATGAAAATATTTGTCAATACAAATCTATTGATATAGCTTTTACATTTTAGAACCGAATAACTTAAAAGTTATTCATGATTTATATTCTCAAAATGTTTGACTAAAACATTATCCAAAAGAACTTTCTTTTTATATATGGAGGGAGTATACCCCCTGTACGGCTTGGCTTGGAACTTTGTCCTTGGCACATGTACTCCGGCCTTCCTGGGGAGGAGGGGTACGGTCGTCCGATCCGTCGCGATACGCGGGCGGCGGCGGCGCGGGATAAAATGTCACGCCTGTGCGCTGTACAGCAACCGCCGGAGGCGAAACGGGGTTGACGGATTATTGGATAATAATGTAGTGTTTGGCTGGTGCGTGTTGTGCCGGCGGGCTGCCGGCCCCTAATGCCCGGCGCTGAACGCGCGCGGCATCATCGCGCCCGCTCGGCAGCCGTAAAAAGCCACATGCTGACATGCACGTCGTCGTACGAGCCATGGAGTTTGTGACTTGCGGAGCGGCCCGGGCGACCCCAATGAGCAATGATCACCGGCAAAAGTCACTCGTCGTCGTCTCCTGCATGCTTCGCGGAGGATGATCTCGAATGCATGATCCAGCTGCAGGATGCAGCTAGCGTACCCCGGCCCGGCCGTTGGTTGGTTCAATTCCTCAGGCCTCATAAAACAAACACAAACACGTTGCGCGCGGTGATATAACTAGAGGCAACTAACGCGAGAGAGTCAACGAGAGCTGAGATCGCACGCGTTTCTTCTTTCGGCCGGGCGGGCAGCGTTTATGTGTATGCATACGAACTACGAAGATCGATCGTCATGCAGGCGGATCGACATGGCTAGCATGCATGTCTATTAGCTCTGCCCTTCCCTTCTTTGCACTATACGGAGTACGTTAGTATTACTAATCATTAATGTTATCATGACATAGCAGCACTTAATTAGGTATGTAGAGGGCGCGCTGATGATGATATTATTAATTGTGTGTGGATATATACGTGCCGTTGACCTCTATATACCTCTCTGGTACTGCAGTGCAGTGGAGATCATCATACAATTTGTTCAATCATCGAGCTAGCTAGCTAGGAAGCCAGCTGCCATGTTAATGAACTGTTGAGGTTTACGTACGTACAAACGCACACGATCGACACGACTATTGCTAGGTGGATTATTGATTGATGAACGAGATCGAAGCATAGCGATGGTGCAGTGCCGATTAATAATGACACAAAAGGCTCGTCCCCGCCCCGCAGTCTCGGTCATAATCAGGCCATCTTCAGTTCTCCAAATTCCCCCCAAAATTTTGTATAATATCTGTCACATCGAATCTTTAGATGCATGCATAAAACATAAAATAGATAAAAAAAATAACTAATTGTACTTTTAGTTTGTTCATGTCGAGACGAATCTTTTGAGGTCTAATAACAATGAAAGTCCTGCAGTAAGTTTTCCCCACAAATTTCATGAACTGAACAAGGCCTCATACGGGATGAGAATGGCATCGCCCAGACCCAGTTTCCCCGGCCGGGGCAAGCAACCAGCAGCAACAGCAACAACCCACCGGCAGCGCGCGCGGCCGGGACGATTTGAACGACCACCAGCGGCGGCCTCGGATCGAGCGAGCGAGAGGGCGCGCGATCGCGTCGCGGAGGGTCCGGCTCCGTCGGCGGAGCCGTCCAGGGGTTAGACTGACTCCAACAGCTGAAACGCAAATACAAGAGGCATTCAATGATTTAGGTCGCGCTCGATAAAAAAGTTACGCACCCAAAATATCTCCTTTCCAACGGCGGACGCAAAAACTCCATCGCAGAAAGCAGCCTAGCCCCGCGCCGCTCGCTCCTCGCTACGGCCGCGCCGGCCGCTTCTCGCTACAGCTGCGCCGGCCACGCCTCACCACAGATCTGCCCTGGCGCCGCCGAGGGATCCCTCTCGCGTGTGGCGGTGGAGTGGGGACATCTCCTTCGGGGATCCGTCGGCTGACGAGCCTGCGATGGAGGCCGCGACCCGCCTGGAAGCGCCGGTCGCTCCCCGCCAAACCCCGCTTGACCGCGCCGGCCGCTCCTCGTCGTTGTCGTCCGCAAGCCGCCCCACCCCGATGACTCCTGCGGGCCCACCACTACGGGCGCTAGAGAATTGCGTCGTGCAGAGGGAAGACGTTTATTTGCGTTCTGGCTCGCCTGGTACGCAAAATGGGTGCTTTGCTTGCGTCTTCTGTTGGAGCATGGATTTGGGACGCAAAATCACTGTGGATGTCGTATTTTGCGTTTGGGTCGCGTGTTGCGTCTGCTGTTGGAGACAGTCTTAGGGCAGACATTGGGTGGCATGCGTGCCGCTGCCGGCGCGGCACGATGCGGATGTCCTGCCCTGCCGCCGGTGTCACAATGTCTCGATCGTCAACATCACGGGCTCGCCTCGGGACTTGCGCTTCCTTTCTCCGGGCAGCTCTGCCGCGCGCCCGCATTGCGTGCAAGGTGCTGGGGCTCGGGGACGCCAGCACGTCGATCTGGACGCCTCCTGGTGCCCCTGCAGTGCACGAGTGAGGACCATTTTTTTTTTTGAAACTGTGACGACCATATATTTGGTACTCTCTCCGTCCAACAAAACATGCAATTCTCGTTTATCGAGGAGTCAAACATTTCGAACTTTGACCAAAATTATATAAAAAAAGTATTAACATTCTTGATACAAAAAATATATCATTAGATTAGTAATATAATATATTTTCATAATAATTTTATTTAACGACATAAATACTAATACCTTTTATTATAATCTTGGTCAAACTTTAATCATTTTGATCGGCACGGATCCCATAATTGCATGTTTTTATGGACGGAGGGAGTACTACGGAGTAGTACGTCGTCGTCGGGGGCTTTTTTCTTCTCGTCCTGACGCAGTACTCTACTCTTTGTTTGGTTCAGGGCCACATTCCGCAACATCTAACCTTAGATAAAGTGTGACAAACAAAAATGTGGTCATACTTTTCTTGTGTAAGAGAATCTTGCCACATTTTTTCTAATTGTCTAAGGTTAGTCATCAACCAAACATTTACCAATATGGTCAAACTTGCCTAAGGTTAGGTGTGGCAGAGTGTGACTGAGAACCAAACAGCCCCCACAAGCATGGGCGGATGTATATACAAAGTGTTGGGTGCGGACGCACCCACAAATTTTTAAAAAAACAGTGATTAGGATCAAATTTTCACCATATTCGCACTCATATAATAAAAACCTATGCACCCACAATGCGAGCGCACCCCCCACACATTTGCTCTAGCTCCGCCACTGCCCACAAGCGTGTTTCTATCCGAAAGTACATGTAGCACATTGCATCGATGGTAGTACTCCTTCCGTTCGTAAAAACATGCAATTATGAGATCCGTGTCAGTTAAATTGATTCAAGTTTGACCAAAATTATAATAAAAGGTATTAGTATTTATGTCGTTAAATAAAATTATTATGAAAATATATTCTATTACTAATCTAATGATATATTTTTTTATCAAGAATGTTAACACTTTTTTATATAACTTTGATCAAAGTTCAAAATGTTTGACTTCTCGATAAGCGAGAATTGCATGTTTTCGTTGGACGGAGGGAGTACTAGTACATTGCATCGCATTGGCTGGGGTGTAGCACATGTAGCATATTTTTTTTGATCAGGTACAATTTGGACGCACACAACACACACCACACTTACACCACCACACGCACACACGTGTGCGCGTCCGTACACACGCAAAGAGAGATTGAGAAGTTCGCTGTCTCCAGGTCGCCTCCAGTGCGCGGGAAACGCGCAGTACCACCGAGCACGCACGCGTGCGTGTACCTGCAAAATCTAGAAAAAATCCAGAGAAAAGGTGCGACACCAGAGTTTGAACCCTGGTGGGTAGCGTCCCACTGGACTGCCCTACTACCGGACCACAGGCCCTTTCGCAGCACATGTAGCATATCTGGTTCAAACGTCCACGTCATCAAAGTTTCTATCCGATATTCCGGTTCGCTAAAACTGGACACGGTTCCGTTTCTGGGCTAACAACTGTTGTATTCCCCGTTCAATGAAAGCAAAACCCCACTAAAGCATTTTTCTGCAATTTCGTGAAGGCATGTCATCAGATAACTCCCGCAACTCAATAACCTCAAGTAGCCAAAACGTCTCCCCTGCTAGCCGCCGTACATGGAGAGTTCCTTCGCCTCCCTGTTCCGTTTCCACCTTATCATTTGAATTTGAATCAAACCGAAGACACGAAGAGGCAACGTTGCTCCAATGTGAAACTGATACGTATCTCCACCAAGCTAGCGGCAGATTCCCCGTCGACGAGGTTCTCAATTTATTCCTCGGTCACCACAAGAACCATCACCAAAACAACCACTTTTTCCTCTTCCTCTTCCTCTTCTGAGATACGGACTACAGAGACAGCAACAACCCCAACGCTCGCGGGGACGGAGGCACTCACGCATGGCCCCTCACGATCGTCGGCACTCATGGAAGCAGCAGCCTCAGCGCTTGCGGCCAGTGGTGCTTGCGTCCATGGAGGTTCCTTGCTGCCAGCTGCGTTCATGGAGGCCGTGACGGCAGTGCGTGACGCTGGTAGTCGTGCTCCTCGCATGCACTCCTTCTCGAAGCAGGTAACAGCCCCAGCGCTCGCGGTCGACAGGCGCTCGTGAAGGTCTCTCGCTGCCGGCGGTGCTCGTGGAGGTGTTCACAACCAATGGTGCATGCGGTCGAATACGTTCGCGGAGGTCGCGGCTGCACTCGAGTTCACGGCCGTGCTTGTCACGTGTGCTCTGCTGATGTGCTCATGGAACCTCCTCGCTATCGACGGCGCTCGCAGAGGTGCTCATGGCCGCCGGCTACGTTGCACCGATACGGGATACCGATACGGCGATACGGTGATACGACATTTTTCAAAAACATCGATACGCCAATACGGCAAGTATATAAATATATTAAAAAAAATTAGAATATATCTGAGAGCAATTTCACTTGAGTAGAACAATCAACAATTAAAATGGGTTGCAAATGTGTGATTATTAGGATTTAAGGTTTGTGTAAATAAGCTTCTAAAATGAGTTAGTGAATTATGGACTTCAATTTGAGAGATTATGAATATAAAAAAAATCAGCTGAGAGCAATTTCACTCGAGTAGAACAATCAACAATTAAAATTGGTTGCAAATGTGTGATTATTAGGATTTAAGGGTTGTGTAAATGAGCTTCTAAAATGGGTGAGTGAAATTATGGACTTCAATTTGAGAGATTATGAGCTGAGAAGTATCGGTCGAGTATCGGTTAAGTATCAACTAAGTATCGGGATTTAATTTCTTTATTTTTATTGCTTATTTTCTCCGATACTTCCCCGATACCGGTGGCGTATCGGCGTATCGCCGTATCGGATACTTATCGCGATGCCGATACGGCGATCTAGGGAACTATCCGCGTAACGTAGGCCGCCCGTGCTTGCAGCCTGCGGCGCTCGCGTGATGGCAGTGGTGCTCACGGCCGTGCTCCTGATGTGCGCTCTTCTGTCTTCTCTAAGGTTCGTTGTCCGGTTCCTCACTTGCTTTCGCCCTTTTTCATTTGTTCAAATCAACTCTCATACTGATAAAGGTCTCCAACTCTCCGGTCCACAGGAGTGGGGCTTGATCCATGGCTAACGCAACCTACTCGACAAATCCATGGGTGGACACAACAGGATCCATGGCAGGGTGGGCTAGACTACAACATGAATGCCATGGATTGAGACAGTAAAGACAAACGTGTGTTTTGTATCCATTTAAAATCCAAGTATTATCAATTGGTACTCATATTTCTTTTCGTATATGCTCGGTCATATTTTCCTCCTATGACTTGCAATTTTATAACCTTTATATTTTGTACCAACTTTTGTATATGTATTTTCTTCAAAAAAAAAAATCTTTGAATATGTATCACAAAATGCATTGAGTTTCACCAAATATTTTAAAAGACATACGATATTACAAATTTCCGCGGCAACACGCGGGGTATCATCTAGTTCTTATATAGGGTGTTTGGTTTGAGGAAGGAAGTGGCCCATCATCTTCTCACTCCTCACTTTTTCTATTTGGTTGGTAGAATAGAATGAGTTGATGCATCACAGTCTCATTCCTCATAAGCGAATAATTAGTATATGAATGAGGAATGAGTTGGTTCCACCAAAATTCATGGAATGAACTCATGATGCATCACCTCATGAAGCATGACTTGATTCTATGAACCAAACACACCAATAAAAAACGACGTCTTCACTTTTGTGAGGCTGGAGAAATTACCAGTGTACGCGCTGGGAGTCTCAGCCTCGTTTCTATGGGTCTACTGCGCTAGGGGCTTGTTTGGATTACGGTGTCACCAACTTGCCTGGCACAGGCATCGTTTCCAGGCGTCCGATGGGTCCGATGTGCTGCCTGGCCAGGGTGCTTGGTACCCGTATACCATCCAAACACACCCTAGATCCTGTGGGGCCCGCTGCCAAAATCCTCTCCACCCCAGGCACGATCGTCCCATCCGGCCTCTCTCCTGCGTGCGCTGCTTGTCACGTGACGCGAGTTTCCGGCGACAAGTCCCGCGCGCGAGTTGCCACCAGGTACGGAGGAACAGTCCCTACAAAAATATTATTCTACAGTTTATTTATATTCTCTCCATACTTATATTAGTTGTCGTTTTAGAAAAGATTTGAGTCAAACATTGAGAATATACATCATCAATAACTATTAAATTTCTAAGTTTGCAAATATGAAAATTATATGAATAAATTTGTCTTGAAAAATATTTTCATAAAAGTATATATATATCGTTTTTTCATAAATATTTTTTATTAAAGTAAGATGTTAAAGTTGTGTTTTGAAGACCGTGTCGCTGTCCTAGACGACAGCTAATATGGTAATGAAGGGAGTATAGATTAGAACCGGTTTAAATTTCAAGCGAACAGGTCTGTTACACGGAGTATAGATTAAAAGAAAGTCGGCTTATAGTTCAGCGAACAGCTGATCCGGTATTATGCCTGCTGGGTCGGTCAAGCTCAGCCATGATAAAAGCGACGTCGCAGGCAGGGCCGGCGGTTGGAAATTTGTCCGCAACTGTGTTGGTGGTGATTGAGCTGAGCGTGGAGGACACATGCTGTCGATATGTCACATGCCTCCCCGTATGTACGAACGAACGAAGCCGGCCCCTGCCAGCGATCGGATATGGCTGCTTCCTGGTTCCCATTGCTGTGACTGCTTTGGCTTCCAGCTCATCATCCATTGACCGGCCGTGGTACGTACGTCAGAGAGACAGGGTGAGGGTAAGAGGGTGTTTGGATTTCGACCACAGCTCGCCACGCCACCGTTGTGGCTCGCCACGGTTTCTTAGGCTCATGTTTGGTTGATGTGAAAGCTTAGGCTGCCACAAAAGCTGCTCAAATCCTGCCACAAACTGTGGCGATCGTTTTCTTCGCCACATGTGCGGCGGCGCCACAGCTCGCCTCAACTAATGATGGCAAAGGATGGCGTATAACCAAACAGCCCCTAACACACCACCGCGTGTACAGGAACAGGACGTTCGGTGATCCATCCATCCAGACAGCACCATATCCACCGGCGGGTGTGCGTTTATTCTCTGCTACAAAATGCAACCGGTCGGTGCAAAGCCAGGCTATCCACGTCACTTTTTTTCCTCCAGCCGTTTGATCTGTTTTGGACGGCCAGATCGTGTACCTCCGGCTCTCTTTCCCCGCCCAGAGGCTCTCTCCCTTCCGTCCTTCCTCCCGCACCGCGCCACGCCGCCTCCGCCGCCCTTGCCCGCGCTCCCTCCGCCTTCGCCTCCGCTGCCCTTGCCCGCGTCCCCGCCGCGCCCCCATCCTCTCCTCTCTCCTGCCGTGCCGGCGCGGCCGAACGCGGCGGCCTCGACGCGTTGCGCGCGGCCGGGCGGCAGCGGCCTCGCTGTGCGGCGCGCCTGCCCAGGCGAGCCCACTGCGATGGCTGCCTCCCGCCACGGAGGTCGCCGGCCCGCCACGCGCTGTCCCCTCCCCCACCACTCCGCTCTCCCCTGGCGCGGGCTCCTGTGGCCGTTCTGCGGGGCTACACGGCGACGGCGCCGCCGACGGGGCCCGGGCGTCACGCCCCCTCTCCGCTCCACCCCCACCGCGGTACATGGACTGGGCATCGCCGCCACGCCGATCTAGGGTTTCGCCCTTGTCCCCTTCCCCTCCCTCTCCCTCTCCATGTCTTCCGCCCCGGATTCACTGGCAGCGGTGACACCGGCTCCCTGTCTCCGCCCCGATTCGCTGGCAGCGGTGACACCGGCAGGGGCATTGGCCGCCCCGTGGTGCTCGCCCTCCGCCGCGAGTCCTCCACGCCCCGGTCGCGCTGCACGGCCATGACCTATGATTCCTTCCCCTGCTCTCTCTCTCTCTCTCTCTCTCTCTCTCTCTCTGCCGGCGTTGCCGCGACGACGACCGCGGGGGTCTCCCTGCGCTGCGCGCCTTCACGGCCCCGCCGCCAGGGGAGACCGGAAAGGTGCGCCACACCGCTCTCTGTCTCCCCTCTCCCGATGTGGCGGCCCACCGTCCGCCTTCCCAGGTGCCTCTCCTCCGCCAAGGTGGAGCGCCGTGGCCGCAGCGCAGCGTGAGCGGCCCCTCCCTCTCCCTTTCCCTCTGTCTCCATCTACCACCGGGTTGTCGTCCGGTCGGCGCTGGCAGAGGCACGGTCTTACTGACGACACATCCTCATCTTTCCCCATGTCCCTCTCTCCCACTATGCCCGCTCATGGTGCCGGTGCCCGGTGCCGGTGGGTCTCTGCGTCCCTCACGTGTCCTTGATGGTGTGTTGTGGATCACTAAGTGCCTCTTTGCTTATGATCTGTTACCTTTGGCATTTGCCGCTTCATGTGATGTGTTCCTCATTGGTTAGGATCTGATGTTGTACGCATTTGTCATTTGCCATTCTGCTTGTTTCTTGGCCTGTGATAAAAATTCCATACCCATTCTTCAGACAAATGCTCTGATGTTCATCGCTTGTGAGGTATCGGGCATGACCAGTTACTTATATATGGAATTTCTGATGCTAAACCAGTTGTGACCATGCCTTCAAGCTCCAAGTGGATGAACAAATGATGATTGCTATAATTTTGAGGCCTCCAAAAATGCAGTCTTCGTTTTGTCATTTCCCATCCTGCTTGTTTTTTAGCCCGTGATGAAAATTCCATACCTATTCTTCAAAGAAATGCTCTGATGTTCATTGCTTGTGAGGTATTGGGCATGGCCAGTTACTTATATATGCAATTTCTGATGGTAAACCAGTTCTGACCATGCCTTCAGGCTCCATGAGGATGAACAAATGATGATTGGTATAGTTCTGAGGCCTCCGTACGGAAAACTCTCACAGTCCCTGTGTCTTGCTACAACATATAATTCTTTTGGTGCTGATAATGGTTGACCTTTATCAATAATAGGTATTTAATCTTATGTCGGTGTTATGCTCATCGCAAACCATAGTGTGCCGAGATAATTGTGTAGGTTCATTAATAGTCCGTAGTGAATTCTGGACTACTGAAGTAGAATTGCAAATATAGTTTTGACACTCTGCTGCGCTTTTTTCTCCATAACAGCACAGCGGACTTGGTTGCACTTTTATTAGGATATGCTTACCCTTATGATGTTGTCTTCAATGTGTTGTCGAAATACTCTTTGGATAGTATACCTGTTCGCAGGTGGGTTATGGATTTGAAGATGTGGCAATGGAACAAACAGCATGAGTCCCAAAAATAATCAGAGCTGATATAGTGATCTGATGTACATACATTTATAGAGAGGTACAGTCTTACCTGTTACAAAATTACATCAAATATTCTTAGCTTAAAGTTTCAACTGTCCTTTATAGTCAAAGTTTGAAAGAAGCTTCGGTTCATTGAAATATTTTGAGGCCTATCACATACTTAGTTATTTCATTCTATATATTTAAATTTTGAATTAGACAGATAGGTTCATTTGTTTTGCTTAATGCATTGGAATCAGTTTAGTAAACATTGTGAAGGTCAGTCAGAACCAAGTTTTCTTCTCTTTAATTATTACAACCTACAGGATCTTTTCTGTATCTCATAGATTACATCCTAACATCACTCAATATTTTGCACTCGTCCCATAAGAGAGTAGTTGTCAAACTAGGCCCATAAGAGAGTGGTTGTCAGACTAGCCTCACACTGAAGAATTCAATGTTTACTCTATGATGGAATGCTGACAATATGTTACAATTTCTTTTTCCATTGCAAGGCCTCGGTTGTACAAAAAAAAATGGAGATGTGCAGGATACTTATGAATTACTTCTTTTCGTGTTGACAGGAAAATAGTACTTTCAACTACTCTTTGTTTTCCTTTTTTTCCTCCCATACTACTGGATTGTTTTCATGTTTATCCATTTTATCTCCAATGGAGCAAGCTGAACTTACACTTCTATTTTCATACCATGCCTTCCCAAAGAAATGGTTTTCCTAGGGGAACCATAGGCTGCCAAGCTGCTGTACAGAACCATTCCTCCTACATTGTCAACAAGACCGTGCCATTGGAAGTTCCAACAGATGCTTACCCCAATGTATGCTCTTTGCTTCTGGTGAAGTGATGATTAGTTGGTTACTACTATCAATTTGTCTTTTAAATTTATTATTTAATAGCTGAAATATATGAGGTTTAACTTCATTGCCCGTCTGCTTGGGCCGAGGGGACACTCACTAAAGAGAGTTGAAGCTACTACAGGTTGCCGTGTTTTCATCAAGACGAAGGGCTACATAAAAGATCCTGTGAAAGTAAATAAATTCTACTCATTTTCATAAGCTGATTTTACAATTACATTGCTTGTGGCATTTTACATCGAATCGTCAGTGGTCATTATAGGCTAAAATTTCCTGGTAACCAACTGATATTAATTTTAAGATATGATACTCCACTTCCTAGGGCAAACAATCCTGACATGCCATTCTGTCTGTTTCCTGTACGAGGAACAGCTCAAGGGAAGGCCTGGCTACGAACACTTGGGTCATGCAACACACATCTTGATTGAGGCTGAATTACCTGCTGATATTATTGATGCTAGACTGACACAATCACAAGAGATAGTAAAGGAGTTGCTGAAACCAGTGGTATGCATATGATCACCTAACCCTCTACCTTTATCTATTCCTCAATCTGTAATTCATTAGTCAAGGATATCATTTTAAGAAAGGTCAAGGAAATGGCCCACTATGAAGTTCTGAAACTTTTTTTGGGCAATTTCATAAAGTATTGATCAACATGCCCTCTTGAAAGGAAGATTTGGCACAAATGGAATGATGAAAGGGGGTGACGTAATAAGAAAGTAACAACGACACAAAACTATACATCTAACGATGGTTGTGGTCCTGTGATGATGCTCTTTCTTTACATTTCCTTACTATATTAATAACTGAGGCAATGATCATGACCAATGATGATTTTGTTTTTCTCATTCTACACATGTGCAATGTTGATTTTTTCCAAGTCTCTTTTGAGGCTGTATGTGCATGTGCGGCCGAAGACAGCCTTCACTTTTGAACCTCTATTATTATATATGCTATCCATTATTAATCAGAATATTTTTCAGATAATGTGATTTATTTATCTATTTATCTATCTTCAGTTACACTTCTCTGAACCTTGCTTGAATCATCAAGTGTAAGCATGATTTTGTTTTTAAGTAATACAGAAAGGATGCAGTGAGGCCAATACACCTTCCCTGAAGTATTGTTATGTGATGATGAATCATGAACCATCTTTATATGTGACACCATGCCATGTTTAATCATTTTGACATGTTAGCAACATACAAAAAGGCATATTGTTAATATTAGATCTGGTACTATGAGACGTCGGCATCTCTTATTTTGTTTCGAATAGACTTTTTGAAATTTCAGTTCGTGGTCCACGCAACTTTACATATTAGATACATATGGTACTATGGGATGTCAGTATCCGATAAAAGGGGTTGCATAGAGAAACTGAAATATTAGATACATATAGTACTATGGGATGCAAGACCTGTATAACATTGACTAATATGTAAAGGTGTCTGGACCACGAAATCTATATGCTGTAAATGTTATATAGGCGTATTATATGCAAGACATCTATATTTCAAATATTGTATAATTATATTTTATGCAGACCACGCTTACTACAGAGATATCTATGTTTCTATGAAAGATTACTTATCATGTCGTTCTTTTTCCTTCTGAAATAAAATTTACCAATTCCTTAGATAGCGCGCGCGGAGGCGCGCGTTTTCTACTAGTGTACTGTAATCATCTTCTGTTCTTGCGATCAACTAGAAGGATCGGTGACGATATCCAGTTTTTTAGCATGTGTATGCTGCTACTGGTAGATGTGGCATCAGCAGGAGGAGATGCATGTCTGCCCAAGCGGTGACCAGAATCTCAGACGTACGGACTACGGAGTAGCAGTAGTGTATGGTTGGTGGCATCTTCAGCAAGGCCCTGTTTAAGCCCTCATAGCTAAATATGGAGGCTCAGCTAAAAAAAACAAGCTCCAGCAAGGCCCCTACTAGAGCCCCGAAACTGGGGAGCGAGGCGCCTCCAAATTCTCATCCAGACCCCATTTTGGTTGGGCCAACAGGCCAGCCCCCATCCTTTGTGGACACTACTCTTTCTCTCTCTTCATGTGCATGGGTCCCCATGTCATTGGGTGATGATATGAATTTGATGGCTCTATTTTGGTGCTACTGCCGGAGTATAACAATTTTGTTGGGCCAACAAAAATAAGGGAAAGACCTCAAATCAAAAGTATGGGCTCCGATTTTGGGGCTATTGCTGGAGATGCTCCCTTCTACCCCTCTGTACGACTGTACCCAGAAAAAAGTCATTATCGCTTTCCAAAAGATAATAAATTTTTAATTTTAACCAAACATACATAATAAATTTTTAATGTTAATATTTATGATGCACAATTAGTGTTATTGATAGATCTTTGAATATATTTTTATAATAAATTTATTTAAAAATATAAAAGTCGTACGTATTTTCTACAAATCTAATAAATTAAGAAAGTTTGATTAACATGTATCCTATAGTGATTTTTTTTATGGAGGGAGTACTCTACGGAGTACTAGTAATGTGGAAGTGAAATCCCAGGGGCAGACAATACTCCCTCCGTTCCAAAATGTTGGTCGTCCAGAAAACGTGTCTGTGAGGGAAACACGGATTTCTACAGACAGACATTTTGGGACGGAGGGAGTAGTGTGATCATCTTCGTCATGATGGAATCATGGCATTCTGGTGAAGCTGACTGTCATTGTTTTACCTTTCTCGGTGGCAGACGTATTTTTAGATTGCTTCTACTGCAATGTACGTACTGTACGTACAGCAAGCTATCGCAGCAGCAGGCAACAGGCAGGCTCGTCACCGGCCAGCAATGGATTCTTCGAGTTCCCTTCAAGAGAGAATTTTTTTTATTAATAACCCAATTAAATAAAAAATTTTATAAACAACACTGTCCATTTTTTTTTGCAAAACTATACATTTTGCCGCGCCGTCCAGAATGGCGCGGCAAAAGCGTTAGCCGCGCCATGCATGGCGGCGCGGCAAAAGCGCCACCGTGGCACCGCCCGGCCACGCAGGCGCGGGTGGGCCCCGCTCGTCAGTTTGCCGCGCCAGGCGGGCTGGCGCGGCTATTGTGTTTGCCGCGCCAGGCGGGGTGGCGCGGCAAAGCCGATCTAGATCTGGCCGCCGCGCCCAGCAGCAGCCTCCTCTTCATTCCTCTCTTCTCCTCTCAATCCAATCCAATCCGTTCCATTTCATTCTCCTCTCTTCATCTCCCTCAATCAAACTTGTTCTATCTACACAAGAGGTATTTTGATCTATATTGCTGTTCTTTATCCATATTTGCAATGTAGGATTGAACCATATTTTTCTAAGTTAGGGTTTGTAGACAATATTTATTTTGAAAATATCGTGACGTTAGTTGTTAATTAATGATGGATTTGTTCGTGTATTAGACTTTTTATATCTGTTTTGCTTAATATTTTGTTCAATTTGTGTACATTTTTTTGTGTAATATTTGTTAGGCCATTATGTAGATTTATAATTAATCATGAATGTATGTGTAGTGTTGATATATTTTTTATTGTTAGGATGCCGCGGCGTGGCAAAGAAAGTAAGGCAAGGTAAGATCGGTACATTGTTTATTTATTTGTCTGTTTTAATGAAGTAATTTTGTGTTATGTTCATTTGTTATTACGTAAATGATTGTAGGCAGCCTCTCACGGTCAATGCCTTTGCCCGTTTGTCATTGCCTAGGGGTGTTCCGATGCCCATGTGCTACTGCGGCGATGATTGTAAGGTCGCAATATCTGATGAGGAGCACACATACGGTCAGAGGTATTGGATGTGTGAGAATTATGCCTTTGACCCTACACCTAAACAGATCCGTATTGGAGTGATGGTGAGAAGCTGATGGCTTGTTCTATACATGAATGACAAATCATTTATATTTTATTACCTAATTGACTTAGTCGTATTTTGCAGGAGCCTCCACCACTATGTGACTTCGAGCAGTGGATCGACACTGAGATGAAGCCGCAGGACAAGGAGCACGTAAAGAGGATGAAAAAGTGGTCTGCGGAGGACAAGGAGCGTTTGGAGAAGAGACGCAAAGAAGAGGCTGTACAAAAGCAGCATGAGGAAGAGGCAAAACTGAGGGATGCAGCTAAGCGTAGGGGGGAGAGGGAGAAGAGGCTTGAGCGTGTGCGTCGTGCCAAGGCTGCCATGGAGCAGGATCCGGATGCTGTGAGGAAGGGAAAGTGGCCTCGTTGCACTCAGTAGTGTGGTAGGTTCAGTAGTCATTATTGAGTAATGAACATTGTTGTCATTATTGAGTATTATACTGTTGGTTTGTACTTCCGTGTACCGTTTATTTCGGATCTTCAATTATGTAGTCTTGAACTGCACTTTGTTCGACTTTTTTATATGTTGTAGTATTGTTTGCGGTAGTTCATGTGTCATCGATTTTTTCTGGAATAAAGTACGAGAAATAGAATAGAGCAAACCAGTACACGAACAACAAACTAGTACATGGCATGTGAGGACCTTTTACCGTAACTTGGTTAAAAGGTCCTAGACTAATCCTAACATGCCTTAGGTAATTGATTGGCACAACACAACACACACATAGTGGTCTAAGTAGTTCTGGAAGCGGTCCCAAATAGCAAACTGAGTAGACCCTTCTTCGTAATAGCCTCCCATTGCGGGTGGTGGCGGTGGCGGCGGTGGTGGCGGCGGCGGTGGAGGCCCCTTGTTCTTGTGATGCGGGCAGTTGCAATATGGATCAAGGAATATTGCTTCATCTGAACCGCCTGCATCGCTGCCGTCATCATCATAGTCCTTGAGCATGCTTTTAACTTCTCTTTCAAGATCGTCGATACGACCCTGCAGATAATAGATGTATTGCTGATGCGGCCATATTGGAGGAGGATCCACCCATCTGGTGAAGCCGCAGTTTTCTTCAGAAATAGAAGACTGACATTCACAAAATGACTAAGTATTAGCAAACATGAGAGGCATAGAAACAACAATTAAATAAAGTTACCCATGCTCGCAGGCATTTGAAGAAACGTCGGCCTGCCTTCAAGTCGTCGTGGAGCATCTGCACCAAACAGTCCTCACCATGGCGGCATTTTGGCCAGTCCTCTAAGCGGTTATCGTATCCCCTAAGAGGACGGTCCTGGCTGAAATCCTTTTTGCTCTCAACGGGAAACTCATATAGTGCCTCTAAGAAGGAATTAGGACCGAGAGAGCCCTCCCACACAATGGGAGGTCCCTTCCTCCCACCCTTTCCTCTCCCGCCTTTGGATGAATCTCCAGACATCTCTACTACGAACCTCGCAAGCTCTGATGAAGTTGTTCAATATGGAAGGCACCGATGAGTTTATATAGGCGGAGCCCTGGTTTTGAACTTGTGAATTATCTCAGCTGCATTGTGAGTATGTAGTTATTGCAACTGAAAAGGCTATTCGCTGAAAAATCTAATCACTGAAAAGCATATGTACTGAAAAGCCTATATACTGAAAAGTCTATACACTGAAAAGTCTATCGAAATCAAAACTGCAGAGCACTTATGAGGACAGGACACGACACTGAAAAGGCTATGCAATGAGATGCCAGGCTTTGCCGCGCCAAACCTGGGGGAGCGGCTGACGCTTTTGCCGCGCCAGGTGGCGTGGCGCGCCAAACCTCCTCGTCCTCCCCCTCCTCCTCGGGCTGCTCCTCTGTAGTGGTGCCCTTTCCGCGTGGATCCGCAGAAGTGTCTCCCGTCCGGGCGTCGGACGACGCTGCTGCTGCTGGGACAGTGTCAGACACCAAAGGGCTCGAAGGCTGAGGAAGGTGCGGTGGGGCCCACGTTGTGTCCATGCACCCTAGCTTCTGAGCAAGCTTCCTGCAGCCTTTCCTGATTTTCTGCAAATCAGGAAATAATATATATTAGTATAGTTTATGACTTCTTAAGATTTACAAGTGTGGTTCGAATGTGTTATGATACCTGCAGAAAAGCCTATACCGGGCCGTGGTCCCCAGTAGAGCTGGTGTGGTGTATAAGCTGCGCTGCCTCGTCGGAGTACCGAGACAGCTGCGACGCCTGCCGAGACAAGTCGAGGAGGTAAGTCCACTAAGTACAGAAACACAAACAATAGTTCAAGGGCATGATATATTACCACGTAGGTCTGTAGAGGGGCTCTGTCAGGCTGAATCGCTGCCCTAGTGATACCATCGTACGGGTCCTCGTCGTCATCCGACTCGTCCTCAGCGGTGACCTCGTAGTACGGTGGCTTAATGTGCAACCTGGTGCTCCGGTGCAGCCACTGCAGGTACTGGTCGAAGACGCCCTGGTCGTACGGCTCGCCGTGCTCAACGTCCTGCTGGTACCTGTTTGTCCAACTCAGGACATGATCGGCGTGCTCCGCGCGCCAATCAACAGGGTTCTTCCGTCTGTTTTGGCGCTTCACCCTGTAATGCAAAGGAAACTCATCTGTTAGAGCATAAGATAGAATTTTACTAGAGTAATTGAACATGATTGTGGACAATACTTACTTGTGCAACCTCTGATCTGTGCTAAAAAGAGGTGGAGGAAACTCTTGTCGTAGGCCGAACTGACGCATCACCCTGATGGGCAAGTGCATCTCGACCACGTAGAAGCAGATAAGAGGGACGGTGCAAAGCCAGTCTACATGGTCCAGGTCCATGGCGGGGTCGAACACGTTGTCGTACAGGTCCCAGGGCTCCCAACAGACCTGTTTTTAATGAACAAACATAGTTAGTCATGTTCCTATTTTAGTATAAAAAAATGAACTCATTCCGGACTTACCTGGTGTTGTGTCAAGACTTCCAACAAGTCCGTGTACTGGTGGTAGCGGCGCTGGGGGTTGCCTCTAACTGTGAAAGGATCAAATCAGCCTAGAGGGGGGTGAATAGGTGATTTTTAACAATCTGAAACTTCACAAACTTGAAGATGTAGTTAGATAACAACCGGAGAGGCCAGTTTGTTTGGGTAGGTACTACCGGGTGTAGAACACCGGTACTACCGACACAAACAAACGGCACTACCGGGATCCTAAAATGAACTACAAATCCAATGTATGTAAACTATGAATGTAATACAAGAATCTACCCCACTTCCCTAAGTATGATAGATAGCAAATCTACTCTCACCGAGCCTTGGTTGCTTCCCTTGATGTAGATCGAGCCTTCCCAACCTAAGAAGAAGATAGGGACAGGAAGAACACGAAGAACACAACAACAAGCGTAATATAGAAAGTAGAGACAACAACAAGCACACGGGACACACGATTTATCCCGAGGTTCGGCCAATCCACTAAGGAGTGCCTACGTCCTCGTTGTTGAGGTGACCACAAAGGTCGGAGTCTATTTCACCTCCTCGCCTCACTCAAGCAACCACAAAGGCTACTCGAGTTTCTCCACTAGAAATCTCAGGGGTAATACAAACACTTCAGGGAGCCCTCACAAGTGAATCAATACGGGCTACCACGAAGAACACCTAACCGGCTAGAGCTCAAAGAGCTCAAGAGTAAAAGACACAAATCAAGCCGGCTAGATGGAAACCAAGTGCTCAAGTCGTAGATCGAAGATTCCCACTCTCTAATCTCACTTTCCTAGCTCAAATCTTGCAAGGGAATGAATCTAGGAGCAAAGGGGGAGAGAGAGGGGAGGAGTCAATGCTTGGAGAGAGTTTGTCTCAAGTTAGGTCAGCAATAAGTGTCGGTGTTTCGAACCCGGGGGTATGACACCAACGAGTAATATGATCGCGTGCTCTCTTCCCGGATGGTGATGCAAGATGACACAAGGATTTATCCTGGTTCGGGCAAAGAAGGCCCTACGTCCAGCGGGGGGAGGAGGTTCTTGTATTACTTGCACCTAAGTGCTTGTACAGGGGCAATACAAGCTCAATGAGCGTGGACCGGAGTCCGGACTCGGGTGTGTGTGTGTGTGTGGACTCGTGCGTTCTCCCCTTCCGCGTGAAGGGCCCTGGCGTCCCCTTTTATAGAACAAGAGGAGGCCAGGGTTTACACAGGATTGACATGTACAATGCTCGATATGGCGAAGGGTAGGGACTCTGTCTTGTCGAAGTCACTGTAGCCAACGTGGGTGTTGCTGTTGAGGCGTCCTTGATGCGTGGCCTCCATCCCGGGCGCGGACGTGGAGGCGTGGCGATGTGGAAGCCGTACAACACCCATCCCGGCACGTACAGGACACGGCGGGGTCCCTCCGGGTCTTGGGGTACCTGTCCTCCAATAGCATGAAAGCGGTCAGGGCTCGAGGGGTGCAGGGCCGGCCTCAAGGTGGCGCCTACGGGAGGCTCGAGCCCCCGCAGGTACGGGCAAGTCCCGGGAAACCCGATTGAGCAGCAGGTATCCGGGCCTCGAGACGTGGCTTGGACGTGCAACAGTGTAAGATATGGGTTAACAGTGCCGTACTGGTGCCTTTTTACCCATGCTTGTTGCGAAAACGAGACTTGACTCTGCCCTGGTTCACTGTGGTACACGTCGGGTTGCAGAGGACGTGACTGGAGTAGGTGGATGCATTAAATGCGCGGTATGGGGTTGGGGAGCAGGAAGCTTCCTCTTCGTGGAGGGCTTCGAAGGGTAGTGGAGCGCTCGCTCGAGGCCGGGCGCGGAGGGCTCGGGTGAGCGGAGGTTGGGCTCCAGCTCGAGGCCTAGGGTGTGATGAGCCTCGAGGGATAGGCTATCGTGCTGGAGGGGCTCGAGGTCCCCGCACGGGGTCCCGAGGAGCGGTGCATAGCTGTAGCGGGCTCGAGGGGTAGGCTACCAGGAGGCGGTCGGTAAGGTTTTGGCAAGTCTAAGCTCCCTGGCGGTGGACCAGCGTTGCAGGCTCCGAGGAGTTGGTTTCTTGGAAGGTTAGCCTAGCTGGGTTTATTAATTGGTGTTCTAGGTCTAACCTATTTGTTTTGCATTGATTGGGGGTACCCCTTTGGCGTTCCCCCGACAGTAGCCCCCGAGCCCTTGTTTGAGTGCTTGCACTCGAGCAGGGGCTCCCGACTGGATCTCGAGGGTTAGCTAACTGGTCTCGAGGGTTTGGCCGTTTTGATTCCGTGGGTGTCGTGCGAGCGACACCCGCGGGTGTCGCCCCCGAGGCCGCGGGGGAGTGGTTAGGACTCCCTCGTGGGCTGTTTTGTGAGTGTGAATGTTAGTTGCGTTTTTTAGGTTCAGGAGTGTCGAGCCCCCGAGTTTTTTACCCTCTTTCGTCGAGGGGTGCCAGGCTGAACCGACCGGCCGGCACTTCGAGCCGTCCGGCACGCCGGTTGCCCCGGCTTGTTGTCCCGCGAGTCCTTTCGATCGGATGCGAGGGGGGATGCCTCGTACTACCACGAGCGGGCGAGTATCGAGGTTCCCGGTGAGCTGGTAACGGGGGAATCCAAGTGAGACCTCGTGCCCTGTTCGATGGGGTCGACTGTAGCCCGGAGGCGATCTCATAAAGCATGGGTGCTCAGTCTGCAGGAGTGCCGGGTCCATTCGATAGGACCCGGTGGCTCGATGCCTCCCTCCGAGGGGATCTCACTGCATGTCGTGCTCCCCGCCTTGGATACAAGTGAGGGGCCTCGAGGGCTTGGCCCTCGAGCGATGCTGCGAGTGGCGCCCCTTAGTGTCCCTGACTCGGGTGCTCGAAGCCGGCTGTCGAACCCTCTTCGAGGGCCAGCCTTCGCTGCTTCGAGACTTTGGGCCGGGGCCCGTTTTTACCTTCCTGAAGAAGCCTCCGTCGCTTGGAAACCTTCTGCCCGTTGGGCGCGCCTTTTTAGGCGAGGTAGTGGAGATCGTGGCGCTAGGGCGACCGACAAGAAGTCAGAGCGGCGGCCGTGGTGGGCCCGGAGGAGTGGAGCGAGTGCGGAGTTGCCGCGTGTACCTGTCGACCAGCTCGAGATGCGGTTAGGTGGGCACATTAAATGCGTGCGGTTACTTTTTCCGCCGTCGTGGGAAACCCCGCCCGCTGGGGTTTTCTCTTATAAATATCGAAAGAGGGGAAGAGGAACCCTTTACTTTGCCTTTGCCTTTGCCTTTACCGTTGCCGTAGCCTTCACACGCCCTCTTCCTCGGGTTAGTCGATTGGGAATTTTCCGGCCGTCCGTCCGCTGCTCGGGTACGCACCGTCATCGCCATGGCTGCCCAGACACAAGCGTTGTCGGCCGAAGACTGGAGCCCGACGAAGGTGACGCAGCGCGAGATGGACTCGTTGGTGGCCTAGGGGCTTCTCCGTCCCAACCCGGAGGAGGGACCCGCGTGGTGGGCTATCCCGTCGGCGGATCACCGGGAGCCGCACCCGCCGGAGGGGTATGTGGTGAGCTTCACGCGCTACCACCGCATGGGGCTCGGTGTTCCGCCGAGCCGCTTCTTGCGGGCGTTGACCCACCACTACGAGGTGGAGCTGCAACACTTCTCCCCCAACTCAATTTCGCACGCCGCCATCTTCGCCGCGGTGTGCGAGGGGTACCTGAAGATCGAGCCGCACTGGGAGATGTTCGTCCACCTCTTCCGGGGCGAGCTCTTCATCAAGGCCTTGAAACCCAGCGGGAGGCGGCTCGTGCGCATGGGCTCCCTCACCGTCACTGCGAGGACTGGGACCTCGTCGGCCAATGTCCCCCGCGAATACCTCCGCTACAAGCTTTCCACCAACCAGGCTAGGTGGGACGACCACTGGTTCTACCTGCGGAATGAAGGTGGTCTCCTTCCGCAGTACACCAGCAGGGTCCTCACTCAGCGCCCGGAGAAGTGGACCTGGGGTGTCATGGCGGACAGGCAACGCCACCTGGTTCCGCTGATGAAGATGATGAAGATGCTGGTGGACGAGAAGAATCTGACCGTTCAGGCGGTCATCTGGGCGTTCCATCAGCGAAGGGTTCTTCCGCTGGCGGACCGCCCCCTTCTTATGCACGAGATGGGGCCGAAGGCCCAGCTCGAGGCGCTAAATCGGTCGAGGATGGCCGAGGAGAGGCTGCCTCGGAACGAGGGCGTCTCCCGGGTGTCGATCACGATCCAAGGGTCGTTCGTCCCCGAGGACACCAACCTATTCGCCATGGCACCCGACAAGGGGTGTCTCGATCTGGTAAGCCCCCCTCGAGCTAAGCTGTCCCGAGCCTCCTCCCCCTTTCTCTTTCTCCGAACCTTGTACATTCTTCTTGTGGTTTTTTCTCGTCATGATTCTTCTTCTTCGCAGGGGACGTTTACTTGTCGTGCGTCGAGGCCCCCGGTGAGGGAGGACGCCGCGGATACCCAGGTGAGGCGCCTCTCTACTCAGAAAGACAAGGAGAGCAAGGATGCCAGAAAGAAGAAAGAGAAAGACAAAAACTTGCGTCGCTCGGCTCGGGAGCAAAAGCTGGCGAAGGCTCGTCGTAACCGGCAGCCTAGAGATGGGTCCCCCGAGCTCAGCTCTTCGAGCTCGGAGGAGGAGAGTGACGATGAGGAGGAAAGTGACGACGAGGGGATGGATGCGCGTCTGAGGCGCGTGGGGGTCGTCGACGTCCGGACTGACCGTTCCTCTGTGCAGGAGGATGTCTTGGAGGTCCCTCGGGCGAAGGGATCGCGCGGGACGCAGCCGCGGAATGCGGCGCCGAGCCCTGCCTCGTCGAGGGCTCAAGGCCCGTCGAGCTCCGTGCCGGACGTGCCCCCGGACGCAAGGAGGCCTCGGACCCGGGGCGCCGTCGCCGCGGCACAGAAGGAGGCCACGGCCACGTCTTCCCAGGCGGGGGGTCTCGAGAAGGGCCGACCCTCGAGAAGCGGCCAACACGTCGAGAGGGACTCCGAGTCCGATCGCCGCAAGTCGCCGAGGGCGGCGTCGAGCCCGCGGAGGAGCGGGCAACATGAGGGGGCATCGAGCCCCCGCCATGGTGACCGTCGGGTGGGGAGCCGTGAGCGCTCCCGGAGCTCCTCACCGTACCGTCGTCGGGAGAAGGAGACCGACGCGGGGGGACGCGACCGCCGGCACGTGCGCCGGAGCAGGTCCCGGAGCCCGCGCAAGGATGGGTGCCACGAGGACCGCTCGAGGGGGACGCGGTCCCCCCCGGGACAAAAGGCAGGAGGAGAGCTCCCCACTGGGGTCGGGCCACGGGATGCATCGAGAGCTTTCCCCCCGTCCAAGCCACGTGGAGACGGCTCAGGGGCGTGGCTCGAAGCCCCTGAGCGGGTCCGGCGATTCGGGGAAGAAGCCCCGCCCTCGCTTTGGGTGAGTAGGTCTCCTTAATTTCGTTGGTAGGGAAACTTTACCTTTTTACCTTTGGTGATATGGGCTGTTTTCTGGCTTTTCAGGGAGAAGCGCCCCCGGCAGGAGATGGTCCCGGCAGCGTCCAAGCGGGCCAAGACCTCGAGTTTTGCCGAGGTCCAAGCACCTCGAGGTATGGCTCCTTCTTCCGCTGGGGAGGCCGCTTGGCTGGCGAAGGCTCGAGCAGCCATGGCTCGGGGAAGCAAGATGGCCGCCGCGGATCTCGGTGAGGCCGACGCCGTCGACCACGGGGGTCGAAGCTTTTTCCTGTTTCTGACGACGTTGTTCTCCTTTTTCAGCAGGGACCACGGCTCCTGGCGCCGAGCCCGCCGCCACCGCGTCCGTCGCGGCACCGCATCCTCCTCTTCCTCCTCCTCCTCCTCCTCGGGTGGCGCCTATCGAGAGGGCCACTCCTCCCCCCGTTGCGACGACCATCTCGGGGGGAGCTCCCGAGACAAGCATGGCTCCGTTGGCGTCTGGGGCTGAAGGGTCGGCGGCCCTCGAGTCCCCGGTCGATGCAAGCCAGCCCGCGGAGAAGGGGAAGGAGGGAGAGGCGTCGGTGGAGAAGGTGCCGACGGTGGAGGAGCTCCTGGACGAGCTGGAGCGGGTGCCGCCCCCGGTCGAGGGCTCAACGCTGGAGGAAGCGCTCGAGGCACTGGCCGGGGTCGACAAGACGCCGGAGGACCCGATGAGGGGGGAGAGGTTGGCGACGAGCCACCCTTCGAGCGACCCGCTACCGCTCGAGTCCCTGCCTCTACGCGAGGCCGTACCATCGCCTCGGACGAAGCAGCGGGAGGAGACGGCGGAGGTGCGGGGAGAGCCACAGCCGGTGCCGCCGGTTGGTGGTTTGCAGCTGGCGCTGCTTGAGCCGGAGGTCGAGGGCCCGCCCAACGTCGAGCTTGATCGACCGGCGTGGCCATATCCCGACGCGCCGAGCTCCTCCCGCGCCATGATCCCCGTGGAGCGATCGGCTTAGCAGGGAACTCCGCGGGAGGCGGGGTTGATCTTCAGGGAGCTGGCCGCGCTCGTGGCGGAGGCGGAGCAATCCTTCTCGGAGGAAGCGGAGAGGTCCGCGCAGGCGGCGGCTGCCCTCGCGAAGGCGCAGGCGCAACTCCAAGAGCTCCATGCCGAGCTGGATCGGAACGCCCAGATGGCGAGCCGACTCAACGCCACACAGGCGGAGGCTCGGGCGGCTCGGGACGAGGCCGCTCAGGCAAAGGAGGAGGCCACCACCGCGCTGTCCGAGGCGGAGGCGTCGAAGAAGGATGCCACCGATGCTCGAAGTGAGGCCGCTACCGCCCGATCTGCGACGGAAGCGGCGAAGAAGGAGGCCGAGAAGGCCCAAAGCGAAGCCGCCACCGCCCGATCCGCGGCGGAGGCGGCGAAGAAGGAGGCCGAGGAGGCCAAGAATGGTGTCGCCACCGCCCAGGCTGCAGCGGAGGCGGCGCGGCAAGAGGTGATCCGGAAGGATCTGGCCCTTGCCGATACGGGCAAGCTGGTCGAAGGCCTCAGGGCCGAAAAGCTTGACGTGCTGTCCGAGAAGCGTAGGCTCGAGCAGCGCGTCGAGGGCCTCGCCAGCGACCTCGCTGCTCTGGGCGCGCACTGCGATGGTAATTTTCATGCCTTGTCTTTGCCTTGATTTCGAGGTTTTTTGTCACGTCGCGGTCTCATTCTTTCTTGTTTGTTGCATAGACGTCGAGAAGACCGCCGAGGAGCTCCGTGAGACGAATCAGACTCTCGTGGAGCAACTCCGGGGTGAGACCATGGTGGCGGAACGGGCGCGCTGCACCCTCGACCGGCTCAGCTCTATGTGGGGTGCCGACCCGATGGCCGCGGCGGAGGGCGCGGTGGTTCGAGGCGACGCCCTGGTCGACGCCCTGTGCTTCTTCGACGTGGCCGCGCGGGACCGCGTCAGGAGCGCTCTCCACCACGGCGTAAAGCAGGCATTTGCGGCCGTCCGCTCCGGCTTCCGCTACCCGGTCAACGTTGTTGCCAAGGGCTTCATCGAGATCGAGGGGAAGGACGAGGAGTGGAACGACCGCCGCGTCGACAAGATCTTGGAGAAGGTGGAGAGGCCGGGGGCGGCGTTCGCCAAGCTCTTCGAGGAGGACGTGCTACCTCCTGATGCAGACAGTGGTGTAGGTGGCCCCCCTCCTCCTGGCCCGGATGTCGAGGCTGAGCCCGCGACAG
Organism: Coix lacryma-jobi var. lacryma-jobi; assembly: GCA_009763385.1. Taxonomy (NCBI): domain Eukaryota; kingdom Viridiplantae; phylum Streptophyta; class Magnoliopsida; order Poales; family Poaceae; genus Coix; species Coix lacryma-jobi. Next base: position 33,297,730 of record CM019827.1, read on the forward strand.
AAGAGCTTGGGGAGGAATTCCAGACGAATGAAGAATGAGGCCTGCGTGCCAAATTTGGGCATCGAGGCCCTTGTAAGAATTCAAATCATGACTTATGGCCCGTCGAGGTCAATATGTGTATATGACTTGTTTATTTAAAGAAGCTGTTTTCTTTTCAAATTTATTCGATCACTTCTTTTTGTCGCTAGCTCGAGCTTCAACCGGCTTGGTGTAACACCTATGGTGATTAAAAATGTAATTAACCTGACATGTCATCATCTTTAGTCATTAATCTTTCTTGCCATGCATTATGTTTGCCTAATGCTTGCCTTGCATTTACCTTTTTCTGAGGTGACTTGTGTAGTGATCTCTTTTTCGAAAACCCTAAAGGCCCAAATCTTCCTTTAAGGGCAAAATGGTAATTTCATCTCTGTGTCTAGCTTTGTGTAAATCTTGTTCAGTTGTGTGCCCTGATGCCTTGTTGTGTTAACCAAAGTTCAAAAATCAAAAAACAAAATTTAAATTCCTTTTGAAAAACCCTGATTTCCAAACCTTGGTTTTTACCCCTCTTTTATTAATTTAAAAACTATTCAAAATTTGAAGTTGGTCCTTTTAGCAAAGTTGTAGATCTTGTCAAGAGGAACAACTTTGGTGTTTACGGATTTTCAAGTCTCAATATAAAATCAGAAGTAATTTCAGATTCTTTCAAACTTCTTTTTGTCCCTTTTTTCGGTTTTCAAAATTATCTCAAAAACTTTTGAGTTTCGGAAAAGGTTTATATTGGCAAAGTTGTAGATCTCAAAATTTTAAGCAACTTTGGTGTTTTGAGTTTTCCTTGTGTAGTTCAAGTTTTGGGAGTAATTTCAAAAGTTCAGAAAGGGGAAGTTTTGCTTTAAAGGTCGTCACTGTGCACGAACTTTAAAGCCAGGGGGCCCCGGCCTCCGGCAAGGCCGTCGCGCCGCGCGCGAGCCTCGCCGCCATGCCGAGCCCGGCAGACCCGCGCCCGTGCCGCGCGCGGCCAAGCGCTGGCGCTCGTTTCCTCTCCGGTCCCCTACCTATCGCCGCTTCGCCCATCCCCTACCCTCCTCCTCTTTCCCCGCGGCCGCGGACAGCGCGCAGTTGCCGGTCGCCGGCAAGCCGCCCCGCCGCGCGCGCGTTCCCGCCCGCACCGAGCCGCCCTATCGTGTTCCCTACCTCCTTTAATGTCGCGCGAGCGCTCTCACCCCTCGCCCGGACCCCTCCCCAGCTCCGTCCGCGACTATAAGAAGCCGCCGAGTCCGCCATTACCGCCACCACGGCGCCCCGCACCACCGGACCACCCCAGCGCCCGCCGAAGCCTCCACCGCCTTCGCCTTGAGCTGCTCCACCTTCCGGAGCGAACAATTTCACCCCTCCGCCTTCCTATCGCCGGCGCAGGAGCTTCGTCCCCGACTCCGGCAAGCGGCCGCGCTTCGGCCGAGAGAGAAATTCGCCGCCGTAAGTGTTCCTCCCGTCCCTCCGACCCCTGCCCTCTCTTCCTCACCTCCGTGCGCTCCTAACCGCACCTCGGTAATCCCTTTTTGGTGGACAGAGCCACCGGACGTCGTTCGCCGCCAGAGAGCTCCGCCGGAGCACCTCCACCGTCGAGCTCCCTCCTCCGACCCTGCATCGCCTCACCGAGTCTCTCTCCCGACTCACGGTGAGCCCGCAAATCTCTCCCCACACTCGGTTTTCCCAGCGCAAGTCCCGAACGGCCGGTCCGCCGTCCGCCTCGCCTGCGTTTCGCCCGAGCCCTCCGTCTCGCCCGAGCCTCCGAGCCAGGCCTCGGACGAAACAGTCGCTTTCCGTCTCGCCCGAGCCTCCCAGCCAGGCCTCGGACAAAGCGAACGTTTCCGTCTCGCCCGAGCCTCCCAGCCCGGCCTCGGATGAAGCAGTCGCTTCCGTCTCGCCCGAGCCAGGCCTCGGCGAACACATGTCTTCCGTTTCGCCCGAGCCTTTCGTTCCGCCCGAGCCTCGCGAGGAAAAAGCACAGTGCTCTTTCCCTTTTCGGAAGGATATGAATAGTGTTCTTTTTCTTCTTTTTGTGTGATTTTCTGTGTTGCTCCTAAAATTCTGAAATTTTTATGGTAGACTCTTTATACCATGTAGTATTTTAGAAAAATATGAAACTTGACTTTTCTGCAAGAATTTGAAAATGTAAAATCCTTTTTTTAATTAATAAATGGATGGTTTTAGATTTTTAGAAAATCATGTGTAGCTCCAAAAATCATGAGATAAATTTTTATGTGCTAGTTGGGTCATGTTTAGTCTCTGGAGAAATTTTGAGGCCTTTTGGAGCAAGTTGATTTTTTTTGGGTATTTATTTAAATTGTAAATAGCGCCTTTTGTAATTAAATGTTTGATTTTTGTTAAGCACCTTAATGACCTCCAAAAATTATGAAATTTGTTTTGACATCTATTTATACCATAATGAACCTATGAGATTAATTGGGTAAATTTTGGAGCAACTGCATAAGATGACTTTTTATATATATATATATAATTAGGAAAAATAGAAAATCAAGCAGATTTCATATTGAATGCCCTGTGAGTGACTTTTGGGATTGTTTGCTGTTCATAGACCCCCACCCCTTTGGTCTATGATGTTTGTGATGCCATGCTTGATTTGTGTTTAGGTCGGATAAATGATGCTTAATAGGTTGATTAATTTTGCTTAGAGATCAAAATAAGTAACTTTGTGTCTGTTCTAGAAGTTAAGTGCACGATAGAAAGTTGTGCTCTAGAATCGGTAGAATTGTCCTATTGTTCATGTCAGCATCCTCTTAAGCATACATCATTGCATCCGTATAGTGACCGAAGGAGAAGGCATCAAGGTCGAGGCAGCCGCTGACGAACCTACTCCCGAAGCGACCCCGAGCTCCAACACCTGCACTGCCGACCCCGAGCCCGTCCTTTTTGCTCTTCAAGGCAAGCCCCGGTGCATTTAACCCCTTTCCTTGAATTTATAAAATGATTTCCTGAAATGCTTTTGAGTTAAATTATTGCATTAGGTTTATAGGAGTTGTGTGCTATCCTAATTGATGCACTATCCACCTTGACCACTGATACACCCGATACCTGTTTTTCAAAAGCGTTTGAAAAAGCTTAGCAATGCTCATTGAATTAGAATTTGCAATAAAAATGCCAATTTCAAAAGTATGATCACTAAAAGAATCTTTATGAGAATTTGGCTTTACTTCCCGATCGATGACTGCTTGCCTAGCTAGCATGTGGTCATTGTCGAGAAGAGGTTGTCCGCGCGTACGGTGCCGTCATGTTGTAGTCCGGGACTCAACAGTTGACACCGACCGGGACAGGGTTGAAAAACCGACAGGACCTGTACTCTTGGGTTAGAGTCCCGAGGTGCTTGTCGCTGGCGGAAAAATGTAGGGACCATCCGTATGGGGGCCTGCTGGTCAAGACTTGTAACTATTCACATACTTCGGAAAGCTCTGGCTCCGAGAAATCCTTTATTGGACCGACAACCGCGCACTGGGAGTGGAGAGATGGCGGAAGTAGCATGTACCCACGTGGTCGTCGTACCTGGATAGGAGTGGTGTACTGTACTTACGGGTGGCGTAGGACCGGGCCCAATCTTGGAGGAATCGTGGTAGACGAGTTGGCATATGCAAGCTTGGGTGCTACATATGCAGTGTGGATAGGGATCCTCAGCTGAGTATTATTTATCCGGATTAACGTTGCTCCTCGGTTATGGAGACTTGGTCCACTGACTGTCAACGGAGAGTGGTTCTCAACTAGGAATGTTTTGAAATGTAAAATGAATCATGAACGATGAAGAATTGAGGAATACTGAATCTTTCCAAAGAAAAATAAGGTTTACAAAAATGCTTTTCTGCAAAATACTTGATCTTGCTTAAGCCTTACCTTGACTACCCTAAGCCTCTCATTCCTGAGTCTTCTCCCTTTTTCTTAGTCGGGTAAGTCTTGTTGAGTACCCCAGTACTCAGGGTTTGTTGCCCATGCTGCAGGTATGACAGAATCCCCGATGTGTCTTGCACCCTGCTGCGTGACCATCGTCCAGGAAGAGGCCGATGAGGCCGAAGAATAGTTGTACACCCTCGGGCTGGGTGATTATAAGTATCTTTGCTGTTCTCCACTATGTTGCCTATGTCTATCTCTATTATCAGAACTTGGTTTGTAATAATTGCACCTTAATTTCTATTTGGAACCCTGATTTGTAAAACTATTGTTATTTAAGTCTTCCGCTCTTCATTCCGATGTTATTTGTAAAAGTATGCAATGTTGTAACCGAATTGTGAGATGATCCTGCGGACATTGGGCGCTGATGTAGCCCGGTGGCGAACAGGTCTTAATCACGTGGAACATGGGTTCGGCTGTCAGAGGTTGACAGGGACACGTGGGCCATGGGATTAGGGTCGTTCCGTCACACTTGGTCCGTGTACCTTCGATACGCGTCACGAGTTCCTCGAGGGGAGGCGTAGGTAGGGTACCGTAGCCCGGGGGCATAGGTGGCCGTCTACGTCGACGCCCCCCGACTCTTGGAGGCTCGGGGTATTTACGGATTTAGACGCTGCTAGTATGCTCGAGGTGCGAGTCGAGACGAGGGTCAATTTTTTTCAAAAGAAAACGCGCTTTTTTCGGAGTCTGGGGAGGGGGTTCCCCCCTGTCAGCCCCCGAGGGAGGCTCGACCCTGAGCAAGGCAGGGTCAAGGCTAACTTAAGTTGCTAAGTAATATGAAAGATGGTGCACGAGTTGGCTCATTCATATTCAACGTGTTTGTACAAAGCGACAAAATGAACAAGGCCTCGAGGCCCTTAAGGGTAGAAGCGACGTAGCTGAGATATGTTCCATGCGTTCGCCAGGATCCTGCCTTGACCGTCGTAGAGCTTGTACGTTCCTGGCTTGAGCACTTCAGCTACGGTGTATGGGCCCTCCCATGGAGGGGTGAGCTTGTGGCGCCCTCGATTATCCTGCAGCCGTCGAAGCACGAGGTCCCCCACCGCCAGGTCCCTCTTGCGCACGTGCTTGTCGTGGTAGCGTCGAAGTGTTTGCTGGTAGCGCGCGGAGTTGATGAGCGCCACGTCTCGGGCCTCCTCGAGCTGGTCCTTGGCGTTGGCGAGCCTTTCATCGTTGGTTTGCTCGTTGAAGGCTCGAAGTTGAGGGGAGTCGTACTCAAGGTCCGTAGGCAAGACAGCCTCGGCGCCGTAGGTTAGGAAGAACGGAGTGAACCCGGTGGCTCGACTCGGCGTAGTCCTGAGGCCCCACAGCACCGAGGGGAGCTCTGCAGCCCACCCCTTTCCGAAATTCTTGAGGGTCTTGAACAGCCTCGGCTTCAGCCTGTGGAGTATCATGCCGTTGGCGTGCTCGACCTGCCCGTTGCATTGAGGGTATGCGACCGAGGCCCAGGTCACGCGAATGTTGTTGTCGTCGCAAAAGTTGGTGAACTTTTTGCCCGTGAATTGGGTGTCGTTGTCGGTGATGATGACGTTAGGCACCCCAAACCGGTACATGATGTCGGCGATGAACTCGATGGCCTTCTCGGAGGTGGGGTCGCTTATGGGCTTGGCCTCGATCCACTTGGTGAATTTGTCGATGGCCACGAGCACATGCGTGTACTTTCCGGTTGTCATCTTGAGGGGACCCACGAGGTCGAGCCCCCAGACGGCAAACGGCCAAGCGATGGGGATCATCTGCAGGGCGTGCGTGGGCTGGTGCGTTTGCTTGGCGTAGAACTGACACCCTTGGCAAGCTTGGACCAGGCGCTTGGCGTCTCTGATGGCGGTTGGCCAGTAGAAGCCTTGTCGGAAGGCGTTCCCTACCAGGGTCCTTGGCGCTGCATGATGGCCGCAAGCCCCCGAGTGCATGTCGTCGAGGAGCCTGCGTCCCTCCTCGAGGGGGATGCAGCGTTGAAGGATTCCTGATGGGCTTCGACGGTACAGCTCTCTTTCGTCGCCGTAGATGACGTAGGTCTTGGCCCTTCGAGCGATGCGTCGGGCCTCCGTTTTATCTTCCGGTAGCACGCCTTGCGTCAGGTAGTCGAGGAAGGGCGTCCGCCAGTCGAGGGGTCGTGATGAAGAAGAGGCGGGTGTGTCAATCTGCATTGCCTCATCAGATGTCGAGGGGTCGTTCTCGAGGGGTGGCGTTAACGGTTGAGCCCCCGCATCTGGCTCGAGGGGTGGCGTCGAGGGGCCAGCCCTCGGGCCGATTTTGACGGATGGCTCGAAAACGTCCCTTGAGAAGACATCTGGTGGAACCGTGCCGCGCGTGGATGCCAACTTTGCCAGCTCGTCTGCGGCCTCGTTGTATTTTCGAGCGATGTGGTTGAGCTCGAGGCCATAGAACTTGTCTTCTAGCTTGCGCACTTCTCTGCAGTATGCCTCCATCTTGGGATCGTTGCAGCTCGAAGCCTTCATAACCTGGTTGATGACGAGCTGCGAGTCCCCTCGAACGTCGAGGCGTCGGACCCCGAGCTCGAGGGCGATGCGCAGCCCATTGACGAGGGCCTCGTACTCGGCGACGTTGTTGGAGGCGGGGAAGTGCAAGCGTAGCAGGTAGCGCATGTGGACTCCGAGGGGTGAGATGAAGAGCAGGCCTGCGCCTGCCCCCGTCTTCATGAGGGATCCGTCGAAGTGCATGGTCCAGAGCTCGGCTTGGATTTGTGCCGGCGGGAGCTGGGTGTCGGTCCATTCAGCAACAAAGTCCGCCAATGCATGCGACTTGATGGCTTTTCGTGGGGCGTAGGTGATGGCCTCCCCCATTAGCTCAGCGGACCACTTGGTGATGCGCCCCGTGGCCTCCCGATTGTTGATGATCTCACCGAGGGGGAAGGATGACACCACCGTTACGGGATGAGCGAGGAAGTAGTGTTGGAGCTTGCGCCTCGTGATGATGATGCCGTAGAGAAGCTTCTGGATGTGCGGGTACCGAACCTTGGCCTCGGAGAGCACCTCACTGGTGAAGTACACCGGCCGTTAGACCGGCAACGCACGACCCTCCTCGTGCCTCTCGACGACTATGACCGCGCTGACCACCTTAGTGGTTGCGGCCACATAGAGGAGAAGGGACTCGGGGGGATCATCACCCTGGGTTTGTCGTGGTGGCACGAGGATTGGCGCGGAAGTCAGCAACCCCTTCAACTTGGTTAGGGCGTCCTCGGCTTCAAGGGTCCACGCAAAGCGTTCCGTCTTCTTCAGCAAGCGGTAGAGAGGTAGCGTCTTTTCTCCTAGCCTCGAGATGAACCTACTGAGAGCAGCTAGGCAGCCTGTCACTTTCTGTATGCCCTTGAGGTCTCGAATTGGGCCCATCCTCGTGACTGCTGAGATCTTTTCGGGGTTGGCCTCGATCCCCTGTTGTGAGACAATGTAGCCAAGTAGCATGCCCCGGGGCACACCAAAGACACATTTCTCGGGGTTGAGCTTCACATTCTTGGCCCGGAGGCACTCGAACGTGGTCTCGAGATCGCTGATGAGGTTCCCGACTTTCTTGGTTTTAACCATGATGTCATCGACGTAGGCCTCGACGGTTTTGCCTATGTGTTCGCCAAAGATATGCTGCATGCAACATTGGTACGTTGCCCCGGCGTTTCGAAGGCCGAAGGGCATTGTAACGTAGCAATACATACCAAAAGGCGTAACAAAAGAGGTAGCGAGCTCGTCGGATTCTTTCATCCTAATCTGGTGGTAGCCGGAATACGCATCGAGAAATGAAAGTACTTCACACCCCGCAGTGGAATCGATAATCTGATCAATTCTAGGTAAAGGAAATGGAACTTTTGGACACGCTTTATTCAGACTAGTGTAGTCTACACACATCCGCATTTTTCCATTCTTTTTCCTAACTAGTACAGGGTTAGCTAGCCACTCCGGGTGAAATACCTCCTTGATGAATCCAGCCGCCAAAAGCTTGTGCACCTCCTCGCCGATGATCCTGCGCTTCTCCTCGTCGAAGCGGCGCAGGCGTTGCTTCACCGGTCTGGACCCGGCCTGGATCTCCAAGGCGTGCTCGGCGACTTCCCTCGGTATGCCTGGCATGTCCGAGGGGCCCCACGCAAACATGTCGATGTTCGCGCGGAGAAAGTCGACGAGCACTGTTTCCTATTTAGGCTCGAGGCTGGCACTGATGGCCAGCGTCTTGCCATCGGTCGAGGTTGGGTCGACGGGTATCAGCTTGATGTGCTCTGCCGGCTCGAAGGCGCCGGCGTGGCGTTTTGCTTCAGGGGCCTCTTCGGTGGCCAGGGCCGCTAGGGCTTCGAGCGAGTCGAGGTGGACGTTGGCCTCCCCACGCTAGACGCACTCCACGTCGCAGTGGTACGCGTGCTCGTAGGAGGTGTCGATGGTGATGACCCCTTTCGGCCCCGGCATCTTGAGCTTCAAGTACGTGTAGTTGGGAACCGCCATGAACTTGGCGTAGCCTGGCCGGCCGATGATGGCATGGTAGGTCCCTTGGAATCCAACCACCTCGAAGGTGAGCGTCTCCCGGTGGAAGTTAGCCGGCGTGCCAAAGCAAATCGGCAGGTCGATGCGCCCGAGGGGGTGGGCCTTCTTCCCTGGTACGACTCCGTGGAACCCCCCGACGCTGGGTCGGAGCTGATCCCTCGAAATCCCCAGGAGGTCAAGAGTCTCGAGGTATATGACGTTGAGGCTTGAGCCCCCATCCATCAACACCTTGGAGAACCGTACGTCGACGATGACGGGGTCGACAACGAGGGGGTATGCCCCCGGATTTACGACATGGTCCGGATGGTCGTTACTGTCGAATGTGATCGGCGCGTCGGACCAGTCGAGGTACTGGGGAGTGTCGTGGCGGAGTGCGAAGACCTCCCGGCGTTCCTTCTTCCTCTCCCGAGCTGAGAGCCCGACGGTTGGGCCCTCGTAGATCATGAAGCAGTCACGCACCGGTGGGAAACCCGCGTCCCCGTCGTCGCGTCGTTTGTTGTCCTTGCCCTTAGGCATGTCCTCCTTCTTGTCGTCGAGCTTGGCGTAGAAGCCCTTCAGCAGTCGGCAGTCTTTTAGCTTGTGATTCACGGGGCCCTTGTGATAAGGGCAGGGGTCCTCGAGCATCTGGTCGAAAACAGCCCCGTCAGAGGGGCCTCGAGGTTTCTTATGGTCGAGGGCGCCCATGAGCACTTCTTCATCGTCGTCGTCATCGGCGTCGCGCTTCGCCTTTTGACCTTTGCTTTTGTTCTTCTTCTTTTTGTTGTTGTTGTTGTTGCGGTTCTTGGCGTCGTTGCCCTTGTTCGAGCCCTCTGGCGCGGAAACCGCCTTACCTTTGTCCGTGGAGCGGCCAAAGAAAGCCCCCACTGCCTCGTCGCCTGAGGCAAAGCTGGTGACACGATCCATCAGGTCCTCGACCGTCCTGGGACGGTAGCGTCCTAGCTCATGAACTAGCCCTTGGCTTGTCATGCCCACGAGGAACGCTGAGATGACGTCCTTATCAGGCACGTGGGGGAGCTCGAGGCGCTGCTTCGAGAATCGCCGAGCAAAGTCGCGGAGGGGCTCGCCCGCTGCCTGCCTGCAACGCCGTAGATCCCAGGGGTTGCCTGGGCGCACGCAAGTCCCCTTGAAATTCCCGTCGAAGACCCTGACTAGGTCGGCCCAGTCGTGGATCCGATCCGGCGGGAGCTCCTCGAGCCACCGGCGGGCGGTGTCCGAGAGGTAAAGTGGGAGTTGGCGTATGATGACACGGTCGTCGCTCTTCGCTCCGCCCAGTTGGCAGCCTAGGCGGAAGTCCAAGAGCCAGAGCTTGGGCTCGACCTCCCCGTCATACTTCACGATGTTGGTCGGTGGTCGGAAGCGGTCGGGGAGGGTTGAGCTGCGGATGGCCCGGCTGAAGACTCTGGGGCCCGGGGGCTCGAGGACTTGCCGGTCCTCGTCACTGTCGTAGCGCCCCCCTCGATGGGCGCTATAGCCACGCTCTTGGGCCCCCTTGTCCTTGCGCCGGCGGTTGATGTCGTTGCGGGCGTCATTGGGGTCTCGAGGTGGCCGGTTGTCGACGATCCGTTCCCGGACTGGCCTAGCTCGAGAGGCGTCCGGCTGGTGGACGGACGTCTCGCGCTCGTTGCGGGGCGTGTCTGCTGGTTTCCCCGAGGCCGCGCCGCGCCGTCGCGAGGCTGAGCTCTTGGCCTGCTGCACAGCGGTTGTCTCGAGGAGGTTCTTCATTTCCCCAAGCATGCGCCTGGCGTCATGGTTGGAGACGGCGGGTAGATCACGGAGCAGCATTGCCGCCGCCACCACGTTCTGCCCGACTCACGGGAAACGCACCTCGGGGCGTGCTGGTGCCCCGTCCTCGAGGATCTGCCGGTGGACCTCTCGAGCGCGGCCACGAACACCAGCGCCTCGAGGCTGGGCTGGTTCCTGTGCTATAGTTTTCTCGAGTTGCAACAGGCGCTGTCGCTCCTCCTCAGCCTTGGCGATGGCCTCCCGCAGCTGCGCGAGCTGCGCCGCCCGGTCGTCGCCGTGCTGAGATGGTGCAGCCGGTGTCGGGGGTTTGTTCCTCCCCTGAACGCGTGATCCTCCTACCGCAGCCACGTTTTCGGGCTCTTCGAGGTTGAGCGCCGGCCTGGTGTCGTCGTCGCCGTCGTCCTCGGCGTCGTCCACGACCCCCTCGAGCTGGAAGCACTCCCGGGTGGGGTCCCAGAGGTCAGGGTCATGGTAGTCGTACTCATCGGAGTCGGAGCTGTTGATGCCGCGCCGCCCTGGCTCGTGCCGGGACTGCATCTCGTGGTACCACTCCCCGAAGGTGGCTCGACGAGGCGGCTTGACGGCTCGTGAGAGGTCGCGGTCGACGCGCGCGGGGTAGATGATCTCCAGGTCAGTGGTGGCTCGTAGGAGTACGCCCGGACGCTCCTCCCGCTCTGCGGCCGCCCGGTCCTGACGGCGCTCGTCGAGGTGGTGGGCGTAAACAGCCGCGGAGTTGTTGAGGCCAAACGGGAACCACTAGCGTCGAGCGCGGTACACCCCGTGCGGGAGGAGGCCAGGTGGTGTCGACGGAGCACGGCTCGGGGGCCTCTGGCCAGGGTCCCGGTCCGTGCGCGTGACGAACGCGAACTCGCTGGGGAGTGCGCACGCGCCCTGGAAGTCTCCGGCCGCGCGCCGGGCAGGTTTCCTCTTGGGGACTCTGCGTCGGCCGCGGGGAAGCGGGCGCACTCCGCGGGCACTGCCTGCGCCTGGCGACGATGGTGGCGACGGCGTCGCTCGCGAGGTGGCGTCGCGTGGTGGTGCGAGCGACGCGCCACGCCCCCCGCGCGGGGTGGCGTGACACGCCCTCCGCTCGGGCCCTCCGTGGAGAGCAGGGTCAGCTCCTTGCCGCTGCCGGTGGCCATGAACTCGAGGCTCCCGAACCAGACGACGGCACTAGCCGAGAACGAAGGAGCGGAAGAAGCCATCCAGGACACAACGAGAAATCGACTCGGACACGCGAAGCCCCCTACCTGGCGCGCCAACTGTCGGTGTTTTGAACCCGGGGGTATGACACCAACGAGTAATATGATCGCGTGCTCTCTTCCTGGATGGTGATGCAAGATGACACAAGGATTTATCCTGGTTCGGGCAAAGAAGGCCCTACGTCCAACGGGGGGAGGAGGTTCTTGTATTACTTGCACCTAAGTGCTTGTACGGGGGCAATACAAGCTCAATGAGCATGGACCGGAGTCCGGACTCGGGTGTGTGTGTGTGTGGACTCGTGCGTTCTCCCCTTCCGCGCGAAGGGCCCTAGCGTCCCCTTTTATAGAACAAGAGGAGGCCAGGGTTTACACAGGATTGACATGTACAGCGCTCGATATGGCGAAGGGGAGGGACTCTGTCTTGTCGAAGTCACTGTAGCCAACGTGGGTGTTGCTGTTGAGGCGTCCTTGATGCGTGGCCTCCATCCCGGGCGCGGACGTGGAGGCGTGGCGATGTGGAAGCCGTACAGCACCCATCCCGGCACGTACAGGACACGGCGGGGTCCCTCCGGGTCTTGGGGTACCTGTCCTCCAATAGCATGAAAGCGGTCAGGGCTCGAGGGGCGCAGGGCCGGCCTCGAGGTGGCGCCTACGGGAGGCTCGAGCCCCCGCAGGTATGGGCAAGTCCCGGGAAACCCGATTGAGCAGCAGGTATCCGGGCCTCGAGACGTGGCTTGGACGTGCAACAGTGTAAGATATGGGTTAACAGTGCTGTACTGGTGCCTTTTTACCCATGCTTGTTGCGAAAATGAGACTTGACTCTGCCCTGGTTCACTGTGGTACACGTCGGGTTGCAGAGGACGTGACTGGAGTAGGTGGATGCATTAAATGTGCGGTATGGGGTTGGGGAGCAGGAAGCTTCCTCTTCGTGGAGGGCTTCGAAGTGTAGTGGAGCGCTCGCTCGAGGCCGGGCGCGGAGGGCTCGGGTGAGCGGAGGTTGGGCTCCAGCTCGAGGCCTAGGGTGTGACGAGCCTCGAGGGATAGGCTATCGTGCTGGAGGGGCTCGAGGTCCCCGCGCGGGGTCCCGAGGAGCGGTGCATAGCTGTAGCGGGCTCGAGGGGTAGGCTACCAGGAGGCGGTCGGTAAGGTTTTGGCAAGTCTAAGCTCCCTGGCGGTGGACCAGCGTTGCAGGCTCCGAGGGGTTGGTTTCTTGGAAGGTTAGCCTAGCTGGGTTTATTAATTGGTGTTCTAGGTCTAACCTATTTGTTTTGCATTGATTGGGGGTACCCCTTTGGCGTTCCCCCGACAATAAGTGAGTGGAATGAGTGGGTGACCGTGAAAAGAGAAGAGAGGAAGCATTTATACTTCCTCAGTCCCGAGGCTAGTCGGTGGTACCGACCACGCATGGTCGGTACAACCGACCAGTCATAACGGTCGCATGGATCCATATCTGACTAAGAAGTCAACTACCGACCTCGGGTCGGTACCACCGCGGGCGGTAGTACCGGCCTTATGGCGGTACTACCGCCAGGCCAAATTGGCCGCGAACAGAGAGCTCCGCAGTTAGGGACTTGGTCCCTCGGAAACTACCGACCAGCGTCGGTACCACCGAGGTTCGGTAGTACCGACATAAAGGCGGTACCACCGCCAAGTCAAAAGCGAGTCAGTCCAGAGAGCCCTGCAAACTTGGTTACCACCGGCCAGGGCTCGGTACCACCGGGGGCGGTAGTACCGAGGTAATGGCGGTACTACCGCCAGGTCAATTTCAGCGCGAACAGAGAGGCCTGCGAAATCAAGCTTATTACCGACCTAGGTCAGTACCACCGAGGGCGGTACTACCGAGGTTATGGCGGTACTACCGCTAGGTCATTTTTGACCAACACAGAGAGGGTGTTTGAGCACTGCGCGGAGAAGTCATGGTCGGTACCACCGACCACCCATGGTCGGTACCACCGACCACATAAAAAATACCCTCTATGTGTTCGTGATTGTGCGGTGTCTCTCAAGCGAACTATAGTTAGTCGAATTGAGCACTTTTCTCCACATCTAGCCAACCTACTTTGTGACCCTCTTGATAGTCCGGCTTACCTATAACTCAAGTTTAAAATTGAAATTTTAAACTACTACTTGAGCTAGGCATCTTTATGTCCAAATGTATCCAACGTGCTTTGTTCACGAGATTTCAACGTATCAAATCTTTCTTAGGACTAACACCTGCATACATGCTTTTATAAACCGGTTAGTCCCTAGTTTGATTGTCATTAATTAGCCAAAACCCACATTGGGGGCGAATGCACTTTCAAACTGGCTCTGTCGTGGACCAGACATACAGAGCAGTGGGGCGGGTGTCCTCGTGCGTCCACACCTGCATTCCAATTTGAATCAGTTAAATGACTGTAAATTTGTAAAAGCACACGCACGCAAAGAGGTATGTACTTACTGCATCCTCTCGACAACGGGGACGACCCACAGGCAGCCGCTGCCAGGCCCAAACCTGGAGCAGGGGCAGGCACCCTCCCAAGCTAGAGGAGGCCTACCTCTGCCGGCACCCCTCGCACAGTTGTCTGTATAGCCAGGCTAGCATAGCGCTCCCCCAGCTGTAGCCAGCGATGTTCTCCCACGGCTGTGCGAGGATGGGGACGAACATCGAGCTGATCGTGTTCCCCGATGAGTCGGGAAATAGGAAGGCCCCAATAAAGTGCCACAACCACACTCTGGCATACCTCTGCACTACCTGTGGGTCGGTGTTGGGGGGGCAAAACGCAAAGTGCTCGGTGATCCACGACGAAGGCACCCCAGAAGTCTTCCTGTTTGTTTTAAAAAAGTTGAAGTTAGGACATGATAGTAGCAATCGTATGCAACTAAATTAGAAAAACAAATTGTAGCTTACTTGTTCCTCTTGGCATCAGCGTCATCCGGGGGCCTACGACCACAGAACTGGTGGACGGTGTCCATCCACGTGTCCGAGTCAACAATCCCCATCACGGGGAGCCCGCCTAGGCGTAGACCAAAAATCTTGGCCACGTCCTGTAACGTCACCGTCATCTCCCCGCAGGCGAGGTGGAAGTTGTGCGTCTCGGGACGCCACCTATCCACCAGCGCGGTCAGGAGCACCGGGTCGAGTTGGCACACCGCGTCGTTGGCAACGCGGGCCAGCACCAAGAAGCCCGCGCGCCGTACGAAGGGTGCGTAGCGCTCGTCCCACCGGTGCCAGAGGTGGGTGCGCGGTCTCAGCAACGTCAAACGCTCCGGAGGGGCGTAGTCCGTCAGCCTGTGCGCTCGGTGCTCGGCGTCGTAGTACGGCTCAAGGAGAGGGTACGCCGGAGGGTTCGCCATCCTGTTTAAACAAAACATGCGATGAGGTTAGTACAACGTCTAAAATAATAAAGCATTAAAACAAATGAAAGACATATGTACAAAAATAACAAAAACATTCAAATAATTAATATAAGTAAAGATACAAATCAAGTGGTGTCGTTGTACACCTGTTGTCTTTGTCTACGATGGAAGACTGCATTATGCCCTGGCATGTGGCAAACAGAGCATAGGTTCGTGCTCCGTGTCTGGTCGAAGTCCCCCCCCCCCCCCCGCCATACCTATCCATATTGTCCATGTCCCCCTTTAGTCTCTTCTTCCTCCTCCTACCCTTACCTACCTTCAGCAGCTCAGGATCAGGCATAAAGTCTCTACCCAAGTATGGAGGCCATTGAGTGGGATCAAGGTAAGGCTCGAAGCTGCTCTGCCATATTGCGACGGTGTTGCTCCGGCGATAATACTCGGACATATATGGTAGGGCCTTGTAGTTATATCCGCGCGCTCTACAGGACGCAATCATGTGAGAGCAAGGGGCATGCATTATCTGCGGCACGTTACAACTGCATTCCACTCTTTCAAGATCGATCCGGTAGTTGCGACCACCATAACGTTCCCCGCCCAAGGTAGTTCCACCCTTTGCTCGAACATTATAGATTTGTCTGGTTGGTCCATAAGCCTCACAAGTTTGCTGCGTTGCCCAGATCTCATTTTCCTGAATGTGCTCCTTTCCCGCCTTTCCAAATTCACCATCCGTTTGTAGGTTGTCTTGAGCAATGGACCACCTTTTCACGAAGTACTCGTTGGTCTTGTGAAACGAGTACTCAATGATTCCAGAAACAGGAAAGGCTCTAACACCCGTGAATACCTTGTTGAAAGACTCCGATGAGTTGGTGGTCATTATGCCGAACCAGAAACCGCCCTCATCGTAAGCAAGCGCCCACTTCTCCTTGTGTTCCATCTGTCTCTCGATCCAGGCCTTGGCAGCACTGTTTAACATTTTGTCCAACTCTTCCATTGTTTCCTTAAATTTCTGCTCAGTTTTAACACAACATAGCTCTTTCACCTTGGCACAAACCTCCTTTTTTCTGTACCGACGCCAGAAATTGGCGGCAAAGTGACACATGCACCATCTGTGCACTAGAGGAGGACAACCCTCTATCTCCTCCTCTGCGGCACGAAGCAACCCAACATGACGATCCGAAATCAAACATATTGTCCGAGAAGGCCCTAACACTTGTATCCGTAGCAGGGCCATGAACCAAGACCAAGACTCAACGTTCTACCCCTCAGCCAAGGCGAAAGCAATTGGAACTATCTGGTCCTCGGGATCAACAGCCGCCGCCATCATCAACACACCCTTGTACGCTCCGGTCAAGAAAGTACCGTCCACAAGTATGACTGGACGACAGTACTGATACGCATGCTCTATTTGGGCAAAAGACCAAAATACACGCTGAAGCACATGTGTAACCTTGCCGGTGTTGCGGTCTATATAGTGCCCGTTGGTGTGTGTAAACCATTTTAGGCCAGGGTTATAGTATGTCATTGCACACAAAATCCGTGGAATCCTGTTGTACGCTTCATCCCAACCACCCCAACGAATTGCAAGGGCGATCTACTTCGCACGCCACGCCTTTCCATAAGTCACCTTATAGCTTGTGAATCCAAATATGGAGATAATCAATTTTGAAACAGATACGTCGGCCTCATCATCAACAAATGCCAAAATGCGCCGTGCAAGGTATCTTGCCGTCAATTGAGGATGTTCTTCTTGTCCCTGATTTCTAAAACAGGTATGCGGTTGCACTACTTTACTGATCCTCCACTTGCCATCAGTTCTCTTGCGAGCATTCAGCCTCCATGGACAACTAAGAGTAATACACTTGACGTGGTACCTCAAATTAATATCAGAATGGCTGACCATGTACGGTTGATGATGATGCACAGCATAGTTCTGAAGGAAAAGCTTCAGCTCAGTCATAGTGTTGAAAATCATACTCTTCTGAAGAATCCAATCTATATGGTTATGCAGTGTTTGCTTGCACAGATTCAATCCAGTATCACAAACTGCTTGGTCCACCATATTGACATCCCTATAACTTGGAACGCCTCTAAAGTGCATGTTAACCGACCTCAATTGCTGCAGCTCCGTCTCAGTCAAAGGATCAGGCGGAACATAATACCGTGCTTCGCTCAAACGCCGCCACGCATCAAAATGTGTATGATCCTCTGGTATATCAGTGACTAGTCTCCCTGGAGGATGCATATTCTGAGGAACCTGTTGTGGCATAGCATGAACCGGTTGTGGAATAGCACGAACCGGCTCAGGCGTAGGAGAAATATAACTGTTCTCTTCTTCATCATAATCTGAATCATCATCAGAATCATAGTTTTCATCAAACATTTGTGCCTCCTGCTCCTCCTGCTCGTGCCGCTCTAGGTCGGCCACATCAAAATCATTGTTTATTTGACCGACGTCAACGTGAGCATTTTCAGACGGATACACTGTCTCCTGCGTCGGGTGACCATCAACGTCCATACTCATCGGAGCTGCATCGTCATCATCCCCTACCTCATGTGCTTCACCTTCGTTGCCATCATTGGACGCCTCTGCCTGCTTCCTCCAACCGTCCTCTACCACGATCTCGGCCATGGTCGAATTGGATGCCATAACGATCGTCTGGTATTTTGCCCAGTCGGCCTGGTTGCGTAAGGGCATCAACACATAGTTCGCCCTAATCTTGCCACTGTCAAATCTCCCTTTCAACGAGAAATCACCATCAAACTTCTCCTTCAGACGCAACATAAGCTCCGTAAAAGGAGGACGCTCATCAAATACTTCGAGTTCTTGTTCCATGTTATCATCAAACAACCCATCTCGTGTACTAACTGTGCCTCCATAAAACAATCTGAAGACAGTGTCCATCTACAAAGTGAATAGTGCAACTAAGGCCAAGTGATGGTCTTCTCAAAAGTAAAGAATGGCGTAACTACTTACTAAGTTGCCTTCACTAACATGTCTTCAGTAATATTTCGTCATACCCTAACTAAATACCCTAAAACCCTAACTAACAAATTATGACTAATACCCTAATACCCTAACTAAACTAAAACCCTAACTAAGTAACTAACTAAACTAATACCTAAACTAACTTACCTAATTCACTAACTAAATAACTAACCTAGGTCACTAACTAACCCTAAATCACTAACTAACTAACATAACCTAAAGCACTAAACTAACTAACCTAGGTCACTAACTAACCCTAAATCACTAACTAGCTAACATAACCTAAATCAATAAACTAACTAACCTAAGTCACTAACAATTTTCTAATTCAATAACTAACTAACTTGTAAAAGAATAACAAAAAACTCTAATGAACTAAGTCAAAAAACTAACCTGAGCTTGGCCTGCTTGCTGGGGAGAGGGAGAGGCGGATCCGGCCCCCGGCCACCGCCTGGCCGCCGGCGAGCTCGCCTGGCCGGCCGGCTGCACGGGGACTGGGGGGGAGGTGGCTGTGGCAGCCAGCTGAGGACGAGGACCTCGGTTTTGGCCCGGCTGGAGCTCCGACAGCGTCCGGCGACCTCCGGTGGGCTCCGGCGACGGTGGCGGCCTCCGACGGGGAGCGGCGGCGGGGTGGGCGGCGGGGTGGTCGGCGAGAGCAGCGGCGGCCGGGCGAGCAGCCAGAGGAGAGGAGGAAGAAGGAGGCGGACGCCAGATCTAGATCGGCTTTGCCGCGCCACCCCGTCTGGCGCGGCAAAGCCGTTGACCGCGCCAGGCCGCCTGGCGCGGCAGACACACTAGCCGCGCCAGCCCGCCTGGCGCGGCAAACTGACGAGCGGGGCCCACCCGCGCCTGCGTGGCCGGGCGGTGCCACGGTGGCGCTTTTACCGCGCCGCCATGCATGGTGCGGCTAACGCTTTTGCCGCGCCATTCTGGACGGCGCGGCAAAAGAGTTAGTTTTGCCAAAAAAAAATGGACAGTGTTGTTTATGAAATTTTTTATTTAATTAGGTTATTAATAAAAAAAATTCTCAAGAGACATCCAACTTTTACCAACCACCTCAGGTTCACATCAGAGAAACAACTACTACCCCAAATCCCCAATCATCAATCATGTGATGCTACAACTGCATACCACTCTGTACGTTCCAAAAAAAAAAACACCACGGCATACCACTTTATTTCATCAGTTCCGGATTCTCAGTGTGACAGAAATGTGACGAAGATACGATTGCCTCGAAAAAGCTAGTGCATTCACAATTGGAACGGGTAAAATTAAAAACAAAGGCCTCAAATAAAGTTCAATCACATAAAATAACTCTTGGCTTTGTTCGTTTAAGCTATAAGTCAGTTTTAATAATTCATACAAATCAGTCGTAAAACAGTGTTTTCCTCTCACAATAAATTAGTTATATAAATGGGCAGAGAGAGAGAGCCAGTCACTTACTGTAGACATGATGTATTTGGCGCACTGAAACGACGACCATGTCGACACATATATACATACGCAAGCTGGATCAATCATATAGGCACAAGTACGTACGGCGTTTGTCTTGTACGCGGAGCGCATCTGACTTGCTGTGCACTGGCCTTTTCGTGCAGTTGTTTGTTTTACGTCGATTTATTGGTATGTCGCCGCCGAACATTCCCTCCCATGGACAGGATCATCGCCGGACAGTACAGCTCGGGCCTCCGGTTGTTGGCTACGTATATTGTTTCCAGCTAATTGCGTGCAGTTGACCTGATGACTGGCCGAGGCCCTCTCAGCACCAGCAGCCGCAGTGTATCCTAGCTGGAACGTGCCGGTACGCACATGGGCGTTTATACGGTAGTGCACGTCGTCTCGCCGCAGTAGCAGAAGTCCATGGTCATACTCGTACGTGCTTGCATGCCCACCACGCGGTTTCGGCCTCTGTTCAGACGATATCGATGATGGGTGGCCGCTCCAAGTGGCGCAATATCCGAGCTCTTTGCAACTTGATTATCCATCCACTTGCAATCATCGGTGACAGCAGGCCGGTAGTAGAGCGAGCAGCGTTTCGTCAGCGAGTACATATTTTCTTCTCGCCCTAACGAATAGTACTCCTACTAGATCATCTGGCGTAATGGACATCCCGTGCTGAGGGGAAAAAAAAAAGTCGAAAACAAATGATCTGTGTTTTTAATATGCGTAAGGGAGAGATCACAACAGTCCAAACCCAGTGGATCCGTGGTAGTATAAGCATACTATATATATATATATATATATATATATATATATATATATATACTCCCTTCCGTCTCATATGACCCTATTTGGTTCGTACTTACACAGCTAAAGTCTGGCTTATGCAACGGAAGATGCAATATTGGGTTTGGTTGGCTAATTTGTCTTACATAGAATGATAGAATCACCATATATAAACGCGAGTAAGTTTACTCTATTGAAGCATTTTGTCGAATAGATGGTGAGCATACTCCCTCCGTCCCTAAAAAAAAATCATTCTCGCTTCCCAAAAAACAATAGATTCTAATTTTAACCAAATATATGTAATAAAATATTAATATTTATGTTACATAATTAGTATCATTAGATAGATCTTTGAATATACTTTTATAATAAAATTATTTGGAGATAAAAATATTGCACACATTACATTTTGTATAAACTCGATCAAAGTAGAAAAAAAATTGACCAGCACAACCTCGCCAACCTCGCCGTAGACGTCACCATGTCTGCTGCCACGTCGTCCTCCACCTCCTCACACCATAGTTGTTCGGTCTTCCCCACCAGAGGGCAGTGGTAGCCAGACCTTTTTGTTAGTAAAAAACGAGCCAGGCCGGTTGCCACTCAAAAAATGATAAGAAACTCAAGCAACCAAACAAATCAAAACTAGCTCCTTAGACACCGAACCAAACTGGTGCGATGTATGTTGTAAATTTTTTTTTAAAAAAAAAACCTAGTCCGATCTGTCTTGTTTGTCAACCGGTCTCAAATTTTAGACTATAATTATAATACAACAAAATACTAATATAAGCAGAATATAGCGATGATATAAATTTTGAAACTACTTTAAAATACAAATATAACCGTTATCATCTTTTCAAGTCTGTATTGAAATATTCAGAGCATGGAACAGGAGACATGACGCACTGATGCCTTCACCCAAACATACGGAGTACTCCGTAGGCCTTATGGTAAACATCCATTGTACCGCACCATCAAATCAAATAATCAAAACATGAAAAACATCAAAACACATAATGCATAAATAAAGACCTATCTGCAAAAAGTTAAGCTACTTCATTTTCAGTCATATAACTTTACATCCATATAAGTATGACAGACCAGATCCTGTTCCAGTATTCTCAAAAATCATGGAACAGCATAATGGATTCATCATGTCTAGTGAGAGCCAGGACCAAAATGTTTTTTCTGTTCCGAAGCTTGATTTCATCCTTTGAACCCTGAAATACATGGTTTTAAAAACATGTATGAGATACACATGAATTATGGTTTTAAAGTACATGTCTCAATGTCTCACATTAACTCATTGTGCTATCGACAAAACACTGGGAAGATGAAATTAAGACAATTCAAACCAAACATTGCAGGGTAAAAATTTAACAGTTTGCTGGTAAAAGATGAAATAATTAACTTTGCTAGCCAAAAACAGTGGTAGTATATTGGCAAATCTATAGATTAGTATTCCATGTCATGTCTGAATTTTGAATAACACTACTACCAAGTGGAATAAGGTTGCACCCAATTGTTACTTTCAGTCAATACATTATTAGCTGGACATGAACCATTTGGTGCCTATATGATAGGAAATATAAATTTCAAACTATCTTAATCTGCTACATAAAGTGATCATCTTCCTGCTCTGCAGTCTGCACACAATCACTACTTATACAAATGTAGAATCCAAAACTGATTTTTTTTCAGAATTTGATCAAAGAGAAGTTTGGATTTATGCAAATTTGGAGATAGAACAACGTTAGAAAGAAAAATAAAATTCCACCTACCCACAGAGAATTAGATAACACAAATAAGAATCATTAATTTTTCATTTTGAGACTAATGGTTTGACTTTGATCATGTAGTCAAACAACAAGACTAGCCAACGCATATCCACAATTACATTTTCTAATTAAAATTTTTATCTCCGATGATCACCTTATAAAGTTAGGATCTAAACATGCACATCTCAGGTTAAATAACTAACCTCAAGTTCGGCCATGTAATTGACCATCTGGCGCAAGTTTAAAGCAGCATGGTAAAGATGGTCCATGAAATGTTCCCTATAAATATTTTTTACTCTCCAAACAAAGAACTGAGTGCCTCCTGTTCCTGTTCCTGATGTAGAAGGGACTCTCTGCAACATGATTGGCTTACTGTCAGCAGAAGCAGTGTTTTGTTGTCTATTTGAAGTATGGAACAATATGCTTACAAATACTTAAGTCACTATAACACTACAAAATATAAGTGATAAGTGTAACAATCCACTAATTCAGTTCACTGCTGAATCCAAGAACAGAGTGGTCTCGCCCGAGAAAAAGAACAGTGTGGTCAATTGCTAGGCTTGGTCTGTCTGTCAATCAGGTTGAAACATTCTGAATTTTGCTCCAGAAAAATAAAAAACTTTGTTGCCATAAAATTGCATCTCTATTTAGTAATATTGCTGAAGAAGTATTTATGGTAAACTTGACATGTTTGCAGAAAAAATAACTAATTTGCAATCTACTACTAAATCATTAAGAGCAAACAAAAGCTTAAAAACAGTGATAAAAGAAGCACCAGACATTTGCTATTCTAGCCTGAAATTTTGGAATTGGCAGTTGGGAAAACCCACTTCCCCATTAATTGTTTATGTTTAGCTCATTAATTAGCTAAATAAATACAATTGCTAGCATAACGATATCAATTCCAACTATGCTATCGTGGAACTTTAGGGTAGAAGACATTGCTATGGTTTATTGGTTTAAACAACTTGCTGCCATACAAGTCTTGGTGTAGGTTAAGGAGTTTGGTTTGAACGAACATTGAAGTGAGCCTCATGAACATGAAAAGGCAATCACTAGTCCATGGGACTCATACTACATCAACACTTGTTTGTTTGAACCTGGCTTGGGGCATTTTCTACCCCATCTGACACTGAAAAATCAATGCTCCCTTGTGTCCTCCAATGTCTAACCATCTTTCGGCTAACCCAGCCTCCTCCATCCCATTCCCACCATAGAAATGCAAGTGCCCCTTGTCAAGGACCTGGTGATCTAGGGTAGCTGGCCCTCGACTACGGAGTTCGTAGTCTCGTGCCGTGTCTTCCGATCGCGGAGGTTATGCCCCTCACAGCGGCTCGGGCTTGAGAGTTGAGAGAGAGATAGAATAAGATTAATGATCTTGCTTGTCCTTTAAACCAACGTACGGTTACAATATATAGGGTCAATAGTCCCTACCGAATACTACTAGAATTGGAGAACTGAAAATAGAAACTAATCTAACTTTCCAACTGCTTCAGCCACCGTGCGCGGCCTGGCTGTCGCCCCGCACGATCAGCGCGTCCTGCGTGGCCCGCTCTGCGGCCCGTCGGACGTCGCGTGCACGTCGTCTCCTCGTATACGTACGACCGTACATGACATCTCTCCCCTCCTTCTGGACCAGCTCGTCCTCGAGCTGGAACGCCAGAAAACGTTCGCGGAAAGTGTCCCAGTCTTCCCAAGATGATGATGACAGCGGCTCCCCCTTCCAGCGCACGAGGACCTGGCGCACCCCTCTTGCGAGACGGGAGCGCTCCACACGTTCCGGTTCTAGCACCGTGGCGCCGTTGTGGACGACGGGGAGAGGCGGTGGAGTGGTTGGAGGCGCGCCCTGCCACTTCTTCAAGAGCCCGACGTGGAAGACGTCATGAAGGCGAGCTCGGGGCGGAAGGGCCACCCTAACGGCGACTGCGTTGATCACCTCGATCACCTGATAGGGGCCGAAGAATCGGGGCTTCAGCTTGCCCACTGACGATTCCAGCGACGCGATGGGACGGTGTCGTAGGCGCAGCAACACCCAATCTCCCACAGCGTAGGACACCTCCCGATGATGCTTGTCGTAGTGACGCTTCTGAATGGCCTGCGCCTGCTCCAGGCGGAAACGGATGTCCTGCAAAAACTCCTCACGCTCGGCCATAGTCTTGGCGACGGCCGCCACACGCGTCTCCCCGGCCTCATAGGAGCGGAGGGTCGGCGGATCCCGGCCGTAGACGATGCGGAAAGGAGTGTCGCGGAGGGACGTCTGGTACGCCGAGTTGTAGATGAACTCCGGCTAGGGAAGCCACCTGAGCCATTGGCGGGGACGGTCGCCGGTGAAGCAGCGCAGGTACATGGTGATCACCTTGTTCGCGGCCTCAGTTTGGCCATCTGCTTGCGGGTGGAATGCCGAGGTCATGTACAGCTTGGAACCCATGAGCCGCATGAGCTCTCGCCAGAACGTCGATGTGAAGACGGGGTCGCGATCAGACACCATAGATTGCGGCATCCCGTGGAGGCGAACGATGTCGGCGAAGAACGCATTGGTGACGGATTCTGCAGTGTATGGGTGAGCAAGAGGTATAAAGTGACAGTACTTGCTGAACCTGTCCACCACGGTGAGGATGACGGACTTCCCGCGAACTTTCGGAAGGGCTTCAATGAAGTCCAGTCCCACGTCGGACCATACTGATGACGGCACCGGGAGCGGCAAGAGCAGCCCTGCCGGGTGCAGGTGCTCGGACTTGAGCCGCTGGCACGTGCCGCACGCGCGGACGAAGTCTTGGACATGCTGACGCATCCCCGGGAAGTGAAAGTCACGCCGGAGCCGGTGCAGCGTGCGCTGGACGCCCTCATGGCCGTCCTCATGGATGGCAGCCACAATCTCCAGTAACAGCGGGGACGACGGCGCGATGTAGAGTCGCCCCGCGTAGGTCACCAGGTCGTCGCGGACAGCCCACGGCGCGGTGCGGGTGCCAGCAAGAATCTCCTCTCGGAGAGCCACAAGCGCCGGGTCCGCAGCCTATGCTTGACGTAGCCTGTCGATGAAGTCGAATTTTGGCGCCGACAGGGCGAGCACCGCTCCCATGCTGTCCTCCGTGTCGCGGCGAGACAGGGCATCAGCGACCACGTTCTGGGCGCCCGGCTTATATTCCACCTCAAAGTCGAAACCGAGAAGCTTCCCCACCCAATGATGTTGAGGGATTGTGGCGAGTCGCTGGTCCAACAAGAATTTGAGACTGTAGTGATCAGTACGCACGGTGAAGTGGCGGCCCCACAGGTACGGGCGCCAATGGCGGACGGCGTGGACGAGCCCGATCAACTCCCGCTCATATGCGGCGAGCGAGCGGTGGCGTGGCGCGATCGGCCTGCTGAAGAACGCGATCGGGTGTTTCTCTTGCAGGAGCACGGCGCCGAACCCGTGTGTCGAAGCATCACACTCGACGACGAACGGCTTGCTGAAGTCCGGAAGGGCGAGGACCGGTGCTGACGTCACTGCCTCCTTCAGTGTCTCGAATGCCGCAGCTGCCTCTCCTGACCAGGAGAAGCCGTCTTTCTTCAACAGCGCCGTCAGAGGAGCCGCGATGGCGCCGTAGTTGAGGACGAAACGCCGGTAGTAGCCTGCCAGGCCGAGGAAGCCGCGGACCGCGCGGGCCGACTTGGGCACCGGCCAGTCGTGGATGGCCTTCACCTTGTCCGGGTCCATGGCCACGTCGGTCTCCTTGATGATGTGGCCGAGGTAGGAGACCGACGTGACTCCAAAGGCGCACTTGGATCGCTTGACGAAGAGGTGCTGGCGGCGAAGTTCGGTCAAGACCGCGCGAAGATGTCGAAGGTGATCCGCCCACGACGCACTGTAGATTAGTATGTCATCAAAGAAAACGAGCACAAACCGACGAAGGAACGGTCGCAGGACGTCGTTCATCAGGGACTGGAACGTTGCGGGCGCATTGCACAGGCCGAACGGCATCACCAAGAACTCATACAGGCCGTCGTGCGTGCGAAACGCGGTCTTGTGGATGTCCTCCGGCTTCATGCGTACTTGGTGATAGCCCGAACGCAGATCAAGCTTGGTGAAGAACTTGGCACCGTGAAGCTCATCCAGGAGCTCCTCCACCACGGGTATCGGGAAAGCATCCTTGACGGTGAGCGCGTTCAACGCGCGATAATCGACGCAGAACCTCCATGAGCCATCCGGTTTTGCCACGAGGAGGACCGGCGATGAGAACGCCGACATGCTGCGGCGAACGATCCCTTGCTCGATCATGGCCGCACATTGGCGCTCCAGTTCATCCTTGTGGGCCGCCGGGTAACGATACGGGCGGACCGCCACCGGTGTCGCGCCGGGCTTGAGAACGATCGGGTGGTCACGGTCGCGCGGTGGAGGCAGACCCGTTGGGGCAGCGAAGACATCCCCGAACGAGTCCAGCAGGCCCTCCAACAGGGACTCGCCGGTGGTCGCGGCGTGTACTGCGGGCGCCACCGGGCATGCCACGCCGGACCAACAGACAGGGCGCCCGTCGTGGTGGAAGGACAGGGTGTGGGAGGTGACGTCCCAGGCGATGCGCCCTAGGGCGGCCATCCACTGGGTGCCCAGCACCATGTCGTAGCCGGCGAGGGGCATGACGTAAAGGTCGACGTCGAACGTCACGCCCTCGATGGAGATAGCCGCCTGCCGAAGGCCGCCAGGGCACGCCACCTTCTCGCCATTAGCGACCGTGGCAGTGAGCCGCGGGCGGGGTGTGATGGCGAGCCCAGTGCGGTGCGCAGCCGCCTCTCCGATAAAGTTGTGTGTGGACCCCGTGTCCACCAGGGCGATGAGCGTCGTGGCGCCCAGGGTGACCCGAAGCAGGATGGGGGCACCCACGGCCACGCCCGCCACGGCATGAAGGGAGAAAACGGGGGCCTCCTTCGCCCCGTCGTCTGCCGCAGCAGCCGCGTCGCCGTCGGGGTCGTCGATCTCCACCCCGTCCAGGAAGAAGAGGCGGCGACAGAACCTATTATGACCACGTGAGTACCTCTCATTACAATTGAAGCACAAACCTTGGCGGCGACGTTCCGCCATCTCATCGAGAGTGAGGCGTCGTTGGCCGCCCTCAGCGCGGCCCTGCTATGCAGCCGCCGGAGGGGCCGGGAGCGCCAGGATAGGCGGCGGCGCCGGTAGAGCCGCCCTGGCCGCAGGTGGGGGCAGGCCGCGCGGAGCCGCCCGTGGTGGTTGTGGCGCCGACCGTTCGCTCTCCATCAGCTCCACTTGGCGGGCGAGGCTCATGGCTTCGGCGAGATTTTTCGGGTCATGGAGTCGGACGGCGTGGCTGAGCGGTGGGAGGAGGCCCCCGGTGTAGAGCTGGACGCGTTGCGTCTCCTCGAGCCGGCCTGCGCGAGGAAGGAGAGCCTGGAAGCGGTTGGAGTATTCCTCCACGGTGCCCGTGCGCCGGCACTCGGAGAGCTCGAACATGGGCGCGGATCGGAGAGGGGGCCCGAACCGGAGGTTGAGGAGATCCTTGAAGTGGCTCCAGTTCGGCGTGCCCTCGTCAGTTTGCAGCTGGGTGAACCACAATTGCGCCACGTCATCCAGATGGTACGACGCCATGGGCACGCGCTCGTCCACGGTGGTGCGGTACTGGCGGAAGTAGGCTTCGCATTTGTTGACGAAGAGCATCGGATCGGTCGTGCCATCGTAGCGGGGAAAATCCCACTTCTTGTGCTTGGGGTGGAAGTCCTGACCGCGCTCGTCGTAGTGGCGGCGGTCGTCGCCCCCGCCGGAGGACGACTCGGACTTGTCCTTCATGGCAGCCATGTCGGACTCCATGGCGTTCATCTTCGTGGTCATGGTCTTGAGCATCTCCATGACTTCAGCGAGGGTGGGCTCGGCCATGGTGGGTGAGGTGTGTGCGGTGGAGGCTGCGGAGGACGGCGGTGATGGCGGTGGGCTCGGGTTTGCAGGTTTCGGAGACGGCGGCGCGGCGGCGGAGGAAGAGGAGGATCGATTGGATCGCGATACCAGGTTGTCAAGGACCTGGTGATCTAGGGTAGCTGGCCCTCGACTACGGAGTTCGTAGTCTCGTGCCGTGTCTTCCGATCGCGGAGGTTATGCCCCTCACAGCGGCTCGGGATTGAGAGTTGAGAGAGAGATAGAATAAGATTAATGATCTTGCTTGTCCTTTAAACCAACGTACGGTTACAATATATAGGGCCAATAGTCCCTACCGAATACTACTAGAATTGGAGAACTGAAAATAGAAACTAATCTAACTTTCCAACTGCTTCAGCCACCGTGCGCGGCCTGGCTGTCGCCCCGCACGATCAGCGCGTCCTGCGTGGCCCGCTCTGCGGCCCGTCGGACGTCGCGTGCACGTCGTCTCCTCGTATACGTACGACCGTACATGACACCCCTACCCCGCTGGCACATACATGACAAAAACATGCAATGTGTAACTGTCACTGTCATGTGCATTGTCAAGTGGGATCTGTAATCTGTCCTACACCATTTTGAAATTTAAAAATTCTTAATGAGCAAGTCTAAGGTGCAGCAAACGCTACATTGCACAACAGAAGGTGTAGTTACGGGGTGCATGTGCCTATAGGGAACTAAACCCACTCCCTGAATTACACAACATATCATAACAAATTTTTAAGGATTATAATGTCATCTGTCTGGTTCAGGAATGTAAAAAACATCCAAAGTAGATAATCATATCTTCCTTCACTCCAACCCACTAATTATATTTCACAATATTTGTCCACAACAAACATAAGCAAAGATCCAGGGGCTGCTAACTCTAAGAAAAGGTTTTGACGCTGTCCAGACTTGCGCTGTTAAATGACATACTAAACCAATTAACCTCTTTCACATCATTAAAGTGGGTTAGAGATCGAAGACATTGCAATAAGTACACTGTTAGTCTTCCATGGAAAATATTTTAATGCAGTGACTCCAAAAGGGACAAAATCTTAATAAGGATGATGTAGAAAGCTTGTCTAAAGCAATGCTATGTGTTCGGTTTATACAACAAACCTCTGAATCTATGTATCCGTCGTTCCAAAGTTTGTATAGAGTTTCATGAACAACCTGCTTGTCTAGAATTGTCCTGTCAGTAATCTGCAAATTGTAATGAAAGTCCAGCATTACACACTAAAGTTTGCAACAGGAAACTGTGCCATTTAATGAATATTTTGTTAAGAAAAACACAACAACATAATGTAGATAAAATATAATTGATGCAACAAGTATTAAAGTGCAACTGATAATAACACACAAAGGAGAGAGAAAAATCCTCAGCATAGAAGATTCTTTACTTCATCGGTCTCAACTGGACAGCCTTGTTTTAGCAATAACCTAAAGATTGTATAAGCTTCTTGCCCATGTTTCTTTTTCACCAGGGACTCTATCTACAATACACAAAGAAGAGGAACCAATATGGATCTGATTAAAGGAAGCTCCCTCCATTACAAAATTTAAGAGGTTTTAGTTTTTCCTAAGTTAAACTTCTTTAGTTTGACGAAGTTTATAGAAAAATATATTTAACATCTACAATACAAAATAAATGCACTATCAAGACATATTTCATGGTGCCATGGTGGACATGATGAAACTAATTTGGTGATGTAGATGTTGGTACATTTTTTTTATAAACTTGGTTGTTAGAGAAGTTTGACTTAGGACAAAACCCCTTACATTTTGGTACGGAGGGAGTATTTATGTAACCCTAAATAATAAAGGATGAAACAGTAAAGTATTCATGTACCTCATCATTTCGACATGTCTCAACCAATTTATTCAAATCTACAAAGAGGATTACAATTGATTAGCTCGTCCTAAACATCATATATATTTAAAAACGGAGGAAGCAGCATGTTAACTGTTAAGTCATGACCACAAGGATCAGGACCAACAGCGTCGCAAGCTAGTTCATTTTGTGAGCAAATTTAAGGTTGTTTGTACCAAATAATCATGCAAAATTGATCAGTTAAAGTTTCCATCAGGTAGGATTTAAATCAGTCAACCAGACTGAAGTTGATTACCAGACAATTTCTGCATAGTGTGACGCAACAGTCTGTATCAAACTTATGCATAGCAGTATAGGTCCTTACCGAATGTAAATTCTTCTGGGTTACTAGTGGTAGAAGTACACTCTAAATCATTCAATACACTTATTATCTGATCCAAAGTCATTGACATGCCTCCTTCCTTTTGTCCTACTCTCTCCAAAATTCCATCTATTGGTGATGTCACTGCAAAAGTCAAGAATTCATTACTAAAACATTTCCTTCAGTCACAAATAATTGATGGTTCGACCAAGATCCAGTCAATTTTTATAGTTTGACCATGATACTCTTTTATAAAATTTTGTCGAATTTAAGATGTTTGACTAGAGATAAAACTAGAACTGCATTATTTCCCTCTTTGCTGATTCATTGTCCCAGACTCCCACTGGATAACAATCCAACGGCGTTTGGGACAACTTAAGCTCCTAGTCTCCTACTTCCTCTTTTTAGGGCAAAGTTCCCACAATACGGAGTGTGCGCTCATCCTGCGTTCCAGGCTGCTAAGATTTAGGGTAAGTGGCTCAGAAGAAAGATGAAACAATGCAACTTCAACAAAGGCCATATACCAGTGTAGAACTAACTATTAGTTCCTTCATTTCAAGATAGTTTACCAGTTTACTGGGATTCCTCATTTCAGAACAGTTGTCCAGCGGAGAGATCAACAATGTACTCCTTCCGTTCCAAATTATAAGTCATTCTATGAATTTTGGAGAGTCAAAGCATCTCAAGTTTGACCAAAATTTATAGAGACAAACACAAAGATTTATGACATCAAATATGTATATTATGAAAATATAACTAATGAAGAATCTAATGATACTTGGTATTATAAATGTTATTATTTTATTATATAAATTTGGTCAAACTTGAGATGCTTTGACTCTCCAAGATTCTTAGAATGACTTATAATTTGGGAGGGAGGGAGTAGTTATTTATGCATTTTCAAATCCTTCGTCTCTCCTACTAATGATGTTAAAGATGTTGAATGGCCTCTTATGTCATTAATAATGGTCAAATACCATTGTTAACAAGATTTTCTGCCTCTTTGGTCTTTTACATATAGAGTAGCTGCTCAAGTATTTTGAAACGGATGAAACGCATGGCATACTCTAAGTATCAGGCTCAGAGAAGACTCTTGTAGACTAATAGGTTCAGAATTATCTTCTTAATAAACAATAATCACATTGTGGTTGAGTATAAAACAGTAAATTTATAATCTCTTCATGAATTCTTATGAATATTTTAACTAGGGACCATTTTGGCAGGATTCCAACTTCTAGCTCCACGTCAGATTTAGTGTTTGTAAGCTAAAATAAATACATTGTTTTTATTCTAAAAAAATGGCTTACTAAAACACTTACTAGCCTCAGTTTCTGATATTGTTTAATGCTGTGATACTTTGAGGATCTAGTAACAAGATAATTTGATATATTGATAGGGGGTATTACCAGTCTTGGTATCGTTGTTTGCTACATTGGCTTCAAAAAATGCTTCCCATATAGCAAGTGTTCCAAGCCTCATCTTTGATTTCTTTCGTTCTGCACAGAACTTCAGTACAGGAAGAAAGACTAAGCAGTAGAAAGTGCAAGATCATGCTTCTCTCAAAAGCATCCGCATGTACAGTTAAATAAATATATAATAAATGAGATGTTAACAACCCCATGCATGTACATACAAATAAATATATATACATACATAAAAATAAATAAATATATATATATATATATACACACACAAAAATGTGAAGCTAACAGTTTTCTTATTTTGGAGTGGAGCTGTTCAGAAGATTTTAAAAAATAACATAATAACTACAGTGCAAGTACATGCAATTCAGTGGAACATATGGTAAGCTTATGTAAGATGTCTTTATAGAGAGAACGAGCAAATAGCTTGGTTTTCTTCCAAATATAATGATGCACAGCTCTCCTCCATGTTTGAGAAAATAATAACAATAAAGAAGTATTATCTCCGTTGGTAGAGCCTCTAGTTAAGAGGCAGCCAACCAGAACCAGGCTCGAACCCAGGCGCTCACAGGTCATGTTATGTGAGTACCTTATGAAAGGGTTCACTACTCACTTCTCTTATGACAAAGCAAGGGGACATCTCTCCCCATGGCTGAGATTTCTTTTTTTCCTTAATAGAGAAGACAGTTTGATTTACCAACCTCTGATGTCATGAACATATCTTTTTTTCGAAAAAATGGAATTGCAAACCTTTTTTTGTAGCTCACTATGCTCTTAAACCTATTTAATGACATATTATATTATTCAGAAAACTTGCCCCTTGTTGTTTCTGGTAAAATAGAAAATTTAGTTCACAAGAAAAGACAAAGTAGAATGAATTGGTTTGCATCTAGCTATACTGGATCCTGCTTCAAGAAGTCCCATCTGCATACATGCAAATGGAAGCACAAATACAGAGGGGAAAGAACATGAATACATGCAACTACATATATGCTATTAAGTAGTGCTACAAGTACATAAGCACACCTTCTTCTTTAAACAAAACATGAACCTCTCAAAATTTATCCGCCAAAGTACTTCACTTTCTGCAATTATCGAATCCTCTTCATCAATGTCTAAGGCTTCATGTTTTCGCTGAGAAAAATGATAAGATAATTAGGAGATGAACAGAGTAACGTATCCCATACATATTTTCAAACAGTATCAAAATAGAATGGAAGCTAATGATTTATGTTTTAAAGCTCCCATAAAAAAAGGCAAATACGATATAAATTCTAACAAAAAAAAGGAAAACATCTAGTCTCAAACATGGTGGACCACAATGCTGATGCATGGCTAATATCTCAGAAAAGAAGAAATGTTGCAACTCAAAAAAAGGGGAAACATATGTCCATAGTTTGGTGGACATATGAGGACTACATGATCCAGAGTAGGACTAAATAAGTAAATCTACACCAGAAAATTTATGTAGAAAAAGTTTACGCTCAAAATAAGAAAGTAGTTTGGATAACAAAAACCATGCTCCTCTGGATCTATATCAAATCAAATGTGTCATCTAGAGCAAATTTAAGCAAAAAAAAAAAAAAAAACAGGTTCGGCGCTAATTTTGGTCTACATGTCACCTAGACCACGCAGTTCAAGTTTGTTGGTCAATCAATCATAGTTTTCATTAGCAAATAACCTAGAAGGCTAGAACACCATGTTTGCCTATTCTAATTTAATAACAATAGGAAAGCAGAAACAGGATCAGCATTTACACTTTACTATTGCAACATGATGATCCCTATAACTGAACAGAGCATAATACCTTATTACCAGCAACAGCATGATGGCCATCATTTGCATTCGATGACCCTTCCATGAAGTATGGTATCTCAGAAAATCTTTCACCGTCAGATAGAGCTGCAGTAAAGAGAACTTTCTGCTCAAGTGAAAGAACCGGCTCCACAGTCTGTCCCAAAGATACATTTGTCAGTTCACCCAGGCAATCACCATGTATTTTTGTAACATATAACAAGAATCAAGACCTTGGTATGAGGTTACAAAAAAGACTACAAACTAGTTAAACATAAAAAATGTAAGGACAAGGTACATATTCATCAACAACCCAGAACCAAGACAAGATGTGCAATTCCTTCTCATGAGGGGGCAACAGTGTGCTCTATCTCTGCTCTGCCATTCTTCAACAGTTCAACCATTGAGTTCCCAAATTTGCTTCAAATAAATTAGCTTTTGGCTATGAGTAGGCTAGACATTTTTTTTTCAATCCCTACACAATGCAAGTCCAAACCCACAAAAATTAAGGCACTAAATCTAAGACATTCCATTATATCTCACCATGCATGCCCTATCAAATGTCTTCTATACTAATAAGGTAATAAAACAACACACTCCAAGAAAATAGAATATTACTGTGAAACAAAAGGAGTATGAAATAGAATACAATCAGATTCTAAAAACTACAAACTAATAACACTAATGACTAAAAGGAATGAAAGTGACTTACTTTAGGAGCTCGTTTCCTTGTGGATGTAGGTTGTTCAACTGCAAGAGGATCGAAAAAAGGTTCCGGTTTTGGGCAACGTTCCACATAATGCGCATATACAAGTTTGTTGAAGTTCATTCGTATTTCTTCCCTTGTTGGTAAGGGGCTGCCTGTAACATTTAATTACCCATTAATGGAAGGATAACTTATGGAAATGTTATGGCTAAAAGGCCAAAGTTTAGACAGAAAATAAAGCAAACATTATCGCAGAAAGAGCAAAGAATGGTCAGATAACCACATCAATAAAAATACTAACCTTCTGGTACTTTAAATATTGTTCGCTCCACAAGTTGCTCAAATGTTAGCCTACCATTCTGAAGTAATCCTTCAAGAAGAACTTCTGACTGCGAGTTGCAAAACGTCGTCAAAAAACTAATTATGACTAAATATATTGGGACTTAAACTTACAACAAGTGCTTCATTCTTACAGAGAATAAAATGAAATGAATGACAGTTTCAGTGGTACAAGTAGTATACATCAACTAAAGAGAAGTTGATGTTAACAGTTAAGACTATGCCTGTTAGTTCTCTTATAGTCTTATCAACTGTCACAAGCCAATAATTGCTACTGCAGTTAGCAAATCACAAAAGAGCATAACCAATTAAATCGACATTTAGGATGGGCATAAGTTGCACTTTCTAACTCTAAGGTTAATTGATCAATTTGACCATATATGATCAATATTGGTAACCAAAATGCTTTCTAACACTTGTTATAACTCATACAACAAGTTTAGGATGCAAGCAAGACATAATATCTTGAACATACTCAACCTTTACGAGTAGGGACATGTCAGGCCAGCTGGCTGTCCAAGGAACACCATATCAGCAGGAGGAATGATGCAGCGGCATTAGTTTGTTACTATATTACATGTATGTCCAACTTTTACATACGTTGTTAGTTAGATTGGATTTACATATCTAGGTTCTGATTTTTTTTTTATATAACATTATTTTAATAGATCGTCATCTTTCCCTCAGCCTTGTGTTTGGATGCCACCGTCCAAGCATATGCCCATTCTCAAGTGTCCCATTCAGCATCCATTCACCCTCGAAGACTCTGAATCCTCTCATACAGCAAAGCCCACCCAGGACATAACAGAACATGAAATGGAATATTTCAGATGCTAAACAGGGGCGTAGATGTCCAAAGTCCAAACAAGATCCCATTGGAGGGAGAATAATATGTTCGGTATTACTAGCTTAATCATGCCAAATGCAAAGTTCCAGATAGAAAGCATTAACTACCCACTATTCTCCAAATAACAAGTCCAGTTTGGAATATTATGAATGCATCAATGTCATTGACAACGTCGAGTGCTAACTACCGAAGGCACCAGATCTGACTAGGTTGTCCTGACAATCTTCAGTGTAGCACTGAGAAACTCAAGTGGCCCGTACCACTACTCTGGAACATTAAACAAGGTGAAGATGCATCTACCAAACAAACACATCCACCTACCTTTTACTCCATAATGGCTTCAGCAATTAGAGAAGAACTGTCATGACTGATTATACCAGTTTCAATTTTAAAATGAAACAGCATAAACAGAACGATTGCAATCAAACTTATATAAGCTACCTCTGGAATATCCACACGGACAACAGAAAGGAACTTCGAGAAGCGCAGCCGGTGCAGAACATTGTCGAAGATGGCCAAGTAGAGCGTCACCGTCTTATTGCCACCCCCTGCAAGCCACCCAATAGTGGCATCAAATTCTGATAGTGCACCAAACCAGATGCTATAAGCAAGGTTTCGCAGAGGAGCTTGCCTCTGGGGCTTGTGTAGGCCTGGACGCAGTTGTGCTGAATGAGGATGAGGAGGGAGTTCTTCACCTGCACGGGCGAGAGCTCGAGGCGGCGGACGATGTCCTGCAGCGACAGCGCGCCGTAGCGCAGAAGGCACCCACACACTTTCTGCGAAAGAGGGGGCCCGGCGGGCGGGTGTTAGGGCAGCGCATTCGCGCGTCGCTCCACTAGCGTGCGAGGGAACGGCGGGAAGAGGAGAAGAAGGGGACGGAGGCGGGCTTACGGATACGACGGGGCCGAAGTGGTCGGAGATGATGTTAACGGCGAGGAGGATGCCGTGCTGCGACACCATGGCGGCGACGAGGGAGGCGCTGGGTTTGGGTGCGAGATGCGGTGGCCGATGGTGGTCTCGCCGCGCCTAAACCCTCGTCGAGGTGAGGACAGGTGGGATGGGAAATTGATGTCAATGTGATTAACGGCCAGGATTGAATCGAAGAGTCGAAGGGCGGGGGCGCGCAGGCACTGGTCCGCCGGAGGCCGGGGGTGCGTCCAGCGCCGCCTCGCCAGAGCCGTAGCGTATGGGGTTGGGCGCGGGGCGGGGTTAGGGTGGCGGCGCTGAGAGCGCGGGAGCGGCGGCGACCGGCGGTGCGGGACGGTCCGTCGTGTTTAGTTTCCCAACTTTCCCCAATTTTTTCAAGGGTCTGTTTGGAACGCGGGTTTTTTTTTTCCTGTGTTTTTCGTGTGAAATTGATTCATGTGAAATTCCTGCAGGATTCCTATGAAATTCCTGCGTTCCAAATAGACCCTAAATTTTCCGTCACAATAATCGTGAGCTACATGCATAGAGCATTAAATTATTAATTGTACTTTTAGTATTTACATGTTGAGATGAATCTTTTGAGCTTAGTTAGTACATGTTTGGATAAAGTTTGTCAAATAAATGAAAGTGCTACAGTGTTTTTCCCAAAAACTTTCCGAAGCTAAACACTTACAAAGACAGAGAAGGGAATGAAAAAAAAATAAAGGTAAGGTTATTATGTTTTTTAGAGTTTTATAGGACAAGTTTGTTTTATCTGCGCTACTATAGTTTTCAAGTACGACATTACAATTCACATATTTAAATAATTATTATTATAATTCTCTCTCCCTCGATCATGCCAATTTTTTACATTTAGTATATAATAGTCCCACTATCAGACACGTATACATCCGCCTTTTGAATAGTAACATCATGGTTCTTATATCTTTTTCACAATTCAACTAAGTCTTATTTAATTTTAGTTTAAATTCATATAATATTGTAGTCTGATCCTTATTCACCGCTCTTTGCTACGTCGTTGACACCACGTTGGCTGATGTCGACGAGCTCCGCCTCACGTGATGCCCGCCACGGGCGAGAGCCTCTACGCTCGCACGCGAGCACATGAGAGGTCGTCCAATTGTCTCGGACGAGGCTGACACGCGATCGCTCTTCGACACCGAAGAGTCACCCTTCGGCAGCGCGCATGTACCGGTGGCTAACGTCAGGGTGCTAGATGACACGTATCCACCCGTGATTCGGCCTACTCTGCTCATTTAGATTGGATTCTTTTTTCTACGTACCGACTTTGTTTTGAATGTGAATATGGATATGGATCTAGCCCACCTATTGTCCATAATGGCCTTTTGAACTTAACATTCGAGTATTTTTTGTCTCCATTAGAAGAGTAGTAGTAGAATAGATGGTTTCTTGATATCAGCTTCTCAAACTCAACTGAAGAGTATATCAAGATAAATTGCTTACCTACCTATAGATAACATGTCATGCCTTGAAGCTTTAAGAGTTGTACATCTATAATTCACATTGCCAACTAAAGATCCAAACTTTGGCTCCAAAATTTGTGTGCTTATCTTCCTCGATCCTTCCATGTTATCATATCATTAATCCCTACAAAGTATACTCGCTCGGAAAATTACTTGACGCCGACGCTCTAGCACCATCACAACGAACTGAACCGTCACTGAACACAGCAGTGAGCGATAAAGGCAGGGCATCAAGCTAGCAGAGCCTGAGCGAGGGGCTGACGAAGCGGAACAAGACCCAGACACTAACCATGATGAAGATGGAGGCATAGGCAAACTTATTGAGCCAAAAGAATAGGCCCTTCTCCTGGACGTACAACTTTGCAGCCTTATCGCCTACACTCATCTCCTCCCACTCCTTCTGTCATTCTTTCTTTGATGCAAGAGATGACGACGCAGTGAGCTTCTTCTTCGGCACCATCGCCACCTCTGGCGGGGCGTCCAACTGTACCCGGCGGGCCTGGTTCCTCGCCTTGAGGTGGTCCTTGATGCCGGCAGGCTTCGAAGCGGCCAGTGGAGAGGCGGCGGGCTGGTTCTGGCGGAGGAGGTGAGACTTATCGTCTGTATGTGTTTCTCTATGCATACGTTCCTGATAGTAGGCCCATATATGTTGTAGGTGTGGAAAATGGTATAAGAAAGAGAGATCAAATTATAATAACAGTTCTCTAAATAGGTGAATTGTAATGGCGTAGCTCCAAACTTGGAAAATTGCAATAGCATGGATCGAAACAAAAATTGGTAAGCCTGTGTCTTTCAACTACTGCCAAAGATAATAAGTTGGCTATAATATAACATGTGGTATTCGGTAACCCAACCAACAAAACAACCTTGAATACAAACCTAAGAGCAAGAGCTAGTCTTTTAAGACAAACTGCTTAGTTTGTGTAGTTAAAAAAGTGTCGAGCTCTCTAGTTTATCTGTTATATTATGTTTATATGTTGATGATATTCTTATTTTTGGAACAAATATTGATGTTATTAATGAGGTCAAGTCTTTCCTATCAAAGAGTTTTGATATGAAAGATCTGGGTGAAGCTAATGTTATTTTGAACATTAAGCCGATTAAGGATGAGAGTGGGATTACTTTATTGCAATCTCACTATGTTGAGAAGGTTTTGAGTCGCTTTGGCTTTATGGATAGTAAACCTTCTCCAACACCTTATGATCCCAGTGTGACTTTGAGAAAGAACAGAAAGATTGCTAGAGACCAACTGAGATACTCTCAGATTATTGGTTCATTCATGAATCTAGCGAGCGCAACTAGACCAGATATCTCATTTGCTGTGAGCAAGTTGAGTAGGTACATGTCCAACCCGGGTGATAATCATTGGCATGCACTTGAAAGAGTTTTGCGTTATCTCAAAGGTACAATGAGTTTTGGAATTCACTATTCTGGGCACCCAGCTGTGCTAGAGGGATATAGTGATGCAAACTGGATTTCTGATATTGATCAGATCTACGCCACTAGTGGGTATGTTTTTACCCTTGGAGGTGGTGCAATGTCATGGAGGTCTTGTAAACAGACTATATTGACTAAATCAACCATGGAAGCAGAACTTGCTGCTTTGGATACAGCTTCTGCAGAGGCAGAGTGGTTGCGTGAGCTCTTGTCTGACTTACCGGTGGTTGAAAAACCAATACCGGCTATCCTTATGAACTGTGATAATCAAACAGTGATCACTAAAGTGAATAGTGCTAAGGATAATGCGAAGTCAACAAGACACGTTAAAAGACGTTTGAAGTCTGTTAGGAAGTTGAGAAACTCCGGAGTAATAGCTGTGACTTATGTGCAAACAGACAAAAACCTGGCAGATCCCTTTACAAAAGGGTTATCACGGAATGTGATAGAAATCGCATCAAGGGAGATGGGTATGAGACCCATATGAGTTTACAGTAGTAGCAACTCAACCTTTTTGATCGGAGATCCCGTGACTAAGGATCTGGGAAGAATAAGCTATTGGTAAACTGAGGAGAGTAACCTCTAAACCCTCTCTATGTGAAAGATGCAATACTCTCATTGCTATGAGGCACTGTATGGAAGGTTGGCAAAGGCCTTAGTATGTTCTATTGGCTTTTAAAAGCAAAGATGCTGTCCTACAGAGTATTCTTGAAAGAACATACCTATATGAGCCATGACTGTTAAACGTCGCAGTCTATGAGATTAGGGTGATCTCTAGTAAGCTCATGAAGAGACCATGGAGTATGACGTATATGCTCCACCCACGGAGAAAGGCTATTGGCAGCCAAGTACTAGTTTAACCTTGAGTAAAACTTGCTTCACGCAAAACTTGCAATTCAAGGCATAGTCCATTGTTCAAGTTGTGAATAAGTGTAACTTAAGGTTATAGGCGGAAGTTCAACTTAACAGTCTCTGCTAAACACTAGTATATCAAACAGTAGCGGGAACAGGCAAAACTCTAAATGGGAATTTGAGATCTGGTGAGGGATTGTTAGAATTATATGAGCTTGGCCCATTAACAAATTCTGAAATTCATAATAAATCTCAAAGACTCATTCATGTGTGAGCAAAGAGGGGAAGTGAAACTCTTTAGTCTCACCTTGCTAGTGGAAGGGGAGGAGGACTTGCTTAAATATGGAAGTCCTCTCCACTTCCTCAAGTCTAGTGTGAGAAGGAGAAAGAGAAACCCACATGCGCGCGCTCGCTCGCCTCGTCGGGCCGGGGCGGGGCGGGGCGTGGCGTGGCGACTTGCGCGGGTGCACGGCACCTGTGTGAATGGTCCGCCGAAATTCGGCTCCTCGCCTTACGGGAGCGCGGTCTCCTTTTGCAGTTTTAGTTTTTGGTTTCTTGGCCTTCAAGTTGCAGAGTCCTAAACAGTTACGACTCAAGAGTCCTAAACCGATTTAGATCGTGATCGCGACACGAGGTCGGTTCAACAGGGCTATATAAGCAACCTATCGGCCACGCCAAAACGTATCTCAACACCTCTCGAGCTAGGGTTTGCCTCATATCGCTTTTGCGCTGCCGTCTAGTCGTCTCCAGTCCGTTCGCTTGCGTGCACCAGCGACCGGGCGAGCAGGTCTCCGGAACCCTCGTCTTTGCGATCCTGCACCGGGAGAAGGCGAATAAGGTTTTTGGGAAGCGCTCGTCGCGCGTCTGCTCTCGTCTTCAACAACGGGTTGTCTACCGTCCAAGTCAGGCGGCGCTGCGTCAAGACGTACTCGTCGTCAACTGCTCCGAGCTCTTCCTCCAGCGCTCATCGAGGATCGTCCAGCGCCGACTCCGCCACCGTCTTCTCCAGCATCAGAAAGGTACGCCGTTCGTGATCTAATTTCTATGCTTATATCAGGTCTTATGTCTTTGTTCTTGCTTTTTAATCTATCTGGTGTACGAGTTATGTTTACACCGGTTGTCATGTATGAGATCATGTTATGCATGTTTTGCTATGCTAGTAAACAATACAATCTGAGATATCTAGATCATCATTTTATCATGATTTATATTCTGGTTTTAATCTGGAAATTGTCTATTCCTTTAACAAGTTGCATAGGCTTGTGTGACATTATAAGTTAGATCTGATTAGGTGAGCTTTTGCTAGTTCGACATCTTTGTTGCTTAGTATAGGATTTTTAAAAGGTGCTAGAGTTAATAGGTAGAGGGGAGTCTTGGCTAGATCGATAACTTTAAATACATATTTGTTCGGTTAGCTGGTACGATTAAATTTTAGAAAAAAAACTATTCACCCCTCTTTTAATCGGTCATCTTGATCCTACACAGTGTGACACGTTGGCTCACCAAGAGCACCAGACAGATGGCCTATGGTTCGATGGGGGTCATCGGGCGGTCTCATGCTCCCGTTTTCAGTTCAGTGAGAGGCTCCAACAACTAACTCATTTTGAGGGTTTATAGTTGCTCGTCCTATAGACGGTGCTCTTGGGTCTTTAGAATTATACACCCTTTGTGAGCTCATGCAAATACCTTCTATTCATCCCTTTGGACTCAAAAAAAAAATGACCAGGTCACACAGATAAATAGATGCTCTTATCTATCGCGGCAATCTAAGATGCAAGGACGTGGGGAAAGAATAAGAATTAGGATAGAATTGTGATACAAATGTATAAGAGAGGGAAAAAAAGCATAAAAATGATTTTTTAGGAGAATCCTGTTGTAAAATTATATTCTACATTTAGGAGTGATTTTTTAGAAACCTTGGAGAACCTTTTCTTTAGTTCTCTCAATAATTTTTGATGACTTGAGAAACTCAATGTGTTTGGGGAAAAAAAATTAGATACTCTCTTGAAGATACTCTGACCCACAAAACTTCCTCTTCAACTTTCTCCTGAGACTGAGAGAGTGCCTATCAGCGACCACCTCTTTACTCTCCTGAACCACCACCTCAATTTTTTTATCTATCCTAAATTCCTAACGTCCCCAAACTCTACCATGATCCTCTTAAAAAAATAACTTCGCCATGAATCTATTGAACGAAGAAATGCTCGACGTTGGCCTCAGCGTCCGACCGATCGTAGCTGCTGCCCCTGCGCCTCCAGTTCCAGCACCTTCAGGCAAACCGCCATTTCCTCTCTCCTCCTCCTTCCACCGCCGCTGCTCCAGCCGGTGGTTCTCCAGCGGCAACGCCCATGGAAGAGACAGCAGCACCACCAACACGATCAGCAGAGCGAGGGCGACGAGAAGGTGGTGGTGGCCCGACCCCGACGGCAGCCAAGAGCAGGGCGATTACGATTACGACGATGAGGCTGCGTTCTTCGGATTTGGCTGGGCCGGAGAGCTATTCGACGAATCCTGGTTCTCCAAGGTTATAAGATTTCTGTTCCTGTATTTTTCTTTTCTTCCTCTCTGTTACGCTGTCTCATTATATGCCATGAATAATTTTCTTGCTCCCTTACCGAACTGAACAGTGACCGTATAATGGGACTGGGGTCATAGATCCTTTGCCGGTCCTTTTGAGTTAAAAGTTCAGGTTCGGTTGAGCTATAAGCCGATTTTAATTCGTATAAATCAGTTGTGAAATAATGTTTTTTTCTCACAACAAATTAGTTGTATAAATAATTAGAAGCCACTTTAAGTCCTGCCGAACATACTTGAAATTAAATCAAACCATCCTTCATCTTTTTTTGGTATTATAAATCAAGCAACTATGTATTCCCTCCATATTGAAAAACTTGACGTTTTGGACAAGGTTTGGGTCAAACATTGGGAATATAAATCATAAATAACTTTTAAATTATTGAGTTTAGAGATGTAAAAATCATATAAATAAATTTGGGTTGAAAAGTACTTTCATAAAAATATACGTATACCATTTTCCAATAAATATTTTTAAAGAAATAAGTGGTCAAAATGATGTTTTGGAGACCCCGTCGCTGTCTGAAACGTCAAGTTTTTTAATATGGAGGGAGTATTTATTTTGATCACTGCAATCAATTCACCCAGACTTATCGGCTTCTGTTCCTGCTGCTTTTCATTTCATCAGTAATTTAGCATGCATATCAGATCAGTACTGTAATAAAATCAATGAACGAATAACTGCTTCGTTGCTGTCGTAGTGACTAGTGACTGATCACTGATCAATGGCCTACTTCGTTTCTATACTTGTGCGTAGGTATTTAAGACGTACGGAGTCGTTCTACCGGTGCTGCTTACGGCCATGTTTGCTGCAACGGAGCTAAAGGCCTTTCTAATGGCCATGGCGATCCCGCTCAGTC
This sequence comes from Coix lacryma-jobi var. lacryma-jobi, assembly GCA_009763385.1. Classification (NCBI taxonomy): domain Eukaryota; kingdom Viridiplantae; phylum Streptophyta; class Magnoliopsida; order Poales; family Poaceae; genus Coix; species Coix lacryma-jobi. The sequence goes on from CM019827.1 coordinate 33,340,735, forward strand.
AGTCGGCCATATCATTTCTGCTCAGAAGAAAAGGCAACTGGGATGACTGGTGCAGGAGACCATTCCGAGAGGAAGAAGAGGAAGCGTACCCCGAGGACGCCACTGATTTTGCGACAGGTGGTCGCGGCAATGGAGACAGCAGCAACTATTATGAGGGGAGGAGGAGGAGGCACAACTACCAGTCATGGGTTTCTAAAGATTTTGCTGCTGCTGCTGCCTCAACTGCTGTTGGAGCTGATGATAACACCAAGAGCAGGAGCAGTGGAGATGGCGGAGGCAACAAAAGCGGTGGCGGATATGGAGGATGGGATGACCTTCTGGACAACAACGCTGCTGCTGCTGCTGCTGCCCGGGAGGTGAAGAGGAGCAGCAACTCATCCTTAGCTGGCAACACTGGTTACCGCACGAAATCGCGGCCTTCGGCGACCGGGGAGGAAGCCGCTGGCGGTGGCGGAAGAGTGGAGCAGGCGGGAGTAGGAGCTCCTCCAGAAAGAATGAGAATGAGACGACGGCGGATGCCAAGAACGATGGGGCTGGGCAGTACCTTGATGTTGATGCGCTTGTTGGTGGCAACCTTCCCGTTCCTGGGATCATGGTTCAGGCTGCTCTGAACTGTATAATGTTATATATTAATAAACTATCCCATGGTGGTTCATTCATGTTGTGAAGAAGATCAGGCAGTTCACCTGCAGCATCAGCTCTCTACTGCTGCATCCGCCATTGCGAAGGGGAAAAAAAAACACAGCATCTTCCTTGCTGCTGCATGTGTGAACCTTTGCTTTCTTGTGCATCCAATACTCTAGCGCAATGGTTTTTACTGCTATATACAGTATATGTATATGGTAGTGATAATAGACCCTTTGTCAAATTTTAAAGGAAGGAGGGCCTTTGTTCTGACACGAGGGCCTTTGTTCTGCATAGAGATGTGAAAAGCGGGTAGCTCTATGCACAGCCTCGAGGAAACATTGTTGCTCTGTATTCTAATGCGACGGTCATTGCATACCTGTTATATAGTTCAGCAACGATTGGAACTCTAATCTAAGCTAATCTATTTTATTTGTTAGATTCGAGTTGTGCGGTAAATCTTTTTAGCTTGTATGGTAGTGGCAGTAGCTCCTACTCTAGAGAATACGAGATTGTCAAGAGAATCTCTCACAAATAAAAGGAGAGAAAGAAGGACATTGTCTTCGTGCCGTATTTCTTCGCTACGCCATCCCGCGGTGCGTGCGACAAGGACGCCCGACCAACACTCCCTCCACTCCGCTAAAAGGAAAGAAAATCTACCCGAGCGTTCGCCGCGACTGCCGCTCTCCTTCGGCGTGCGACTCCGCGACTCCTGCTCCCCTCGCGACGATCCACCACTCAAGCCGCCGTCCTCCTCCGGAACAGCCGCCGTCCGCGCCCAGCCGCCGCCGCCCACCGCGCCCCCAAACCTCCCTCGGGGTCGCACGGAGCCGCCGCCGGAAAACCGTGCCCCCAAGCCGCCGACCTCCTCCGCCGCGCCCCAAGCCGTCCGGCCCCCGCCTGTGGCGTGGCTGTCGTCTGCGCGTTCAAGATCCGTGAGGACGAGGGACAATAGTTGTGTCACCACGTGTAACACTCTGGTGTTAAGCAGACTAAAACTTGACATGTCATCATATGCACTGGCATTTCATCTGAGTTGATAACCTAAGTATGTATTCACTAAAAATAAGTTTAATTCTTCATGCTTGTGCTTAGTTGTTAAGGAATGCTTAAGTTTGAAACCCTAGTTTATGTTTTCTCATGTTGTGGTTAGTGCTTTTATGCTATATAAGGGTATTATGGTAATTTCTTATTTAGTAATTGAATTTTGGACCAAACTTTGGAATTATGTCTCAAAGGTGTTTTTGGAACATGTTTCAAGTCACCATTGAGGTATAATTCAAATTGGGTTGAAATCCAATTAAATAATTCAATTAATTTGAAAACCCTATTTTGTTCCCTTTTTCTTAAATCAAAATTTAAAACGAATTTGGTTATGCTTCAAAAAGCAAAGTTGCTCCATTTTTGATAAGGATCAACTTTGATATATAAAGTTTTTCAAGTTCTGGTTCGAAATCAAAAGTAATTATGAAAATACACTTTTGCCCTTTTTGTCCTCTTTTGATTTGCAAACCCTAATTCAAAATCTAAGCATATTCTGCCTATGTTGCAAAAATAAAAGATGTTCAGTATTGAATTCTGAGCATTTGATATTTTAACATATTTTCAACTTATATTCAAAACTTTGAAGTAATTTCAAATTTTCCGAAAGGGTATAAAGGAGAAGGGGATAAGCTTCTTTCTCCTGTTCATGGCGGTGGGAGCTGATCTTTGATCAGCACTGACCGCGCGTAGGGCGTCGACCTTTCTTGAATGAGCTCGCAACCGTGTTCGTGGCAAAGTGAAGCAGCTGCTGGCGCTCTCCCTCGCGTCGTGGCGCCTCCTCCTGCGCTCGCCGTCGCCATTTTGCCACCAAGGCGCCGACGGGAACAATCCTAACTCAATCCCAAATTCACCGCACCCAAGCGTCCTCATCCTAATTGCCCGCGGTTATAACCTCCCTACCTCCTTGCGCATCTCCAGAACCCATCCATTCGACCTCTACTGCCTCAGAGAGCTCGAGCTCGCCGTTTTTCTTCCCGCCGGGCGAAATCGCCGCCGAGCTCGACCTCGCCGTGGTCAGCCCAACCGGGCACTCCTCTACTCTCCCTGTCTCATGTTTCCGTTTCATCTTGACCCCAGAGTACTCATCGGCTCGACGGTTCTCTGTTTGATGCTCAGGTCTCGCCGGAACATTGCTTTCTTCGCCGGAGTTTGCCGCCGCGAGCCACTGCTCTGTGGACCTTGCCTCTCTGTTCATCCTCCGCTTGAACCAGCTACATAGCCAGCATCAAGGTGAGCTACTGGAACTTCCTAGCCCCTCCGTTCTACTGCTACCGGCCTAGGTTCGCCGGAACAGTTTCGCCGCGATCCGGTCCGCCGCCGTGCGTGGCCAGACCTCACCGGGGCAGTAGTGTTTAGGGTTAGAGGCTCTATCGGCCGCGGGTGACCTGTCGGTGATGATGCTCGCGTCCGTTAGGTCTCTACTGGCCGGAGTTGGCCGGCGTAAGGCTCGCCGGCGCTCGGTGCGTCGCCGCGCGCTCTAGCCATGGTCGGGGACCTCCCGTTTGTAAAGACGACAAGTTAGAGGGTGTTGGTTGCAAAGTCCTTGACTCAGGTGAATAGCGCTCATGACTGTGGGTTAGTTTCGTTTAAGCCGAAGGGCTTTTCTGCAAAAGCGCCAAGGCGCGCGGGCAGGAGCCAGGCCGGGCCGTTTTCGCGAGCGTTGGGCCGCGCGGGAGCAGGCCGAAAGCCCAGTTTGGGCTAGTTTGAGTTTTTCTTTTTCCAGTTTAATGCACAGTAGCCAAGTTTGTTATTTTTGCTATAATTTTTCTATAGCTCTGTTAATCATGAAATTTGACATGTAAGATAATAACATATCTGTGCTAATATAAAAATTATAAAACTTATGTTTTGAATAATTTTACTTTGACAATTAAATCTGCACTTTAATTAATAAATGCAACTTTGATGAATTATGTGATTTTCTGTGTTTCTTCAAAAATCATGAAATTTGACATGTGAGTTTGTGTCACTAATATCTACCTTCATGATTAATTTCAGCTCTGTTTGAATAAGTATGATTTGTTTATAAGTAAAGGCTAATTAAAATGACTTATAAAATAAATAAAAATTGTTAATTCCTTTTAGATTTGTATGACTTTTGGTTTTGTTTGACAATCAGGGGATCAGTAGCATAAATTGCTCCCTGATTATGGATTTCTTTATACAGATGATCTTTGTTTGCTTATTGGTTACATAACCTTGCTTAATAAAGATAATGAAATTTATTTAGTAATAATATAAAGTTTAATGGCTAAGTTGATTTTGTTGGTTTGCAATTATACCGTGATGAAAGATTATACAAATAGGTGTCTACAGCTTAGAAAATTTTCATCTTTACCATGATCATGTCATAAGCATCCCATTGATCATGCATATGCACTTCTACGTGTAGATCTCGTTTCGGAAGGACCTGATCCTCAGTGGGCTTCTCCTGAGTGTTTGGATCCTTCTGATTTTTCAGAATCTCCGGACTTCGCTAATCACCAAGGCAAGCTCCGGATATTAAACTTATCCTTGTATTTTTATAAAGTTATTTATATCACTTGAGTTAATATGATGCATTAAGTGAATAGGAGTTGAGTGAACCCTATTTGATGCATTACCAACCTTGATGATTCCAATACTTAACCTTGATACCCGTTTTATGAAAATGCTTAGTATGCTTAGTCATGCTTTACTTACTTCACAATAGTAGGTGCTTTTAAAAATGGTTGCTATGTTATGGAAAGAATGAATCTTTAGACAACATGATAATTATAGTAACTTACATCAAGAATGGAGTCTTGTTGTAAGGTTACTCAACATAGGACCTTATCGTTGTTGGCCTGCTGTGATTGAGACCTTTGAGTACAGCCCACATGCGGTGGTAAGCCTTGTCTATAGCTATTCCGATACTTGAGAACGGATAACCGCGTACTGGGAGTGGAGAGATGGCGGGAGTAGCGTGTACCCTCGGGGCTATGAGATAGTCGGGTTCGAGGTGTACTGTACTCTCGGGTGACGCTGGACCCGTTCTTGTATGGGAGGATCTATAGATAGGGTTGACGTATGCAAGATTAAGTTCTACATATGTCGTGTGGTACTGAATCCCCAGCTGGGTTTAAACGATTCGAATCGCCGTGTTTCCTCGGATATGGAGCCTCAATCCACTGACCCGCACCGTAGTAATGAATGAGATCTTTATGAAATGAGAACGAAAGATGTGGTATGCTTATGAAAGTTTGAGAATCTTTGGATAGATATGAAATTTAATCTTGAGTTAAAACTTGAAACTAGGTTTTACTATTAGTAAGCTTTTATGCAAAAGAAATGTTTTGATCTTGCTAAAGTCTTACCTTGAATCCCTATAGCCTTCATACCTGAGTCTTCTCCTCTTTTCTAGACGGTTAAGTCTTGTTGAGTACTTTTGTACTCAGGGTTTGTTAACCTTTGTTGCAGGTGAGTTCATTGATCATCCTTTCGGTGGTCAATGTTTCTTCACTCTTGTGGAGGAGAGTGATATTGACTCTGATGTTTGACCTTGGGCAAGTAACCAAAGTTGTGTGGTTTATGTAATATAAAGTTCCGAACCTTTTATGTAATAAGTACTTATGGGTTGTAAACTTTTAAACTTAAGTTTCAATCTATGTTATATACTCTTTCCGCTTTTACTCTGATTTATCTTATCTATAAAACTGTTGTAATACTGTGATGCTTGACAAGAGAATTCCTGAAAAGAATGTAACGTGGATGATTCGGGTTTCCCGAGGACACCCGACAGATCTCTTGAGTCATTTGGAACTCGTGCACGCTAATCAGAAGTCTTTAGGACAATGATGGGTGCATGTAGGCCACTTAATTCAGGAGGTTCTGCCACGCCACGCCACAGACGGACTCAATGGTAGTGCGATGCCGATGGGACCAGAGATGGGAGCGACTGCCAAACCCTAGCGCCGTCACCAAGTGCGGGCGGACGACGACCACGACACACGAGCGAACTCAGCGGCCAGGTGCTGGACCAGCAGCGTACCACCAGGTCAGCAACACGGCAAAGGTAGGGATGCTCGTCCGCAGGTCAGTGAGGGGAAAATGGTGGCAGCGACGACCATGGATTTCCAGTTTCCACACGCTCTCGCGCTGGGAGCTCCAGGCGCTGTGCAAGCGCAAAGATGTCCTAACGCTGCCATGGCCATGGCGCTCCAGGGCCTAAACTCGGTGAGTTCTTGATTCCACTTTTGTGTACGTTCGTGAAGTGTTCTCGATTCCACTCTGCAACTGTTGTACACTCATGTATAACTTCTGCAACTTGTGTGCATAGACATTGAGATCTGGGCATGCCAGCCATCCGCATATGTGCATGCGTGAGCCAGCCAGAGGCAGTGAGGCACGATGGTGCTATCCAGGTAGCACGAACTAAGGTAATGGCCACCGACCTTGTGGCATTGGAGGAAAATAGCACCCATGCACACCACATGTTCCAGCAAATGCCTGAATCATAGGCTGCCAATGAGGTAGCACCACAAGCTTCCTGAACCATACCTGCTCCTGTTCTATTGCATAAAAGGATTGCTCCTCAAGTGGATGTTCTATTGTTTGCAAGGATTGCTCTTCAAGTGGATGTTCTTGTGCTGCAATCCAGTAGGTTGCATTTTTCTTGATTCCCTAATTCCCCTCATATCTCATTGCTTGATGATTTTTTTAATTATGTTTGGTAATACTGGGAGATGGCTGGTGATATTGTTCAGGTTGTCGTGGGTACCTACGATGAAAAAAAGATATAATATTATTAGTTTAGATTATTGTCATTTTTTGTTTTGAAAGTTGTAGTGACATGAGCTTTTGATATTAGATAGAAGGAGGTATCCTCACCACTTCTTGCAGGAGTTTTAACCAAATCTGTCATATATGCTGGCAACCAAACAAACAACTTTTTTATGCTGATTTCATTATCATCGTATCAGGTAGCTGTTGCCTTGGATTTGAAATGTGATGACCCAAAAGAGGAGGAGAAGGTGGAGCGAGAGGAACAAAAAGGTTAGAAAATTCCACTTCCCTGATTTCTTTTGTTCTACTGTTCAACTTGTATGAGGGCAATGTTTGATGCTGGTTTTGTAATCATTTAGTTGTTGCCTCGATTTGAAATGTGATGACCTGGAGGAGGTGGAAGTTGCCAAGTTTTTTTGAATGAGAGAATGAAGGAGGAACTGGAGGAGGTTGAGGAAGGTGAAATTTATTTTTACACTCTGTTATCCTAAAAATTTCAAAGTTCATCGTTTGCTCTTTAATTCAAAATTTATTGTTATGTATTGTTCCTAGGTAATCATTGATCTTATTTCTTGAATGCCCAACTGATTCTTGTGATGCAACCACACTGCAGTTGTGTTTGGTTAAGAGCTGCAATGATCCTATAAGATGGAGGAAATGGTGGTTGTCATGGTCTCATGGAGGAACAGTCCACAAAGCCCACACAGATGAGAGGCATTCCTAAATAGCAGGATTTTTAGGATTCTAGAAAGTGGCCACGTGAGTTTGTGTCAAAACAAGTAATTTCTTTCTTTTGGACATACTTTAAGTATCAAATTATTTTCAGATACAATGTCCCGTGGCCAAGTTAGCCAACCCGTGCTTCGGTCACTCGATTTAGGAAACTATAGTATTTTAGGTTTCCAGTTAACTGGTTGGTTACCGATATATTTGCATTAAGTCTCATTATTTATTTGCAGATTATTAATTTCTAAGAAAAATACCATGTCTAGATGTAATTTGCTTCCTGTTGTCATTGTCAATTATTAACAATATGTTTCTTCAGAACAATTCCTTTATATGTTTTACTAAATTAGTGCACTGGTTAGCTCATATCGATGCTAAAAATGAGACGAAATGCAAAGTCAAGGGCATGATGCAATCCACATATTCTGCTTGTGTTGTGATCCCAACAATGTTGATCTAGATCTCAGAGGAACCATTGCTTCATCATGTGGTCACTCTGGTGATGTACTGAACATTGGTCAAACAACAAGGTATGTCCGATGAAGTACTGGGGTGAACTACATTATCATTGCTATTTTTTGCAGTAATGAGATTTTCTTTCCCCGTCCCTGGTTCCCGTTGTAGAAGATGATGTCTGTGAGGTGTTGTAGAAGATGGATGAGCTTGTGTCTAAGATGTGAATTTGCTGCCTTTGTGGCATCGGTCACTGGTGTGAGCAGCATTGTTATGACCAAAGAGTCATACTTAGGACTTCTGAACCAATGCAAAGAGTCATACTTTAGACTTAAGTCTCACTGTCTGCCTCAAAATGATTGTAGGACTATGTTGCTACTAGATAGTACATGGCTCCTAAGATGTGCAGATCTTTTGACTTTCTTTAGTAAGGTACTGAATTTTTTGATACTACTGTTTCGTTGAGCCGTATCGGTCTTTTTCTATTTTCTCCACCTTCAATATTTAGTTTAAAATGCCTATGTTATCTCGATGATATTAAGTTGATTCTTTTGTGCAATTTTCACCGGCTATTGATACGTGGAGCACTGGTTGCATTTTTGCAGATATTTTGGTAGGCAAGCCTTTATTCCTTGGTAAAAATGTGGTTCATCTGTTGGATTTAATGACTGATTTGCTGGCACACCATCAACAGATACTATTTCACACGTATGATTTATTATTTATGGAAATATTGAGACATGTTCAATATCAAAGAATAAATTATTGCTGTCTCAAATGTTTTTGTTCATTTGTCTACAGATTTGAAATGAGAAAATAAGGAGGTATCTGAGCAGCATGAAGAGGAAACATACAATACCCTTTTCTGAGATGTTCCCTAATGCAACTCCTTCGTGCTCAAACTCTTACAAAAGCTTCTAGCATTTGATTCTAAGGATCGATCAACGGCCGAAGAGGTAGGTTTGTCATAATGAGACATAGATTTATGTTTCTGCTGCTGTTATTTTTGTAACTTTGCAGAATTATGTGCTAATAAAAGTAATGGTGCTGTATGCATGACCAGACATTGGTTGATCCCTATTTTAAAGGCATTGCAAAAATGGAGAGGCAATCATCCTGTCAACCAACTTCAAAAATGAAATTTGAGTTTGAACAAAAGTTTACCAAATAGGACATCAAGGAAATTACATTCTAGGAGATACTGAAGTACCATCCTTAACTTCTAAGGATTACAAGAACGGCTCTGAAAAAACGAGTTTTCTATATGCCAGGTTCTTTCCTTGACTATATCTTTTAGTTTCTTTTTCCTCTTGTTATTTTATTTCAATGTGGTAATATTCATGACATACATTATCGATAGTTTTTGAATTTTTTTTTGCAGCGTTGTTGACAGGTTCCGTAGGCAATTTACTAGCTTAAAGAAAATGGAGGGAGGAATGACAAGCTCGACAAGAAGCATGTTTCTCTCCCAAGGTAACATAATATTCTTTAACTCTCAATGATTTGTGTTTCCATTTATTAGTTGCTGAATTTGATTAACCAGGGGTAATGTATTAGGTTCACTCAATAGGATTTGGCAACGTGATATAGGATATTCAGTAAAAAACTAGATATAGGATAGTGTAATGAATGCGGTCCTTGAAAGATTTATCTTACGAGACCCTAAACCCTATCAGATGATGGGTTGGCCTGAGATGTAGTAGAAAATTTGCTTAAACTTGATCGTTGACCCTGATTTGCTGCTTGCAGGACAACAACCGTTAACTCTACTCTCAGGTTGCTCAAAGGATTCCAGCAGGTAACTGTTTGCATTTCCTTATTTGTGGCTACCCATCAGTTTGTTTTTCAGTCACTAACTCCCAATTTATTTTTCTGACAGGCTTCATCTCTACCAAGTGGTAGGCCCAGTATTACCATTTGAGAGTGCAACCGTCACCGATCAACCAATCGTGCTACGGGTGGCAAGGCATCTGGCTCCTCGTCGGTCTGCTAGAGCATGAGAAAGTCTGAAGGCATTATAGGCCAAGGCGACATCTCGTCGATGCCAAGGTAGCACCTGAGATGGCCCGAGACATACACGACCATCGTAGTACTATGTCTCAAGGGGCATGCCCAAAGCTGATATAACAGACAGGGACATCCTCCATCGGAGTGTTGCTCCCTTCAATGGCATCACGATGATCGATGGTGGGTACAACCAGACCGGTGTTCTTCACTATGGAGTTACTAAGAGCAATACTCTTGGGGAGGGTAATAAGATGGGGAACCGGAGTGCAGCTCACAGCTGCATACCTGACCAGCGATGTAGGTGTGCAAACAGGATTTTATGACAATGCATCTTAGATTGTCTCATATATTGTATTAGTTTGAATGTTGATTTCAAAGGATTGCAATTTGGATTGTAGATTATCTTACTTGCATCACTGAAAGATCTATACAATATTTGTGAGCATGCGATGCCACGCTCTCTCAATGACCGTATTAATTTCACTAACTTTGTTTTTTGGTTAAATGTTTACTTTATTATCAGTATTTTTGGTATTATAATATTATTATCCTATCGTGCGATGTGTGTTTTTACTATAAAGTTTTATTGGCCCGTAGCAACGCACGGACACACTAACTAGTAATCTAATATGCCCCTTTTTATAAAACCGGGTTGGGCATGGGCTGGTGACTGGACAGAACCGGCAGATACATGGATCGTGTCGGCCCCGGCCTATCATTCCTGTCCAGAACAAATTTCATCCTACCCTGTTTTTATTCTTTTTTTTTGTTTATATATATACACCGCGCCGGCCCCCGTCCAAACTACAAAGTCCAAAATACAACGGAATAATAAACCACTATCAATATGAAGTTGTCCGAAAGCAACAGCATGACCATCAATCAGGCCGTCAGATGAAAGCGAAGGAAACAGGAAAAAGGAAGCTGTCCCTGTCGTCGTCGTCTCTGATCTCTCTTCCCTAATAACGTACTTAATCCCACCTGTTGTAGACAAGCAAAACAGATCGAGAGGAAGCAAAGAAACCTCCCGTCCGGTCCGGATCATTTGGTCTTGCTTCAAAGAAACCTCTTCGACGCGCACCATCTTAAAATCCTCTCTGATCAGCTCAGCTGTACTCCAAGTCTCCAACCCCAACCCCTCCCCGCTCCACCAGTGAAGAGAAGAAGAAGCCGACACGCGAGACGCGACGCTGAGGCCCGAGCAGGAAGAGCGAGAGAGCATCATGCTGGAGCTCCTGCTCGTTGGGTGCAGCAGCGTGGTGGTGCTCCTCCACGGCGCCAGCCTCTTCCTCCGCGCGCTCTTCGCCCCGCGCCACGCCGTCGCCAGGCCCATCAGGTGCTTGCGTGCTTCCCGTGCGCCAAGCCGATCTCCAGTTCTGCGCACTCGTGCGGCGCGCGCGGGCGTGTGCTTGATCCCTTCCCCCGTTTCCGCGTGATCTCTGGTCTCACAAAGAGGGCCCCTGCTTGTGTTGTGTTGTTTGTTTCGTGCAGCTTCCTCGGGTTCGTGGCATGACGATCGATCGTGCGCGCGCGATGGGCCGGCGGTGGATCGGGGTGCGGACTGCGGAGACCATCGCTGTCGCTGGCTGCCAGCCGGCGACGATGGATTAGCGGGTGGTGCTAGAGCCCCTCATCGAGGATCGATCCATCCATCCATTGATGCAGACAACAGACATATATAGCTTGCTAGATGTGTATATATCATCACCGTGGTTCGTGAATGAATGAAGAAAATACAAATATACCACGCATGTGTCATGTAAAAAAATGTCCAAAAGTTACCACGCTCCACACCAACAACAACTTATTACAGCTGTGCCCACAAGTTCCCGTTCTTTGGATCTGCTACCTTCACGTACATACGGTAGAGTTTGTGTGTGTGGTGGTGGCGTAGACGCGCCTGGTCGGTTTGGCAGTTGGCACCGACCCGCGCGCGACCATGACTTTTTCCAGGAACCGAACCAGTGGACCGTCGAGTCATACCACCTCGCGGCGGAAATTGCGCGCAGGCGAAGCAATAAACAACAAGTCCAAGTTCTCGCCTCTAGTTTCATCAGATTTCAATTCAAGCAGCCGTCGGTGGACTGGTTCAATCAGTGACCAACAGCAGCTGTGCTTGACAGCAAGTCAGCAACTACAGCCTCACGCACGCAGGTTGCGATGCGAACAAACTGAAGTTTCGATGTTCACCGTATTTTACTATAAAAAATAAAACCGTTTGGTTAAAAGCACGTAATTAACTGCCGACGATCGATCCGGTTATTGCTTTATATCTCTGCTATATATACTACCGCCGTTTCATCTCCGGTGTACCATTTGCATTTGGTTAAAAGCATAGTGGATTATTGTTGCCCTCTAATTTTTTTGAGTTTTTTTTTACCTATATATATATGGCCTTTTAAAAATACATTTATCTTGTATGGCCTCTTTTTTAAAAAGAAAAAAATCTACCTACAAGGCCTGAAAACGAAAATCTTTTTCCAATTTGGTCTTCTGTCAGTTTCAGACATCTAAGAGCATCTCTAACAATTTGGTAAATTTAACTTGTCAAATGTTGTGTTTTAGCAAGTTGCTAAAATAATATACCAAGTTAAAAAGAAGCTCTCTCCAACAGTTCTCTATTTTCAACTTGCCAAAACTGAAAAAAGAAGGATCCACCACATATATATATATATACACTACTTATTGTAGTATATGCCAATGCATGCGCATCCATGCAAATGAACGAGCACATGCAATGCAATCAGTGACAGATGAGCCACATCATGAGTCCATTCTCGTTGCACTTGCCGCACCTCTCCGCCCCCCCCGTCCGCTACCACCACCTTGCAGCTGCCGCCGCACTCCCAGCACGGCACGAACCGCGTGCCGCCGCAACCCTCGCAGCCGCGGCCGTCCTTAGCCGCGCACGACTCGCGCCTTGACCCACCGCATCATCTCCCGCGTTTGAGGATAGCAAGTTTGTATATATGTGAGTGTGAGACCTCAGGATAGCAAGTTTGGATAAATAGCAAGTTGGTTTGAGGAGTTGTTGGAGAATGAATTTTGTGATTTTGTCAAATTAATAAGGATAGCAACTTGATTTGAGGAGATATTGGAGATGCTCTAAGGGTGTTAAGTTAGGGATAGAATGACTATTTTACCTTTGGCAAAAAAAAGTACAGAGTTTAGTTTGTATGTTTTAAATTTAGAATAGTATTGCGTAAAAGAGTCACACATAACAATACATAATAAGACTCATAATCAAATACACAAATATATCAATGTATTTGTGTATCTGATTATGTGTCTTATTATGTATTGTTATGTGTGACTTTATTTGCACAATATTATTCCAAATCTAAAACATACAAACTAAATTTTGTACTTTATTTTTTAACAGAGGTAAAATGGTCATTTTACCCTTGACTTAAAATTGGGTGTCTAAAGCTAACGTAAGGCTAAGGCTAAATAGAGAAGAGATTTTCATTTTTGGGCCTTGTAGGTAAGTTAAAAAATAGATTCATGCAAGGAAGATGCACTTCTTTAAAAGCTATGCAGATAAAAAAAAACTCATTTTTAGGAACACTGTTGTTCTCTAAATACGACCTCTATTTGCTATAGGAGAAATAGCCGGTGAAAACAAACTTATCCAAAAAAAATGGTGAAAACAAGAGCTCCAACTCCAATGCCCTCCTACACAATGCATTGTTGGCCCGTTTTGGGCCCATGTTTTTTGGGCTTTTTGGTGGAAGCTAGGTTTAATGAGAATCTCCCAAAAAACTACTTTTCACAAATATCAGCTAGTCTATGATATTGAAAAAAATTACCTCCCAGCTTTATGGAATCCTGGTTCAAACCTAAGTAATAGAAATGATTTGGATAGATCCATAATAGGTGACCCTCGAAATAGGGTGGTGGTGGTGGTGTATGTGTGTCTAGGAAGGGGGACGAGAATGGGGAATAAGCGGGGACAATACCCACATGAGATGGTCGTGAGCACCTACCATGGATATACAAATATCTTACAATAATTGAACTGATTGTATAAATCTATTGTATAAACTTAGGCCGTAACCCAAAAAGACACTATGTGGAGGGGATGGTCCGCCATATGCAAAATCATCAAACTATTTAACAGTTGTATAAGTCTGTTATATAAATTTAGGAGTAATGATTGAAAAGAATGTCTCACATGCATCAGATGGTTTTACAGGTATGCATATCGTGAATCCATGATATGTTCATAGTTTCCCACTGTTGTCTCATGGTGGACCATTCCCACTATTTTTTTTGAAATATAGAGATAGAGACCCGTCTAGTAGAAAGCAAGTTTTGTTAGGTCAATCTCAATTGAAGTTTCATAGAGTTTCATGGACATTAAATACGCTAATGTGATATTGTATTAATGAAGAGAGAGATGATTAGAGTTTTATAGGAGTAGAGATAGTTTCATAGAGATAAAACTCTTCTGTACTGTTTCCAAATATATGGAGCTATTGAAAACTGTGTATGAAACTAGTACTAAGGATGACCTTAGGACGGTTAAATGTGTTGGGCTACCCCTCCAATTGGTGTGTATGATGCCTGGATCCAGCAAAAATAGACCACAAACCACCTAGTGCTTGTGCATTGTTGATTTATTAGTGCTTTGAATCGGTGATTGATATCGCTTCTTAACAAGGATTGGAAGCACAAAATCCTAGCCGCCTGTTGCTCAAAAGGTGTTCAGCCGCAAGTCAGGGTACGGTACGTGTTGGTTTCTCTCGGTCGTAGGACAAAGCTCCATGTTGGTTCAGGTCGGTGATCACAAGATTTCCTACTACCCCTTTTTCTGTCGTGTAATTTTTAAAACCATGCAAGTTTAATTTAGACTTATGTGGCTTTGGTTGCATGTTAAAACTATCTCGTTCCTGATGGAAATGTATCTATGCCACCTGATTAGATTCTCTCTAATGGAACCTCCTCACCAGATCGACTTTATGTGCGTATCTGGCTAATTATTACTGCAAATCAATGGTAGGCGAGGTGTCTGTGCTAGCAGCAAGGTGTATATATACGTACCGACTTTGTTATTTTGAATGTGGACTATGTTTTCAAAAGAAAAAAAAAACAAGCACGCTTTTTTTGGGTAAAATATAGATACGCTGTCATTTTTTTCCTTCAAATTTATTATCACCTCCCCGGCTATGTTATTAGATTCCCAGGAACCTTATAGGAACTAATCAACTTCCAGGACGAGGTGATGGCAGCGACTTTGACAATATAGAACTCCCGGCAGGTCTCTCTACACGACAATGCACCCATAAAAAAAACCTAAAAATGCCCAAGTACGAGTACTATTTTACCAGTATTAGTTGCTGACATTTCCAAGCCGCCACCTGCTCAACTTGTCTTGTTCGTTAGCTAAAACTAATTAAACCAACCGAAAAGAAAAGTGGCTTAATTGACATCTGCTGATAATACCAGTATACTTGTCGGCATGACAACAAACCAAGAATGTCACTTCCCCAATTTACTAGAAACTAGAGCTGGATCTCAAGAACATGTGCATTCTCTATCCATTCACGCCATGATTGACTTGCTGGAGATTTTATATTATCATTATTCTTTGAACTGGTTGTTAGAGTACCAACTTGCTGCAGCATTTTAAAACGAAAACCGCCAGTTGGAAGTGATTTGGCATCTCCACTCCATACAGTGCTTCAAAACAACTCCAACGACCATGTCTCTTGTATGTGTACGAGCTGCACCAACTAACTACGTTACTACGCAGTGCGCGCTTGACTTGCTTGGTAGTCTCTACCATCCAGCAATTATTGTAAAGGATTGGTCTCATCACACTGCTAGCTGCTGCCTCCCAAATCCCAATGATCAAAGGGCCGGGCTCTGTGTATGAGCGAGTATGACCATTGACAAAGTCCAAACCGTGTCATGTAAGGACCCTTCTCCTGCACGTACGCGCTGCTTGTATAAAGCTACTACCTATAGCACAAGAGGCTTTCAGCCAAGCTCATTACAGTTACAGAAACGATATACAAGAGACACCATTTGGTAACCACGTACAAGCGGTGTCTAGAGAGTCAACCTTGCAGCTGCAGCGGCGATGAAGGTTAGCAGCAGTTAGATTTTCTTGATTCATCCCTCGATTTCTCTATGCTCTGGTCTATTAACTGTTCTCCTGCATCACATCGATCGTCAGATAGTGCTTAAGGTGGCGATCACCTGCAAGAAGTGCAAAACCTGCGTCCTTGGGATCGCCTCGAAAGTGAAAGGTAAATTTATCCAATCTCTCTGTGTATGCATTTGTCATTCAAGGGTGTTGGATCGACATGCTAGATCAGCTGTGTGTGGTCAAGGACTGACTGATAAGGGTGTCTACTGCAGGGATCAAGTCCCTGACATACGACGACGAGAAGAGCACTCTCACGGTGGTCGGAGACGTGGACGTGGTGGTCATCGTGGATGCTCTGCGCAAGGCGAAGCATCCGGCGGAGGTGGTGTCGGTAACCGACGAGAAGAAGGAGGCCGAGGAGAAGAAGAAGAAGGAGGAGGAAGAGAAGAAGAAGAAAGAGAAGGAGGAAGAGGAGAAGAAGAAAAAGTGCTGTCCCAAGCCGCCGTGCACGCCGTGCGCTCCGCCTCCGTGCACGCCGTTCCCTCAGCCGCCGTGCACGCCGTGCCCTCTGCCGCCGTGCCCGCCGCCGTACAAGCCGTGCTACATCCCCATCGAGGACGATTACCCCGGGCCCTGCACCATCGTCTGAGTCTGAGGGAGCAACGCCATGGCCATGGCCATCCATACCAGTTCCTCGCTGATTCAAAAGCCACCACGCACGCACTCTTCTATTCCAGTTCCAGCAGAAGGCACTTGAGTTTCTTCAGCTGTGGTAACCCTCGTCAATCTCAACCATCGGTCGACTGGAATAATTGGTTTCCATGCACATTCTCCTTCTGTCCTTTCATTCTATGATTCTAGCGTGGTCTTTCTCCATCATCATTCAGCTTATAGATTG
Organism: Coix lacryma-jobi var. lacryma-jobi; assembly: GCA_009763385.1. Lineage (NCBI taxonomy): Eukaryota > Viridiplantae > Streptophyta > Magnoliopsida > Poales > Poaceae > Coix > Coix lacryma-jobi. The sequence goes on from CM019827.1 coordinate 33,357,324, forward strand.
ATAGGTGTCTGGATATATATGTAAAATGGACACATTCACTATTCAGGTAAGTGCTATGTGCATAGCTGGTAACAAGCTTCCGATTGAGTTTCAACTTTCAAGATTAAGATGGCATTGCAAGAAATTCCAAGCACCCGAAGTTCTTTAAGACAAAATTTTAGACCTCGATTTTTTTTCTTTATTTACAAATTGTGAATCGGTAACGAATTGCCTCGTGATTGGGTTCGCCCCCATTCCCACCAGACAAACTCACGGATAAGCAGCCTGGATCATCACAAAAATAAAGTAAGAAAAAAAACAGAAGGTGGACAGGTAAGCATAGTCAAGCTTCCTGCAATGTCAAAATTTGTATAAACTATTATCAATTTGCCATTGATATGGTTTAACTTAATACAATGCGACGGACTGGTCTTCTTTTTTCGGAGTCAACCAGGCCATTTATGTGCAGATTATGAATCGATCACCAAGTCACTTGATAAATGATGTAAAAATTCAATGGTTTTCTTGACAAAGTTAGTACAACTGTGAGAGTAGCGGAGGTTCATGGACCACCCATAATCTTAAACTTTCTAAGGAAATCACATGATCTTGGTCAATAAATTTGTAAAAATAGAATCCACTGAGACCAAATTTTGGGAATTTCGACCAATATTTCCATCACATTTTTTTCTTTCAGCAAATTTACACGAAGCACCTTGCGTGCCATGGCAAATAGATTTTGGCACTAGCACGAGACTTGTGTGTACTTTTGGTGCTCGATCATGAACGGAGGTTAAGGCCCCGTCTGGTACAGCTCACCTTTACCAGTGAAACTGTTTTTTTGGAAAATAGCTTTATGAGCAACTTACTAGGTGAAACTGAGCTGTTTTGAAAAAAGTGTTTGACAAAACAGCTTCACCAACAACTTCATGTATGATTGGGAGAGATAAATGAAGGTGTAAGCTGTGAAAAGCTACTTTTTCCAGCTTCATGGGTGAAGCTGTTTTTGTGAGAGAGAGGATAACAAAAAAAACAGCTCTCAACAGCTCATAAAGCTGTTGTGAGCTGTACCAAACAGGCCCTAAATAACATTGTACATGCTTCTACATCATAAATAAATATAAATAGGTTACACACACGAATGCGAAACATGGTGTCAAATGGAGCGTGTTTACCTAGATTTGCAAAATAACAAATCTCTACGGGGCTGTTTGGATTTTTTGCTAGCTCCTATATCACCTTTATCTTGCTAGGTGAGAAATCGGATGTAAACTTGCCCATGTGGGAGAGCCAAGTTGGCTCTCTTACCCTGGCAAGGCAAGGCTCTGGAAACCAAGCGCCCCCTATATTTTTGTTGATTTATAGCACATAAATGCATAATAAGTGGATGTAATCTTAGTGACTGCACATTTATATGATGAACCAAGGTGACTACAAATCCTTCTATAGCACATTGTAATGTGTAGCCAGCTAGACATATTTAAGTATTTCCTATTATACAAAACAACTATCTTTATCATTGTAATTTACTTGGTGAGAATGTGGTATCTAGGAGACCAGGATATGGACATGTAAAGGAGTACATAGCATCATAATTTTCTTTTTGAATCGAGTAACAATAGCATAAAGTTAACAGTGCAGAATTATAGTTTACTATTTCCGTTTCAAAAAGAACATAACTCTAGGTGCATTTTTATTAAATTATGTAAAGTTTGAGAACTATATATATAAAAATATACTTCTACAGTAATATTTATGACATCAACATGAAAATCTAATAATACTTACTCCCTCCGTCCAACAAAACATGCAATTCTCGCATATCGAGAAGTCAAACAATTCAAACTTTGGTCAAAATTATATAAAAAAGTACTAACATTCTTGATTCCAAAAAGTACCATTAAATTAGTAATAGAATATATTTTTATAATAATTTTATTTAACAACATAAATACTAATATCTTTTATTATAATTTTGGTCAAACTTGAACTAATTTGACCGACACGGATCTCATAATTGCATATTTTTTATGGATGGAGAGAGTATTTGATAATCATATTTTTTGATATTTCTTTGTATATTAGTCAAATTTTAAATAAATTTAATTCAGTATCGTGGTAGAATTGTTTTTTTCTAGACCGAGTTTTTTTTTTTTGATAACAGACCGAGGGTTAACGAGGGAAAAAAAAACAGAGCTCAGCCTCTGCATCCATCCATTCGTCCATCATCCCTGGGCGGCTGGGCCGCCGTGTCTTGGTGCCCTCTTGCAGTCTGCCAGTCTTGCTCCTAGGCACTCCGAAGTCCAAGGCAAACCCCACTTTTTTTCTGTAGTCTGTCCCCCTCCTAGGAGACCGAGAGAGCACCGCAATGGCGCCCCCCTGCGGCGATGCTGCGGCGGCAACCGAGATCACCAGTCTGCGCATCAGCGAAGGAGCCGGGCTCCCTCCGCTTCCCGGACGGTACCGACCATTCTGTCGCTCACTTTCCGATTCCTTGACGAACGCTTTACATCAGCCTTCTACCGAGGGTTTTGGGTTTTTTTTTGGGTTTGTTCGCGCAGGCGAAGCGTTGGCGGCAATGCGGCTGAGGGAGAGGAGGAGGGTGATAAGAACAAGAAGGCGAGGAAGGGGAATGCTGGTACGCATCGCATCGCCGGGTGGGGGCTCCGCGAGTTCAGCAAGATAGGTGAGACGTCGCGCCTCGCCGTCGCCGATAGACCATTTGCGGCTTTTGTTCTCGACAGAAGGCGTGTAGGTGTAGTCGTGACATCGAGCCGTTGGGGGAACCGGTGGGGGTGCAAAGTTTCTACTTGATCCAATTTTCGATCTAGCTGTATAGAATTTGTGTAGAGTTTCGGTTAGGAAATTGTCCTCATGAGGTGGAAAATCTGAACCCTATGCTAGCAGCCCCTGAATCTTGCTCTTGGTGTTAAAAATTGTGAAATATCGATTCATGTGAGCCTTTTAGTCCTGTCTAGATGATAACTTGGTGTAATCCCATAACCATATAGTGGTAGAGATTTGGCTGGGTTATCGGGGCTACACAATGTCACACCTTAGGGCTTGGGGAGGTAATTACACCCCTTTAGGTAGGGTGGGGTTTCCCGCTGAAATTTGGTCTCTTTCGTCGATGTGGTTGCTAGTTGCTGCTGCCTATATGTATGTTGCATCTGTTTTCTTTCGTGTATAATCATGTTCTCAGGCTGATTTCAGTCCTGAAATTCATTAGCTTCTGCTTTCTGTTAGTGTGGTTAACCCAAGAATTTCCATTTGTTGGGAAAATAGTACAGGTGAATGTTACTCAGCTCACATTTCTACAAAATTATATAAAACAAGGCTTAGGTTGGAAAATGTTCACTGTGACCTGATACGGCTCTCTTCCTGTGGATTTTTATCTGAAAGACAGTGAATTTATTTGAGCTTGACATTGTTTATATTAGCTCAAAAAAAGTTACTGCTTAGTGTGATGAGATGATTGCATGTGGAGCATGCTATGTTGGGTGATGCAGGCACCTTTTTGGTGCATATGATGTATGTGCAACATGATTCAGCCACCACTTGAGGCTCTTTTGGTTTGCAATCTACATGTGCTAGGACATAGGGGTAGTGTAATAGAATATCTGTTAGGATAAACGTGAAACAAAAGTACATACGGCGTAGTTTAATTGAAATATTTATGTTTAGCAATTAGCACTTGTGTTAGATGTTCTCCTTTGATGATGTAAACTTAAGTTGCTAACCTGCACTATGATGTAACCATCATTTGATATTTTGATTTGACATTGCAGTTTCTAAAAAAGTTGAGACCAAAGGACGGACTACTTACAATGAGGTATTCTCTTATATATGTATCCCTCAAACTCTCACTAACAGACCATGCTTCATAATGATGACGAATGCAGCAACAAAAACTTCGAACTCCAAGCAGGCTGGGGTAGGCTAGAGATGAAACCCAGCATGAACACCAACCTGAAAGAAACAACTCACGTGAAATGAAGGCGCTAATAATAGTAACATTACTATTAAAGGACAATTCTTTGGGTATATTCCACCATGCCAACTCCCATTTTACTGCCTCCTCCCAATGTCAGGTTCAGCCACCCCTGCCTGTCCTTTGATTATTATCTTGCCTTGGGATTCCGCTATGCACTACTGCACTAGTGCCTCTAGTTTTGTTGGGTATGCCCAACCCATCTCAACCAGTGTTGGGCAAGTTTTCCTTTTGGTTGGTGCTACCCCTAGCCTATCACATATATTGTTGTTCCAAATTGGGTTCTTCCTTGTATGACTACAAATCCAATGTAACACATGCATTTCTGCAACTCTTTACTGTTGAAACATGCCATTTTCAGTAGACCTTTTAGATAAACTTATGGAACAAATGGATGCTATCTTGATTTTTTTTAGTTATATGGCATTATCCTACTTTACAATGTTTATTTCAACCTGTAGCCAATATGAACTATAAGCTCACAAGCATATGACACATCCTAAATGCCTGATATAAAATCATTAGTGTGTCATATAAATGCTGAAAGGTATCTCCAAAATACTACATTGGTAGTTTAGTACAGTATTGTTTTTGATGCATGGCATTTCCTTCTACATATTTTAGCATCACTATGATTTTTTTTTATTTCCCATTTTGGGTTGTAAGCTACCTCAACTAGTTACTGTCTTTTCCAGGTTGCAGATGAAATTTGTGGAGAGCTGAAGTTGACTCTTATTGGTCAAGAGGTTATTTCGTAATATTAAGTTGCACAAATTTGATCTCCCTGTGCACTCTCCCCTTAAATGCTGATCTAAAGAAAATAAACTTACCTGTGTAGTTTGATGAGAAGAATATCAGGAGGAGAGTGTATGATGCTTTTAATGTGCTAATCGCACTAAGTGTTATTACAAAAGATGAAAAGGAGATAAAGTGGATGGGCTTGTCTAACTTCCAATATGAAAAGATAAAGTTGGAGGTCAGTACTTGTGCTTTGCAGTGCAGGTAGGTAAATAATAATTGAGGAGGACTTTTGATGTGATTACTGTCATGTTCTATTTCAAAGGAAACTCGCAAAGAACTCATGATCAGGATTAAGAACAAGAAAAAACTTCTCCAGGAAATTGAAAGACAGGTAAGTTGTTTGCGAATCTAGCAAGTAGCAATAACTCGTCTTTGCTTTTTTTGGGAAGTAAAAACTCTTCTTTGCTTTCATTTAGAGATATAGCTACTGCTTCCTAACTGGTGTAGTTACTACTGTCTCATGATTCTTCCTTGTCTATTTCAAGTTTGATGACCTCCAGAATCTCAAGTTTCGCAACCAGTTACTACAGAGGCCAGCAGAGAGTGTGAATGGTATCTGCCTTCCATTCTTATTGATCAAGGTATTTTCTTGATCTACAGCTGTTGAAAATATTTATCCTCCAAAAGCAGCTTGCAACACAGCTGTAATAGATTGGGTTTATATGCGTTTCAAATGTCCAACCTACTATGGTTGACTTAGATGGTCCAGTCCAAAACTTGTGTCATTGCATGTTTCAAATGTTCAATTAAATATGGTTGACATAGATGGCTTGATCTAGACTTGTTTACGGAAATACCCTACCAGCTACCTGATTTGAAATGTGGATTAGTACAACTGTGCTAGTGATTAGGCACTTTGGATTGTACAAATGTGGGGGAGGCAATACAGCTGCCGGCCTCAGACACGAGGAGCGGGCGGCTGATTATGGCTTCCATTAGTGAGCTCTTTATTAGAAGAGGAAAGGGTTAGACAGCTAGTAGTTAAGGCCAGCAGCAGCATCAAGGAGCCGAGCTCCATATATGTACCAAGGAACCCGGATTGGAGGGATTAAGCAATTAAGTTAAACCTTAACCCCTCACCTATTAATCTCTAGTCTCTCCTCTGCTCGCGGCAGTCAGGCAACAACCCTGGCGCCGCCATTACCGGGCTCATACGAGCTACGCAGTCAAGGACCACCCTCCCGGGGACTTGAGGACCTTGACAGTTTACGGAAATACCCTACCAGCTACCTGATTTGAAATGTGGATTAGTACAACTGTGCTAGTGATTAGGCACTTGGATTGTTAAAATTTTCAATTTCACAGCATGAATTCCATATAGGCATATAGTAATAGTATAAAATCAATCTTTTTCACATACAAATGGTTTTGTTGGTTCAGAACTTAGGGGTTACACATGCAAACTCAAGATACATGGTGCAAAGCAACAAACACAACACACCAGGCAGGAGATGAATTTGATATTTCTTCTGAACACATCTCAAAGAAAATTACATATCTACATATAGAGGCAACACCTAGCTGATTCCACATTGCTTTCTGGCTAGTCCACACAGGTTTCTGAGTTCACATTGACCTCAATCTACTTTAGTGACTTGGTAGCACACAACTTTTTGACTTTTTCATTAAAAAAACTCCTTGACTTATGCATGCACATGCACCCGAAAGGGCTCATACCTATTGTTTGCTAAACAACAAGCTAAATAATTTTAAAAATGTGCTGGACATTTTTTATAGTCTAGTAGGTGGTAACATTAGCATTTATTCTTGAGCAGGCATCCAGAAAAGCAAGGGTGGAAATTGAGATTTCAGAAAACTCAAAGTTTGCTAGTTTGGACTTCAACTGGTATGTCTGTTTTGCTACCAGAATTGAAAACTGATGCTCCCTCCAAATTGACATGTCTTGATCCTAACCATATACTTTCCACTCCATTTTTCAGTACACCATTCACCTTGCATGACGACATCTCAATCCTTGAAGCCATCAGGTGTAATAGCATAAAAAGACCTTAGCTACTCCGGCACTCTTCATTAGATGATCCAGAAAGTGATCGATCTGTTGAAAGTGACAAAACTGATATGTTCAGTTCCTTTTGCACAGCCACTAGTATGTGTAGGTATATAACTATATATAAAGTATGAAAACTTGACCTAATCTTCAAAGCAGCCTTTCTGGCTTGTGAAGTTTTGCCTGCAAATTTTGCCCCTTTTTGCGCCTAGCAGGTTATTAGGTCTGAGATAGATTATTCTGATATATATTGCTATGTATTAATTAAATTGATTATAGCTCCAATTCGAAAGCTTGTGTACAAGCTTTGATGGTTATCATGATGTTCGGGCGTTTTGCCCTTGGCAAATCATGTACGTATTTCTCTAGCTGCACTGACTATGAGAATGTATCTTCCGTTCAAACATCTATATGCCTTTTGGCTCCTGCGGTCCTGGCTGAGAAACCTTGCGAAGCATATATGCTAAATCTTTTAGCCCTTTTTCTGGTACATTGTTCTATAGTAAAGAAAATTGTTTTAAGTAGGAAACATTCTTGTTATTCAAAGTTTCAAACCCTCCCTCCTACGTTTACCTGATGAAGATTGAAAAGCGAAGGCGTGGAAGAAGTTATTAAAATCATAGTATGGCCTTCCGAAAGTGCAACAGCTGGCGCTTCTCGCCTTCTCGGTGCTCCAGTTCCACGACAGCCTAAGCGATCGGTGAGCCAGGTGCATCTCTCATCCTCTCAACAGGCGCTGCAAAATAAAAACTCACGTCTCAGCCTCTCAGGTAAGGGGGCGTTTGGGAGTGCTCCACAGAGCAGATTCTCACGGAGAATCACTCCCTGACTATTAAACACATTTTTTTAGTGAGAATGGATTTTGCACTGATTTTATGAAGTGATTCTCTAAAATGAAGTAAGAGTAAAATGAAGTAAGAGGTTGAGAGCTGAAAAAAATAGCTTCACCTGATTCTGTGAAATGATTCTATATCCCGATTTTGAGAGTTTATGCTAAAAAATTAAATAGAATCACTTTCAGCCACAAAATCACTTCATCGGAGAATCAAAGAGCACAGCTGGAAAATTAGGGAGCACATTTCTCCCAAACAGGCCCTAAACGTTGTGCATCTACAGAAGTTTAAATTCAGTTACAGTAGCTGCTGCCGCTGGCGATGTCTTCCTGGAAGTGTATTGAAACATCGAAAACAGCTAGAATAATTTTGATAAAAAAAATCAGGGCATTATATAAAGTAAAAGAAACCTTAAACAATCCCGTAAGAAGTTAAGTATCCAGTTGTTAATTAAGCATTCAGAAAGGAAACAACGTGTTATCCAGCTTCACACCTTGTCCTTTTACCAAATACTCGTAGTTGCCATGGATATCTAACTATTTGCACAATGGGAGGTCAACAATACTCCAGAATAGAACATGCACATTGATATATTTTGTCCACCTGAAGAAGTCTGGACAAACCAGAGGACAGCTATATTTAAAATTTTCTGACTTTATCACTTTGGTTTTACAACAATGAGGTGAACAACAACAGGAACAGGGAAGAACTGACCACTCTAGCCAGTAGCCAGCAGTCAAACTGCTAGTACAGAACAAGCGCATAGCAGAAAATGTATGGACAGACCATTTCAATAGAGAACCTGGCAAGCTGTTGAGAAACGTGAATAGCATAGTTGCCCAAAATTGGTGAAATTTGATGAGAAGCTGCCACGAATCTATGATAGTGATTTCTCAAGAATCCTTAGGTGGCAGCGACAGGTTCAGCATTTGGGACATACCAACCTCGGAGTATCTCGATGGCCTTCTTCCTCCTTGCCAATCGAGACTTACGATGGTTCCCGGTGTTCCTATGCATGGCACCAACCTTCACTGTCTTGTCGATGGCTTTGTATGCCTCAGAGATCAACTTCTCTATTTCAATTATTTCTTCAGGCTGGGCATCAGGTTTCTTCCTAAGCTTTTCAAGAGCTCTTAAGACCTAATAAAAGAGCAAACGGTTTAGGATTGTTTTTCAGATAACAGTATGCAATACTTAGCTGTACAAAATGATGATGATATTGGTTGCCACATAAGAAGTGGAATTTCATAATCTTGTCCCCATTGACCATTATCAGTTTCATTTGTGCCATAAGATTCATCACATTAACACAAAACAACTATTGTTCACGCACAGGATAACCAGGAAATGAAATCCATTAACTATGCTCTTATTTTCCTTGAGCTGTTTTTCCTTTGAGGGCAGTGATGCATAAATAATAACAAAATATTTACTTCTACTTAAATAATAAGCTGGCATTATAATACTCAATTAAAGTAAAATCAATCTACATTTTATTTTTGTTTCATACCGTTCTAGACTAAAAAAAACTCAATCTCTGTTCAGTTCTCCTGTCCTCCATGCCCCAGTCAATACACATTAGCCCGTGATAAATACCGGCTAATGAAGTACAAACTCAGCACTTCGATTGGGCTGTATGATTCACAAATGGAGCCCTTCTAACAAGCTGATTCACATGCTTATTTCAAGACAGCTAATTCAACAAAATGCACTGGAAGTCTGGAACTACAATCTTGCGAGAGCTTCTCCAGAGCTAAACTCCCTTTATAGCTGCACTGTACCACTTAAGCATTTATATTCCATCTATCTCACAATGTGGTTAAATTTCTGGCGAAATTATAAGCAACAAAGGAGAGAGATCATATAGTCGCTGCCACTAAGCATCACTCATTCACACGGGTACCTTTTTCATCCTGGTGCGCATCTCGGCCTTGCGCGCGTGATTGCGGATGCGGTGCGTGTCGTTCTGGCGCTCCCTCTTCTTCACCGAGTCCGGCCGCCGCCTTGTCGTGGCCTCGCACACCACCTCCAGCCCCCGCCGTCTCAACCTTCCCGCGGACGACGCTGAAGTCGCCGCCCAGGTCCCGTACCCGCCTGAAACCGCCATTCCCAACACAAGAACCGATGAGTAAGCACAGGGACATTGCTGAGCCGTCGAGGAATTGGAACCTGAGGTGCCGGATGAACCGTACCGAGTGGGGAGGCGAAAGGGAGGGAGACAGAGAGACGGGCACGTGGGGAGAGGGCACGGAGCGAGAGAGACGTGGGGATCCGGGTGGGGGAAGGGAGGGAGGCGCAGAGGGAGGAGAGGGAGAAGAGCGGGGAGGTGGTGGCGGTGGTGGCCATGGCTGCCGGTGGGAGTTCGAACGCCTCTCGTGCCCGTGCAGATGTGGGCGTTATCTTATCCGGGCCGACGAGCAGGGGACGGTCGAATTGCGCAATCGACACATCGGAGAGAGAGAGAGAGGGACTTTGTGCGCAGTAAACAAAGAACTATTGAAAAATCACACCATAGCTAACCATGCATAAAAAAATGCAAATAAAATTTGGAAAATTATGTATTTGTATACAAATAAATAACACGCAGTTGCTTGCTAAGACGTCTAAGCATACAAGCAAAATCTATTTTATGAGCGTAGCTCCACTAGGTCAACTAAAAAAAGCACGCTGCGTCCATAGTAATCTCCCTTGTATGTCTATTTTTAGGCTTTAACTAGGCACTCATTCCTATTTGATCTATTGCAAAATTCCAACAAAAAGATGCAGACAAATTAGCTAAACAATAGACATACTCCCTCCGTATCATAAATAGCAGACGTTAAGGACAGCGACACGGTCTCCAAAGCATAACTTTGACCATTTATTTATTTAAAAATATTTGTTATAAAGTGGTATATATATACTTTTATAAAAATACTTTTCAAGATAAATTTATTTATATAATTTTTTATTTTTAAACTCAATAATTTAAAAGTTATTCATGATTTATATTCCCAATGTTTGACCGAAACTTTTTTCAAAACGTCTTCTATTTGCGATACGGAGGGAGTATGTTTGCTAAAACAGACAGGATATTACACGTTGCAAAGTCATAAAATCTTACGGATCATATAATCCAGAAAAGGAAGTTATTATAACTGTTAAGCTGAGCAAAATAGCAGTAGCTCATGATAAAAGAGCAAAATAATAATAACTAGTTGAATACCTAAAAGATCTATTTAAGTTTTGGTAATCGAAGACAATATATGTGAACTAATGGTTTCATTTTGTGAGATAAAAGGTCGAGCTTCGTCAACAAGCTAGGTTCAACTACATGAGGCTATGGTAGATGACATTGATCATAGAGTATGTAAAAGGCTCAACAAGTCAACGATTAAAGATGATGGATGGATGGAAGTGCAAATAGTGGAAAACAAAGTGCAAGGCGAATGTATATGCATATGGCTTTATTTCCACGGTGATTAGAGGAGTTGAATAACTAGGTTGATAAGGTTAAGATAGACATACTATAAAGAGGGCTACTAAATCGTTGTTCGCAAAAGGAGGGCTAAATCATTGCTTATACGATCATCTAGCGCCACTAGGTAAAATATAACTTTGCATGTGCTTTGATAGATAGCATCTAGTGACACAAGTGATTGATTGATTGGTGTTGGCTGCGGTTTTCTTTTTACTCCTGGTGTTTGTCGCCACCGTACCTAGATGGCTTAGAGCAGCGATGTCTTCATCGTAGCACTTAATTAAAGTTTTTGAGGTGCTCCAGAGTTGATGGTGAGGGGTTGTTGGATTGATTCCATCGCTAGAGAGGAGAAGAATCACTCTAGTGGAATGGGGCTTGAAGAAGCACTAGTGATCGAGCCAGCTCAGGATCAAGCGTTCATGTCGGAGACAACCTTTTGCAAGGTTGTTGAGCTTGATAGAGGAGTGATGATCCTTGAGCTTCCCTCAACATGTACATAGGTGATTGAAAAGTCACCGAACCACGAGATATACCCTGTGTTTTTTATGACATTAGCTAGTTATCCACCCTACTCTTACTACATTACTTGTGTTTTGAAATCATATAGTAGAATTAGTAGGACTTGTTAGCTTAAGGCGCAAAACTAGCTAGTCTTTAATTTTAGTGACTTAGTGTAATCTATTATCTTGATCACTAGAATTATGTAGTTGCGCTTACCCTAAGCTTGCTAAACAATAGCTAGAGGTAGCTTCATTAGGGCATTCTTGCTATCTTATGTTTTGCCTAGTGTTGTGATTTGTAGAAATTTGTAAATAAGCTGTTCATCTATGTAGCTATCTAAAGATTTTTTTCAATATCCCACGCACTGCTACCAAATTTTTGGGACACCAATGTTGAAACGAATTAGCAAACATGAGAAATAATGTCACTTAATAAAGCTCCTAAATGTTTTATTTTGTGAATCACGATACTAACATAGATACTTACATACATATATGCTCACTTAATCCCCTTAGAAAGACCGAGCTAGCAGATTTTATTGATGGTCATGAGAACTGTCTCACTATTGAAGAACATTGTCGTCTATCACTAAAAAGAGTAGCATTTGTTAAATCGTAGAATAAATCCACGAACACGAACACTCGCATCAAGTAAAAAATATCTCAGATGAACAAGTTTAATAAATCCACAAAAATGAGCAACCATGTCAAGTAAAAAATAACTTAAGACATGTTTAGTTTCGGACTGTAAAATTTTTTAATGTCACATCGGATGTTACATAAAGTGTTACATGAGTTATTCAGATACTAACAAAAAAAATTACAGAATTCGTTCGTAAATCGCGAGATGATTTTTTAAGCCTAATTAATCCACTTTACTATCAAATTATAGACTAATTAGCTTAAAGGTTTCGTCTCGTAAATTACACGTAAACTATATAATTAATTATTTTTTAGTCTATATTTAATACTCCGTATATATGTCTAAAGATCCGATGTGACAGCGTAAAATTTTAGGTTTGGATTTAAACATGGCCTTAGACGAGCAAATTCCATCGAAAAGATTCTAATTAATCGAGCTACATTTAGTTCAACCACTATGTCGTTGTCACCTCAACCTATTCCTGCCGGGCAATAAACACTCGGGCGCCGACGCTCATCATCCTATTCCTCGACGAGCGCCAAATTTATTTTTGAAAGATCAGTGCCAAATTTATTTACCGGTCAAATGTTGTCTGAAAAGTAAATGGAGCCAAACTTTAAATCATGCAAATTTGTTGACTTTTCTAGGCTGTTTTAACAAACATGTCCATAGTGCTCTGGTTCCGGTGTGTGTGGATAATAGAGCTCGGCATCAACAGCCTACTGTACCACATGCTCTTGCATACAGTATCTGCGAACCGTTCTGATCTTGTCGACACTGTCCGTGTCCAGCCAGGTAAGGCCCTCGTGTCGTCATCCAGCCCATGCCCGTTCCGAAAGCCACTCGTTTCGGCAAATTCGGCCGACAGACACGGTCAACGTGTGTACACGAACACCAAGCACCACCGCTCACCAATGAGCCTGCACGGGCGCGTGCAACGCGTGTTCGTCACGATGGTGTCCCTCACTCCCTCTGTTTGTACTACTCCGTCCCATAAAAAGAGTCGCTATGAGATACGTGCTGGTCAAACTTTCTCAACTTTGACTGAATTTATACAAAATGTATGCAATATTTTTATCTCCAAATAATTTAATTATAAAAGTATATTCAAAGATCTATCCAATGATACTAATTATGTAACATAAATATTAATACTTTATTATATATATTTGGTCAAAGTTGAAATTTATTGACTTTTTTGAAGCGAGAATGACTCTTTTTTAGGGACGGAGGGAGTACTGCTACTACACAGTACTACCTACCGATAACTAGAAATCGCCATATGATTACGACAGACTTGTTCTAAACTGAACACGTTCTCGTTTGCGTTGGATTACTTTAATCCCTGCTCCCGCTTCCACTTCCCCTCCCACTTCCACGCATCGACGCATCATCATCACCAGTACTATACAGTACTACTAGTAAACTGTGAACCCAGATTTGGCTCGCCGTTCCAGATCTCCGTCGGCGTTTGTCCCCGTCAAGGTGGAGCGATGACGGAAGTGGAGGCGCCGCTCATCACCGAGGTGGAGGGGGGAGAGGGCCGTGGCTCCGCGTCCGCCGGAGGGGGCCGCTCTGGCCTCGGCAGCAGCGCGCGGGGCGCGAGGCAGTACCACCGCCGCTCGGACGCGCTCGCCTACGGCGACCGGTACCAGAAGGCGGCAGCGCTCGTCGACCTCGTTCGTTCCCACTCCGCCTCTCACTGCTCTCGCACTCCCTGCTTTGCTTCGTTAAGTGAAATGCTCAGTTGCGATGCTTTTCTGTAGCTGATAATTGAGGTGCTCTGCTGGTAGTGTGGTAGCCTGTGGATATCGCTGAGAGTAGTGTGCTGTTCGTGGAGTGGGCGAATGGTGTTTGGCGAGTTTCCTGTTCAACATTTGGCGTGCTTACGCGGTGAGATGCAACGTTGAGCTCTGGGTTGTGGGGGTGTTGCACAAAAATTGCTTAGAATGTCGACATGGAGCTGAGGTGTTCTGTTTATGTTAGTTTCGGGTGGTTTGGAGTGTTGCGTCCTCTGGGGATACTTAACTGTTTGTGCATATGGAGCAGCATTTACGTTCCTGTGCTTCTGGAGTTCACTGTTGACCTGAGTCTGTGGTTGCCATATGTTTGATGCTTGTTTGAAGATGATGCACTACTGTTCTGTGTTGTAGGATTTGGGGTAGTTGGGATGTTTGATGCTTGTTTGCCATATGCTGTAGGATTTACAATCCCGTGCTTCTGGAGTTCACTGTTGATGCTTGATGCTTGTTTGCCATATGTTTGATGCTTGTTTGAAGACGAATGCTTGATGCTTGTGGACGAATGCTTGATGCTTGTGGACGAATGCTTGATGCTTGTTTGAAGATGATGCACTGCTGTCCTGTGTTGAAGATGATGCAGTACTGTGCTGTAATGTAGTTGTGATGCTGTATGTAACTAGTGATTTCAAAGCTATGGCATCAACAAATATTCACATTTGACACAGAATTTACCTTACCGGAATTGACATTTTTATTATATGTCACAAAACAAGGTTATTTTATTCCCGAGAGCTGGTCTGTAGTTATTGGAGGGAAAAAACACCTTTCCTTGACAAGAAATGAACAATTGGCGATGAAGCTTATTTGTCAATCTGAAATCAGGTTTTTGTTGTCATTTCCTGTGGCATGTTTGAAAATCTCAATAAAGTTTTGATTGACAGGCAGAAGATGGTGTCGGTATCCCTGAGGATGTCTTGAATGACACAAGGTTTGAGAGGGCCATGCGGTTCTATTTTGTGTATCTCCGATTGGATTGGCTCTGGTCACTTAACCTATTTGCTTTGATTCTATTGAATTTCCTAGAGGTCAGTTCCCAATAATCTCCATCTGTTATGCTGTATAAGTTCTTAGGTCAAGATTGACCTTTTGTTACTCTTAGCTGAAACTAGGCATCTTAAGTGTACGAAGTTTGCTTTGGCCAAAATAATGACATGTTGTCAGAAGGACCGTTACAACAATAATGAGATATTTATTTGCATTTCCAGAAGCCTCTCTGGTGCCAAAAATACGCGCCACATACTTGTGACCAAAGGGATCTTTACTTTCTTGGGCAGCTGCCATACTTAAGCAAAACAGAATCACTCATATATGAGGTAAGGCTTCCTTGACATGTGTAGTGCTTCAATGCCCAGGCAAGAACTTAAAGACTCAAACCTTAAAGCATTATTATGGTCAGTAGTTTGTTTCAGGGCATGTATATTTACCTTCAGTTACCTAAAGTAGTCTTTTACAAATTTTCAGACGTTCAGTTAGAGTTGGAGCTACCATAGTGTACAATTGTGCATGTTTTAAATGAAGAACATATAATTTCTTATAAGGAGTCTGAAAATCAGAGCTTTATGTTGCTTACTCTTAATTTCAGGTGCTTACTCTTGTCATTCTTGTTTTGGATATCTTCTACCCACTTTCCTATGAAGGTTTAAATATTTTCTGGAAGAACTCCATGAACAAATTGAAGGTAACACATTTGTCTTAGCTTATGTATTCTTGCACACATTTCTGCATAGGTCTGAGTGCTTGAATATTATTATTTTTTGTGATTTCAAAGTAGGTTTTGATACACTATAATATCTTTATCCAGTAAACTATAAACTGGAATTTTAGAATGTGTAGATAAACTTTGCTGAACTTTGGTTATCAACATATTATGGATATTTAAACCGTACATATGAAAATGTGGCGTAAATCTGTCTCAAGAAATTACTTCCATCATATTATATTTTAATAAAATAGGGAAGCTAAAGTTGTGTTTTTGGAGACCATACCAAGGACAAACATTAATTATCTTTTATATATAGATGACGAGGAACAGTAAATAGAGGCTAGCAGAGTAGATATCAGATAACCCAAACATTTGGTAAAGCATAGATGCTGATTGAAAGAGTTAAAGTAGCCTCTATAGTCTATATGTTACGTGGGGGAGACACTACTGCCGCCGGAACAAAGCACGAGGCCAGCAAGAGGAAGTTAAGAAGCCAACAGTCGGTTGATTAAGGCTTAGCATCAGGATTAAGAAGAACCTCCTCGATTTAGTAACCAGCAGCCGACTAATTAATGCTAGGCAGTAGTCCCAAGGAGCCACGCTCCTCTATATTTAAGCAGCAGACCGTATTATGAGTAAGCAATGAAGTTACCCTCCTAAACCTCACCTCCCTGTTCTCTCTCAATCTCACCTCTGCTGAAAGGGCGCAAGGCCAACTCTGGCGCCACCACTACCATCCTCCAGTTACGACTTGCGCAGTCGAGGTCCTCCCAGCCTGGGAGCCGAGGCCCTTGACAACTTGGTATCGGAATTCCGGCGATCCTCCGGCAGTCGCTCAGTTCCTTCCACCCATTCTTCCGCCACTTCTTCACCCACCCACTCCACCGCTTCGACCTCAGCCCCAATGGCCGAACCCACCACATCCGACCTCGCCAAGATGATCACGGAGCTGTCCAAGAACATGACGGCAATGCAACAGCAAATCGTCACCCTGCAGCAAGTCCAGCCGCCTCCATCGTCGTCCTCGGGCTCCAGGGGCCCGGGCACCGGTGATCACTTCGGCGAGCGTCCTCCCCGGTTTCAAAAGCTGGATTTTCCCAAGTTTGATGGGAAGACTGATCCCCTGGCCTTCATCAACAAATGTGAGTCTTACTTCGTCCAACAACACATCGCCGCCGAAGCAGGCGGAAGGCACACCATCGTGGCGACGCTTCACCGAACTCCTCAACCTCCGGTTCGGGCCGCCGCTCCGCTCCAACCCCATGGGCGAACTGATGGCGTGCAAACGCACGGGGACCGTGGCGGAATACCAGGCGCGTTTCGAGGCCCTGCTTCCCCGCGCCGGTCCGCTCGAGGAGACGCAACGCGTGCAGGCCTTCACGGCCGGCCTCCAGCCACCCCTCAGCCACGACGTGGAGCTCCACAATCCCCAGTCTCTCATCGTGGCCATGAGTTTGGCTCGGAAGCTGGAGCTCCGCGAACAGAGTGCTATCGAGGCCGCCTCCGCCGCCGCGTGCTCCATGCCTCGTCTTCCAGGTCGCGGGCTGCTCCCAGGGCCTCCCCCGCCGCTGGCCCTGCCCGCACCACCAGCACAGCCAGGCCGCGCCCCGCCGGCCGGGGCAACCTTTGAGGGCCGTCAGGTGCGCCGGCTCTCGACGACAGAGATGGACGACCGCCGCCGCCAGGGTCTCTGCTTTAACTGCAATGAGAAGTACTCGCGCGACCACAATCGTGTCTGTCAACGCCTATTCTTCCTCGACATGGACGACGACGAAGAGCCCAAAGCCACGGACGACACCGACGACACAGAGGACCCGCTGATCTCCCTGCACACCATTGCGGGGGTCCGCACGGGAGAGACAATGCAGGTGCGCGTCTCACTGGGCGGCGTGTCCCTGCTGGCTCTCCTGGACTCGGGCTCGACGCACAACTTCATTGCCAAGGAGGCGGTCGCCGGGACCGCCCTACGCCTCCGACCCCGCGGGAACATGAAGGTCACCGTTGTCAACGGCGAACGCGTTCCGTGTCCGGGTGTCTACACCCGGCCCCCCTTCTCCATCGCGGGCGCTTCCTTCTCCGCCGACTTCTTCGCGCTTCCGCTGGCCGGCTACGACGTCGTGCTCGACACACAATGGTTGGCGACGTTCGGACCCATCCTTTGGGATTTCAGCGTGCTCACCTTGTCGTTCGAGCACCAGGGACGACAACTCTGTTGGAAGGGTGTCGCGGGGCCCTCCAACCCCCGCCTGAAGGCATGCCTCTCCTCTGACCTCATGCCAACCCTTCTGGAGGATTTCGCTGCCGTCTTCACTGAGCCCACGGGCATGCCACCACCGCGATCCTGGGATCACTCCATCACCCTTATCCCGGGGTCTGCGCCGGTTGCGGTCCGCCCATATCGGTACCCTGCCGCCCACAAAGACGAGCTGGAGAGGCAATGCATCACCATGCTCAACCAGGGCTTGATTCACCGCAGTTCTTCGGCCTTCTCCTCTCCGGTGCTGTTGGTCAAGAAGGCCGATGGATCCTGGCGCTTTTGCGTCGACTACAGGGCCCTCAATGCCATTACTGTCAAGGACGCCTATCCAATTCCCGTGGTCGACGAACTCTTGGATGAACTCCATGGCGCATGGTTTTTCTCCAAGCTTGATTTAAGGTCGGGCTATCACCAAGTCCGCATGCGGCCTGAAGATGTCGAGAAAACGGCGTTCCGAACCCATGACAGGCTCTATGAATTCCTTGTGATGCCTTTCGGTCTCTACAACGCGCCGGCTACTTTTCAGGCACTGATGAACGACATCCTGCGCCCGTTCCTGCGTCGGTTCGTGCTCGTCTTCTTCGACGACATCCTCATCTACAGCAACTCCATGGCCGAGCACCTCAGCCATGTTCGCGCAGTCCTGTCCCTCCTTCATCAGCACCGGCTCTTCGTCAAACGGTCCAAGTGCGCCTTTGGGACGTCTTCCATCGCGTACCTGGGGCACATTATCTCCACAAAGGGTGTGGCCATGGATCCTGAAAAGATCGCAGAGGTTGCAGACTGGCCGGCGCCCCGTTCGGCACGCGCCGTGCATGGGTTCCTCGGCCTCGCGGGATATTACCGCAAGTTTGTGAAGAATTTCGGCACGATTGCCGCCCCCTCACCGCTTTGCTCAAGAAGGAGGGTTTCTCCTAGTCACCGGCGGCCGAGTCGGCTTTCATCGCCCTCAAGACGGCGGTCACTACGGCTCCGGTGCTCGCCCTCGCCGACTTCGCCCTACCCTTCGTCGTCGAATGCGACGCCTCTACTTACGGCTTTGGGGCCGTTCTGCTGCAAGCTCAGCATCCCATCGCCTACTTCAGTAGGCCGGCCACTCCTCGACATCAATCCCTGGCCGCCTACGAACGGGAATTGATCGGTCTCATCCTCGCGATTCGGCATTGGCGGCCGTATCTCTGGGGTCGTCGATTTCTGGTACGTACTGATCACTTCAGTCTCAAGTTTCTGCTCGATCAGAGGCTGGCTACTATCCCACAACACCACTGGGTGGGCAAACTCCTGGGATTCGACTTCGCTGTGGAGTACAAGGCCGGCTCCACCAACACCGTGGCCGACGCCTTGTCCCGCCGAGACACAGAGGAGCTCGCGGTCATGACAGTGTCGGGACCCCGCTTCGACTTTGTCCAGCGCCTTCGTCAGGCCGACGCCCAGGACCCCTCCCTGATCGCGCTCCGCGACGAGCTCGTCAGCAACCAGCGCGGTGCGCCCTGGGTCCTCGTCGACGGGCTGGTGGCGTTCCAAGGGCGCCTCTACATCCCGCCAGGCTCGCGTTGCTGCAGGAGGTCCTGGCGGCCGTCCACGACGATGGACACGAAGGGGTCCAGCACACCCTCCACCGACTTCGCCGGGATTTCCACTCCCCCAACCTCCGCACCACGGTCCAGGACTACGTTCGGGCTTGTGGCACCTGCCAGCGCTACAAATCCGAGCATCTCCATCCTGCGGGGCTTCTCCTTCCGCTCCCGGTGCCATCGGCGGTGTGGTCCGACATCGACATCGACTTTGTGGAAGCCTTGCCGCGCGTGGGTGGCAAATCCGTCATCCTGACGGTCGTGGACAGATTCAGCAAATACTGTCACTTCATCGCTTTGGCGCACCCATACTCGGCGGAGTCCGTGGCGCAGGCTTTCTTCGCTGAAATTGTAAAGCTCCACGGCATTCCCCAATCCATTGTATCGGATCGAGACCCGGTGTTTACCTCGGTCTTCTGGCGCGAGTTGATGCGTCTCTCCGGCACCAAGTTACAGATGACAACGGCTTTTCATCCCCAGTCCGATGGCCAGACCGAGGCAGCCAACAAGGTCATAGTGATGTACCTTCGTTGTATGACCGGGGATCGGCCGCGCCAGTGGCTGCGCTGGTTGCGGTGGGCTGAATTCATCTACAACACCGCGTTCCAGACGGCGCTCAAGACTACCCCGTTCGTGATCGTCTACGGCAGGGATCCCCCGTCTCTTCGCTCCTATGAGCCGGGGGAAACCAGAGTCACAGCCGTCACCAAAAGCATGGAGGAGCGGGATGAGTTGCTAGCCGACGCACGCGCTAGGCTGGAACAGGCCCAGAACACCTATTGCAGGGCCTACGACAAGCATCATCGCGACGTTCACTACAACGCGGGCGACTGGGTTTGGCTCTGTCTTCGACACCGCACCCCAGCATCGCTGCAGGGTGTCTCCAAGGGTAAACTTCGTCCAAGATTCTACGGGCCTTACCGCATCGTCGCCGCCATCAACGCCGTTGCCTATCGCCTTGAACTGCCAGCAGGCGCCAAGCTCCACGATGTGTTCCATGTCGGCCTTCTGAAGAAGTTTGTGGGCACGCCACCGTCTGCGCCCCCAGCCCTGCCACCCACCCACCATGGCGCAACTCAACCAGTGCCCCAGCAGGTCACACGTTCCCGCCTCTCCAGGGGTGTGCGTCAGGTGCTGGTGCACTGGCAAGGCGAACCGGCGTCCTCGGCCTCCTGGGAAGACCTGGACAGCTTCCAGGACCGCTACCCTGATTTCCAGCTCGAGGACGAGCTGATCCTGCAGGGGGGGGGGGGAGATGTTACGTGGGGGAGACACTACTGCCGCCGGAACAAAGCACGAGGCCAGCAAGAGGAAGTTAAGAAGCCAACAGTCGGTTGATTAAGGCTTAGCATCAGGATTAAGAAGAACCTCCTCGATTTAGTAACCAGCAGCCGACTAATTAATGACCACAAGTAGAAAATAAATATCTGTGTTTTAATTTATAGCTATCCCAAGTTCAAAGAGAAATGTCACCTCAAAAAGTAATGTCAGCAAAATGATTTGGAATATTTCTGGCCGTTGCCAACCACGACACAGTTTGGCAAAATAGAGCACCAATTTTAAGATAGTAAATTTAGGGATGCGTGTTTGATTTTGTGATAATTTAGTTTATTCTTGTAGTGCATGATAAACTATTCATTTGTAGTGCGTTATATCTGAGTTCTGCATTTTAGATGGAGTTGTGTTCAGGCATAGTACTTCTATTTTCTTGTTTTACTAGTTCTTTGTTAGAGATTTTCTCTATGCATGATTAACGCTCTGCTCTACTGTTAGCTGGTCTGCCCCCTGGGAACTATCCCAGCTGGGTTCCGTAAAGTACTCTGTAATCATCCTTTGATGAATTAACCAAGACAGCTGCAATACACATCTATTCTCACTTGTGGAGTTGGGTTTGGGTATGTGTTTTTTTTGCTGCTCCAGTCATTGTAATTTGTTCATGGTTCTGGTTCATATTGCAGGTTCTTCTTCTCTTCATCTTAGCATGTGACATACTTGTGTTTATGCTTAGTCCTGGACCTTTCAGAGTAGCTCCGTACATTCGCGTTGCATTTCTAATTATGACGATCAGGTATGTGTTTATCTGCTCAATACCATAATGAACATAGTAGGTGGGCTTCTAACCAAATCCATGTATAACTGACATAGAATATAAAAGCCAAGAGGATAGTTATACTGTTTAGGAACAAGGAACTTGAGACACACGCACAGAGCACGTTCATTGTTGGTTAAGGACTGCTGTGTTTTTGACACACTGAGTAAACATTCCTTTCTGCAATAGGGAACTGCGAATGTGTGCTGTCACGCTGGTTGGTATTTTTGGGACATACCTTAATGTTTTGGTAAGGTTTTGTTTTTTATACCACTCATAGTATCATGTCATGTGCCTGTAAGTTTGTTGTGTGCATTGTCTTTTTCAGTTTCATCATATGATTTTGTCACCGGCATTTGTAGGCTCTGTCACTGTTGTTCCTATTATTTGCAAGCTGGCTAGCCTATGTAACATTTGAGGACACGCCACAAGGAAAGACCATTTTCACATCATATGGTACAACATTATATCAGATGTTTATCCTGTTCACCACATCCAATAATCCTGACGTATGGGTCCCTGCTTACAAGTAAGCTGTGCATCACTATTCCTGAAGAGTTTTGATAATTCCTTCAGATTCACTCACACATGCTCACACATCTCTTGATTAGGAGCTCTCGTTGGAACGCCCTGTTTATTGTTATTTTTGTGCTGTTAGGAGTTTACTTCCTAACAAATTTAATTCTTGCTGTCATTTATGATAGCTTTAAAGAGCAGGTAGAATCCTTACTTGCATACTTTGAACATTAGTATTCTTATCTTCTGAACTCTGCTGTGTTCTTTCTGTGACAAATTGTAATTTGAATGCATACATGGAACTTTTTTTGTGGCCCAGCTTGCAAAACAACTTGCTCAAATGGACTCTATAAGGAAAAGTATTCTACAGAAGGCATTTGATCTCATCGACACTAACGTGAGTCCTTTTTTATGTTCTCTTGGACATTGACGTACTATCCACTTTACCAGTAATATCTGTTCCCTTTTTCTGTGCATCAGAGTCAGGGATACCTTAATAAGGAACAATGCATATCATTACTTGATGAGCTAAACAAGTACAGGTAACTAAAGTGTCTCCTTTCACTCTCTGGTGCATTATATTATTGTCAAATCTTCCTGGAGAACTGTCCTGTTCATAACCAAATTAGATTTTTCTTTCAGTAAGGATAGTATGATACTAAATTACTACTCCCTCCGTTCCAAATTATAAGTCACTTTGACTTTTTTGGTTCATCCATTTTACTATGTATCAGGACATATTATTATATCTAGATGCATAGCAAAATAGATGTACCAAAAAGTCAAAGTGACTTATAATTTGGAACGATGGGAGTAACTAGTATTAGTATATTTATTCTAGCACTATAATTATATCCATAGTTCTTAAGGCGCCTAGGCGAGGCAGGGCAGTGTACCACCGCCTGGACGCCCATTTGGCAAGGCGATGGGGTAGCGCCTGGACGCCTAGGCGACGCCTTGAGAACTATGATTATATCTCAGTATTCATAATCTGAAATGTCTTTTGGTTTCATCTCCATAATTTACTATACACTTTTCCTACTCTTATACCCTTGTTTGATTTACTTACTCGAATCTTTCTTTATTAATTTAACATAGTAGCCAATAGGGATCCAACATGCTAAATATTTAGCGTTTGATGTTACACATCATTGAATTGCTGGTGGCTTTTAGATCATCATGTCATGGAACCTCTTTTAGGTCGTTGCCCAGAACCTCAAGGGAAGATTTTGAACTAATCTTTGCCGAGCTTGATCGGAGTGGTGATTTCAAGGTATGATCCCCCCCCCCCCCACAAGGGGGCTACTATAATAATTTGGAATGTTGATTATATATTTTTTTGCGTTCGTGATTTTTCTAAAGGCTTATTCGAATTTTGATTTTTTTAATATAACGTGTCTTCGATATTCTAAATATTAGCTTGAGATGGAATGTTATTGAGCTCCAAAATGTCTGTCGTTTGTTCGGTATTTTTCATGTACATTTGAATGTCTGCCATTTAAATCAGAGAATGAATTATTTGCCTAAATTCATTAGCTCCATGATGAAGAAAAAGTAGGCCTTTGAGTATTTGTGCACCTGCTGCATGCTCATGTTTGAGTATTTGTGCAGAAATGTTAGTCAAAGATTGGCTTCTCTACTTTCTGAAAGTTTTCAAGTTTTTGGACTGTAATTAAAAAATCCAGAGAAAATTAAGTCAATATAATATTGAAGTTCTGCTAGCTTTCCAGTCTGTTATCTTTCACTTCTAACCTTTGATTTTTCAAAACGTAAATATGCTTGCATATTAATATTGATGATTCTAAATCATATACCCTTATACAGGTTACCTCCGAGGAATTTGCTGACCTTTGCAATACTATTGCAATAAAATTCCAGAAAGAACCACCAGTATGTTGACTGCTTCAATTGCTCATAATTTTGTGTTTACCACGTGTCATGAAAATTGTGCTCATATTTGGACGAGGCTTGATTCAATGTCAAACATTTGTGTTATGTACAAGCACAAAGCTATATACTGTGAAAGGATATTTGAATTCATAGTTTTATGAAATCATATTCCTATTACAAGGGTCTGATTATAGTGCTGTACCTATATTTGAATTCATAGTTTTATGAATTCATTTTTCAGGACCTGTACCTATACTTGCAGTGCATAAATTATAGTGCTGTTATGCTCAACCAAAAGGGGGCATCAAGGGTCTGATTTGGTGCACTGTTCCAACCATTAACAATAATGCCTTAGGATTTGTGCATTTGAATTTTGGGAGAGTAGAAAAGCACTAACTATCCGCAATAATTAGATTAGGAAAAGATATGTCTACCACCAATACAAAACTGATGTTTTTCAGATCAAAACTAGAGATATGTCAGTCATTTTTGTTGATCCTTGTTGATTCATGTTGTAACTGACAGTTTAACTGGTTTGTATTTTTGTTTTTGTCTTGCAGCCTTCATATCTGGAGAAGTACCCATCTTTCTACCGTTCACCACCGTGTGAAAGGTTGAAGTCCTTTGTACGGAGTCGCCTGTTTGAGTATATTGTTGTCTCTGTTCTTCTGGTGAACCTAATTGCTGTCATTATTGAAACAACGGTATGGCAGTGAAGCATTATTTCCTTTTTCCACATTTTATATTTGTCTCAATTTCATAATGAACAGTCATGTTTTCTTAATGTTTATTTGGCTGGATAAAATGACAATTTGACCAGTAAATATGATTGTGATCTATAACCTTCATGCTTCTGACTTCTTAGAGGTCAAATGTATTGAATCTTTGGAATGCATGCAGCAAAGCTTCAAATTATAAATCACAATAGTGTACCTTTCCTTTACAAATATAAACTGGAATTGAAATTAATGTAATAGCATACTGAGTTTGGGTCAAATAAAATGCAATCTCTTGGCTGTGATCTTTGCAGCTAGATATAGAGAACAGCTCTTCACAGAAAGTGTGGCAAGAAGTTGAGTTTGTCTTTGGTAAGTATATTGTGGTGAACATGTCCTTAATCACTCTGATGGAATTTATAATGGTATATTATGTCGACCCTTTGACTTTCTAATTTATTCAGTCTCTTAGTTGTTCCGGTAGTCTTTTGCACTTAATTTGTCAAACAACATTGCTTTTTGTTCTTGCTGCTGTTCCAAAATGTAGGTCGTTTTAATTTTGTCTTAAGTCAAACTTTTCTAACTTTGACCAAGTTAAAAAATATATATTAACGACTAAAATACCAAATAAATGCTCTATCTCATATAGTCATATTTCATGGTGCACTTAATGAAACTAATTTGATGTTTTAGACATTGGTGCATTTTCTGTAAACTTGGTCTATATTAGAAAAGTTTGTCTTAGGACAAAACCAAAACGCCCTACATTTTTGAATGGAGGGAGTAGCATACAGCCATAGTACTGTGGCAAATATGAATCAGTGAAATGGTTTAGCATGCAGTCACAATCAGTGGCGGAACCAGAACCTTTGATTAAGGGGGGCCGGACAATACGATTTCACCTCGTAAATTTGATAAATATATATATCTCAATAGATTTTTAAAAATTTTACATATATTTAATATTTATAACAAAAAAACTCAAAATTATTATTAAAAATAGTGAAATTATAATTTTTTATGTATATAATTGAATTTTTTTATATATATTAAACAATTTTTACTGTTCATAGGGGGGGCCAGGGCCCCTGCTGGCCCCCCTGGTTCCGCCACTGGTCACAATGGAAAAGGCTGCAGTAAACATCTAACTTTCAAGTTTTAAAATGAAAACATCTACATCATTTCCTAAATACAATTACAAAAAATGAACTGGTTCTTGTGATGATCCATTTTCAAAAAAAGAAAAAAAAAATCTAGGGATGGTACCTTAGAGCATCTCCAAGAGTTTCCAATATTTTTTCCCTAAAATCACAGTATTTTCCAACTCCCAAAAAGAAATTGGGATGAATAAATGAGACCAACTCCAACCGTTTCTAAAAAAATAACTCCTAAAATATTGTTCAGTGGCATTTTTGTTAATATCATCATCTTCTTCCTGAGAACAAGCACGTCTCGGATTTACTACTCTAGCCGTGGTGACGGTGATGCCTCCAAACGATCACATAATCTGACCGATACAATTTGCATAAAGTAAAGAATAGATGTTGTCCTGGATGTGTATGTCTTTTCTCTTCTTGGGATGCATTTGACGGCCATGCAGGTTCGCAAGCGAAGAGACAAAATAATCGTAGTTCGTCGCTAGAGCCATGCACGCTGCACGAACGAGCGGACACAGCTGCATGGGGCATCCACAGCATTGATCTGCCGCCATTCAGCGAGTCAAGGAGCCCACTGATTCAAAAGGATCAGAGCTAGGTTGCTCAATGCCCAGGACCATGGTATAGTTAACAACGTACATGAGAATGAAATGACGAGATTCCAAGTGCGAGCTTGCCGGCCGGCGGTGATGGGGACAGGCTGGCTGGGCAGCTGGTGTTCCAGCAGTCACCGTCGATGCTGTTTGCGTTCTGGAAGGATATGGACAAACCATGCGTGTGGAGCTAGAGCTGGAGGGCGAGCGCGCCTGGCGAGGAGAACACGCAAGGGACGAGAAAGACACGCGAGGATATGGATATACGCGGATGCGGCATCGCGCGTATCTTTGCGCGCAGATGGGTGGTTTTTTCCAAGTCCCAAAAGATTGGGAGGTAGAATAGGGAGCTGTTGGAGATGTATTTTTTTCAATCTTGCTAAAAATTCTAGATTGGGAGAGTGTTTAGGGAACTCTTGGAGATGCTCTGTCCAAAACATGCCAACATTTTTTATGCATTTCCCTAGAATAATTAGTAAATTGCACATGCATACGCTGCATGATACATGGACTTTAACTCCTATCTCCTGTGATGACTGCATGCTTTTGGTCCAAGTACTAGTTATGACTGCTAAGTATATCCTGAAAATGGGTATGGCCTTAGTCCTTTTTGTTAGGTTGCTAAAGTTTCATCAGGCTGTGAGTGGCTTTTCATTTATCATGTGCGAATGTAATTTTGCAAATTTCAATGCTTCTGCACATAAGCGTTAACACAGTAATAATAAGTTACAGAAGCCCTTTTTTTTCTTTTGCTCATAAGAAATATATGCTAAATATGCGAGTACCTGATTGGCTATTTATAGACTGGTCATTGCTTTTGCTTAGTGAGGTAACATACTATAATAGTGTTGCCACCACGTAAATTGCATAATCATCTGATTTCAACACTTTGTCAAGAAGATATAGATTTTTGAGGACTTCTTTGACTGACGGGCCATGGGCCAGCACGGCACG
Organism: Coix lacryma-jobi var. lacryma-jobi; assembly: GCA_009763385.1. Classification (NCBI taxonomy): domain Eukaryota; kingdom Viridiplantae; phylum Streptophyta; class Magnoliopsida; order Poales; family Poaceae; genus Coix; species Coix lacryma-jobi. The sequence goes on from CM019827.1 coordinate 33,384,789, forward strand.
ACGGGCCGGCACGACCCGAAAAACGTCCCATGGGTCGTGCCTTGGGCCGCTACCCCGGCCCGTGGCCCGTAGCGGCACGGCCCGTTTGGCCCGATGGCCCGTGGTGGCCCGACCCTCACCGGGCCGGCACGGCACGACGTCGGGCCGGGCCGGCCCGGCACGGCCCGTTGGACAACTATAATCTGAGCATTTGAAGTGCTTCCGTGGTGCTATTTCATCTTGGAAGACATTATTCCTCAAACATTTATTTAACCATATACTGTGTTTCCCTTATTACCATGAATGCTAATACAGATCTTATGTTGTAGGATGGATCTATGTTGTGGAGATGGCACTCAAAATATTTTCATTAGGATTTGGCGCCTATTGGATGGAGGGTCAAAATAAGTTTGATTTTGTGATTACTTGGACTATTTGTATGTGTAATCTCAGTTCTAGAAGAGTTTATTTGTACAGTTTCATTTTTTTTTTCATTTTGCATTATATTAAGAAAAAGTCACTTGCACTGTGAAATATTTTGTTTCAAAAGATTATCTCCATTTTTACAAAAAAAACCCTGTAAATTCGCTGAATCATGCATTGCAGTGACTTTTTGTAAGAACAGAAATCTATATATGTTACAAATAATGTTTACATGTCTAGAGATAAGGTAGTAAGGTACTGATATCCAGTGGTTAGTCTTAGATCTGATTTGATTGGTAATCAACTTAAACAATCATAGCCATGTTCCTTACAGAACAAATATGATTGTGCCAGATGCATGATGCTTGTTAAAAGATTTTTTCTATCCTTTTTTAGAACACACAGGAAAGCTGCATATCCTTGCATTAAGAGGATAACATAAGAAGCCAACTATGTAAAAAGTACAAGTAAAAAGAAAGGTGATAAGCTACAAAAACTGCAATATAGTTTGTCTATGAGCTACAAAAACACCTTTCTCAATATTCGGGGAGTTTGCATACATCTCCTAAAGTCCTTATTGTAAATAAGTTCGTGACAAGATGCTTGACTTGAATTATTTATTTCGTTTCTATGAGGGCATCTTCTGAAGTCATTGTGATTTTTAAAAATAAGTGTACTAGTAAATGATTGTTGTAGTATATAACTTCCCATTTCCCTGTAGTTATTGGAGAGACCCTGACATTTGCCTCCCCATCAATGCTTCCTTTTCTTTCAAATGGAGAATGGTAACTTCACTGTTTTGGATGCACTACTTTCAAAGTTTAGTCTCTAAACTTGTGAAAATATCAATATTATGAATCTATGTTAAGCTAAGTTTCCTTTATATTGCAAATGCAAGTCAAGAACCTGCCACTGTCCCGATTATGTTGAGCTACATGTGTTGATGATTCAGGGTGTACTCCCAGAGTTGTCCTGTGCTCCTAAGAATTGTAAATTCAATATTTTTGCCACTTAAACAGGTTTCGAGATGATAGAGCACTGAGAAAAATCTAACATTTTCTTGTTGCTTGCTGTAACAATCTTGCTGTCAAATATGTGATTTATTTTCCTTTGATTTTTCTGTTAACAGGATTCGATATCTTCTCCTTGGAAGGATGTTGCGTTTAACAAGAATTTTGTTGCAAGTTCAGCGTTTCAGAGCATTTGTTGCGACATTCCTTACCCTCATGTCTAGCTTGTTGCCATACTTGGGGATTGTATTTTGTATACTTTGTGTATACTGCTCCATTGGTTTACAGGTCCTAATATAACTGTGTTTTGCCGTGATAAATTTTATGCATAAACTAGTTCACCTGAGAGCTTAATTATTATTAAACACATAGCATTTATGGTCAGTTATCACAGTTGTCAAGTAAGGAATTTAATAAATCCACAGTTTGTAAAGGACTGCAATTTACTGATTCAGTTTGTTTAGTTGAACACCTGTATAATAACTACATATACCTGTTAGCTAAGATATTTTCTTCTCTTTGATCACAAATTACTTGTAACACCTGTTGCTTGGGCTTTTCCTGAGCTGAACTACATGCATTGATTGTTGAAATACCATAGGCATATTTTACATCTCTGTTTTTCATAAGATGATAGTTGTGCCTCTTTTGTTTGCAGTTTTTCGGTGGCATCGTGTATGCAGGAAACTCGAAGTTGGAAGAAACAGATCTCTTTGGGAACGAGTATCCTTTTTTTTTTGTCTTGATGTTCACGTAGACTTCTACAGTTTTTCCTGGCTCACATAGCCTCTATACTGATATTTTAATATGAAATCAAAATGTACTGTGCCCAGTACTGTCAGTTTTTCCCTTGACGTATATAGTTATCTTCTTTTCAACTTCAATGACTACCCAAGTGGTATGGTTACTCTGTTCAATTTGTTAGTGATGGGCAATTGGCAAGTCTGGATGGAGGTAAGAATTTTGCACACACCCTTAAACTGCAATCTGCTTTCTTTCTTGACCCATCTGCTCTTTTAGGGGTCTGACATGTAACCAGTTTGTTATGCGCGTCCTTTTATTTTTCTTGACTTGATTTTCTAAAATCTAAGGAACTAGCTTGAAATACTTCTGTCTATTTCCCTGAAACTGCCCCCCTAATTTTTCATGGGTTCTGGATTGTCTGTCTAAATGATTATTAGAAGATTTCTGCCAGAAGTATTGAACCAATTTTGTATTGGCTGGCATTTTTTTCCTAACCTTTCCCATTCTTTCAGAGCTATGCACACCTGACTGGAAGTTCTTGGAGCCTGGTTTATTTTGTCAGTTTTTACCTTATTTCAGTATTACTTCTGCTTAATCTGGTAAGATATTGTTTTTTCTCTTTTAACAGTTGGTCCAGGCTTCTGCATGATATATATATATATATATATATATATATATATATATATATAGAGAGAGAGAGAGAGAGAGAGAGAGAGAGAGAGAGAGAGAGAGAGAGAGAGGGTGAGTTTTCTATACTCTCGGGAGTAGTTACTCCCATCTTCAAAAAACTATGTTGCGTATGTGTTCATACTTGTTTATCACTTTGAGTATGTTTATATACTCATGTTAAGATATTCCATGTCTTAATACACTAAAAATTTTCAAAGGAACTCATACTTTTTAATATATTACGAAAATGCCATTCACTGTAGTATATAAAATAAGTATATCCACATACTCTATGTATGCATGCATACTTGATGTATATACTTTCATAGATAGTCTAGTATGATCATATACTTCATGTAAATATACTTCGTTCGGTCATATATACCATAAATCTAGAGATATAAACATGGGAGTAACTACTCCCTAGAAGTAGAAAATAATTTCCCATATATATATATATATATATATATATTTTTTTTCTAATTTCCGTAACAGAAACTTTGTTAGTTATGGTTGGTTTGTGATTAGCTTTAAACTTTGTTCAGAAATGATACCTCCGAGTATGCTTTTAACCTTTTTTGTTATTTGATGTCTTGTCACCACATGGTCTTGCCTTTTGTATTTTCAGATTGTGGCATTTGTGTTGGAGGCATTTTTTGCTGAGATGGAACTGGAGAAAGCTGGGGAAGCTGATATGCAGGTTAGACGAATGTTTCTGCTCATAACAAATTATCATTACTCTATTCAGAAAACCGGTATAAGTCAGATCTCTATTCGCTTAGAACTTATCAGCTGTACTATGGCTTATTCTCTCTCACAGAACACTATTGAAACAACTGAAATAAGTTCAAGCGAACAGAGAGAGGCTACTTTACCCTTTGACTATGATATACACAGCTTCACAGTATCTTTTTAAAAAGTTTCAAATTCACCTCTCACTGCTAAGAGGTTTAATTTCACTAGGTTTGATAAGGGAATTTCAACCAACGACACATTTGGCACTAGTAGCATGACTTCAGCATGTTTTACTGCACCAGACACTTGATCGAGAAGAACTTTCCACACTTATGGGGTGTTTGGTTCCTGAAATCAAATCATACTTCATGAGGTGATGCATCATGAGTTCATCCCATGAATTTTGGTGGAACCAACTCATTCCTCATCCATATACTAATCATTGGCTTACGAGGAATGAGGTGGTGATGCATCAACTCATTCCATTCCACCAACCAAATCCACCAACCAAATAGAAAAAGTGAGGAGTGAGAAGATGATGGACCACCTCCTTCCTCAAACCAAACACCCTATTAGAGTTTTACAAAACATTCTTATCATTTTGTCACCATTTTGCTTTATTCGCCAACTAAATACAGTATTTCATTAAAAGTAGTTACACAGATCGTTGTAGCTAATGTTGAGGGCATCTGTCCACCCTTGCAGGATTCTAGCCCCGAAGGAAGAAACAAGCGGCCATCCATGCGGTAATCAACTGAACTGTATCTGCTAATTTTTCCGTACCTTACTGTTGCATTCTTTGCTTACAAAGTGTTGATGTGCTGCAGTGTTAGGACGAAGGGTACGATGGCTGATATTCTTCTGCACCATATGTTGAGCAATGAACTTGATGGATCTCAAAACTCGGATTGATAACTCATCTTAATGGTACCAAGACTACTAGCACTACCCTGCTTTTCTTTAACTTGGACCACGGCTTCCGTTATGAGCACCTGTCTCATCTCTACTCTACAGCATATCCAAAGACTTCGATTGGTAGCATATATATCACCCCATCTGTATAACTTAAAAGTGACACAGCAGATACTGACGGATGCTTATTTATCTGCAATTTCAGTCAATATATATACCCCCTACATTTTTGTTTTTTTATATATGATCTAGATCCTTGTGATTTCTAACGGTATAGAATATGCCGTATTGAATAGACAGTTCTGGAGTCGAAGTGGTCAGTCTTCTCCCCTCCCAAACTATTAATGAACTCTACATGCAACTGGTGATTCTTGTTCTTCGGACTTTCGGAGAGAAACGCACGCGTCCTGACGTCCATTGGTCTACTATCAGGCTTCTTGGCTGAAGATTTGTACCACAGTCACATGGAACGTGGGACGGTGCCGCGTTCTACGTTCCGGGAACTTTCATTCCGGAACGTGGAACCGCGTTCTACGTTCCGGGAACTTTCATTCCGGAACGTGGAATGAGAACGTCGTGGTATAGTCGCAGGGCTTCTTGGCTGAAGATCTGTACCACAGTTACATGGAACGTGGGACGGTGCCGCGTTCGTAGAACGGGGACGTCGCGGTACAGTCGCGGGTACGAACTTGGGTCACCAATGGGGACGGCGTACCAAACTAAACCGGATCAGAGGAGTGGAAGGGACGGCGTACCAACACCAGACGGTGGCGGCAGCGCGACCTCCTCGGTCGGACTCGAAGTGTGGAAATATAGTAGGATAAATAAAAGTTCTAAAAAATTGAGAAAAAATAACAAAAAAGTAAAAATTGACAAAAACTCCCTTCGTTTCGTAGTTACATTCCGGATACATCGTTCAAATTATATATATAGGGATCATGATCTCATTCTCGAATTAACCGTTCCGAAGAGGTATATACCCCTATGAACTAAGAACTTAAAATTATCGATCCACGAACTTAAAATTATCGATCCACGTACCAGTACCATGTTCATCGTTTCTATCTAACCGGGAACTTTTGTCACTGTCATCTGCACTAACCGCGCGGAGGAGAACTGGAGGCCATCTGGTAGCCACCTGACCTCCTGATCCTCGAACAGAGAAAGAAGTCACCACCGAGGCGCTGCTGCAAGAACAGCAGCAGGGCAAGAGACGCCTTTCCACAAGGTATGAGTATGACGACGTCCCAGTCCCACGCGGCGCCGAAGAGACCGGTTCGTGATCGGACTCGCGTCCATGTAGATGATGTAGGCGTCACGCCACGCCGGCATCGTACAGGTGAGGCGTAGGCGTCACGCGGATCACGGTGACCCCGCCCTAGAACCACAGCGCCCTGGACCGAGTGGACCCTGAGAACGCGTTCAGGACGGCCTGGGGGAAGCGGGAACCGGTCCGGCACGAACCCTGCGTGCGACCCGAGGTCCCTGCCACTAGGCCTCGATATCGAGCCAACTTAGCTCGTTACAGCTCGGCTCGTTAGCAGGCTGGCTCGACTCGGCTCGTTATATTAACGAGCTAGAGGAGCAGCTCGGCTCGGCTCGTTATAGAGCTCGAGCTGGCTCGTTTGGCTCGCGAGCCAAATCATAAAAGCACAATTTCTTAAAGTACATGTAAATTTAACAAAGAATAATATATAAAAACATAATTTCTCTTATATGATTATATTTTCTTACCTCTATATGAACAACACGTAAGAATAATAGCTAATTTGAGTTTGTTGACTTGTGAATTAATTGGCTCATACGAGCTAACGAGCAGCTCGCGAGCCAGCTCGAGCTGACTCGTTATAAATCGAGCTGGCTCGTTATAAAATAAGCTGGTTCGTTATAAAACGAGTCGAGCTCGAGCCACGCTATTAACGAGCGAGTCGAACGAGCTAGCGAGTTTCGACTTTTTCGTCGAGGCTTACCTGCCACAGAGTCTGGAGTCTGGACCAAGGCGAACGATCAGGATCTCGCGTGCTCCACTCGGCACTCCGGGTGACCCGTGACGGGGTGAGCGAGAAGACGATCGGTTGACTAGTTAAAGGCGTGATGTGTTGGGTGTCGGACGAGACCACGACAAATGTGTCTTTTCTGTTAAACGATGTTACCATTTTGATTCAATAAAGCTCGCCTACAGGTTTATTAAAAAAAAAGACCAACGATGCTAATCGACAATAGAAAAAAGGGAGCGTATGCTATGAAAACCAACAAGTTATGCAAACTATGCAAACTTCAATCAAGACCATAAAATTCTAATCCGATGGTCTTAGGTGAAGGTGAGACAATTATTCTCTTAAGTCCTCCCACCAAAAATTTGCTAATCACTTAAGCCCAGCCTGAACGACGCCATTACGTCGTTCTCCGTCCGCGTTTTTTTCTCCGTCCACAACCCCTCGACTTTCCTCGGCGCCGCCCTCTATCCGCGACTCCTGAAGATCGTCGCCCCCTCCACGTCGAGCCCACGCCGAGCTGCTCCATCCACGCCGAGTCGCGGACAGAGGGTCTTGCTGTAGCGACTGCAGGAGAAGAGACCGCGTGCAGCAAAGCAACCGATTGAGATGCGAGGAACAACCGATTGAGATGCGAGGAAATGTCACGAGGCAGACGACAACTAGTACCGCAAGAAGGTTGGAGAAGCAGCCCTCCATAGCTGTCTCACCTGTCACTATGTACGTACGGGCTTGCTGTTGGCTGGAGAGGGAGATGAGTTCCTCTTCGCCTCCGGCCTTGTTGGTCCGTCCCTTCTTGCTTTTGTTTCTTTCTCGTCGAACAGAACAGAACAGAGGGCTCAGGGCTGGATGATGAGATGAGCACTGGGAATTATGCGAGAGGATTAGTGTGAGACAAGGGCCATATATAGACAGAGTGGAGGGGAGGGGGGGAGTAGCTGAACTGAGCCTGAGCAGCTGGTGGTGTGGACTTTCTGGACGACCGGGCGGGCTGATGAGCACGGGCGCACAGCGCAGTCGCCACGAGCTGGGCGCGCGAGAACGAGAAGACGACGACGACGAACCCAGGGTAACAGGTGATTGGGCTTAGCGGCGGTTCCACGTGTTGTTTGGGAGGGGGCGGCGATCTTCATGAGTCACGGACAGAGGGCGGCGCCGAGGGCGCGGTTCAGGCTGGGCTAAGTGATTAACAAGTTTTTGGTGGGAGGGCTTAAGAGAATAATTGTCTCACCTCTACCTGAGACCATCAGATTAAAATCCTATGAGCTTAATTGAAGTTTGCATAGTTTGCACAGCTTGTTGGTTTTCATAGCATACGCTCTCTAGAAAAAAAAACCCGTTCGTTAGCCCTGAAAGTTCTCACGAACTGTTGTGCTAATCACACATGGATCTTCAACACTTCGTTGTACATGACTGTATACGCTCCCTCCGTCACTTTTTAACCGTTGTTATCGTTTTCCGAGAAACTAAATATACTCGATTAAATATGTACAAGAAAGTACTAATATTTATTAGATATAATAAGTATCATTAGATAAGATTATTGAATCATTTTTATAATAAACTTATTTGGATATACAAATATTATTAATATTTTTCTATAAATTAAGTTTAACTTAACAAAATTTGATCAGCACGCTTCCTTCCTATAGCAGCGGTTGAATATGTTCTAAATTCAGTTCACATTATTGTTGGGTGTCGCGGTACGATACATATACCTTGTGTTAGAGTTTGACTCGAAGGATTCCATTACTCCGGTTCAGGTAGATTCTAAAGGTATCAAAAGGTTCTCTTATTTGTTTGAAAGGTAATATAAAATCTGCAAAGTTATATGTTCTTAGAGGAAGTACATTACATGGTTCTGTTTTCGCTGCTGCTGCTGTTACTAATGATGAACTTAGTAAGACTAACCTCTGGCATATGCATTTGGGGCATATAAGCAAACTTGGCACGATAGAATTGATGAAGAAAAACCTACTTGATGGCTACACTTCGAGTGACATGAAGTTTTGTGAGCATTGTATTTTTGAGAAGCATAAAAGGGTAAAATTCAACACCTCAATTCATACCACCAAAGGTACTCTCGATTATGTATATGCTAATTTATGGGGTCCCTCCCGTAAGCCTTCTCTCGGTGGTGCTCATTACATGCTTACAATTATTGATGATTACTCTATAAAAGTTTGACCATATTTTCTGAAAAAATAAAAATGACACCTTTGATGCTTTTAAGAATTGGAAAGTGATGATAGAAAGACAAACAGAAAGAAAAGTAAAATTTCTTCGTACTGATAATGGTGGAGAGTTCTGTTCGGATACTTTTAATGATTATTGCAGGCAAGAAGGCATTGTTAGGCACCACACCATACCTCACACTTCGTAGCAAAATGGTGTGGCAGAGCATATGAACAGGACCATCATATCAAATGCTCGTTGCATGCTGTCCAATGCAAGGATGAGCAAGCGTTTTTGGGTTGAAGCTGTTAATACTGCATGTTTCTTGATAAACATGTCGCCTTCTATTCCTCTTCTTAATAAGAAAACTTCTATTGAGGTATGGTTCGGTTCACCTGCTGATTATTTACAGTTGAGGGTTTTTGGCTGCACTGCTTATGCTCATGTTGATAATGAAAAACTAGAGCCTAGAGCTATTAAATGTCTTTTTGTTGGTTATGGTCCGGGAGTTAAAGGATATAAATTGTGGAATCCCGAAACAGGAAAGACTTTTATGAGCAGGAGTGTTGTTTTCAATGAATTTGTGATGCTTAATGATAGTTTATTCTCAGATCATGTTCTAGATAATTCTGAAAAAGAGTTGCGGCATATGAGCGTGCAGGTGGAGCATGTGGATGATGAGGTAGCCGTGCAGGTGGAGCCAATTGATGATCATGAAGTTGCTGATGATAATGTTCATGACGATGTTCATCACTCACCTCCTGTTTTGCAGCCAGAGGAGGAATTGTCTATTGTTCATCGCAGATCAAAGAGGAGTTGTGGACCTCCAGCTCGTATTATTGAAGAATGTAATTCAACTTCTTATGCTTTGAGTTGTGCTGAACAGGTGGAGAATACGCATGAGCCAACAACTTATACCGAAGCTATTGATTGTGATGATCGTGAGAAGTGGATCTCAACTATGCATGAGGAGATGCAGCCTCTCGAGAAGAATTGCACATAGGAGGTTGTGCCCTTGCCTGAGAAAAATAAGACCGTTCACTGCAAATGGATCTTCAAGAGAAATGAGGGTTTATCTCCAAGCGAGCCTCCAAAGTTTAAGGCAAGGTTAGTAGCAAAAGGCTATAGTCAAAGTTTGGGTGTTGACTATAATGATGTTTTTATCTTGTCGGTGTTTCGAACCCGGGGGTATGACACCAACGAATAATATGATCGCGTGCTCTCTTCCTGGATGGTGATGCAAGATGACACAAGGATTTATCCTGGTTCGGGCAAAGAAGGCCCTACGTCCAGCGGGGGAGGAGACTCTTGTATTACTTGCACCTAAGTGCTTGTACAGGGGCGAATACAAGCTCAGTGAGCGTGGACCAGAGTCCGGACTTGTGTGTGTGTGCGTGGACTCGTATGTTCTCCTGTGCGCGAAGGGCCCTGGCGTCCCCTTTTATAGATCAAGAGGAGGCCAGGGTTTACACAGGATTGACATGTACAGCGCTCGGTATGGCGAAGGGCAGGAACTCTGTCTTATCGAAGCCACTGTAGCCAACGTGGGTGTTGCTGTTGAGGCGTCCTTGATGCGTGGCCTCCATCCTGAGCGCGGACGTGGAGGCGTGGCGACGTGGAAGCCGTACGGCACCCATCCCGGCACGTGCAGGACACGACGGGGTCCCTCTGGGTCTTGGGGTACCTGTCCTCCAATAGCGTGAAAGTAGCCAGGGCTCGAGGGGCTCAGAGTCGGCCTCGAGGTGGCGCCTGCGGGGGGTTCGAGTCCCCGCAGGTATGGGCAAGTCCCGGGAAACCCGATTGAGCAGCAGGTATCCGGGCTTCGAGACGTGGCTTGGACGTGCAACAGTGTAAGATATGGGTTAACACTGCCGTACTGGTGCCTTTTTACCCATGCTTGTTGTGAAAACGAGACTTGGCTCTGCCCTGGTTCACTGTGGTACACGTCGGGTTGCAGAGGACGTGACTGGAGTAGGTGGATGCATTAAATGCGCGGTATGAGGTTGAGGAGCAGGAAGCTTCCTCTTCGTGGAGGGCTTCGAAGGGTAGTGGAGCGCTCGCTCGAGGCCGGGCGCGGAGGGCTCGGGTGAGCGGAGGTTCAGCTCCAGCTCGAGGCCTAGGGTGTGGTGAGCCTCGAGGGATAGGCTATCGTGCTGGAGGGGCTCGAGGTCCCCGCGCGGGGTCCCGAGGAGCGGTGCATAGCTGTAGCGGGCTCGAGGGGTAGGTTACCAGGAGACGGTCGGTAAGGTTTTGGCAAGTCTAAGCTCCCTGGCGGTGGGCCAGCGTTGCAGGCTCCGAGGGGTTGGTTTCTTGGAAGGTTAGCCTAGCTGGGTTTATTAATTGGTGTTCTAGGTTTAACCTATTTGTTTGCGTTGATTGGGGGTACCCCTTTGGTGTTCCCCCGACAGTAGCCCCCGAGCCCTTGTTTGAGTGTTTGCACTCGAGCAGGGGCTCCCGACTGGGATCTCGAGGGTTAGCTAGCCGGATCTCGAGGGTTTGGTTGCTTTGATTTCGTGGGTGTCGTGCGAGCGACACCCGCGGGTGTAGCCCCCGAGGCCACGGGGGAGTGGTTAGGACTCCCTCGTGGGCTGTTTTGTGAGTGTGAATGTTAGTTGCATTTTTTAGGTTCGGGGGTGTCGAGCCCCCGAGTTTTTTACCCTCTTTCGTCGAGGGGTGCCAGGCTGAACCGACCGGCCGGCACTTCGAGCCGTACGGCACGCCGGTTGCCCCGGCTTGTCGTCCCGCGAGTCCTTTCGATCGGATGCGAGGGGGGATGCCTCGTACTACCACGAGCGGGCGAGTATCGAGGTTCCCGGTGAGCTGGTAACGGGGGAATCCAAGTGAGACCTCGCGCCCCGTTCGATGGGGTCGACTGTAGCCCGGAGGCGATCTCATAAAGCATGGGTTCTTAGTCTGCAGGAGTGTCGGGTCCATTCGATAGGACCCGGTGGCTCGATGCCTCCCTCCGAGGGGATCTCACTGCATGTCGTGCTCCCCGCCTTGGATACACGTGAGGGGCCTCGAGGGCTTGGCCCTCGAGCGATGCTGCGAGTGACGCCCCTTAGTGTCCCTGACTCGGGTGCTCGAAGCCGGCTGTCGAACCCTCTTCGAGGGCCAGCCTTCGCTGCTTCGAGACTTAGGGCCGGGGCCCGTTTTTACCTTCCTAAAGAAGCCTCCATCGCTTGGAAACCTTCTGCCCATTGGGCGCGCCTTTTTAGGCGAGGTAGTGGAGATCGTGACGCTAGGGCGACCGACAAGAAGTCGGAGCGGCGGCCGTGGTGGGCCCGGAGAAGTGGAGCGAATGCGGAGTTGCCGCGTGTACCTGTCGACCAGCTCGAGATGCGGTTAGGTGGGCACATTAAATGCGTGCGGTTACTTTTTCCGCCGTCGTGGGAAACCCCGCTCGCTGGGGTTTTCTCTTATAAATATCGAAAGAGGGGAAGAGGGACCCTTTACTTTGCCTTAGCCTTCACCGCCGCCGTAGCCTCCGCACGCCTTCTTCCCGAGTTAGTCGATTGGGAATTTTCCGGCCGTCCGTCCGCTGCTCAGGTACGCGCCGTCATCGCCATGGCTGCCCAGACACAAGCGCTGCCGGCCGAAGACTGGAGCCCGACGAAGGTGACGCAGCGCGAGATGGGCTCGCTGGTGGCCCAGGGGCTTCTCCGTCCCAACCCGGAGGAGGGACCCGCGTGGTGGGCCATCCCGTCGGCAAATCACCGGGAGCCGCACCCGCCGGAGGGGTACGTGGTGAGCTTCACGCGCTACCACCGCATGGGGCTCGGTGTTCCGCCGAGCCGCTTCATGCGGGCGTTGACCCACCACTACGAGGTGGAGCTGCAACACTTCTCCCCCAACTCGATTTCGCACGCCGCCATCTTCGCTGCGGTGTGCGAGGGATACCTGAAGATCGAGCCGCACTGGGAGATGTTCGTCCACCTCTTCCGGGGCGAGCTCTTCATCAAGGCCTTGAAGCCCAGCGGGAGGCGGCTTGTGCGCATGGGCTCCCTCACCGTCACTGCGAGGGCTGGGACCTCGTCGGCCAATGTCCCCCGCGAATACCTCCGCTACAAGCTTTCCACCAACCAGGCTGGGTGGGACGACCACTGGTTCTACCTGCGGAATGAGGGTGGCCTCCTTCCGCAGTACACCGGCAGGGTCCTCACTCAGCGCCCGGAGAAGTGGACCTGGGGTGTCGCGGCGGACAGGCAACACCACCTGGTTTCGCTGATGAAGATGATGAGGATGCTGGTGGACGAGAAGAATCTGACCGTTCAGGCGGTCATCTGGGCGTTCCATCAGCGAAGGGTTCTTCCGCTGGCGGACCGCCCCCTTCTTATGCACGAGATGGGGCCGAAGGCCCAGCTCGAGGCGCTAAATCGGTCGAGGATGGCCGAGGAGAGGCTGCCTCGGAGCGAGGGCGTCTCCCGGGTGTCGATCACGATCCAAGGGTCGTTCGTCCCCGAGGACGCCAACCTGATCGCCATGGCACCCGACAAGGGGTGTCTTGACCTGGTAAGCCCCCCTCGAGCTAAGCCGCCCCGAGCCTCCTCCCCCTTTCTCATTCTCCGAACCTCGTACGTTCTTCTTGTGGTTTTTCTCGTCATGCTTCTTCTTCCTCGCAGGGGACGTTTACTTGTCGTGCGTCGAGGCCCCCGGTGAGGGAGGACGCCACGGATACCCAGGTGAGGCGCCTCTCTGCTCAGAAAGACAAGGAGAGCAAAGATGCCAGAAAGAAGAAAGAGAAAGACAAAAACTTGCGTCGCTCGGCTTGGGAGCAGAGGCTGGCGAGGGCTCGTCGTAACCGACAGCCTGGAGATGGGTCCCCCGAGCTCAGCTCTTCGAGCTCGGAGGAGGAGAGTGATGATGAGGAGGAAAGTGACGACGAGGGGATGGATGCGCGTCTGAGGCGCGCGGGGGTCGTCGACGTCCGGGCTGACCGTTCCTCTATGCAGGAGGATGTCTTGGAGGTCCCTCGGGCGAAGGGATCGCGCGGGACGCAGCCGCGGAAGGCGGTGCCGAGCCCTGCCTTGTCGGGGGCTCAAGGCCCGTTGAGCTCCGTGCCGGACGTGCCCCCGGACGCAAGGAAGCCTCGGACCCGGGGCGCCGTCGCCACGGCACAGAAGGAGGCCACGACCACGTCTGCCCAGGCGGGGGGTCTCGAGAAGGGCCGGCCCTCGAGAAGCGGCCAACACGTCGAGAGGGTCTCCGGGTCCGATCGCCGCAAGTCGCCGAGGGCGGCGTCGAGCCCGCGGAGGAGCGGGCAACATGAGGGGGCGTCGAGCCCCCGCCATGATGACCGCCGGGCGGGGAGCCGTGAGCGCTCCCGGAGCTCCTCACCGCACCGTCATCGGGAGAAGGAGACCGACGCGGGGGGACGCGACCGCCGGCACGTGCGCCGGAGCAGGTCCCCGGAGCCCGCGCAGGGAAGGGCGCCACGAGGACCGCTTGAGGGGGACGCGGTCCCCCCGGGACAAAGGGCAGGAGGGGAGCTCCCCGCTGGGGTCGAGCCACGGGATGCACCGGGAGCCTTCCCCCCGTCCAAGCCACGTGGAGACGGCTCGGGGGCGTGACTCGAGCCATGGGGCGGGCTCGAGGCCCCTGAGCGGGTCCGGCGATTCGGGGAAGAAGGTCCCGCCCTCGCTTTGGGTGAGTAGGTCTCCTTAATTTCGTTGGTAGGGAAACTTTACCTTTTTACCTTTGGTGATATGTGCTGTTTTCTGGCTTTTCAGGGAAAAGCGCCCCCGGCAGGAGATGGTCCCCGTGGCGTCCAAGCGGGCCAAGACCTCGGGTTCTGCCGAGGTCCAAGCGCCTCGAGGTATGGCTCCTTCTTCTGCTGGGGAGGCCGCTTGGCTGGCGAGGGCTCGAGCAGCCATGGCTCGGGGAAACCAGATGGTCGCCGCGGATCTTGGTGAGGCTGACGTCGTCGACCACGGGGGTCGAAGCTTTTTCCGGTTTCTGACGACGTTGTTCTTCTTTTTCAGCAGGGACCACGGCTCCTGGCGCCGAGCCCGCCGCCGCCGCGTCCGTCGCGGCACCGCATCCTCCTCTTCCTCCTCCTCCTCCTCAGATGGCGCCTATCGAGAGGGCCACTCCTCCCCCCGTCGCGACGACCATCTCGGGGGGAGCTCCCGAGACAAGCATGGCTCCGTTGGCGTCTGGGGCTGAAGGGTCGCGGCCCTCGAGTTCCCGGTCGACGCGAGCCGGCCCGCGGAGAAGGGGAAGGAGGGAGAGGCGTCGGTGGAGAGGGTGCCGACGGTGGAGGAGCTCCTGGACGAGCTGGAGCGGGTGCCCGCCCCCGGCCGAGGGCCCAACGCTGGAGGGAGCGCTCGAGGCACCGGCCGGGGTCGACAAGACGCCGGAGGACTCGATGAGGGGGGAGAGGTTGGGGACGAGCGACCCGCTACCGCTTGAGTCCCTACCTCTACGCGAGGCCGTACCATCGCCTCGGGCGAAGCAGCAGGAGGAGACGGCGGAGGTGCGGGGAGAGACACAGCCGGTGCCGCCGGTTGGTGGTTTGCAGCTGGCGCTGCTTGAGCCGGAGGCCGAGGGCCCGCCCAATGTCGAGCTTGATCGACCAGCGTGGCCGTATCCCGACACGCCGAGCTCCTCCCGCGCCCTGATCCACGTGGAGCGATCGGCTCGGCAGGGAACTCCGCGGGAGGCGGGGTTGATCTTCAGGGAGCTGGCCGCGCTCGTGGCGGAGGCAGAGCGGTCCTTCTCAGAGGAAGCGGAGAGGTCCGCGCAGGCGGCGGCTGCCCTCGCGAAGGCGCAGGCGCAACTCCAAGAGCTCCGTGTCGAGCTGGATCGGAATGCCCAGATGGCGAGCCAGCTCAACACCGCACAGGCGGAGGCTCGGGCGGCTCGGGACGAGGCCGCTCAGGCAAAGGAGGAGGCCACCACCACGCTGTCCGAGGCGGAGGCGTCGAAGAAGGATGCCGCCGATGCTCGAAGTGAGGCCGCTACCACCCGGTCCGCCGCGGAAGCGGCGAAAAAGGAGGCCGAGAGGGCCCAAGGCGAAGCCGCCACCGCCCGATCAGCAGCGGAGGCGGCGAAGAAGGAGGCCGAGGAGGCCAAGAACGGAGTCGCCACCGCCCAGGCTGTAGCGGAGGCGGCGCGGCAAGAGGTGATCCGGAAGGATCTGGCCCTTGCCGATACGGGCAAGCTGGTCGAAGGCCTCAGGGCTGAAAAGCTTGACGTGCTGTCCGAGAAGCGTAGGCTCGAGCAGCGCGTCGAGGGCCTCGCCGGCGACCTCGCCACTCTGGGCGCGCACTGCGATGGTATTTTTCATGCCTTGTCTTTGCCTTGATTTCGAGGTTTTTGTCACGTCGTGGTCTCACTCTTTCTTGTTTGTTGCACAGAGGTCGAGAAGACCGCCGAAGAGCTTCGCGAGACGAACAGGGCCCTCGTGGATCAACTTCAAGATGAAGCCATGGTGGCAGAGCGGGCAGGCGTTACCCTCGACAGGCTCGGCTCCATGTGGGGTGCCCCTCCGGTGGCCGCGGTAGAGGGCACGGTGGCTCGGAGCGACGCTCTGGTGGACGCCTTGTGCTATTTTGACGTGGCCGCGCGGGACCGCGTCCGGCACGCTCTCCACCATGGCGTCAAGCAGGCGCTCGCGGCCGTCCGCTCCGGCTTCCGCTTCCCGGTCAATGTCGTCGCCAAGGGCTTCATCGAAATCGAGGGGAAGGACGAGGAATGGAACGACCGCCGTGTCGAGAAGATCCTCGAGAAGGTGGACAAACCGGGGGGCGGGCGTTCGCGAAGATCTTCGAGGAAGATGTGTTGCCTCCTGACGCAAGCAGCGGTGTTGAAGGCCCGCCTCCTCCTGGCCTGGACCGTCGAGGTTGAGCCCGCTGCGGAAGATCTCGGGGAAGAGTACCAGACCGACGAGGAATAAGGCTGCGTGCCAAATTTGGGCGTTGAGGCCCTTGTAAGAGATTATGTCATGACTTGTGGCTTGTCGAGGTCAACATGTGTATATATGACTTGTTTGTTTAACGAAGCCATTTTTCTTTTCAAATTTATTTGATCGTTTCTCTTTGTCGTTAGCTCAAGTTTCTGCAGGCTTGGTCTGTGTTCCTTCGATATGCGTCACGAGTTCCTCGAGGGGAGGCGTAGGTAGGGTACCGTAGCCCAGGGGCGTAGGTGGCCGTCTACGTCGACGCCTCCCGACTCTTGGAAGCTCGAGGTATTTTCGGAGTTAGACGTTGCTAGTTCGCTCGAGGTATGAGTCGAGATGAGGGTCGAATTTTTGAAAAGAAAAACGTGTTTTTTTCCGGTGTCTGGGGGGGGAGTTCCCCTTGTCAGCCCCCGAGGGAGGCTCGACCCTGGGCAAAGCAGGGTCGAGGCTACCTTAAGGTGCTAAGTAATATGAAAGACAATGCACGAGTTTGCTCATTCATGTTTAACATGTTTGTACAAAGCAACAAAATGAACAAGGCCTCGAGGCCTTTAAGGTAGAAGCGACGTAGCTGAGATATGTTCCATGCGTTCGTCAGGATCCTGCCTTGACCGTCATAGAGCTTGTATGTTCCTGGCTTGAGCACCTCAGCTACGGTGTACGGGCCCTCCCATGGAGGGGTGAGCTTGTGGCGCCCTCGATTATCCTGTAGCCGTCGAAGCACGAGGTCCCCCACCGCCAGGTCCCTCTTGCGCACGTGCTTGTCGTGGTAGCGTCGAAGTGTTTGCTGGTAGCGCGCGGAGTTGATGAGCGCCACGTCTCGGGCCTCCTCGAGCTGGTCCTTGGCGTTGGCGAGCCTTACTTCGTTGGTTTGCTCGTTGTAGGCTCGAAGTCGAGGGGAGCCGTACTCGAGGTCCGTAGGCAAGACAGCCTCGACGCCGTAGGTTAGGAAGAACGGAGTGAACCCGGTGGCTCGACTCGGCGTAGTCCTGAGGCCCCACAGCACCGAGGGGAGCTCTGCAGCCCACCCCTTTCCGAAGTTTTTGAGGGTCTTGAACAGCCTCGGCTTCAGCCCGTGGAGTATCATGTCGTTGGCGCGCTCGACGTGCCCGTTGCATTGAGGGTACGCGACCGAGGCCCAGGTCACGCGAATGTTGTTGTCGTCGCAGAAGTTGGTGAACTTTTTGCCCGTGAATTGGGTGCCGTTGTCGGTGATGATGACGTTAGGAACCCCAAACCGGTACATGATGTCGGCGATGAACTCGACAGCCTTCTCGGAGGTGGGGTCGCCTATTGGGCTTGGCCTCGATCCACTTGGTGAATTTGTCGATGGCCACGAGCACATGCGTGTACTTTCCAGTTGTCGTCTTGAGGGGGCCCACGAGGTCGAGCCCCCAGACGGCAAACGGCCAAGTGATGGGGATCATCTGCAGGGCGTGCGCGGGCTGGTGCGTTTGCTTGGCGTAGAACTGACACCCTTGGCAAGCTTGGACCAGGCGCTTGGCGTCCTCCGATGGCGGTTGGCCAGTAGAAGCCTTGCCGGAAGGCGTTCCCTATCAGGGTCCTTGGCGCTGCATGGTGGCCGCAAGCCCCGAGTGCATGTCGTCGAGGAGCCTGCGTCCCTCCTCGAGGGGGGATGCAGCGTTGAAGGATTCCTGATGGGCTTTGACGGTACAGCTCTCTTTCGTCGCCGTAGATGACGTAGATCTTGGCCTTTCGAGCGATGCGTCGGGCCTCCGTCTTGTCCTCCGGTAGCATGCCTTGCGTCAGGTAGTCGAGGAAGGGCGTCCGCCAGTCGAGGGGTCGCGATGAAGGAGAGGCGGGCGTATCAATCTGCATTGCCTCATCGGATGTCGAGGTGTCGTCCTCGAGGTGTGGCGTTAATGGTCGAGCCCCCGCGTCTGGCTCGAGGTGTGGCGCGAGGGGCCAGCCCCCGGGCCGATTTTGACGGATGGCTCAGAAACGTCCCTCGAGAAGACTTCTGGTGGAACCGTGCCGCGCGTGGACGCCAACTTTGCCAGCTCGTCTGCTGCCTCGTTGTACTTTCGAGCGATGTGGTTGAGCTCGAGGCCGTAGAACTTGTCTTCTAGCTTGCGCACTTCTCCGCAGTATGCCTCCATCTTGGGATCGATGCAGCTCGAAGCCTTCATAACCTGGTTGATGACGAGCTGCGAGTCCCCTCGAACGTCGAGGCGTCGGACCCCGAGCTCGAGGGCGATGCGCAGCCCAATTGACGAGGGCCTCGTACTCGGCGACGTTGTTGGAGGCGGGGAAGTGCAAGCGTAGCAGGTAGCGCATGTGGACTCCGAGGGGTGAGATGAAGAGCAGGCCTGCGCCTGCCCCCGTCTTCATGAGGGATCCGTCGAAGTACATGGTCCAGAGCTCGGGCTTGGATTTGCGCCGGCGGGAGCTGGGTGTCGGTCCATTCAGCAACGAAGTCTGCCAACGCTTGCGACTTGACGGCTTTTCGCGGGGCGTAGGTGATGGCCTCCCCCATTAGCTCGGCGGACCACTTGGCGATGCGCCCCGTGGCCTCCCAATTGTTGATGATCTCACCGAGGGGGAAGGATGACACCACCGTTACGGGATGAGCGAGGAAGTAGTGCTGGAGCTTGCGCCTCGTGATGATTGATGCCGTAGAGCAGCTTCTGGATGTGCGGGTATCGGACCTTGGCCTCGGAGAGTACCTCATTGGTGAAGTACACCGGCCGTTAGACCGGCAACGCACGACCCTCCTCGTGCCTCTCAACGGCTATGACCGCACTGACCACCTGAGTGGTTGCGGCCACATAGAGGAGAAGGGGCTCGGGGGGATCGTCACCCTGGGCTGGTCGTGGCGGCACGAGGATTGGCGCGGAAGTCAGCAACCCCTTCAACTTGGGTTAGGGCGTCCTCGGCTTCAAGGGTCCACGCAAAGCGTTCCGTCTTCTTCAGCAGGCGGTAGAGAGGTAGCGCCTTTCCCCTAGACCTCGAGCATGACCTACTGAAGCACTAGGCAGCCTGTCACTTTCTGTACGCCTTGAGGTCCCGAATTGGGCCCCACCTCGTGATGCTGAGATCTTTTCGGGGTTGTCCTCGATCCCCCGTGCAACAATTAAAGCCAAGTAGCATGCCCCGGGCACACCAAAGACCTTTCCGGGGTTGAACTTCACATGCTTGGCCCGGAGCAACTCGACGTGGTCTCGGATCGCTGATGAGGTTCCCGACTTTCTTGGTTTTAACCACGCTGCATCGACGTAGGCCTCGACGTTTTTGGCCTATGTGTTCGCCAAGATATGCTGCAGCAACGTTGGTCGTTTCCCGGCGTTCGAAGGCCGAAGGGCATTGTAACGTAGAAATACTACCAAAAGGCGTAACGAAAGAGGTGCAGTTCGTCGGATTCCTCTTCATCTAATCTGGTGTTAGCCTTAATACGCACCGGAAATGAAAAGTACTTCACACCCCGCAATGGAATCGACATCGATCAATTCTTGGTAAAGGAATGACTGTTGGAACGCTTTATTCATACCAGTGTGTCTAACACACATCCCATTTTTCCATTCCTTTTCCCTACCTAGTACAGGGTTAGCTACCCTCTGGGTGAAAATACTCCTTTATGAACCCGCCTCCAAAAGCTTGTGGCACGTCCTCGCCGATGATCCTGCCTTTCTCCTCGGCAAAGCAGGCGCAGCGTTTCTTCACCGGGCCTGGACCCAGCCTGGATCTCAAGCGTGCTCGGCGACCGCCCCTCGGTATGCCTGCATGTCCTGAGGGGCCCACGCAACATGTCGATGTTCGCGCGGAGAAAGTCGCCGCGCACTGCTCCTATTTAGCTCGGCTGGCACTGATGCCACTCTTGCATCGGTCGAGGTTGGGTCGACGGGTATCATCTTGGTGTGCTCGCGCCGGCATCGAAGGCGCCGGCGTGACCGTTTTGCTTCAGGGCCTTCGTCCGTGGCCAGGGTCCGCTAGGGCTTCGAGCGAGTCGAGGCGGACGTTGGCCTCCCACCTCGACGCACCCACGGCTCATTTGTACGCGTGCTCGAGGAGGTGTGCTGTTGATGACCCCTTTCGGCCCCGGCATCTTGAGCTTCAAGTACGTGTATTGGACCGCCATGAAACTTGCGAGCTGGCCGGCCCGATGATGGCGTGGTAGGTCCCTTGAATCCGACCACCTCGAAGGTGAGCGTCTCCCGGCGAAGTTTCGAGCCGGCGTGCAAAGCAAACCGGTAGGTCGATGCTCCCGAGGGTGTTGAGCCTACTTCACTGGTACGACTCCGTGGACCCCCGACGCTGGTTCGGAGCTGTCCCTCGAAATCCCCAGGAGGTCGAGAGTCTCGAGGTATATGCGTTGAGGCTCGAGCCCCCATCCTCCACACCTGGAGAACGTACGTCGACGATGACGGGGTCGACGACGAGGGGGTACGCCCCCGGATTTACGACATGTCCGATGGTCGGTACGCGCATGTATCGCGTGTCGACCATCCGAGGTCGGGGGGCTCGTGGCGGAGTGCGAAGACCTCCCTGTTCCTTCTCCTCTCCCGAGCCGAGACCGCTGGTTGGGCCCCGTAGCTCATGACCTCACGCACCGTAGGGAAACCCGCATCCCGTCGTCGCGTCGTTTGATTTGTCTTGCCCGGCGTGTCCTCCTTCTTGTCGTCAACTTGCTAGAACCCTTCATCATCGACAGTCTTTTAGCTTGTGAATTCACGGGGCCCAGTAAATTGTTGATAGGGCAGGTGGTCCTCGAGCATCTGGTTGAACAGCCCCGTCATGGGGCCTCGCGGTTTACTATGGTCAGGGCGCCCAATGAGCATTCTTCATCGTCGCGTCGGCGTCGCTCTTCGCCTTTTTGACCTTTGCTTTTACTCTTCTTCTTTTGTTGTTTTGGTGTTGCGGTTCTGGCGGCGTTGCCCTTGTTCGAGCCCTCCGGCGTGGTCACCGCCCCCCCCCCACCCCCCGCCTTACACTTTGTCCTGGAGCGCCAAAAATGCCCCCACTGCCTCGTCGCCTGAGGCAAAGCTGGTGACCCGACCCATCATGTCCTCGCCGTCCTGGGACGGTAGCCGTCTCGCTCATGACTAGCTCTTGGCCTATCGTGCCCGCGAGTACGCTGAGATGACGTCCTCATCAGGCATGGGGGAGCTCGAGCGCCTTCGAGAAGCGCCGAGCAAAAAGTCCCAACGAGGGGCTCTTCCGCTGCCTGTCCTGCCACGCCGTATATCCCAGGGTTGCCTGGGCGCACGCAAGTTCCCCCTTGAATTCCCGTCGAAGACCCTGACTAGTGGGCCAGTCGTGGATCCGATCCGGGGGAGCCCCTCGATCCACCGACATGGGGTGGGTCCGAGAGGTAAAGTGATGAGTTTGGCGTATGATCACACGTCGTCGCTCTTGCTCGCCCAGCTGCAGCCTAGGCGGAGTCCGAGAGCCAGAGCTTGGGCTCGAACCTCCCCTCATACTTCCACGATGTTTTGTCGGTGGTCGAAGCTCGGTCGGGGAGGTTGAGCTGCTGAGGCCCGCTGAAGAACTCTCGGGCCTCTGTGCTCGAGTACTTGCGGGTCTCGTCGCTGTCGTAGCGCCCCCCTCGATGGGCGCTATAGCCACGCTTCTTGGGCCCCTTGTCCTGGCGCCGGGGTCGCTGTCGTTGCGGGCGTCATGGTCTCTGAGGTGGCCGTTTTCGACGACCGTTCCCGGACTGGCCTAGCTCGGCGGCGTCCTGCTGGTGGACTACATTCGCACTCGTGCGGGCGGTCGGCTGGGTTTCCCCCGAAGGCCCGCCCCGCGCCGCCGCAGGCTGAGCTCTCCTCCTGCTGGCACCGCGCTGTCTCGAGGAGGTTTTTCATTTCCCCAAGCTGCTCCTGGCTCAGGTGTGGGAGACGCGGTTAGATCACGAGCCATCATTGCGCCGCCACCACGTTCTGCCGGCTCCGGGAAGACGCAACCTCGGGGCGTGCTGGTGCCCCGCCACGAGGATCTGCCGGGGGACCTCTGAGCACGGCCACAACACCGGCGCCTCGCGAGCTGGGCTGGTTCCTTTGCTATAGTTTTCTCGAGTTGCAACAGGCGCGTCGCTCCTCCTCACCT
Organism: Coix lacryma-jobi var. lacryma-jobi; assembly: GCA_009763385.1. Classification (NCBI taxonomy): domain Eukaryota; kingdom Viridiplantae; phylum Streptophyta; class Magnoliopsida; order Poales; family Poaceae; genus Coix; species Coix lacryma-jobi. The sequence continues at coordinate 33,407,393 of CM019827.1, forward strand.
TGGCGATGCCACCCACCAGCTGCGCGAGCTGGCTCCGCCCGGTCCTCACCGTGCTGATATGTGCAGCCGGTCGGGATTCGTTCCTCCCCTGAAAGCGTGCTCCTCCTGCCGCAGCCACTTTTCGGGCTCCCTTCGGGTTGATCGCCGGCCTGTGTCGTCGTCGCCGTCGTCCTCGCGTCGTCCATGACCCCCCGACTGGAAGCACTCCCTGGTGGGGTCCCCCAGAGGTCATGGTCGTGGAGTCGTACTCATCGGAGTCCGACCTGATGTCCGCGCCGCCCTGGCTCGTCCGGACTGCAGCTCGCGGTACCACTCCCCGACGTGGCTCACGTGGTGGCTCGAGCGGCCGTGAGAGGTCACGGTCGACTGGCGCAGGTAGACGATCTCCAGGTCGGTGTGGCTCTAAAAAAAAAAAAAATAGGAGTACGCCGGATGCCCTCCCGCTCTGCAGCGCCCGTCCTGACGGCGCTCGTCAGGCGGTGGGCTTAAAGCCGCGGAGTTGTTTGAGCCAAACGGAACCGCTGCGTCGGGCGCGGTACACACCCCTTGCGGGAGGAGGCCTGGTGGTGTCACGGAGCACGGCTCGTGAGGCCTGCCAGGCTCCCTGTCCATGCGCGTGACACGCGAACTCGCTGGGGGATGGCTCACGCGCCTGGAGTCTCTGGCCGCGTGCCAGGCAATTTTCCCCTCGGGGACTCTCCGTCAGCCGGGGGAAATGGGAGTGCACCGCGGGCACCGCCCGTGCCCGGCGTCGATGGTGACGACGGCGCCGCTCGCGAGGTGGCGCGCGTGGTGGTGCGGGCGACGCGCCCACGCTCCCCGGCGGATTGCGTGACACGCCCTCCGCTCGGCTCCCCGTGGAGAGCAGGGTCAGCTCGTTGCCATTGCGGTGGCCAGAACTCGAGGCTCCCGAACCAGACGACGGCACCAGCCGAGAACGAAGGAGGGGATGAAGCCATCCAGAAACAACGAGAAATCGACTCCGACACGCGAAGGCCCCTACCCTGGCGCGCCAACTGTTTCGGTGTTTCGACCCGGGGGTATGACACCAACGAATAATATGATCGCGTGCTCTCTTCCCTGGATGGTGATGCAAGATGACACAAGGATTATCCTGGTTCGGGCAAAGAAGGCCCTACGTCAAGCCAGCGGGGGAGGAGACTCTTGTATTACTTGCACCTAAGTGCTTGTACAGGGGCGAATACAAGCTCAGTGAGCGTGAACCAGAGTCCGGACTTGTGTGTGTGTGCGTGGACTCGTCTGTTCTCCTGTGCGCGAAGGGCCCTGGCGTCCCCTTTTATAGATCAAGAGGAGGCCAGCGTTTACACAGGATTGACATGTACAGCGCTCGGTATGGCGAAGGGCAGGAACTCTGTCTTGTCAAAGCCACTGTAGCCAACGTGGGTGTTGCTGTTGAGGCGTCCTTGATGCGTGGCCTCCATCCTGGGCGCGGACGTGGAGGCGTGGCGACGTGGAAGCCGTACGGCACCCATCCCGGCACGTGCAGGACACGGCGGTGTCCCTCCGGGTCTTGGGGTACCTGTCCTCCAATAGCGTGAAAGTAGCCAGGGGCTCGAGGGGCTCAGAGCCGGCCTCGAGGTGGCGCCTGCGGGGGGTTCGAGTCCCCGCAGGTATGGGCAAGTCCCGGGAAACCCGATTGAGCAGCAGGTATCCGGGCCTCGAGACGTGGCTTGGACGTGCAACAGTGTAAGATATGGGTTAACAGTGCCGTACTGGTGTCTTTTTACCCATGCTTGTTGTGAAAACGAGACTTGGCTCTGCCCTGGTTCACTGTGGTACACGTCGGGTTGCAGAGGACGTGACTGGAGTAGGTGGATGCATTAAATGCGCGGTATGGGGTTGAGGAGCAGGAAGCTTCCTCTTCGTGGAGGCTTCGAAGGGTAGTGGAGCGCTCGCTCGAGGCCGGGCGCGGAGGGCTCGGGTGAGCGGAGGTTCAGCTCCAGCTCGAGGCCTAGGGTGTGGTGAGCCTCGAGGGATAGGCTTCGTGCTGGAGGGGCTCGAGGTCCCCGCGCGGGGTCCCGAGGAGCGGTGCATAGCTGTAGCGGGCTCGAGGGGTAGGTTACCAGGAGACGGTCGGTAAGGTTTTGGCAAGTCTAAGCTTCCTGGCGGTGGGCCAGCGTTGCAGGCTCCGAGGGGTTGGTTTCTTGGAAGGTTAGCCTAGTTGGGTTTATTAATTGGTGTTCTAGGTTTAACCTATTTGTTTGCGTTGATTGAGGGTACCCCTTTGGTGTTCCCCCGACATATCTCTAGTGGTAAAACATAGTTTTGTTCGTACTTTCTTTAGTATTGTTGCTTCACATGATCTTGAGCTTGAGGAGTTAGATGTGAAGATTGTGTTTTTGCATGGAGAACTTGAGGAGATATATATATGGACCAACCGGAAGGGTTCATAGTGTCTGACAAGGAGAAATTTATTTGCAAATTGAAAAGGTCCTTGAATGGTTTGAAGAAGTCCCCTCGTCAGTGGAATAAAAGGTTTGATTCATTGATGCTGTCACACGGTTTTAAGAGGTCAAAATTTGATAGTTGCGTTTACATCAATCGTGTTAATGGATTACCTGTATATTTGCTGTTATATATTGATGATATGCTGATTGCTGCCAAGAGCAAAGTTGAAATCTCTAAATTGAAGAAATTATTGAGTAGTGAATTTGATATGAAGGATCTTTGTGCTGCTAAGAAAATACTCGGTATGGAAATTATTAGAGACAAAAATTTGGTTCGTTGTTTATTAGTCAGCAAAATTATATTAAGAAAGTTCTTCAGTGTTTTAACATACATAATGCAAAGTCTGTTAGTACTCCTATTGCACCTCACTTTAAATTGTCAGTTGCTCAATGTCCTAGTTCAGATTAAGATATTGAATACACATCAAAAGTTCCTTATTCTAGTGCTGTTGGATCTTTGATGTCTGCCATGGTTTGCTCTCCCCCAGATTTAGCTTATGCTATGAGTTTGGTTAGTAGATACATGTCTAATCTTGGTAATGAATATTGGAGGACAGTTCAGTGGATTTTCAGGTACCTTAAAAGCACAACATATTTTTTGTTTGAAGTTTAGAAGGAGCACAACATATTCTTGTTTGAAGTTTAGAAGGACTGATAAGGGACTTATGGGTTATGCAGATTCAGATTATGCTGCTGATTTGGACAGAAGAAGATCTCTCACTAGTTATGTGTTCACTATTGACAGTTGAGCTGTTAGTTGGAAGACTACTTTGCAGTCTGTTGTTGCTTTGTCTACTGTTGAAGCAGAGTACATGATGTTTGTGAAGCATGCAAGGAATTGATTTGGCTGAAAGGTCTGTATGCTAAGCTGTGTGGAGTTGATTCTTGCATTAATTTATACTGTGACAGTCAAAATGTCATTTACCGTACCAAAGATCAGATGTTTCATAAGAGAACAAAACATATTGATATTAAGTATCATTTTGTTCGTGATGTGATCGAGGAAGGTAAGCTAAAGGTATGCAAGATTAGTACTCAAGATAATCATGCTGATATGATGACAAAGCCAGTTCCCGTTGCTAAGTTTGAGCTTTGCTCAGGCTTAATTGGCTTGATGGATTAGCCCAAGAGGCTATTTGGCGCTAGCAGTTTTTGTTTCTTTGTTATGTTCAGGATAAAGGTGTTGATTTATGCTACAAGATGAATTTGTCGCAAGGTGGAGTTTGTTGAATATGTTCCAAATTCAGTCCATATCATTATTGGCCGACTTCTGACGAAGCGAAGCGGAGGCCCGTCGCGGTACAGTACATATACCTTGTGTTAGGGTTCCACTTTGATTCTATTCGCTTGTAAGCCGTCATACGGCGTTGTAACCCGACTCTTGATAATAGTGAGGAGTGTTTGTTGGCTGACGCCCATGGTTTTTACCTTCCGTATTGAGATAGTTTTTTACGTTAAATCTTGTGTCTCTTTGTGGTTTGATCTTGCATTCTTCCTCGTTTGTTCGTCGTCGTTCACAAGAGCAGCCGCATTGTCTCACCAAACAATCATACAAACAAAACTTCGGGTTTCGGCGCGATCATCTAGTAGTGAGCAAATTAAATTGTCACCAAACAATTACATTTCTGAAGAATTTTAATCTCAACAATATACTATACCAGCCTAAAGAAATTATTTCTTTCTCAACAATATAGTATACCAGCCTAAAGAAAAGAGACAATATAGTTGGTACAGTACCAACATGCATGTGGCGATGCTTACTACTTTCCAAGTAAACGTCAACCTTAGTTTGATATTATTCATATATGGCACTAGTACTTTTTTTAAGGCCTTGTTTAGATGAAAAAAATTTGCAAAATTTTACTGTAGCGTTTTCGTTGTTATTTGACAAACTTTGTCCAAATATGGATTACGTAGACTCCAAAAATTCGTCTCGACATGTACATACTAAAAATACAATTAGTTATTTTTTACATATATTTAATACTCCATGCATACGTCCGAACATTGATGTGATGGAAAATTTTAGGAAATTGGGGGAACTAAACAAGGCCTAAAAAAACGAAGTGAGACATGCAAAAAGTGATCGATGGTTAGTTTTAAAGACGGAGACGAAACACTTGCAGCGTGGAAAGGGAGATGCGGTCTCGGGTCTCAGTGCTTTTGAAATGGTCAAATGGGTCAAAAAGATGCCCATTGTTACAAAATGGCTATAGCCTGTAGAGGCCGGGGTTGGCAAGTGCTTTAGCGGAGGGCGCTTTCATCACAATATAATGGAAGCCAATCGCCCAATCACTAATTGGCGCGCATGCGCTGTCCCAGCTAGCAGTGTACGGACGCGTGACACATACGAAATAGAGCGTAAAGTGAGGAGGACTGAGCGCAAAGTGTGAACACACACGAGTGGGAGATGCTGTAGCCACGCGGGTGGGAGATGATGCAGTCTGTGTCACATATATTTTTTGAAACGTACAGAAACTTAAAAATAGGATAACTTTCTTGTTAAACATCTATTTTTAATTCCGTTTGCACCATTAGGTTTATTATAACGAGATCTATAAAAGTAGATCCATCTTGAATATGTTTTGAAATATTTTTTTTGACAATAAAGTTTTGCTCTTAAGGATATAAAGTTTCATATGTTATAGTACAAAGTTTCATACGTTATAATATAATACGAAGTTTATAATGTAATAGATCAAAGTTTTAAATTTAGGTGTAGAGTTTTAGAAATCGCAAAGTTTTTAAACCAAACAGTACAAAGTTTATACTATTTTAAATATGTTGATAAAGTTTCTATATTTAAAATATAAAGTTTAAACCTTCAAATACAAGGTTTAAATATGTTAGTATAAAGTTCTTGTATTTCAAAAATAAAAATTTTAAAGCTAGAAATATAAAGTTTCAACTGGGTCGGTACAAAGTTTCTCAATTTTAAAAATAAATTTGAAATTAAAACATTTAAATTTTAAATATAGAGTTGACAACACCTAGCAGTGCAATATTTTTTTTATAGCAGCAATAAAGTTTTGCAATGTCATAGTTTAATATTTTTTATAAATTCTAAGTGTAAAGTTTTCAACCTCGCATTACATTATTTATAATATGATAGTTCAAAGCTTTAAATATAGCACTATAAGTTTGTAATGCGATAGTCCAAAAATTTTATTTAATTTTAAGTGTAAAGTCTTCAACTCACTATAATGTTTGTAATATCGTAATTTAAAGTGTTAACTTGAAAGCACAAAGTTTGTAATATTATAGTTCAAAGTTTATATATTTCTAGATGAAAAGATTTTCATCCTAACAATATAAAGTTTATAATGTGATAGATTAAAGTTTTTAACCTACTATTACAAAATTTTATAATATAATATTATTTCAAAGTTTTTCATAATTTTCAAGTGCAAGGTTCTAAACTTAGCAATACAAAGTTTGTAATGTCACAATTGAAAGTTATGTAAATTATGAGTGTAAAGTTTTGAACGTTGCAATTCAAAGTTTGCAGTCATATTTTATATTGTTAGGTTTTGAAGTTATTAGAACAAAGTTTTATATTGTTATAATCTAAAGTTTTTATTTAATTTCTGAATATAAAGTTTTTCACCTAGCAGTACTAAGTTTTGTAGATTTTTTAAAGCATAAATTCTGAGTGTAAAGTTTTCAACTTAGAAATATAAAGTTCTAATGTACTACTTTTAAACCTAATAGTTTAAAGTTTATAATATGATGGTTTAAATATTATAATTTTTGAGTGTAAAGTTTTAGAGCTATTAGTACAAAAGTTTATAAATATGATAAATTAAAGTATTAAGTCTAGCAGTACAAAGTTTTTCTAGTGTGATAGTTCAAAGTTGTTATAAATTCTGAGTGCAAAATTTTTAAACCCGGTAGTATAAAGTTTTATAATTTATAGTAGAAAGTTTTGAATCTATTTGTATAATGTTTTTATAAATATCATTGAACAAATTGTTTGAACCTAGTATTATAAATTTTGTGATGTCATAATTGTAGGTTTTAAAATTCTTAGTATAAAGTTACGATTCTAGCAGCACAAAATAGTTCAAATATTATGGAATGTGTAAGATATATTATTTTAAAAATAGTACTTTCGCATCCATATGGATGTTAAACCATCCCCCGCCCTTTATTGTCCCACAAACTCGTTGTCCCGAAAGAGAAAAAATAGCTCGTAGAAATTCAAAAGATCCAATAGTTTCGAATCTAGACAGAAGAAAACTAGATTCCATAAGCTAAATATACCTTGTACGTTGAGTAGCAGACGCTAGACAAGTGAATCATGCACAACAAAAAGGTAGACAGGAGAACCCGGAGTAGAGAATCATTCACAGCAAAAAGGTAGACAACAGAACCATGAGTGTAGCAGAAGAGAGATACGTACGTCCGTACTTCTCTAAGCGTACGTGTGTCGCTACTCGTGTCAGCACGTACGCGTCGCTATTGTTCGTAGCGGTCGCGCGCGCAGCAAGTCCCCCGAGCCAACGGACACTCAAATACTGTTCGCCCAAACAAGTTTAGACGCTCGTCCCGAGACGTGTACCACTATGTAAAAAAAAACTTTATGGGATATTTAGGCTTTCCACTGTAGTGGCGGTTGGTGATGTAACCGCCCTACAGTGACGTGCCCAGCTTGGAGGTTGTTACCCGTCCTTACAAATGCTCACTGTAAGGACGGTTGGTGATTGAACCGCCCTTACAGTGATATCGTATTTGTAAGGGCGGTTGGTTCCAACCGGTAATTGAACCGCCCTTGCAAATGTCCACTGTAAGGGCAGTTCAATCACCAACCGCCCTTACAGTGAGATAATTTGTAAGAGTAGTTCAATCACCAACCGTCTTTACACTGGATTCTTTCACAAATCTCACTTAAACCCTATAAGAGATATATCCACTTGTGAAACATTTATAATGCCACTCTGTTGAAATCGTTTGATATTTTTTCCTAGAGTTTAGGCGGTCAAGACATGTCACCACACCAAATTTTAGATTTTTTTGAAAAACTATTGAATTACTGATTTTTTTTAAGTTCTAGGAATTTTAAAGCCCAGCAGCTCGCAAATAAAATTTGAGATAATAAATGACCTCTAGTGAGAAAGTGTTGAGTACCAAAGTTGTAGGTAGCAACATCATGCACATCTTTTGTATATGTCATCTCTTCATTTGGCGCTTTTTTATATGGTCAAAGATTTAAAATTTGAATTTTGAGAGAGTTTTGTGTCGCTAATGGATTTAAAAGTGGTCCTTATAAAAAGTTTTAAATACCAAAGTTGAAGGGGACAACATTATCTAGATTTGAAAGACGATAGGTATGTTTGTCCACACTCTGTAGGCTTGCAGTTGTCTTTACACCATTTCGTCAATTTGATTTGAAAGACTGTAGCATCATGCTATAGCGTGATTTTGCCACTCTAGATTAAGGCTTTATTTATTTTAACTATGTGGATGATCTGAACCTAGTTATTTTATAAGTAGCGCCTTATATTATATGCCCTTTTGTTACCATTAAGATTTATTATTTTAGGTATTGTATCAGTATAAGTTACTTATTAAGATGTTTGGCTATCTGGCAATTAGTAAACTTTTTAAACGACTTTATAAGAATGCATAGATTCAAAGAGCTGTTAACCTTTTTTTGTGTAGTATAAGAATCATAATTTCCTTAGGTGCCGATTTGTTTAATGGACTGAAGCATGATGCAGTAATGAATTTCTAATTCGTTGTCTACTGGTTTTGGGCGGAGGTGGACAAATTTGGATTTCAGCTATCTTGGCATCCTCAAGTATCAGGGTGCTGCTCAATGGTCGGGCGGGGCGTCGGATTTGCCATGCACGGGGGTTGCAGCAAGGGGACCTGCTCTCTCACATGCTTTTTTTTCTGGTAATGGAGGTTCTCAATGCTCTCTTTGCATTTTTTAGATAATGGATAAAGATCCGGCCTCTACATCCGAGGATGTACACAGCCAATATTACAAAGTTTTTGATCGAATAAAAGAGAAAGCCATAATCGTATAAGTCGACCAGGACGCTAATTCAAACAATATAAATGTTTTCATCCTTTATTGGATATCTCTAAAACAATAACTTCTAATTTCTTGCTCATCATCGAGAGCGCATCCTTGGCTTGCTCATCACGCTGCAGCTGGGCCCAAGAGCGTAACCAGTACGCTCCCCTGAAAATGACCTGCATAATAGAGTTAGAATTCATTTTATTAAAAACAACATCATTGCGGCATCTCCAGATAGCCCAACATATAGCAGCCACTCCCACCCAAATCAAGTTTCTAATCTTTTTACTTTGATTAGATAACCAAATACCAAACATGTGTTAATTGATCTAGGTTGAGTCAGGCTAGTGGCAAAGAAGATAATCCTCCAAGTCATTTTGGCAAGGGACAGTCGAGGAATAAATGTTGTATAGTTTCATTCCCATTACAGCAAATGCACTTTTGACTTCCTTTCCAATTTTTTCTAGTAAGGTTGTCTTTGGTAAGGACGACACCCCTTTGCAGGAACCAAAGAAAAATTTTATTTTGAGAGGAACTTTTATCTTCCAGATCTTCCTATGATGAAAAGGTGTATCTGTATCTATAAGATTGAGATACATGGACCGGACAGAGAATAACCTAGATCTGGTTAAATTCCATCTGAAATAATCTAATCCATCCACCAGTGCGACATGGGAGATATTTGCTACTAACCGAAGCCAATCTGTAAGTTTATTATCCACCGAAGCCCTCCTAAACGAAATGTTCAGCGGACGAGTGCTCATAACTTTTAAGACTGTAGCGTGAGGATCTCTCACTATATTATATCATGATGGATAACGAGCTTTCAGAGGCTTATCCCCTACCCATGTATCATCCCAGAATCTAGCTGTGGTTTCATCCTTAATATTGAAAGAACCATTTGTCACCACCTCATCTTTGATACGCATGAGGCCTCTCCAAAAATGAGAGTCATTAGGCTTAGCTGTAACATGGGGTAGACTTTTGGAGCTTAGGTATTTATTCCATAAAAGCGATTGCCATATGCCATCTGTATTCAACAGATTAACCAGCCATTTAGCTAGGAGGCATTTATTTTGCAATTGTAAATTTAGGATACTCATTCCTCCTTGGTCCTTGGGGCGGCATATAATGTCCCATTTGGCAAGGCGGTATTTATGTTTATCCGAGGATCCTTGCCAAAAGAACCTTGATCTATAATGATCCAGATTCTTGATGACCCCCTTGGGAATCTCAAAGACAGACATCATGAACATGGGTAGGCTGCTCAGGACTGAATTAAGCAATACTAGTCTTCCCCCATAAGACAAGTACTTCGCTTTCCAACAAGAGAGTTTTTGTTTAAAACGATCTTCTACTTTACTCCATTCAGAATTTAGGAGTTGCCTATGATGCATTGGAACCCCAAGGTATCAGAAGGGATATTCACCCGCATTGTATCCAAGAGATTAGTATAAAATGATTCCATCTCTTTTGTTGCTTCATAGCAGAAAATTTCACTCTTGTGGAAATTGATCTTCAGCCCTGATAGCTGTTCAAAAGCACAAAGCAACAGCTTCAGATTCTGTGCTTGTTCGGAGTCACGATCAAGAAAGATAATGGTGTCATCCGCGTACTGTAATATGGACAGCTCATCATCTATCAGGTGGGGTATAACTCCTCTTATTTGACCGTCAGCTTTTGCTCTGTTAATAAGTAGAGCTAGCATATCTGCGACGATGTTAAATAAGATAGGTGACATTGGATCTCCCTGTCTGAGGCCACGTTTAGTTTGGAAGTAGGGTCCAATGTCATCATTGACTTTGATTCCCACACTTCCCTCTGTAACCAACATGTGCACCCATCGGCACCATTTGGGGGAGAATCCTTTCATCCGTAGGGTTTGCTGTAGAAAAGACCACTTCACTTTGTCGTATGCCTTTTCAAAGTCAATTTTGAAAATGACACCGTTTCTTTTCTTGGTGTGCAGCTCATGGATGGTTTCGTGTAAGACGACGACACCTTCCATTATATTCCTACCTGGCATAAAGGCAGTTTGGGTTGGTCTCACTACGGTTTAGCAACCAAATTAAGCCGATTTGTGCCCACCTTAGTGAATATTTTGAAGAGTAAAATTCACTGCCGGTCCCTAAACTTGGCCGGTGGTGTCATCCCGGTCCCTGAACTTATAAAGTGATATCTGGAGGTCCCTAAACTTGGTCGTTGGTGTCATCTCAGTCCTTGAACTTGTAAGGTGATCACCACTGGTCCCTAAACTTGGTCAGCAGTGTCATTCCAGTCCTTAAACTTGGCTTTGAGTCTCATCTGGATCGTCAAAACCGGGCGATTTAAAAAATTAATATAAAAAATTCATAACTTTTTTATACAATCTCGGATGAAGACAAACTTTATATCAAAATTGTAGCCCTCAACACGATCTACAACTTTGTAGTTGAAACTTTTTTGAATTAAAACTGTTTGTAGCCCTCCCGCATCCGCCTCTGTGTCCCGGCGGCGGTACAGCGACGGACTCCGGGGACGCTCACGCCCCTGGTCACGAGACGCCCGGGGGCTCCCTCCCCGACGCTCGTGATGGTGCGGGCCCGACGCCTCCTCCTGACGCCCGCCCCTCCGCGGGCTCGACCCCGACCTAGATGGCTCGCGGCGGTCGGACCAGACCCGGAGCCCCTCCCGGCGTGGTCACTGCCCCTCGAGGCTCGGCCCTTCTCGAGACCTCCCGCCTGGGCTGACGCGGGGGCGGCCTCAGTTGGTGCTGTGGCAGAGGCGCTCCGGGTTCGGGGCTTCCTCACGACCGGGGGCACGTCGGCGCAGAGCTCGACGGACCTCGGGCCCCCGACGAGGCAGGGATCGGCGCCGCCATCCGCGGCTGCGCCCTGCGCGGTCCCTTCGCCGGGGGGACCTCCAGTATACCCTCCTGCACAGAGGAGCGGTCAGCCCTGTCATCGACCCCCCCCGCGCTCATCAGGCGCGCATCCATCCCCTCGTCGTCGCTCTCCTCCTCATCATCACTCTCCTCCTCCGAGCTCGAAGAGCCGGCCGGTCGGTTCAGCCTGGCACCCCTCGACGAAAGAGGGTCTAAAACACTCGGGGGCTCGGCACCCCCGAACCTAAAAATCACAACCAAACGCGCAAAAAGCCCACGAGGGAGCTCAAACCACTCCCCCGTGGCCACGGGGGCTACACCCGCGGGTGTCGCTCGCACGACACCCACGGAACCAACACGGCCAAGCCCTCGAGATCCAACACGGCCAAGCCCTCGAAATCCAACACGGCCAAGCCCTCGAAACCCAAGTCAAGAGCCCCCGCTCGAGTGCAAGCACTCAAACAAGGGCTCGGGGGCTACTGTCGGGGGAACGCCAAAGGGGTACCCCCAATCAACGCAAACAAATAGGGTAAACCTAGAACACCGGTTGATAGTAGACCTAACTAGTCTAACCCCCTAAGAAACTAACCCCTCAAGGCCTACAACGCTGGCCCACCGAGCCGAGCCCTCCAAGCTAGGCCTCGGGCGAACGGTCGTTTTCCGTCTCGCCCGAGCCCTCCAAGCCAGGCCTCGGGCGAACGCTCGTTTTCCGTCTCGCCCGAGCCCTTCAAGCCAGGCCTCGGGCGAACGCTCGTTTTCCGTCTCGCCCGAGCCCTCCGAGCCAGCCTCGGGTGAACGCTCGTTTTCCGTCTCGCCCGAGCCCTCCACGCCAGGCCTCGGGCGAGTGCTCCACTACACCTCGAGACCCCACGCGGGGACCTCGTGCCTCTCTGGCACAGCGGCCTATCCCTCGAGACGCTTTACGCCTCCCTCGAGCGGTGCAGACATCGGATGCCAGCCCCATACCGCGCATTTAATACATCCACCTACTCCAGTCACGTCCTCAGCAGCACAACATGTACCACAGTGAACCAGGGCAGAGTCAAGTCTCGTTTTCACCACAAGTATGGGCGAAAAGGCACCAGTGAAGCACTGTTAACCCACGCCCTACACTGTGGCACGTCCAAACCACGTCTCGAGGCCCGGGTGCCTGCCGCTCAATCAATTTCCACGGGACTTGCCCATACCTACGAGGACTCGAGCCCCCCGTAGGCGCCCACTCGAGGCCGGCTCCGCGCCCCTCGAGCCCTAACTACTTTCATACTCTTGGAGGACAGGTACCCCAAGACCCGGAGGGATCCCGCCGCGTCCTGTACGTTCCGGGATGGGTGTTGTACGGCTTCCGCTTCGCCACGCCTCCACGTCCGCGCCCGGGATGGAGGCCATGCTTCAAGGACGCTTCAACAGCAACGCCCACGCCGGCTACAATGTCTTCGACAGGACAGGGTTCCTACCCTTCTTCGTACGGGACACAATACACCCCGACACCTGTTGTAATACCCTTGTGTAACCCTGGCCTCCTCTTGCTCTATAAAAGGGGACACCAGGGCTCTCATTTGGGAGGTTTTTTTTACACAACTCCGGGTTACAAACGCACGAGAACGCACATACACCCACACACACAAGTCCGGACTCCGGTCCACGCTCACTCAGCTTGTATTCGCCCCTGTACAAGCACTTAGGTGCAAGTAATACAAGAACCTTCTCTCCCGCTGGACGTGGGGTCTTCTTTGCCCGAACCAGGATAAATCCTTGTGTCATCTTGCATCACCATCCAGGAAGAGAGCACGCGATCATATTGCTCGTTGGTGCCATACCCCCGGGTACGAAACACCGACACTTCGCTTCCCGAGAAATGATTTTGACTAATTATATATTACAAAATATTAGTATTTATGATACATAATTAGTATCATTAGAAAGATCTTTGAATCTAGTTTTTTAACAAATTTTTTTGAAGATTTAAATGTTGCACATATTTTCTATAAATTGAGTCAAACTTGTGGCACGCATCCCATGGCGACATTCTTTTAGGGACGGAGGGAGTAGCTGCTTTTGGGAGTGTTTCTAGCGTTGTAAAACTCTCTTCCACTTAATGAAATACACGCCAAGGCGTGATAAAAAAAGAAGAAAATCATCTAGAGCTGGAGTCACAAGTTCCTCTGTATGACAGAAAGAAATCTTCACTAAAAAGAATATATTGGATTCCAGGTATGGAGCGCTATTGACATTGTCCACTCTTATACACTCAATTTTCTTATATTGAATATTCAACGCATTTTTATTGCCACCGATTCTTATAGCATTTTTAATTTCTTGTCTGAACACTATTGCCCATCTGATCCAATGAAACTGATGGTGACATCTGGTGACTCATAAATTCCACTTTTAATGGGGTTCATGCCATTTCCAGCTACAAATGTACTAAGAAGCTCTTCTAAGATTACTCTTAAATTATTTTTTGACACATTTAAGCTAACATGCCTCTTTTTTCGCTGTTGTCAGGATTAAGAAGTACAAGTCAATCCTAGCAGCATCTACACCCAGATGGAGATGACATTATTTCTGGTAGTGATGAAATATGTACTGCTTTTGTTGTGTGCTTGTGTAAATAGTCACATGGCTGTATTTGTTGTGGATGCTATTGGATTTGAATTGTGGACCTGTATATATATATATATATATATATATATAACTGCTATTTAGAATACAATACTCTAAATATTATTTAAAGCGTCGGCGGAGCACCGCCCAGTTCCGGCGAGGCCGGCCAACACATCCCAAATCCCACAACCGTAAATATTGTTACCAACAACCATCTTTCTGTATGCACTACTAAGGTCATCCCGCAACTATATATATATATTAATATATATATATATATATATATGAGATCTGATCACAATATATACTATGGTCAGATTTCATATAAATATATTTATTTTTTCTTTAAAAATACACTGTAGAGACAGCCGGTAATGGAACCGCCTTTATAAATAGCATTTGTAAGTTACAAATGCATTTGTAGGGGGCGGTTCCATCACCAACCGCCCTACAAATGCATTTGTAGGGGCGGTTCCATCACCAGGGGGAACCGTCCTTACAAATGTCTGATTTGTAAAAGCGCATGCGTAGGGGCGGCTCCCCCAACCGCCCTTACAGAGCATCTAGAGCCGCTCCTATAGTGCTCTGTTGCAGTAGTGTACTCTAAAATATACTACGTTTCGTTTCATTTCATTTGCGGGCATATATTTAGACTTTTTATGATCATCTTTTTGAATGATGATTTGCTGTACAGATTCACTTGCTGACACAATGAAGCAAGAAAGATTTGTATGTTAAATCCCTGCTACTGATCGAGAATTAGGCTCAAGCGCGCATTCGGTTTTGCTTTGACTGAAGAAATATGCAAATCCCTGCTACTGAAGAAATACATTATTTAAATATGCAAATGGATACTATTTTAGTGTTTAAGATAATATTTACAAAGAGTTTTGGTTAAACGAGTTAATTCAGTTCTAACGCCATCTGAAAATCAAATAAATCACCCATCCCAAATCTACCCTACTAATGCACCATCATACAATTATTCTAAGGGGTGTTTGGTTTCATCCCACTAAATTTAGTCACTAACTCTAGTAACTTTTAGTGGCTAAAATGCCAAACCCCCACTAAAAGGGACTAAACATGCACTTTAGTCCCTTTTAGTGAGGGTGTTTGACATTTTAGCCACTAAAAAGGACTAAAGTTTAGTGACTAAAGTTTTGTGGGGTGAAACCAAACAACCCCTAAGTCCACCCAGAAAGCGTCCCCCGCTTAGATGGTCTTACTAAGTCCATACACGAAATTGTACCCAGAAAACCAACTCCATAAAAATTGATGATCAAAATTTAATTCATAACCTTCTCTCTCCTTACTAGTTTAGTGCTCGTGCTAACGCCACAGTTCCACTTCATGACGTATTTGAAAATGAAACAACTAAAATTATTTTTTCATAGCTCAATTTTCACACAATTATAATGGTTCTGAGTACAATTCAAAAAATATTATCCTTAAAAGGCATAATAAATAGTTTGTTTGTTTCATTAACCATCCGAATTACATCTTGCCTAGGGCCTTAGCATGTCCTTCCTTGAGAACTACATTTAAGTTGTCAAAACATTCATTTATAGGGCTCTTCACAGTCTACTAAGAATTCCATTCTTAAAAGGCATAATATTATGTAATGTAGCTATATATGACATGCTTGTATCATGACCCTTGAAACATGGATGTAGAGAAAGGGGATTCATGATGTACATAACTTGATTTGTTATGTCTATTATGAAGAAAAAATATACAACCTATCTTAAAAAAATGACAGCTGAACCTAAAAATAAATACACAAAATATAAGTGATTTATTAAATTGTGTTTTGGATTAAAGTAAAATACAATTTAACATATCATTTATTTCTTACAGTGCTACAATCTTTAATATTATAGTCTATGTCGGGCTAGCATTCAAGTATTTTTGTCAGTTTGTTGCAGTCTATCTTGTCACAACACCGTGGATCCCGTCCAAACTGAGTTAAAAACCGTTGATTTTACAAATTTTATAAAGAAGTTGATTAAGTATATAGTTATTATTTATAGGTAGATAATAAGAGAACAATTATATCAACTTAAAACAAACCAGAGCTCCATGAGGTGGTATTTATCCGTCTCCCAGAACCAAGCTTCATTGCACGCAGTCCTCCTTGCAGCCATGTTGAAGCAATCATGATCTATTTCTTTATTTTTTTTTAAAAAAAATATCTCTATTTTTTTAAAAAAACTTGAAGATATCGGATATGGTTTTGTACTTCGGACCCATCCTTTGCTAAAAAAGGGACAAGAATATAATCAGTTATTGCAGCATTATAGCAATGGCGTTAATAATTGTTCATTTAGAACTAAACAATCTATTTTACAAAATGACTTACTTCAAAGATTTAACATCAGTGATCATCGAGATGTGTTTGTGAATTGCATCCAATAGGTCTCGCTTGTTTGTCTATATTATTGTGCGGGATAGTAAAATAGATATATCGTCGTAATCTATCATTATGATATCATCATCCAAATTATCGATGACATCATTAGCCTCCTCATATTCCTTATGATCTTGGTCCCCTCTCATTATGTTTAAACTTGAGTTCCATAATATTGAAGGGAGTTTGAATCAAAAGTTATTTATATCATCCTGTTCATATAAACAAGTGTTGTTATATTCGGCGAGACTGAAAAAATATTGAATATTTTTAGTAATCTTTTCCAGAAATTACCTGTGTCACATGATCAGATAGAGTGGTTCCAGTCCAATACTCCATATAATTAATCATCCATAGACCACAACTTACATTGTATAAAAATTTATTAAAACCAAAAATATAAGTGATACAATTAGAAGAAGAAATAAGATAATGTTTTACCTATGAGTTTGCACTCTTTCATGGTTCTTATGTTTAATTTCCCAAGAAGTGACTTCAATATCCTTCCATTTTTCTTTGAACAATTGTGTATTCTGGTTGACCTCGCTAAGTTCTTGGTTGTTATGGTTGGTGGTAAAGTGCACTTCAACCAGATTTTGTTGAGCATGGTACTCACGTTGCTTTTTATTTTCCGTCTCCCACTCGGCACTGGTCTTGAGCCCTACTCACGGGTTTTCCTGTTCCTTTCTTCCATATTTCGTTGTTCTTTAGAAATCGTTGTTTTGACATGGTAGTGTTATAATAATTTATTGTATATAAAACATGATAATATGTGTATATGGTTATACTTGGAGTTTGGATGTTTGTTACATCGCTAAGTACTGTACGCCCGTCACCGGGGGCGTCCCTGGGCCCGTGCAAGCCGTTCGATCGAACAGGGCCTCCAAAAATTATGGGCCTCAAAATTTACTAAGTATATTAGGTATATATAATAATTTTAAGCTTTGTTTTAATTAAAAAATCACTCAAAGTATCTTCTATGGTCCAAAATGTGGCCTGCCTAAAGCAAAGTCATCCATGATCGTGACTCCTTTCAGACCGTGAGGTCTGCTAAAAGAATATCACTTTTCAAATAATAGTTGTATAACACGTATAATTCTTGATCTATACTGTTATATACTTATTATTTTATAATATAAGAAGTACATTGATTGATATTTATCATTTATTTTTTTAAAATATAGGCATTCACTTAGTGTTTTGAACTGGGCTCCAATTTTTCCGGGACGCCGCTGCCGTCACTTGGCGTTTCCATTTTTTCGTCTGGTTATCTCCCGCCACGCGCGGTAATGAAGAGCCGACTCGCGATGGTACCTTTCGCCGACATACGTCGCGTTGAAGAGTAGGCTACGACCGTTGTCAGATCATAGTAAAAGTTACTCACCTACGTTAGATATTATGTTTAAGATTAAAAGTAATTTTTTTCTTAATTAATGTTACTAACATCGAGAATCATATGATTTAACAATATTACACAGACAGTAATAATTGTAAATAAAATATGGACTTAATTAATATTCTCTGTGCTTTAGGTAGAAGAATAATTTTATATGTGTTTCTAATCCTTATTTAAATGATAATAAACTGTTAATGCAATGGTTATCGATCTTGTTTTTTGGAAACCATGCTGTAGCATTGCTGCACGGACGGTGGTCGCCTTACTATAGCAGCGTATACGTGAAGTGCTTGCGTGCAGGCGCGATCAGCGTCGTCCACGTGGTGGCTCACATGCATGGACGCGTACCATGGCCTCGCTGCACGGACAGTGGACTTGCGTGCATGGCGCCGACGACCGGCGACGCGCACGTGGAGGCTGACATGCGTGGACACTGACAGCGGCCTCGCTGCACGGACAGTGGGCTCGCGTGCATGGCGCCGGCGACCGGCGGCATGCGCGTGGAGGCTCGCATGCGTGGACATGGACGACGGCCTCGCTGCAAGGACAGTGAGCTCGCGTACATGGTGTCAGATGTTCTTTCCGCTCGTGCATGTATCTACGCGGACGACGACCAACGTTCATGTAGACGGACAAAAGAATTGTGTGCATGAGCCTCACCTGCGTTCGTGGAGTCGGACGGTGACCTCAGATCGTGGACGACGATTGTCGGCGTCGCCTTCATCCGTGGAGTCGGATGGTAGCCTCGGATCGCTAACGGCGGCCTCGCAACTCGGATCACGAATGATATTCTCGTGAAGTCGTGAGCGCGGCTTGGGATCATGTACGGCGATTGGCCGACTGTCTGCGTGGACGGTGGTGATTTGTTGGCTTCGACGGTGTGGACGACATCCTCGTGGACGCTGTCCTCGTGAGCGTGGTCTGGGCACGCGCAAGAAAATTGGCTGATTTGAAGGCTGAGATAGCGGACGGCAGCCTCGCAAATGTTTTCGCTTCGGATAACGACCTCGCAATTTTTTCCTTGACGATAGCCTTACCATTTTGCTCGACGTCGGTCTTGACGGTGGCCTCATAATTTTGCTGGACGGTGGCCGTTCGTGATGTAGTGCATACGAATCTGCCGTATTGCTTGGGTAGGAACACAGACGCTGTGTTTTTCATGACGTTGTTTTTTTTTGAACGACAACGATCTGATTCGCACGAGATGGGAAAGCAGACATTAACACGGACCCATGATTAGCGCTGGTATGTTTTTTTTTTTGCTATATTTTTCTCCTAAAAGATCTAGCGCTTGACGTGTTATTTTTCCGGCAATATTTTCTTGGAGCGATTGTTTTTGTCTTTCCTTATACGTAATAATCCTTCTGAAATTTATTTTTGGTGGAGAGATGAGTGAGGGATGAGAGATTATACCATACATCTAATCTCGTCCGTTAGATGTGCATGCTTCAGACAGCCAGGCCACTAGCTAAACATGTGAACGAACGTGACAAGCAAAAACACCCAGTGCGACAGGATGAACTCCAACGCGACGACGCACCCCAGGGAAGTAACAACAACGTGCATGGCCATTGACATGATGGCAGGAGGTTCCTCGCGGTTCAGCCTACTGGTGGCTCGTCGGAGCCTCCAAAGGACGGTGAAGACGACGCAGAAGAGCATCGCGGAGGCCACTGTGACGATGCGCTCCGGGTCCATCCACCTCCAGATCGACGCGGACACCTGCCGCCGGTTGCCCTTGCCCATGCCGAAGAAGGTGATGTCCCTCGCCTCGAAGTAGAGGTCGTCGTCGGTGCTGTCTCTGAGGCTGCTGATCCTCCCCTTGCCGTGCCCGGACCCGGCGGCCTGCGCCTCAGCCTCTCCGAATGAATCGAAGTGGACGGCCATTAGTACGGCGGCGGCGGCGGCCTCGGTGCCCGTGCCGACCATGCAGAGTTCGGAGGAGGTGGTGGAGTAGTAGCCGTCGAGGTCGAAGGAGACGGTGGTGGAATGGTTACTGCTGCACCGGCGGCCGTCGTCATACTCGTGGTCGTAGTCGTAGGTCTTGACACGGCAGCCGAAGAGCGTGAGCGTCGCGGTGAGGTGGAGCAAGGTGGGTTCGGCAGTTCGGGAGACGACGCGGGGGTGGAACGAGAACGACAGGGAGCGGCGCCGCCTATGGACATGAAGGCCGTCGTCGTCGTCACTGTTTGTGTTTGCAGGGGAGGAGAAGAGGCTGTCCGCACCGCGGCCTGAGAAGAAGCCAGTGGAGGGCTGGAGATGGAAGGAGGAGCTGAGGAGCCGATCAGCGTCGCCGCCGTTGGAGACGTCGGCGTGAAGGTCGGGAGCTGGGGACGGGGAGGCGCAGTGGGAGGAGTAGTAGGTGGGGACAACGGCGGCGGCGGCGAGGGCCGCGGTTGACGACGACAGGAGGAAGAAGAAGACCAGCTGGAGAGTGCAACGACGACGGCCGTGTTTGCTGGGCTGTGGCGCCGCCATGTTTGCGTTGCGTGCGTCCGCGTCTCGATCGGGCAGATCGATGAATTGTTGAGTGTTGATGCATGCTCCCGTCGGTGTACGTGGCCGGCGCTTTATGTAGCGGTGGCCGGCTGGTGGAGCTAGCCGTGCCGGTACGGGTACGGTGAGGACTGGATCACTGGAAGGAGGATAGGGACACCGATGGGCGATAGATGACTATTCCTGCCGAACGTTGAAGCAGCGCTAGGCTAGAACTTTCCTAGTAGTTCCTTCGAAAGCTAGTAGTGAGTGTCACATGCTTGGTTTCATGCATCCACCACGATTACTCAATTAGTTACGTCACGCGCAGAAACGAAGCAGATCGAGAGACCATATCTCGTCTGCATGGTCTGCGTACCTATCTGGTTATTCAATCATCCCGTCTGCGTGTGCTACGAATTCTGTTAGCAAGTGCTGCATATTATTAAACTGACAGCTCCTCGCAGGACCCGATGCAGAACGTTCAAGTTCGGTCGACGATCTGATACTCTAGCATATTTGCTCCCGATCGATTACTCTGATGGAGCGATGTTGCTTTCTATCAAAGAATCAAGGGAGCAAACGTAGCTACTTGCCTGCTTGAATGCTTCCTAGCGCTTTTTAACTAAGCACTGGGGAAGTTGGGAGTAACCAAAAGGAACTTGCTGTATTTTAGGTGTCTGATGATGATTTAGCTGGATGGAGGAAAAATCAAGTCTGTGGATACGGTGTAAAATAATAGGCAATTTCCAGATTAAAACCAGAATATAAATCATGATAAATTGATGATCTAGATATCTCAGATTGTATTGTTTACTAGCATAGCAAAAACATGCATAACATGATCTCATACATGACAACGGTGTAAACATAGCTCGTACACCAGATAGATTAAAAAAGCAAGAACAAAGGCATAAGATCTGGTATAAAGCATAAGCATAGACATTAGATTACGAACGACGTACCTTTCTGTTGCTGGAGAAAGACGGTGGCGGAGTCGGTGCTGGACGATCCTCGATGAGCGCTGGAGGAGAGGAAGAGTCGGAGAGTTGACGACGAGTACGTCTTGACGCAGCGCCGCCTGACTTGGACGGTAGACAACCCGTTGTTGAAGACGAGAGCAGTCGCGTGACGGCGCTTCCCAAAAACCTTATTCGCCTTCTCCCGGTGCAGGATCGCAAGACGAGGGTTCCGGAGACCTGCTCGCCCGGTCGCTGGTGCACGCAAGCGAACGGACTGGAGACGACTAGACGGCAGCGCAAAAGCGATATGAGGCAAACTCTAGCTCGAGAGGTGTTGAGATGCGTTTTGGCGTGGCCGATAGGTTCGTTATATAGCCCTGTTAAACCGACCTCGTGTCGCGATCACGATCTAAATCGGTTTAGGACTCTGCAACTTTGAAGGCCAAAAAACCAAAAACTAAAACTGCAAAAGGAGACCGCGCTCCCGCAAGGCGAGGATCGTGTCGCGATCACGATCTAAATCGGTTTAGGACTCTGCAACTTGAAGGCCAAAAAACCAAAAACTAAAACTGGACAAAAGGAAGACTGCGCTCCCGCAAGGCGAGGAGCCGGATTTGGCGGACCATTCACGCAGATGCCGCGCACCCGCGCAAGTCGCACGCCACGCCACGGCGAGGCGAGCCAGCGCGCGCGTGTGGACTTGTCTTTCTCCTTCTCACACTAGACTTGAGAAAGTGGAAAAGACTTCCATATTTAAGCAATTCCTCCTCCCCTTCTACTAGCAAGGTGAGACTAAAGAGTTCCACTTCCCTCTTTGCATACACATGTATGGGCTTTGAGATTTATTTAGGAATTTCAGAATTATTATTGGGCCAAGCCCATATAAATTCTAACAGATACATCGTCTAAGGACACGAGATGCATATTACTTTTCCATGCAGACTCAGTCATGCTAATTAGAGCATGTCCATCCAAATTCAGACTCTGTTCGCTTGAGGTACAAGTCAGTTGTAATCCGTACAAATCAGTTGTGGAACAAATATTTTTTCCTCTCACAACAAATCAGTTGTTTCAGTTTATTTCCGGCTCATAAGTCTTGCCGAACAGAGCCTCAGAAAATATGATAGAAAGGAGAATAAAATTTATTTAATCCCTTTCTCATCCTCTTTTTAAAAAATTATTATCAGTTAGGAAGGTCAAAAAAAATACATCAACTCTTATTAAAACTAGGGGAGCGGGACGCCATCTTCACATGAAGGTCGACCGAGATTGCATTGCTTTGATATATTAATTAGATAGGTCCAGCTCACTGTTATTCTAAATAGATTGCAATGTTTTGATATGACCAGATTGCATTGCTTTGATATATATGTTTGATGTTTGTTGAGTACGTTGTAGCTACTCTTGTATTAACTCTCCCTCTTTGGAGGATCCCAAAATATACACAAGGGTCTAGATGATGGTTATGCGCCTATATAGATTGAGATGATGGCTATCACGAAGCTAGTCGAGTTGCTGCCACCTCCTATGGTAGATGAGATGAATAAACAATCCCCTTAGCTCAGTTATATATAGTTCCCAATTTTTTTTAAGATTTCCTGTCACATCGAATTTTTAGACGCGTGTATGGAGTATTAAATGTTGGTAAAAAAATAACTAATTGCATAGTTTGTCTGTAAATATCGAGACGAATCTTTTGAGTCTAGTTAGTCTATGTTTGGATAAAAATTTGTTAAATAACAACGAAAGTGCTACAGAAACTTTTCCCTAAATTTTTTGAAAACTAAACATGGCACTAATCTAATTGGACTCCTATATGATGACATGCTAAGTGTGTAGGATGGTATTGTAATAATTATGGCACTCTCTAGCTATCCTCTGCAGTCAACTTTGTTATGGTTTATTATTTAACAATCTAGTATTTGTTGAGTAATGAATCATAAACCAGGGTTATATATGTAAAGTGGTAATGACCCGGCTCGTCACCCTTGTCAAAGTAAACGTCAACCATTTAGACATGAAGCCGCTACTCCAGAAAAATAATAGAGACCCGAGAGTCGTCACACTTGTCAAAGTAAACGTAAACCACGACAATGAGGCCGCTACTCTGAGAAAAATAATAGAGGCTCCTAAAATAAAATACACATTATTCTTACACTGCATTCTGCATAGAATACCACCGGATAGTCTTAGTGCTCCACCATCCAACGAAAACTTTTCCTGACGACAAACGGCAAACGGGTGCGCGCGACTGCGCGAGAGTGCGATAAAGAAATGCGCCGTGGCAGCGATGATGGCCTGGAAGATCGAGACACGCGAGACCGATCCGTGACTCCTACGTCCCGGCCCGCCCTGACCTGCACTGCACGGCCATACCGTGCCAATGCCAAGCCCGTTCATCTCATCATCTAGAGAGGCGAGACCATCTGGTACTCACCCAACCTCCTCCGCGAACGGAACAACGGTGGCGCCAAACCAACCCGCTGCTGCAGGAACACCAGCGCGGCGAGCAGCGCCGCGGGCACGGCACGACGACGTCCCAGGCGACGCCGTACCGGTCGTAGCGCGGGCTCGCGTAGACGTAGGACGGCTTGGAGCTCGGCACGTAGCCCGCGCCCGGACCACGTCGTACACGTGGGGCATCGCGCGGACACGGTGCCGCCGACGTAGAACCACGGCGAGAGTGCCTTGACCCTGCCGCTGCCGCTGGCGCCCGGCGAGAGCGCGTTCATGACGACCTGCGGGAGCAGGAACGCGTCCTGCGCCAGGCCCGCGGACGACACGAGGTCCTCCCACAGCGTCGCCGGCTCCGGGCCGACGCGGACGGTGAGGACTCCTCCCCGCGCGCTGCCCGGAGTGCGTCCACGACGTGGACGGCGACGGTCAGTGCGCCGCCGATCAGGTACAGCGGCGCGCACAGCCAGAGCGCTCTCCTCTCGGCGGCGGACGCTGACACCGACGCCGACGCGGACGGCTCGGCCTTGCTCATCAGGTCGGCGTCCGCCTTCTTCCTAGCCGACAGGGCCAGCTGGACGAGGCGCAGCTGGAGCAGCAGGGCGATCAGGGTGGGCGCCCTCAGCATCGCCTGGCTCAGCTCGTACGGCACGTAGCTCTGGAACGGCAGCGGCGCGTACTGCCTCCTCCGGCTCAGGAACAGAGCCTCGGAGCTCACCACCAGAGGGGCGACGTACCCCAGGGCCACGACGACGAGCATGGTCACCGAGGTGGCCGCCGCCGCCTCGGGCCTCCGCTTGGCGTGGAAGATCTGCAGGACGGTGAAGACGCACGGCAGCGTCGTCGAGATCACCAGCAGGATGCTCTCCAGGTCCATCCTCGAGACCGACTCCGAGATCTGCTCTCTGTACATGCCGTACAACCTGATGTCGACCTTCTCGAAGTAGAGAGGGTCCGTCGTGTTCTTTCTCAGGCTGCTGATCGCTCCCCTTCCATGGCCCTGCGCCTTCCCGTCCAGCGACGCTAAGTAAACGGTGACCAGTATCTGGCAGTCCGTCGTCGAGCTGTTGTACTCTCGGCAGGCGATCATGCACAGGATGCCCGTCTTCGGATCAAAGACACCTTCTGCTGTCATTCGCCGTTCTTCAAGGGCGACACCGTACGACCTGTCGGTGTCTTTGAATTCATGTCGTAGCTGCTCACGAATGTCGTAGCTGACGTTCAACAGCTCCTGCGAATTCATGTCGACCACGGCGTCCCGGGAGAAGGAATCGTCGGCGGCCAGGGCTAGCTGGTCACCATAGACCATCGCCGAGCCGATCGTAACTGGATAGGCGCGTCCATTCCCCACCATGATGTCATGTTTAGTCCCGTAGAAATGGAACTCGAAGTCATGATCGGTGTAGTTTGGAGCAACGAACGACCCCTTAACCTTCTTCTTGGCCTTGCTCAATACAGGATCCTGGAGATAGTGGTTCTTCGCCTCCTCGATCATCGTGTAGTTGTAGTCGTACTTCATGTCTGAGAAGTTGCCTCTATGCATGCTGACATCGACGCTCGACGCTGATACCACACCACTGACACCAGAGGCATCAATGGCGCCATCAGCCGATTTGCTCGAGATCCAAAGCATGCCGGCGACGGCACTCCGGTCCCGAATCGTCCAGACTCCCGGGAACCAGAAGCTCATGCCCATGTCGCACTCCTTGTCCACCGTCATGGACACGGACGCCCCTGAGGTGACCACCACACGGCACGCCCTGAGGCAGAGCATGCTCCGAGCCGAATCCCAGTGCCCTTCGGCGACAACCACCTCGTCCTTGGCAATGAAGAGTGGGCGTGGCTGCCGCTGTCTCCACATCTGCGTGTCGTTGGAGAACGCCGCGTACGCGCGCACGGACCCGTCGGCGGTGCACTGCACCTCGCTGATGTGCAGGCGCCGCTCCCGCGACGAGCCCGGCGCGAGCGCGCCCGCGCCGCCGCCGTCGCCCTGCAGCTTGTAAGAGGTCGCGAGACGTTCTTTGAGGTGCGCGCACGAGAAGCCGGCGCCGAGCGCCTGGAGTGCCCCTCGCGGCCGCGGCCGCGGCCGGAGATGGCGGCGGGCAGGAGGCGCTCTCGCCGTAGTGGTAGGTGTCGCTGTCGTCTTCGGAGTACGCGACGAGAGAGACGGTCTCGAAGCCCGTGCCCTGGAGGCTGCCGGTGATGAAGGGGTCCGTGATGGTGGACGGGTTGGGGACGCGGAGGTGGAGGGCGACGTCGCGGAGGCGGAGGCGTTTTGTGGAGCCGTCCTCCTCGTCCTCGGAATAGAAGCCTGTGCCAGTCATGCAAAGCTCCCCCTCCCCGGAGGTGGTGCCGTTGGAGTAGTAACCCTCGAAGGAGAAGGTGACAGAGTGAGTGTCCACGTAGTGATAGCGCTGCCGCCGACGGGATCCCCATCCCAGATAGCTGCTCTCGCGGTCGCGGCCGCCGGAGAGGGTTAGGGTGGCGGCGACGTGGAATACGGCGGCGTCGGATGTCCGGTAGGCGTGGAGGAGGAGCAGAGAGAAGGAGCGGGCGACATAGGAGTGGGACGTCGCGTTGCTCTCGTCTTTGGTGAAGTGGAGATCTTCGCCTCCGAAGAAGTAGCCGGCGTTGAGCTCCAAGGGGCGGAGGAGCGGGAGGGCGTCCTCGCCGTCTGTGGTGTTTGGGAGCAGGGGAGGGCATGGTGCAGAGGGGGGAGCCTGAGGCAGAGACAGCGGCGGAGAGAGTGGCAGTGGGCAGGAAGAGGAGGACGACGCAAAGGCCGCAAGCGGCCGAGCTGGGGGCTGCCATTTTGGTTGGCACTTGGGAGGGCGACGGAAACGAAGCCCACGGTGGCGGTGGCGAGGTGTGGCAGGCATCACAAGTGCCTGTGTTTATATCTCCGAGGGCGGCGATGATGCAAAGCGAGAGCTGAAGCTGAAGTCCTGAAAGCTCTGGCCTGCTCTGGATGACTGCTGATGGTGGCGGTCAATGGTGGGTGTACCTTCACAGTTCACACATGGCAACAGCCAACAGCCTACAGCCCACAGGCTCTCCACGAAGTTTCCCTTGGTGGACTATCAATCTTCGTTGACTTGACAGTCAGAGCTAAAACTTGACTGAATTGGATAACGGACCATTGGCAGATACAAAATCTGTTTTGGAAAATCCCTTCACAAATGGATTGCAGCGCGTTTATAATTACATAATCACATCACCGAGAGAAGCCGCACTGTACTATTCACTGTTTATTAGAGAGTTAAATGCACAAGGGCCATTTAAAATATGTTTGGATCACAACGAAATTATTGTAATCTAGATTTAGGGGTGGTAATGCATCATGGTCCTTATTCCTCCTTCACAATCCAACTTAACCCTTTCCAATTTTAGTTCAAAATCATATAGTATTATAGGCCGATCTTTATTAAATCTGATCCTTAAATTGCTATGTTAAATTAGAGGGTCCTTTACCTCCCCTATTCAGATTATACAGAGAATTACTATAATATAATCACAATAATTATGAATTATAATAATCATAGTGTTTGATCCCTAGCTAGATTATTGTTTGATAAAACGAGAAATTTCTATTTTGTTCTTTAGTTTCGCAAGTTGAACAATTGAGACTTCAGCACCCATATAATCTCCTAAAACCTGGTCTCACCTAGATTGGGTTGATTGTGATAATCAGTGGTTTTGATAATAATAATTGTTGGCACTAAAAGTGACACACTGTGCCAACCACACAGCAAGCCGAAGGAGCTAGCTTCAAACGTGGCCCGGGTGCTCAGAAGTCCGGTGCGTGCCAGTCAGTTTGCCCTGCAACTAACAAGGGAAAGAAACTGTTAAATACAAAGCTGGAACGTGCCGGGTATGACCAGACAGTTCCAAAATATACGGCCCTGAAGCCACTCACGACGACATATAGCTATGAGAGCTATCTGCCAACAGATTTAAAGGTTATTCGACAACATGAACAGAGATACATGAATAACAGGTTGCCGAACACGTTTGCATGAGAATTGTACTTGCATGGCGTATCAAATATGAATTAAAGCTTAACCAATCTCGATTGTACAACCGAGTTGGGGTCCATGGGGATTGAACGTACAAACTAAGTATGATTAAACTAATCTAAAGCATGCGCCTGCCGCACGACACCTAGCTATATCATAGATCAAGCATACTCAACGTGCATGAACCCTCACCACGTGGCAATCTAGATCTGATCGAATCGGCTATTGCAAACAGTAGATCTATCGTATAAAGGCCTTACAAAATAATCGCAAAAGGACAGGATAGATCTTATACAAGATAAGCCGAACCGAGCGAGATCTAGATTGGGCAATAAAGTGTTACAACGAAATACACATTGTAATACGTATAACACAAGGTAACTTAATGAATCTATTAGATCTTGCCAAACCTAATAGAGCCAATAACTATCTTGTATATGCTAAGGTTACCAAGTAAGTGCCTGCCGCACGGTACTTACTTGTAATCTTGTCATAAACTAAGACTTCCCGATCATCGAGTAATGATCCGCCGCACGACCATTACCAACAAACGAGACTACTTGCATCATGCCTAAATCCGCCGCACGATACTAGACATGATAGCAAGGTTGTCGGGACTTACGGAGGTCGACGGGTCGATGGCTCCTCTCGAAGAACACGACGACACGACTTGGACTCGAAGATGGCACGGGGCCGGTTTGGTTGTATTGATTGTGTACCTGTTTACAGTGGTTCCGGGTTTATATTTATACCCTGGTGCTCTACGAGTCCTAAAGGATACGATTACAACGATAAAATCAGGAACCATCTAAAATATGATGCCTTCTGCTCTAAGCCTCCCTTAATAATCGGCACGTGCTAACAATGACGAGATCTCCTGTTGCCAAATCTTCCGACATGCCGTATTTGTCGCAAACCGACTTAGCCTGAGGTAGCCGACCGCAGCACATATTGCCGAATCCATTCTCGTTTGACCAGTCGCCTCCACAGCCTTGCCGAATCGATTGGATTAGCCGACCGTGCTTGCTGTCTACCGAATCCCTCAGGTGGTGATTTCTCCCGAACCTGCGCCGTGCTGGCCCACTTGTCATGGTGCGAAAATTCTGTGTTAACACATGCCCCCTCAATTTCCGAACAAAGGTATTTGTTCTGAAATTGTTCGCGAGTCCATCGCGCATTCTAGGTCAGCACCGCCTCAAGCTCCGCGTCTTCCCCAAATTGCCAACAACTTCAACTTCCATCCGAGCTCTGCAATGGCGACCCATGACGAGATTCCAGAGGTGAACTTCTCTTTTTTCCCTTTAACGCATTCAGCCAATTTACATTGGTATTCGGCTCATTTAGCTTCCCCCGCACACATTCTTCTAGGCCCTAGGGATAAATTCTGATTCCATGCGATGCGGATCCCGATTCTTATTTCTTGGGTCCAATGGGGAACTCCAATCCAACCAACATCATCGGCATGGAAAACACAGAATCCCCTTCAAGTACGGAGTCATTTCATCGAACAGGTGGCGGTACACTTCAAGAACTGGCCCCTGCCTGCTGTCACCGGTTGGAGGAACTGGTATAGAAGAATTCAGGCGAGATTCGGTCCTCACTGGGAAACCCAAGACATTCATCATGCTCTGGAACTGTCTTTGGCCGACATGCCTAAAAATGAACCATTGCTCATAGCGGCTTCTCATTTTTGGTCAGACGCTCTCAATGCTTTTGTGTTCGGCCATGGCATAATGACAATCACTTTAGCTGATGTCTTCATGATGAGTGGTCTGAATATCACCTCGACCATGAATGCTGATGAGCTATTAGAGAAAATCAGCCAGAGGTCCATTGATGTCAGCGTGGGGTGGATGAAGTATGTGGAAACATAACAAAGTATCAGGCCCGATACCAGAGACAGAGCACGGCTTTTCTGAACATGTGGTTGTGCAGATTCATCTTCTGTGGGAGATCCAACGAGCCAACCCTCATTACATTGCACTGGCTGACAAATTATCCAAAGGAAAACAAATCCCTCTAGGCAAACTCCTCCTGGGATCTATATACCACATGATGCACCAAATCTCCACTCAAATGTATCATGCCACCCATGAAAGCACAGATAGACTGCCACCAATTGATTGCGTCAATGGTCCCTGGTGGTTTGTTCAGATGTGGTTTCAGCTATACATGCATCAAATCATTGTGTGCCATTGGACAACCTCAGCTTTCCCTCCAGCAACTTTGCTGATGATGAAGAAGCCACAGAGAAAGCTTGCCAAACTTATGGGGAAGCAGCCACTACTATAACCATCAACAAAGTATTGGCAATCTCTTCAAATTATTCTTCAAGGGCTTCAATCAGGTGCTCTGGTTACCCTACAGAGAGAATGATAACCTCACTTTCCCTATCAAATTCAGCTTTGATGATGGCTGCATAGATGAAATGGCCACAGGAGTTTTCAACTCATTTATCAAACCCTGCATCCTACCAGCCGAATTCAACAGGGGAAGACAAGTGAAGCACACTTATGAATTCTATCACCCTAATATAGCAGCCAGGCAATTAGGTTGTGGACAGCTCCCCCAAAATTCATCTTTTCCACCATAATCAGGCCCAGGGAGCAAATTCAGTTCAAAGAGCGGATCACAATCGGGATGCAAGCCCATCGAGTATTCAGCCTGGGGCAAGATCTGCCAGACTACAAACCAGTACCATTCCACTTGATCCAGTCTGCTCATCCCCTTTTTGAGTCCTGGTGGCAAGAATGGCATGATCATATTCAACAGCCCAGTTCATCCCATGTGCCTGGAAATCCAAGCAGATTTCAGCTCTGACAGTGAGGTACAATAACAAATCATCTGCTACTTAGTATTTGATCTTTGAGATTTCTAACTCTTTTAAAACTTCCACAGGACTTCATACCCATCCTGACATTAGGCCTATCCAATATCATCAAGCAGGCCAACCACTGTCCTGGGACACAGTGCTCCTCCATTGTCTCGGTTTATGAAATCCCAAGCAGCTTCTAACCACCCTCTCAGCTAAAGGAGAGAAGAGAAAGGCCACTGAGGACACTTCCAGCTCCAGACAAACCAAGACCAAGCAAAACACACCTCCCCCAAAGGTAAGATGTTTTGGTTCCTCCATCATTATTAGCTTACTCATGACTGGCTGGTATGCCACTACAGGCCTCCTCTCCTGAACAAGAGAATGTCCAAACAACAGTGCCCCCAATCTTTATTACCTTGGAAGATGACGAGCATGCTGACGCGGAGAAATGAACACCCAGAACCCGGATGATGTCAACATTGGTAGATCCCTCAACCTTCCCTTCAACAGCAGATTTTTGCCTCTCTCGACTGACCAGCAATTTCACAGATAACACGTTGATGAGACCTTCATCGGCTCAACTCCAGACCCTGCTGGCCCATCCGGTTCTCAACCAGACCAAGACTCCATCAATCAGCCGATTCGTCAAGTAAGAATTAATTTCTCACTCTGTTCCTCCTTCATATCTTACCTCAGTCGGCTAACCTGTCTGAGTTAACACAGACCTTTGCCAGCCCGACTTCAAATATGCATTTGATGTTAGCGAGTTCCTGAGCAAAAGAACGGTGGCCCAAATACCATCGGCACTCGTCCAAGATGTCCTGAGCAACATAACAAACTTTCTAAATCAAGACATCTTGTCCTTCGTCAGAGACGTCGATGAGGTCAAAAACTTCCTCGAGCCCATTGTTGAAGATATTCCAGAAAATCTGAGGCTCCATCTGCAAGCTGTGTCTACACTAGATGACAGCTTTGCCAGGGTGAAACGAGCAATTAGAAGCACTGACCTGTAGTCTGCCAAATCCAAATGTACCCAGGAGGTTAATGACCTGTATGCCCAATTCCAAGAGGCCAAGAATTCTCAAGGAACTCTGGAAACTCAGCTAAAAGAATTGCAAGAAAGGAAATCTGAACTGGAAGCTCAACTAGCTCAAGTCAACTCTAACATTCAGTCATGCTCCTCTCAACTGTCTGGTCTGCCGAACATCATTGAGGCAGCATCCTCCAAACTGTCACTGGCGCTCGATGAGGACATCAAGCTTAATGCAAGGCTTTCACAAGCACAAGGCACCGAAGAAGAGGACCAAAAGGCACTGGAGCATGCCAATCAGGTCAAAGCCGATGCTCTGGCGGCTATAACCCGATTCTTGAACAACTGAGAGGACTATGTAACAAACTTTTAATTTCAGCAATCCCGGGTCAGAATGACCTAAACACCTTCTTGTGATATATCTGTATCTTTCATTCAATCGGTTATTGCTTCGATGACATCGTGACTAACCGCCTTATAAACCTATTCGGCAACCTGGCAAGTGTTCGCTCCGAACATCTAAATCGGTAATCTTTTGCCGAAGCCAGGTGACCCTGCTCCTGCCGAACACGCAAGCGTATCTAGACGGTTCGCACAACCCGTTACTGTAGAGGCCCATCTTGGGAAGTGGGAAAACCCCAGTCCGCCGGTTGATATTCGGCGTGTTGCCCCGGGACATCCGCCACGATTACTGTTCCGCCTTTATAAATTGCCCCCGGAGGCTTGCCTTCTTCCCTATCTCCTTTGCTTCTCTAGTACTCTCGCCGCTTCGGCTTCCTTGCTCGCTCTGCCCCAGGAAACCCTAACTCTCCAAGTACAATGGCGAGCCACGATAGTCGCGGCAAGCGCCCGGCGACCGAGGAGGCCGAAGGGAGTCGTGCTCGGCGCCTCCGTCAGCGTGGGTAGGACTTCTCGCCTACGCCCCTTGTGGCGCTTTCCTGAAAACCCCGCTTACACCCTGTCACTGTTTGCCGGCAGGATTCCCGTCATCTCCACCGCCAGCGGGCACGCCAGGCCTTCTCCAGCAACGGAAGGGTCAGGAGCTCCGCCGTCGGGTTCGTCGAGCTCCTCCGACGACCTCTCCCACCACTCCCATCCTTGGGAGGCGAACCCGGACCGGGACTCCGACGACGACCTCTACAATCACAACGACGCCTTGAACTTTATGGCGCTGCGGGATGAGTCCCGGGAGGAGCTGGCCGCCGTCTCGAAGCAGTACGGGATCGATCAGCTGGAGTGGGAGGACCAGCGTCGGCAGTTCTGCGACGCAATCACGGGTATGAACACCCAATCCTAGATCGGCTTTCGGTCGTTCCTGTTGATCTTTTAACCGATCCATTCCAACTCATCGTTCACAGCGCTGTCTGAAGAGCTGGAGCGCCTGAAGGTGGCGGCGAACGCCGTCGCAGATCGGGTGAACGCCCAGGGCGACACCGCCGAGGCGCGCCTGGCCAATGTGCACGGCCGCGTCGAGCAGTCGCCCTGCAGGGCGTGCATCACGGCGTGTGGCTGGGGCTATCGCGCTGACGGTCCGCACGGAGGAGGACTTCTCCGTGGTGCCGGTTGGCTTCCCTGGCGGGGCATTCCCAGAAAACGTTGCACAGATCGGCGATTTTCTGGAATCCTACGAGGATCATGCTCACGCCCTCGCCATAGTCACCAACCCGCAGACGGTCATCAACAGGGTGTTCGGTAACTGATCTGCACCTTTTGCACAGCCCCACTACGAACAATGCTCCATCACGTTCGTGTGTACAACCCGTTTTCCCGTTCGTGCTGAGTGTTTGATTCATCTGGCCGATTGCACAGCACCGCGTGCACTTGGCCCTGTATTTATGTTTTTTTGCGCTAAAGGCGACACATGCCGTGCCGGCTGTTTTTGCTCTAAGGGCGATAGATTCTATCGGCCATTTTTGTGCTAAGGGCGATACAACTTCGTATCGGCCGTCGGTGCCCGCAAGTTCTCGATTCCACTATGCACCGACCTCCACGCTAGGATGAAATCTCTTTAGATAACGTCCATTAATCGCCCTAGCAAACTCTTCTCCTTGGAGGGTTTTTAGAATGTACGCTTTACCGGGAACACACCTCAGAACCCGAAAAGGCCCTTCCCAGTTAGGGGACCATTTGTCGAATACCTTGTCCTTGGTACCGATTGGCAAGATAATTTTCCAAACCAAGTCTCCTTCTTCGAATCCTTTTTCTTTCACTTTCGAGTTGTAGTACTTGGCAATGCGTATCTTGTTCTTCTCAATATTTTCCAAGGCCTTGAGACGAACCAAATGCAAATCCTCTAGCTCATCCATCATTAAATCTTTATAATTCTCTTTGGCTAAATCGTTCTGCAATGTAACTCGTCTTGACCCCGATTGCAACTCCCATGGTAGCACTGTGTGATGCCCATAGACCAACTCATATGGTGACGTCTGAGTCGACCCATGACAAGCCATTCGGTAAGCCCACAAAGCTTCGTTGAGTACCAAGTGCCACATTTTAGGTTTCTCTTCGATCTTCTTTTGAATGATCTTAATCATGATTTTGTTAGAAGCTTCTGCCTGTCCATTGGCCTGTGCATAATAAGGAGAGGAATTATAGAGCTTAATCCCCATCCCTTCGGCAAAGTCACAAAACTCAAGGAAGTGAACTGAGTTCCCTGATCGGTAGTGATGGACTGAGGAATGCCGAATCGGTAAATGATATGCTCCCTGACGAAGGACACCATGTTCTCTGACGTCACCTTCTTCAATGGGATGGCTTCAACCCACTTAGTGAAATAATTCGTGGCTAACAGAAAAACTTATGTCCCTTGCTAGATGGAGGGTGGATCTGGCCGATCAAATCAATGCCCCATCTTTGAAAGGCCAAGGCTTAATGATCGGATTCATGGCCGATGCTGGGGCCCTTTGCACATTGCCGAATCGCTGGCAATCCTGACAACCTCTGTAGTATTCAAAGCAATCTTCGAGCATAATCGGCCAAAAATATCCAGTCCTCCTGATTATCCATCTCATACGGTGAGCCGACTGGTGCGCACCACATACGCCTTCGTGCACCTCATACATCAGTTTCCTGGCCTCGTCTTGGTTCAGGCACTTAAGCAAAACCCCATCTATGGATTTGTAGTACAATTGATTGTCCAAGAGCGTAAACTTAAGAGCCTTGTACCAAAGTTTTCGGGAGACTTTTCTGGATGGGTCCCTGAGGTAATCGGCAATATTGTCTCTCTAGTCTTCAATTGCTTG
Source organism: Coix lacryma-jobi var. lacryma-jobi (assembly GCA_009763385.1). NCBI lineage: Eukaryota > Viridiplantae > Streptophyta > Magnoliopsida > Poales > Poaceae > Coix > Coix lacryma-jobi. Next base: position 33,442,150 of record CM019827.1, read on the forward strand.
ATTATCACTTGGGATTACTTGATCATCTTCTGGGGTTGTTTGCTCTTCCTCGAGTGCAAAAATGTTTTGATTCTCCCTATACCCGGATGCTGCCTGAGCCAACTGGTTTGCTTCTTCGTTTTGCCCCCTAGGAATATGTTGCAAGGTTGCTGATCGAAACTGTTTAAGGAGCTCTTGGCAACCTTCGAGATATTCCTGCAGCGTGTCATTTTTGCACTCGTACTCACCTGTCAGCTGCCTGATCACCAACTCCGAGTCACTGAAGATCTCCACGGCGTCTGCCTTAACGTCCACAAGCAACCGCAATCCTCGAAGCAGTGCCTCATACTCCGCTTGATTATTAGTCACCGGGTACTCGATCGCTATAGAGTATTTGAAAGGTGCCCCCTTGGGAGAAATCAACATGATCCCGACTCCACCACCTTTGCTACACGATGATCCATCAAAAAACAATGCCCAGGGGGCAATGGTTACTATGTTAGCGTTAGGATCACGATGGTGAGTGACGAAATCAGCCATAATCTGGCCTTTAACAGCCTTTGCCGATTCAAAACGCAAATCAAATTCAGAAAGAGCTAAAACCCATTTACCGATCCTTCCACTTAAAATCGGTATTGACAACATGTGCTTGATTACATCAAACTCTGATACTACCACGCATTCGGCATTCAATAGATAGTGCCAAAATTTGGTACAAGAATAGAAAACGTACAAGCACAACTTTTCCGTAGCCGAATACCTCATTTTGGGGTCCAGTAGCTTTCGGCTAAGATAGACTACGACTCTCTCTTTTCCTTCGAATTCTTGCATGAAGGCCGACCCTATCGTTAGGTTGTCGGCCGCCACGTACAACTTGAAAGGCTTGTCGAGTTGTGGAGGAACCAACACTGGTGGCGCCTTCATGTATTCTTTGATTTCATCGAAAGCCTTTTGTTGCACGTCACCCCACACGAACTCCTGATCTTTCTTGAGCTTCAACAATGGAGAGAATGGTAGCACGCGCTCAGACAAGTTTGATATGAACCTTCTGACAAAGTTGATCTTGCCGAGCAGTGATTGCAGTTCTTTGAGATTGGTCGGCGGCACTACCTTATCAATTGCTTCCATGCTCTTTTTGCCAACCTCGATGCCTCTTTGTGGACAAAGAATCCCAGAAACTCACCGGCCGACACCCCAAATGCACACTTGGTGGATTCATCTTTAAACCGTGTTTCCTTGTGCACTCCAGGGTCTTCCTTAAATCGGCTAAGTGTCTTTCTTTGCTTCCCGACTTGACCACCACGTCATCAATGTAGATCTCTACGATTTTGCCGATCAACTCATGAAATATGTAATTCATGGCTCGTTGGTAAGTAGCACCGACATTTTTCAAACCAAAGGTCATGACAATCCACTCAAACAAACCTATATGGCCAGGGCACCTGAAGGCGGTCTTTGCCACGTCCTCTGCAGCCATGAAGATCTGGTTGTAACCCGCATTGCCGTCCATAAAGCTTATAATTTCAAAACCGGCCGAAGCATCTATTAGCAAATCGGCCACTGGCATTGGATAACCGTCCATAGGAGTGGCTTTGTTGAGGTTCCTGAAGTCGATGCAGACTCTCATCTTCCCATTCTTCTTGTACACCGGGACAATATTGGAGATCCAGTCCGCATATCGACACGGCCGAATGAAATTAGCCTCTAGTAATCTTTCCACTTCCTTTTTCATGTCGGCCAACACCTCCTCCTTGTAGATCCTACGTGGAGGTTGTTTATATGGGCGGTACCCGGGTTTGATCGGCAATTTATGCTCAACGATGGACCGATCTAATCCGGGCATTTCTGTGTAGTCCCAAGCGAAACAATCTTTGAACTCTTTTAGAAGATCTACTATTGCACTCTAAAATCAGGGTCTAAACTGGAACTTACAAACATCGGCCTCTTCTTACTTGCGTCACCAACATCCACCTCTTCCAACTTGTCGGCCGACGTGAAGCCACGTCCCAGTTTGCCCTCGTTGTTGTCGGTTGGGTTATCCATCTAAAAGAAGCTTTGAGAGCCGATTGCTTGGATCGGCTGTTTATCCCTGCCGTAGACGTTGACAGGACCTTCTCCCCACACACGATCGGAGAAGCAATCTACTCCGTCGAATTCCCAGTAAGTGGGCTCAATGGTAGCAACACTCACCGAGTCGTCAGCTTGGACAATCTCGATGTCATCTCCAACCCACTGAATGAGTATTTGGTGCATGGTCGAAGGTATGCAGCAGTTGGCATGGATCCAATCCCTGCCCAAAAGCAGGTTGTATGCCCCCTTGCCATCAATGACGAAGAAGGTTGTGATGAGCGACTTGGATCCAATCATCAGTTCCACGTGCACGGCCCCGAGTGTCAGAAGGTTGCGGCAAAGTCACAGAGTATCATATCCGTTTTGAGCAGGTCTTCATCGTTCATGCCCAGCTTTCTGAAAGTGGCGTAGGGCATGATGTTGATCGTTGCGCCGTCATCGACGAACATCTTGGTCAGCGGCTTTCCGTTGACGTACCCCTTGACATACAACGGCTTTAAATGCCGATGCTTGGCTGGCTTGTCAAATGCTGCCTTCTGAGACAACACGAGCTGTGCCGCGAGCTCGTCGTGCTCGGCCTCGTCAGAGTCCGAATACACCTCGTCCTGTGCCCCCCGGCCGGCAGGAGCCATGAATTCCAGGGGAAGGAAGAAAGTCATGGCCACGTCAGCGCCTTTGTCAGTGTCATCTGGTTTTTCCCTTGGGCGCCACTCTTGCTTCTTCCCATCGGCAGCTGCTTCTTCCAACTCCCTGTTCCGGAGGCGCTGCACCCTCCTTTTCTGGCTCTTTCTGAGTCCTGGCGGGCAACACTGCCCCTTTTGCCACCTATATGGGCGGGGCTGTGCCTCCTCGTTGTCGTCCTGGTGGTGCGTCCACTCCTGATCGGCATATCTTTTGGCTTGCCGATCCGGGCTCCCCATTTTTAGGCGCCGATCGTCCATTGGGATGCGCGCTCCCAATCTTTCGTGGACGGGACGGCGGTTGACTCGAGCCTGCCTATACCCCTTGTACTGATCGCTGCACTCAGGGCAGTTATTGACGGCAGGCAGTTTCAAGCCTTCGTTCCAGCAGTGGCGGAAGAATGGGCAGCCCCAGTGAGCCTGCTCCTGCTCTTGGCGGCGTTCCTGCTCCCTGCGGTAGGCTTGTTCCCCGCGGTAGGCCCTCTCTTCCAGACGGTACCGGTACTCCTCCGTGTGACCGTCTTCACGCTGATATTCCTCTACGAATCTCTGTTCCTCGCGTTGGAGACGCCTCCGCTTTTTCTCACCTTCTCGGCACCACTTGTTGAGGAGATCCCTGTGGGTAGGTCTACGCCTGGAAGATGACTCCCCGTGCTCATATCGACTATTCGTGGTCTGGGTACGCTGCCGGAATTCATCGCTGGTGATCTGCCGATCGGGGTCCACTGTGCCAGACTCGCGCGCTTTGTCGGAGGTGAGGATTCTGACTTTGCCCTTGCCCCTGGGGTCCTCTGGAGCTACCATGTTCACTGAGAAGAACACGGCGTTCTGGGCGAAGGGATTAGCATCGATCTTCATCTTGCCATTGAACTTGATGTGGCCGTCCTGGATGGCCTTCTGGATCCTTGTCCTGAACACACGGCAATCATTAATAGAATGAGTGTTAGTGTTGTGGAAACCGCAGTACTTCTTATCCTTGACCTCTCCAGGACGCAGCATCGGGTGATCCGGGGGTAGCCTGATTCTCCCTTCGGTGACCAGGAACTCGAAGAGCTTGTCGGCCTTGGCGACGTCGAAGTCGTATGCCCCCTTCTGCTGGCGCAGCCATTGTTTGTTGGCCTGGGTCGGCTCCTTGTCCCAGTTGAGCTCCGCAGCGGCCACCTCATCTTCAGCGCGGTCGGTGTAGTCATCGGCTTCGTCCAGGAAAGCCTGATACATCTGGGCCGCGACATTGTCCTTCTGGAAGCGCCCTTCCCTCCGGAAGCCTTGCGCTTGGATAGTCATCTCATTCAGCCGGCGAGAGAGATGACCCAGTCTTCAAACTCTCCGACAGAGCAAGTTCCAAATGCTGACGCCGAACAGCTTGCCTAAGCTCATGCGGCCAATGGTGGAAGCTGATCGTCCGGCAGGTGCATGCCGAAGCACTGGCTCTTGACTTCCCTGAACCTGCGCAGGTAGTCCTGTGGTGTCTCATTTGGCCTCTGGCGTACGTACATGATGTCTACCAGCTTCTTCTCTTTGGTGCTCGTGTAGAAGTGCGTATGGAACTTTTGTTCCAAGTCTGCCCAAGAGAGAATAGAGCCCGGCGGTAGTGTGAGTGACAACCATGCGAATGCCGGTCCAGTGAGTGACGACGGGAAGTACCGAACCCTGAAGGCATCTTCGGTATTGGCCTCCCCAAGCTGGAGTAGATAACGACTGACGTGCTCCACCGTGCTGGTGTCGTCTAAGCTGGAGAACTTGGACAGGTCTGTCGGCACTTTGACTCTGGAGGCAGAGCCACACGGTGGAACCATTCGGGGAACGGAGACCTGTAAGCATAAGTGCCCTTAGGTTTCAGGCCGAAAGTGCGCTGCATCATATCCGCCATCTTCTCTAGCATGACATCGACATTAGAGTCGGCGGTCTTTTCGGCCGTCGGCTTCCCATATCCTGGATGTGGGGCCCTCTATGTTGTGAGGCTCGAGCATCTCATGGTACCCGTTTCCGTAGTAGTCCTTTATGAGCCTATAGGTTTGCGGGGAGATCTTGCGTGTTGACTCTAGCGGCTGACCCTTAGTGCCGAACATGAGTTGACCCATGGTCGGCAATTGGCCCTCTGGCGTGTGCTTCTTTTGAATGGTCATCCCGCTTGATTGAGCCTTAGGGCGGGGTCTCCTCACCAGCAGCTCCTGCCCCCTTGAGGTGATCCGGCAGGTTGAAAAGATGTGGCCCCGCTATAGGGCCGAACTCCGCCTTCATGAGTTCGTCGCCCTTGGGGCCAAATTGGGCAATCATGATGGTGCGGAAAGTGTTGAGAAACGCTCCATGCATGTGACCGATGGCACCAGAGACAGCTTCGTTGACTATGTGAGACATTTTCAGCACTGCCTCCGCTTCCCCGGGATCATTCGGGTTGGGCTGGACGGGCTTCGGCAGATCGTGCAGACGGCGAACCTTTCCGCTCTTGTTCTTGGAGAAGGCTTCTAGGCACTTGGCCTGGAATTCGGCACAAGCATTATCCACCTGCTCTTGGTACTCGTCGGGTAGTTCAGCGAGGTGCACCTGCACGAGCCCCGCCTTGTTACTGGCCTCGGCTTCAGTGACTTCAACCATTGCTGCAGGAAAAAAGAGTCCCACCGGGCATGCCAAAAAGTGTGTTGGCACTAAAAGTGACACACTGTGCCAACCACACATCAAGCCGAAGGAGCTAGCTTCAAACGTGGCCCGGGTGCTCAGAAGTCCGGTGCGTGCCAGTCAGTTTGCCCTGCAACTAACAAGGGAAAGAAACTGTTAAATACAAAGCTGGAAACGTGCCGGGTATGACCAGACAGTTCCAAAATATACGGCCTGAAGCCACTCACGACGACATATAGCTATGAAGAGCTATCTGCCAACAGATTTAAGTTATTCGACAACATGAACAGAGATACATGAATAACAGGTTGCCGAACACGTTTGCATGAGAATTGTACTTGCATGGCGTATCAAATATGAATTAAGCTTAACCAATCTCGATTGTACAACCGAGTTGGGGTCCATGGGGATTGAACGTACAAACTAAGTATGATTAAACTAATCTAAAGCATGCGCCTGCCGCACGACACCTAGCTATATCATAGATCAAGCATACTCAACGTGCATGAACCCTCACCACGTGGCAATCTAGATCTGATCGAATCGGCTATTGCAAACAGTAGATCTATCGTATAAAGGCCTTACAAAAATAATCGCAAAAGGACAGGATAGATCTTATACAAGATAAAGCCGAACCGAGCGAGATCTAGATTGGGCAATAAAGTGTTACAACGAAATACACATTGTAATACGTATAACACAAGGTAACTTAATGAATCTATTAGATCTTGCCAAACCTAATAGAGCCAATAACTATCTTGTTTATGCTAAGGTTACCAAGTAAGTGCCTGCCGCACGGTACTTGCTTGTAATCTTGTCATAAACTAAGACTTCCGATCATCGAGTAATGATCCGCCGCACGACCATTACCAACAAACGAGACTACTTGCATCATGCCTAAATCCGCCGCACGATACTAGACATGATAGCAAGGTTGTCGGACTTACGGAGGTCGACGGGTCGATGGCTCCTCTCGAAGAACACGACGACACGACTTGGACTCGAAGATGGCACGGGGGGTTTGGTTGTATTGATTGTGTACCTGTTTACAGTGGTTCCGGGGTTTATATTTATACCCTGGTGCTCTACGAGTCCTAGAAGGATACGATTACAACGATAAAATCAGGAAACCATCTAAAATATGATGCCTTCTGCTCTAAGCCTCCCTTAATAATCGGCACGTGCTAACAATGACGAGATCTCCTGTTGCCAAATCTTCCGACATGCCGTATTTGTCGCAAACCGACTTAGCCTGAGGTAGCCGACCGCAGCACCATATTGCCGAATCCATTCCTCGTTTGACCAGTCGCCTCCACAGCCTTGTCGAATCGATTGGATTAGCCGACCGTGCTTGCTGTCTACCGAATCCCTCAGGTGGTGATTTCTCCCGAACCTGCGCCGTGCTGGCCCACTTGTCATGGTGCGAAAATTCTGTGTTAACAATAATCTATTATATAATCAATCATGTTAAGATAATAATTTGATTATTATAAGCGCAGGGTATCCAAACAAACTTGTGTGGGTTTTAATTAGGTCCATAAACTTCAACTTTAAGGCCCCATTTGGAACACAGGATTACAAAAGCGCAGGAATAGAAAAAACATAGGAATTTTAAGGAATGCAACCGGAAAACCAAGGATTGAAAACTATAGGAAAGTTATAGAAGATAGATGTTTGGATATTCATGTGAAATTCATAGGAATAGGAATATTAGGAAGTGCATAATCTTATTCATTGATTTAATTAATGGTCTGGCAGATCCTTTTCCTAGCTGATTCCTTAATGCACTAGTTCCCAAGTCCACCAGTGTGTACTACTAGTCATGAGTTGTGCGCTGATCCTACGTGAGCAAGAGGAAAGAAAATGAGGCTATAGTGGATGTTTCAATTCCTATGGAATACGCTCAAAGTTAGGGGTGAAGGAAAAATTCCTATACCTTTGCTATGCATGAATCCTACGAACCAGAGACTTGTACAATATTAATTCCTAAGGATTGGTGATTCCTAAGTTATTCCTTTGAAAATCCTCCATTCCAAAGGAGGCCTAAAAGTCAATTTTGGGCCCGTAAACTTTTTAAGTTACTCACAACAGGTCCATATCTTTTTTATTGGTCAAGAAGAACATAGCACAAACACCCAAAAAGACAAAGACTAGAGTAGTCTGGTGGCTATCCATAGAGGTGCTCCTAAGGGATGCCCCCTTGAAGGGCAGATGAGGGCTGAATATTGGTTAAATAAGTGGCAGTAGAAATAGCATCAGCCCTGAAGTGAGGGGGGGGGACAAAGAACACAATCATAAGAGCACGAGTAGTTTCAAGAAGGTGGCGATGTTTGCGCTCAGCAACACCATTCTAGGCATGCGCACCTGGACAAGAAAACTAAGAGAGCGTACCCTAGTCAGAAAGAAATTGACGAAGTGCACTCGAAAGGTACTCTCCCGCAACTGCCATGCTTTTCACTCATCGCTGCCCCCTGTGCTTCCCACACACTCTAGCCCTTGTGTTCGTGCTCGCCCGCTAGCCCTCATAACGTAAGGAACATGCGGTGTTGCTCGGTGGCAAAGCGCTCATGTAGTTTGCTTGGTCACCAATATTATGTCATATTTATTGATGATTTCTCTCGTTTCACATGGGTGTACTTCATGAAACATCGTAATGAGGTGTTATCCATATATCAGACATTTGCTCATATATCGCACAGTTTGACACTCCTATTCGTGTTTTTTCATGTTGATTCTGCCAGAGAGTACCTTTCGAGTTAGCTTCTGATGTTTCCCTTCCTGTTGAAACATCTTTGCTTGAGGTTTCCTCTTCTCAACCATCCTTGCGTTATAATCTTCGTGAGCGAGGGTCCCTCAAGCCTGTTGGTCAGTATGGTTTTGCTGGCAGTGTTCTTTCTGAGCCACTCACATATCATGATGTCATTTCTCATCCAGAATGGTTGCATGCAATGGCTGAGGAGATTGCTGCCCTTGAGCGCACTTCTACTTGGGATATTGTTCCTCTTCCTCATGCTCGTCCCATCACATGCAAATGGGTTTATATAAGACTAAGACTCGTTCTGATGGCTCTCTTGAGCGTTATAAGGCTTGCCTTAGTGAGCAGTTGTACTCTTCTTCTCCTTTATGTTGATGATATGATCATCACTGGTGATGATTCTGAATTTATCGCCTTTGTCAAGGCTCGCCTTAGTGAGCAATTTCTCATGTCTGATCTTGGTTCTCTTCGTTATTTTCTTGGGATTGAGGTCTCTTTCACCTCTGATGGTATTTACCTATCCTATCCTAAGAAAAGTACATTCATGATCTTCTTGCTCGTTCTTCCATCACTGATCATCGCACCATTGTGTCGGGGGAACACCGAAGGGGTACCCCCAATCAACGCATAACAAATAAGTCAAACCTAGAGCACCAATTAATAAGAGACCAAACTAGTCTAACCCCCTAAAAAACCAACCCCTCAAGGTGTAACATCCTGGCCCAAGGCTTAATAGGAATAATAGGATACTCATACCAACAAGTTGCAACTTCTTTTTCGGAAGCCCATCTCCAAAGAACTCTAAAGTTAAGCGTGCTTGGGCTAGAGAAATTTAGGGATGGGTGACCGACCGGGAAATTCTTCCCGGGTGCGCACGAGTGAGGACAAAGTGCGCAGAAAAGACTGGTGTTGGTCTGTGAGGGAAGTCTAATGTCCTAGAAAAGCTGCCAGAAGTAAGTGGGCCCGGCCGCATGGAGCGGGACGTTACAGAATGGTATCAGAGCCGACTCTCGCGGTTTCACGGCGCGTGTGTCGCAGTTGCGCAGGCATAGTGCAACATGGCTGGTGTGGATCCAGAGTGGTCACACAGCATGGCATATGCGCTGGCATTGGGCACACGGACGTGGCCAAGAGAGGACGTTCCTGGCTTGGGATTGATCGACGAGGACGTCGATCTCTTAAGGGGGTGAGGATGACATCATGCCTGGCCCAAGGCTTAATAGGAATAATAGGATACTCATACCAACAAGTTGCAACTTCTTTTTCGGAAGCCCATCTTCAAAGAACTCTAAAGTTAAGCGTGCTTGGGCTAGAGAAATTTAGGGATGGGTGACCGACCGGGAAATTCTTCCCGGGTGCGCACGAGTGAGGACAAAGTGCGCAGAAAAGACTGGTGTTGGTCTGTGAGGGAAGTCTATGTCCTAGAAAAGCTGCCAGAAGTAAGTGGGCCCGGCCACATGGAGGCGGGACGTTACAACTATCCCCACAGACCAACACCAGCCTTTTCTGCGCACTTTGTCCTCACTCGTGCGTACCCGGGAAAGACTTCCCGGTCGGTCACCCATCCCTAAATTTCTCTAGCCCAAGCACGCTTAACTTTAGAGTTCTTTGGAGATGGGCTTCCGAAAAAGAAGTTGCAACTTGTTGGTATGAGTATCCTATTATTCTATTAAGCCTTGGGCCAGGATGTTACATCTCACCCCCTTAAGAGATCGACGTCCTCGTCGATCAATCCCAGGCCAGGAACGTCCTCTCTTGGCCACGTCCGTATGCCCAATGCCAGCGCATATGCCATGCTGTGTGACCACTCCGGATCCACACCAGCCATGCGCACTATGCCTGCGCAACTGCGACACACGCGCCCGTGAAACCGCGAGAGTCGGCTTTGATACCATTCTGTAACGTCCCGCCTCCTCGAGGCGGGCCCGCTTACATCAGGCAGCTTTCATAGGACCTAGACTATCCCCACAGACCAACACCAGTTCTTTCTGCGCACTTTGTCCTCACTCGTGCGTACCGGGAAAGACTTCCCGGTCGGTCACCCATCCCTAAATTTCTCTAGCCCAAGCGCGCTTAACTTTAGAGTTCTTTGGAGATGGGCTTCCGAAAAAGAAGTTGCAACTTGTTGGTATGAGTATCCTATTATTCCTATTAAGCCTTGGGCCAGGATGTTACAATAGTCTAGGTCCTATGAAAGCTGCCTGATGTAAGCGGGCCCGGCCTCGAGGAGGCGGGACGTTACACAAGGCCTACAACACCGGCCCACCAAGCCGAAGCCTGAAAACCCATTAAGCGGAAGTAGGCCGCGCTGGCCCTCCAAGCCAGGCCTCGGGTGAACGCTCGTTCTCCGTCTCGCCAGAGCCCTCGAAGCTAGGCTCGGGCGAACGCTCGTTCTCCGTCTCGCCCGAGCCCTCCAAGCCAGGCCTCGGGCGAACGCTCGTTCTCCGTCTCCGCCCGAGCCTCCAAGCCAGCCTCGGGCGAACGCTCGTTCTCCGTCTCGCCCGAGCCCTCCAAGCCAGGCCTCGGGGGAACGCTCGTCTCCGTCTCGCCCGAGCCCTCCAAACCAGCCTCGGGCGAACGCTCGTTCTCCGTCTCGCCCGAGCCCTCCAAGCCAGGCCTCGGGCGACGCTCGCTCCTCTCGCTCGAGCCCTCCGAGCCAGGCCTCGAGCTGGTGCTCGTTCTCCGTCTCACCCGAGCCCTCCGTGTCAGGCCTCGGACGAGCGCTCCACTACCCTTCAAGCCTCCCGCAAGAAGGAAGCTCCCTGCTTCTCAGCTCTAACAACCGTACCAACCTCATACTACGCATTCAATGCGTCCACCTACTCCGGTCACGTCCTCTAGTACTCGGCGTGTGCCACAGTGAACCGGAGCCAGAGTCAAACCTCGTTTTCACCACAAGCATGGGCAAAAAGGCACAAGTACAGCACTGTTCGGCCATACCACGCACTGTAGCACGCTCGAGCTTCACCCCGGGCCTGGGTTCCCGCTGTAACCGCCCGGGCGTTCCGGACTTGCCCATACCTGCGGGGGCTCGAGCCTCCCGTAGGCGCCACCTGAGGCGGTCACCACCGCGCCCCCTCGAAGCCTGACTGCTTTCATGCTATTGGAAGACAGGTACCCCAAGACCCGGAGGGACTCTGTCACGTCTTGTGTACGAGCCGGAATGGGCGCTGCACGGCCCCACGTCGCCACGCCTCCACGTCCGCGCCCGGGATGGATGGACGCCAAGCTTCAAGGACGCCTCAACAGCAAACCCCACGTCGGCTCCAGTATCTTCGACAAGACATAATTCCTACCCTCCGTCGTATTGGGCATTGTACATCCCGATTCCTGTATCATTCCTGTGTAACCCTGGCCTCCTCTTGCTCTATAAAAGGGGACGCCAGGGCCCTTCGCGCGAGACAAGAGACAACGCACAGCGCACGAGTATACGGTTACGCACGGGCTTGCGCGACACGAGTCCACACACACACACTCGAGTCCGGACTCCGGTCCACGCTCATTGAGCTTGTATCGCCCCTGTACAAGCACTTAGGTGAGAGTAATACAAGAACCTCCCCCTCGCTGGACGTAGGGCCTTCTTTGCCCGAACCAGGATAAATCCTTGTGTCATCTTGCATCACCATCCAGGAAGAGAGCACGCGATCATATTACTAGTTGGTGTCATACCCTCGGGGTCGAAACACCGAAGTTGGCGCGCCAGGTAGGGGCCTCGCGTGTCGGAGTCGATTTCTCGTTGTTTTCTGGATGGCTTCTTCCACTCCTTCGTTCTCTGCTGGTGCCGTTGTCTGGTTCGGGAACCTTGAGTTCCTGGCCACCGGCAGGGGCAACGAGCTGACCCTGCTCTCCACGGAGAGCCCGAGCGGAGGGCGTGCCACGCCACCCCGCCGCGGGGGGGTGGCGTGTCGCCCGCACCACCGCACGTCGCCACCGCGAGTGGCGCCGTCCGTCACCATCGTCGCAGGCACAGGCGGTGCCCGCGGCGTACGCCCACATCCCGGCCGGCGCAGAATCCCGAGGAGAATCCTGCCCGGCGCGCGGCCAGAGACCTCTAGGGCGCGCGCGCACACTCTCCCAGCGAGTTCGGGTTCGTCATGTGCACGGACCGGGAGCCTGGCCAGAGGCCCCCGAGCGTGCTCCGTCGACACCCACCTGGCTTCCTCCCGCACGGGGTGTACCGCACTCGACGCCAGCGACCCCCGTTCGGCCTCAACAAATCCGCAGCTGTCGGCGCCCACCACCTCGACGAGCGCCGTCAGGACCGGGGCGGGCGCGCAGAGCGGGAGGGACGTCCAGGCATAATCCTACGAGAAACCACCAACCTGTCCGGGGACGTTGTGCCCTTCCCCGCCGTCCGGGGACGTTGCCCCACGTACCATCAAAGCTCCTCGTCCGATCGTGACGCGCGCCTACGACTGGCCAAGAGGCGCCAATGGGCCTTCCTCGAGGCCTAGCCTCGAGGCCCCGCGACGTCGCCTATGACTGCGCAAGAGGGCGCCAACGGGCCTTCCTCGAGGCCTAGCCTCGAGGCCCCGTGACGCCGCCTACGACTGCACAAGAGGGCGCCAAGGGCCTTCCTCGAGGCCCCGCGACGCCGCCTACGACTGCGCAAGAGGGCGCCAACGGGCCTTCCTCGAGGCCTAGCCTCGAGGCCCGCGACGCCGCCTACGACTGCGCAAGAGGGCGCCAACGGGCCTTCCTCGAGGCCTAGCTCGAGGCCCCCGCGACGCCGCCTATGACTGCGCAAGAGGGCGCAAACGGGCCTTCCTCGAGGCCTAGCCTCGAGGCCCGTGATGCCGCCTACAACTGCGCAAGAGGGCGCCAACAGGCCTTCCTCGAGGCCTAGCCTCGAGGGCCGCCGGGGGGCTCTCCCTCCCGGGCATCAGGACGATAAACGAGGACCGTTTCGAACAAAGAGGAACAGCATCCCTCTCCGTGATCATAAAGCTACGTTCCTCTTTCTAACGTTTGTTTTTCGTCTTGTTTCTTAAAAGGCAACGTTTGCGAAAACAATGGTTAAAATGCCCGCGTCCGCGTTGCTTCATCCCGAATAAGAACCAGAGGAGCAAGGGACGTGGGTCGGGTCTTCGAGAAAGCGGACCGGGTCCAGGCCGCCGCCTGACGCCTCCGACGGCTACGGCACCGGCCCATCCGCAGAACCGAGACACGGCCGTAGTAGAGATCGAGCTCCTCAGGTTCAAGTAAAGGAACAAACAAACACGGGCAACGCTAAGAAAAAAACACAAGCCTACGGCACTGTCGCTCCGTTTTCCAAAGTCATGACAAACCTCGAGGGACGGCTGACCCTCAGGGGTCATGCAAAGCAGGCAAGGAGCGAACTATCGCCTGCGAAGGCTAAGGTCTCCTTTGCCGACCGCACCAAAGAGCACGGCGTGACAATGGGACAGAAACGCGGGGCAGAGGCTAAGGAGAATTTTCGTAAAATCAACAAGAAGGACGCAATGTTCTTTCTTGATTAAACTTCAAATAATCTAATACAGAATGTGCAGGAGGAAGCCTCGGCCACCTGGACCAACTCGACGGGGCCCAGGACGTGGCGCTATTGCATTCGGTCGAGTACCCGAGAAACCTCCAACGGGACCTCGACGGTACGTACTACGTCTGAGGCCAAACAACCAAGGGCGTCACCAGCAAACAACCCCGCGACGGTCGGCGCATCGACCAGTGACCTTGATGGAAGCTCCAACTTCGCCCTTGCCATGCGCACAACCAGGGAGTCCGGTCAATCTCCCCGACAATCCCGGAGCCGACTCCAGCTCGGAACATCGAACAGCTACGTTCATTTTCTATCCCTAAGCCTCGAGGCTTCATACATTTCTCGTATTTGTACAAACATCGCATCATGAATGAATAAAAGTTCGTTTCCAAGTTCTTTATTTCGTTCAAAACAGATGTAGCCTCGACTCTGTCTAATCAGAGTCAAGACTCCCTCGGGGCTAACCAGGGGATCCCCCCTAAGTTCCCAAAAACCTCGCACGTTTTTTACTAAACTCGACGTTGTCTTATTTATCTATGCCTCGACGCCCTCACGACTAAGAAGAAAACACCTTGAGCTCCCTAAGGTCAAGGGTGTCGAGACGGGAGCTCGCCTACGCCCCGGGCTATGGTACCTCCACTCGCTCCCACCCTCGAAGGACTCAAGTCTGTGTTGAAATTAGTCGAAGAAGCAAAACTCAGGCAAAGAAAAAATAAGAAAAATCGAGCGCAAAGATGTTTCAATATCATCTCGAGCTCTCATCCCAAAAGCCCTTGAAGGAGTCTTTCCCATCCTCCGAGGCCTCGGGGGCTATCAGGAGAAGGGTCTTCTCCGACCCGACGTCCGACGTCCCCGAGACTTACGTTTTCGCTCGCCTTTTCAAAACAGGCAACAAGGAATGAAATGCGAAAATGTCTTTACATTAGGCCTCGAAGGCCGCGAGCATGTTCTTTCTTACAAAAATATCCTCCCACAGAGGACAAACACAAGGGCTCGGTGGCCCAAACTAACTTTGTCTCTCCTCTTGAGGCTCGTCCGCAGGAGCAATCACCGAGGGGTCTTCAGGAGCCGAGGACGCTGCTGGGGGAAGCCCCACGTCCTCTTCAAAGAGCCGAGCCAGGGCCTCCCCAGGGGCCTCGACGGCCCTGGCGAACTCCGCAATCTCCCGCTCGGCTTCGTCTTCATCGTCCGGCAGGATATATCCTTGGCTGATGGCGTCAAAGTTGAGGCCGTCGTAGTGGCTGGAGATCACGGCGAAGGCCCGCTTCACCCCAAGATGCAGGGCACCGCGCACTCGGTCATCCACCTGACCCCTCAGGGCGGCCAGACGGCTGGTCAGGGAGCTCCCCGACTGACCATCTACGGTCCCGAGGGACGCGCAGGCCTCGGCGACAGCATCTTGCAGAGCCTGGTGATCCGAAGCCTCAGCCTGGTAAACCGACTGCAGGGCGGCCGAGGCCTCCTCCGCCTCAGCAAGCTTCCCCTTCAGCTCTACAGAGGATCGACACAACTCGTCAAAAGAAAAAGAAAACGCGATGAGGAAACCATAAGACCTGCGGAACAAAAGGTCACCTTTCGCCGCACCCTCCCACTTCTGGGCGTCAGTGGCCGACGCCTCAGCAGACTTCCGAGCCTGCTCGAGGTCCGTGCTCAGGGCCCGCGCTTTGGACGCCTCCTCGGCAGCCTGAGCACGAAGGGCTCGGGCCGCCTTCTCGGACTCCTCCAGCCGCGACGTCAAGTTCTTAGCCTTCTCCGCCTCCCGGGCGGCGTACTCTTGGGCTTCGGCAACCGCGGCGGTCAGGTCTGAGCAGCAGACGCTCAGCCCGCCCGCCTCGGTACTCTTCTCGGCAAGCTGCTTCTGGGTGCGGGCGAGCTCAGCGCTCGACGTCTGAAGCTGCTCCCAGACGCGGCTATCCCGACGGAGGAAATCCGACTTAGCCCGAGAGGTCTCCATGAGCTCCTAAGGTGGATAATCAACCAAACATTAACCCCCCCCCCCTTTTTTACGACAAAACGGGAAGAAGAGGATCGCCCAAACAAGGTTCCTCACCTGGACGGCCCGAGGGAGGTCCCTTTCCACCATCATCAGAGACGTCTTCAACGACCGCGTGAGGAGCGAGCCGAGCTACCCGAGGACGTTCTAGTTTCCGGCCTCGGGGGCATCATCGAGGACGAACACCGGCTCGGCCTCGGGATCAGCTGGATCCCTCCACTCCACTCGAGGACCGCCCCAGGTGGGAGAGCGACCTCCCAAGCGGGCAAGGGCTAAGCTTTCACCCCCTCCTCCGATCTCTGGCACCGGCAGCCTCGACGGCACGCTGGTAACCTCACCCTCCACCTCTGCTTTCCCACCTTTTGGGGAAGTCTCGTCAGAAGAGATGTTATGGATCTCCTCCGGCAAGCGCGACCCCTGAGGCAGGACGTCGGCCCCAGCCTCAGGGCAACGGCCTGGGACGGCTCTGCCTCAACCGCCTTAGAGGCCTCGACTTCAGCGGTCAAGGCTCCCAGGGCGCCTTCATCCCTCGACGCCCCAGAAGCAGGGTCCTCCTCTGGTGCCCCACCAGAGACCGGGGCCCTCTGTGGGAACTTGACGATTTCGGGCGTGACGTCCGGACCGCCGGACCCCGACAGTGATGACGTCACAGACGGTGCCACCACCGCGCCGGCGGAGGAGGTCGCGCCCACTTTCAGCGCCTTCCGAGGGCGGAGGGATAAGGCCTCCCCGGACCGCTTCCCGCTGAGACAAGAGAAGAAAGATACGCATCATGAAGAAAAAATCCCCACACAAGCAAACGCGAGACGGGCAAGCGACGAGTGCTCACCCAGCCCTTGGCGCCCTCCTCGCAGTGGACACGGGTGTGGTCTGCAGCCGCGGTGTCCCTGCAGGGGGAACCCCGCTCGGGGGAGGGGGAGCGGGAGCTCCGTCTCGAGGGTCTCCGTCAAAACCCCCACCGACGGCGGCGTCGACGGGCCCTGAGTGGACCCGTCGCCCCCCCCCCCCGGGGCGCAGAAGCCTCGCCACCCGCGCCCGGGGCAGGAACAGGGCTCTTCTCCGCCGCCTGCGCCCCGGGCGCGCCCCTCACGGGGCTCGCCAACCGGACCGGCGAGCGGTCCACGTCTGGGAACCCCACCAGGGGCTCGGAGTCCCCCTCCGAGCCCTCCTCGTCTTCATCATCGGAATCCTCCTCCGTAGGGGAGGACTCTTCCGGCTCACCATGGAGCTTCTGTTGCCGTCGACGCCTCTCCAGGTCGTCACGGTCCTTCCGACGCTTAGCCCGCCTGATGTTCCTGTCGTCCTTTCTCTTTTTCCTCTCCTCGGCCAGGCGCCGCCTCTCCTCCCTTTCCTCAGGAAGGGGAGGTTTCGAGGCGCTGACCCCCTATAAACCCTGCAAAAAAGGAAGAAGTAAGGATCGAACACGAAAAAAGAAAGCTCCGCGGCAACACACCCAAAGGATCGATCCCCTTACCAAGCTGATGTACCCGCGGAACGGGCGCATCGGAATACTGAGCAGTTTGTTCGCGTCCTTCACCTCCTTTACCGCATCCCTCGCCCGGCGAACGAGCTCGGGATAGGCGACCGGGGACGCCCTCATCTGGCACTCCTGCAGGAGAGGCGCGTCGTCCCTCATCTTCGCCATGATCAGGGGCCGGTTCATCAGCGGCAGCACGCACCGCTGATGGAACCAGGCCACAACCATCCCGGCCGTAAGACCCGCCTTCCGCAGCCTCGACAAGGCCTCAAGTAGCGGGTCGAGTCGACTCTGCCTCTTGTCGACGACGCCGTACGTAGTTCCAAGAGTCCGGCCGCGACTCGATGACGCGGCCGGTGTATGCTGGCAGCAGCCCGTCGTCGTTGCGAAGGTAGAACCAGCCCATGCGCCAGTCCTTGTTCGAGGTGGCCGCCTGAGACGGGATGTACAGGCCCGACCTATGCTGGCGAACGGAGAGCACGCAGCTCCCCAACCTCATCAATCTCCGCCGACCTTCCGAAACCGCCTTCGTGAAGAGCTCGCCCGGAAGAGGTGGATCCAGAGCTCCCAGTGGGGCTCGATCCCCAGGAAGCCTTCGCAGACGGTCGCGAAGATGGCCGCCTGTGAAATAGAGTTGGGGGCAAGGTGATGCAGCTCGAGCCCGTAGTAGAAAAGAAGCGCCCGGAGGAACCGGCTTGCCGGTACTCCGAACCCACGCTCGTGGAAAGCGATGAAGCTGACCACGTAGCCGTTCGGGGGCCTCGTGTAACACCTCTGCTGTTTAAAATGTAATTAATCTGACATGTCATCATCTTTAGTCATTAATCATTCTTGCCATGCATTTATGTTTGCCTAAAGCTTGTTTTGCTTTACCTTTTTCTGAGGTGACTTGTGTTTTGAATCTCTTTTTCAAAAAACCCTAAAGGCCCAAATCTTCCTATAAGGGCAAAAATAGTAATTTCACCTCTGTGACTAGCTTGTGTAGATCTTGTTCAGTTAAGTGTCTTGATGATTTGTTTTGTTGATCAAAATTCAAAAACAGTATGGAATTTAAATTCCTTTGAAAAACCCCAAATTTCCAAACCCTGGTTTTTACCCCTCTTTTATTGATTTAAAAACTATTCAAAATCTGAAGTTGGCCCTTTTAGCAAAGTTGTAGGTCTTGCCAAAAGGAACAACTTTGGTGTTTACAGATTTTCAAGTTTCTATACAAAATCAGAAGTAATTTCAAATTCTTTTAAACTTCAATTTTGCCCCCTTTTCGGTTTTCAAAAATTAACTCAAAAACTTTTGAGTTTCAGAAAAAGTTTATGTTGGCAAAGTTGTAGGTCCCAGAGTTTGAGCAACTTTGGTATTTTGAGTTTTCCTTGTGCAGTTCATCTTTGGGAGTTTTTCTAAAATTTCCAAAAAAAAAAGAATAGGTGTCATCTCTGTGCACAAGCTTGCTGCAAGGGGGCCCGGCCAATGGCGGCGCAGCGCCGCCCACGAGCCCGGCTGACCCGCGCCCGTGCCGCGCGCGGCCAAGCGCTGGCGCTCGTTTTCCTCTCGGCCCCTACCTACGCCTGCCTTCGCCGTTCCCTACCCCAACCTCTTCCCCTACGGCCGCGGACAGCGGGCAGCTGCCGGCCGCCGGCAAGCCGCCCCGCCGCGCACGAGCTCCCGCCCATGCCGAGCCGCCCTACCTCGCTCCCTACCTCTTTAAGTGCCGCGCGAATGCTCCTCACCCCTCGCCCGGACCCCTCCCGCTCCATCCCGCGGCTATAAAAGCCGCCGAACCTCCGCCATTGCCGCCACCAGCGCCACCACGGCAACCCGGGCCACCAGACCACCCCAGCGCCCGCCGAGTCCTCCACCGCCTTCGCCTTGAGCTGCTCCACCTTCCCGAGCAACCGATTTCACCCCTCCGCCCTCTTTTCGCCGGCGCGGACGGTTCTTCTTCAACTTCGGCGAACGACCTCGCCTCGGTAAGGAGCGAAATTCGTCGCCGTGATTGCTTCTCTCTTCCCTCCGACCCCTGCCCTTTCTTCCTCACCTCAGCGTGCTCCTAACGCTCCTCGGCGACCTCTTTTGGTGAACAGACCTGCCGGCACGCCGCTCGCCGCCGAACAAGCTCCGCCGAAGCACCGCCAACGTCGAGCTCACTCCTTCGACCCTTGTTCCGCCCCGCCGAGCCCTGCCTCCGACCCGTGGTAAGCACTCAAAGCCCTCCCCGGTCTCTGCTTTCACGGCGCAAGCTCAAGCCAGGCCTCGAGCAAGCACTCACACACTGTGTAGCTCGAGCCAGGTCTCGAGTAGACACACACCCTCACCACTTCGCCGAGCCTAGCCTCGAGCAAGCGTGCACCCTCCGCTTCGCCCGAGCCAAGCCTCGAACGAACCCACGTTTCCGTCTCGCCCGAGCCTCCCAGCCAGGCCTCGAACGGACGATTGTTTCCGTCTCGCCCGAGCCTCCCAGCCAGGCCTCGGACGGACGATTGTTTCCGTCTCGCCCGAGCCTCCCAGCCAGGCCTCGGACAAAGCGATCCTTTCCGTTTTGCCCGAGCCCAGCGGTCCGCCGCACGATTCGCCCGAGTCCTGCGGGGAAGGAGCACAGTGCTCTTTTTCCTTTTTGGAAAATGTGAATAGTGTTCTGTTTTCTCTTTTTTGTGAGAATTAATCTGTTGTTCCATAAATCTTGAGAAAAATATGGTATGTTCCTTGCACTGTGTAGAATTTTAGAAAAATAAGAAACTCTACCTTCTGCAAAAAAAAAAAGAAAATGAAAAATCCTTCTTTTAATTAAGAAATGGATGGTTTTAGATTTTTTAGAAAATCATGTGTAGCTCCAAAAATTATGAGGTAAATTTTATGCGCTAGTTATGTCATGCTTAGTCCCTGGTAGAATTTTGAGGCCTTTTGGAGTAACTGCATAAAATGACCTTTTTGAATAATTAAGAAAAATAGAAAAAAAAAGGTGATTAGGGTTCATGTTGAATGCCCTGTGATGTGATTTTTGGGATTGTTTGCTGTTCATAGACCCCACCCATTTGGTCTATGATGTTTGTGATGCCATGCTTGATTTGTGTTTAGGTCGGATAAATGATGCTTCATAGGTTGATTAATTTTGCTTAAAGGAAGATATAAGTAACTTTATGTCCATTCTAGAAATTGCTTACACAATGGAAAGTTGTACTCTAGAATCAGTGGATTTGTCCTGTGCCGTATTGTTCATGTCAGCATCCTCATAAGCATACATCATTGCATCCGTATAGTGACCGAAGAAGAAGGCATCAAAGTCGAGGCCGCCGCTGTCGAACCTACTCCCGAGGCGACCCCGAGCTCCGACACCTGCACCACCAACCCCGAACCTGTCCTTTTCGCTCTTCAAGGCAAGCCCCGGTGCATTTTAACCCTTCCTTGTTTTTATAAAAGGTTTACTTAAAATGCCTTTGAGTTAAACTACTGCATTAGGTTATAGGAGTTGTGTGATGACCTATTACCTGCACTGTTTACCTCTACCAGAAAATTCACCTGCCCTGTTTAAAAACTATTTGCAAATGCTTAGTAATGCTATACAATAGATTTGCAATAAAATGCCATTTTCAAAAGTGTGGGCACTTGAAGAATCTTTATGGGATTTTGGCTTTACTCCCCGGTCATTGGCCAGGTATCTGATCCGTACCTAGTCAATTGCGAGGAGAGGTTGTCCGAGCGTACGGTGCCGTCATGTTGTAGTCCGGGACTCAACAGTTGACACCGACCGGGACAGGGTTGAAAAACTGACAGGACTATTACGCTTGGGTGAGATATAACCAAGGTATGGTTCTGGCAGAAAAATTTAGGGATCATCCGTATGGGGGCCTGCTGGCCAAGACTTGCAACTATTCACATACTTCGGAAAGCTCTGGCTCCGAGGAATCCTTTATTGGACCGACAACCGCGCACTGGGAGTGGAGAGATGGCGAAAGTAGCATGTACCCACGTGGTCGTCGTACCTGGATAGGAGTGGTGTACTGTACTTCCGGGTGGCGTAGGACCGGGCCCAATCTTGGAGGAATCGTGGTAGACGAGTTGGCATATGCAAGCTTGGGTGCTACATATGCAGTGTGGATAGGGATCCTCAGCTGAGTATTATTTATCCGGATTAACGTTGCTCCTCGGTTATGGAGACTTGGTCACTGACTGTCAACGGAGAGTGGTGTTCTCAACTAGGTTGTTTGAAAGGTAAAATGAATCATGAACAATGAAGAATTGAGAAATACTGAAATCTTTCCAAAAATAAAACAAGGATTTAAAAATGTTTTTTCTGCAAAATACTTGATCTTGCTTAAGCCTTACCTTGACTTCCTAAGCCTCTCATTCCTGAGTCTTCTTCCTTTTCTTTAGTCGGGTAAGTCTTGTTGAGTACCCAGTACTCAGGGTTTGTTACCCATGCTGCAGGTATGACTGAGTCCCCTATGTGTCTTGCGCCCTGCTGCATGACCATCGTCCAGGAAGAGGCCGATGAGGCCGAAGAATAGTTGTGCACCCTCGGGCTGGGTGATTACAAGTATCTTATTTTGTTGTACTCCGCTACGTTGCCTATTCCTATTTCTATTATCCGAACTTGGTTTGTAATAACTACACCTTTAATTTTATTTGGAACCTCGGTTTGTAAAACTAATGTTATTTAAGTCTTCCGCTCTGTATTCCGATGTTATTTGTAAAAGCATCCAAGTGTTGTAACCGAATGGTGAGATGATCCTGCGGACAATGGGCGCTGATGCAGCCCGGTGACGAACAGTCTTAATCACACGGAACATCAGTTCGGCTGTCAGCGGGTGACAGGGACCGGTGGGCCATGGGATTAGGACCGTTACGCCACACCTCGGCTCCTCCTCCTCCGGACCGGGGGCGATCCACTCTGGCCTATCGGAGCCGGAAAGGCCCCAAAGAAGTCCTCTCTGCACCAGCTCCGCTAGCTTCTCCGGGGTGGCGGCAGAAGCGCCCCACGGCTCAGCGGCGTCGACCATCCCGAACGACAGAAGGCGGAGGCGCAGATGTCGCAAAGAGGAAAGGTCACGCGATCTCTCTCTCTCTCTCTCTTCTCTCTCTCTCTCTCTCTCTCTCTCTTTCTTCTTTGCCTCTCAACCCTCTACACCGCTGCTGGCCCGGTCTCTCCCTCCCCACCTCTGCTTTTGCGCGGCTGGACGGAGGAGGAAGATGAAAGAGTAAGGGGTACGAGCGAATGAGGAAAGGAACCGCTCCGAAATCCCCAAGGGGCGTATTCACCCGCATTTAATGTGTTGCACGCTAGGAGATCTCATGATTGCGAGAATCCCCTCGATACGAGTGCGCACGCAAGCATTAAATGCCTGGTCATGGGCCCTTGCACACATCCGCAACGGGCGCCGCCCACGACCCCAGAAAGCCGCCTAAAAAGGCGCGCCCGCCACTCCGACGGAAGAGGTAACCTGCCTCTGACTCCTTCCCAGCGAAGGAACCCTGGGCATCGAGCCCGTTACGTTCCAGGGGTTCGAAGGCCACCCCTCTGAGGGTTCGACAGCCGCCCTAGGATAACAGAGTCAGGAATGGCCACGGATGCGTCCATCGCATGGCCCGAGCCGAGCCTGAGCACGACCGCTCAGGGCATCCAGAGTCGTATCCGAGGCTAGCAGGACGGTCTCAAAACGGGATCCCAACGAAGGGAGGCAACGAGCCCTCGGGACCAATCGAACGGTTCCGGGCCCTGGTGACTGTCCTCTGGCTCCATGTGTGCGCCTCCGGGTCCCTAGCCGACCCCTATCGAACGGGGCACGGGCACGCACTTGGATTTACCCGTTAACAGCTTATCAGGGACGCCGTGACCGATACCTACCGATGGTAGCGCGGCGTCGCCACCCCTCTTCCTTGCGAAAAGGATGCGTGAGGGTCGAAAAAACCAAGACGAGGCCGCCTCTGACCGACCCTTTGCGAAAAAGGGCTCTGGGGCTCGCCTTGCACCCGAGATAAGGTCAAAAAAACCTTGGACTACCCCCAATCCCAAAGCCATCGATCGGCAACCGAGGGGCTCGGGGGCTCGAGGAATACGACTAATTTCTTTTCTTTGTGTGAACACGAGATTTTCAGCCCTTGGACGAACGTCTCACTCCGCCAAGCCAGGCCTCGGGCGAACGCTCGTTCTCCGTCTCGCCCGAGCCCTCCAAGCCAGGCCTCGGGTGAACGCTCGTTCTCCGCCTCGCCCGAGCCCTCCAAGCCAGGCCTCGGGCGAATGCTCGTTCTCCGTCTCGCCCGAGCCCTCCGAGCCACGCCTCGGGCGGAGTCTCCCACGACAAAAGAAAGGTAACCGCACACATTTAATGCGCCCACCTAACCACGTCTCGAGCCGGTTGACAGGTACACGCGGCAATCCCCCATTCGCTCCACTTCCGGGGCCCACTGCAGCCGCCGCTTCGACTTCCTGTCCGTCGCCCTGGCGCCACGATCTCCACTCCCTGACGTTTCCGCCCAAAAGGCGCACCCAACGGGCAGAAGAATTCCCAGACGACGGAGGCTTCTTCACGAAGGTAAAAATGGGCCCCGGCCCTAAGCCTCGAAGCAGCGAAGGCTGGCCCTCGAAGAGGGTTCGACAGCCGGCTTCGAGCACCCGAGTCAGGGACACTAAGGGGCGCCACTCGCAGCATCGCTCGAGGGCCAAGCCCTCGAGGCCCCTCACGTGTATCCAAGGCAGGGCGCACGACGTGCAGTGAGATCCCCTCCGAGGGAGGCATCGAGCCACCGAGTCCTATCGAATGGACCCGGCACTCTGCAGACTGAGCACCCATGCTTTATGAGATCGCCTCCGGGCTACAGTCGACCCCTATCGAATGGGGCACGAGGTCTCACTTGGATTCCCCCGTTACCAGCTCATCGGGAACCTCGATACTCGCCCACTCGTGGTAGTACGAGGCATCCCCCCTCGCATCCGATCAAAAGGACTCGCGGATGACAAGCCAGGGCAACCGGCGTGCCGGACAGCTCGAAGAGCCGGCCGGTCGGTTCAGCCTGGCACCCCTCGACGAAAGAGGGTCTAAAAACTCGGGGGCTCGACACTCCCGAACCTAAAAAACGCAACTAACACTCACACAAGAAAAAGCCCACGAGGGAGTCCTAACCACTCCCCCGTGGCCTCGGGGGCTACACCCGCGGGTGTCGCTCGCGCGACACCCACGGAATCAAAACAACCAAACCCTCGAGAACCGGCTAGCTAACCCTCGAGATCCCAGTCGGGAGCCCTTGCTCGAGTGCAAGCACTCAAACAAGGGCTCGGGGGCTACTGTCGGGGGAACACCGAAGGGGTACCCCCAATCAACGCATAACAAATAAGTCAAACCTAGAGCACCAATTAATAAGAGACCAAACTAGTCTAACCCCCTAAAAAACCAACCCCTCGAGGCCTACAACACCGGCCCACCAAGCCGAAGCCCGAAAACCCATTAAGCGGAAGTAGGCCGCGCTGGCCCTCCAAGCCAGGCCTCGGTGTGAACGCTCGTTCTCCGTCTCGCCCGAGCCCTCCAAGCCAGGCCTCGGGCGAACGCTCGTTCTCCGTCTCGCCCGAGCCCTCCTCGCCCGATCCCTCCAAGCCAGGCCTCGGGCGAACGCTCGTTCTCCGTCTCGCCCGAGCCCTCCAAGCCAGGCCTCGGGCGAACGCTCGTTCTCGTCTCGCCCGAGCCCTCCAAGCCAGGCCTCGGGCGAACGCTTGTTCTCCGTCTCGCCCGAGCCCTCCAAGCCAGGCCTCGGGCGAACGCTCGCTCTCCTCTCGCCCGAGCCCTCCGAGCTAGGCCTCGAGCTGGTGCTCGTTCTCCGTCTCACCCGAGCCCTCCGCGTCAGGCCTCGGGCGAGCGCTCCACTACCCTTCAAGCCTCCCGCAAGAAGGAAGCTCCCTGCTTCTCAGCTCTGACAACCGTACCAACCTCATACTACGCATTCAATGCGTCCACCTACTCCGGTCACGTCCTCTGGTACACGGCGTGTGCCACAGTGAACCGGAGCCAGAGTCAAACCTCGTTTTCACCACAAGCATGGGCAAAAAGGCACAAGTACAGCACTGTTTGGCCATACCACGCACTGTAGCACGCTCGAGCTTCACCCCGAGGCCGGGTTCCGCTGTACGCCCGGGCGTTCCGGGACTTGCCCATACCTGTGGGGGCTCGAGCCTCCCGTAGGCGCCACCTCGAGGCCGGCCCTGCGCCCCTCGAAGCCCTGACTGCTTTCATGCTATTGGAAGACAGGTACCCCAAGACCCGGAGGGACTCTGTCACGTCCTGTACGAGCCGGAATGGGCGCTGCACGGCCCCCACGTCGCCACGCCTCCACGTCCGCGCCCGGGATGGAGGCCACGCTTCAAGGACGCCTCAACAGCAACCCCCACGTCGGCTCCAGTATCTTCGACAAGACATAATTCCTACCCTCCGTCGTATTGGGCATTGTACATCCCGATTCCTGTATCATTCCTGTGTAACTCTGGCCTCCTCTTGCTCTATAAAAGGGGACGTCAGGGCCCTTCGCGCAGGAGACAACGCACAACGCACGAGTCTACGGTTACGCACGGGCTTGCGCGACACGAGTCCACACACACACTCGAGTCCGGACTCCGGTCCACGCTCATTGAGCTTATATCGCCCCTGTACAAGCACTTAGGTGCGAGTAATACAAGAACCTCCTCCCCCGCTGGACGTAGGGTCTTCTTTGCCCGAACCAGGATAAATCCTTGTGTCATCTTGCATCACCATCCAGGAAGAGAGCACGCGATCATATTACTAGTTGGTGTCATACCCCCGGGGTCGAAACACCGACACGTTGAGACTCCCATTGAGCTTAATCTTCATCTTCGTGCCACTGATGGTGAACTTCCTAATCCCACTCGGTATCGCCATCTGTTGGGAGTCTTGTCTATTTAGGAGTGACTCGTCCTGATATCTCTTATGTTGTTCACATTCTCAGTCAATTTGTTTCTGCTCCCACTCACGTCCATTATAGTCATCTTCTTCGTGTCTTGTGTTATCTTCGTGGCACCATTACACGTCGTCTGTTCTTTCCGCGCTCTAGCTCTTTTCAGCTCCAAGCTTATTCTAATGCCACTTGGTCTAGTGACTCATCTAATCGTTGCTCGCTTTCTGCCTATTGTATTTTTCTTGGTGGTTCTCTCATTTCTTGGAATACTAAGAAACAGACTACGGTTTCTCGTTCCAGTGCAGAGGCGGAGTTGCGAGCTATGGCACTTGCCACTGCAGAGGTTACTTGGCTTCGCTGGTTGCTTGTGGATTTTTGGTGTCTCAGTTACTGCGCCCACTCCTCTGCTGTCTGACAGTACTGGGTGCTATGAACATTGCTCGTGATCTGGTGAAGCATGAGCTCACAAAACATATTGGAGTTGATTCATATTACACTCAGGCTCAAGTGCAGGATGCTGTTATTGCCCTTAACTATGTGCCCTCAGAGCTTCAGTTGGCTGATTTCTTCACCCAAGCTCAGACACGAGCCCAACATCGATTTCTTTCTTTCCAACTCAATTTTCATGATCTACCTTGAGTTTGGGGGGAGGTGTTAGAGATATGTATATATATTGTATTTTTTTTGGGACAAGAGTCTCTTTATATATTGTTCTATGTAATCTGTACATAGGGCAAAGCCCTCTTTCACTGAATGGATAAGCTACATCCTAACAGCTGTAACAATCTTGTTGTCGAATATGTGATTTATTTTCCTTTGATTTTCTGTTAACGGGATTCAACATCTTCTCCTTGGAAGGATGTAGCGTCTAACAAGGATTTGTTGCAAGTTCGGTGTTTCAGAGCATTTGTTGCGACATTTCCTACTCTCATGTCTAGCTTGTTCTATACTTGGGGATTGTATTTTGTATACTTTGTGTATACTGCTCCATTGGTTTACAGGTCCTAATATAACTGTGCTTGCCGTGATAAATTTTATGCATAAACTAGTTCACCTGAGAGCTTAATTATTATTAAACACACTAGCATTTATAGTCAGTTATCACAGTTGTCAAGTAAGGAATTTAACTTAAGTCTACAGTTTGTAAAGGACTGCAATTTACTGATTCAGTTTTGTTTAGTTTGAACACCTGTATAATAACTACATATACCTGTTAGCTAAGATATTTTTTTCTCTTTGATCACAATTACCTGTAACACCTGTTGCTTGGCTTTTCCTGAGCTGAACTACATGCATCGATTGTTGAAATACCATAGGCATATTTTACATCTCTGTTTTTCATAAGATGATAGTTGTGCCCTTTTGTTTGCAGTTTTTTGGTGGCATCGTGTACGCAGGAAACTCGAAGTTGGAAGAAAACAGATCTCTTTGGGAACGAGTATCTTTTTTTTGTCTTGATGTTCACGTAGACTTCGGGGGTGTTTGTTCCACCCCACTAAACTTTAGTCCCTTTTAGTGGCTAAAATACCAACACTCCACTAGAAGGGACTAAAAATGCTTTTTAGTGGGGGAACCAAACACCCCCTTCTACAATTTTTCCTGGCTCACATAGCCCTATACTGATATTTTAACTATGAATCAAAATGTACTGTGCCCAGTACTGTCAGTTTTTCCCTTGACGTATATAGTTATCTTCTTTTCAACTTCAATGACTACCCAAGTGGTATGGTTACTCTGTTCAATTTGTTAGTGATGGGCAATTGGCAAGTCTGGATGGAGGTAAAATTTTGCACACACCCCTTAAACTGCAATCTGCTTTCTTTCTTGACCCGTCTCTTTTAGGGGTCTGACATGTAACCAGTTTGTTATGCACGCCCTTTTATTTTTCTTGACTTAGATTTTCTAAATCTAAGGAACTAGCTTGAAATACTTATGTCTATTTCCTGAAACTGCCCCTAATTTTTCATGGGTTCTGGATTGTCTGTCTAAAGATTATTAGAAGATTTCTGCCAGAAGTATTGAACCAATTTTGTATTGGATGGCTTTTTTCCTAACCTTTCCCATTCTTTCAGATCTATGCACACCTGACTGGAAGTTCTTGGAGCCTGGTTTATTTTGTCAGTTTTTACCTTATTTCAGTATTACTGCTGCTTAATCTGGTAAGATATTGTTTTTTTCTTCTTTTAACAGTTAGTCCAGGCTTCTGCATTATATATATATAATATATATATATATATATATATGGAAATTATTTTCTACTCCTAGGGAGTAGTTACTCCCATGTTTATATCTCTAGATTTATGGTATATATGACCGAACGAAGTATATTTACATGAAGTATATAATCATACTAGACTATCTATGAAAGTATATACATCAAGTATGCATGCATACATAGAGTATGTGGATATACTTATTTATATACTACAGTGGGTGACATTTTCGTAATATATTAAAAAGTATGAGTTCCTTTGAAAAATTTTAGTGTATTAAGACATGGAATATCTTAACATGAGTATATAAACATACTCAAAGTGATAAAGAAGTATGAACACATACGCAACATGGTTTTTTGAAGATGGGAGTAATTACTCCCGGGAGTATAGAAAACTCACCCTATATATATATATATATATATATATATATATATATATATATATATATATATATATATATTTCCGTAACAGAAACTTTGTTAGTTATGGTTGGCTTGTGATAAGCTTTAAACTTCGTTCAGAAATGACACTTCCGAGTATGCTTTTAACCTTTTTTTGTTATTAAATGTCTTGTCACCATATGGTCTTGCCTTTTGTATTTTCAGATTGTGGCATTTGTGTTGGAGGCATTTTTTTGCTGAGATGGAACTGGAGAAAGCTGGGAAAGCTGATATGCAGGTTAGACGAATGTTTCTGCTCATAACAAATTATCATTACTCTACTCAGAAAACCGGTGTAAGTCAGATCTCTGTTCGCTTGAACTTATCAGTCGGCTTATCAGCTGTACTACAGCTTATTCTCTCTAACATAACATTATTAGACACTGAAAATAGGTTCAAGCGAATAGGGAGGTTACTTTATCCTTTGACTATGATATACACAGCTTCACAGTATCGTTTTAAAAAGTTTCAAATTCGCCTCTCACTGCTAAGAGGTTTAATTTCACTAGGTTTGATAAGGGAATTGAACCAACGACACATTTGGCCCCTAGTAGCATGACTTCCCAGCATGTTTTACTGCACCAGACACTTGGATTTTAAAAAAACTTTCTTATCATTTGTCACCATTTTACTTCATTTGCCAACTAAATATTTCATTAAAAGTAGTTACACAAATCGTTGTAGCTAATGTTGAGGGCATATGTCCACCCTTTCAGGATTCTAGCCCCGAAGGAGAAACAAGCGGTGATCCATGCGGTAATCAACTGGATTGTATCTGCTAATTTTTCCATACTTTACTGTTGCATTCTTTGCTTACAAAGTGTTGATGTGCTGCAGTGTGAGGACGAAGGGTACGATGGCAGATATTCTTCTGCACCATATGTTGAGCAATGAACTTGATGGATCTCAAAACTCGGATTGATACTCATCTTAATGGTACCAAGACTACTAGCACTACCCTGCTTTTCTTTAACTTGGTCCACGGCTTCCGTTATGAGCACCTGTCTCATCTCTAGTCTACAGCATATCCAAAGACTTTGATTGGTATATATATACACGAACAGCAGATACCGACGGATGCTTATTTATCTTCAATTTCAGTCAATATATATACACCCTACACGGTATGGAATATGCCGTATTGAATAGACAGTTCTGGAGTCGAAGGTGCCCAATCTTCTCCCCTCCCAAACTATTAATGAACCCTACATGCAAGCTGGTGATTCTTGTTCTTCGGACTTTCGGAGAGAAACGCACACGTCCTGACGTCCATTGTCTAGATCTGTACTAACCGCGGAGGAGAAACTGGAGGCCATCTGGTAGCCACCTGACCTCCTGATCCTCGAACAGAGAAAGAAGTCACCATCACCACGAGACGCTGCTGCAAGAACAGCAGCAGGGCAAGAGACGCCTTTCCACAAGGTAGTATGACGACGTCCCAGTCCCACGCGGCGCCGAAGAGATCGGTACGTGCTCGGACTCGCGTCCATGTAGATGATGTAGGACGGCTTCACGCCGGCACGTAGGCCCGGCGCCTGACCGCATCGTACAGGTGAGGGTACCATGTGCTTATAGTAACCAGATTATATAATCAAATTATGACCTTAACATGATTGATTATATGATGATTATTATAATAATCAAAACCACTAATTATCACAACCCCAATCTAGGTGAGACCAGGTTTTATGAGATTATATGGTGCTGAAAGTCTCAATTGTGTTCCAATCCTGATTCTTTGTAGTCCTTTAGGAAAGTCACGGGTGACTTTAGATGCTCCTGATGTCATCCATTTACGACCTGACGACTGCTGAAATTTTTTTGCTCTCCTCTCGCAAGCCTCCACATCCTACTAGTAGACGAGAACAGCATAGCTAAGACCCATTTATGGATGGAAAAGAAGCACCGCACAAACATTTTGGCACGTACGTACTGTGTTGCTGCATGCCGCGTCGTCGTCAGGTCGCGCTCGTGGCGGAGCTAGGTCACGCTCCTGTCATAGCTAAGTGCCGGCATAGCGCTCGCGCTGCCAGCAACCATTGTGCAATGCATCGACGTCTTCGTCCGAGACGGCAGCGCAATCGACGTTGCATCATCCAAGGTTATAAATTTCTGACCAATACGAGAAACCTAAATTGGAGTTGCATTCTCTTTTTATGTGACTGGAGTTGCATTCTCTCTATAAGAAAATAAAAACATATTGATTGCTATACACCTAGAAATAAACAAAGGAGAAAAAAATAGAGGGCCCGTTTGGATGTTGGAATTGAATTCATTTAAAAATCATAATTTAGCACATTTAATTAAGCTAATATAATTATATATAGATTATATTTGTATATTATTGTTGCTTATATGAGAGAGATACTCATATGTTGCATTTCTATCGTAGAGGAGTGAATTGAAGAGAATGTTATAAGTTGCAAAGTAGAAACATAACATGATGATCTATAGAATCCATTTTCCTCTCTCACCCTATGAATTTGAGATAGACATATATATATGTGAACCTTGAAAAGTGGTGGAATGTCAAATTCCAAGTTAAATAGGCTAGTTTATTGAGTGAATTTTAACTCCTCCAAAATGAAGGATCCAAATGGGCCATGAATGTAATCATAACTTACTTGTTGGGTTGTTCCATCGAATTGAATTTAATTAAAAACTAAGGCCTTAAAGAACATTGCAAATAATAAGCAGATATGAGTGAATTTTCACATGTGAACAAATAAGAGTGAAATAGAGAAGAAAAAAGAAGATAATACATTGCTCATCACACAATTGATGCAGTACTTGGCGATTTGCAGCTAGTTGTGTTGCATCTCGGCCGAGGACGTCGATTCACTTGAGTTTATAAATTTATAAACTTGGATCATTCACTTGAGTTTTATATACAACATGAAGTGAATGATGGTGAACAAACTCAAGCTGGATAGTACTAATAATGAGTAGGATTCCTTTGCATTCACTAGCTTCACAGATTTGGTGATGGTACGTTCAGTGATGCTCCTTTTCAATTTAGCTAGTGTCAATATCTATTTTTTTAACTTTCATTTATCTTTGTAGAGTTCCAGCAAGTTGATGATGCTGCTCTTCAACATCTGCTTAGGCCTTCAATTGAGTAGTTACTATCTCACGGAGGGGGGCATTTGTTCTTTTGAGATAATTGTTGAGCACGTGTGTGTTAAGTGATTGGTTGAACAGAGAATATTTTGTTCTTTTTATATGTTGTATTGGTGGAGAATATCTATTAGCATGGAACTATAAAAAAACTTAATTGAATCCTTGCAGTATTTTAGTATACGGCACTACTCTGTTTGAGTTCAGTCCTCTGTCAATGAAGTGGGCCTGAGCTGGTCTTTAGTTCTCATCTGGCCAGTGGGCTGCAGTTCACTTGGAGAGAAAAAAAAATTCAGCAGCCGTCGGATCGTGAATGAATGGTATCAGAAGCACAAGCACCTAAAGTCACAAGGACTGCAAAAAATCTGGATTGCAATTGTTCAACTTGCGAAACTAAAAGCAAAATAGAGATTTCTCATTTTATCAAACCGTAGTCTAGATAGGGATCAATACTCTGATTATTATAATTCATAATTATTGTGATTATATTATAGTAATCCTCTGTATAATCTGGATTATAATAATTCAATTGTGAATTAAACAGCTCTTTAATGGGCCTTGTGCGTACATTGCGGCTTCACTCGGTGATGTAATTTTGTAATTTACACGCGCGACAATCCATTTGTGAAGGGATTTTCCAAAAGAGATTTTTTATCTGCCAATGGTCCGTTATCCAATTCACAGTCAGTTTTAGCTCTGGCGGAGTGGCGGTCAAGTCAACGAAGATTGATGGCCCACCAACGGAAACTTCGTGGGAGCCCGTGGGCTGTAGGCTGTTGCCGTGTGTGAAGGTACACCCACCATTGACCGTCACCGTCAGCAGTCATCCAGAGCAAGAGGCCTCAGCTTTCAGGACTTCAGCTCTCGCTTTGCATCATCGCCGCCCTCGGAGATATAAACACAGGCGCTTGTGATCCCTGCCACACCTCGCCACCGCCACCGTGGGCTTCGTTTCCGTCGTCCTCCCATCCCGAGTCCCAACCAAATGGCAGCCCCCAGCTCGGCCGCCTGCAGCCTTTGCGTCCTCCTCCTCTTCCTGTCCACTGCCACTCTCTCCGCCGCTGTCTCTGCCCCAGGCTCCCCCCTCTGCACCATGCCCTCCCCTGCTCCCAACCACCAGCCAGACGGCGAGGACGCCCTCCCCGCTCCTCCGCCTCTTGGAGCTCAACGCCGGCTACTTCTTCGGAGGCGAAGATCTCCAGTTCACCAAAGACGAGAGCAACGCGACGTCCCCACTCCTATGTCGCCCGCTCCTTCTCTCTGCTCCTCCTCCACGCCTACCGGACATCCGACGCGCCGTCCGTTTTCCACGTCGCCGCCACCTTAACCCCTCTCCGGCGGCCGCGACCGCGAGAGAGCAGCTATCCGGGTTGGATCCCGTCGGCGGCAGCGCTATCACTACGTGGGCACTCACTCTGTCACCTTCTCCTTCGAGGGTTACTACTCAGCGGCGCCACCTCCGGGGAGCTTTGCATGGCTGGCACAGGCTCCTATTCCGAGGAGGACGGCTCCACCAAGCGCCTCCGCCTCCGCGACGTCGCCCTCCACCTCCGCGTCCCCAACCCGTCCAGCGTCACGGACCCCTTCATCACCGGCAGCCTCCAGGGCACGGGCTTCGAGACCGTCTCTCTCGTCGCGTACGCCGAAGACGACAGCGACACCTACCACTACGGCGAGAGCGCCTCCTGCCCGCTGCCGCCGCCGCCATCTCCGGCCGCGGCCGCGGCCGCGAGGGGCGCGCTCCAGGCGCTCGCGCCGGCTTCTCGTGCGCGCACCTCAAGAACGTCTCGCGACCTCTTACAAGCTGCAGGGTGACGGCGCGCGCGGGCGCGCTCGCGCCGGGCTCGTCGCCGGAGCGGCGCCTGCACATCCGCGAGGTGCAGTGCACCGCGAACGGGTCCGTGCGCGCGTACGCGGCGTTCTCCAACGACACGGAGATGGGGAGACTCTGCGGTCACGCCACCACCCATCATGATGAATGACGCGGTGGTTGTCGCCGAAGGGCACTGGGATTTGTTAGAGCTGTTAGTTATCATAGACTCGGGATTAAGTTGAACAACGAGGAACAAGTGTTGACAGTAAATAAAAGACAAAACGAGTTTAGGGATTCGACCATCTCCTCCCTTGGAGCTCGATCCAGCGTCCGCCATGGATGAAGTGGAGGAAGCCGGGGTGGTGAAGCGCTCGTCACAGTAGAGGTCGATGCAGTGGCGGCGGCGGAGGGGCTTCCCGTCACTGGCTGCGAGCCCTAGATCGATTAGGGTTGGGGATGTCGGTGGGGTGTTTTCTGTTTCTGGCGGCTCAGAGGAACCTCGTGCCTTGTGCCTTGCCCCCCACCTCCCTTTTATATACCGCAGTGTGACAGGGGCCCTCCAACCATTAATGGGTTGGGCTCCCCGATCAGGAGCGGATCAAGTTAGATAAAGGTCGTTGGGCCCAGTAACAAGGGAGATCAATACTAACATTCTCCCCCTTGATCTCTTAATAACTTATCTTATTCTTATCTTAATACTCAACTTATATGACTCTATTCTATTATAGAGAAATGCGTCGAGCGCGTCTTGTCGTCACAACAAAGCGTCGTTGGACTTGACGGCTACAATACTCTTCTAATTTGAAACAGAGTTCTAACTGGGCCCTAAGTGTTCAGGAATCATAGGCTTTCCCTTAACCTCATGCCAGCTACGTGTCTTCTAAAACACGTTGGGTGGTAAGCCTTTTGTCAACGGATCCGCTAACATTTTATCTGTACTTATATGCTCAAGGCTAATGACATGATCCTGAACTTTATCTTTCACAACATAGTACTTAATGTCAATGTGTTTGGCAGCACCACTTGACCTATTGTGTGAGCATATTCAACTGCAGGATTATTATCGCAGTATAACTTAAGTGGTTTCTGAATACTGTCTACCACCTGCTAATCCGGGTAAGAATTTCTTAAGTCAGTTCACCTGCCCCGAGGCCTCATAACATGCTACAAATTCCGCATACATTGTGGATGATGTAACGAGAGTTTGTTTGGAGCTTTTCCACGATATAGCCCCACCTGCAAGGGTGAAAATATAACCCGAAGTGGATTTTCTTCTCCCCCCGCATAATCTGAATCTGAGAACCCTACAATCTCAAGGAATCTGATCTCTTATAGTTAGCATGAAGCCTTTTGTGCCCTGTAATAACGCAAGACTTTCTTTACTAATTTCCAGTGCTCTATGCCTGGATTTTTCTGATATCTGCCAAGTAACCCCGGTAACAAAAGCTATGTCAGGGCGAGTACAAATTTGAGCATATTGTAAACTTCCGACAGCGGATGCGTAAGGAACTGATCTCATTTGCTCGAGCTCTATCTGATTCTTGGGGCACTGATGTTCCCCATACTTATCGCCCTTGACTATGGTGCAGGTGACGGGCTGCACTTATGCATACTATATTTCTTAAGAATCTTATCTATGTATGCATTCTGAGACAAGCCTAATACCCCTCTGCTTCTATCACGATGAATCTCTATCCCCAGAACAAAAGAGGCCTCACGAGATCCTTCATATCAAAATGTGAGGACAAGAACCTCTTTGTTTCCATTAGCAGACCGACATCATTGCTTGCCAGCAAAATATCGTCCACATATAGAACCAAGAAGATGAACTTACTATTCTTAACTTTGTGTACACACAGTTATCCTCAACATTAGCTTTAAACCCAAAACGTCTTATGGTGTTTATCAAACTTCAAGTACCACTGTCTCGAAGCTTGTTTTAACCCATAAATGGACTTTCTTAGTCGACATCCCATCTCTTCTTTTCCTTCCACAACAAAACCTTTTGGTTGTGCCATGTAAACATCTTCTTCTAGATCCCCATTAAGGAATGCCGTCTTAACATCCATTTGATGCAACTCTAAGTCATAATGTGTCACTAGCGCCATTATAATTCTAAAAGAATCCTTACATGAGACAGGAGAAAAAGTCTCATTGTAATCAATTCCTTCTCTTTGGGTAAAACCCTTTGCCACAAGTCGCGCCTTATATCTCTCAATGTTCCCTTGGGAGTCACATTTGGTTTTGTAGACCCATTTACAGCCTACTGTTTTGGCTCCTTTAGGAATTTCCACTAAATCCCAAACATTGTTGGAATCCATGGATCTTAGCTCATCTTTCATGGCTTCTAACCACTTATCTGAGTGCTCGCTTCTCATGGCTTGTTCATATGTAGTGGGATCATCCTCCTATGAAACTCTTCGGCCTCATAGATGTCGGTGTTTCGTACCCGGGGGTATCACACCAACGAGTAATATGATCGCGTGCTTCTCTCCTGGATGGTGACGCAAGTGGACACAAGGATTTATCCTGGTTCGGGCAAAGAAGGCCCTACGTCCAGCGGGGGATGTTTCTTGTATTACTTGCACCTAGTGCTTGTACAGGGGCGAATACAAGCTCAATGAGCGTGGACCGGAGTCCGGACTCGTGTATGTGCGTGGACTCGTGTGTTGCGTGGCCCTCCTCTTGAATGAGGGCCCTAGCGTCCCCTTTTATAGAGCAAGGGGTGGCCAGGGTTACAAAAAGTATTACAGGTGTCGGGGCGCATGGTGCCCCCACACGGAGAAGGGTAGGAACCCTGTCTTGTCGGGGCCACTGGAGCCGATGTGATCGTCGCTTGTTGAGGCGTCCTTGAGTCGTGGCTTCCATCCCCGGCGCGGACGTGGGGCGCGACAAGGCGGGAGCCGTACAGCACCCATCCCGGAATGTACAGTACGCGGTGAGGTCCCTCCGGGTCTTGGGGTACCTGTCCTCCAATAGCACGAAAGTAGTTAGGGCTCGAAGGGCGCGGAGCCGGCTTCGAGGTGGTGCCACGGGGGCTCAAGGGGCGCGGAGCCGGCCTCGAGGTGTTACGTGCAGGGCTTCGAGGGGCGCGTAGCCGGCCTCGAGGGTTACAGTGCAGGGCTCGAGGGGCGCGTAGCCGGCCTCGAGGGGTTACAGTGCCCGGCGTGGCCGAACAGTGCTGCGCTGGTGCCCTTTTGCCCATGCTTGTGGTGAAAACGTGACTTGACCTTTACACCGGGTTACTGTGGTACATGCCGTGCACTAGTGGACATGACCGGAGTAGGTGAAGGCATTAAATGCGTGGTATGGGCTGGTACACTGTCTGTACAGCTCGAGGTCCATGCGTTAAGGCTCGAGGTGTGGGAGCGCGTTCGCCCGAGGCCTGGCTGGGAGGGCTCGGCGAGACGGAGCCAGAGCGGTTTCGCCCGAGGCCGGCTGGGAGGGCTCGGCGAGACGGAGCCAGAGCGGTTCGCCCGAGGCCTGGCTGGGAGGGCTCGGGCGAGACGGAGATAAGCGGTTCGCCCGAGGCCTGGCTGGGAGGGCTCGGGCGAGACGGAGCCAGAGCGGTTCGCCCGAGGCCTGGCTGGGAGGGCTCGGGCGAGACGGAGCCAGAGCGGTTCGCCGAGGCCTGCTGGGAGGGCTCGGGCGAGACGGAGATAGAGCGGTTCGCGTGTTTGCGTTAATTAGGGGTACCCCTTTTTGTACACACCGACAGTAGCCCCGAGCCCTTGTTGAGTGCTTGCACTCGAGCAGGGGCTCCAGGTTGGGATCTCGATGGGTAGCTGACTGGTCTCGAGGGTCTTGTCGATTTGTTGACTCCGTGGGTGTCGTGCGAGCGACACCCGCGGGTGTAGCCCCCGAGGCCATGGGGGAGTGGTTAGAACTCCCTCGTGGGCTTCTCGAAGAATCCTCCGTCGCTAGGGAACCTCTGCCCATGGGCGCGCCTTTTTAGGCGGGAGTCGTCAGGGGCGGAGATTGCGGCGCCGTGTGTGCCTGTCAATCATGCTCGAAATGTGTTTGGTAGTAACATAAATATTCGCGGTAACTTTCCTTTGCCGCTGGAGACTTTGCACGAGGCTTGGCTCGGAGGGCTCGGACGAGACGGAGAATGAGCGTTTGTCCTGGGCCTGGTTTCGAGGGCTCAGGCGAGAATGGGGTCGAGCTTTCATCTGAGTCCTGAAAATCTCATGCTCACACAAGAAAGAGATTAGTCGCAACTGTCCGAGTTTATAGACCCTCTTTCGTCGAGGGGTGCCAGGCTGAATCGACTGGCCGGCCCCTCGAGCTGTCCGGCATGCCGATTACCCTGGCTCGTCATCCCGCGAGTCCTTTTCGATCGATGCGAGGGGGGATTCCTCGTACTACCCCGAGTGGGGCGAGTATCGAGTTTCCCGGTGAGCTGGTAACGGGGAATCCAAGTGAGAGCTCGTGCCCCGTTCGTTAGGGGTCGACTGTGGCCCGGAGGCGGTCTCATAAGCATGGGTGCTCAGTCTGCAGGAGTGCCGGGTCCATTCGATAGGGCCGGTGGCTCGATGCCTCCCTCGGAGGGGATCTCACTGCACGTCGAGCTCCCTGCCTTGGATACACGTGAGGGGCATCGAGGGCTCGGCCCTCGAGTAATGCCGCGAGTGGCGCCCCTTGGTGTCCCTGACTCGGATGCTCGAAAGCCGGCTGTCGAACCCTTTTCGAGGGCCAGCCTTCGCTACTTCGAGACTTAGGGCCGGGGCCCGTTTTTTACCTTTATGAAGAGGCCTCCGTCGTCTGGAGTCCTTCTGCCCGTTGGGCGCGCCTTTTTAGGCGGAAACTGTCGGGGAGACGACGGCGCGAAGCCGAGCGAAGGTCGTGGCGGGCCCGGGTAGTGGAGCGAATGGAGAGGTAACGCGTGTAACCTGCACCCGGCTCGAGACGCGGTTAGGTAGGCGCATTGAATGCATTCTGTTACCTTTTTACGTCGTGGGAGATCCCGCCCCTTTGATTTCTCCCTATAAATATCGAAAGAGGGGAAAGAGAACCCTTTATTTTGCCTTTGCCTTCGCCGCCGCGCTGCCTTAACGCGCCCTCTCCTTCGAGCTAGCCGCCGCCCGTCCGCTGCTCGCATCCGCGCCGCACCACCGTCATGGCCTCCCAGACACAGATACTGTCGGCCGAGGATGGAGCCCGTCGAAGTGACGCAGAGCGAGATGGACTCGCTGGTGGCCCAGGGGCTCCTGCTGCGCCCCAAATCCGGAGGAGGGGCCCGTATGGGGGTTATCCCGTCGGCGGAGCACCGGGAGCCGCACCCGCCGGAGGGGTACGTGGTGAGCTTCACGCGCTACCACCGCATGGGGCTCGGCGTCCCTCCGAGCCGCTTCCTGCGAGGGCTGACCCACCATTTCGAGGTGGAGCTTCAACAATTCTCCCCCAACTCCATCTCGCACGCCGCCATATTCGCCGCGGTGTGTGCGAGGGGTACCTGAAGATGGGAGCCGCACTGGGAGATGTTCGTCCATCTCTTCCGGGGCGAGCTCTTCATCAAGTCCCTGAAGCCCAGCGGGAGGCGGCCCGTGCGTATGGGCTCCCTTGCCATTACTGCGAGGGCGGGGACCTCGTCGGCCAATGTCCCCCGCGAGTACCTACGGTACAAGCTTTCCTCCAACCAGGCCGGGTGGGACGACCATTGGTTCTACCTTCGGAACGAAGGTGGCCTCCTTCCGCAGTACACCGGCCGGGTCCTCACTCAACGCCCGGAGAAGTGGACCTGGGGTGTTGCGGCGGACAGGCGGCAACGCCACTGGCCCCGCTGATGGAGCTGATGAAGATGCTGGTGGACGAGAAGAAGCTGACCGTGCAAGCGGTCATTTGGGCGTTCCACCAGCGAAGAGTTCTTCCGCTGGCGGACCGCCCCTGCTTATGCACGAGATGGGCCCGCAGGCTGAGCTCGAGGCGCTCAATCGCTCGAGGATGGCCGAAGGAGGCTGTCCCGGAACGAGGGCGTCTCCGGGTGTCAATCACAGTCCAGGGGTCGTTCGTCCCTGAATACTCCCACCTGATTGCGATGGCACCCGACGAGAGGGGTGTCTCGAACTGGTAAGCTTCCCTCGAGTCGAGCTATCTCGAGCCTCCTCTCCTTTTTCCTCCTTCGATCTCCTTTGCATCCGTCTTGCAGTTGTCTCATCACACTTCTCCTTTCTTCAGGGGGCATTTACTTGTCGCGCGTCGAGGCCCCCGGTGAGGGAGGACGCCGCGGATGCTCAGGTGAGGCGCCTCTCTGCTCAAAAGGACAAGGAGAGCAAGGATGCCAAAAAAGAAGAAAACAGAAAGATAGAAACTTGCGTCGCTTAGCTCGGGAGCAGAGACGGGCGAAGGCTCGTCGTAACCGTCAGCCTGGGGAGGGTCCCCCGAGCTGAGCTCCTCGAGCTCGGAGGAGGAGAGTAGCGACGAGGAGGAGGACGACGACGGGGGGATGGATGCGCGCTTGATGCGCGGGGGCTCGTCGATGACAGGGCTGACCGCTCCTTGTGCAGGAGGGTACACTGGAGGTCCCGCCGTCAAAAGGGGCGCGCGGGGCGCAGCCGCGGAAGGCGGCGCCGACCCCTGCCTCGTCGGGGGCCCGAGGTCCGTCGAGCTCCGCGCCGGACGTGCCCCCAGTCGCAAGGAAGCCCCGGACCCGGAGCGCCTCCGCCACTGCGCCAACGGAGGCTGCCCCGCGTCAGCCCAGACGGGGGGTCTCGAGAGGGGTCGGGCCTCGAGAGGCGGCCGACAGGTCGAGAAGGGTTCCGGGCCCGACCCCCGCGAGCTGTCAAGGGCGACGTCGAGCCGCGGAGGAGTGGGCGAAGAAGGGAGGCGTCGAGCCCGCGCCATCATGAGCGTCGGGGAGGGAGCCCCCGAGCACCTCGTGACCAGGGGCGCGAGCGTCCTCGGAGTCCATCGCCGCACCACCGCCGGGACGCGGAAGCGGGCGCGGGGGGGGCGCGATCACCAGCGCGGGCGCCGGAGCAGGTCCCGGAGCCCGCGCCGGGGCGAGCGCCACGACGTCAGCACGAGGGCGGTGCGATCCCCTCCCGCGATGTGGGGCGGAAGGAGGGCTCTCCCTCGAGGTCGAGCCATGGGAGGCGTCGGGAGCCTCCCCCCATCCCAGCCCTGAGGAGACGGCCAGGGCGCAGGGCTCGAGCCGCGGGGTGGGCTCGAAGCCCCGAGTGGGTCCGGTGACTCCGGGAAGAAGCCCAGCCGCCGCTTCGGGTGAGTAGTTCCTTGGGTCTCGTCGTAGTGAGGCCACCTATTTGCTTTTAATGACGCGTGTCATCTCCATCTTCTCAGGGGGAAGCGCTCCTACCAGGAGGTGGATCTCGCCTCGTCCAAGCGGGCCAGGGCCTCGAGCCCGTCGAGGCACAGGCACCTCGAGGTACGGCACCTTCCTCTGCTAGAGAGGCCGCTTGGCTGGAGAAGGCCCGAGCTGCCATGGCTCGAGGGGGCCGGATGATCGTCGCAAATTTTGGTGAGGCCGTCGCCATCGACCATAGGGGTCGAGGTACTTTTCCTGGTTCTGACGTTTTCGCCATCTCGTACTGCAGGGGCCTCTGCTCATGGCATCGAGCCCGCCACCGCCGTGTCCGCCGAAGCGCTGCCTCCTCCCCTCCTCCTCCCGCGATGGTGCCAACTGGGAGCGCCATCCTTCCCCTCATCATGACGGTTGCTCCGGGGAAGCGGCCTGGGGCGAGCTCGGCCCCGCCGGCGTCTGGAGCTGAGGAGACCCCGCCCCTTGTGGCTCCAACCAGCACGGGCCGGGCTGCGGAGGAGGGAAGGGGGGGAGAGACGTCGGCGGAGAAGGAGCCGACGGTGGAGGACCTCCTGAACGAGCTGGAGCAGGGGCCGCTCCTCGCCGCGGGCTCGATGACGGTGGAGGCGCCCGTCGTGCCGGCTAGCGCCGACAAGGCGCCGGAGGGCCCGGCCAGGGAAGAGGGCCCAGGGCGAGCCTTCCGTCGACCGATCCGCAACAGGAGGCGCCGGCGGAGGGACGGAGGGAGCCGGGGCCCGTGCCGTCGAGCGGCGGGTCGCTGTCGGGGCAGCTCGAGGCGGAGGAGGAGATCTGCCCGACATCGAGCTCGACCGACCGATATGGCCGTTTCCCGTCCCACTGAGCCCGCCCCTTGCCGTGGTTCCCGTCGAGCAGCCGGCCCAGCGGGGGGGCACCGCGCGAGGTGCGGTCCATCTTCGGGAGGTGGCCGCACTTATGGCGGAGGCGGAGCGGTCCTGCTCCGAGGAGGCGGGCCGATCCGCACAGGTGTCAGCCGCCCTTGAGGGGCCGAGCGGAGCTTCGAGATCTCCGCGCGGGCTGAGCCGGAACGCCCAGATGGCGAGCCGGCTTAACGAGGCGGAGGCGGAGGTCCGGGTGGCTCGAGGTGAGGTCGCCCGGTCCAAGGGGAGGCCGCCGCCGTTCTCGAAGCGTCGAGGAAGGAGGTCGCGGATGCTCGAAGCGAGGCCACCTCTGCCCGGGCTGAAGCCGAGGCGCGAAGCAGGAGGCTGCTGACGCCGTGGCGAGGCCGCCGCCGCCCGGACCGCAGCGGAGGCGGCAAGAAAAGAGGCCGAAGACGCCGTGAGTGGTGCCGCCACCGCCCGAGCTGCCGAGGGGGCGGCGCGGCAGGAGGTGATCCGCAAGGATCTGGCCCTGGTAGAGGCGGGCCGGCTGATCGAGGGACCTTAGGTCCGAGAAGCTCCTCACGCTGGCCGAGAAGCGCAGGCTGGGGAGCAGCGCGCCGAGGGCCTGACCAGCGACCTCGCCGCACTGGGGCAACACTGCGATGGTGAGGCTTACACCTTGTTTTGTTTGGTCTCGAAGTTTTTTGTTATGCCGCAGTCTCACTCTTCCTTGTTTGTTGCGCAGGGGTCGAGAAGACGGTCGAGGAGCTCCGTGAGACGAACCAGGCTCTCTTGGACCAGCTCCAAGATGAGACGATGGTGGCGGAGCGGGCTCGCTCTTCTCTCGACCGGCTCGGCCCCATGTGGGGTGCTCCTCCTGTTGCCGCGGCGGAGGGTGCGATGGCTCGGGGCGATGCCTTGGTCGACGCCTTGTGCTTCTTCGACGCAGCCGCACGGGACCGTGTCCGGCAAGCTCTCCATCACGGTGTCAAGCAGACACTCGCGGTTGTTCGCTCCGGTTTCCGCTTCCCGGTCCATGTTGTCGCGAATGGCTTCATCGAGATCGAGGGGAAGGATGAGGAGTGGGAAAACCGCCGAGTTGACAAGATTTTGGAGAGAAGATGGAGAGGCCGGGGACGTCGCTTGCGAAGATCTTCGAGGAGGTGCTGCGTCCTACGCAGCAGGTCGGGAGCCCTCCTCCCTCGCGAGGAGGTCGAGGTCGACGTGCTGCCCTCGGGGCGGAGAGGGACCTACGAGGACTGGCCTAGCGTGCGAATAGGGGCGTGGAGTCGCGCCCGTAGAGACTGTGAGATAAAGGCGGATGTCGCACCCGTGTATCTGTGATTTGTTATGGAAGAGGTTGTTTTCTTTTCAAATTTTGACGCTTACGACCTAGTCGATGTGCATCGAGTTGATTTTGCTGTACTTAGTTGATTTCTTCGAGGCCCATCGATTTTCGCGAAAGAGGCGTTATGGAGCGTGACCGCTTTGTAGCAAGCTCGATTTCTGCACTTAGTCTGTGTTCCTTTGATACGTCGCGAGCCCCCGAGGGGAGGCGTAGGTAGGGCACCGTAGCCCGGGGCGTAGGCGGCCGTCTACGTCGACGCCCCCGACCCTGGAGGCTCGAGGTACTTTAAGATTTAGACGTCGCTAGTTTACTCGAGGCGCGAGTCGAGACGAGGGTCAAATTTTTGAAAAGAAAAACACATTTTTTCCGGAGTCTGGGGGCTTTTACCCCCTTGTCAGCCCCCGAGGGAGGCTCGACCCTGAGCTAGGCAGGGTCGAGGCTACCTTAAGATGTGAAGCAACATGAACGATAATGCACGAGTTTGTTCATTCATTTTGACATGTTTGTACAAAGTGATAAAATGAACGAGGCCTCGAGGCCTTTAAGGGTAGAAGCGACGTAGCTGAGATATGTTCCACGCGTTCGCCAGGATCCTGCCTGGTCGTCGTAGAGCTTGTATGTGCCTGGCTTGAGCACTTCGGCCACGG
This sequence comes from Coix lacryma-jobi var. lacryma-jobi, assembly GCA_009763385.1. Taxonomy (NCBI): domain Eukaryota; kingdom Viridiplantae; phylum Streptophyta; class Magnoliopsida; order Poales; family Poaceae; genus Coix; species Coix lacryma-jobi. The sequence continues at coordinate 33,485,805 of CM019827.1, forward strand.
TGTATGGGCCTTCCCACGGAGGGGTGAGCTTATGGCGTCCTCGATTATCTTGCAGCCGTCGAAGCACGAGGTCCCCCACCGCTAGGTCCTTTTGCGCACGTGCTTGTCGTGGTAGCATCGAAGTGTTTGCTGGTAGCGTGCCGAGTTGATGAGTGCCACGTCTCGAGCCTCCTCGAGCTGGTCCTTGGCGTTGGCGAGCCTTTCGTCACTGGTTTGCTCGTTGTAGGCTCGAAGTCGAGGTGAGCCGTACTCGAGGTCCGTAGGTAGGACGGCCTCGGCGCCGTAGGTTAGGAAAAACGGAGTGAACCCGGTGGCTCGACTCGGCGTAGTCCTGAGGCCCCACAGCACCGAGGGGAGCTCTGTAGCCCACCCTTTTCCGAAATTCTTGAGGGTTTTGAATAGCCTTGGCTTCAGCCCATGAAGTATCATGCCATTGGCGCGCTCGACCTGCCCGTTGCATTGGGGGTATGCGACCGAGGCCCAGGTTATGCGAATGTTATTGTCCTCGCAGAAGTTGGTGAACTTTTTGCCCGTGAATTGGGTGCCATTGTCGGTGATGATGACATTAGGCACCCCGAACCGGTACATGATGTTGGCGATGAACTCGACAGCCTTCTCGGAGGTGGGGTCTCCTATCGGCTTAGCCTCGATCCACTTGGTGAACTTGTCGACGGCCACGAGCATGTGTGTGTATCCTCCATTGTCCTTTTGAGGGGACCCACGAGGTCGAGCCCCCATACGGCAAATGGCCAAGTGATTGGGATCATCTGCAGGGCGTGTGCGGGCTGGTGCGTTTGCTTGGCGTAGAATTGACATCCGTGGCACGCTTGGACCAAACGCTTGGCGTCCCCAATGGCGGTCGGCCAATAGAAGCCTTGGCGGAAGGCGTTCCCAACCAGGGCCCTCGGCGCTGCGTGGTGGCCGCAAGCCCCCGAGTGCATATCGTCGAGGAGCTTGCGCCCTTCCTCGAGTGGGATGCAGCGTTGAAGGATCCCGGTCGGCTTCGTCGGTACAGCTCCCGTTCGTCGCCGTAGATGACGTAGGTCTTGGCTCTCCGAGCGACGCGTCGGGCCTCCGTCTTGTCTTCTGGTAGCTCGCCTCGCGTCAGGTAGTCGAGGTAAGGCGTCCGCCAGTCGAGGGGTCGTGATGAAGAAGAGGCGTGTGCGTCGATCTGCATCGCCTCCGCGGACATCGAGGGGTCCGTCTCGAGGGTGGTGGTATCGAGCGTCGAGCCCCCGTGCCTTGCTCGAGGGGTGGCGTCGAGGGGCCAGCCCTTGGTTCAATCTCGACGGATGGCTCGAAGACGTCCCTCGAGAAGACATCTGGCGGTACCGTGCCGCGCGTGGACGCCAACTTTGCCAGCTCGTCTGCGGCCTCGTTGAACTTTCGAGCTATGTGGTTGAGCTCGAGGCCGTAGAATTTGTCTTCCAGCTTGCGTACCTCCCCGCAATACGCCTCCATCTTTGGATCGACGCAGCTTGAAGCCTTCATAACCTGGTTGATGACGAGCTGCGAGTCTCCTCGGGCGTCGAGGCGTCGGACCCGAGCTCGAGGGCGATGCGCAGCCCATTGACGAGGGCCTCGTACTCGGCGACGTTGTTGGAGGCGGGGAAGTGCAAGCGTAGCAGGTAGCGCATGTGTACTCGAGGGGCGAGATGAAGAGCAGGCCCGCACCTGCCCCCGTCTTCATGAGGGATCCGTCGAAGTACATGGTCCAGAGCTCGGCTTGAATCTGCGCGGCGGAAGTTGATTGTCGGTCCATTCAGCGACGAAGTCTGCCAACGCTTGCGATTTGATGGCCTTTCGGGGGGCGTAGGTGATGGTTTCCCCCATTAGCTCGGCGGACCACTTGGCGACGCGCCCCGTGGCCTCCCGATTGTTGATGATTTCACCGAGGGGGAAGGAGGACACCACTGTTACGGGATGAGCGAGGAGAGAAGTAGTGCTGGAGCTTGCGCCTCGTGACGATGATGCCGTAGAGCAGCTTCTGGATGTGCGGGTACCGGACCTTGGCCTCGGAGAGTACCTCACTGGTGAAGTATACCGGTCGCTGGACGGCAATGTATGACCCTCCTCGTGCCTCTCGACGGCTATGACCGCGCTAACCACCTGAGTGGTTGCGGCCACATAGAGGAGGAGGGCTCGGGGGAACCGTCACTTTCGGCTGGTCGCGGGGGCACGAGAATTGGTGCAGAAGTCAGCAGCCCCTTCAACTTGGTTAAGGCTCCTCGGCTTCGGCGGTCCACGCAAAGTGTTCCGTCTTTTTGAGTAGGCGGTAGAGGGGTAGTGCTTTTTCTCCTAGCCTCGAGATGAATCTGCTGAGAGCGGCTAGGCAGCCTGTTACTTTCTGCACACCCTTGAGGTCACGAATCGGACCCATCCTCGTGACTGCTGAGATTTTTTCAGGGTTTGCCTCGATCCCCCGTTGCGAGACGATGTAGCCAAGTAGCATGCCTCGAGGCACACCAAAGACACACTTCTCGGGGTTGAGCTTCACATTCTTGGCCGGAGGCACTCGAACGTGGCCTCGAGGTTGCTGATGAGGTTCCCTACTTTTTTGGTTTTAACCACGATGTCATCGACGTAGGCCTCGACGGTCTTGCCTATGTGCTCGCCAAAGATGTGTTGCATACATCGTTGGTACGTTGCCCCGGCGTTTCGAAGGCCGAAGGGCATCGTAACATAGCAATACATTCCAAATGGTGTGATAAAAGAGGTCGCGAGCTCATCGGATTTCTCATCCTAATTTGGTGGTAGCCGGAATACGCATCAAGGAACGAAAGCACTTCGCACCCAGCAGTGGAATCAACGATCTGGTCAATTCTAGGTAAAGGAAATGGAACTTTTGGACATGCTTTATTAAGACCAGTGTAATCTACACACATCCGCATTTTTCCATTCTTTTTCCTAACTAGTACAGGGTTAGCTAGCCACTCTGGGTAAAATACCTCCTTGATGAATCCGGCCGTCAAAAGCTTGTGCACCTCCTCGCCGATGATCCTGCGCTTTTCCTCGTCGAAGCGACGCAGGCGTTGCTTCACGGTCTGGATCGGCCTGGATCTCCAAGGCGTGCTCGGCGACTTCCCTCGGTATGCCTGGCATGTCCGAGGGGTTCCACGCAAACATGTCGATGTTCGCGCGGAGAAAGTCGACGAGCACTGCTTCCTATTTGGGCTCGAGGCTGGTACTGATGGTCAGCGTCTTGCCATTGGCCGAGGTCGGGTCGACGGGTATTTGCTTGGTGTGCTCGGCCGGCTCGAAGGTGCCGGCGTGACGCTTTGCTTCTGGGGCCCCCTCGGTGGCCAGAGCTGCCAAGGCCTCGAGCGAGTCGAGGTGGACGTTGGCCTCCCCCCGCTCGACGCACTCCACGTCGCAGCAGTGGTATGCGTGCTCGTAGGAGGTGTCAACGGTGATGACTCCTTTCGGCCCGGCATCTTGAGCTTCAAGTACGTGTAGTTAGGAATCGCCATGAACTTGGCGTAGCCTGGCCGGCCGATGATGGCGTGGTAGGTCCCTTGGAAGCCGACTACCTCGAAGGTGAGCGTTTCCTGTCGGAAGTTTGCCGGCGTGCCGAAGCAGACCGGCAGGTCGATGCGCCCGAGGGGGTGGGCCTTCTTTCCTGGTACTACTCCGTGGAACCCCCCGACACTGGGTCGGAGCTGTCCTTCTGAAATCCCCAGGAGGTCGAGGGTCTCGAGGTATATGATGTTGAGGCTCGAGCCCCCATCCATCAACACCTTGGAGAACCGAACGTCGACTATGACGGGGTCGACGACGAGGGGGTAAGCCCCCGGGTTTATGACCTGGTCCGGATGGTCGTCACGGTCGAACGTGATTGGCGCATCGGACCAGTCAAGATACCGGGGGGCGTCGTGGTTGAGGGAAAAGATTTCCCGGCGCTCCTTCTTTCTTTCTCGAGCTGAGAGCCCGACGGTCGGCCCCCGTAGATCATGTAGCAGTCGCGCACCGGGGGGAAGTCGCCATCTGCGTTTCTGCCGCCGCGTCGATCGGTATCCTTTCCCTTAGGCGCGTCTTCCTTCTTATCGCCGAGCTTGGAGTAGTAGCCCTTCAACAGTCGGCAGTCTTTCAACTTGTGGTTCACGGGACCCCTGTGATAGGTACAGGGAGCCTCGAGCATTGGTCGAAAACAGCCCCATCGGGGGGCCTCGAGGCTTCTTAGGCTCGAGGGCGCCCGCGAGCACCTCTTTGTCGTCGTCGTCATCGGTGCCACGCTTTGCCTTCTGGCCTTTGCGTTTGTTTTCTTCCTTTTGTTCCCGTCATTGTTGTCGTTCTTGGCGTCGTTGCCCTTGCTGGAGCCCTCCGGCGCGATCACCGCCTTGCCTTTGTCCGTGGCACGGCCAAAAAAGGCCCCCACTGCTTCGTCGCCCGAAGCAAAGCTTGTGACGCGATCCATCAGGTCCTCGACCGTCCCGGGACGGTAGCGTCCTAGCTCATGAACAAGCTCTTGGCATGTTGTGCCTGCGAGGAGGATAGCTGAGATGACGTCCTCGTCAGGCACGTGGGGGAGCTCGAGGCGCTGCTTCGAGAACCGTCGAGCGAAAGTCGCGGAGGGGCTCGTCCGCCGCCTGCCTGCAACGCCGTAGGTCCAGGGGTTGCCTGGGCGTACGCAGGTCCCTTAAAATTCCCGTCGAAGACCCTGACTAGGTCGGCCCAGTCATGGATCCGATCCGGCGGGAGCCCCTCGAGCCACCGTCGGGCGGTGTCCGAGAGGTAGAGTGGGAGCTGACGGATGATCACGCGGTCGTCGTTCTTCGCTCCGCCCAGTTGGCAGCCAAGGCGGAAGTCCGAGAGCCAGAGCTTGGGCTCGACCTCCCCGTCATACTTCACGATGTTGGTCGGCGGTCGAAGAGGTCGGGGAGGGTTGAGCTGCGGATGGCCCGGCTGAAGACTCGGGGGCCGGGGGCTCGAGGACCTGCCGGTCCTCGTCGCTGTCGTAGCGCCCCCCTCGGGGCGCTATAGCCACGCTCTTGGGCCCCTTGTCCTTGCGCCGTCGGTTGATGTCGTTGCGGGCGTCGTTGGGGTCTCGAGGCGGCCGGTTGTCGACGATCCGTTCGCGGACTGGCCTAGCTCGAGAGGCGTCCGGCTGGTGGACGGATGCCTCGCGAGCGTCGTGGGGCGTGTCCGCCGGTTTCCCCGAGGCTGCCCCGCGTCGGCGCGACGCCGAGCTCTCGGCCTGCTGCACCGCGGCTGTCTCGAGGAGGTTTTCATTTCTCCGAGCATGCGCCTGGCGTCGGGGTTGGAGACGGCGGGCAGGTCACGGAGCATCATGGCCGCCGCCACCACGTTCTGCCCAGCTCGTGGGAAACATACCTCAGGGCGTGCTGGTGCCCCGTCCTCGAGGATCCGCCGGTGGACCTCTCGAGCCCTGCCTCGAGCTCCCGCTCCTCGGGGTTGGGGTGGTTCCTGCATCAGGGTTTGCCGGAGCTGCAGCAGGTGTCGCCGTTCCTCCTCGGCTTTAGTGATTGCCTCTTGCACTTGTGCGAGTTGCGCCGCTCGGCCATCGTCGTGCTTGGGCGGCACAGCCGGTGCTCGAGGTTCGTCCCTTCCAGGACGCGTGATCCGCCTGCCGCGGCCACGTCGCTAGGTCCTTCTAGGTCGAGGGCCGGCCTGTCGTCGTCGCCTTCGTCCTCGGGTCGCATACGACTCCCTCGAGTTGGAAGCACTCCCTGGTGGGATCCCAGAGGTCGGGGTCGTGGTAGTCGTATTCGTCGGAGTCGGAGCCGCTGACGGCACGCCGCCTTGGCTGATGCTGGGACCGCAGCTCGCGGTACCATTCTCCGACGGTAGCTCGCCGAGGTGGCTCGAAGGATCGCAGGAAGTCGCGGTCGATGCACGCGGGGTGGACGATTTCCAGGCTGGCCATGGCTTGCAGCAGCGCGCCCGAACGCTGCTCCCGGCCCGCCATCGTCTGGTCCTGATGGCGCCCGTCGAGGCGATGGGCGTGGACAGCCGCAGAGCTGTCGAGGCCGACCGGGAACCGCTGGCGCCGAGCGCGGCGCGACCCGTGCGGGAGGAGGTTGAGCGGCGTCGACGGCGCTCGGTTCGGAGGTCTCTGGCCTGGCTCCTGGTCCGCACGCATGACGAATGCGAAGTTGCTAGACGGGCGTGAGTGCGCCCTGGAGGTCTCCGGCCGTGCGCCGGGCGGGTTTCCCCTTGGGGCCCCTGCACCGGCTACGGGGGCGTAGGTGTTTGCCGCGGGCGCCGCCTGGGCCCGACGACGACGGTGACGATGGGCGCCGCGCGCGACTGGCGACGTGTGGTGGTGCGGGCGACGCGTCACGCCCCCGCGCGGGGTGGCGTGACACGCACTCCGCCCAGGCCCTCCGTGGAGAGCAAAGTCAGCTCGTTGCCGTTGCCTGTGGCCAGGAACTCGAGGCTCCCGAACCAGACGACGGCACCAGCCGAGAACGGAAGAGGGGATGAAGCCATCCAGGAGCCAACGAGAAATCGACTCGGGCACGCGAAGGCCCCTACCTGGCGCGCCAACTGTCGGTGTTTCGTACCCGGGGGGTATCACACCAACGAGTAATATGATCGCGTGCTTCTCTTCCTGGATGGTGTGACGCAAGTGGACACAAGGATTTATCCTGGTTCGGGCAAAGAAGGCCCTACGTCCAGCGGGGGGGGATGTTCTTGTATTACTTGCACCTAAGTGCTTGTACAGGGGCGAATACAAGCTCAATGAGCGTGGACCGGAGTCCGGACTCGTGTGTATGTGCGTGGACTCGTGTGTTGCGTGTGGCCCTCCTCTTGAATGAGGGCCCTAGCGTCCCTTTTTATAGAGCAGGGGTGGCCAGGGTTACAAAAAGTATTACAGGTGTCGGGGCGCATGGTGCCCCACACGGAGAAGGGTAGGAACCCTGTCTTGTCGGGGCCACTGGAGCCGATGTGATCGTCGCTGTTGAGGCGTCCTTGAGTCGTGGCTTCCATCCCGGGCGCGGACGTGGGGGCGCGACAAGGCGGGAGCCGTACAGCACCCATCCCGGAATGTACAGTACGCGGTGAGGTCCCTCCGGGTCTTGGGGTACCTGTCCTCCAATAGCACGAAAGTAGTTAGGGCTCGAAGGGCGCGGAGCCGGCTTCGAGGTGGTGCCACGGGGGCTCAAGGGGCGCGGAGCCGGCCTCGAGGTGTTACAGTGCAGGGCTTCGAGGGGCGCGTAGCCGGCCTCGAGGGGTTACAGTGCAGGGCTCGAGGGGCGCGTAGCCGGCCTCGAGGGGTTACAGTGCCCGGCGTGGCCGAACAGTGCTGCGCTGGTGCCCTTTTGCCCATGCTTGTGGTGAAAACGTGACTTGACCTTTACACCGGGTTACTGTGGTACATGCCGTGCACTAGTGGACATGACCGGAGTAGGTGAAGGCATTAAATGCGTGGTATGGGCTGGTACAGCTGTCTGTACAGCTCGAGGTCCGTGCGTTAAGGCTCGAGGTGTGGAGCGCGTTTCGCCGAGGCCTGGCTGGGAGGGCTCGGGCGAGACGGAGACAGAGCGGTTCGCCCGAGGCCTGGCTGGGAGGGGGCTCGGGCGAGACGGAGCCAGAGCGGTTCGCCCGAGGCCTGGCTGGGAGGGCTCGGGCGAGACGGAGATAGAGCGGTTCGCCTGAGGCCTGGCTGGGAGGGCTCGGGCGAGACGGAGCCAGAGCGGTTCGCCCGAGGCCTGGCTGGGAGGGCTCGGGCGAGACGGAGCCAGAGCGGTTCGCCCGAGGCCTGGCTGGGAGGGCTCGGGCGAGACGGAGATAGAGCGGTTCGCGTGTTTGCGTTAATTGGGGGTACCCCTTTTTTGTACCACCGACAATAGACTTAATAATCATCTGAGATAGCTGATCTTCTAAACTCTATGTGACGTTCTCATGTTCTTAGTATTTGGCGCCATTTGGGGCTGTGTTGTTCTTCCCCATGCACGACAGGTGATTCAATGGCTCCTGAAGGAAGGTTTCCAGATAGATTCTCATTTTCTGTCGGCAAGGGAGGTTTCAACAACAGGCGTGGCACTACAGTGCTTGACACCGTTGCGCCAGGAGCAACAACAGGTAGCATGAAGTATGGTTTTCCTGAAAACATCGGAGTAGGGGCGTGAACCCGTTTTTCTCTAAGTTAACTTCTTGAACCACCTTGCTCCCCTGATCACATCATGTTCTAAAAACTCAGCATGTCTTTTTCTACAAACTTTGTATGCCTGTCAGGGCAAAAAAAGCGGTAGCGAGCCTTTTGATTGTCTGGGTAGCCAATGAAATGGCAACTAACAGTCTTAGGATCTAATTTTCCTGAATTTGGGTTAAAACTTTAGCCTCAGCTGGACAGCCCCACACCCTTAAATGCTAATGAGAGTACTCTGTTGTCCATAACTCATACGGTGTTTTAGGCACCGACTTAAGGGTACACGAGTAAGGATATGAATGGCGGTTTTAACGCCTCCATCCACAAACTTATCGGTAAGTGGAGTAACTGACCATGCTTCTTACCATATCATCAGGGTACGGTTTCTTCTTTCAACCACTCCATTTTGCTGAGGTTCTCCTGGCATTAATACTGAGCAACTATGCCATTCTCCTGAAGGAACTTCGCAAAAGGTCCTGGAACTTGACCATACGGAGTATGTCGCCCATAGTATTCTCCACCATGATCTGATCTGACTATCTTAATTTTCTTGTTGTGTTGATTTTCTACTTCTGCCTTAAATATCTAAAACTTATCTAAAGCTTCTGATCTTCTTTAATCGGATAGATGTAGCCATAACGTGAGTAGTCATCAGTGAATGTTATAAACGAATCATAACCATCCACACTCATGACGGGAAACGGTCCACATATGTCAGTGTGGATTATTTCTAAAGTCCCCGCACTTCGTTTGGCATTTTTCTTAATTTTCTTAACGTACTTACCTTTATGCAATCAACACATTGATCTAATTCTGGTAGTTCTAATGGCGGAAGAATTTCAGTTTTGACTAATCTATCAATTCTCCCCCTCGAAATGTGGCCTAATCGACAATGCCACAATTTCGAAGAGTCAACCTGAATATTCTTACGCTTTTTACTTACATTCATAGACGAGGAAGCAATCTTATTCTCAGAACTTATAACATTAACATTCTCAGAGATGGATAACAAATAAAGTTTGTCTTGTCGGAAGGCAAGACCAACACACTGATATTAAAAATATCTTACACTTGCCATCTCCAAAATGATAAGCCAATCCATCATCATCTAACTTAGACACACTTATTAAGTTTCGATGCAAGAAGGAAACATAGAGTACATCATGAAGCCTAAGTACAAAAACCATTTACTATTCTAATGATACATCTCCATGGCTTGGACGTCGGCTTGTACTCCATTAGCCACCTAATGGTTCTTTCTCCTCTTTGCAGGATCTTCCTCGTAGCGAACCCCTTGAAAAGAATTAGCAACATGAGTAGTTGCACCTGAATCAACCCACCATGTGGATTTGTCATAACTTAGAAACAAAGGATTCATCTACAAATGTAATAATATCCTCACCATTCTTACTCAGGAACTTCAGGAACCCAGGGCAATCTTTCATCCAATGCCCTCTTTCCTTGCAGTACATGCACTGATCTTTGTCTACAGGGATCTTCTGTCCCTTCTGGTACTGAGGCTGAGAGGGAACTGTGGCTGAGGGTGGAACTGAGGTGAGATTGGAACTGAAGGGCCTTTCCCTTGGCATTAGCATTGGAGGATGAGCGCCATCCCACTTTGGTTTCCCTTGTGGTTTAGCATTCTTATTGAAAAACTTTCTCTTATTATCCTTCACATAGAGAGCAGAGTCCCCATGTGAAGCCTTAATGCGCTCTTCCTCTTGCACACCACATACTAATGAGCTTGTCCATGTTCCAGTCATCAGGCAACATATCATAGTTGACACAAAAGGTGTCAAACTCACTTGGCAGTGAGGCAAAGATCATGTGAATGACAAATGGATCAGGTAACTTAATTTTCATGGACTCAAGCTTAGCAGCTATGGTGCTCATTCTAAGTATGTGGTCCCTGACGCCACCACCATTATATTTCTTATTGCAAAGCTCTTTGATAAGAGCACTTGCCTGAGACTTAGTAGTTCCATGGAACTGATTCTTAACATGTTCTAAATACTCAGCAATGGTGGGTGTCTCAGGGATGGACCCTCTGATGGGCTCTGAAATGGTAGCCTTAGCCTAGCTAAAGTGAGACATTTCTTATTGGAACTGTCCCATTGCCTTTTCTCCAAGGTCATAGGACATCCTCTTATCAGCATGATCCCTTTTGCGTGTCGCAAAAGCGGCATCTTCCTCATTCTCCTCTCTCACAGGCTTCTCTGGAGCAACGGGACACGGTGATGAGAGAGCAAGGTCATTGTTCGTCATGACCAAGGCTAACTCAAGCTGTTCGCGGCCACTTCTTATAGTTGTTCCCAGTCAGAGGTGGAATCTGAGCGATCCAGTTGATTCCTGAAAACCATTGACAGAATAGTGAGATACTTTAACACAAATAAATATCTTATCCATAAAAATTACATGTTTCAAAACAACGTTGGTCAGTATTAAACATACAATTCCTTCTGCATTATTTATATATCACCGTTGGGCAGAAAATAGAAATAATGCTATAAAGCTGATGAAACTAAAACATTTATAATATTGATATAATCAACGTTGGTCAGAATATAACAATATTACAAATTTTCTGAATATCTAAATTTAATAATGTTCTAACAATTAAATTCTCCCGTGGTTCGAATTTAATAAAGAACAAAAAATAAACTTTGCAGCGGAAAACGTGACTAAATAAACTTATACTATTTTTCTGATATTCTCTGAAAATTATTCCGTTGTTCAAAATTTACAGAGATTGCAACTTAAAAAAAAATCATCTGAAATTGTCTGAAATTGTAAAACACTTCTTACTACTAATGAGCCAAAAAGGGGGGTTTGGGAGGCCCTCGGCCTGCTCCGGCAGCACGCGCAGGCGATCCCGCCTGGGCCGGCACGGCCCGCTTCGCGCGCGGCCTGCTCCGTCGCGGGGATCTGACACGGCCAACCCTGGCCGTCCATCGCGATCGGACGGTCAGGCGCTCTTCTCGCGCGAACAAACCCAGTGACCGGCGGCCACTCCCCAAACCCTAACCTCACTTATCCCTCTCTCTCGCCTTCCTCAACAGAACAGAGACCGGGCGGCGCGGACTGAACGAGTCGTCGGAGAGAGAAGAGGGAGCGGCGCCGCCGCGGAGCCTCCTAGCCGGCGTGCGCGCTCGCCCTTGGCTGAGCGCGCCGCCGTCTAGCGGCCTCGCGGGCGATGCCCATGACCCCGAGAGCACAGGCTCGGTGCTCGTCCGCGCGCCGGCGAGACGACAGCGCGGTGGCGGGTCTCGGTGGTGGCGAGACAGTGAGTCCTTGCCCCGGTGACGGCGGCGCGGAGCCCAAACCAGGTTAGAACCCCTCCTCCCGCCGATCTGAAACCTCTGATTCTTAGGGTTAGGGTTTAGGCAAAAAAACGATTTTGTTCCCCTTCTGAGTGTGCTTAGGGTTAGAGTTCGGGACTTAGTCTGGCCCGGGACGAAACTCATGGCATGTCGCTCGGCGGCCAAACAAAATCCCGATCTGAGTGCTTAGGGTTCTTAGTTGATTTCTTAGTCTGAAAATCCCGATCTATAGTTTCTTAGTCCTCTGATACCATTGTTAGAGCTCTTAGTTATCATAGGCTCGGGATTAAGTTGAACAACGAGGAACAAGTGTTGACAGTAAATATAAAAGACAAAACGAGTTTAGGGATTCGACCATCTTCTCCGTTGGAGCTCGATCCAGCGTCCGCCATGGATGAAGTGGAGGAAGCCGGGGTGGTGAAGCGCTCGTCACAGTAGAGGTCGATGCAGTGCGGCGGCGGCGGAGGGGCTTCCCGTCACTAGCTGCGAGCCCTAGATCGGATTAGGGTTGGGGATGTCGGTGGGGTGTTTCTGGCGACTCAGAGGAACCTCGTGCCTTGTGCCTTGGCCCCAACCTCCCTTTTATATCCCGCAGTGTGACAGGGGCCCTCCAACCATTAATGGGTGGGGCTCCCCGATCAGGAGCGGATCAAGTTAGATAAAGGGCCGTTGGGCCCAGTAACAAGGGAGATCAATACTAGCAGGATTCGGCTCGGAGCATGCTCTGCCTCAGGGCGTGCCGCTGCCGTGTGGTGACCTCAGGCTCAGGGGCGTCCGTGTCCATGACGGTGGACAAGGAGTGCGACATAGGCATGAGCTTTTGGTTCCCGGGAGTCTGGACGATTCGGGACCGGAGTGCCGTCGCCGGCATGCTTTGGATCTCGAGCAGAGCGGCCGATGGCGCCATTGATGCCCCTGGTGTCAGTGGTGTGGTATCAGCGTCGAGCGTCGATGTCAGCATCCATAGAGGCAACTTCTCAGACATGAAGTACGACTACAACTACACGATGATCGAGGAGGCGAAGAACCACTATCTCCAGGATCCTGTATTGAGCAAGGCCAAGAAGAAGGTTAAGGGGTCGTTCGTTGCTCCCAAACTACACCGATCATGACTTCGAGTTCCATTTCTACGGGACTAAACATGACATCATGGTGGGGAATGGACGCGCCTATCCAGTTACGATCGGCTCGGCGATGGTCTATGGTGACCAGCTAGCCCTGGCCGCCGACGATTCCTTCTCCCGGGACGCCGTGGTCGACATGAATTCGCAGGAGCTGTTGAACGTCAGCTACGACATTCGTGAGCAGCTACGACATGAATTCAAAGACACCGACAGGTCGTACGGTGTCGCCCTTGAAGACGGCGAATGACAGCAGAAGGTGTCTTTGATCCGAAGACGGGCATCCTGTGCATGATCGCCTGCCGAGAGTACAACAGCTCGACGACGGACTGCCAGATACTGGTCACCGTTTACTTAGCGTCGCTGGACGGGAAGGCGCAGGGCAGGGCCATGGAAGGGGAGCGATCAGCAGCCTGAGAAAGAACACGACGGACCCTCTCTACTTCGAGAAGGTCGACATCAGGTTGTACGGCATGTACAGAGAGCAGATCTCGGAGTCGGTCTCGAGGATGGACCTGGAGAGCATCCTGCTGGTGATCTCGACGACGCTGCCGTGCGTCTTCACCGTCTGCAGATCTTCCACGCCAAGCGGAGGCCCGAGGCGGCGGCGGCCACTCGGTGACCATGCTCGTCGTCGTGGCCCTGGGGTACGTCGCCCCTCTGGTGGTGAGCTCCGAGGCTCTGTTCCTGAGCCGGAGGAGGCAGTACGCGCCGCTGCCGTTCCAGAGCTACGTGCCGTACGAGCTGAGCCAGGCGATGCTGAGGGCGCCCACCTGATCGCCCTGCTGCTCCAGCTGCGCCTCGTCCAGCTGGCCCTGTCGGCTAGGAAGAAGGCGGACGCCGACCTGATGAGCAAGGCCGAGCCGTCCGCGTCGGCGTCGGTGTCAGCGTCGGCCGCCGAGAGGAGAGCGCTCTGGCTGTGCGCGCCGCTGTACCTGATCGGCGGCGCACTGACCGTCGCCGTCCACGTCGTGGACGCACTCCGGGCAGCGCGCGGGGAGGAGTCCCTCACCGTCCGCGTCGGCCCGGAGCCGGCGACGCTGTGGGAGGACCTCGTGTCGTCCGCGGGCCTGGCGCAGGACGCGTTCCTGCTCCCGCAGGTCGTCATGAACGCGCTCTCGCCGGGCGCCAGCGGCAGCGGCAGGGTCAAGGCACTCTCGCCGTGGTTCTACGTCGGCGGCACCGTGGTCCGCGCGATGCCCCACGTGTACGACGTGGTCCGGGCGCGGGGCTACGTGCCGAGCTCCAAGCCGTCCTACGTCTACGCGAGCCCGCGCTACGACCGGTACGGCGTCGCCTGGGACGTCGTCGTGCCGTGCGCCGCGGCGCTGCTCGCCGCGCTGGTGTTCCTGCAGCAGCGGGTTGGTTTGGCGCCACCGTTGTTCCGTTCGCGGAGGAGGTTGGGTGAGTACCAGATGGTCTCGCCTCTCTAGATGATGAGATGAACGGGCTTGGCATTGGCACGGTATGCCGTGCAGTGCAGGTCAGGGCGGGCCGGGACGTAGGAGTCACGGATCGGTCTCGCGTGTCTCGATCTTCCAGGGCATCATCGCTGCCACGGCGCATTTCTTTATCGCACTCTCGCGCAGTCGCGCGCGCACCGTTTGCCGTTTGTCGTCAGGAAAGTTTTCGTTGGATGGTGGAGCACTAAGACTATCCGGTGGTATTCTATGCAGAATGCAGTGTAAGAATAAGTGTATTTTATTTTAGGAGCCTCTATTATTTTCTCAGAGTAGCGGCCTCATTGTCGTGGTTTACGTTTACTTTGACAAGTGTGACGACTCTCGGGTCTCTATTATTTTTCTGGAGTAGCGGCTTCATGTCTAAATGGTTGACGTTACTTTGACAAGGGTGACGAGCCGGGTCATTACCACTTTACATATATAACCCTGGTTTATGATTCATTACTCAACAAATACTAGATTGTTAAATAATACTCCCTCCATACCCATATTAGTTGACGTTTAGGACAGCGACACGGTCTTCAAAACATAACTTTGACCTCTTATTTTTATAAAAATATTTATAGAAAAATGATATATGTATACTTTTATGAAAGTATTCTTCAAGACAAATCTATTTATATAATTTATATATTTGTAAACTTAGCAACTTAATAGTTATTGATGATTTATATTGCCAATGTTTGACTTTAATCTTTTCTAAAACGTTAACTAATATGGGTACGGAGGGAGTAAACCATAATAAAGTGACCGCAGAGGATAGCTAGAGAGTGTCAATAATTATACGATACCATCCTAAGCACTTAGCATGTCATCATATAGGAGTCCAAACTAGATCTACCGTATTGAAGTACTATATTTTTTTGTTTGGTCTATCAAAAAAATTTCTTCCGCTAAGATGGTCACCCTCCACACATCCAGAAAATATATTCAGAAAATCAATAACATAGAAACCAACCATCCAGATTATCTGTTAATATTCTTTCTCCTTAATCACTCAGATCCAACGATCAGAATCGTATGATCCGTCTACGGCCACGCCTGTTTCGAACGTCCGTGCATAGCCTTCGAGAAAGAATATTGACGTGGTTCCAACGTGAGTGCCGAGTTATGGTTCTTATTTTGTTTTTCTTTTTTTCTCCAGCGCGCGCATGCCTAATGTGGTGTCCCACCGTGAGTGTCGGCCCTAGGATCAAAAATCAAAGGGCCCATACCTAAATACTTACGGTACTTATGACCCAGAACGATAAGATTCTAGAGAAAGAAAAAAATACTACTACAAAGCTATCATGGTCTGATCATTGATCCATATACTCTCAGCCTCTGGAAAATAAAAAATACTACTACGAAGCCATCATGGTCTCATCGTTGATCCATACACTCGCAGCCTCCGAGGGGACCAAACAATCAGTCCCTACTCTTCTGACATTTGTGATTCTACGTCGAGACGAGACGTCGCGATCCTAAACTTCCGACATCTACGATTATATCATCAGATAAGATTGATATTCACATCATCATCAATGACTTGCATCAAGAAACACTAGAAGAATTTTCTAAGATAATTTAATATAGATGAATTATTTTATATGAATATTTCTTTTATATGTAATTAATTGTTTATTGAAAACATTTTGTTCATATATTAAGTACTGTTATTATTATTATGACTATATATTAGGGCCATGCTACGTGGCTTGGGTTTTCAATCGTCCGCACACCTGATCCGATTGTTGGCGGTGCACGACTTACGTGGTGGCAAAAGGCGCTGCAACAACGAAGTGGAGATGTGGGGTGGACCCGTCGCTGATAGGGGTTACTTTACGCGTCACTAATTTCATACTATCACAGATGCAAGATCAGTGATGCGTGTTTTCAGCGTCACTAATGACTTTTTGGACGCGTCACTAATAAGCATTTCTGGCATAGTGATTTCTCTGATTAATTTGGGTGGGCAAGAGAGTTGTTTGAACACTTGATAGTTTTAGGATGGCATAGTCTTCTTTCCTGTCTTTCGGTTCAGACAATGTTTGTTTTAGGGTGCTAGTGCGTCAGCCATTGTAACACCTCTAATTTTCTAAGGTTTAAAAAGCACCAAAATTTTGAACCAAATTAAAATTTGATCTAGATTAACAACTAATAGGACACACCTAAAATAATTAGGACAAAATATATATTTTTGTCTTGGTTGTATCATGTGTTGAGCAATTAGGGTAGCACTCAGTAGGAAGATTTTGAAACTTAGTTTGAACTCGAAATCAAAAAATGGGAATTTGAATCAAGAGAAATGAAAATAGAAGGGAATTGCAACACATCTACATATTTTATATTCATATATTTGTAACTCCTCACCAAAATTTACAGAAGGGAATTATACTTAACATGTGTACAGGATCGTATGGTGATGCGGCAAAACTTATTCGTCGATTTATTGGCGCACGAAGGAAATGGATATCGAAGATATCTTCATGTCGATATAAAATATTATCTTAGCCGCATCGGATACAATAGCGTTTGTGAGTCTGCGATGTTGTGAAACACTGATTATGTTAAATTCACGAACTCTGCCTTTTTATTATAAATTTCATGGAGTAGTCAGCTAATGTACAATATGTTATTCCATCGTTATTAATAAGTGTATTTTTGACCTAGAGAATACATTTTATAAAAAATGCTTAATGCTTAATACATTGATATAATTCAATGGTGGTTGTATGCTATAAGATTCAACTATATTTACCCGACGCAACACTCACAATCTCTGTGATTGTGTTAAATTCACAAACTTTGCTTTTTAGATTAAATGTTTTTTAAAGACGGTATTTAATTTCATAATATTGTTATCTTATCGTGCGATCCGTTTGTTTTTAGTATATTTTTTTATCTAGCAACACACGAGCACGCTACCTAGTTCAGTAAAAAACGAAAAACCATTTTGGTTCATCCAAAGCAGAGTACCTGGCACAACAGCAGTCGAAACACAAGTATTCATCAATATAGCCCGACGGCTCACTGGAGACTTTTTTTTTTGAAAGGTGTCACCTTGGCGTGGCCTTCCGGAAAAAAATTGTATGGGCGAGGGGCGCAGCGGGTGGCTTGTACGCCCCCCAGCCGGATTGACGACACGTGCATGACCCTTTCATCGGATGGCAGCTGGAAACTGCAAAAAAAATTGAAGCCAAATAGGCACACGACTCAGCTTCAACCCTGCAATCCACATCGGCTCAGCTGGAATACAACTATACAAGACGATGCCCTCGATCGATCGGTGCCTTAAGCCCTATACCAGTGCGGCTGTTGAACGCCGTCACTGTCTCTTCCACGGATGAACCAGTAGCCTCCATGGCAGGATTGGAGGCCAGGAAGACATCACACCAGTTGACCTGATGGTATCTTCTTCTCTCACGAAGGAATTATGTGCACTGAAAATTCATGTTGTTGGTGGTGGTCGTCGAGAAGATAACAACAGATAACACACCGGTTTTCTAATTAGATTCGTTGCACCTTTTCTTCTTTGTTGTTTGCTTTCTGACATATAGTGCACATATTGCACAGAACACCATGTCGAAGTGCAAAATCATGAGTCTATATAACTGGTCGTTTTGCTGTTAGGAAGTCTCTTTTGCTCTGAATAGGAGGAAGTGTCTTTTGCTCTGAATAGGAGACGATAGGAGACTTAGGGTGTGTTAGTTGGAAGAATTTTGGGTGTGTAAGTTTCTGTAGCACTTTCGGTGTTATTTGACAAACTTTGTCCAAATTGGACCAACTAGACTCAAAAGATTCGTCTCGACATTTACAAACAAACTGTGCAATAGTTATTTTTTTTACCACATTAATACTCCATGCATGCGTCTAAAGATTCGATGTGATGAGAAATCTTGTAAATATTTGGGATCTAAACATGCCTTTATTACAGACTTTACTATGGATAGGAGACGTCCAGAATAATACATTTCAGAGGAAACAATGAGCTTATTAAGAAATCCATTCCACTTGATTTCAAAACAAAATATATTTTAGATAAAAATCACATATTATATTTTACAAGTATCAATGAACTATATACCGATACAGTTGTTGACAATTTATCGGCCTTATCCAAACATCTACATTTATGTACACTTTCAGTTCTTCAAGAGGAGTTGATCAAGTTCTTGAATCATTTGTCAAATGGATCACACTACAGCACCTACATCCAATTTCTTGAAAATCCATGTCGCTACATTCAGTATCCAAACTATATGCAATTACAGTCAGTCGCTACTACACCCATTAGGATGGACACCGATACAGTTAAAGACATAAATAAGCAGGAGATGTCGGATGAAACCTACTTGATCCAAAAATAGCAAGAATGTTCGGGAAGAGGCCAGCCACGGTGGACAGCGAGGGCGCCCAGGAAGAGGTTCCGGCGAAGGCGGCGGCGGATCGGCACAGGTACAGACAGTACAGGAGGGTGCCCAAGAAAGAGCTGAGGCCCAGGCCTCCACAACGTAGATGGCGCCGGCCAGGTTGTAGAGGAAGGGGAGGGTGCTTCGTGCAGAGGCGGATGGCGATTGGCGAGGTCGTAGGCAGCGCAGGCTGCAGCGTGGGTACGGGCGACGGCGCCGTCGGAGGATTGAAATGAGAACGAACGAGCTGAGTCGATGTGGATTGGAGCCGAGCCGTGCCTATTTAGCTTCAATTTTTTTGTAGCTGCCGTCCGATGAAAGGGCCGTGCACGTGTCGTCAATCCGGCTAGGGGGCGCACAAGCCGCCCGCTGCGCCCATCGCCCATCGCCCATGCAATGTTTTTTCCGGCCTTCCTGGACGGAGAGACTAATTGGCGAACGTTCACTCAAAATGAATCTGGCGAACAATTTTCGGACAGCCCAGACTTTCCTTTTAAAGGAATTTTATTTCCATCAGCTTCCTTTTTGCGACGGCGGACCAAGGGAGGCGCCACCCGCTGCTCTCTTTTCGCGCGCCTACAGCAACATCGCGCAGGGCAGTTTTTATTCTTTTCGCGTTCTACACAGTCTGTATCACATTTTCTTTTCTTTTTTTAGAAGCGCACGCATAACTTTAAAACCTGAGGTACACATCATAACTTCAAAGGATAACTTAACAGTGCTAAGTTGTATAACATTACTTTTTTCATAAAATTTATATTTTAAAATCGACTGCAAGAAAATAGTATTAAAATAGCATTCTCTTTAGGTTTCATCAATATTATTTTTCAGAAGCTAATCATTCGGGAACATGGGAATAGGGATTAAAAAGGGTGGGGGAGCAAAATAAAAGTATATTTTACAACATATACTACACAATAAATTATATAATATGACCCAACTTGCAAAAACAAATAAATTATAACTTTCATAACTTCTCCATCCATGATAGTCTTAGCATCTTTGTAACTATGACAATGAGCATATCTCTGACTTCAATTGTAGCATCTCTCAATATTTAATAGTTAAAAAAATGAAAAACAAAGTTCTCAACAAGAAAAAATATAAGTTAATAGCAAAAGTAAGATGACTATCTACCATGATGTAATATGAATAAAACTAAGTATAGTAAGAAAATCAAATAAATTAGGTAGCATACACTTAAAAACAAGTTAGATACATAACTTCTCTACAGATGTACATGATTCAAATTTGATGTAAAAAAATAATTTCTTCTCTATAGATTACATACATGTACTTTCTAATGGCTATTTTTCATAGATTTACAAATGAGGTATGTAGAAGATTTTAGCAAGGTACTAAAATTGTAGATCGTTTTAAATTATTTTTTATGTAAGGCAGATGACAATAGTAAATAAATTATCTTTTTTCTATATTGGGAACCCTTTCGGGTGAAAAATCTCAAAGAATCTAAAATTCTAAATTCATCTCAGGTTTCTAATTTGTCAATTCTAATAATATCACCATATTCCCATCCTATTCTAGATAATTGATGTCATAGAACAAGGTAGGAAGACTAGCTAATTTGCTTTTACTTTAATACATGCACAAAATTAATGCATATGATCCAATTTAGTCAAAATACAGAAAAATGGTAAGAAAACCACGTGTTTTGGCTTATAAAATGATAAATCACCTCCAACAGATTGAGCGACCCAATGGTATTGGAACAAAAATGACAAATCTATTCACTCCTACATAATTCTTAATCATGCTACTTCAATTTAGTAGCTGTTTAATGATTGGTTCTCAGGTTTGGGAAATCAGTTGTGTGTGTTTCTGGTGAAACTTCTATCTATGATTAGAATAATACAAATACCGATGTGTGATCCTCAGTAAGTTCTAGTAGCATTTAGTTGTCCCCTAATACCTAGAGAATTATCATTCACCAAATAACAACAACACACAACATTATTTTCGCCCATGGCAGGCAACCACACGATAGAAATATTAATGTTAAATATAGTGAATACTTGTCGAGATCTTTTCCTCAACAAACAACAACTCTTCATTCCTCTACAAATCCAAACACAAACCAAGGTGAACAACTGGAAACACAAATCAGATTTAGCAGAACAGAGATTAGGGGAACATGGGACATGAGTTGCTCATAACCGGGGACAAAGGGGTTTCCGCTATCTCAACTTATTTCAGTTGTATATAATAAAACACTATAGCTAGTACTATGAGAATTCATAAAATGGAGAGAAGAAAAAATACAACTGCAAATAGGTTGTCTAATTCAGCAACACCATATGAGGATATGCAAAAGGTACCTTCGGACTATAAGTCTATTATTTAACTATGTAATGAACTTGTCCTAATTATGAAGTAAAAATAAAAACTATAAGTATGGGTTCTGGTATATATAGGGAACTTATATTATCCTAATTGTGAGATAAGTTATATGACCATAACTTATGAAAGTAACTCATGGCTAACTGGGCAAAACTTAGTTATTTTCAACTTATCCTAATTATCACACAGTTATGATCATAACTTATGAAAAGTAACTCATGGAATAACTTTGGAAGACAAGTTATTCACTACAACTTATGCTCATAAGTTGTTCTGTAAAAATTATGTACATAAGTTACACTGCACAAACTTATATTTGTGAGTTATACAACATAAGTTATGCAAGTTATTATTATGTAACTGATATTTAGCATATTTGCAAATTAAGCACTTTGGTTACCTTAATTCTAATTGATTTTGTTCACTAGAAATATATAACCAAAAGAAATTCATTTATGAAAACCATGTAATAGCACAAAAGGGGAAAAATAATAATATAAGATATAGTATGAAACTAGAAATACACATAACATGAAAAATGATATTACTAACCAAGTTATACTGTCAAAAAGTTATACTATCAAAGTTATACTGTCTAAGTTATATTGTCCAAATAAATCATCCACTGCAGTGGTGGCAAAACCATCTAATTTAGGAGCCAGAGACAACAAGATAGATGATTTATTTAGACCTCCATATTCCAGTATCATGCAAAACTCACTGAAAGGGAATGGAGCTGGGATGTTCCTTCAAGATGGAAAAGAAATGAATTATATTATATTTGATAATAGACACACTGAAAACATAAAGCACACAGGAAAAACCTTCTTTATGAAAGATGACAAGAAACTTTTTGGACACCCTAATAACTTTATGCTATTTTTATATAGTGTAGATGTGGCCTATATGTGATTTCTAAAATGTTACCCATGCATTTGTACACTTTTGCTCACCAAAATAATTTTCAAATTTGATATTGAAATTTTTGTACATTTAAAAATGATGTGAAACCTCATCTAGTTTCAAATTATGAGCATTCACTATAAATTCTTAATCTCCTAGTAGATTGAATCATTCTAACATTTAATTAAAAATAGGAGCAGAAAATGCTATAATGACAACTGATTGCATTCTTCCAGAAGTTACATTAATCTCCAGTACGTACAACAGATAGAGAAATGATTTCACCAGTTACAATCAATTTGTGACATCGCTTCAGAATTAAGATACCTCCAAATTTAGGCATTTAGATTATCTGAAACATATCTTTTATTCATCTTTATAGCTTTATTATATATAAATAGTGACATACCATGCTAAAGAACGTATCAATATGAGAAGTTATCATGAAAGATTAAGTGGCTAACTGCAGGATCTAATAATGTTTTTGTGCAGGATCTAATAATGTTTTTAACAATGATTTTATTTGTATTAATATAACTGCAAAGATAAGGAAACAATGCGGATAGGAGTAATTTGAATTCACATGGACTTACTTGTTATCTTGCAGAATGCAGTCTGATTTTCATAATTCTTCCAGCATACATGTTTTAGAGTTTGTCTTGATCACCGGATCTGAATGAGTGATAGAATGGTATGTTCCAAACTCAACAGATGTTATCTCCATGACAGCTAGCTTGATTAAATGAAACATCAGATTTTGAGCCAAACTAGGAAACTACATAAAAAGTACAGATGAAACTATTGAGATGCATCTTACCAAAAGGAATTCGACCTCTGGAACCTCAAACATGGCCCCCAACAGGTCTCCTCGCTAACACCACATCATGTAGAAACCACATATAAATCTGTTATACAATAATCACAGCATAACAAAACAAGCAGAAACTCCGATCACCTTGGTAACTGCTGAGGCCTCCAAACTGAGTCCCTCTGCGTTATCGCCCTTTGTGTAGCTGTCGTCCAGTCCCTGAATGAACACACATAATTTTTAGAAATACTCCATAGTGAGAACATCAAAGCCGAGAAGCGCATGAAAAATCCAAACATAAAGCTTCACTTACCATCCTAACTTTCTCCCTCATGTGACATCTGCAAATAAATATATTATATAAAAATTTAGAAAAATTTAATAAAAGACGTAACTACAAAAATAGGAGGAAACAACTAGAGTACAGTCTATTCACAAAAGCAAAGCAAAAAGGTATAATACATTAATCTTATATATATACTATACATTTATATAAACAAAACTGACATAAAAGCTTGACTACTGGCTAGCCTTCAGGTCATTATCATCAGTTTGGGCAAAGCAAAAAGCAGATAGATAGTAGAAAAATGAGATAAGTAGGATAATACTAGACTAGTTGATGGGTCAAACATCAACTCTGAACTTCATACATGCAAAACAAAAATTGAAGCCAATCTACAAATGACCCCTAGACAACTAAACGCAATGGTGCTGCCAGATGACTAACGCCGAGGAACAAATCCCACTGAGACCACGGGGCATTGCTCTCACCGACGCACGTAGGCAGCCCATGGAGGAACGAACCCACATCTGCCTGCCCTGCACAACAGGAACCAAAGGGGAAGGACCATCGAAGGACTATTGAACGCTGACCCTAATCACTCGGCCTCGTCGCCCCGACCACATTGACATCAACTACGGAATTAGGACGTCGAAAACCTAGAAAACTATTTGAATCCATCAAATCCGGCATCAAACACAAAATCAAAACGCGCGAGCTCTGAGAGAAGGAGATCAGCAATACCTTGCAACGAAAATTCAATGAATCTCGGAGAACAACCTTCGCAGACCACTCTAATCAAATCCCACCGCCCGACGCCGCCGCACTGAAGAGCTCGTCGTCGCAGAGATGGAGACGAGCGGGGAGAGGGCGGAAGCGGGGACGGCGGCCAGACGACGCGCCGCACAAGCTGCCATGTCGAGTTGCGGCGAACGACGTCCGGTGCGGAGCAGAGCGACGAGATTCTAGGACAGGCGGAGGAGCTGAGAAGAAAGATGAAATGGGGAAACACGCTGTTAAAAATGAACGGCTGGGTTCGCGGTGACGAAAACGGGAAGGAGAATATTTTAGACGAAAATATCGGTGATGACCGCTTTAGCTTAGGACGTCTCGGACTGGAGGCCGTCAGTCCGTTCGCTGGATCCAGAAGCGGGCGAACGACCGCTGAAAGGGAATTGGGCTTCCCGGAGGGTTCGAACTTACTGGCCGGCTGCTACTCACCCTTGGGACTTTGCCACTGGGCCACTGGCCCATCCGCACTGGAGACCGTTCTGTACGTGCTCGACCTCCTCTTTGAAGAGCACAGCCGCACAGGAACGCGTCCTGACTCCTGAACCCGAACCCGCTGCTGCAGGAACAGCAGCACGGCCAGCAACGCCACCCCGAAGAGGACGGCGACATCCAACGCGCCGCCGCCGAAGAGATTACCACGTGGACCAGCGTACACGTCGTACGCGTGAGGCGCCGCACGGATCACGGTGCCGCCGACATAGAACCACGGCGCGAGCGCCCTCGCTTTGGCGCCCGAGAGCGCGTTCGAGATCACCTGGGGAAGCAGGAAGGCGTCCTGGACCAGTTCCCCAAAGGACACAAGGACATCGCCATCGCCTCTGCTGACGATTAACGCCAGGACTGCACCGAGGAAGTACAGGAGCAAGCATGCCTGGAGCGTTCTCCTCTCGGCGGCGGTGGATGAACCGTCGCCACCGCGTCCTCGTTCTTCCGTTGGTCTCCTCCCCGACAAGGCCAGCTGGAGAAGGCGCAGCTGCAGGAGGAAGGCCAGCATGGTGCTGACACGCAAAGGGAATCTATTCGGCTCGATCTGATACCACATCCACAGCGGATCCAGGCGATTCTGTAGTACCCTGATGGCAGGGTCGAAGTCGAGCATGAGAGGGACCAAGCTGCCGAGGGCGAGGACAGCGAGCATGGTGATCGACATGGAAGGAACAGCCTCGGGGTGCTTCTTGGCATGGCGCAGCTGCAGGATAAGGACGACTCTGAACACAACGCCGGAGAGAGCTCCAGCATGACGATTTCCATATCCACCCTGGAGTCACGCTTTCGAATTCCAGTGTTTGGAAGAAGAGAGGGTCACTCTTCGTCCTCAGGCTACTGATCGTGCAAACGCCATGCTCCCGCGTCTCAGCGTCACCGGAGCGAACTGGACGGTCACCAGGACCTTGCAGTCTGACGAACCGCTGCCCACTTGGCAAGCGACCATGCAGAGGGAGCCTGTCTTAGTATCGTAAACACCTTTTGCGTTGATGCGCCACTCCACATCTACTATCGTATACTGAAAATCGTAGCTGACATTCACCAGTCTCTGCGTGTTCACATCTGCTGCCACGCTCCGAGAGAATAAATCATCAGCCATCAGCCTCAGCCTGTCCCCGTGGACGACGGTGGAGCCTATTGTGATAGGCCAGGCAGACCCATGCCCGCGCAATTCTGGTTTCTTTAGGTTGAAATGGAGCACCCCAAGTCCCCCCGGCATGAGTGGTTACCCGGGAAGCTGCCGTTCCTGTCCTTGCTCAACACCAGCATTGGAGTGGTAGTGCTCCTTGGCCTTCTCCACCAAGGTGTAGTTGTACTTGATGTCAGAGAGGTCGCCCATGTATCCCGCGCGCTTCTTGACGCCGATGTGGTGCCTGACATCGTCACGGTGTCGCCGTCACTCGCCCTGCTCGAGTTCGAGATCAATCCGACCACGGTCTTCCGGTCCTGGAACGACCATGTGTCCGGGAACCAGAAGCTGACCCCGATTCCGCACTCGCCCTCGCCCACCGCCAGATCCGCATCCGCCCGGGACAGTCCTGAGCGCACCACCCGGCACGCCCTCAGACGATTTGCACTGGGTACGCTACGCCATCTGCTAAACGCTTATAGCGTAAAAATGGCCTCCAGCGGCTTCCTCTATCCCATACGCTATGATCGAGGAAACACGTTCGTCCGGCAAATCAAGAGGGCATAGCGTCCATGCGCTAAATGCCACGCGGGATCCACGACAAAGAGGGAGAGAAAGGGGAAGCCGCCGCGCCTGGGAGCGTCGGCCGCCGCGCCCTCGCCGGATCTGCGCGGGAGGAGGAGGAGCCAACGGGGTCGCGGCCGAGGAGGAGGAGGAGGAGTTGCCGGGGTCGCGGGCGAGGAGGAGGACCCGCCGGGGTCGCAGGCGAGGAGGAGCCGCCGGGGTCGCAGGCGAGGAGGGCCGCCGCGCCGCGCCGGGGAGGCAGAAGGAGGGCCGCCGCGCGGCGGCGACGAGGGAGAAGGAGGCTGCCCCACGCGAGCCCGTCCCGTCGGATCTCCATGGCCGTCGCGCAAGGAGCCGCCGGATCTCGGCCCGCTGGAGCACGGGGACCAGATATGCGCCCCCACCCCCTCGCCTTGCTGCGCTCGAGCTCGTCGGCGGCGCCCATGGCCTCGCTTGCGGCGGTCAGTGCGGGAGTGCGAGGGAAAGAGAGAATGAGACGGGGGAGGGAGGGAGGAGGAGAGGATATTATAAAAAAAATCTAATAAGTAGGTCCAAAGCGGTATAGAGTAAAAATATAGAGGATGGATGAGTGCAGAATAAAGTAGTATAGAAAAAAAGAATCTTGATGACTAGGTTAAAATATTCCTTTTAGAGGATAAAAATAGAGGAAGATGAGTGCGGGTAGTCTCAGGCAGAGTTGGCTCCGAGACGAGTCCTAGAACCCTTCGCCGACGGCCGCCTCGTCCCCGATCGACTAAGAACACCGAGCTAAATAGCTAATAGCCTCCACTGGTTGGACGGCAAGGAGTCCGAATGGTTAGCGTAGAACGCTAGGTATGCGCGCACGCCGCCGTCGGCCGCGCAGCTCATCTGGTTGACGTACATGAGCCGGTGCCGCTATGCCCTAGCTAGTAGAGTCGTAGGAGCCTTGGAGTAGCGCCCGGAGGTGGGAGCACACACTGCCCGTCACGCACGGGCGTGACCGGCGGTGGGCATGCAGGAGGAGATGGTCTCCGCGTACGTGTAGCCGCTGCCGCTGCCGCTGCCGCTGTCGTGATGGGAGTCGTCCGCGTAGGCAACGAGGCTGATGGCACCGAAGCCGGCGCCGTCGAGGGCTCGAGGCGGCCGGTGACGAAGGGCTGGGAGAGGTTCGAAGGGCGAGGCAGGTGGAGACGGAGTCCGACGTCTGACAAGAGGACGTCAGTGTCGGCGCCGTCGTCTCTTCCGTAGGAGCCAGAGCCGGCCATGCATAGCTCAGCGACGCGAGCCGACGCCAAATCCCTCGAGGGCGAGCATGGCGACGAGGCGAACGACGGTAGGGTCAGTGGTAAGGGCAGAGTGGCGGGGAATGAAAGAGAAGGAGCGGATGGCGTAGGATCGCTCTCGGGGACGAAGAGAAGGTCGTAGCCGCCGGAGAAGTGCCCCGTGGAGATCCAGGGGAGATTACTGTTGCTCGCTGTCGCTCTACTGTGGGAGTGGATGCCGATGTGGAGGTCAGGAGACGGGACGAGGAAGTGGCACAGCGAAGAGTACGACGAGTTTGGTATGGCTG
This sequence comes from Coix lacryma-jobi var. lacryma-jobi, assembly GCA_009763385.1. Taxonomy (NCBI): domain Eukaryota; kingdom Viridiplantae; phylum Streptophyta; class Magnoliopsida; order Poales; family Poaceae; genus Coix; species Coix lacryma-jobi. Next base: position 33,513,085 of record CM019827.1, read on the forward strand.
TGTGAGGAGAAGGCAGAGGTGAGCGGAAGATTCAAGAATCTTGGGCCGCGCCATGCCGAAACAGGAAAACACGATATGCTTGGTTGCTACTACCTCCGTCGTATAACAGAAGTCATTCTCGCTCCGTCGTTGTAGAACAGAAGTCATTCTCGCTTTTCGAGGAGTCAGCATTTTCTAACTTTGATCAATTATATATAAAATAATATTAATATTTATAATGCATAATTAGTATTATTTGATAGATAATTGAATATACTTTCGTAATAAACTTATTTGAAAATATAAATGTTACACGAATTTTCTATAAACCTAATCAAAGTTTAGAAAGTTTAACCTACACACAACACAACTCATAACGACCTGTATTCTGGGACGGAGGGAGTAGCTGCTAGTGCGGTTCTGTCTCAGTGTTTATGGTCGCTTCACCGCCGCGCCAGCGCAAGAGCTACCATCGCGGGGTGTTGGGCCGGCAGCGGCCGGCCACCACAATTCCCGAATGCGCACTCATTACTTTTCGCTACAGAAGACAAAATATGCACAAGCTGACAGGGAAGACTGAGATACCAAGAAAGAAACAGAGTCACGACAATCAGCATTGTTACTTAACGGCTCAGATGCAATATGACAAGAGCAATGGAGGAGACAAAACGGGCCGGCACACATAATGTAGAGGGAAACACCAAAGGTTAATAGTTAACTTAAGAAGACAATTTTAAAAACCATCATGTATTTATGACTCAAGGGAACAGATGGGTAGAGTATGACTCATCCAGCCAAACAACTGCCGGCACAGCCGGAGTAGAGACCTGGCACGATCCAATATGTTGTACTACATACCGTCGTTCTTGTGTTGTGACTGTTTGATGTGAATAACTGAGATACGTGCACATAGGAGAGAGAAAATATATTAGTGGTGTTGTTTGCTTTTAGCAAAAGCACAATGAAACTCATTACCGCTCCTACCTGTTACTGTTATGTTGCGGAGTAATCATTACCGCCACTTGTTTGGTTCAACACATAGACAGGAACTGCAAGAGTAATCTACGTGTATTTGAATCGGTTTAAATTAGAAATAATATAAAGAGTCTCTTCGAGTTACTCTATAAATATAATCGGAGTATGTATTTTAAAAATTAAAAACATTTAGAATTATTGGAACAAAGTATAATTCGTAAGCCAAACTACTGTCGGCATATCCTGTATGTTGTAACATCATACGCTGGTATGGGTAATCGCTGACTAAATACACGTATAACTGGTCCCCCCCCCCCCCCCCCCCCCCCCCTAAAAAAAAGGGGAGGTGCTTGCGCCCGGACGGGACGTTTGATGGCATAAGATTTCATCGGACTTCCGCACGTGCATGTGTTCCTCCTGCCCTGACTTACGGTTCCGTCCCGATCCGTCTCAACTTTCAACCCGCCCCTGTATACGTACCCACATTGTCACGCCCCTAGATCGCCGGTCCTAGTGAGCCACACGCCACGCACCACTTCCACCAGCCATTGGATCGTCGTGCCACTTCTCACGCCTCCTATTTCCGAACAAAATGACTCCTCACTTTCGAACAATATCCTCGGTCTCCGAAAAATATGAAAACAAAGAAACTTCAACATATGTCTGAAACCCATACAATATTTAGAACATATATTTATAACATATATGTTAAATATATCCAACATCAAGTATAAAACACTTGATCATGAAAAACACTTGCTGCAACCTAAATGCAAAAACAGATGAAACATTCAGAGCATACCGTTCCAACATACGTGTAAAACATACGTAACATCCAGATCAAAATGCTTGCAACATAAGTCTAGAACAATTGAAACATTTTTCACAAATGCTTGCAACATGCCTTTAAAACACTTACAAGTTGCAACATTCCTCGATCTACTTTTGCAACGTCCAACTGCAATCCGACCCCTGAAATACTTGAAACATATATTCACAACATTAGGGAGAGGAGGGAAGCGCTTGTGCCGATTGATTCCGGCCATCGGGGTGGGAACTGACGACGAGCGACGGTACCTGAGCGCCATTAGCATCCTGTAGCAGCGGTGCGCACGTGAGCACCACCACCGGCCAACGCCACCGGCACCGAGTCTGGCTCTGCCGAGCGGGCGGGCGGTGCGCGCGAGAGGCACGCGGCGGAGCGAGCCCGTCGCGAGCACCACTAGCAGCACCAGCGCCAGCGACGTGGTGGAAGCAGGAGGCAGGTGCGACGGGAGGGAGCAGACGACGGAGCCGAGCGAACAACGGGGAGACGGACGGAGGAAGCAGAAGGGATAAGGTTCGATGATTTTTTAATGGTCTTTCAGATAGGAACGGCGAGCCAGCGGATAAAGGTGGAGTGGAAGCGTCCGAGCGCCCGGACGTACTCTGCACAGTATTTCCGAAAAAAGAAGAAGCAAATGCCACCGTCCTATATAGTGCACGAAAGTAGCACAATTTGCCTTCTTACTTAGTTCACGGTAACTAAGAGCTAATCGTGGTCGTGGTCGTGGAGACCATCTCGTACTCGCCCGAGCCCGATCGTCTGCTCTTCAAACAGCACAAGACCGCGCCCCCAAGCTGCTGCTGCAGGAACACAAGCCCCGCGAGCAACGTAGCCCCGCACGGTACGGCGACGTCCCACGCGACGCCGAAGAGGTCGTCGCGAGGGCTCGCGTACACGTACGCCGCCGGCTTCCAGCCCCAGCTCGGCACGTAGCTGTGCTTCCTGAACACGTCATACACGTGCGGCGCCGCGCGGATCACGGTGCCGCCGGCGTAGAACCACGGCGAGAGGGCCGTCACCCTGGAGCCCGAGAAGGCGTTGGAGACGACCTGGGGCAGCAGGAACCCGTCCAGGATCAGCCCCGCGTAGGCCGCGAGGTCGTCCACCACCAACGCCGGCCCCGACGGGGCAGAGACAGAGAACGCACTAATTGCTCGCCGCGGACCGCGAATAAGGTGGTGACCATCGCTCATGTGCACGATCCAGACCGCGACCGCGCCGAGGACGTACAGCGGCAGGCATATCCAGAGCGTGCTCCTCTCGGCGTCGGACGACGACGAGTCCTCCTGCTTGCTCCCCGCCGCTTGATGACCCGTCGGTCTCCGCGACAGGGCGAGCTGGAGGAGGCGCAGCTGCAGAACCAGGGCCAGCATCGTGCTGGCCCTCAGCATGAACTCGTTCAGGTCCAGCGACCCGGCGCTCGTCAGCTGGAGGACGTACCGCCTCCGGGTGTCCCGCCTGTACATGTCCTCGAGGTTGAGCACGAGCGGGATCACGTAGCCAAGGGCCAGGACGACGAGCATGGTGACCGACGTGGCCGGGAGCGCCTCGGGGTGCCTGCTCACGTGGCGCAGCTGCAGGGCGGTGAAGACGCAGGACAGCGTCATGGAGACCACCAGCATGATGCTCTCCATGTCCATCCTGGATCTGGACTCCTCTATCTGTATCGCGGACATCCCTTCCGCGACGAAGTCCATGGCCTTGAAGAAGAGCGGATCGCTCTTCTTTCTCAGGCTCGTGATCGTCCCAGCGCCACGCTCTCCCTCCACGGAGTTCACCGGAGCGAACTGGAAGGTCACCAGGATGTCGCAGTCCGACGACGAGGACGAGCCGTTGGTCACCTGGCAGGCCACCAGGCACAGGGAGCCTGTCTCGGTGTCGTAGACACCCTCCGCGGAGATGCGTTGCCAGTCTTGCCACCTCCCCCCATTCACAGAGGCAACCCGGTATTCCAAACTGTAGCTGACGTTCAACAGCCTCTGCTTGTTCGCCTCTGCTGCTCCACGCAGAGAGAAGGCCGCGTCAGCAGCCATCATCTCGCCGCCTTCAACCATGGCGGAGCCGATGGTGACTGGCCAGGCATACCCGGGCAATCCTTGTTTCTCCAGGAAGAACCGGAACGTGAAGTCCCGATACGAGTAGTTACCCGGGAACCTGCCCTTGCGCTCCTTGCTCAGCGCCGGGATGGAGTCGTAGTGCTTCTTGGCCTCCTCCACCCGCGTGTAGCTGTAGCTGATGCCGGACAGGCTGTCACTGTAGTAGCTCGCGGTTCTTGACAACGAGATCACGCCGCCTGCCGTGTCGCCGCCGGCGTCGCTACTCCCGCTCGTGTTGTTCCAGATCATCCCAGCCGCGATGCTCCGGTCCCGGATCGACCACACGGCGGGGAACCAGAAGCTGACCCCGATCCCGCACTCGCGGACTCGTAGGTCCGCGCGGGACTTGCCCGAGCTCGCCACCCGGCACGCCCGCAGGCAGAGCACGCTTCGCTTAGGGTCCCAGAACCCGTCGGCGACGAGCGCCTCGTCTCCGATCGCCAAGGTACGCCTCTGCAGTGCCGTGTAGTTGCTGGGTGGCGAGGCGACCGATTGGTTGGCGTAGAACACCATGTACGCGCGCACGGCGCCGTCGGCGGCACAGCGCATCTGGTTGAGGTACATGCTCCCGTGGCGCAGCCGCAGCGGGAAGCTGCTGCTGCTGCTAGCACCGTCGTGCCCATTGGGTTTGTACTCCAGGGTGTAGGAGCTTCGTCGGAGCAGCGCCCTGAGGCGGCTGCACGAGTAGTACCCCGCGCGGCGGAGCACGTGCACCTGTCGCACTGGGGCGGGCGGCGGCGGGCAGGAGGCGGCCTCTCCGTACGCGTAGTCATCCTCGGCATACGCGAGGAGGGCGATGGATTCGAAGTCGGCGCCCGCGACGCTGCCGGTGACGAAGGGCCGGGAGAGGTCGGACGGGTGCGGCAGGTGGAGGCGGAGCACGACGTCGGAGAGGACGACGACGCCGAAGCCGTCTTCCCTGGCGTAAGAGCCGGAGCCAACCATGCAGAGCTCCGCGGTGGAACCGGGAGTGGCGGTGGAGTTGTAGTAGCCGTCGAGGTCGAAAGACACGGAGTGGGGGCGGGCACCGGCGGCGCCACCGTCGCGCCAGCCGAGGCGGGCGCGCGTCCCCGCGAGGGTGAGCGTGGCGGAGAGGTGGGTGACGGCGGGGTCGGAGGTCGCCCTGGCTGCTGAGCTGCCGCGGGGGTACAAGGTCAGGGCGCGGGTGTAGGCACGGTCACGGGCGAAGCGGAGATCGCTGCCGCCGGAGAAGTGGCCCGCGGTGATCGATGGGAGAGCGAGGTGTGCACCGCCGTGGGAGCGCTGCTCGGCGATGGTGAGGTCGCGCGGGGGAGCGGAGCCGCAGAGAGTAGAGAAGGACGCTGCTTTGGCGGAGGGAAGCAGCAGCAGGAGGCGGAGGAGGAGGAGGAGGAATCGGTGAGCAGAGGCGTCGTGCGGCGGCGCCATTCCGGCAAGTGGAGATAGCAACACGTACGATGTGCTAGTGCTAGGGCGTGCCGCGGTTTACCGAGCAGCGTTGGTGCAGTCGTTTTAGTACCAAGGGCGACTGGAGGAGGGAGACAATAATAACAAGGTTCGCGGGCAACGAGTCGTCCCCCGACGACCGACTTGGTGGATAGTACAAAGTGCATCATACTCCGTCATGCACATACGATCTCCTGCTTCCTGCATCGTCCTCATTCACGAACGTATGCATAACGGCAGCTAAGAGATACTAATACGATTGTATGGTTCAGAATTGCAAGGGAGAGTCAAGAGTGGGAGACCAAGACCTCAGTTTTACATATATAAGATCAGTAAAAACGTCAATTCTTGGTGAATGGTGACCTGTTCGACCGGGCGGTATACTTTCCCCGAGTTTAATCGATAATGCTCCACTACTGCAGAACGAAGATGGGCGACTTAAGTCGTCGGGAAAGATGCCTTGCTCAGCACGGGCTGGAACTCAAGTGCTGATAGCTTGAGTGCGCAAGAATGGAGATGTCACCGTTATCCAGCTGCAGTCTCCACGAAACAAGACGCACGTTTCATAGGCATCTGGTGACTGATGAGATCCCAGTTTTCTTCAGTCAACATTGGTGCGGCTAGAGGTGATGATAGCAGACCCAAGGGCGTGGACAGGAACCAAGGGTGCACGCTTTTGTGTGTGTGTGTGTGTGTGTGTGTGTGGAGAATAAGCGGATACCTTTAGGATCCAAGGAAGAAGACATCCATGGTCCAAACCAAACAATGCATCGACTGAACAAAAAGGGAGGGATGCTATCATCCGAACCAACAATTTCCGACTGTCTTCTGATTGTGTTGAATGCGCTGTCGCTGGAAGTGGACAAGGTAACCGTGCAGAGGCAAACATCCAGTAACACAACGCGCGGCGCGATGTCTCGTAGCCGAGCTAGCTCCACGACCAACATCCATCCTTGCCGGGTTTACACCAGCTCCACTGCTGCACCGCCACCATCCGGCACACCCCATCTTTTGGCTGCAGAGTACACGACACCCTACGTGACAGGCATAAGCTGACAGGGCTGTCTGAGATTACCAAGAAAGGAACGGACGCCGGCCAAAATTCAGCCCGCTCCGATTTGGCCGCACAGAGGAAGAAAAATGAACTGCAAGTTGGCAGCACTAGCTGGACTGCTGGAGCAAGCCAAATAGTAGCAGCAAACCAAACGCAGCTCCTTCCGGCGTGCGGCGTCTCACGAAGCGCGCCAGCCTGACACAGAGCCTTGTCACTGTAAACGGGAAGGGCAATGCAGACATAAAACCGGCCGGCAGACAAAGGTACACAGGGGTAACACCACGCAAAAGATAACACCAGACGGATGTAAAAGGTTGTACTGTACTGTTTAATTTCTAGATAGAATACGACACGTGCAACTTGTGTCCAGAAGACAATGGCAGACTGGGACGATTTATACAGAAACTAACGACCAAAACAAGGGGTCAGTTAGTTGCACATGGTTTATTGTGGGCCTTGTGCCCCCAAACATCCTTCTGGGAATTGAACCCAACTATGCCCTTCCCCAGAAGCAAAATATGTCAATCCTCTTGTCACGGAGCAAAAATTGTCAGCCTCCCTACTTTTCAACTTCCATTACTTGCTGTTTTTATAACTTCAGTATGGTGTCCGCTTCAATTTTAGTATGTCCACGATTCCAGAATTCATCGCAGTTAACTCCTATATTGGTGAATTCCTTCATTAGGTCCTCGAATAACGGCTTAAGTGAGGCCTTGAAGTTGTTGGAGCAACTTTTGTCACCCTCGTCAACATCCTGCACGCCGCCGTCTCCGACTAGGCAGCCAACTTGGGCACCCATCATGTATGACTTGCATCCTTTCAGGATTTTGCGCCCATAATTGCGGAAATGACCAACAATGAAGTCCTCAAAATGCTGAAAAAAGAGAACACGCTTCAGATTTGGAAGCATTAAGACAGTGAGACAACGGTTCACCCTTTCTTTCATAAAGGGCTCATTGTTAGCTTTCTCAATCTACTCCTCCACAAAGGTGCAAATGCGTCAATAGCGCAGTAGTAGGACCTCCAGTTGGGAGCTGCCGACCAGGGTTCAAATCCAACTGTTTACAGAGATTTATGTGTTGTAGGTGTGTCCTGGGAGATTTACATGCTGTAGGTGCGTCCTCGGCAACCAGCTTTTGGGGGGTTTTCTCAACCCTACAGTTCAAGGGGTCTTTTTCTTTCTTGCTCCTCCACAAAGGTTTGTGAAGCAGATATGATGGATCTAACATTATAATACTCTATCCGAGAGTTCTCAGTATTTATTAAAGCTGTTCCTATCTAATTGGAAGGCTCCTGAATCAAATGAAAAAAAAAACATTATTCATGGAGAAAGAAGTGGCCTTTCCCGAATGAAATGAAACATTTAATTTGTGTAACAGGAGAAAGTTTCCCACACTATTCATGTTTTTGCTACCCAAAAACATTCTTCGCCAATGAAAACAATGACTAAAGACCATGGTTGCTTAAGAAAACCTGTTGTATTCACAAAAAATTATATAGCAAGCAAAAATATAAACAGGTCATGCATCTCCATACCTTTGGTGGATTCCGAAGAGAGTACATCATTGTTCTGCAGGATAGCAGAAACGTTTCTTCATTGTATGCCATAGATTGTTTCTCGCCTTGAGAAGTGTTAGCATGCATTGCATAACCAGGTTCATTGAAATAAGGTTTGGAATTTAACACTAAGGCCTGAATGGAGACAAGGACTTGCAGCATGGTTGAATTAGATGGATTCCACATCTCGCATCCAGTACCAGACCAGGTGTTTAAGAGGCTAAGACAGACTTTACCACACTCATAGAGATTTGGGTTAAGCCGCAATCCTCCAGATCGGTAATTCACTAGCTGAAAGAACAGTCGTATCTATTGTCACACGTATTCTTATAACTGGAGAACAAAGGAAAAAGAAGCTTCCATAGATACATGGGGCATCAAGATATTCCTCACCGGAGGTTTACTTGGATATCGAGAAGGGAAATAGACATCAAAAAAGAAAAGCCCATCATGATATGGAGTGCCTGCTGGTCCAACGATGACAGCTCTAAGCAAGTCCATTCTATCCTCACAAACTCGTACATATATTGTCTCTGTTCGATTTAAAAGAAAGTACCATAAGTACATTAAAATACTGCACTACACATGAAAACAATTTGCATCCACCGCATTTTCTGTTTAAAATTGAACTAGAAGTCATTTTAGACACATGTGAGAATTTTTAAAGACACATCTACTCAACTGTTGAGCATGTAGAAATGAGAGGGTAAAGCCGTAAACGACAAGCATTATGTGATAAATCTGTATTTAACAAACATGTAACATCTTTAGAAAATTAGACCATGAATAAAAAACAATAGCCACTTACCTGGCAAATCCTTCTCAAGGACTTTCCATTCATGTTGAATCCGCTTCACCCAGGCCTTTGATGGCTGTTTATAAACCAACTTGATATTAAATTGTGAGGAATAAAATGAAGATAGAGCATGTCCAGAGTTTAAATAGCTACCTTCTTAACAGCATGAACATTCCCTTGGCCTGGCAATGTGTAGAAATTGTCACTGTGGTCACTAACAGTATCAAACTGTTTAAATGTCTTGTACTTTTCATCAATTTCACTGTTGATGACCTTAGTTTGACTGGGCTGATGTGGCATCTCAGTTGAAGGCATGTATCCCCATGGTAGAACCGCTCCAGCAACAGGTGGAACATCCATGTAATTATTTGCACCAGAGTTAAAGCTGCTACCACTTTCCATCAGTGAAGTGCTATTATTATAGTATTTAGAACTGTGATCTTCTCCAGGTGCCCCAACAAACTCATTAAAATAATTTGGGGGTACCAGTGCACCTCCATGATATGCTCCTAGGCCATCCCAAGGATAAAAATTTGTGGCAGGAATAGCACTTAGACCAGCGACATTGTTAGGATGACCTCCCAGGCCATTCCATGAGAAAGCATCTATAGCAGGAATAGCACTTGGGCCAGCCAAATTTGTAGACATACCGCTCTGAAGTTCCTGAACAGAAAAGGGAAAATAAACCACTAGCATAGTATAATAACCAAAGGAATAAAAAACAAGTACACAATACTACACCATTGTATGCTCTGGCCAATCCATATGAACAACTGCCTGCTTATTCTTCTGATGATTTGACATCTTCTCACCAATTATCATAACTCCATCAGGATCATCATCAGCATCAAGTTCAATTATGTCAGAAGGAATAACCTATATGTCGGACATGTAACATATTTAGAACAGATAGGTTGTGGCGCCTTAACAACATGTTGGCGCATTTAAAAAAACAAACTTAGGTAATCAAGATCCATGTACTAAAGCATAAGCCTGAACAAAGCCAGAACCAAACTCATGAATAATCTCATTTCCAGAATATAAAGAACAGCTCACAGACACTATGTTAGTTTTGAAAGAAACAAGATGTCTTTTCATAAGAAATTGATGCTCACATATTACCATGTACATCCAAAAGGCAAAAACAGAGAAGTATAACAAGTTAAAAATCATTTTAGATTTGCAATCTGCAAAGAAAGGATTCACCAAAAAAAAAGTTGCAAACTCTGTTACAGCATAAGGCAATCACATGAATTGTAAATAGAACTTACCAAAGGAAATAATAATGCTGCAATGGTTACAGTTATCTAAAGAGGAAGAGGCAGGGGCACTGAAGAAGGGTGTCATCATTTGGAAATCATGGTGATCAAAGTCTTTGAAAAATTGGGTTGGCGACAACAAAGAAGGATAGAGGCTTAAGTTTTCCTTAGATTAGTGTCGGCTCACTGTTGAGTGTTGCCTTTTGTTTGGGTTCCGTTTTGCAGAGTTTGGTCTATGTACCCATGAGTTGTGTTGTGTGGATATACTCATTCACTCGTGGATTTTGGAGGCTGGAATGCTTTTCATTCCTGAATCCAATAATAATAATAAGGTAGTCCCAGACATTTCGTATATCAATCACTAAAATACAGACTGATTAACTCCAACGTTTGCAGTGGTTAGAGGAAGGAAAATTCAATATTTGCATGACAGCATGAAAATGCCATAACCAATGATAGACATGCAGGTGACTGTCATGTGGTACATTTGCTTTGAAGGAAGTCTTTTTGCTTCCAGGAGAGGATTTATAAAACTAGCATGCAGCTATGGTAAATAAATACTCCGCGGCAAGTAAAATGTGAGAAGCAGGACACACAAAAAAACTATCTATCCAAATTATCCTAGACCCTGATGAGACTGAGGTAATATTCTGAATTTCTGATCACCCTTGATGCACATACTCCCTCCATTCCAAATTATAAGACGTTCCAAGAATCTTGGAGAGTCAAAGTTTTTCAACTTTGACCAAAATTATAGAGAAAAATATAAAGATTTATACCATCAAATATACATATTATAGAAATATAACTAATGGAGAATCTAATTGCACTTAGTTGATATCATAAATATTATTATCTTATTATATAAATTTGGTCAAAGTTGAAAAACTTTGACTCTCCAAGATTCTTGGAATGTCTTATAATTTGGGATGGAGGGAGTACATAACTACATGCATATTATCAGGCCTGTCACAGCTTTCCATTGATCATCCAAATGCCGACCAGAAAAGGCCTAGAACAGAAAAGACCATGACCACCACAAGGAATTCCTCAAAGCATTCAGTACAACAAACATCCAAATGGGCAGTAAACAACAGCAGACTGCAAGACCAGACACCTGCTTAAAGCTAATATCGATAATGCAAACACGATTCAGATAACAAAAGGGTGCAGCACAAAGTGCATCATGATTCATGATCCAGCACCACAAAGTTTAGATTAAATTCGTTCAATTCAAATCGCCCCGATACTAAACGTGGTTGTCAGCCCAAATCAATTCCCCTCAATATACTCGTGTGAGCACTACAAAACTACGGGGCTCACCTCTGATTCTCACAAAAAGTTGAGTATACGCGACCCAAAAAGTTGTGGACCCTTATTCTCACCAATCGCCACACGCCAGTCGCGCATTAGAACTTCTCTACCGAGAACCAAACAGCCCACCTAAAGAATGGTTTGGAGACAGAGAGAGTGAGAGGAACGCGTTTCCACCTGGGGCAGCTTCAGCTTCTTGCGACGGGAAGAGCTCCACTCAGCGGCAGTCTCCGCCGACACCTCGACGACGTCGGGGTCGTGGAGCACCAATCTCCACCCGTCCCCGGAGCCGGATGGGTAACCTCTGCAACCAGAACCAACCACCAAACAGAACACGCGTGATGAATTCAAAAGTCGCCCCCAAACCGCCCACAAAGGTGCGAAACGGCGCGCAAAAGGATCGCGGGAGGCCGGCGCGCTCACCTAGAAGAGCCCTCCGCCATCGACCCTGGAGGCGCGGGCGCCGCCAATGCGATCGCACGCGGCGAGGCGGCGGCGAAGCTCGTGGGGCCGTGCAGGGTTTGGGTGCGGAACTGCGGACAGAGGGGGATAGAGAGTTTTTGCCGTAAATGCAGAAAGGGTGGGGCGAGAGAAGGAGCAACGAAAGGGTCAAAAGGGTCTCCAAATTTTGGCGTTTGGGGAAGCAAAATACGGGGGCCCTGCTTCCGCGGCCAGATAGTGGGGCCCGCGTCTGACGCGGATCTGCCTTCTGGCCTTCTGGCCTTCTGGGGATGTGGGGGCAGTGGAGGACACCTGTCGCTCAACGTAGAGCTCGGCGTGGCTAGCACAGCGAACAGCGGCCCGGCGGCTCTTTCCGTGATTTCCGTGGCTATTTTTTATATTATAAATAGATGATTTTGTGGATATCTGTATTTTATCTGTAGTATAGTGTGTTGCCAACTTTAGATTATCTGTAGATTTCTTTAGTACTTCCTCCGTGTTGGTATTAGAAGTCGTTTTGACAGCGATACGGTCTCCAAAACACAACTTTAACTTATTGTTTTGATAAAAATATTTATCGAAAAGTGATATATGTGTACTTTTAGTTGAGAGTTATTTATGATTTATATTCCTAAAGTTTGACTCAAACGTTGTCCAAAATGACTTCTAATACCAATACGGAGGGAGTACTTTAGATCATCTGTAGATCAACTTTAGTACTCTAACGGTTTTGCAAATGGACTTTACATTCTTATTTTTGCAAAAAAAGTCTACAAAACTCCTATCCAACGGTTTGGCAAATGAGCTTTGCATTTTTGTTAACTTGGCAAAATTCTGAGATGGATTGACATATATGTAAGCTCACAGTCGGCTTGACATTCCGTCTCGTGTACTACTCCCATGTGCGCTCTTCCCTCCCGCGCTGTCGGGTTTCCTTTTTTTAGATTTTGGCAAGTCAGTTTTGCCAAACCATTGGAGATAATCTTTTTTTCTCCTCTCCATATTGATTTAAGAGTTTGTAAATTTCATATTTTGCCAAATAAACAATGCAAAACTGTTGGAGTTGCTTTAAAGTGCTGAATAATGCCAACTCTAGTTATTTTCTAACTCTTTGCATTTCATTTCACTATAGCAGTAATTAATATTGCCAACTTGAGATGATTTTGTGAATCTGCACACTCAGTATCTGTAGTGGTAATTAATAATGTCAACTTAAGGCTCCGTTCGCTTAAGTTAGATGTCGACTTTAATCCATACAAATCAGTCATGGAATAATGTTTTACTTTCTCAACAAATCAGTCATTTCAACGAACAGAGCTCTGTTTAGATGATTTCTCTTTGGCGTTGTTTGGATCATTTCATTTTAAGGAATTGAAATCTACTTAATAAACTAGATTATTTGGTTTGGAATGTGACATCTAACCACTTTTCAAAGTTCACATGTAATCATACATCAAATTCATAGGGTAGAAGATAGAATTATATAGATCACCATGTTATATTCCTACTTTATATTTTACAATGCATTCTTTAACTCGCCCCCTATAGTAGAAATACTACGCATAAGTATTTCTTTTATATAGCCAACAATAATATACAAATAATAAACCGACCGATAAGACATACAAATAGGATATATCAAAAATAGTGATTATTAAAACAAATTCAATTCTATATGACCATAATAGAAGCATCCATAGTACTTATCTACAAAGAATCTACTCATCCTAATACAACGTCATTCCTTTCTAGATATGTCAATCGTCAAGGATCTCTACCAAAATATCACATATCGGGTTCATACATGAAACACCTCTATTTGGTCCGACCCTTGGTGCCCAATCTGGCATTCAATTCAGCCACACTCAGCAAAGAACACATGACAAAGAAACTAACGACAAAAAACTCTTTGCCGAGTGTCTTTTATCGGGCAACTCATGACCTCTCGCTCGCGCGGAGCCTTCTCTACCACTGCACTACACACTCATAAGTTTCATCTTCGCTTTGGTTCCTCACATATTATAATAAATCGAGTGCAATTTGCTTATTTTAGGCCCTAAACAAATTCAAATTAAAAAGTTGTCAACTACAAAGTTTTCTAAAGTTTTGGGATCTACAATTTTTATTTTTGTAGTTTTTCCATCTGAGGTCATTTATAAAAATTTGAATTTCAAATTTAACAATTTAAAACATAGTTTTCGTTGATAATATGATTTCAAATCAAAAAGTTGTCAACTATAAAGTTTCATAGCCTTTTAAGATCTACAACTTTTATTTTGGCTGTTTCTCTATCTGAGGTATTTTTTAAAAATTCAAATTTCAAAATGTTTAAATTCAAATACAGTTTTGCAAGACAAGATGATTTCAAATCAAAAGGTTGTCAACTACAAACTTTCATAACCTTTTGAGATCTACCACTTTTATTTTGGTCATTTTTCCATCCAAGGTCTTTTGAAAAATTCAAATTTTATTTTTTTTCAAATTCGGACGCAGTTTTGCATAACTAGATGACTTTAAATTAAAAAGTTATCAACTACAAACTTTCATAACTTGTCAAGATCTACAAAGTTTATTTTGGTTGTTTGACCATTTATACATCCAACATTGTGGTTCTAATATTTATTTACAAACATTATATATCACTCTTGTAGTTTCATAAACTAATGGAGAGATATAAGATTTGTGAACAAATTTATTTTAAATTTGTCAAATGAAGAAATCAAAAAAATAAAAATTGTTCATCTTTATAAGTTAAACAACTTTGTAGTTGATTTTTCTTAGATTAATTTACTACTTCAAAATGTGATTTGAAAATTGGCTTTGCCGAGTGTAAAAAAAACACTCGGCGAAAAAATTATTTGCCAAATGTTTTTATTTGGTACTCGGCAAAGAAGCCTGAAAAAGCACTTGGTAAGGTCAAACACATCGTATCCGGTCTAGGCAGAAGACGAGCGACCCGCCGCCGCCGCCGCCCGTCGCTCCTTCGCGCCGCCGCCGTCCTCCGTTGGTCTCTCTCTCTCCTCCCTCCGGCCTACGCCGGAGGTTGGAGAGAGTGGGGATCCATCGTTTTTGATACTTTTTCCCAATAAATTAGAATTTTTTTTTAGTGTTTGAGTCTCTCCATGCTAAGTATTGTGGTATTGGAGATTTATCTCATTCTTCTCCTCTTCAGCAACGGAGTAGGGGAATGATGGAATTGTCTTCTCCATGGCGGCTTCGTTGAAGATGGGGACGACAACTTCGGCGTCAGCATCTTCACCAGCATGACGACATGGAGATTTTTGTTTCCGGATGACGGCATCAAGGCGGAGATGATGTCGTCGTCATGGAATAATTTTCTCTGGTCTTTTCTCTGTTTTGTTGTGGTTAGATCTGGCCACAATGAAGGACTAGGGAGAATAAGTTTCAGATCAGTCTTCTTCACTCTTCGGTGGCAGATTCAAGAAGAAGGAAGACACGAGAAAGAAGAAGTTTCTCAACTCCACCTGCTGGAATGTTGGCCGTCCGTTGGGCATCTATTGTCTGGCCTAAAACAATTGTTGCCGAGTATTTGCCTGTGCGGTCATCTATATGAAGCGTCAAATAGGTTTGGATTTGAGAGTTTGTGTTATTCACAGTGTGGGTGCAATATAGATAAAAATCAATTTCTGGATATATGTTTTTTCCAGAATACTTGTAATGTGATGATGTACCCAACTATATTTTAATATAATTCTTCTTTCGTCTAAAAAACACTTGGTAAAGTGCAAGGCACTCGGCAAAGATTAGTTTTCCGGTAGTGTTGCCTGTAACCACTTATCCCTTTCCTAGTGTGGTGTCTGATCTCTAGATTCTCGATACTCATTCTTGGAATATGGATCTGCTTACCAATATCTTCGATATTCACGGTGTCCACATTATCTCTCAAGTTCTGCCACTTCATAGCAACCAACATGTTATTCTAAGATGGACTCTGGCAAAAACTGGGGAATTTTTTTTTTTTTTTTGCGCAAAAACTGGGGAATTGACAACTTAAAATGTTTATAGGCACTTAAGCTCGTAGATGCTGGTACAACTACCACAGCAAGGATTGCGTAGCATCCAACCTCAAGCAAATCAAATTTTATAAAGGATGTGGAAACTCAAAGAACTATCTCCTCTCATTCAGACTTTTACTTAGAGACTCATAAGAAGGGCTCTTGCAACAGGAGAAAAGAGCACCGCTCATATTGATAATCTTTGCACCACATGTGGTGCAATTGAAGATGATGCACACATCTTCTCCCATTATCACTTCGATCGAGTGGTATGGTTCTCTACTAAACTATAGAGGATTAGAGGTGCACTTAAGAGTCACTAATTTACACCCTTGTTGCAAGCAAGAGCAATTGCTAAACGGGGACAGTAGGAAGGCTGAGCTTAGCTCTCAGTTTCTTATTTTAAAAGTCATTTTAGAAAATTCAGAGCAATATCTCCAACATTAATACATTGGCACACCACTTTAGACCTTCACTCATTGGCACATGTTTTGGTTTCAAACAGGAACGATTGCCAAGTGAGGACAGTAGCATATGTATATAACTGTCATGTGAACATGTCATACTTTTTTATCTTTCTTAAAGGGAGCAAGGAACTTCAGGGCTGAGGAATATCATTTGGAGATGTATATTTGATTATTTTTCTACCTTATTGATTGTGTATGGTTACAAATATAACTATGAATATTTGAAACATCAAACTGTTTGTATGTATAGTTTTTGCATGTGTTCTTATTGATTCATTCTTGAATGGATTGCACCGGTTTTTTAGTGCTAGCAGTTCTGCATGAATAGCTTGATTTTGGAGGCATTTTTAATAATGCCTCCATCAATGTTTGAAGGCCTTCTACAGAACGTCTCTAAGAAATTATTTAGCCAGTCAGAAAACGCCTCCATATATTGATTGTGAAAGGCATGTTGAAAAAACGCCACAAAAAACCTTTTGCGTCAAGGTTATAGCAGGCATAATTAAATATGCCTAAAGCTGTCTTTGAAGGCAATTTGATCACTTTTGGAGGCATTACTAAACGACTTGTGCTATGAGTCATGTTGTAGTGCTCTACACAGTAACAAACCGTTTATCATCATCATTAACCGGAAGGATGTTTATTTGTAAATAGTTTGTCCATTCCAAACTAACATAAGCAACAATTCTGTCTTCGCGTCAATCCAGGAACATCATCCTTCGGGTTGATCTTGTTTCCACTAATTGTCTGGAACATAAGATTGTTTTTCAATCCAATCTATAAACCAATTTTTTTTCCATTTCTATATATGTACATCTTTTCGGTATTTCCAAGGGGGGAAAACAAAAAACTAAAATGCCAAAAGGTGGTTCATTCATTGTTGAAGCTGTGAATCTCTGATGACTGTTCGCCCATGGATATTTGTCGATTCTTTCGCAAGAAATACTACCAAGTATTTCTCCGTCCAACTCAACTATTTTGCGTCAGCTTTGTAAAACGTGCCAGTTGGTCGATGGGGTCTTCAGCAAGCTGGTTCCAGAACTATACCTGGTTGTCCCTGTCCAACTGAAACTTTGAGGCTCTACCGGAAGGACAAGCCGTCGTTGGGCAAGGGTTCTGAACCAGCACCAGTAGCGGTTGTGCAGAACAGCCTGAACCAGTCCTCTGCAAAATTGCAAGACATCAGATCGATATGCGTTAGCGTTCGTGCATGAACAAATTTTTTCGAGAGGTCACTTGTGCTCACCACTCCAACATGCCATTGATCCGAGACTAGACCTTTGAAATCGGCTGCGTCCATCTCCTGTTTCGTCAGGAAGAACAGTAGTGTGAGATGTTTCATCATCCTTTGATGCGCAGACTGGGCAGCTGTGCGAGAGAGCTAGGAAGGACACTTGATGAAATTAAACTTACCACGCTGTAAATAGGAGGCATGGTGATCTCCCACGCTGATTTCATAAGGGGTATGGCAGGCAGATGGAGTGACGCTTCAGGGATTCTGAAGTTCCATCTGAAAAAAAAGAGAAGGGAACGAAACTGAATTTACAGCCCTTTTTCTGAACACAGGAGGCTGTTTTGCTTACTGTCAGGTGTTGTTAGCGCATGATCTTGACTCACCCAATGTACATGAAGATGCAGAACTGTACCCACTCACGCACTAGCACGCGAAACCAGTAGTTATCTGGTGTGTCGTCGGCCCTCATGTATACCTGAAACCACAATGTCAGAGCTCAGAAGCACATCCAAACCGAGCTGATGATCATCTCAACGGATGAGCAGTGATGTGTGCTGCTAAGTCTCGTACCATGATGAACGCCACTGCAGCGACCTGCATCGTTCCCTGAAATCTCCTGAAGAGAAACGGGAGGAGGCGGAGCTTAAGAACATAGCGCGATTCTAGGGGTTTTGGATCAGGAAAATGCTGAATCAGAAAATGAAACAGTTTGGAACAAGGGCAAGGGCTTACTTGAACATTGTGTACTTCGTGTTCAGCGCGCCGTGCAAGGAATGGATGTCTTCCTCTTCTATGAAACTGAGCTGCTCCTGTAGAACTACAAGGTTCTGGGATGTACGCCGGAATATGATGTAAAATGACGCGAAATAGTTGATCAGAAGAACAACCTGCATGTACCAAGCAAGTCATAAGAACATTTTTTTTTAAAAAAAAAAAAACTGCAACCGAGAATTCCTCTACTACACAAGTTCAGGCAAACTGTTGCAATATTATTAAAGCGGAATCGGGTTCAGTCAGTGAGGGGCTTACTGTGAAATAGGGAACTGCAGCCTTGTAGCCGATGAGGCTGAGGTAGAGGAGGCATCCGAGCGCGGCCGTGGTTCGTCGCTCCCGGATGGAGAGGCGCTCGCACATGATGCAGTAGCCGTGGGAGATGAGCACGAAGGAGACGAAGGAGGCCGTCTGGAAGAGGATCCCCGTGACGTACGCGCCGAACGACATCCACAGCGAGCATGTCTGGAGGTGCACGCACGAGTACCTGGGGGCAGTTTATTCACAGGTTGGTGTTCAGGGACAGCAGATACGCTGAAGAAACTGAAATGCGGGCGTCATCAGAGTGAGAGTGCTCACCAGAACAGGAACGAGAGTGCCATTTGCAGCGCTTTGATCAGCGGGACCAGGGACAGGATCCACTGTAGGTTATTCGCCTGCGCAAAGGGAACGAGCAGGTTACTACTGCATGAGACTGATAGACATTCCAGTTCCAGCGGGATTTCTTCTTTCACAGCATCGGATTCTTCCATTGTACGTACTAGGTCACTTGCTTTGCTTTGTTCAGAACCAAAATTTCAGAAATTTCGAAAGAACCAGCTAGTAATTGGCAAAGCACAAACAAACAAACAAACAAACAAATGAAAATTCTGGGACGAAATAGCATCGGACAGTAACAGTACCTGGAAATGGCGGTTCCTCCATGTGCTGAAGGCCCAGGAGAAGCCCGAGGCCGCCCATATCGCCAGGAACCCCAGGTACAGCGACGGGAGCGGCTGGTAGCCGTTGCTCAGCGCCGGGAGCGGAGACGTCGCCGTCGCCGTCGCCCCCTGCATCTTCCTTCTTCTTGGATCGCAGTCGCACAGGCACTCCAAGGCAGGGGATCACACTCAGTGATGCGCCGACCGATATGCAGCAGGAACGTACACGACGCGAGGTCATGGAGAGAGGTAGCGGTGACCGTGCATATAAAGAGGCTGGACTCCGGTCCTTATTTTATCATCATCGCAGCAAAATCTCGCGATTGCGCGATGGTTGTGTTGGGTTTGGCATCTGCGGACTGCGGCGGGAGTACGTGCGCGGTGCCGCCCCCCTTTTTTCTCACCAGAAACGTTAGGGGGTGTAGGAGTAGTTCGGGTTGGTTGCTTGTTGGAGGGAAAACTGCCCTGTGTCCGTCCGTAGTCGGCTTATATCATACTATAATACTATAATATGTAATACAGTATTATCACGACGTATGTAATGTACGCGAGACACGCTGCCATTGTCTGAGTCTGAGGCACGAGTCAAAACGAACACGGCGCGAACAGTGGCAGGTTTCTCTCCTATATTTTGATGAAGTAAAGAAATTGTGATTCTGGGCTCGTGGCCGTAAAGAAGAGTACCACTGATCACTACCTTCATTAAGATACACGGTAATGGTCATATAGATCGACTCATGTAGTAGTTATCAGTAGGTAACGCAATCTGAGAGCCCACGGCCAACGGAGGAAAATGTGCAGTTCAGTACGACGGACAGAGAAGGAAGAAAGATCATGGCGCGGGTTTGCAGGGCTGAAATGGTTAGTAACGAAAAAACCTGCAAAGGCACGAGAGAAACCAATTGCCTAACAGTCGAATAGCAGTATAGCACTTTGCTCTGCTACTGTGTGCGTAGCGCCAGATTAACCTAAACCAAGTAATTGCAAAATACTCGTATATATCATGCAATTAGATTAGGCCGCCGAGTCAACACATAGGCCTTGTTTGTTTGAGTTGTGACTGTGGGAAAAAGTTATTGTGGCTGTGAGCTGTGGAAAAGCTGCTGTGGGATGTGAGCTATGGAAAAACTAAAAGCTGTTTGGTTAAACAAGTATAAAGTTTATCTTCTATTTTTGTTTTTTTATATAATTATGAAAAAGTTTTTCAAAATGTACTACGGAAAAGCATCAGCTTCTGCAAAAGCTACGTCCAACAGCAACCCCTTTGGTTGAGCTTTTGGCTTTTGGGGCCAAAAGCCAAAGCCAAAAGCTCAACCAAATAGGTCCATAATTAAATACTGTCCCTACAACCTGAAGGATCTGAAGCTATCTAGAGTAGAGTTACTCTAAGCTCCTAGACGCAGGAGTACGGAGTACTCCGTATATAATTAGTCAAGATTAATTAATTTTCTAACACAATTAGTCAAGATTAATTAAACCATGCGTGCTTGCACAATCTCAGCACAGAACTAGACCGGGGTTAATACAAGCGCGGGAGATATGCATGCATGGAGTGAAGTGAATTGAGGGCAAGGAGGAGCAGTTGGTGCCGTGGTAGCTCACTGATTCCACATGCTTGTGCGTTCTCAAGAAGGCCGCTTTGACTGGGACCGGTGCAAAGGGGGGAGATTTTAGGTGCGCCAGGCCAGAGCATTAGGTAAACCAACCTTCAAACGGGAGTGGAATGGATGGATGCATCCCTCGTTACCATGCACCGCGAAAAAAAATAGCATTCAGACACGGGCGCCTCTTCGTCTTCTGAAATGTTGTTCCTTGTAAGAGGAAATCAATATCCATACTTAATTCCAGATTATGTTTAGAGGATATCTATATCTATTTAGGGCGTCATGGATATTTAGGCCTGCAAAAGACATATCCATACTAAACTGTGCCTCGTTCCGACTTGCGAAGACAGAGTATATGGCCGTTGTTATGTGGACGGTTGGCCTCCATCTGTTCAATCCTTCTGGTCAGTGTGGATACTCATTTGTCCACAGTTCCACACTCTCAAGAATATGGATCACATCAGTCATGGCTACTTTAACTACCTTGGTCACCTCCACTAGCATACTCCCTATGCTACTTCAGGTCCTGCAATTCACTATTCATAATATACACGTCCTCTGACATGGTTAGAATTCAAATAAAGCCCTATAAATATATGTCTACGTGTCCGTGGAAACACACTCTCACACATCATATCGGGTTCTTCCCAGCGGATGGTACAACTAGCTGCTGGTTCGTGATACCAGTGAGTGAGTATTCCTTGCCACGGTACAGGATGCGGTCATTAGGATATGCATGTATCTTCTGGATTTCTAAACCCAATGGACAGACGACTTGTTTTGCTTCGTACATAGTGGCGGGCAATTCGTTAGGCTTCGGAAGCATCTTTTGTTTTATAATCTTCAATAATTGTCCAAATGTCTTGTCAGATACACCATTCTGTGTCTTTCATTGTAGCAACTCAAGTGTTGTACCCAACTTTTTTTTGTCCATCTGCAGCAGACAGGTATAGTAATTTCCTGTGATCCTCTAGCATACAGTCAAACTTAGCCTTCTCCCTTTCACTTTCGCAATCACTTTGTGCATCACGAATGACATCACCAAGAGCATCATCTTCAGCGAGTGTGTCTTCTACACTGGCCTCTTCTTCACCTTCCCCCATTGCAGTATCACCAAAGTCACCGTATTGAGCAATAATATCATCGTCAGGGTCTAATTGTTCTTCTTCACCTTCTTCCATCATAACCCCAGTTTCTCCATGCTTCGTCCAACAACTATAGTTTGGCATGAAACCCGACTTGAACAAGTGTGAGTGAAGACTCCTTGAGCTAGGATATTCCTTCGAATTATTACAAAGGGCACATGGGCAACACATAAAACCATTCTGCTTGTTTGCCTCGGCCACTCTTAATATATATATATATGACAGCTAAAAGTATGAAAAACTGAAGCTAGTAACCTTTGAACGAGTCGATGTCGACGTAGATATGATGAAATAGATCAATCGCCGGAGATA
Source organism: Coix lacryma-jobi var. lacryma-jobi (assembly GCA_009763385.1). Lineage (NCBI taxonomy): Eukaryota > Viridiplantae > Streptophyta > Magnoliopsida > Poales > Poaceae > Coix > Coix lacryma-jobi. Next base: position 33,535,276 of record CM019827.1, read on the forward strand.
TGTTAACAAACAAAAATCACCGGAGAAGAGAGCAAACAAGCAGCAAAGCAAGAACTCAATGAAAAAATGAAGACTGAGAGAGCTCGGGCAGGGCTGAAGAAGGTGGAAGAACGGTTCAAATATAGGGAGGGACATTTAGTCTTTGTTCCTAGCCGGGACTAAATGCCAACATTTAGCCCCGGCTGGATACAGCAACCGGGGCAAAACCTTTAGCCCCGGTTGGTGTCACCAACCGGGGCTAAAGGTCAATCTTTAGCCCCGGTTGGTGACACCAACCAGGACTAAAGGCCCCTCTGACAAATGAGCCGTTGGGCAGGGGAACTTTAGCCCCGGTTGGTGTTACCAACCGGGGCTAAAAACCTTTCTAGTCCCGGACGCAAATTTTTCCGTGACTAATGCTGATTTTGCAAATCGTCTAAAGGCTTGTTCTCTAGTAGTGAGTGGTACTAAGATTGCAAGGTTTTTTTTTACCGATTTGAAGAATACGTGGAGCTTGTAAGGCACATAAAGAGACAAATGTGTATGTGATACATAAATCAACAACATATAGTAATGTTGAACCGTAGCTCTAAATATATGTTCTCATTGCTGGTCTATACATGTTTCTAGTGCTAGGTGTGACAAACAAGCTAGTGAAAATCAGAATCAAGGCCTAAGACACCACACACCAACACTTATAACCCACTCTCGAGTTCAGTATATGCTCCTCTTCTTATTATTGTTCGTCTTTTGTCTTTCACCCAATTTTTAGGATGTCATTGTTTTGGGGGGGAATTTTGTCTTTTTATTTTTTAATATTTTTCCTTGAATTAGGAGCACAAAAGAACTATCCACAAAATATTTAAGCTCAAACAAATGAAAGACATGACCAATGGAGTTTTTTAAGGTGTGCACAAGAGCGATTAATAACTTCCACACTCGAAAATCTTCTGGGCTGTTTTTTTTGGAAAAACAAAACAAAAATTGCAGTCTTGCCAATTCCAGAACATAAACAGTTTTCCAAATTTTGAGTTTAGTATGCAAAAGTCATGTCTATTTTATGAACGAGATCCAAATAATGGGCAAAACGAGAAACAAAGTGCGAAAATTGGTGCAGTGACTAGGGTTTGATAAAAGCGGTGGGGGAAACTGATGAGTTGGTCTCAAACACATTCTAACCAGCACCAGGACCTTGACCTAGGACACAAACTCAACATGGAGGACTGTAAAACCAAAGTATGTAAAGGCTATTGCGTGAAAGGTTACAGGATAAGAAAACGAGTAGGAAAACGAGTATGCATAGGATAGGAAAACGAGTATGGTGGTGAACTATTGGATGAAAATGAAAACTCTCAAACTAAGGGTAAAATGTGAACCTGACTGTATCACTTGAAGCTCTAATTACTATGAATTTGGTTGTAGAGTGACAATCGATGAGCAAAAAACAACCTTAGCACCATGTATCCTTTGGTTATCAATTGTGTCACAATGTGGTTGACCTCAACAAGAAGGCTAATGCCTACATGTAAATAAAAAAACAAGCAAGAACTTGAAAGCGCACAACTCAATGAAGTGCCAAAATTGTAGATGTTTGATTAAGCACTCAAAGTTGGGGTCTCACCAACAAATGATCAATTATTGTTCAATGGTAGATTAATCTAAGCAAAACTCAAACCCTAACTCGAGCAGTGGTTGTTGATTATATAGTCTAAGGGGCATGCATAACTTATGGGTGTGCCCCCTAATAGGCTCAAAGACGATACACTACCCAAACAGACCAAAAAACAATGTGACAACACCTTGGCATATTCTAGATGCTGACTTGTTTTGATAATCCCTGTTGACTTTGGTGGAATTTTGATGTGAAACCAATCCCATTGATTAGAAGATGAAATTATCTTTCCATCCATAGGTAGACATAGAAAACAGAGTTTGTATGCATCCTAGGCATCCATTTTAGTTTGGGCTTCTATTGGAGGTCGAGGTACACTTGAACTCGAGTTGGACTGGGCCTCTCGCTTGATTGGACATCCTTGATGGTCTCCTCTATGTTCACGCGTCTCTCCATATACTTCATGATCCTCTCCAATGTCCCTGATAAGTATGATAACATTATTAGGTAGCAATCTGTTTCTCAAAACTATGAAAAGAGTCACTTAAGAACGAAATTAGCTTTAGATTTAATAGTCACATTTGAGCTCTAGTAATTGGTCCTTCCATAGCGGTTGGAGGAGCTACAGGTGAATTCGAATGATTGTGTCCTCGTCATCATTAGGTTCTACTAAATGTATCTATGCAACATCACATTGAAATGTAGGTATTTTCACTGGTCCAATGTGACATCATTGTGGAGTTCAAATGACATCATATGCAGTCCTGCATCTACTGCAAAACTAAGAATTCAAAACTTGTTAAGGGTGGGGTTGGGAAATGTGAACCCACATGAGTTATGGATCTCCAACACTAAGAATAGAAGTTTTGAGAGGTGCCAAGCTAGCACTTGGTGCAAAACAGAATAGTTCTAGCTAGGATCTAAAAGCTACATTCATCTCTTTCAGTTTTCTAGTGCCCTATGGTGTTCTTGATATGAGGAAGTTAGGAACAAAATATTTAGCAACCTTTGGGTGTGCAAAATAAAGTTGTTGAAGCCAAAAGGCCAAGAAGGCAAAATGGTGTAGTTGTAGCTAAGATCTAAAAACTATCATTCTATCTTATTTGATTCCATACCATGTGCAAAATGTTGGAGAGAAAATACAATTTATCATCCTTACCACAAACCACATGTAAAATCATTGTTGTATATCAATGGACATGCTTGTTCATTGTTCTGTCCGTTTTAGAGATAATATTGTGGTCTTTCATTTGGTCTGCTCACATCATACTTCAAATTCTCGTTGTTAGTGGTGTATCAAATGTAGGTGGAGGGGGCTTGAGTCCCCTACTCATTGCCCTAGATTCGCCTCTACTTGTTATGTGATCGTTTTCCAAAATTAAATGGTCTTAGTAGGGCACAAGAAATATGGAACATAACAACAACTTATGTTCCACATCCGTAAGAATTTTATCTTTCTTATTTTGGTTGGTGTGATGTGATACTTGTTTGTTTATTGTAACCTAACAATTTTGGAATATTCTAGTTAGTGAAACCATAAATATAATTTACTTTGAATATTGAAACAAACTAATATTCAATATACTTTGTATATGTTTCAAAATTTTACAAAGTTTCCATTTTCATTTGGTGGACTCCCCTCATCTTGCAATTGTTGAATTTTTGTGGTTTCTTCCTCATGAATCCATATGAATGAAGACATAAGAAGTCATATGACACCATGGTTCTTTATTTTCTCAGAGTTCCAAACATAGTGTTGTTCAACCAGGTGTTCAACGTGTAATTTCAAGGATGTTTGTTAGTCATACTAATATCTAGAAGTTCAAGTGGCCATTTTCTTTCTTTTTAGATCAAAATGACCATTTTCACCCATTATTAGTCGAGGGAAGGGATTTAATATTGGGCTAGTAGGGGTCCATGCTCCCCTATGGATGGATCAAACCTTCCACTGCTAGTTAGGTACAACCAATTTATTTATACAAATATAATTATTTACAATCTAGTAATATGTGAGGATACATTAAATGGCGAGTGCATGTATGAACTACTACACATATTTGTTGAATCTCTTGGTCATTTGATGGCTATTCATATCTCAAGAACATTCTATTTTGATAGTCCAAAACCCAAATCTCTCTCCTATTCTAAATTATATTTTACTTTAGCTTTGTTGAAAGGTCCTAAAAGGCTAGAGGGGGGGTGAATAGCCTAATAAAATTTCTACAAAACACTTAGAGAGACTTGTTAGACAATAACAAAGCGAAGCTTTTTGCTCTAGCTCTACTAAGTGTTGCAAGCCACCTATCCAAACAATTCTAGTAAACTATAGTCACTATGGCACACAAAAGCTATGTCTCTACTTTCTAAACTAGTGGGCTAGCAAGAGATAATTACTTCTAATTAGAGAGCTACTTCTAGCAACAATTATCTCTACTCAAGAAATGAAGAATGTAATGCAAAGATAGAGAGATATACCGACACCGGCAAGAGATGATCAACCACAATATGAATACCAATGAAGTTCGGGAGATAGTCAAATAGACAAGGGAAACAAAGATTTTCTCCCGAGGTTCACGTGCTTGCCGGCACGCTACTCCCCGTTGTGTCGACCAACCACTTGGTGGTTCGGTGGCTAATAGGTGTTCACAAACCTAGCTCAACACTTGAGCGCCACAAGAACCGACCCACAATGGAGGTAACTCAATGACACACGCAATTTACTAGAGTTACCTTTTGGCTCTTCGCCGGGGAAGGCACAATACCCCTCACAAATCACCGGGAGATGGCCACGAACAATCACCAATTCGTGCCAATGCTCCTCCGCTGCTCCAAGCCGTCTAGGTGGCGACAACCACCAAGAGTAAAGAGAATACCGCATCAACAACGATCCCCAAGTGCCACTAGATGCAAACACACAAGCAAATGCACTTGGAATCACTCAATCTCACTTTGATTCGCGCTATCAAGCAAGGAGATGAGTGGGAGGGAGTATGTTTAGCTCAAAGGGATGTCCAATGTGTTAGAATGCCAAGAGAGCCTTCCCAAAGCCGGCAAACTCATATTTATATACCCCCTCAAACAAATAGAGCCGTTACCCCTTCACTGGGCACTTTTCGTACTGACCGGACGCGTCCGGTCATTGCTTCAGTAGCGTCCGGTCGATGTTTCAGTAGCGACCGGACTCTTGTTTCACTAGCGTCCGGTCAGTGATTCACTCAGCGTCCGGTCAAACATAGAGAGGTTCCAGAGAGGTTTTTCATCGACCGGACGCGTCCGGTCACTAATGACCGGACTCACTCAGCGTCTGATCACTTCAATTCATTCGTTGCCTCTCGTGAACAGTGTTAGAGGCGCGTCCGGTCGTTTGTTTCACTAGTGACCGGACGCACGTTTCAATAGCGTCCGGTCGCTGTTCCAGCGTCCGGTCAAGCCTGAAAACCACGTTTTCAACTCCGGTTTCTTCTCCTTTGCAAATGTGCCAACACCACCAAGTGTACATCACCTTGTGCAAGTGTGTTAGCATTTTCCAAACATTTTTTTCAAAGGATTAGAGGTTAGCACACTAGGTTCTAATGCATATGCATGTATGAAATCACCTAGTGGCACTTGATAACCGCAGTCACCGAGATAGTCCCCTCTTAATAGTACGGCTATCGATCCTAAACACACTCACACCCTCTATGGTGTCTTGAGTGTCAAAACAAAATCCCTATTTATACCTTTGCCTTGATCTCCATAGGGTTTTGCTTTTCTCTTCTTCTCTTTCCAAATGTGGAGCACTTGATCCATCTTTTGGTCATCATCACCAACACCATGGTCATCATCTAGCTCCCACACTTGGTGTGTACCAACCTAGCTTATGAACACTTCATGACAAAGGTTAGTGCTCTAGGTGACATCAATTAACCAAAACCAAACAAGGACTTTCATTTGTCCTCAATCAAACATCTCTAACTTTCATCAAATTTATGTAAAAGCATATCAACATTTACAATATATGAACTTAGCTTGATTATATATTCCATGTAATATGTCTTGATAATGCATTGGAACATGTAAATGTCCATATGTTTTTTCTTGAAAAATAGTCAAAATAGAGAAGGTCACCTTAGAAGAAAGCTAAAATGAATTATAATTTTAAATGGAGGGAGTATTTTACTCGAGACTGAAAGGACCGTGACGCCTAAGGGGGGGGGGTGAATTAGACAACTTAAAGCTTCTATTCTAAACTATGGCCTCTAAATTCCACCTAGACAAAACCTAAGCAAGAAAGTAAAATATCTACTGTGCAACTAAGGTTTTGCTATGTGTGTTTGCTATCTCTACCGCAAAAGGAGTTATGCAACCTAGTTTCCAAACCTATCAACTAGCATATAAACTAGGAAAGGTAAAGCACATGAACAAGGTTGCAATGTAAATGCGGAAGCTTAAAGAGAGTGATAGAGATGCAAACTCCCGTCGACGACTCCGGTATTTTTACCGAGGTATCGAGAAGCGCGCAAGCTTCCCCCTAGTCCTCGTTGGAGCCCCTCGCAAGGAATCCCTCGCAAGGGCCAAGCTCCCGGTCGGATAACTCCGTGGATAGCTCCGGGCCTTCCCCACTCTCAAGTGGGTCTCCGGTTAAGCCACTCGTGGCAAAGCCTCTCCCGGATGCTCTCCGCCGTCTTCACTATCAAGTTTCCGGCCGAAACGCCGCGGGCCTTGTTCCCTTCGGTACACGGAGGCGGCCACACCACAAACTCGGTTGGTGTGATCTCGCAAGACTACAAGCCCCACCGATGTACAACCACGGTGCGCGCAAGCACCGGTAGATGAGAGGTTTTCAACCTCACTAAACACTAGGCCTAACACCTAGAGCAAGCGCAAAGCGGTGGTCTAACTAGCTTAAGCACTTCGCAAAGCACATACACTAATCACCGAGTATATCACTTGAGCACTTTGGTGGCTAGAGCAACTAAATATGTGTCTATGCACTTGGTATACTTCCTTGAGCTCCAACCCAATGTTTTTGGCCGGCCATGGGGGTATATATAGAGCCCCAATCAAATAGAGCCGTTGGAGAAAGTCATGCACTTCACAGCGGACCATCGGACACTGGAGTCGTGACCATCGGACGCGTCTGATGCTCCTTTAACGGCTAGATGTCAGCCTGGCACTGCGTCGCAACGGCTAGTTAGCGTCCGATGCTTGATCAACGGACGCGTCCGATGCTTGATCAACGGACGCGTCCGATGCTCACAAAGCCTCTCTGGAACCTCTCTACATGGTCATCGGACGCAGGGTCCTGTAGCGTCCGATGTTAGCACCGGAGCGTCCGATGCTCTCTATGCAGGTTTGCACAGTGTCACAGTCGCGTCCGATGCCTCGGTCTTCAGCGTCTGATGCCTCTGCTGGCGCTGACACGAGCTAGGGTTTACCAACGGAGCGTCCGATGCTTGCGTGGGCAGCGTCCGATGTCCCTATCTTCTCGTTTCTTCGCGATTTCTTGCGCCATCTTGGTTCCACTCTTGTGCCTTGGACTTTGCTTGATCTTGAAAGTCTTCTATTGAGCTTCAAATGTCTTGCTTGAGATGTTGATCATCGGATCACCACGTAGCCTTAGTCCAAGTCACATTTGCACCCTATTGGACTATAAAACAAACACTTGCAAACACATTAGTCCAATTTGGTTATGTTGTTCATCAAACACCAAAATCCAAAGTTAAATGATCTGAGGTCCATTTTCCTTACAGAGACAAAAATATATTTTTACATTGTTCTCAAGAGATTTTTTGTATTATATGTCTACAAAGTTTAGCATGTAAGTTGATTGATCCCCCTCGGGCCGAGATCCTAACTCCACTAGTGTCCCTCATCTGAACTCTTGGATGACAAGTTTATCATGATAGGCAATTGCAAAATCTACAATATTGTCCTTGGTTTGTGATAGTGTATTTAGTCATTCTTTTAATTTCAATGATGCTAAGGAGCTATGGAAACTATCAACAAAAACTAAGAGGACGCCAAGGATGGGCTAGAAGAAAATATCATGTTCACGTTGATAATAGGTTCGAGCAACAACAGCATCAAAATACACATGATATGTTAGATTTAGAAATATTTATAAATGCATTCATGCTAGTGTATTTTTTGAATGCATGGCTAGATTTGCGTACTTAAGTTCAAATTCAAGTTGAATTTATTGGAGTCTCAAAAGAAAATGATTTGAAAGAAAAGGTGTCACCTTTCTCTATATTTCTTTCCTCCTTTTTGACTCACTAGACAAGGCAACCGTGCTCAGCCCATCCCTCTGATTTGGTTTAGAAATATTGATTTTTTATACAAAGTTAGTCACTTAAAAATTAACTTAATATAACTTCAAAAATTATTTTATTTAGAGATGTAGCATGTCATTTTGTGGGTCACACAGAAGGAGATGGAGAAGCATGTTAGGTTTGGCGAACCTAGTATTTGTTCCTCTAACTAAACTTTACTCTGTGCCACATCGGATATTTGAACACTAATTTAAAATATTAAATATAGATTAATTATAAAATTAATTGTACAGATGAAGAATAATTTGTGAGACGAATTTATTAAGTCAAATTAATCTATCATTAGTATATATTTCCAGTGTAATTAGTTTTATAATTAGTCTAATTTTAATATTCTAAATTGGTGTCCGAGCATTCGATTTGACAGGGACTAAAGTTTAGTGAGTGGGAACCCAATTCTAGATTGACGGTTTTGTACGCCGGATCCGATGTATGATGCTACATGCTGGTCTAGTAGTACTCCCTCCGTTCTCTTTAAAGTCTTGTTTTTTACTTTTAAACTTCTTATTTGAGTGAGTCTTTTATCCATAATTTTTGTACAAATATTAATTGTTTTGTTATGACCTATTTCATTATTAGAGGTACTTTAATAGTAATTTATTTAATTTTTTATTTGCATAAAAATGAATAAGGTAAGCAATCAAATAAGAAGTCTAACAGTCAAAATGATAGTTTTAATGGAACAGAGGGAGTAATATTCTACCGCAGTAGTATACCAACATACATAGCGTGCAAAGCTGGTAATACTATAGAAGAGCATAATGTGTCACACTTTCTCCCGACCCACGCGAGACGACGCGGCCACGGTAAATGGCAATGAGTCGGATTCAGATTGGATAAACTTCTCGTGCACCCAAACCCGAAAGCCGAACTTACAGCCGAAACTGTCCCGAAACCGATTAAGGTGATAATCTACCACAACAACTAAACCCGCGGATACCCGAAACCCGTGTATACTTGAAACCGGCTTTGTATAGCACTATAGTAAGAGCAATAAATACTTCATATAAATTTATACTTGATATACATATATACATAAACAAGAGGTAATAAGTAGTAAATAATTTCATAAGTTAACTTAAAGTAAATTTAATAATTTAAGTAAACAAGTTGTTATTATTAGTTATTATATTATAAAACATGAGTTTTAATTCCAAATGGATGTTCATTGCATATTCACGGGTGAAAAACTAAACCCGAATATGAACCTCAAAACTATGGGTGAGAAATCATCTCTAAACCTAAATCTGCTGGACCTAAAACATGGATATCCAACTTGAGACCAAACCATTGCCATCTTTCTTGTCAAATAAAAAAAAAACCATTGCCATCTTTGCATTGCCATCTTTGGAGGTGACGACGGGACTGCAGGAGCTCCGGCTCCCCCAAACCTCGCCCCGGGCGCGCACGCGCGCACTAGGCCGCGGTCGTGTGCACGCGCGACCCCGAATTTCGGGTCGCGCGGCCGATGTGCAGGCCAGGCTTTGGTAAACACGAGCCGCTCTGTACTTTTCGCCCGTCAGCCCCATGCACGCCTTCCACTAATCGTCATCATTGCAAAGATGGCTTGTGTGCCGGATATCCGCCGAGATTAGGTAGCTTAACTTTAACCACATTGGAACTTTGCCAAATGGAAAACGGCGAACTCAACCAATACAGCATGATCTTTCACCCTGTCAGGATCAGGACTCAGGATAGCGGAGAGTTTAGGGCGTCTGCAATGGTGTTCAAATCGCTAGCTATTTGATCTCTAGAAAGAATGCTATTGGCTCTCAATGACAGCTAGCTAGACGAGACATACAAATAAGAAAATAAATAAATATTATTGTGGAGAGTATTATGAGAGAGGTATTTCTAGGAAATCATGCTAGATTAACTATTTATGAGTCGCTAGCTATTTGATCTTTCTTCTCGATAATCAATAAGAGTGCTACTTTTTATTATTTTTATACGTCATCTTGTTAACTATTTGTAAAGTGCTATTGACCTAGCTAGCTATTTGATAATCGTTGCAAAGATGGACTTACAGACGATGCTAGTATTTGTTGGCCAGGGACAGCACACAGTTAGTAGCTGTACATGACCGAACAAAGGATCAATTCAATCAGAAAACAAAGGAAAAATAAGAGAGCTGATCAGTTGATAACTTGATATGCGAGTGTGACGTGTCAGTTCGCCTTGCAGGTTAATAAGGGCTGTTTGGTACAACTGTTGTGAGCTGTTTTTTTTTTGCCAAACACCATTTTACAAAACAGCTTCACCCATGAAGCTGTTTTATCCCCTCTCTCACAAAAACAGCTTTACTCATGAAGCTGGAAAAAAATAGTTTTTCACAGTTTACACCTCCATTTCTCTCTCTCAATCATGCATGAAGTTGTTGGTGAAGCTATTTTGTCAAACACTTTTACAGCTCAGCTTCACCTAGTAAGTTGGTCATGAAGTTATTTTCTAAAAAAACAGTTTCAGCAGTGAAGCTGACGTGAAAACGGAACCGATTGGACCAAACACAGCGCCGAACGCTTTTGCATTGCTGCGAAAGAGTGTCGCAACACCCTTTCAAAAGAGTGTGTGTCTGGGCAATTGTGGTAGGGCCTAGTTTTGGCGCCCCTGGGAGTCCTGATCAAGCAGAAAGCCTCACGACGGGGAGCATGTTTGCCGGAAGCTAGGAGCAGTAGCATCCTGACACAACTTTTACCGGCCGACGCTTCGTCCAAAAGCACTTTAGCGGACCTTAACCTCAGTGTTTCATGAAGCTGCCACGCCGATCGAACATGGCAATTGGCAAATGCTTGTTTATCTGCAAGTCAAAAATCATCACTTGCGTGAGACTAGCACTAGCTCTATTTATAAGGGGCCAAGGGGGGCTCTTAGCTTCGCATTACACTTGCACACAGCAGAGCACTGCACCTGTGACTCTGTGAGCTGTGATCCTCTCTGCACCGCACCCTACACAAAATACAAGGTCCTAGACAGGTTAACCACTTATCCTGCAATTCCCCCCATCATGATTTCCCCATCCTAGCCTAGCCGATAATCTTACACTCACCCTGTATTCTTTTTCATTTCTTTTCCTTGTAGAAGCTAGCTAGAACACACTACTAAGCTGACAAACCGGCTGCTGCTTTTGTATAGCCGAACAGAGCAGCCGAAATGGAACTCGCCGTGGCGCAGCAGCAGCAGCCGCCGCCGCCGCCAAGGTACATCGTCTTCGACCTCTCCGGCGCGGGCCTCCGATGCTTCGGTCCACCCCCGGCAGCCGAACACATCGGCGTTCCGTTTGGCACCCAGGCGACGGGCCTGGAGGCGCTTCACCGGACACGGCTGTCTCGCGCCGGCCCCGCAGCAACGAACCGGGCAATCCAAGTCCAAGTAGGCACGGTGATGGCCCGGCCGAGTGCTCATGCGGAAACCAGTGATCCGGACACCGTGTCCGACGCAGGCACGTCCGGTGTTCAGGCGGCAGAGGAGTCCGAGGACGAACTGGATAGCTTCGACGCGTCTTTCTGTCAAGAGGGCCTGGGCTTTGCGAGAAAGATTGAGGCGCTGGCTGAGCTGGTAGGTATAAAGGGCGACTACGAACCCGTGGCTGTGCTGAGTGAAGTTGTCAGGGTGCTCCAGACTCCAGTCGATCGATACCAAGAGTGACTGTTCCCTACGAGCGACTGGGGGCCATTTGATGTATTTTTTTTTTTGTTTTCCTTTTCCGAGATGGAGTGTGTGCGCGCGCTAAAGTTGCATGCATGCATGATGTTGTCCATTTCTGAGCTTTTATTAAAGAGTAAGTTTTGTTCCCCTCAAAGACACTGGAAATGCTAAAGTCAGTATTACCAATCGCACTTCTCCTATAAATTGTTGCATAGGAGGGTCTCAAATCTCAATAACATGGTCAGTATTTAAAAGACTAATCTGCAACTATAACATTTTACCATAAATATCCATATGTTACTAGCATTTTTTTTCTTCCTCTTTTTCACCATTGTCCCTCTTTCTTCTCGCACTAGCCTCCTCCCTGATCCCTTCTGCACCTGCCCCCTTCTTGACGGTCCCTACTACTCTACTAGCAGGTGGGGCGGAGCCAAGGCCCGGCCACCCTAGGCCAGTGGCCGGGCTCCCCCACGGACTGCTACAGTAAATACTTGTTTAAAAAAAACTAATTTAAAAGCTACTTAAAAATCCTAGTCATTTCTCTATAAAAAATACACATCTCTACTAAAAAAGAGAAATGAGGTAGGGAGCACGTGTCGCTTAGGATAGTTTAAAACTTAAAATAAATTAATTAGCACTAATTACACCTAATGTTGTGGTACTATTTTAGTCTATTAAAATAGATTAATTATAAAACTAATTACATCATCGCACAGTACTTAAGAGACAAAGCTATTAAGCCTAATTAATCTGCTATTAGCATATGTTTACCGTAGCACCATATTGTCAAATATTGCACTAATTAGACTCATTAAATTCATCTCACATAGTAGATTCTGATTGATAAATTAGTTTTGCAATTATTCTATATTTAATACCGCATGCATGTATCCTAATATTCGATATGATAGGTAATTTTTTTTAGAAGACATCTAAATATGGTCTTAGTTGATATCCTAATTAATGAACATAGACAACTTTATAGTTTTCGCGCTAGAAATAGCCTGCTATTAGCATGGTGTTTTATCTCGTCCAGGCTCTCTAAAATTTCTGGCTCCGCCACTACCTACTAGGGCCTAGAGAAGTGGTGGCCATGTATTCATTCATCCTGCTGCTAGGATCCACGTGCTTCGGCCATACATTTGCTAACTCAAGCCTATGGATTCACGCACCATTCAAAAAGGGATCCATGAGAAGGGACTTGCCTGCGTTTTCCTTTAGAACATCTTAAAATGAGCAATGAAGTCTGAAACACATGGTTAAAACAACTTATGTGTCTACATACCTACACTATATTAGTTTTATATGCTAGGGAGGTCCATGACCCACTGGGATCACCCTTGGCTACTCCACTGCTTATATATCTTTGTTCTATTGAATCAACTCAATGGTGTCACAAGATATACTAATTGTACGATACTCAATGGTGTCAAATAGTTAATCAATGATAACTTGTTAAGGCTTGTTTGTTAGAGTTTTCACTTGCTTTAGATTTTCCGTTGGAACTAATTCTTTTGGGATGAGTGGTTATATGGCTAAAGTAATTCTCTAGGATCAATCAATAGAAGTGATTATATACACATGAAGAGAAGATTTTTTTAACTCTTAGTTTGTTTAGATAAATACTACTCCGTCCCATAAATAATGTCGCTATGGGATACGTGCTGGTCAAACTTTTTTAACTTTGACTGAGTTTATATAAAATATATGCAATATTTTTTCTCCAAATAAGTTTATTATAAAAGTATATTAAAAAAAGCTATCTAATGATACTAATTATGTACCATAATATTAATATTTTATTATATATATTTGGTCAAAGTTGAAGTCTGCTGACTTTTTGGGAAGCGAGAATGACTCTTTTTAGGGACGGAGGGAGTACTTCATAAAATCACTATACAAATAGCCATTTGGAGAGCTTCTTTGGATCAACTAGGAGCTCCATAAAAAGGGTTTGTTTAGACATTTAGTCATGAAAAAGGACAACTTTGAGTGCAAGTATCATGTGAATGAATTGTATATATATCTAGAAGTGATAACCTAAATCACTACCTTTTTTTTAGAAGATACTCTTATGGTTAAGACTCCCGTCCATATCAAAATCTTTCATTGGTATTTGGAAAGAGGGTTCTATGGAACAAAGAAAATCTAAAGTTTATTGAATTTTCTTATGGGTGGACGCATTTGTATTTGACGGTTTTAACCTCCTTCCCTCCTTATAAACATTTTTTTAGAAAAAAAACAATGCAAGTTATAAGAACTCTCCATTTCAGTTAAAATAAATAGAGATATCCAATGTTTTAAGTAACACAACATCGAGTAGTTGTCGATCAAGACTCGAACATACATATGGGAGATACAACATACTGCATGCAAGTTTCTCATGAGTAACACAAAAGAATACCTCTCCATTGGTTGTTGTCCTCCTTGGTTTTTGTACCCATTTGAGGTGTCATTATAAACTCATTTTGGATTTTTCAATTATGCTCCTTTCAAATACACTCCACAAGGTGTAATGACCACAACACTGAAATGTTATCGCTACTTCTTCATGGTGATCATTGCCATATTTTCTGAGTGATCAAGGATTGACTCATAACTTACATGTGTTAAAGCATTAAGAGATATTAGATATGGGTGTACTACCATGATAGTGTTTGTTTCCAAACTTTCTGTGTGAAGGGGTAGTGAAGACCAAGGTGTAGCCTAGTTTTAAGGAAGGGAGAGAGAGGAAAAGTAGTTACACAGGGTGCAACAACTGTAGTCTAACCATCCTCTTCTCTTTATAACCTTTTATCTTCAAGTCTCCACTTCATTACCTAGCCTAACTCAATCGAAGCATGCCACTGCTTCCTTGGCCTCTAATGGCACCATCGCCATCGAGCTATAACCACGTCCTCAACCGCTCTAATGACTTCATTGTTAGAAGCCTCGCTATCGAAACCGAGTTACTACCTTCTTTGGGCATCTCGATCTCTATATCAGAAACTCCCAACCCTCAAACTCTAATCCCCAAAGCGAGATAAGATGGTCTCAACTGAGGAGAAGAGCACAAGAATCTCTAATAAATGAAGTCTACCATATAAAATTTAAAAGAATTATTTCTTTGTGCCAAGGTTTTAGTAGGTTTAACACCATGCCCTTATACAATGCATGAGTAATTGCATGCATCTAGAATCCACATTTTCATTTCACATGTGTTGCGCAAGAGGAGAAAATGACCACATTTTGGAATTTTTCTTTAATACACTTGTTTCAAATACTCTGTAAGGTTTGATGACCACAACATCGAAAATTTGTCACCACTTCTTTGTGGCATCACCATATTTTTATACTGGTCAACGATTGGAGTCATAGCTTAGAAGTGTTGCGGTAGTGGGTGGTATCGAATGTTTCTAGACTTTCTACATGAAAAGGTAGTGTAAGACCAGAGGTTGTAACGAGTCTAGTCTAGCCGATGTCTACTCTTTGCAACCTTTTATCTTCATGTTTCCTCTTCATTACTTATCCCGACTCAACTTAAGCATACCACCGCTTCCTCAA
Organism: Coix lacryma-jobi var. lacryma-jobi; assembly: GCA_009763385.1. NCBI lineage: Eukaryota > Viridiplantae > Streptophyta > Magnoliopsida > Poales > Poaceae > Coix > Coix lacryma-jobi. The sequence goes on from CM019827.1 coordinate 33,550,369, forward strand.
CCTCAAATCGCACCCTCACTATCGAGCTATGGCCATGGTCTCATCCATATTAATCACTACATTAGTAGAAGCCCCCACCATCAAATCCGAGTTATAACCTTCCCTGGGCATTTCTCTATCTCGGGAACTCCCACTACAAGAAATATGTGGTTTTTGACGTATTTCATATGACAACAGGTCATAATGTCACTATATCGTCTGGTTTATGACATTATGTTTCACATATTTTGACTTAGTGCCAATAAAAAGTTGTATGTCATAATAAATGTCATACAACTAGTCCAATTTCATCTAGTGACAATATTTGCTACGTCACAAAAGCATTTTCTATGTCATAAAAGGCTAATTTACAAATGCCATCAACCTATGACACAGTTTGTGTGTCACAAAATTATTTATTAATTTTTTAACATTGTTGTTGGATAAGTTCCACGTCCATGTTGTCCATATGTTTTTTTTTTATTATTTTTTCCAATATATTATGACCCATGTTATATATATTTTATGGCTGACGTTCTTAACTATGGTGTTTTATTTTATACATTCTTAAATATGGTGTTTTATTTTATGGCCGACGTTCTTAAATATGATCCCCATCCCTTAAACTCTAATCTCAAACCAAGACAAGATGGTGGCCCGCTTACATCAGGCAGCTTTCATAGGACCTAGACTATCCCCACAGACCAACACCAGTCTTTTCTGCGCACTTTGTCCTCACTCATGCGTACCCGGGAAAGACTTCCCGGTCGGTCACCCATCGCTCCAAGCCAAGCACGCTTAACTTTGGAGTTTTTAGGAGATGGGCTTCCGGAAAAGAAGTTGCAACTTATTGGTATGAGTATTCTATTAATCCTATTAAGCTCTGAGCCGAGATGTTACAATCTCACCCCCTTAAGAGATCGACGTCCTCGTTGATCAATCCCAGGCCAGGAACGTCCTCTCTTGGCCACGTCTGTATGCCCAATGCCAGCGCATATGTCATGCTGTGTGACCACTCCGGATCCACACCAGCCATGCGCACTATGCCTGCGCAACTGCGACACACGCGCCCGTGAAACCTCGAGAGTCGGCTCTGATACCATTCTGTAACGTCCCGCCTCCTCGTGGCCGGGCCCGCTTACATCAGGCAGCTTTCATAGGACCTAGACTATCCCCACAGACCAACACCAGTCTTTTCTGTGCACTTTGTCCTCACTCATGCGTACCCGGGAAAGACTTCCCGGCCGGTCACCCATCGCTCCAAGCCAAGCACGCTTAACTTTGGAGTTTTTAGGAGATGAGCTTCCGGAAAAGAAGTTGCAACTTATTGGTATGAGTATTCTATTAATCCTATTAAGCCCTGAGCCGAGATGTTACATGCAGGTTTAACACCATGTCCTACAATGCACGAGTAGCTAGTAGAGGTGACTAAATCGCGAACGTTCACCCAATCATACTCGGGCGAACGATCTTACCGCTTCCCACTTTCTCTTTTTAGAAATAAACTAATCCCACCACTTTTCCTATTTTGGTAGTTAGATGTTTTATTTTCTTTCTACGTGTGGATACATTGATATTTTTTTTCTTTCCCCACGCGCACGCACACACGATGCTGACACTTTTTTTCCTCTCGCGCATAACTCAGAGTAGTTGAGTTGGATAGTATAACTTCGACGAATAAGTTTCCTGTGTAAAGTTATATAACATAACTTTTCTTGAGCCGAGACTTGGGTGTATTTACATTTTGAAAATAGTTGAGGAATAACATTCTCTTTTACGATTTTTTTCATCAATATTTTTTTCTTTTCAGAAACTAATCGTCAAGGACATAGGAATGTGGTTTAAAAAAAGGTGGAGAAGAAAAATAAAAATAACTTTTATAACTTAAACTATACAACAATTTCTATAATATGATGTAAACATACAAAACTACATAAATAATAACTTTATAACTTCTGCAAATATGATAGTCTTAGCATCTCTATGACTATAATATTCAACATATCTTTATGTCTTCAAATTCAAAAGTTGGAATAAATATGTATTCTTAAGGCTAGGACAAATACCTTTAGAAATAAATAAACAAACATGTCTAATAAATTTTAATAATTAATAAATATGAGAAACTCACACATAAACATAATATTTGCCTCCATTTTAAAAATAAGAAAGGACATGTGCATAGTAAAACCAAACATGCAAATAGTATGAAATAAAACCAATTATTTATTTTATTTTAGTTGCAATTTACGTGTACTAACTTATAACATATAACTTATGACATATAACATAAAATATAACTTATTAAAACTTCTGTCAAAACTTGGAAACATAAAAGTTAAACATAACTTATGTGTAAAAGTTATTAAACACATAGGACAAAAATTTGAGAACATAAAAATTATTAAACGCAATGAATAAATTAACTTATAACTTATACCATAACTTGAAAACACAAAAGTTATGAAACACAACCAATATATAAAAGTTATCAAAAACAATTTGCCTAAGTTATTCTATACAACTTTATATAAATTATCCTATACAACTCGTAGAAAACTTATCATAATAATTTCTAAATCTAAAAAAATTGTTAAAATATATTACTTTGAAAAAAGAAAAAAAAAGTGAAATTGTGCAGATGCGAACCACTCGCTATGAATCAGACGTCGTGGAGGAAAAGGAATAAAAATATCTTTGGACATATCGCGGTGTTCCGTGAGTCTGGTTTGAAAGAACGGTTGGTTCCCAAGTCCGAGTCCTCCCAATAGCTTACTGTACCGTTCGCTCAATTCAATATGAGCAAACATTCGTCTAAATGGAATTGGGGTAGTTACTATGCAACCGAAATCCACATTTTCATTTTCACATGTGATGTACAAGAGAGGAGAAAATGGCATGTCGATCTCGATCGTTCGGTGTAGGAAAAATATGATTGCATAATGTATACCACCTTTCCTATATTTATATTTCAAGTGCCTGAATTTTAAAATAATTTCAGACGACACTTTTGTATAACTACCTAATACAACTAAGTTGTTATTTTATAATTTATTATTTTTTGTGCCATAACATATTAATTTTTGTTTTTGTCTGCCTATACAAAATAATTATTAATTATTAATTGTCTTTGTGCCAACATAAATTAAATTTTTTAGGTTTGTGGTTTTGCCTAACAACGTTTTTAATTCTCGGTACTAAAATTGCAGATTGCGTCTATAGAAATTGCAATGAACAAAATCTGTAATTTTATTGTAAAATATGTGCAATAACCATCGATTAAAAGAAAACTAAAATTCTGGTACCTGAATTTTAGCAAGCCACATTTGGATCACTGATACTTAATCTGAGTGGATCCATATCCCGGTTACTAAACTTATGATGTTTTGCACTTTTGCCCCCAAATCTTAGGGAGCACCTTGGCACGTGATGCAAAAGTTCATGGAGAAAACAAACCAAATCCGATGCACAAGCCAGCCCTGTGCCACTGTCGTACGTTCTCTTTCTATGCGTTGGTTGAAAGGGCTACTCGATCCGGTGGACACGTATTAATAATTCCCGTGCCAAACGCGACGGACATACCACCTCCGAGCCGCGCCGCCTTGTCTCACTTGTGTACCTTCACCCACGCGGCCTTGCTCGGCACGCCTTTCGCCATGACGTAGAGCAGGTAGTAGCCCGGCGGCGCGAGCTCAGGCTTTCCCGGGGCGTCGACCGTTATCGTGTATCTCTTCCCGTTGGCCGCGAACGCGCTGACGGTGAGCACCAGCAGGCGCTGGTTCATGGAGTACCCGTGCGTCGTGAAGGGCGGCGCGTACATGGTGACCTTGAGGTCGGTCTCGGCCACGGCCTGCACGGGCGTCGAGAACTGGAACGTGAACTTGGCGCCGTACGCCATCCCGTCCGCGGGGACGGTGGCGGCGTCGATGGCGGGGCGGTTGATGGCGCGCTCCGGGGAGAGGTACGGCGGGGTGAACCGCTCGACGCGCACCTCGGTCTGGAAGTCGACGCCGCTGAAGTTGTAGGCGGAGTTGGTGTTGCTGCCGGCGACGAGCACGGTGGCGTCGGGCAGCACGGCGCTGGTGGCGTGGTACATGCGCGGGATGGTGGTGGGCGCCAGCGCGCGGAACCGGGAACCCCGCGGCTTCCGCGGCGAGTAGAGGAGCGGGCTCAGCACGGGCTGCCGCCCGAAGCCCCAGCCGGAGCAGCCCTTGGCGGCGCCGTTGAGGATGAGCAGGTCGCCGGTGGGCAGGATGAGCAGGTCGCCCATGGTGCGGCTCACGGGCATCAGGTCCGTGGCCCACCGCGCGTCGGGCTTGAGCGGGTTGATGCGCGCGCAGTCCTTGAGAGCGGCGTTGAAGACGTTGGTCTCGCCGAGCTTGAAGGCGTTCTTCGGGGTGCCGCCGCAGACGATGACCTCGGGGCTGAGGACGTCCCCGCGGCGGAGGTCGAGCGGGAGGAGCGCCGACATGCCGGAGGCAGGGTAGTTCCGGCCCCCGCCGGGGAGGACGGGGAACTCGCGGACGACCTGGCCGTTCCTGGGGTCGAGCAGGATGGAGCGGTCGTTGGCGAAGATGAAGAGTGTGCCGTCGGGGAGGAGGTGCACGAACGGGTACAGGTTGTTCTCCACGTCGTCGGTGGTGTCACGAAGCAGCTGGAGGGGAGTGGCCTGGGCGTTCGACTGGCCTTCCGCCGGAACGAACTCGTAGCTGAACGCGCGGCGGCCACCGAGCACGATGGAGCGGCCGTCCGGGAGTATCTGCTGCGTCCCGTACCATCTTCCTTCGGCCAGGCTCCCCGGGAACTCCCTCCAGTCGCAGTTGCCGCACGGGCTCAGGTACCTGACAACCTTCTCCCCTTCGAAGTAGCCGCCGGTCTGCACCATGTTGCCCTCGGCGTCGAGCGCGCCCGATGAGCACCACACGTCCGTTAAGACCTGCATGCGATGCACCCCATGGACGATGGAACCACCATGCAACACAAACCGGCGGGCGACGGCGGAAAGGAAGAAGAAGAAGAAGAAGAAGAAGAAGCGTCACCAACCTACCTTGAGGGCCCTGAGGCCGCCCGTGTTGTAATCGAACTCGACGGCGTGCGCGGCGCAGTCCTGGGCGCCGACCACCTTGCTCCGGAGGTCGAGGCGGCAGTTGCCCTTGGGCAGCCTGAGCAGCGACGGGCCCGTGGTGACGGTGTCGAACATGATGGCCTTGTCGCTGCGCATGATCACCAGGTGCATCGCGGACACGCCGGCGTTGTCGCTGATGACGGACCACGAGCCGGCGAAGCCCGCGCCGTTGTCGACGGGGAGCACCACCGTGTCCTGCGCCACCGCGGTGGGCGGGGACCGGGGCGGCACCTTCATGAGGCCGCTGCTGGTCACGGGCACCGCGGCGAGGTTCTGCTGGTCGCTGGCCCGGGGCATCACGTCCTCCTCCTGGTTCTGGTTGACTTTGTGGTAGAAGTCGGGCACGGGCTCGTTCCGCGGCTTGAAGATGTCGATGAAATCGGAGGCGCTGTGCGCCTCGCCGCCCACGGCGGCGAGGGCGAGCAGCGCGGCGGAGACCACGGCGGCGCGGAGGAGAGGACCCATCGTCGGATAGAACCTCTCGAGGCTGCCCCAGGCTGTTTCCTGGGCCCCCTGGCCGGCCTCCTATAAGCCGGAGTTGCATGCATGCATGCTCGCCATTGTCCATCGCAACCTCGTAATAATTGTATGGTGGGCGTGCGCTTTGTTTGGGTATACGGAGAAGCATGAGTAACGGTCGTTTAAATATAGCTTGTCTAGTCCGTTGTTCTCCAGTCTTGCAAGGCTGCAATTTTGCAAATTGATGATGGACCAGAACAATAATGGGCGGATCGATCGTGCAGTTGCGGGCCAAGTCGTTGTTCTGGCTATAGTCTTGAACTGCACTTGCACGAGGCCCATTATGTCCATTAGTCTGGCTATAGTTTCTCTACTGGGTTCAAAGTTCTCCAACCATGCGTCTTTGGAGGCCCATATCATGCCCTCCAGCACCTATCCGGCCAAAACCATCGCCCGCACCTGATGCGATCCAGTAATAAAATATTCTGGCCTGATTTGGTCCAGTAACGATGCACTAATAAATCACTGATGCGATGCGAGACGGCAGCCAGTTCCCTAGCTACAGTACCTCCCCCCGCCGTCACCGCGTCACGACTCACGACGTCTCCCCCGCGCCGTGCGGCGCATGGGTTCGCCCCATCGCGATCACGGAGATGCGCGCGCGGGGCGGGAGTGGACACGTCACACGTCACACGTGGTGGCGGCGCCCGAAGATCCAATTGGGCGCGTGTGCATGCGTCGTTGCCATCGAAATCGAGCATGCGTGAGCATGATGATGAATGAACGCGCCGCAACCGTACGCCCGCTGTTGTGTAATGCCTACAGTGCAGGTCACGGGCTCGCTAAGATCACTGCTACCGTGCACAGTACGTATACTCCCTCAGTTCATTAAAAAAATCAATTCCTAGAATCCATATCAGTTAATTTTTTTTAACTTTGACTAACTTTATAAAAAAGATTAATAACATCTATGATATAAAATGGATACATTATAAAAATATATTTAAAGATATATCTAATGATGTAAATTTGGTACCATCAATCTTGATAGTTTTTTCTAAAAATTCGGTCAAAGTTTAAAAGTTTGACTTAAGACAATTTTAGAAATTAATTTTTTAGACGGAGGGACTGCATGTACGTGCGATCGCCGCCATACCAGATTGTTTTATTGCACTAAATCAGGCTTAACAATTCTTTTAATAATCACTATAGTAGGAGTTCAGGGGAAAAAATTTAAACCACCATAGCGTGTGTTATCTGGTACCTGTAGTTCGTTCTAGCTAGTTTTAGAGGATTAATTATATATACAGAGAGAAATTGGGCTACGCATGCATACTGTTAAAAGTAGAGTATCTTTGATGTAAAGCAAGAGACTCAGGAGACAAAAATGAGAGTGAGAACAGTGTATTTTATTGATCCATGGTTGTACATATATATACATGAAGATAAGTAGCAACTGCCACCATCCGAGAGAGAGATCGAGAGAAGGAGAGAGAGGATGAGATCAACCGTCTCTCAACACTCCCCCTTTGATCGAATCCATCTTTGAGATCAATGAATAGTATTAATCCTCCAAAAAGTCCTGTAGGATAAAAACGAGGAAAAATACTTGATAGGTATGCTGTTAAAAACTCCTTTAAACCCAATGGGAAAATAAGGAGAAAGTGATACAGCATATAATGATATTGCCTCATTGTAAACTCATATGAGAAAACCTTTGCAGGAGAAAACTTATAGATAGTTTAGAGGACAATATATATGTCATTGGTATCTCCTTAAAAACCCCTGTGGTAAAAAATAGAAGATACGACATATATGTTGATTATTGTCTTAATGTAAACCTATACGGGAAACCTTAGAAGGAAAAACCCGAAACCAAGTTTAGAGAACAATAAATATGATCTAATGATCATAATTGAAATTATATGTCTTTGATACCCTCTCAAAAACCTCTGTGGAGGAAAACAGAAGATATGACATAGGTTATGTCTTAGATACCCCATACAAAAACCTCGGTGGGGAAAATAAGAGATATGACATATGATTTGTATTGATATTGCCTCATTAAAAACCTTCTATAAGAAACTTGTGTGGGGAAAAACTCATAGAGGAAAAGAGTACAATATGATGTTTTGAACATGTTCTAGTTTCAAAAGGAGTCTCCCTCTGAACCTTGCAATTCTCAAAGTCATCGCATACCAAACTTAACAACACATTTTGAAATGTGAAAATTGGTAGGGACTTTGTGAATAAATCTTGTGAAGTTATCACATGATTTAGTTTACAAAGTGTTTATCTCCTCACTTTCGTGAGAATAAAACATTTCTAGAAGGCAATATAGTGATATTGCTCTTATGTAACCTCTTGACATCCACGTAACACAAGTTGCATTATCTTTGAAGATAATGGCTGGTGATTCGATAGAATCAAAGTGATCATTCAATGAAGTTATACATGTTCATGTAATACTTTAGAACGAGGAGTGGAAGTAGCCACTAGAGTCGAGTTTAATGACCTCTATGAGAACTTTACCACTAACATCAACATATGATCTGGCATTATAGGGATAAAATAGCCAGTACTTTCATACTCCAAATGATCATATCTTAATTTACATAATGATAAATCAAGATGCTTTGTGCCATATAGATATCTGTGGATATCCTCATTAACTCCCACCTTTCGGTGTATAGAAGTCGCACTATTTCGAGCTATAGCAAGTATCTGCAAATGCAATATCAGGCCTGTTGCGATATGCAAGATACATAAGCGCTTTGATGGCATTAAGGTTATCATCCCAAGGTCAGAATGGATATTGATCCATATTTAGGGATTGAATGATCATCAGTGTTGGTAGTATGATTGTCCAATATTATTTGGATATTGGTATACAATATCAATTGAATATTGGAAGACTGATGTTTGCTTAAGATATAGACTTAAGCATAATTTGGTGTTAACCAAATTTCTCATCTCAAATTTTGTCTTATACGATGACTTCCTGATTTGATATGTTCAGATGACTTCCTGATTTGATATGTTCATATGAGATGTATAAAATCCAATTGGGATTTCATTATGAACACACAGGTGATATCATCAAGATGGGAGACATCCTTCTGTGGAAGGGACTCACCTAGTTAGTTGTACCACAAACAACTTAACTATTTTAAGTCATGGAGTGACTTGATTTATACACAATGTATGTTGCGATTTATGTTTTGATTCAGAATATAAAGTCCATTGGGACTTATAATCCAAATCTATCCAAATCAATTTTGATCTGTCAATTATCGGTATAGGAACATAATTTCCACACATACCAATGAGTATGTTATGCTAGGTTTCTGCGTGAAACCATGTGCTACAAGCTCTCACTATTTCACCACCTTATGGATTTGGGAAATCCATAATGCTTCCATAGGGAATGCATTGTGAGGAGAAATCAATAAGAATGTAATGACTTCTCACCTTTGAGTGAAAGCATATCTCCTTAATTGCCATATTTGGTTGACACAATGTGAGTGTGTGAACACTCTGCCTAGGACTTGTGGTCTGGATCCAGATAAGGTATATGGCAACTTTGAGGAGTATGTCGACAAATTGTAGTCTTTTGAATGATTGATTCAATGGAACCAATTTAAGCATGTGGAAATATTTACCCTTTGAACTCTATGTCATTTCCCATAATAACAGAGTTAGGGTGTTCCAATGACCCAGCGCCTAAAGTTGTGCACAAGTTGTACTGGGCTTTTGGATGTGTAACATCCATAGGCTTTGGATAGTAAATATCCATAATGTGTCTATCAACTTGATGTTGATGTGCATTGACTGTCTTGGAGAATTCTCTCCCCCTGATCCAAGAATGCTTGCAAGAAGCTATATTCCCATGTGGCCATACTTCTCCCCCTCTTATCTTTTTTTTGAGACGAAAGAAGAATTGTATTAAAATATAGCTGGGTACATCATCACATTACAAGTATTCTGGAAAAAAACATATATCCAGAAACTAATTTTCATCTATATTGTACCCACACTGTGAATAGCTCAAACTCTCAAATCCAAACCTATTTGACGCTTCATAAGGATGACCGCACAGGCAAATATACGACAACAATTGTTTTAGGCCAGACAATAGATGCCCAACGGACGACCAACATTCCTGCAGGTGGAGTTGAGAAACTTCTTCTTTCTCGTGTCTTCCTTCTTCTTCTTTCTGCCACCGAAGAGTGAAGAAGACTGATATGAAACTTATTCTCCCTAGTCCTTCATTGTGGCCAGATCTAACCACAACAAAACAGAGAAAAGACCGGAGAAAATTATTCCATGACGACGACATCATCTCCGCCTTGATGCCGTCATCCGGAAACAAAAATCTCCATGTCGTCATGCTGGTGAAGATGTTGACGCCGAAGTTGTCGTCTCCATCTTCAACGAAGCCGCCATGGAGAAGACAATTTCATCCTTCCCCTTCTCCATCGCCGAAGAGGAGAAGAAGGAGATAAATCTCCAATACCACAATACTTGGCATGGAGAGACTCAAACCCTAGAAATTCGATCTATTGGGAAAAAGTATCAAAAACGATGGATCCCCACTCTCTCCAACCTATGACATAAGCCGGAGGGAGGAGAGAGGGGGACCAACGGAGGACGGCGGCGGTGCGAAGGAGCGACGGGCGGCGGCGGGGGGGGGGGGGGGGGAGCGGACTTCTCCCCCTCCTATCCAGATTCGGGAGTTGAGTGGTTTTGTTAGGTACCTCCACTCTTTTTGGCACACTAAACGGGAATTGGATTGGGTGACAACATTATGACAAGTAAATGCATTTGGCAGACTATTTGCAATGTGTTGCAAATATAAGATAATCAATGTGTGGTAAGTGTCTCCCCCTAATGCATGGAATCTTCCTCAAAGATTCTTTGGTACGCGGATATGAGGATCGAACATTAGTAATGATACTCTCTTTTTGATTCCTAGCATTCCATGTGTGGTAAGTGTCTCCCCCTAATGCCTGGAATCTTCCTCAAAGATGTACTCGGCATACAGGCATTAAATGAATCCCCAGTTAGAGATCAGAGGTATTATCGAATGACGGATAATAGTACCTTATGGTGATCTCTAAAATGCCCATTGATGTACGCTACGGTGGTGATATCGGTACGTGCAAAACGTTACCGATTCGCAGATGAGAAATATTTTGACTACTAGGTCAAATTTCAACGTACGAACTGCAACAGAGGGAGCCGTATGTTTGCAGTGTTATGAATTTGAATTTATTATGCGTTGTGTAAATCCGCATGTCACCAACTAGATGTTGGTAAATTGCAATTCTATTTTGAGTCATCAAACAATAAACTTGATTCTCTCAATGAGAGATTTAGTTTGGCCATTATGTGTATAAACATAACATACTTAATGATGTAGTCCTAAGAACCAAACAATTTTATTTACATGGATTTGATCCCGCGTCCAGGATTGTTTGCTCTAAATTGAAGAATTTGAGCAATGAGTTTGGTAAATTTTTGGTACCTTATGAGTAAGGTGCACACTTAGGGCAACATTGTAGATGCATAGATGTGCATTACATAGTATCTTTATGGTCCACATAAAATGACAAACATAATCACATATATGATCTTGAATTTCTCCAAGAAATTGTGTGACTCATATTCATTTTGTGACCAATAGAACTGATAATAATTTTCTCATCATTCTAAATATAGAATGATCCAAGGCTAATATGCCCAATCTTGATGGGATCAAGAGAGAAAATTATTTTGTACGCAACAAGTAATATGAGATTGATGTATGTATAATACACTCCAGTTGATGTGGAAGGAATATACACAATTATAGTTTTTCATATATGTTGCATCTAAGGCGAGTGAAGAATTTCATCGTCACTCATTAGTATTGGACTTCCGTTTGGAAACCATGTAACTGAATACATGAAAAATATCATGTGGTATTTATAGAATCAAGATACATCAATGCATCCACAACTAATTTGAATACCCATGGAGAGATTCTTATCTCTCATAATTGTTTTAGCGGTACGATGGTCCACTAAACAAAGTTCCTTTCCACCTGATTGAATCTGATATGATTCTATATAGATTTTGGCAATATTCAAGTATGAATTTGCACTCATATAGAATATGTATACCATGTATAAGGTACATGATATTTTTAGAAATGGACAACATACTACATTTGGTAGTATGACATTAGGCTAATAATATATCCAATAAAAATATGGAGTCATTTTGCAAGCGTTTGCTTGTTGAAGTGAACTCCAAATTGTTCCAAAGAACTCGCTTGCCTCCAATGAGTTGGAGGTTGAGCCAAATATTTGATTTGACATTTCTGTGTACATGAAATGTACAATCACATTTTTGTGAAAATGTGAGAGTTGTCACACAAGATCACTTTTCTAAATGAAAAATGATATTGCGTTCATGAGAGTCCATTATGTTGCATTGCCATGGATCAAAGATCTTTGATAAATGAATGATTGAACAATCATTTATAATTTAGGCAATGTTACATCCTTTGTTGAAATCCCGATGAGAGATTTACAAAAGGTAGATGGATCTCACTCAGTTAACACTCAGAATTTGAAAAACCAAGTGCATGAGTTGCATACAAAAATGCATCAAAGCAAAGTGTGGCAATATCCAGAATGGATTGAGCATTTGGTTGGGGTTGAGCAGCCATAGCTGTGATGTCATATGCCCCCACTAATATCGTTGATATCTTAATACTCATGGTATGAAAATAAATTCCATCCAATGCGAGGTTAGGAATATTTCGAACTGGAAATTTTAGCCATGTCCAACATGAGTTGATCATGTATCAATTTACTTGATAGTAAATTGTATAGCATTAAAGGCGAAATTTTGGGTTCAAGATGAAACTTGATTATAGACTGATCATTCTATAAAGAACAGGCGACGAATTCGCTGCTAATGTTTTGGATTCTATTCCTGTGGGAATAGATGATGTAAAATCTTTGCCAAAACATAGACTCTGTATGTGATAGAAAGGAGTCACCCAAATAATGCACTATATATTGCTATTTATTTAAGTAAATTATTACTTAAATAAATTCAGATTCAAGATGTGTCTTGAATTGGCATATGCAAATATTGTGAAGTCGGGATGAATCTCGAATCACATGTAGTGTTTACCTCATATTGTATAGGTGATAGAAAATCACTGCTAACATCACTATGTATAGTAATTGCTGCCAAAAATAGTCTCAATCATTATGTATTAGCATGTTGGCACATAGAAGGTACAAACCAAATTGGTAACCTTGTAGTAGGGGAACATAATCTGCAAATATGTGTATGTGCAGTAGATGTTATTCCACTACTTGTGCGTTGCTAATAATAATATAGGTTTATCACACTTTGAAGGTAGTCAAATGTTATGAACATGACATAGACCTTATTGGGTGATTCAACTCAAAGGTAGTCACTATGTTTATAGAAACACGGTGTAGACCTTAGATGGTGAGACCGTTGCTTAAAAGTAAACACCCATATGGTGTAAACCTTATGCAATTCATATTTAGATTGGATAAGCACATGCAGATAATCACTATGTGATGATATAGTGTAGATCCTGTAGTAGTATTGAGATACTAGCTTGTGCATGATCAATCTAAGAGATGAATTTTAGCAATCACTTGTAGGTGTAGACCCCTTTGTAGTTCATATTCAAAGTTGGTTTGCACTAGGAGGATGAAAATCCCATGATAGTACTGCGGTACACCTTGCGCATGACCAATTTTGTAAAATGAACAAAAGTTGTCACCGTGAAGGTGAAGGTCATTTGTTCTGAAACATAATATTGGAATGCACGTTAAGGATAGTCACTATGTATAGCATAGTGTAGATCCCACAGTAGTACTATGGTACTACCTTGTGTATACCCAATATGTAAAGTTTCAGAATATTATACACAGATAATGAGGTAATCACATAATTATTTGCATGAAATAAATTAAGCGCTTGAAACTTAAAAATATAAGTGGAAGCCATTTGTGCCTACATAAGTAGGGCCAAGATTTGTTAAAAAGCAAATGCAAAATGCAAATAATCAAGGTAAACTTGAATAAGAGGGATATTCTCATGTTGAATAACATTGTTAAGCACCTGATGGTGTTAACTTTGGACTCATTTTTCAACATTGGGTACGCACGTTGAGGATTAAATCCCACAGTAGGACTATGGTACTACCTTGTGTATGGCCAATGTGAAAAAGAACCATGGTAATCACTCAAATGTCTCTTGTATAATTTATTTATCAAATTGGGTACGCACGTTGATGATAAAATCCCGCAGTAGTACAAGGATACTACCTTGTGTATGACCAAATTGAGAATAAATAAAGGTAGACACTCCAAAGTTTAGACCAAATGTTTCAAAAATTTGAGTTATTCCAACTTGAGAGAAAATCAACCTTAAAGCATTTGCAGAGGGAAATTCCAGAAGTGGAAAGGATGAATTTATTGTAGTTAACCCATCTGTTGTATGGTGACTCAAATCCTACTTAGAATAGGACTCAAGAAAGGTGTGCTATTAGAACTTCTAGTTCTACAAGGTCTTGAGTGTAGAATCCTACTAGGAGTAGGACTCCTATTTGTATGTATGAGGGCCTTGGAGGGGACTATATAAATCAAGGGGTAGAGGCCATAGGCATCACAACAAGATCATAAGCCAACACAAGGGGTCTCATCCAAGGCTTGTACGGAGCAATTAGGAGCGCTCAAGAGGATTAGACTAGACAGTTCTATTGCACTAGATTCTTGTATAGGGCAAGAATCAGTGGGTCCTAGAGGGTCAAGTAGGGTTGTGAGAGAGCGACAATCACTTGTACTCTTTTGGAGTTGTGCTAATAGAATTTGCGGTCGGTTTCGCCAAATCCTAATCTCTTGTCGTGGTTGCTTCATCATCATCTAGGGTTTTCTACGTGATTCGACTACATCGTTCTTGATACGGTGCTAGCTTGTGTCATATTCACATCATCCTTTCAAAGATCCGAGGGCTGCTGCGCATAACTAGGGGTATCAGATTCTAACACCATCTACTCCCTCCGTCCCTGAAAGAATCAATTTCTAGAGTTGTGTTAAGTCAAACTTTTTAAACTTTGACCGAATTTCTAGAAAAAACTATCAAGATTGATGGTACCAAATTCATATCATTAGATATATTATAGAATATATTTTCATAATATGTCTATTTTATATCATAGATGTTATTATTCTTTTCTATAAAGTTAGTCAAAGTTTAAAAAGTTTGACCGGCACGGATCCTAGGAATTGCTTCTTTGAGGGACAAAGGGAGTACAACAGTACATATTATGATGCAATATTTTTGAAGACCGGTGGCCTAAAAAAATATTGCATCAAGTAAATATTGTGCATCATAAAGTATTATTTACATGAGGTAAATAACAGTACAATGTAGATATGTTAAAACTTGAGGGTTAAAACATAAATCTGGAATATATAAATAATAATCTATTTGGACTATTATTTAATTTGCAGAAAGTAAGGGGGCTTTTCTGCAATTTGGATAATCTTATCCATCAAATCCCAGTCCAATGTGCGGTTGCATCCCGTGGAACAGTTCCTGGCCAATCTTCGCATCGCGTGGACGGTTCCCGGCCGATCACGCCGCTCGCCGGAGCCGCCCGCCGACGGGGCGCAGCCACTGGCCGGGCGCAAGGCCAAGCTACCGCTCCACCAGCCGCCGGGCTCGCGGGGACCGAGCAGCCGGCCGCTGAGGCCGCCGGGCGCCAGGCGTAGCAGCTGTGCACGCGCGAGGCGGGGGCCTACCAGCCGCTGAGGCGCTGGCCGGTCGGGCGCGCGGCCGGTGGCCGAGGCTGCAGCCGCTGGGGCCGTCGCCGAGGCCAGCCGAGCCGCGCCGGAGGTGGCACCCGTCGAGGCCGCAGGGGCCATGGCCGCCGAGGGCCAGCCACCGTCGGCTCGCTGTAGCGCCGGCCAAGACGGGCGCGAAGCCGGTCGTGGCGCATACCAAGTTGCGAGGCCGGCCGGGGCGCAGGCGCTAGGCCACGCCGGGCGCAGAGCCGTGAGGCCGCTGGTCGCCACCGGACTGCAAGAGCGCTCACGCCACCACAGAAGCTGTGCTCGAAGAATCGTGCGATTTCCAGAAAGTAAGAACTATCATAGTAAATTAATAATAACCATGATTTCTTACTGTTCTGTGCGCTTGTTCAATGATTGAAGCCAGTAGCATCACGTTCCAGATCCTTCGTACAAGATCTGATACTTGAGTTGCTACCATAGGCCTCTGTTCCTCTTTCTTCATCGAAGAGCCTTCGATTCTTCTTCCTGGATGGGGTCTCTGGTTCTTCTGTTCGGCCGTTCCCAGCGAACACAGAGCAAGCATTTTGTGTTGATAACGTGTTAAAAGTAGAGTATCTTTGATGTAAAGCAAGAGACTCGGGAGACAAAAATGAGAGTGAGAACAGTGTATTTCATTGATCCATGGTTGTATATATATATATATATATATATACATGAAGATGAGTAGCAACTGCCACCATCCGAGACAGATCGAGAGAAGGAGAGAGAGGATGAGATCAACCGTCTCTCAACACATACTACACAAATAATTAGCATTAGGCATCAGTAAGCATGCATCACATGATCGATGGGCGTGAATGCCTGGTGCTTCTGAATATATTAAGGGCATGTTTAGATCCCAAAACTTTACAAGATTCTCCGCATGTATGGAGTATTAAATGTAGCTAAAAAAAATAACTAATTGCACAGTTTGTTTGTAAATGTCGAGACGAATCTTTTAAGCCTAGTTGGTCCATATTTGGACAAAGTTTGTCAAATAACAACGAAAGTGCTACAGGAACTTTACACCCAAATTCCTACCAACTAAACACCTCCTAAATCATCCACTGCGTTATCACTGGTATATGTGGCGCATGTTTAGATCTCAAATATTTACAAGATTCACCATCACATCGAATCTTTAGACGCATGCATGGAGTATTAAATGTAGTAAAAAAAATAACTAATTGTACGGTTTGTTTGTAAATGTCGAGACGAATCTTTTGAGTCTAGTTGGTCCATATTTGAACAAAGTTTGTCAAATAACAACGAAAGTGAGGAACTTTACCCCAAAATTCTTCCAACTAAACACACCCGTGCTCTCAAATAAAATCTCTGTTACGACGGCCGGCGTTTGATGAGTGTCCGTGCGCTTTTTCTCGGTCAAATCGACAGCACATCCATCGATCTCGTTGACACAGCACTATCCAGCTCTGAAATGGGTCATGCATGGGTGTGTTGTGTGAGGAGAGAATAGGCATGCGTATACAGTTACGTCCAACTTACAAAGTATAAAGTGGCCCACTGGACCGGACCTATTATGTGATCGGCCCTACGTAAATTAGAGAATTCACCTGATCCACTTTTGGACGACATTATAGGTGTACCCACGTAATTAAGCTATAATAACTAGGTCTGTCTCTGATCGCTTTAAGAAATTAAAATGCATATCTCTGCACGATGCCATTATGTCACACTAGAGACGGGAATGTGCGGTTCTTCATAGATCATGAGTCATGACGGCAATAAACAACTTCTAGTGCAGACTGATTTCTATGAACGGGGCCACCATTTTACCATCAAGGCAGACCAACGTAACTGTAACGATCGACCTGTCCCTAAAGGTAAGGGAACATCCCCTTGTCACTCCATCTCTCTCTAAATAAACCAACTTCTATAGAGTCGTCAGTTCAAAAAAATATATTTCTAGAGCTGTCTACTCCCTCCATCCCAAAATAAATACACTTTTAGAGTTTAAATGAAGATGCTAAGGTTAGTAAGAAATTACATTTATACCCCTAAAAAGGTATAATCATTATGCCTCGAAAAATGAGAAAGTAGAAAAAGACAAATAGGACTAGTTTGTCTTTTATGTGAATGCGTATTTATTTTGGGACAAATTTTGAACTCTAGAAGTGCACTTATTTTTGGACAGAGGGAGTACACATGAGGAGTGCATGGCCATTGTAATGGCAGTAGACAAGTGGAGACCCTACTTGGAGCATCAGGAGTTCATTGTAAAGACTGCTCATAGGAGTTTACTTCACTTAGTGCAGTGTTCATTCATGTCACAAGCAGTGGGAAAAGTGGTTGCCATTGGCAGAATTTTGGTATAATATCAGCTATCATTTAGTCCTTGGTAGACCTCCTTTTGTGGCCTTTTATGGAAATTCTCCAAGGCACTTTGGTATTACCAATGAAGTGTAGTCTTATGCCCCAAAGTTGGATCAGTGGATGTTGGCAAGGAGTTTGTTGCAGGAAGTCATTCAGCATCATCTGCACCGCAGACCGCACGTACTCAACAGAGAATGAAGCGCTATACTGACAAGCATCGGACTGAGAGAACTAGTGGTGAGTGATATGGTATATATATCTCAAACTACAAAATTTTATATTCATTCTTTTGTGCCTCCAAGATCAAATGAAAAGTTCAGCTTTCAATTTTATGGGCCATTCAAGATTGTCACTTACAGATTTCAATTACCTGATGCTTGTCATATTCATTTGGTTATCCATGTGACCATGTGTCTTGCGATTGAAGCGGCAAGTTCCATCATTATTAGATCAGGTGGAGGATGATATTACCATGATCCTAAAGTGGTGGCTCAGTCTGTCCATTTTTTGTCTGCTCGTATGGTGCGGAAATAGGAGATTCTACTTTAATTGTCCTAGATATAGGTGCATGGTCTGGTCATTCGCCCAGCTTAATGACGTATTGACATGGGAAGGAGCTCAGATCTCGAGTTATCTGTCTTAGATCAAACCATATATAATGGTTTCTTCCTACTATAGTCCTAATTATTGCATATATGGTTTTGCCGTGTACATACCACATACGTCTATACAGTACATATATAATGTACTACATATATATACAATACTACAATTGATCAACTGGCATTTATCCCAGTTGCACCATCAAGTAGCACTGCATCCAACTGCTGCATGTAACATGTTGGTACTGCAGTTGTGCAAACTAATGACAATCCCTCCGAAACAAATACTAAAATGCCTTTAATTTAGAGGAAGGTGATGATCAGCAGCTAACAAAGCACACCACTAGTTGCAAGTTGCTGCGGGGCCGTAACGTGCGTCTATGCATATACTTCTCTTGCATGCCCTGTGGATGGTGGACGGTGTAAAATATAATATGCCATATCATCTCTACTCTAAGTAAGTATATCAACTTGCACCATGTTTTCCTCAGACCGAACGATTATGAGTGCAGGCAGCAATGCAGCATGTGTTTTTAAAATGCTGACGGCATATGCATGCGATGATGAACTGAAAAGGTCCGATTAGAAAAGTACCATTTGGGATTTGGTGCAATTCGCATCCGATCGAAGCTGATACGCCTTTGGGGGGACAGCGAGGACTCGCCATATGACAGTATGAGTAGGATCTTTCCAGGAAGATTCGTACACGCTTAGATGGAGATTGAGGATGATATGGTTTGATTATGTCCATACATAATCTATATTTTTTCATTAGTCTGTCATGCAATGTCTCCGTAAAGGTGTGCATATATGATGTGTGCATGAGATTAATCTTTGTATCAAATAAAGGTCATCTTGAATCATAATTTGGGGGGGGGGGGGGGGGGGGGGGGGAGGGAGGGGAGAGAAACAAAAGTCGTAGTGTATCATATGGTATATATGCAAGCTCGCGATCGGCTTGACATTCCGTCTCGTGTACTACTCCCGCGCCGCCGGGTTTCCTTTTTTAGATTTTGGCAAGTCAATTTTGTCAAATCGTTGGAGATAACCTTTTATTCTCCTGCCCATATTGATTTGAGAGTTGACAAATTTCATGTTTTGTCAAATGAAAAATACAAAACCGTTGGAGTTGCTTAGCTAGTTCATAAGAGCATCTCCAAGAGTTTCCTATAACCCTTCCCCATCTATGTTTTTTGGAAAATGAGAGAAAAAAATCATCTCCATATCTCTTCCCCATTTTTTAGAAATTGGCAAAAGTTCCATCTCTGTGCCTATATTTGCGCGCACCGCGCCTCGCGCATCCGGCTTCCCCAGCGCGACTTTCCTCTCCTTCCGGGATTCATATGCTGTCTGCTCTGCCGATTCATACAGTCTGGCTGCTACTCCGTACTGTACAAGCTTTCTTGCATGCTGATGGTACTGACCGGCTGCTGATCTGCGGACTTGCTGGACTGCTTGCCGACCGCCTGCTGTTGCTTGATGGCTACCTAACGGAGTAACGGCGATACATGATGGCCAGCAGCAACACAGTGGAAGAGGTGAAGGCTGGAACTGCTTGCCGGCCAAGACGACGGCGATGGCGTACAAACTAGTGATTGGACAGGAATTTCGGTGCAGGAAAAAATGTCGACAAAAAAAACATCTTTTGTGAGACCATATTTGATAAATTAAATATAGGATACTCTTGGAGATGTTCTCTTTTTTCTCACCCCTTACTTATTTGGGGAGTTGGCAAATACCATGATTTGGGAAATAAGAAATGAGTAACTGTTGGAGATGCTCTAACTACATATATATTAGTAATAACCCAGCGTTGTTACTAATAGTAATATATATACATAAACCAGATACTGTATATATGCACATCATGGACGTTGTCATATGCATGTGTGGAGGCATGGCAAAGAGAAATTTTGCATTAACAAGAAAGTAATTGAGATCATATAAATATAGCGGTGCATGCACGTGCTGTGTAATCCAGAACATACTATGATGTTAAATTTGCACACATACAATTGAACTTGAATATAATGTATAGCTAATTGAACTTGAATATAATGTATAGCTAGCTAGTTTAGTATGTAAGCAACTAAGCAGGAATTGTGATATATACATAGTTTTGAGCGTGGGCAAACCATACCTTGTACGTATATAATTGTAGCGTAGAATGTACATAGATGCTGAGCTATCGATATTCCACTGCGCTGATAATGTGTTATGCATGTATATATATCTAAAAGCTCTAAAACAAACACAGATGACAAGAATAGTGTACATATATTTGAAGTCTGAAAGTATGACAATGTGATATATAACTTCTGATCAATAATTCAAAAGCCTAATATATGGAGCATATGTATACTGCTATGAATGCATGATCAAAAGAGACGCATTCTTATATTATTATCTATATGCAAAGGTCTATATGTAGATCAAGAACCTTATTTGGTGCATACACGGAGAGAAGATAATTCTACACAGACATCAAGAAAGAAATAATATAACGGCTGAGGCAAGCTGTAGTAGAAGTAGTACAGAAGACAGCTGTGTTTGAGATCATGCATGCAGATAAAGTTATTATTCTATTTACATCTTGTGCTTCTGGATCAAAATATTCAGCTGGCATGCATATATATATGCAAGTGCTCATACACATACGAACATTCTCTCTGATCTCAGCAATGATGAAATTTGTGTTGCATAAATTAATGACAACCCATGTACGAACTGTGTCAGTGTGCGCTTGCAGTTGCAGGCAAGAGTCAACGCATCTATGCTTCAGAGTACAATCAGAACAACTGCTTAGATATGATCACCAGATCCCATGCCCATGCACACAACATGCATGTCTTGATTAAAAAAGCGCGTTACTATTTCTCTCTTCTGGAAGGCATCATATATATCATTACAGAAAAGGCGGCAGATCTGCTCTTGCATTGGTTCTGACTAGTGGCACCAATTCAGAAACTTATTGCACCACAAGTGAAAAAAGCCCATGAAGATCGACTAACAAATCTATCACATCACATCGAAGGAGAGGCGGAAAAAGGAGGAACAATTTAGGATCATAGCTTGAGTTCAAGGTCCACGTCTTGTGGATCGTCGGAGTTCAAACTTGTTGAATCCGCTGACTGACTTCGATCATGATGTCCCCTCAATCGGGCAGATTCCTACACCAAATTTTTTCAACCAAACATGTTTATAAATCTATCTATATAAATACTAACAACAAGATAATACATCTAGGTGAACAGTGGCTAGATCACCCTTATGACGATACGTACCTGTGGTTCAAAGAGAGGCAATGTGATGTTATTAGGATGCTGAGCGTTATGTGGGTTGTTGCCATAGACAACACTGCTGCTCGGTGATCTGGTCGTTGGCACACGTAGTTGCAAAATCAGCAATGTTAGTTGGAGCTTATCACAAGCTATTGGAAGTGAAACATCTCTTAAATTCAGTAATAAGTGAGCATGCAGTGATGATAATATACGAGTTCCCACCAGCGTACCTTATGATGGGAGCTTGGAATTCACTGTATCGTACGTCTCTCTCTCCGTATGACATCTACATGATAAAGCCAGAAATAACGTAAGAACTCTATCTAGCTTGGTGTTACAACAATTCATAATGCATTATTCAGATGGAAAGCACAAAAGAAGATGATATACAGTGTTTTTATGAGAGTTCGGTGTGCATTATATTATTACTTTATATTATTACAATGAAAACAATATATGTAAGATTCAGAAGAACCACACAAACAAACAAACCACATAATGGAGCTAGATATCAAAGAAAGCACAGAACAAGAGGCGACAAATAACGAATCACACAAAGAAAGAAGAGATTTAGAGCTGTCTCCAGCCAATTTATTAGCTAGAAAGTACACATCTATGCAACTCAACTGAATCTGGTAGAAGCATGATGACTCGTCAAAGGTGTTGCTTTTGAACAAACGAAAGACCAATCGATTCACTGTTGGTCGTGGAGAATTAGGCTTTAAGACCCACTCTTCTGTGTTCAGGAAAATTTGGACTAATTTCTGTTATTATCCACATGCACGTGTCACCGGCCTGTGCTGTATATAGCAACCCATACCCACTGAATCATACATCAAACAAAGGTTCCATTTTGGATTATCCCTAGATGATGCAGCTAATATATGCAAGTCTGAACTTCTGATAGACCAATTCCTTCCCAATTATAAGCAGCTAGGATCTACTAATAATCTTTCCAAGGGGAAAGGTGTTGTGTCCATATGTACCGCGAAATTTGGAAGGATTGGGAACGGCGACGAGATGGTGGTTGGATGGAAGGAGGAAGATGGCGACGACGACAGCGAGGACGTCGACGCCCGTGCATCCTCCTGCTAGATCGATCCATTTCAAAAGCTCAAGAAATTAGGATTCCTAATAATATATATGGCATGCAAACTACACAGAAGGGAAAAACGTTTTGCAAAAGACACCCAGCATCATCACTTACCAAGTTGAGGCTGCCCGTTCTGTGGATCAAGCTGGGGGGCTGGCCGAGAGGATGGAAGTACTCCGCCATTTCGCTCTGTAACCTAATCTTCTCGAGCTGCGCCACGCCGAGCCCTCGCTGCGGCTGCTTGGGCTTGTTGGTGCCGCCGCCGCCGCCGCCTCTCTTTCCCCTTCTCGAGCCGGACGACGATCTCCCACTGCTGCTCCACCCCATGCTGTCCCCAAAGTTGCTCCCACTCATGTCCGAGGCCGAAGACCTAGCTAGAAGGAAGACTTGGGAGAACAAGATGAACAAAGCTAGGTGGAGGAGAGGGAGAGGAGGTGTGTGACAGTCTGAGAGAGAGAGAGAGAGACTTGATTGAATGATGCACGAGACCCTTTTAAAATGGTGTGGAAGAGATCTCCTTGCAGGGCAAATATATCCCCCTCTTATATTAAAAGGGCCCGGTCCTCCCAAGCTTTTCTTGCCTCATAATTTTTTAATTGCATCTAGTGGTATGGCCATCTTTAGATTATAGTTAATACCATGTGCCCCAAAACCCTGTCGTTTGGAAGAAAAATATGTACAGAACTGAATAAGAATGGGCAACTCATTTTTGTTTGTTAGGTGGTGATCTCCTAGGATCTTTTTCATCAAAAACCTCATTGTTGGTTAGTAAGAGAAGTACATACTACTACCTCTGATTCCAAATGTATGTCATTTATGACATTGACATGTTCTCTAACATAACACACTTTGACTTGAAATTCTGTTTAAATAAAAGATTTTAAATATAAAAAATATATATTCTGATTTTTTTTCTCTTTTCGGTGAATATGGTAGCATCAATCTCATATTTTTGTGAACTATTGTAACTTTACTAGTTCAAGTTAAAATAAAAGTTTCACGGGATGATGAAATCCTAAAATGACCTTTACATTTTGAATCGAAGTTTATACACATGTCGACACTAGCGGACTCTGGGCTTGGCGATCCTAGGCCTTCGCCCAGGCTCGTCACTGTTGGACTTGGACCCTATTAAAATTAATTATTGTGCAGCTCATGCATAAAGAGGATTAGGCCAAATGAGCTAAATAGCTCTGCCTCTGGGTCGACTACTTCATGGCATGTAGATACTCCTATTATTCGTTGGACAATACTTGTAGAGCACATATATAAACAATAGATTCTATTCCATCTCTAGATACATAATTATTCCTAGAGTTGTATTAAGTAATTTTTAAGTTTAATCAAATCTAATAGAAAAGAGGACTAAGATTTATCTGAAACCAAATTAATATCATCATCATATATACCATAAAATATATTTTAATAATATACTTGTTTAGTGTCATAAATATTTGTGCTATTTTTCTATAAATTTAGTTAAATATAAAATATTTGACCTAAGATAATTTTATGAATTAATTTATTCAGAGATGGAAGGAGTAAGTAGTAAAGAGCTTCTTGAAAAGGAATTTTGCGAGACACACCAAAAAACTTTACCATTTAGCGTTTACATATGTTTTACGTTGTTATATGTATGTTGTGCACTTTGAAGCATTTTCTCTAATAATACACCTTCAAGCACTTATAGTAGCTACGACAGTTTATATAAACATAACAATATAAGAGAAACTTCAAAAATTTCTATAAATTTCACTTAAAATCTCTATTCAGCACTAGTGGAGAAAAGACTTTCGGTTCAACACATTAGTCTGGCTAGAATTGAACCCAGGACTAATATGAGCATTAATTTTTTTGGGGCATTAGAGGATCTTTAGTCCCAGTTCATAACACTAACGCGGACTAAAGAATTTATATTAGTCTCGCCGTCTCGGTTGATGTTATTGTGGGGATATTACCTCCGTATAACCCCATGGACCTACATGGGCCCTTCGTCAAGGACAGCCCAGCTCGCGAGGCCTTACAGCACGCGACCGGCTCGTCGTGCTCGTCAAGGACTCTCACGAAGCCTTGCCTGCCAAGGAAGATCCTAGAGTTAGATCTGGATTCCTTATCTTAAGGAATCATTTGTAATCTGTTACAACTGTAACCCTGCTCCTCGACTATATAAGGCGAGCAGGGACCCCCTCTCATCTCATCTTCATCAGATCCCATCAGATCTCATCTGCTTGTAACACATCTCACCAGATAATCCAGCCACCAAAACACAGGACGTAGGGTATTACGGCGACTTGCCGGCCCGAACCTGTCTAAATCGTCGTGTCTCGTCCCTGTGTTTACGCTTGAGCAGTCGTCTTCACACCTCCTCAAACTAATTTACTACCTTGGGCATACCCCTCGGTAGACTATCGTCGATATTTCGTCGACAGTTGGCGCACCAGGTAGGGGGGTGTGCTACGACACCATGATCTGCCAAGCGGTCATCTTCCTCGACTCCATGATCCTCCCGAGCCAGGTGTCTCCTTCCAGATCGGATCTATCATCTGGACCATCGGCGATGCCGTCCTTGCTCCGGAGATCGTGGAACCCGCGCAGCTTCCTGCGTCGGACGCCTCACCGTCCACCATCGCGCCTTCGCGCCAGCGCCATGCGCGCCAAGATCCATCCGCCGCGACGACCTGGTCGAGGCCATCGGCCGGGGCAACAAGAGGATCACTGACTGCATCAACATCGCCGCTTTCTCTCGTCGTCAACCAGGATCATCGCCGCCTTCGTCGTCGCCTTCGCCCGTCGCTGCCGTCGCTCGTCATCGACCAGGATCGTCGCCGCCTTCGTCGTCGTCTTCGCCCGTCGCTGCCGTCGCTCGTCATCGACCAGGATCGCCGCCACCTTCGTCGTCGTCTTCGCCCGTCGCTGCCGTCGCTCGTCATCGACCAGGATCGCCGCCGCCTTCATCGTCGTCTTCACCCGTCGCCGCCGTCGCTCGTCATCGACCAGGATCGTCGCCGTCTTCATCGTCGTCTTCACCCGTCGCCGCCATCGCTCGTCGTCGACCAGGATCCCGCCGCCTTCGTCGTCGTCTTCGCCCATCGCCGCCGTCGCTCGTCATCAACCAGGATCGCCGCCGCCTTCGTCGCCGTCTTCGCCCGTCACCGCCATCGCTCGTCTGAAAGGTCGAGATGGCGGACTAGAGGGGGGGGTGAATAGTCCTTTTTAAAATTAAACTTAATCGGAGTGGCTAACCGAAACAAATGCGGAATTAAAACTATCGGTCTAGCCAAGGCTACACCCCTCTACCTATACTCTATGACACCTTACAAAAGATCCTAATCAATGCAAATAAGGTGTCGGGCTAGCTAGAGCTCACCTAACCAATTCTAGAAGCAAGGTCACACAAGCCTATGCAACTAGTACTTCAAGCACGGGGAGCTCCTACGCAATCTAGTAAGCAAAGCACAAAGCTCCTAAGCTCACTAGCAATGCTCAATAACAAGGCTACACAAGCCAAATTAGAGAGCTCAACTTAGCTACACAAACTAAGCCACTAAACACTAGCACAAGTATATGTATTGAAATACAAGCTAGTGTAAAGAACAGGAAGTCGATACTAGGGCCGGTAGTAGGGTCGGTACTACCGGGTATAGAGTACCGGTACTACCGACTCATCCAGTCGGTACTACCGACCACCTGCAGAAAGCTACGAAATCGAAGTGGGTGAGATGCGATTTCAGATCTAGTAATTACCCCACTTCCCTAGATGTTGTAGATGATGATTGTAGCTTTCTCACGTCTTGGTTCCTTGCCAAAAGGTAGATCGAGTCTTCCCAACCTAAGATAGAGTAAAGGAGGGAGGAAGAACACGAAGAACACAAACAAGCGTAATATGCAAGGAACAAAGAACAATAAGAGCAACAAGAGACGGGGACACAAGATTTTATCCCGAGGTTCACTTGGTTGCCACCAAGCTAGTCCCCGTTGAAGCAAGCCCAAGGTTGCCGCTGATCCTCTTGCTAGTGGTGACCCTAAGTCACGCTCTCCACGATGGAGTGCTCACCAAGAGCTCTAGCGTTCGATCCGGCCGGACCACTTGGCGCTCTTCACGCCTCTTCTCCACTAGAGTTGCTCTTCGCGATCTCCCGCGGGGCGAGCACAATGCCCCTCACAAAGCTTCTCCGGAGCCACGCACAATCTTCACGCGGGCTTCACGACGGAGACACGCACCAAGCCGTCTAGGAGGTGGCAACCTCCAAGAGTAATAAGCACACCGGCTTGCAACTCGAACACCTAGTGCCACTCGATGCTATCTCTCAAAGCAACGCACTAGGATCACTCTCTCACACAATCGGATAAGCACTAAAGCATATGTGTGTTAAAGGGCTCACAAGCACATCCACACAAGCCACCAAGGCTTTGGAGTGCTCCGGCAGCCAGCCCAAAGCCGGCCTCAACGACTATATATAGCCCCAAGGGCCAACTAGCCGTTATGCCCCTTCACTGGGCATTCTGCGCTTCGGTCGGTAGTACCGACCCCCTGGGCGGTAGTACCGACAGTGTCAGAACTAGCCGTTTACACACGGCGCGTTGACCAAAACGAACAACCGACTCCTGGTCGGTACCTCCGACGGTCGGTAGTACCGGCCCTATGGCGGTACTACTGACAGGTCATCCTGGGACTTACACAGAGAGCTCCCAGACAACTTCCTGACCTCGGTACCACCGAGGGCGGTAGTACCGACATAATGGCGGTACTACCGCCAGGCCAAAACTGGCTACTTCCAGAGAGCCTCCAAAACTTCCTTCAAACCTTGGTACTACCGACCCCCTGGTCGGTACTACCGAGCCCGGTACTACCGAGGTTATGGCGGTACTACCGGTAGGCCAAAAACTCAGCTCAACAGAGAGCCTGCAAAAACCTTCAGGGCCACGGTATCACCGACCCTCTGGTCGGTACCACCGCCGGCGGTAGTACCGAGGTTATGGCGGTACTACCGCCAGGCCAAACTGGGCCACATCCAGAGAGGTTGCAGACAACCCTCTTGGGTCGGTACTACCGACCTCCAGGGTCGGTACTACCGACTACACCAGCCTGCACTCCCCGCGCTAGAATAGCCATAACTCCTCACTCCAAACTCCGATATTGATGATCTTGGACATTTTGGAAAGCTTATTCAGAGGGCTACATATCCCACATGAATATAAGATCCAAATCACAAAGGATTAGTACAGAATTCCAATCCAAGATCCATCGCTTCTCTTTTTCAACCAAAGCTTTCTCCGAAACTTCTCCGAGTTGATCCAAATCAACTCCAACACCTTCTCCTTTGCAAATGTGCCAACACCACCAAGTGTATACAACCTTGTGCATGTGTGTTAGCATTTTCACAAACATTTTTCAAAGGATTTTCACTTGCTCTCACCACGCCACTCGATCCTAACAACATCGCAAAGTTAGATCGCTCAAGTGGCACTAGATGACCGATATGCAAACAAGTTTGCTCCTCTTAATAGTACGGCCATCTATCCTAAACCCGGTCATAATCTTCTCTACACACCTATGACCGGTGAAATGAAATGCCCTACAATTATACCTTTGCCTTGCGCATTCCATTCCATCTCCTCCGGTGTTGATGCAACACATGCACCAACCTCTTCATCAAATGATATGATCCACTTCATATCATCACATGGCCTCCATGGTCCATCGATCTTGACATTACTTGCTCTTCACCATTGCTTCGGTCCTTCGGCGCCAAGTCTTGCTTAAGCCTCCCGACACTCGGTACCAACGGCTTCAAAGCCTCCAACTTGCCCTTCACCTTCGCAATCGGTCCATCAAACCAAGTCTTGCCTTGATCTTCACCATCTTAGCCACATGACCACATGTCATGTTTCATGTGCATTAAGCTCCTTCTTCACATGTGTGAGCCTTGCGACATATTCCAAGCCATTTCACCTCTATGGCATATGTTGCTCACACATGGTCACCTATGGACTAATCACCTGTGTAATTCACTTCAAACACATATTAGTCCACCTAAGTTGTCACTCAATTACCAAAACCAAACTAGGACCTTTCATCGTCATCGACCAGGATCGCCGCCGCCTTCGTCGTCGTCTTCACCCGTCGCCGCCGTCGCTCGTCATCCACCAGGATCGCCACCGCCTTCATCGTCGCCGCCGTCGCTCGTCTTCGATCAGGCTCGTCGCCGCCTTCGCCCGTCGCCGCCATCGCTCGTCGTCGACTAGGCTCGTCGCCGCCTTCGCCCGTCGTCGCCGTCGCTCGTCGCCGCCTTCGCCCATCGCCGCCGTCGCTCGTCGCCGCCTTCGCCCGTCGCCGACTAGGCTCGTCGTTGCCTTCGCCCAACACCGCCATCGCTCGTCGTCGACCAGCATCATCAACCGGGCTCGTTGCCGTCTTCGCCAAATGACTCGCCGACCTCTCCAAACGAATCGTCGACCTCTCCAAATGACTCGCCGACCTCTCCAAACGACTCGCCGACCCCTCCAGATGTTCGTCGACCTCTCCAAACAGCCTAGCTGACGCTGAAGGAGTTTTAGAGCAGGGGCTACTGCCGCCGCCGGACGCGTGCATGAGCGCCTGCCCTCTGCGCTATGGCAGCCAGTAGTCCTCTCAAGTGACGTCCTGACCTCTGTACGCGTGCATGAGCGTCTGCCCTCTGCGCTACGAAGGGAAGGCTAAGCTTGGGCTGAGATCTCCAGAGGCTATACGCCCAGTGCCTGTATGCGCCGTTTATGCGCTCGTTCTCCATACGGTCTCCAAACAGCCTAACTGATGCCAATGAAAACTCAGAGTCGGGGTTGTTGTCACCATCGGACGCGTGCATGAGCACCTGCCCTCTGCGCTACGGTGGCCAACAACTCTCCCAAGGGACGTCCCGACCTCTCGACGCATGCATGAGCCCTCTGAGCTACGAAGGAAAAGCTAACTTGGGCTAAGAATTCTGAGGCTACACGCTCAGCGCTCGCATTCGCGCTACCCACGCGCTCGACGAATGGTCTCCATTCACCCAGGTCACGCCACGATCGAGCCTCTCGGAAAAGACCCTATCCGTGGTACCTCCCTACGCGTGCACGAGCATCTGCCCTCTGCGCTATGGGATGCCAGCAGCGGTTCCTTGGGCGACGCCCTTGACTCCTACGCGCAAACGAGCTTCGCGCTCTATGCTACGGATCATGGGATAACCCAAGGCCGAACTGTTCATTGCTACGGCGCACGGCTATTAGGTCTGCGGAATTCGGGGAATATGCAAAACACACCGACTCGCTAAAAGTTTTGCCTCTATTCGCCCAAGAGTCTATTTAGAGACTATTCTCCTTTGCTACGTTCTGCTACTGCCCTGCGGCAAAAAGATCTACATCGGCGACCTGGGCCTTCGTGGTCAGCTCCATCTCCGTCTCCAGACGCTCCATGTCTCCCTCTGAAGCTCGGGGGCTTCGTCAAACTTCAGTCATCCTTCGCTACTGGTTTTCTCCATATTTTATTTGTACATCATCATGTACTACTGCTCTCCATATTTATTTTCAGGGACTTCGCCTTCGCTCGTCACCATCCAGGCTCGGGGACTTCGCCTTCGCTCGTCGCTGCCTTCGCTCGTCAATGACCCGGCTCCTCGCCGCCTTCACTCGTCGTCGTCTTCACCCGTCGTCAACCGGGCTCGTCATCGCCTTCGCCCGTCGCCGCCGTCGCTCGTCGTCGACCAGGCTCATCGCCGCCTTTGCTCGTGTTCGTTGTCGCTTGCCGCCGACCAGGCTCGGGGACTTCGCCTTCGCTCGTCGCCATCTAGGCTCGGGTACTTCGCTTTCGCTCCTCGCCGCCTTCGCTCGTCTCCGACCAGGCTCATCACCGCCTTCGTTCGTCGCCGACCGGGCTCGTCGCCACCGTCGCTCGTCGCCGTCGTCGTTCGTCACCACCTTCGCTCGTCGTCGCCGCCTTCGCTCGTCGTCGTCTTCGCTCATCGTCGACCAGGCTCCTCGCCGCCTTCGCTCGTCTCCGACCAGGCTCGTCACCGCTTTCGTTCGTCACCGAACAGGCTCGGGGACTTTGCCTTCCCTCGTCGCCGTCCAGGCTCGGGGACTTCGCCTTTGCTCATCACCGACCAGGCTTCGAGACTTCGCCTTCGCTCGTCGCTGCCTTCGCTCCTCGCCGTCTTCGCTCATCGTCGTCTTCGTTCGCCGCCGCCATCATTCGTCGTCGTTTTCGCTCGATGCCACCATCATTCGTCGCTATCTTCTGTTTCCTAAGCAGAAGGTCATAGGTTCATCAACCTATCGCCGACCAGGTTCATCGACCTGATCTTCGCCCGTCGCCCAGGCTCGTTGGCCTGGCCTTCAATCGTCGCCGGTGTGCATCAACTCGCTCCATGCTGTTCGGATCAGGGTGCTGATTTTGGGCAGCTCATCGAGGCACTTGCTAAATGCTCTGCAAGCTCGGCACCACGTGTCTTCAACACCTACTACCAAGCTCGGGGACCAAGTGGATACACTTCACCTTGCGGTGAATGTATTTTCTTTTTCTCTGACATTTCAAGGATGCTCCGTCAAGTTGGACTTGCACAGAGTTCTACTAGGACCTCGTTCATCCTTACAGTCTTGCAAGCTCCAAGTGGATACACTTCACCAGAAGAAAGCTCTTCAAAAATTTTCTTGACCACCTTACATCCTACTGGCAAGCCTTACTTGATCAACATCGACTTCACCTGCTCAGATCGCCAGTCAATTAAGCTGGTCGACGTTGACTTCGCCTACTCGGACAAGCTCAAGACGGCGTCGCCAACGGATACAAAGTGCTCGGGGACTAGCTGTGGGGATATTACCTCCGTATACCCCCATGGACCTACATGGGCCCTTCATCAAGGACAACCCAGCTCGCGAGGCCTTACAGCATGCGACCAACTCATCGTGCTCGTCAAGGACTCTCACAAAGTCTTGCCTGCCAAGGAAGATCCTAGAGTTAGATCTGAATTCCTTATCTTAAGGAATGGTTTGTAATCTGTTACAACCGTAACCCTGCTCCCCGACTATATAAGGCGAGCAGGGACCCCCTCTCATCTCATCTTCATCAGATCCCATCAGATCTCATCTGATTGTAACACATCTCACCCGATAATCCAGCCACCAAAACATAGGACGTAGGGTATTACGGCGACTTGCCGGCCCGAACCTGTCTAAATCGCCATGTCGTCCCTGTGTTTACGCTTGAGCAGTCGTCTCCACACCTCCTCAAACTAATCTACTACCTTGGGCATACCCCTCGGTAGACTATCGCTGATATTTCGTCGACAGTTGGCGCGCGTGTATCAACCCAGACTAAAATAGCCATGACCTTTTTAATCTAGGTCGATAATACCAACTCAGACTAATGTAGATCTTTTAGTCACGGTTGGTGTTACCAACCCAGACTAAAGATCTATTTTAATTTCGGTTGGTGTTACCAACCCATACAATACAAGAAATAACCTTGTACATGACGGTTTATTTTAGTCACAAACAAGCAAAAATGTGTCACGATTAACTTACTGTGACGATCGAGAAAAAAGTCATGTATCCCGCGTCATACATTTACTGGACCGAAATGGACCGTCATAGATTGACATTTGTGATCGTCATGGACTACTGTAAGGACCTGTGTGGCCTAGAGGGGGGGTGAATAGGCCTGTCAAAAATCACAGCTCAAAACTCAATTAGCGAAGCCCGGCACTACCGCCCTGAGCCCGGCACTGCCGCCTCCCGGCACTGCCGGCCTCAGCCCGGTACTGCCGCGCAGACAACTGGTCCAAGCCTGCAATTCAAAATCCAGCCACAGCAAACCAAATCTATATGAATGGAAATGTAGCACTAGGTTTCCTGAACCAGCAGAACCAACTCAAACAAGCCAAATATGTAGTATGAAGTAGATCGGGCCAAACCCTAGAATCTATCACAAGCTCACAAGTATGGATATGAAAGTAAGTAAGCACAAGAGACAAGTGATTTATCCCGTGGTTCAGCTCGCCACCAAGGCTTGCCTACCTCCACGTTGTTGAGGTTGACCACTTAGGTCATGAGCTTTGCAACTCTACCTCGTTCTCAAGTCAAGGAACCAAATCCTTGAGGTGAGGGGTAATAATACTAGCTGCACAAGTGATTACAGACCTCCCAAGGCCGCCACACAAGTTGGCTAGCTCAAGGGCGATGCCTAGCCGGCTAGGTGAAAGGTCCTAGTTTGGTTTTGGTAATTGAGTGACAACTTAGGTGGACTAATATGTGTTTGAAGTGAATTACACAGGTGATTAGTCCATAGGTGATCATGTGTGAGCAACATATGCCATAGAGGTGAAATGGCTTGGAAGATGTTGCAAGGCTCACACATGTGAAGAAGGAGCTTAATGCACATGAAACATGACATGTGGTCATGTGGCTAAGATGGTGAAGATCAAGGCAAGACTTGGCTTGATGGACCGGTTGCAAAGGTGAAGGGCAAGTTGGAGGCTTTGAAGCCGTTGGTACCGAGTGTCGGGAGGCTTAAGCAAGACTTGGCGCCGAAGGACCGAAGCGATGGTGAAGAGCAAGTGATGTCAAGATCGATGGACCATGGAGGCCATGTGATGATATGAAGTGGATCATATCATTTGATGAAGAGGTTGGTGCATGTGTTGCATCAACACATGGAGGAGATGGAATGGAATGCGCAAGGCAAAGGTATACTTATAGGGCATTTCATTTCACCGGTCATAGGTGTGTAGAGAAGATTATGACCGGGTTTAGGATAGATGGCCGTACTATTAAGAGGAGCAAACTTGTTTGCATATCGGTCATCTAGTGCCACTTGAGCGATCTAACTTTGCGATGTTGTTAGGATCGAGTGGCGTGGTGAAAGCAAGTGAAAATCCTTTGAAAAATGATTGTGAAAATGCTAACACACATGCACATGATGGTGTACACTTGGTGGTGTTGGCACATTTGCAAAGGAGAAGGTGTTGGAGTTGATTCGGATCAACTCGGAGAAGTTTCGGAGAAAACTTTGGTTGAAAAAGAGAAGCGATGGATCTTGGATTGGAATTCTGTACTAATCCTTTGTGATTTGGATCTTGTATTCATGTGGGATGTGTAGCCCTCTGAATAAGCTTTCCAAAATGTCCAAGATCATCGAAATCGGAGTTCGGAGCTAAGAGTTATGGTCGTTTTAGCGCGGAGGTCAGTTTTGGCCTAGAGGTAGTACCGACCCTACTACCGACCCTGAGGCCGGTAGTACCGCCATAACCTCGGTACTACCGACCCCTCCGCGAGCAGATTGCAAAACTCTCTGTTCGGGGGAGTTTTTGGCCTACCGGTAGTACCGCCATAACCTCGGTAGTACCGGGGCCGGTAGTACCGACCCTGAAGTCGGTAGTACCGACCCCTCTGTAGGCAGCGCGCAAACTCTCTGTTCGGAGGAGTTTTGGCCTAGAGGTAGTACCGCCATAACCTCGGTAGTACCGGGGCCGGTAGTACCGACCCTGAAGTCGGTAGTACCGACCATACTACCGACCCTACTACCGCCCGTGTTAGAAAGGCGATTCTAACGGTCCTTTTGACCGCCGGTAGTACCGACCCTTGGGTCGGTAGTACCGACCGAAGGCGTGAAAGCTCGGGAGAAGGGGAAAACGGCTAGTTTGTGGCTCCCCTCTATAAATAGAGGGGTGGCCGGCCCTTGGGCAAGGTTGAGCACCCTAGGGACTTTGTGTCCATGGTTGGGAAGTGCTTAGGAGCCCTCTAACTCACATATGCTTATTAGTGCTTATCCGATTGTGTGAGTGAGCGATTCTAGTGCGGTGCATGAGAGATTGCAAGAGTTGGCACTAGGTGTTCGAGTTGCAAGCCGGTGTGCTTATTACTCTTGGAGGTTGCCACCTCCTAGACGGCTTGGTGCGTGTCTCCGTCGTGAAGCCCGCGTGAAGATTGTGCGTGGCTCCGGAGAAGCTTTGTGAGGGGCATTGTGCTCGCCCCGCGGGAGATCGCGAAGAGCAACTCTAGTGGAAAGAGGCGTGAAGAGCGCCAAGTGGTCCGGCCGGATCAAAAGCTAGAGCTCTTGGTGAGCACTCCATCGTGGAGAGGTTGGCTTAGGGTCACCACTAGCAAGAGGATCGGCGGCAACCTTGGGCTTGCTTCAACGGGGACTAGCTTGGTGGCAACCAAGTGAACCTCGGGATAAAATCTTGTGTCCCCGTCTCTTATTGCTCTTATTGTTCTTTGTTCCTGGTATATTACGCTTGTTTGTGTTCTTCGTGTTCTTCCTCCCTCCTTCACTCTATCTTAGGTTGGGAAGACTCGATCTACCTTTTGGAAAGGAATCAAGACGTGGGGAAGCTACATTCGTCATCTACATCATCTAGGGAAGTGGGGTAATTGCTAGATCTGAGATTGCATCTCATCCCCTTCGATTTCGTAGCTTCCTGCAGGTGCTCGGTAGTACCGGCTTGAAAGCCCGGTAGTACCGGCATCGGTAGTACCGGCCCTACAAGCCCGGTAGTACCGGCATCGGTAGTACCGGCCCTACAGCTCGGTAGTACCGACTGCCTGCTGTTTGCACTAGCTTGTATTGCAATATTTATTCTTGTGCTAGTGTTTAGTTGCTTAGTTTGTGTAGCTAAGTTGAGCTCTCTAATTTGGTTTGGGTAGCCTTGTTATTGAGCATTGCTAGTGAGCTTAGGCTTTGTGCTTTGTTTGCTAGATTGCTTAGGAGCTCCCCCGTGCTTGAAGTACTAGTTGCATAGGCTTGTGTGACCTTGCTTCTAGAATTGGTTAGGTGAGCTCTAGCTAGCCCGACACCTTATTTGCATTGATTAGGATCTTTTGTAAGGTGTCATAGAGTATAGGTAGAGGGGTGTAGTCTTGGCTAGACCGATAGTTTTAATTCCGCATTTGTTTCGGTTAGCCGCTCCAATTAAGTTTAATTTTAAAAGGGACTATTCACCCCCCCCCTCTAGTCCGCCATCTCGACCCTTCAAGTGGTATCAAAGCTAGGTCTCTCATTTGTGGTCTTCACCGACCCGAGAGGATGGCGACTTACGGGCTAGGAATTGATTGTCCACACATTTTTGATGGCACTCACTTTACACGATGGAAAACTTGGATGATGTGTAATTTCAAGTTTATTTGCCCTCAAATGTGGTGGATCGTAGATGTAGGCTTTTCTCATGTGTTGGATGAAATGAATCTAACTCAAGCACAAGAGAAATGCCTAGATCTCGAGTGCCAAGCTATTAACATCATTTTTAGATCTTTGCATGATAATATCTTTAGTGAGATCATGGATATGGAGTCCTCCCATCACATGTGGAAGTATCTCAATGACAAGTATGGGAGTGCTCCAATTGATGATGATGTTAGTGAGCCCGAGGAAGAGGCACACGAGGTGGTTGAGCATGACCACAACATGGCGGTTGTGGAAGATTGCTCCACCTCATGGTCAAGTGATGAAGATGATGATCAATCCACAAGATCACTTGACAAGGATGATGGCTATGAGAGTGATGTCTCCACAAGCTCTTCCTCTACACCACATTGCTTCATGTCACACGGTGACACCAAGGTATCATTTGCAAATGTGGTAGTTGATTGTGATGATCCAAATGTAGAGCTTGTATGTAGACTCACCAAAGCTTTAGAAAATGAGATGTCTAAAAATGCAAAATTGGAAAAAGAAAACTCATTTCTAAAGTATGCATGTGAACAACAAAAGCATCTACTTTATGTCACTACTTGTTCACATGATGAGCTTAAATTGACTCATGAGGAACTTAGTGTTGCTCATGATAACTTGGTACAAGACCATGCTTTTCTCACTAAGAAGCTTTCTAATGTAGAAACTAAAACTAGTGAGAGCTCATCATTTGGGTCAAATGATCAATCACATATTTGTGCTAACCCTTGTGATGTAGAGAAGAAGCATGTATCCACCTCTTGTAATGATTTATTATCTATGCCATGTTCTTCACATATAGATGCTTGTTCTACTTCCTTGTCTTGTGAGACTAACATTTTGAAGGAGAACAATGAGCTCAAAAGTGAAGTGAAGAACTTGAGCAACAAGTTAGAGAGGTGGTGTAGATCAAAGGTCACCCATGAGCACATGATGAAAAATCAAAGAAGCTATGGTAACATGAGTGGCATTGGCTTCAACAAGAGCAATGTCAAAGGCAAGAGATGGGGCAAGAGAAGATATGAAAGAGAAATGAAGAAGCAAGAACAAGAAAAGCTATCTCATTTCATGTGCTATCAATGCCATGAGATGGGACATCTTGCAAAAGCTTGCCCCAACAAGAAGAAGCCCCAAGATCAAATCAAGATCAACCATGAAGATGATAATATGGGGAAGAAGACAAGAAGGGGAGGTAGAAGATCAAGATCAACACAAGACCTCGCCCAAGTCAAGTGCTATGAATGTGAGAAGATGGGTCACTTTGCCTCAAAGTGTCCCAACAAGCTTGAGAAGAAGGCTCAAGCAACCCAAGTGAGGCAAGGCAATGAGAAGCAACACATGAGCAAGGAAGAGAAGGCTCAATCAAGAAGAAATTGCTACTCATGCCGGGAAAGGGGACACATGGCTCATTCATGTCCCCTAGGTAACATTCCTAAGCCTATTTCAATTGCTAATGATTCTATGCTTAGGAAGGATGATAATGGTACCTCTAAGACTACCATTACAACTCATCCCGCTATTCATACTAAGGCTATGCCAAAGTATGTTGCACCTAACTTGAGAGGACCCAAACAAGTTTGGGTACCATCAACTAGTGGATGAATGTGTGTAGGTACCATGGCATTGGAGACTTGATTCAATTTGTTCTATGTTGATCATCATGTGATTGAATCAAGTAATGAAGCTTAGTGCAAATCCATCCCAATGCCAAGACAAAAGAGTGAAGTCCAAGTGCTACAACATACAAGTGCAAAAGATCAAGTTGTGGTGGTAAAATGGAATATTTGAAGGCTTGCAATCAAATTTAGTTGAAGCTTGCTTTTGGATGATCATGAGCTACTAAGGTATATCTCTAGTTGATCATGTTATTTTAGATGCATATGAGATGATTGAATCGGATATATATGCATATGTTGCTTGCTATAAGATGATTGAATGGATTTGATGCTTAGTGATCAAAATTGAGTTAGTTTGAATGGATATGTTCATGAGACTTCTTTTAGTAAGTGATTTGAATGGATATATGTCTTGTGAGAGTATTCAAACATGTTAGCTCAAGTTTGATTCAAATTGGTAGAGTATAGCTCAATTGCTCCAAGTTGTCAAAAATCTGAAATCTGAGCTAGCTGTGATAATAGCCATGTTTGAATGATCAAATCTATTTGGATTGGCTTGAAATTTGGTACACATGCTCTACACTTATGATATTAGTTTCTGTGCAAAATTCATGATTATTGGATAAGATATACTTTGGTTTTGGAGTAGATCTTGTCAACTATAGTGCAGCAGCTTTCAGCATGTAGTACTATGGAAAGAATTGAAATCTGGTAGCAATCTAGAAAGCCAATGAAGCTCAAATTTTTATGGCTGCTAGAAAACTTAGAGAGGCACATCTCCACCAAATTTCATAGTCATTGGACTTATATTTTGGGAGATATGCATGTTTCTTTGAGAAGGACAGAATCTGCCAGAAAAGTGACAATTATTGGATTAATCTAGAGTCACTTTGATTGAAAGGCCCTCAAGTTGGAATCATG
Source organism: Coix lacryma-jobi var. lacryma-jobi (assembly GCA_009763385.1). Classification (NCBI taxonomy): domain Eukaryota; kingdom Viridiplantae; phylum Streptophyta; class Magnoliopsida; order Poales; family Poaceae; genus Coix; species Coix lacryma-jobi. The sequence goes on from CM019827.1 coordinate 33,588,834, forward strand.
TTTATAAGTGTTTGAGGGACCTATGTTTGGTTTTGAGATGAGCTAGAAGTATGACAAAGATGAGTACAAGTTCATTTGATTGAAGAGTGTATTTGGCACACATTTGGTACTCAAATTGAAGATCAAGACCAACATCAAGATGAAGAGAAAGATCAAGTCCTAGTATCAATTGAAGATCATTTGGAAGAAAGAAAAGGACTCAAAGAAGGAAGAGTTGAACTCAGGCAACTTTGCAAGAAGCTTCCATCATGATGAGTTCACCATTGGATCAATCAAACAAAGGCATTTCGAGTAAGGATCAAGGATGTTCTTTGGAGAGAGGTCACTTCTCCCTTATGTAGGGGCTTGCCGCCTTTTGTAGGTTAACCAAGTGTGGTACTTGGAAGGCTAATATGGAAGTGGTGATTCAAAGGATATTTGAGATGCTTAGTTGAAGCAATGAAAGGATTGACCAAGCAAAGCAAGCAACATCCAAGATAGAAAAGCAAATCTTGCCAACTCAAGTGGTATTTATATGCAAGCAAAGGTCAAATGAAGAAGCAAGCCAACCACAACAAGATAGTGCACTTGATCATATGGGTGAAGATTTGATTCTTTCAATTGGTATCTATTGGTCTTCACCATGGACTTCACATTGCTATTTTCGGAGTTGGAATCAAATGACTAACCTCTACTCCAAGATAGCAAGGTATCATTGTTTGTCATATGCATTCATACTATGCTTAGGACTTGATTAGAGCATATAGACATCCTTGTGATACTATCTAGGGGCATCCATGAAAATCAAATGTTTTGATGCTTATATGATGCCACTATTGCTTCTATGCTTTACATGATCTAGTGGTAACATATAACATGTTTATGGGCTTGCAATCCTAGTGTTTAATCTAGAGAATGAGCAATGGAACATTTAACCAACGTGAGTAAGATAACCATTGCAAAAATGTGTGAAGAAGCTTACTCTAGAGCAAACAGTGTTAAATGTTTCATGCAAATGATCTAGGTTGAACCACAAATGAAATGAAACAAACATCTCTCTCTTAACAAATTTGAACCTCCTTTATGCAAACCTTTTATGGAAATAGATGACAAAGGGGGAGAAAGTATAACAAAGATAAAATGAAAGGGGGAGAACAAAGATAAAATGAGGGGAGAGAATATAAAGATAAAATGAAAATGTTTTTGAGCACACAAGTAGGGGGAGCAAGCTCATGAACTTGGTTGTTGCATTTGATATGTGCATAATCATGTGCTTGCTTGCATTGCATAAGCTTTCAAAGCTTTCAAATCTTATATGCATGCTTGTGTGGTGTATGCTAGTTATAGGGCTTAATTGGTGATTTGATAACTAGCATGCATAGGTTGATAGCTAGACTTGTGCTTTTCATGCAAACTAGACCCTTGCTTCTAAAGTTGATCTCACGGGGTTTTCTAGTTTTTATGATGTCTAGCTACTCTTGGTGCTAAAGAAGGTGTACAACTATGAACTTCATCGATAACACGCTTCAAAGGTTATTCTATACACCTTAGCACTTTTTGGTAGTAATTACTCTCCCACACTTCGATATCTATGCATATGTGCAAGTTTCATTTTCAAACACTCTAGCACATATGTAGGGGGAGCTAATACTACCAATTCGGATTTGTGCTACTTGTCCAAAATCCTTTACACATGGTAAAATAGCTTGGGCAAGCAACATGAATCTAAACCAAGTTAGCAATTTACATTCTTGTGAAGTGCTAGCTTGGAATAAGCTTAATTTCCATATCTTTGTAGAGTTGTCATCAATTACCAAAAAGGGGGAGATTGAAAGGTCCTAGTTTGGTTTTGGTAATTGAGTGACAACTTAGGTGGACTAATATGTGTTTGAAGTGAATTACACAGGTGATTAGTCCATAGGTGATCATGTGTGAGCAACATATGCCATAGAGGTGAAATGGCTTGGAAGATGTTGCAAGGCTCACACATGTGAAGAAGGAGCTTAATGCACATGAAACATGACATGTGGTCATGTGGCTAAGATGGTGAAGATCAAGGCAAGACTTGGCTTGATGGACCGGTTGCAAAGGTGAAGGGCAAGTTGGAGGCTTTGAAGCCGTTGGTACCGAGTGTCGGGAGGCTTAAGCAAGACTTGGCGCCGAAGGACCGAAGCGATGGTGAAGAGCAAGTGATGTCAAGATCGATGGACCATGGAGGCCATGTGATGATATGAAGTGGATCATATCATTTGATGAAGAGGTTGGTGCATGTGTTGCATCAACACATGGAGGAGATGGAATGGAATGCGCAAGGCAAAGGTATACTTATAGGGCATTTCATTTCACCGGTCATAGGTGTGTAGAGAAGATTATGACCGGGTTTAGGATAGATGGCCGTACTATTAAGAGGAGCAAACTTGTTTGCATATCGGTCATCTAGTGCCACTTGAGCGATCTAACTTTGCGATGTTGTTAGGATCGAGTGGCGTGGTGAAAGCAAGTGAAAATCCTTTGAAAAATGATTGTGAAAATGCTAACACACATGCACATGATGGTGTACACTTGGTGGTGTTGGCACATTTGCAAAGGAGAAGGTGTTGGAGTTGATTCGGATCAACTCGGAGAAGTTTCGGAGAAAACTTTGGTTGAAAAAGAGAAGCGATGGATCTTGGATTGGAATTCTGTACTAATCCTTTGTGATTTGGATCTTGTATTCATGTGGGATGTGTAGCCCTCTGAATAAGCTTTCCAAAATGTCCAAGATCATCGAAATCGGAGTTCGGAGCTAAGAGTTATGGTCGTTTTAGCGCGGAGGTCAGTTTTGGCCTAGAGGTAGTACCGACCCTACTACCGACCCTGAGGCCGGTAGTACCGCCATAACCTCGGTACTACCGACCCCTCCGCGAGCAGATTGCAAAACTCTCTGTTCGGGGGAGTTTTTGGCCTACCGGTAGTACCGCCATAACCTCGGTAGTACCGGGGCCGGTAGTACCGACCCTGAAGTCGGTAGTACCGACCCCTCTGTAGGCAGCGCGCAAACTCTCTGTTCGGAGGAGTTTTGGCCTAGAGGTAGTACCGCCATAACCTCGGTAGTACCGGGGCCGGTAGTACCGACCCTGAAGTCGGTAGTACCGACCATACTACCGACCCTACTACCGCCCGTGTTAGAAAGGCGATTCTAACGGTCCTTTTGACCGCCGGTAGTACCGACCCTTGGGTCGGTAGTACCGACCGAAGGCGTGAAAGCTCGGGAGAAGGGGAAAACGGCTAGTTTGTGGCTCCCCTCTATAAATAGAGGGGTGGCCGGCCCTTGGGCAAGGTTGAGCACCCTAGGGACTTTGTGTCCATGGTTGGGAAGTGCTTAGGAGCCCTCTAACTCACATATGCTTATTAGTGCTTATCCGATTGTGTGAGTGAGCGATTCTAGTGCGGTGCATGAGAGATTGCAAGAGTTGGCACTAGGTGTTCGAGTTGCAAGCCGGTGTGCTTATTACTCTTGGAGGTTGCCACCTCCTAGACGGCTTGGTGCGTGTCTCCGTCGTGAAGCCCGCGTGAAGATTGTGCGTGGCTCCGGAGAAGCTTTGTGAGGGGCATTGTGCTCGCCCCGCGGGAGATCGCGAAGAGCAACTCTAGTGGAAAGAGGCGTGAAGAGCGCCAAGTGGTCCGGCCGGATCAAAAGCTAGAGCTCTTGGTGAGCACTCCATCGTGGAGAGGTTGGCTTAGGGTCACCACTAGCAAGAGGATCGGCGGCAACCTTGGGCTTGCTTCAACGGGGACTAGCTTGGTGGCAACCAAGTGAACCTCGGGATAAAATCTTGTGTCCCCGTCTCTTATTGCTCTTATTGTTCTTTGTTCCTGGTATATTACGCTTGTTTGTGTTCTTCGTGTTCTTCCTCCCTCCTTCACTCTATCTTAGGTTGGGAAGACTCGATCTACCTTTTGGAAAGGAATCAAGACGTGGGGAAGCTACATTCGTCATCTACATCATCTAGGGAAGTGGGGTAATTGCTAGATCTGAGATTGCATCTCATCCCCTTCGATTTCGTAGCTTCCTGCAGGTGCTCGGTAGTACCGGCTTGAAAGCCCGGTAGTACCGGCATCGGTAGTACCGGCCCTACAAGCCCGGTAGTACCGGCATCGGTAGTACCGGCCCTACAGCTCGGTAGTACCGACTGCCTGCTGTTTGCACTAGCTTGTATTGCAATATTTATTCTTGTGCTAGTGTTTAGTTGCTTAGTTTGTGTAGCTAAGTTGAGCTCTCTAATTTGGTTTGGGTAGCCTTGTTATTGAGCATTGCTAGTGAGCTTAGGCTTTGTGCTTTGTTTGCTAGATTGCTTAGGAGCTCCCCCGTGCTTGAAGTACTAGTTGCATAGGCTTGTGTGACCTTGCTTCTAGAATTGGTTAGGTGAGCTCTAGCTAGCCCGACACCTTATTTGCATTGATTAGGATCTTTTGTAAGGTGTCATAGAGTATAGGTAGAGGGGTGTAGTCTTGGCTAGACCGATAGTTTTAATTCCGCATTTGTTTCGGTTAGCCGCTCCAATTAAGTTTAATTTTAAAAGGGACTATTCACCCCCCCCCCTCTAGTCCGCCATCTCGACCCTTCACTAGGGTTCCAAGAACCCAAGAGTAATAGAATCAAATCCACCGGCTATGACTCAAATCAAGTGCTCTAGGGAGTAGATCTCAGCTAGGGCTTCTCTTTGGTGAAGGTTTGAGGCTCTAACTCACCTGGAATCAATAGGAATCAAAGATTTGGTGAGAGAGAGCTTGGGAGCCTTCAATGGGGAGAGGAAGCCTTGTCTGGAGGTAGGAGAAGAGTTATGGTCATGGGTTACCATTGGGGTGGCAGGGATATGGAGTAAATATCCCCTGCCTTCCAACGGTTACAACAAGTCGCGGCAGTGCCGGCCAAAGCCCGGCAGTGTCGCGGCCCGGCACTGCTGCGCCCTGAGCGGCACTGCCGCGCCTACCAAACAGACAGAGAAAGATCTGATTTCAGTGCAGCTGTCTTTGGTTAGAAATAGGGATGGCTTGGGTTGGTTTGAGCACATATCATTCAGCCATAGCAATGTATTTGCATTCCCCCTTGATAGTACGACATTCCTATAACTCAAATTCAAATGAAAAAGCTTGTTATAGCACTTTGAGTCCAGAACCGATGAAATAATGTATGAGGGGTCTACCAACACATATATGCCATCCTTTCTTATCATCAACCTTGCAAGTAGAGAAGATGGCCTTAATCCATTTGGCCAGCTTGCTCTTCTTCTTCCTCTGATAGGAAGGGCGGGAGCTCTCTAGCCTGTCAACTGCTGCTGCTCTCTTCTTCTCTGCTCTATAAGGCTCATGCAACCCATCCTTAGCAAAAGTGTAGCCGGAGACCATCTCAATCATGTACATGATGTAGGGGGCATAGAGCACTGCCTTCCTAGCATCCTCGGCTGCCACCTGTAGCTCAGTCCAAATGAAGCTGGAAATGGAGAAGTGGTTCGCCCTGGGGGCCATCCTAGCCAACATGTTCCTGCCATATCCATAGAGGTTAGAATGAGACCCACTCTTGGGGTTGAGAGTCTGCCTGAAAAGGTTGTTCAACATGTAATAGTAGCCTTTCAGCCCCTTGACCAACCCGTCTGCCTTCTGAGGATCCTCATACATGAAAGCAATCTCATTATCGGTCAATGTCCTCTCCTGGTGCAGACTATCAAGCTCTTTATCCCCGCTACCCAAACCGAGAATCCTAGCAAAGGTCTCATAAGAGACCTTGTAGTGACGTCCCTCGGTCATCCAATGCATCTCCTCCACCACATTATCAACATAGAGCGTTGCATGAAATTGATGGATGATCTCGGTATTCCAATTGTAACTGAAACCCATCAAGTCATACATGTTCCTCTCCTTGCAAGCTGCCACTACCCTGTTGATATCACGATCATGTTTGGCCTCCAAGTGCTCCCAATCAACATACTTCATACTCAGAATCTTTTGCTTCTTGGCATTGTACAGGACTGAACTATAGAAGTCGGAATGGAACTCATTCCAGAACCTGTAGTCAATGCCCATATCTTTCTGAAGGTTGTAGGGATTGAGCTGGCGCTGTGTCTTCATCGAGCTGAACTGCTGGTAGTAAGACACAGGCTGCCTATCCTTGGTGTCCTGTGGAGGCCTCTCCTACACATCCTCTGTGTATGGCTGCAAGTGTGCTCGGATGACCTCTGTCAGATGCTCTGGAGTGTTGGGATAAAGGTCATCCCTAATCTGTCGCCCTTGCATCTGCAGTCTAGCCTCATCTCGGATCTGCTGCCTTGCTGAAACATCCCCTTGGGAGCTAGAGCCACCTCGGCGAGATGGCTGCTTGCTCCTCCCCTGAGCGGATCCATCCTTTGCTTCACCCTTCTCTCATCACCTCTTCCGCCCGACATCTAAAACTTGGAAACTGTGAATTAGAAAGCCGCATAAGAGCTGGTAGGTTATAGTGAGGCAATAGGCTTTGATAGATAAGGTGTTACTTGGATCAAACCCCTGCTCGTGGTCCGGCACTGTCGGGGCCCGGCACTGTCGCGCATAGCGCGGCACTGCCGCGCGGGCAGGCCAGATCTGAGCCAAGGAACACCACATCCATCATCTCTACTACCTCCCTATCATCTACAAACCCTTCTACAACCTCTAAGTACAATAGTCATGGCGCATTTTATAAATCGGGAAAAACTAGGGTTAGGGATTTGAAGTTTCACCTTGAGAAGAGGAGAGGGAAGGAGACCCTTGGGGAAGGGAGATTGGTGCAGCAACGGAGGGGAGCACGGAGCAGCACCGCCGGTGGCCGGAGTCGCCGGGAAGAAGCCCGGAGAGGAAGCGGCCGCCGGTCGCTCTCTTTTCGCCCGAGAGAAAGAGAGAGCGAGAGATGTTACTGGCTTGGATAAGAAAGAGGAAGAAAGAGAGAGAGGTGAGGCCATCGGGTAGAATAGGAAAGTTTTTCCTATGGCCCCACACGGTAACAGATCGACTCCAGCTGAATCGATAAGTCGCGGCACAACCGCGCCTGTCGCGGCACTGCCGGGGCCCGGCACTTCCGCGCCTGGCCCGGCACTGCCGGACAGATACCACTAGAGCAGAATTATCTCTAAGCTACTACACCTCTTTCTTGGAGTGGACACGTACAGCTTGCATGTTATGACCAGTGACAATCAATCAATACAGAACAATGGTCATTTCAAGCAAGTTTCTTTCTCAAAGATTTTGAAACACAATATATGAAAGTTTTGAAATTGGTTTTGCCTAGGTCAAACTAGTTGATCAATCAAGCATGCTAGGTTTCAAACTATGTTACGAGAGTCAAGTATATTTAGTTCACTTCTCAAAGCACAAAACCTTGACTCATCAAGAGGCTTAGTGAAGATATCGGCTAGTTGTTTATCGGTGCTCACATGACGGATTGCGATATCTCCTTTGATTTCGTGATCTCTCAAGAAGTGATGTCGGATGTCTATATGTTTGGTTCTTGAGTGACTCACTGGGTTGTTTGCTAGTTTTATGGCACTTTCATTGTCACACAAGAGTGGGATATGGGTGAAATGACATCCGAAGTCACGAAGAGTTTGCCTCATCCAAAGTAGTTGCGCACAACATGCACCTGCTGCAACATACTCGGCCTCGGCTGTGGAAAGGGCTACACAATTTTGCTTTTTAGAACCCCAAGACACTAAGGAGCATCCAAGGAATTGACATGTCCCCGAAGTGCTTTTTTGATCTACTTTACAACCGGCATAATCGGAATCCGAATAGCCAAGTAGCTCAAACTTGGAGCCCTTAGGATACCACAAGCCAAGGTTTGGTGTGTGAACTAGATATCTCAAGATTCTCTTAACGGCCACTAGGTGACACTCTTTCGGGTTAGCTTGAAATCTAGCACACATGCACACACTAAGCATAATATTGGGCCTAGATGCGCATAAGTAAAGTAGAGAGCCGATCATGGATCGATATACCTTGATGTCCACAGCTTTCCCTTCCTCATTGAGATCAAGATGTCCATTAGTTGGCATGAGAGTCTTGATAGGCTTGGCGTTCACCATGTCAAACTTTCTCAACATATCATGGGTGTACTTGGTTTGGCAAAGAAAAGTCCCTTCCTTCAATTGCTTGATTTGAAAACCAAGGAAGAACTTGAGCTCACCCATCATAGACATCTCAAATCTCTTAGTCATGATCCTACTAAACTCATCACAAAAGGATTTGTTAGTACTACCAAATATTATGTCATCGACATATATTTGGCACACAAAAATATCTCCATTGACTTTATGTGTGAAGAGAGTAGGATCGGCTTTGCCTATTTCAAAGCCTTGTTTAAGCAAGAATTCCTTAAGGCATTCATACCATGCTCTAGGTGCTTGTTTAAGCCCATAGAGCGCCTTTTGGAGTTTGAAGACATGGTTGGGGAACTTGGGATCTTCAAAACCCGGTGGTTGCTCAACATACACCAACTCTTGTATAGGGCCATTGAGAAATGCACTCTTCACATCCATTTGATATAGCTTGAAGTTGTGATGGGCTGCATAGGCTAGAAGAATCTGAATGGCTTCAAGCCTAGCAACCGGTGCATATGTTTCTTCAAAGTCCAAACCCTCTACTTGAGTGAATCCTTGAGCTACCAATCTTGCCTTGTTCCTTGTCACCACACCTTCTTCATCTTGCTTGTTGCGGAAGACCCATTTGGTTCCAATGACATTGGTATTTGGTCTTTCCACAAGTGACCATACTTGGTTACGCTCGAAGTTGTTGAGCTCCTCTTGCATGGGCATCACCCAATCTGGATCTCCAAGAGCTTCTTCTACCTTGAGAGGTTCCAAAGAGGAAACAAACGAGTAATATTGATAGAAATTTGCCAAATGAGAGCGTGTCGTTACCCCCTTTCGAAGACTCCCAAGGATGTTGTCAACGGGATGGTCCCGTTGAATAGTTTGCTTGAGCCTTGGATGATCTATGGGTTCTGCTACATCTTCAACATTTTCTTCATCTTGCTCGAAGATTGTCGGTGGTACAAAAAAGGGTACCCCCAATCAACGCAAACACCCGAACGTTCTATCCCCGTCTCGCCTGAGCCCTCCCAGCCAGGCCTCGGGCGAACGTTCTATCTCCGTCTCGCCCGAGCCCTCCCAGCCAGGCCTCGGGCGAACGCTCTTTCTCCGTCTCGCCCGAGCCCTCCCAGTCGGGCCTCGGGCGAACGCCCTATCTCCGTCTCGCCCGAGCCCTCCCAGCCAGGCCTCGGGCGAACGCTCTTTCTCCGTCTCGCCCGAGCCCTCCCAGCCAGGCCTCGGGCGAACGCTTTTTTCCGCCTCGCCCGGGCCCTCCGAGCAAGGCCTCGGGCGAACGCTCTTTCTCCGCCTCGAGCCTTAACGCACGGACCTCGAGCTGCACAGACAGCCGTACCAGCCCATACCACGCATTTAATGCCTTCACCTACTCCGGTCATGTCCACTAGTGCACAGCGTGTACCACAGTAACTCGGTGTAAGGGTCAAGTCTCGTTTTCACCACAAGCATGGGCAAAAGGGCACCAGTACAGCACTGTTCGGCCAAGCCAGGCACTGCAACTCCTCGAGGCCGGCTACGCGCCCCTCGAGCCCTGCACTGTAACCCCTCGAGGCCGGCTACGCGCCCCTCGAGCCCTGCACTGTAACCCCTCGAGGCCGGCTACGCGCCCCTCGAGCCCTGCACTGTAACACCTCGAGGCCGGCTCCGCTCCCCTCGAGCCCCCGTGGCACCACCTCGAAGCCGGCTCCGCGCCCTTCGAACCCTAACTACTTTCGTGCTATTGGAGGACAGGTACCCCAAGACCCGGAGGGACCCCGCCGCGTACTGTACATTCCGGGATGGGTGCTGTACGGCTCCCGCCTTGTCGCGCCACCACGTCCGCGCCCAGGATGGAAGCCACGACCCAAGGACGCCTCAACAGCGACGATCACATCGGCTCCAGTGGCCCCGACAAGACAGGATTCCTACCCTTCTCCGTATGGGGCATCATACGCCCCGACACCTGTAATACTTTTATGTAACCCTGGCCTCCCCTTGCACTATAAAAGGGGACACTAGGGCCCTCATTCGGAGGGGAGACAACACACGAGTCCACACACAGGCACGAGTCCGGACTCCGGTCCATGATCACTGAGCTTGTATTCTCCCCTGTACAAGCACTTAGGTGCAAGTAATACAAGAACATCCCCCCCGCTGGACGTAGGGCCTTCTTTGCCCGAACCAGGATAAATCCTTGTGTCCCCTTGCATCACCATCTAGGAAGAGAAGCACGCGATCATATTACTCGTTGGTGTGATACCCCCGGGTACGAAACACCGACAGTTGGCGCGCCAGGTAGGGGAGTTCGCGTGTCCGAGCCGATTTCTCGTTGATTCCTGGATGGCTTCATCCCCTCTTCCGTTCTCGGCTGGTGCCGTCGTCTGGTTCGGAAGCCTCGAGTTCCTGGCCACAGGCAACGGCAACGAGCTGACTCTGCTCTCCACGGAGGGCCCGAGCGGAGTGCGTGTCACGCCACCCCGCGCGGGGGGCGTGACGCGTCGCCCGCACCACCACACGTCGCCACATCGCGAGCAGCGCCGTCGTCACCGTCGTCGCCGGGCGCGGGCGGTGCCCGCGGCAAATGCCTACGCCCCCGTAGCCGGTGCAGGGTCCTCAAGGGGAAACCAGCCCGGCGCGCGGCCGGAGACCTCCAGGGCGCACCCGCGCCCGCCTAGCGACTTCGCATTCATCATGCGTACGGACCGGGAACCAGGCCAGAGGCCTCCTAGCCGTGCGCCGTCGACGCCGCTCAGCCTCCTCCCGCACGGATCGCGCCGCGCTCGACGCCAGCGGTTCCCGGTCGGCCTCGACAACTTTGCGGTTGTATACGCCCACCGCCTCGACGAGCGCCATCAGGACCAGACGGTGGCGGACCGGGAGCAGCGTTCGGGCGCGCTGCTGCAGGCCATGGCCAGCCTGGAGATCGTCCACCCCGCGTGCGTCGACCGCGACCTCTTGCGACCCTTCGAGCCACCTCGGCGAGCCACCGTCGGAGAATGGTACCGCGAGCTGCGGTCCCAGCATCGACCAAGGCAGCGTGCCGTCAACAGCTCCGACTCCGACGAATACGACTACCACGACCCCGACCTCTGGGATCCCACCAGGGAGTGCTTCCAACTCGAGGGAGTCGTATGCGATACCGAGGACGAAGGCGACGACGGCAGGCCGGCCCTCGACCTAGAGGGACCTAGCGACGTGGCCGCGGCAGGCGGATCACGCGTTCAGGGAAGGGACGAACCTCCAGCACCGGCTGTACCGCCTAAGCACGACGATGGCCGGGCGGCGCAACTCGCACAAGTGCAAGAGGCAATCACCAAAGCCGAGGAGGAACGGCGACACCTGCTGCAGCTCCGGCAAACCCTGATGCAGGAACCACCCCAGCCCCGAGGAGCCGGAGCTCGAGGCCGGGCTCGAGAGGTCCACCGGCGGATCCTCGAGGACGGGGCACTAGCACGCCCCGAGGTATGTTTCCCGCGAGCTGGGCAGAACGTGGTGGCCGCGGCTATGATGCTCCGTGACCTGCCCGCCGTCTCCAACCCCGATGCCAGGCGCATGCTCGGAGAAATGAAAAACCTCCTCGAGACAGCCGCGGTACAGCAGGCCGAGAGCTCGGCGTCACGCCGACGCGGAGCAGCCTCGGGGAGACCGGCGGACACGCCCCACGACGCTCGCGAGGCATCCGTCCACCAGCCGGACGCCTCTCGAGCTAGGCCAGTCCGCGAACGGATCGTCGACAACCGGCCACCTCGAGACCCCAACGACGCCCGCAACGACATCAACCGACGGCGCAAGGACAAGGGGGCCCAAGAGCGTGGCTATAGCGCCCATCGAGGGGGGCGCTACGACAGCGACGAGGACCGACAGGTCCTCGAGCCCCCGGGCCCCCGAGTCTTCAGCCGGGCCATCCGCAGCTCGACCCTCCCCGACCGCTTCCGACCGCCGACCAACATCGTGAAGTATGACGGGGAGGTCGAGCCCAAGCTCTGGCTCTCGGACTTCCGCCTTGGCTGCCAACTGGGCGGAGCGAAGAACGACGACCGCGTGATCATACGTCAACTCCCGCTTTACCTCTCGGACACCGCCCGCCGGTGGCTCGAGGGGCTCCCGCCGAATCGGATCCATGACTGGGCCGACCTAGTCAGGGTCTTCGACGGGAATTTCAAGGGGACCTGTGTGCGTCCAGGCAACCCCTGGGACCTACGGCGTTGCAGGCAGGCGGCGGACGAGCCCCTCCGCGACTTGCTCGACGGTTCTCGAAGCAGCGTCTCGAGCTCCCCCACGTGCCTGACGAGGACGTCATCTCAGCGTTCCTCGCGGGCACGACATGCCAAGAGCTTGTTCATGAGCTAGGACGCTACCGTCCCGGGACGGTCGAGGACCTGATGGATCGCGTCACCAGCTTTGCTTCGGGCGACGAAGCAGTAGGGGCCTTCTTTGGCCGTTCCACGGACAAAGGCAAGGCGGTGATCGCGCCGGAGGGCTCCAACAAAGGCAACGACGCCAAGAACGACAACAATGACGGCAGCAAAAGGAAGAAAAACAAACGCAAGGGCCAGAAGGCGAAGCGTGGCGCCGATGACGACGACGACAAAGAGGTGCTCGCGGGCGCCCTCGAGCCTAAGAAGCCCCGAGGCCCCCCCGATGGGGCTGTTTTCGACCAGATGCTCGAGGATCCTTGTACCTACCACAGGGGCCCCGTAAACCACAAGTTGAAAGACTGCCGACTGTTGAAGGGCTACTACTCCAAGCTCGGCGATAAGAGGGAAGACGCGCCTAAGGGAAAGGATACCGATCGACGCGGCGGCAGAAACGCAGATGGCGACTTCCCCCCGGTGCGCGACTGCTACATGATCTACGGGGGGCCGACCGTCGGGCTCTCAGCTCGAGAAAGAAAGAAGGAGCGCCGCGAAATCTTTTTGCTTGGCCACGACGCCCCCCGGTATCTTGACTGGTCCGATGCGCCAATCACGTTCGACCGTGACGACCATCCGGACCATGTCATAAACCCGGGGGCTTACCCCCTCGTCGTCGACCCCATCATAATCGACGTTCGGTTCTCCAAGGTGTTGATGGATGGGGGCTCGAGCCTCAACATCATATACCTCGAGACCCTCGACCTCCTGGGGATTTCAGAGGGACAGCTTCGACCCAGCGTCGGGGGGTTCCACGGAGTAGTACCAGGAAAGAAAGCCCACCCCCTTGGGCGCATCGACCTGCCGGTCTGCTTCGGCACGCCGGCAAACTTCCGTCAGGAAACGCTCACCTTCGAGGTGGTCGGCTTCCAAGGGACCTACCATGCCATCATCGGCCGGCCAGGCTACGCCAAGTTCATGGCGATTCCTAACTACACGTACTTGAAGCTCAAGATGCCGGGGCCAAAAGGGGTCATCACCGTTGACACCTCCTACGAGCACGCATACCACTGCGACGTGGAGTGCGTCGAGCGGGGGGAGGCCAACGTCCACCTCGACTCGCTCGAGGCCTTGGCAGCTCTGGCCACCGAGGGGGCCCCAGAAGCAAAGCGTCACGCCGGCACCTTCGAGCCGGCTGAGCACACCAAGCAAATACCCGTCGACCCGACCTCGGCCAATGGCAAGACGTTGACCATCAGTACCAGCCTCGAGCCCAAATAGGAAGCAGTGCTCGTCGACTTTCTCCGCGCGAACATCGACATGTTTGCGTGGAACCCCTCGGACATGCCGGGCATACCGAGGGAAGTCGCCGAGCACGCCTTGGAGATCCAGGCCGGGTCCAGACCGGTGAAGCAACGCCTGCGCCGCTTCGACCAGGAAAAGCGCAGGATCATCGGCGAGGAGGTGCACAAGCTTTTGGCGGCCGGATTCATCAAGGAGGTATTTTACCCAGAGTGGCTAGCTAACCCTGTACTAGTTAGGAAAAAGAATGGAAAAATGCGGATGTGTGTAGATTACACTGGTCTGAATAAAGCATGTCCAAAAGTTCCATTTCCTTACCTAGAATTGACCAGATCATCGATTCCACTGCTGGGTGCGAAGTGCTTTCGTTCCTTGATGCGTATTCCGGCTACCACCAAATTAGGATGAGAAAATCCGATGAGCTCGCGACCTCCTTTATCACGCCATTTGGTATGTACTGCTATGTTACGATGCCCTTCGGCCTTCGAAACGCCGGGGCAACGTACCAACGATATATGCAGCACATCTTTGGCGAGCACATAGGCAAGACCGTCGAGGCCTTCGTCGATGACATCGTGGTTAAAACTAAAAAGTAGGGAACCTCATCAGCAACCTCGAGACCACGTTCGAGTGCCTCTGGGCCAAGAATGTGAAGCTCAACCCGAGAAGTGTGTCTTTGGTGTGCCTCGAGGCATGCTACTTGGCTACATCGTCTCACAACGGGGGATCGAAGCAAACCCTGAAAAAATCTCAGCAGTCACGAGGATGGGCCCGATTCGTGACCTCAAGGGTGTGCAGAAAGTAACAGGCTGCCTAGCCGCTCTCAGCAGATTCATCTCGAGGCTGGGGGAAAAAGCACTACCCCTCTACCGCCTACTAAAAAAGACGGAACACTTTGCGTGGACCGCCGAAGCCGAGGAGGCCTTAACCAAGTTGAAGGGCTGCTGACTTCTGCACCAATTCTCGTGCCCCCGCGACTAGCCGAAGGTGACGATTCCCCCGAGCCCCTCCTCCTCTATGTGGCCGCAACCACTCAGGTGGTTAGCGCGGTCATAGCCGTCGAGAGGCACGAGGAGGGTCATACATTGCCGGTCCAGCGACCGGTATACTTCACCAGTGAGGTACTCTCCGAGGCCAAGGTCTGGTACCCGCACATCCAAAAGCTGCTCTACGGCATCATCGTCACAAGGCGCAAGCTCCAGCACTACTTCCTCGCTCATCCGTGACGGTGGTGTCGTCCTTCCCCCTAGGAGAGATCGTCAACAATCGGGAGGCCACGGGGCGCATCGCCAAGTGGTCCGCCGAATAATGGGAGAGACCATCGCCTTGCCCGAAAGCCATCAAGTGCAAAGCTTGCGGACTCTTGCGAATGGACGACACTCAAGCTCCCGCACAGATCAGCGACCTCTGGACCATGTACTTACGGATCCTCACGAAGACTGGGGCGGGAGCAGGCTGCTCTTATTCACTCGAGTACACAGCGCTACCACTTTCGCTTGCACTTCCCGCCTCCAACAACGTCGGCAGAAGTCGAGGCCCTTGTAATGGGGCTGCGCTGCTCCTGACTCGGGTCGACGCCTCGACGCCCGAGGAGACTCGGCTATGCTCGTCTCAACAGGTTTGAAGCTTCAAGCTGCACGATCGCCCAGAGGAGGCATACTGCGGGAGCTGTGCGCAGCTGAAGACAAGTTTTATGGCCTCGGAGCTCAACCACATAGCTCGAGTTCAACGAGCGCGCAGACGAGCTGGCAAAGTTGGCGTCACGCGCCGTGTACACCAATTGTCATTCTCCGAGGGAGTCTTCAGAGCATCCTCGAATCGACCGGGCTCGCCCTCGACGCCCACCCTCGAGCAAACAGGGGCTCGATCTCAACACCCCCTCGAGAAGCCCTCGACTGTCCGCGGAGGCGATGCAGTCGACGCCAGCTCTCTCTCATCACGGCCCCTCGAACTGGCGGACGCCCTAACCTCGCTACCTGACGCGATGCGACGCTAACCAGAAACCAAGACGGACGGCCTGACCATCGCTGAAAGGCCAAGACCTACTCATTACGGACGCAACGGAGTATTAACCTACGAAGTCGATGGATCACTTCAAGCGCTGCATCCACTCGAGAAGGCCAAGCTCCTCGACGATATTGCACTACGGGGCTTCGGCCAACACAGCAGGCCGAGCCCTGTGGAACGCCTTCCGTCAAGGCTTCTATTGGTCCGACGCCATTGGGGACGCCAAGCGTTGTCCAAACGTGCCATGGGTTGTCAATCTGATGCAAGCAAACCACCAGCCCGCACCGCCCTTGCAAATATCACATCTGCCATTTGCCGTTGGGTCGACTCTGGTTCCCCTCAAAAGTGTAATAGTGGCAGGGTACACCACAGTGTCGTGGCCGCGAAAGCACCAAGGAATCGGCTAAGCGATAGAACCCCACCTCCGAGGTGTCGAGTTCATCGCAAATATGACCGTTGTGGTCTAAATGATCTCATCCGACAATGACACCAATTACGGGCAAAAGTTCACACTTCTGCGATACACACAAATTCCGTAACCTGGCGCCCGTCGCATACCCAATGCAAGGGCAGTCGAGCGCGCCAACGGCAGTGAACTACTCATGCGTAAACGGGCTGTCAAGACCCCTAAAAATTTGAAAGTGCTGCGCTGCAAACTCCCCTCGTGCTGTGGGGTTCAGGAATACGCGAGGTGAGGCAACCGGGTCACTCCGTTTTTCCTAACCTACGGCGCCGAGGCTTCTTACCACGACCTCGAGTACGGCTCACCTCGACTTCGAGCCTACAATGAGCAAACCAGCGACGAAAGGCTCGCCAACGCCAAGGACCAGCTCGAGGAGGCCGAGACGTAGCGCTCATCAACTCTGCACGCTACCAGCAAACACTTCGATGCTACCACCACGACAGCACGTGCGCAAAAGGGACCTGGCGGTGGGGGACCTCGTGCTTCGACGGCTGCAAGATAATCGAGGGCGCCATAAGCTCACCCCTCCGTGGGAAGGCCCATACACCGTGGCCGAAGTGCTCAAGCCAGGCACATACAAGCTCTACTACTACTACGACGACCAAGGCAGGATCCTGGCGAACGCATGGAACATATCTCAGCTACGTCGCTTCTACCTTAAAGGCCTCGAGGCCTTGTTCATTTTATCACTTTGTACAAACATGTCAAAATGAATGAACAAACTCGTGCATTGTCGTTCATGTGTTGCTTCGCATCTTAAGGTAGCCTTGACCCTGCTTTGCTCAGGGTCAAGCCTCCCTCGGGGGCTGACGGGGGGGCCTCCCCCCCCCCAGACTCCGGAAAAAATACGTGTTTTCCTTTCTAAAAATTTTGACCCTCGTCTCGACTCGTGCCTCGAGTGAACTAGCGACGTCTAAATCCTAAAGTACCTCGAGCCTCCAAGGTGAGGGGGCGTCGACGTAGACGGCCACCTACGCCCCCGGGCTACGGTGCCCTACCTACGCCTCCCCTCGAGGGGCTCGCAACGTATCGAAGGAACACAGACTAAGTTAGCAGAAACTCGAGCTCGCGACAAAGAGAAGTAGTCAGACGCATTTGAAAGGAAAACAACCCCTTTTAAATAAACAAGTCATATATACATTCGGGTCTCGACGTACCCTCATTCACGTCATAAAATTCTTACAAGGCCCCGTTGCCCAAATTTGGCGCGCAGGCCCTAGTCTTCGTCGGTGCGGTACTCCTCCCCGAGGTCTTCCGCGGCGGGCTCAACCTCGACGCCCGAGCTCGAAGGAGGAGGGCTCCCGACACCCGCTGCTGCGTCAGGAGGCAGCACGTCCTCCTCGAAGATCTTCGCGAGCGACGTCCTCGGCCTCTCCATCTTCTCCAAAATTTTGTCGACACGGCGGTTGTTCCACTCCTCATCCTTCCCCTCGATCTCGATGAAGCCATTCACGACAACGTGGACCGGGAAGCGGAAACCGAGCGAACAACCGCGAGTGTCTGCTTGACGCCGTGATGGAGAGCTTGCCGGACACGGTCCCGCGGCGGCTGCATCGAAGAAGCACAAGGCGTCGACCAAGGCATCGCCCGAGCCACTGCACCTTCTGCCGCGTCACAGGAGGAGCACCCCACATGGGGCCGAGCCGTCGAGAGAAGAGCGAGCCCGCTCCACCACCATCGTCTCGTCTTGGAGCTGGTCCAAGAAGCCTGGTTCATCCCGCGGAGCTCCTCGACCGTCTTCTCGACCCCTGCGCAACAAACAAGGAAGGGTGAGACTGCGGCGTAACAAAGAACTTCGAGACCCAAACAAGAACAAGTGTAAGCCTCACCGTCGCAGTTTGCCCCAGTGCGGCGAGTCGCTGGTCAGGCCCTCAGCACGCTGCTCCAGCCTGCGCTTCTCGGCCAGCGTGAGGAGCTTCTCGGACCTAAGGTCCTCGATCAGCCGGCCCGCCTCTACCAGGGCCAGATCCTTGCGGATCACCTCCTGCCGCGCCGCCCCCTCGGCAGCTCGGGCGGTGGCGGCACCACTCTTGGCGTCTTCGGCCTCTTGTCTCGCCGCCTCCGCTGCGGTTCGGGCAGCGGCGGCCTCGCCACGGGCGTCAGCAGCCTCCTGCTTCGCCGCCTCGGCTTCAGCCCGGGCAGAGGTGGCCTCGCTTCGGGCGTCCGCGGCCTCCTTCCTCGACGCTTCGAGAACGGCGGCGGCCTCCTCCTGGATCGAGCGACCTCGCCTCGAGCCACCCGGACCTCCGCCTCCGCCTCGTTAAGCCGGCTCGCCATCTGGGCGTTCCGGCTCAGCTCCGCGCGGAGATCTTGAGCTCCGCCTCAGCCCGCGCGAGGGCGGCTGACACCTGTGCGGACCGGCCCGCCTCCTCGGAGCAGGACCGCTCCGCCTCCGCCATAAGCACGGCCACCTCCCGGAAGATGGACCGCACCTCGCGCGGGGCCCCCTGCTGGGCCGGCTGCTCGATGGGAACCACGGCAAGGGGCGGGCTCAGTGGGACGGGAAACGGCCATACCGGTCGGTCGAGCTCGATGTCGGGCAGATCCTCCTCCGCCTCGAGCTGCCCCGACAGCGCCCGCCGCCCGACGGCACGAGCCCCGACTCCCTCCGTCCCTCCGCCGGCACTTCCTGTTGCGGATCGATCGAGGGAAGGCTCGACCCCGGGCCCTCTTCCCTGGTCGGGCCCTCCGGCGCCTTGTCGGCGCTAGCCGGCACCTCGGGCGCCTCCACCGTCATCGAGCCCGCGGCGAGGAGCGGCCCCTGCTCCAGCTCGTTCAGGAGGTCCTCCACCGTCGGCTCCTTCTCCGTCGCGCCGCTCCCCCCTTCCCTCCTTCCCCTCCCCCGCAGCCCGGCCCGTGCTGGTCGGAGCCACAAGGGGCGCAGTCTCCTCAGCCCCAGACGCCGGCGGGGCCGTGCTCGCCCCGGACGCTTCCCCCGGAACAGCCGTCGTGGTGAGGGGAAGGATGGCGCTCCCAGATGGCACCATCGCGGGAGGAGGAGGAGGGGAGGAGGCAGCGCTTCGGCGGATACGGTGGTGGCAGGCTCGATGCCGTGAGCTGAGGCCCCTGCGATACGAGATGACGGAGATGTCAGAACCAGGAAGAGTACCTCGACCCCTGTGGTCGATGGCGATGGCCTCACCAAAATTCGCGACGATCATCCGGCCCCCTCGAGCCATGACAGCTCGGGCCTTCTCCAGCCAAGCGGCTTCTCTCTAGCGGAGGAAGGTGCCATACCTCGAGGTGCCTGTGCCTCGACGGGGCTCGAGGTCTTGGCCCGCTTGGACGAAGCGAGGTCCACCTCCTGGTAGGAGCGCTTCCCCCTGAGAAGATGGAGATGGCACGCGTCATCAAAAGCAAAGAGGTGAAGCCTCACTACCGACGAGAGATCGGAAACTACTCACCCGAGCGGCGGCTGGGCTTCTTCCCGGAATCGCCGGACCCACTCGGGGGCTTCGAGCCCACCCCACCCCACGGCTCGAGCCCTGCGCCTGGGCCGTCTCCACAGGGCTGGGATGGGGGAGGGCTCCCGACGCCTCCCATGGCTCGACCTCGAGGGAGAGCCCTCCTTCCGCCCCACATCGCGGGAGGGCGACCGTACCACCCTCGTGCTAACGTCGTGGCGCTCGCCCCGGCGCGGGCTCCGGGACCTGCTCCGGCGCCCGCGCTGGTGGTCGCGCCCTCCCGCGTCCGCTTCTGTGTCCCGGCGGCGGTACGGCGATGGACTCCGGGGACGCTCGCGCCCCTGGTCACGAGACGCTCGGGGGCTCCCTCCCCGACGCTCGTGATGGCGCGGGCTCGACGCCTCTTCTTGGCGCCCGCCCCTCCGCGGGCTCGACGGCGCCCTTGACGGCTCGCGGGGGTCGGGCCGAAACCCTTCTTCTCGACCTGTCGACCGCCTCTCGAGGCCCGACCCCTCTCGAGACCCCCCGTCTGGGCTGACGCGGGGGCGGCCTCCGTTGGCGCTGTGGCGGAGGCGCTCCGGGTCCGGGGCTTCCTTACGACCAGGGGCACATCCGGCGCGGAGCTCGACGGACCTCGGGCCCCCGACGAGGCAGGGATCGGCGCCGCCTTCCGCGGCTGCGTCCCGCGGCCCCTTTTGTCGGTGGGACCTCCAGTGTACCCTCCTGCATAGAGGAGCGGTCAGCCCTGTCATCGACGAGCCCCGCGCGCATCAAGCGCGCATCCATCCCCTCGTCGTCGCCCTCCTCCTCATCACACCACTCTCCTCCTCCGAGCTCGAGGAGCTCAGCTCGGGGACCCGTCCCCAGGCTGACGGTTACGACGAGCCTTCGCCAGTCTCTGCTCCCGAGCTAAGCGACGCAAGTTTTTTATCTTTTTCTTTCTTCTTTTTGGCATCCTTGCTCTCCTTGTCCTTCTGAGCAGAGAGGCGCCTCACCTGAGAATCCGCGGCGTCCTCCCTCACCGGGGGCCTCGACGCGCGACAAGTAAATGCCCCCTGAAGAAAGAAGAAGCGTAATGAGACAAACCACAAGACGGATGCAAACGGATCGAAGGAGAAGAAGGGGGAGGAGGCTCGAGATAGCTCGACTCGAGGGAGGCTTACCAGGTCGAGACACCCCTCGTCGGGTGCCATCGCAACCAGGTTGGAGAGTTCAGGGACGAACGGCCCCTGGATCGTGATCGACACCCGGGAGACGCCCTCGTTCCGGGACAGCCTCTCTTCGGCCATCCTCGAGCGATTGAGCGCCTCGAGCTGAGCCTGCGGGCCCATCTCGTGCATAAGAAGGGGCGGTCCGCCAGCGGAAGAACTCTTCGCTGGTGGAACGCCCAAATGACCGCTTGCACGGTCCGCTTCTTCTCATCCACCAGCGTCTTCATCATCTCCATCAGCGGGGCCAGGTGGCGTTGCCTGTCCGCCGCAACGCCCCAGGTCCACTTCTCCGGGCGTCGAGTGAGGACCCTACCGGTGTACTGCGGAAGGAGGCCACCTTCGTTCCGCAGATAGAACCAATGGTCGTCCCACCCGGCCTGGTTGGTGGAAAGCTTGTATCGCAGGTACTCGCGGGGGACATTGGCCGACGAGGTCCCCGCCCTCGCGGTAATGGCAAGGGAGCCCATGCGCACGGGCCGCCTCCCGCTGGGCTTCAGGGACTTGATGAAGAGCTCGCCCCGAAGAGATGGACGAACATCTCCCAGTGCGGCTCCATCTTCAGGTACCCCTCGCACACCGCGGCGAATATGGCGGCGTGCGAGATGGAGTTGGGGGAGAAGTGTTGCAGCTCCACCTCGAAATGGTGGGCCAGCCCTCGCAAGAAGCGGCTCGGCGGGACGCCGAGCCCCATACGGTGGTAGCGCGTGAAGCTCACCACGTACCCCTCCGGCGGGTGCGGCTCCCGGTGCTCCGCCGACGGGATAACCCACCATGCGGGTCCCTCCTCCGGGTTGGGGCGCAGAAGCCCCTGGGCCACCACGAGTCCATTTCGCTCTGCGTCACCTTCGACGGGCTCCAGTCCTCGGCCGGCAGCATCTGTGTCTGGGCGGCCATGACGGTGGCGCGGCGCGGATCCGAGCAGCGGACGGGCGGCCGGAAATCCCCAATCGACTAGCTCGAAGGAAAGGGCGCGTAAAGGCTACGGCGGCGGCGAAGGCAAAGGCAAGTAAAGGGTTCTTTTTCCTCCCCTTTCGATATTTATAGGGGGAATCCAGACGGGGGGGATCTCCCATGACGTAAAAAGGTAACCGAATGCATTCAATGCGCCCACCTAACCACGTCTCGAGCCGGATGCAGGGTACACGCGTTACCTCTCCGTTCGCTCCACTACCCGGGCCCGCCACGACCGTTGCTGCTCCGGCTTCGCGCCCGCCGCTCGCTCCCCGACGGTTTCCGCCTAAAAAGGCGTGCCCAACGGGCAGAAGGACTCCCAGACGACGGAGGCTTCTTCATAAAGGTAAAAACGGGCCCCGGCCCTAAGTCTCGAAGCAGCGAAGGCTGGCCCTCGAAAAGGGTTCGACAGCCGGCTTCGAGCACCCGAGTCAGGGACACCAAAGGGCGCCACTCGCGGCATTACGAGGGCCGCGCCCTCGAGGCCCCTCACGTGTATCCAAGGCGGGGAGCTCGACGTGCAGTGAGATCCCCTCGGAGGGAGGCATCGAGCCACCGGGTCCTATCGAATGGACCCGGCACTCCTGCAGACTGAGCACCCATGCTTTATGAGACCGCCTCCGGGCCACAGTCGACCCCTAACGAACGGGGCACGAGCTCTCACTTGGATTCCCCGTTACCAGCTCACCGGGAGCCTCGATACTCGCCCACTCGGGTAGTATGAGGCATCCCCCCTCGCATCCGATCGAAAGGACTCGCGGGATGACAAGCCAGGGCAATCGGCATGCCGGACAGCTCGAGGAGCCGGCCAGTCGGTTCAGCCTGGCACCCCTCGACGAAAGAGGGTCTAAAAACACGGACAGTTGCGACTAATCTCTTTTCTTTGTGTGAGCATGAGATTTTCAGGCCTCGGTGAAAGCTCGACCCCCATCTCGCCTGAGCCCTCGAGACCAGGCCCGGACAAACGCTCGTTCTCCGTCTCGTCCGAGCCCTCCGAGCCAAGCCTCGGACAGTCTCTCCCCACGGCAAAGGAAAGGTTACCGCGAATATTTAATATTACTACCGAACCACATTTCGAGCCCGCTGACAGGTACGCACGGCGCCGCGATCTCCGCTCCATGACGATTCCCGCCTAAAAAGGCGCGCCCACTGGGCAGAAGGTTCCCAAACGACGGAGGGTTCTTCGGGAAGCCCACAAGGGAGCTCTAACCACTCCCCCATGGCCTCGGGGGCTACACCCACGGAATCAAATCGACAAAACCTCGAGACCAGTTAGCTATCCATCGAAATCCCAATCTGGAGCCCCTGCTCGAATGCAAGCACTCAAACAAGGGCTCGGGGGCTACTGTCGGTGGTACAAAAAAGGGTACCCCCAATCAACGCAAACACCCGAACGTTCTATCCCCGTCTCGCCCGAGCCCTCCCAGCCAGGCCTCGGGCGAACGTTCTATCTCCGTCTCGCCCGAGCCCTCCCAGCCAGGCCTCGGGCGAACGCTCTTTCTCTCTCCGTCTCGCCCGAGCCCTCCCAGTCGGGCCTCGGGCGAACGCCCTATCTCCGTCTCGCCCGAGCCCTCCCCAGCCAGGCCTCGGGCGAACGCTCTTTCTCCGTCTCGCCCGAGCCCTCCCCCCAGGCCTCGGCGAACGCTTTTTTCCGCCTCGCCCGGGCCCTCCGAGCAAGGCCTCGGGCGAACGCTCTTTCTCCGCCTCGAGCCTTAACGCACGGACCTCGAGCTGCACAGACAGCCGTACCACCAGCCCCATACCACGCATTTAATGCCTTCACCTACTCCGGTCATGTCCACTAGTGCACAGCGTGTACCACAGTAACTCGGTGTAAGGGTCAAGTCTCGTTTTTCACCACAAGCATGGCAAAAGGGCACCAGTACAGCACTGTTCGGCCAGCCAAGCAGGCACTGCAACTCCTCGAGGCCGGCTACGCGCCCCTCGAGCCCTGCATTGTAACCCCTCGAGGCCGGCTACGCGCCCCTCGAGCCCTGCACTGTAACCCCTCGAGACGGCTACGCGCCCCTCGAGCCCTGCACTGTAACACCTCGAGGCCGGCTCCGCGCCCCTCGAGCCCCCGTGGCACCACCTCGAAGCCGGCTCCGCGCCCTTCGAACCCTAACTACTTTCGTGCTATTGGAGGACAGGTACCCCAAGACCCGGAGGGATCCCGCCGCGTACTGTACATTCCGGGATGGGTGCTGTACGGCTCCCGCCTTGTCGCGCCACCACGTCCGTCCCGCCCAGGATGGAAGCCACGACCCAAGGACGCCTCAACAGCGACGATCACATCGGCTCCAGTGGCCCCGACAAGACAGGATTCCTACCCTTCTCCGTATGGGGCATCATACGCCCCGACACCTGTAATACTTTTTTATGTAACCCTGCCTCCCCTTGCACTATAAAAGGGACACTAGGGCCCTCATTCGGAGGGGAGACAACAAACGACAGTCCACACACAGGCACGAGTCCGGACTCCGGTCCACGATCACTGAGAGCTTGTATTCTCCCCTGTACAAGCACTTAGGTGCAAGTAATACAAGAACATCCCCCCCCCCCTGCTGGACGTAGGGCCTTCTTTGCCCGAACCAGGATAAATCCTTGTGTCCCCTTGCATCACCATCCAGGAAGAGAAGCACGCGATCATATTACTCGTTGGTGTGATACCCCCGGGTACGAAACACCGACAAAGATGGGTTGTAGGTTCACTCCACGAAGTGGAGTGGCTGCTGCTGTCCTGGAAATGCCCGGCACTGCCGGGGTTGTGGCCGGCACTGCCGGGGACTGTAGGTCACTAGTCCCAGCAGGGGCTTCAGCTTGAGGACCATCCTGATCAGTAGCCTGCTGTTCTTGTGGTCTAATATCACCAATGGCTAATTGCTTGATTGCTTCGCAAGGTGGTTCCTCATTGCCTACAACAACTTCATCAACTTGCTCTACTTGAGAGTCGTTAGTTTCATCAAACGTCACGTCTATCGCTATTTCAACTTGTCGGAGGCCTTGTTGAAACACGATAGGCATGCTCGTTTGATGCATAACCGAGAAGAAAACCTTCATCAACCTTAGATGCAAACTTAGAGGCTTTGGGCTTCTTGTTCAATATGAAACATTTGCACCCAAAGACTCTAAAGTAAGACACCTTTGGTTTGTTACCGGTGAGCAGCTCATAGGAGGTCTTATTTCTTCTCTTGTGGAGGTAGAGGCGGTTGATTGCATGACAAGCGATATTGACGGCTTCGGCCCAAAAGATGTCCGGCGTCTTGTACTCATCTAGCATCGTTCTTGCCCATGTCAATGAGTGTTCTATTCTTCCTCTCCACCACACCATTTTGTTGAGGGGTGTATGGAACTGAAAACTCATGCTTGATGCCCTCCTCATCAAGAAACTCTTCCACTTGGGCGTTTCGGAATTCGGTTCCATTGTCACTATGAACTTTCTTGATGTTGAAACCGAATTCCCTTTGAGCTCTTCGTATGAACATCTTGACCTTCTCTTGCACTACACTCTTGTCATGCAAAAAGAATACCCAAGTGAAACGAGAAAAGTCATCAACAATAACAAGACCATGTTTGTTACCGCCGATGCTTAGGTAGGCAACCGGTCCAAAGAGATCCATGTGGATCAACTCCAATGGATGAGTAGTAGTGTCATAGCTCTTTGGTGGGTGAGGTATGCCTACTTGTTTTCCGGCTTGGCAAGCTCCACATACTCTGTCTTTCTCAATTTCAACATTGGTTAGTCCTAGGATGTGGTTGTCTTTTTGAAGTTTGGCCAAGTTCCTCATCCCAACATGAGCTAGTCGGCGATGCCATAACCAACCCATGCTAGATTTTGCCACTAAACAAGTCTCAAGTTTAGCTTTACTTTTGTTGAAATCAACTAAGTAAAGCTTCCCTTTCAAACGACCCGTAAAGACAATAGAGGAATCCTCCCTTCTAAAGACTTCCACACCCTCATCCGTAAAGAGACAATTGAAAACCATCCCACACAATTGTGAAACGGATAACAAGTTGTAACTCAACGAATCAACATGTAAGACATTAGTATTGAATGCTCAAGTGTTATGGCAACTTTACCAAGTCCTAACACATCCCCCTTGGAGTTATCACCGAAAATGATGTTTTCACTTGCATTTGAAGTTGGGGAATATGATGAGAACATACTCCTTTCTCCGGTCATATGATTTGTACATCCGCTATCAAGCACCCAACTTGATCCATCGGAGGAGTATGCCTGCAAAACAAGTTTAGTTCCTTGATTCAGGTCCCAATTGACATTGGGGCCTTGCAAGTTAGTCACAAGTATCTTAGGAACCCAAATAAACTTGTCGGCTGTCCTCTTGTTATCACCAACATATTTCGCAACAACTTTACCACTGTTGTTGTGTTCTAATATGTAACAAGATGACATGCTCTTCCTTGGGGCTTCTATCTTGGGTTGATGTGCAAACTTGTTCTTGGTCACCCAAATAGATTCCTTTGGCTTCTGAGATTCTTGCTTTGGGTTGGGCACCTGCTTGTGCTGTGTGTGAGACTGAGCAGAAGGGAAACTGGTAGCCTCCCTTTCTTGGGGCACGGCACTGCTGGCCTAGGGGCGGCACTGCCGGGGCCCAGCAATGCCGCCTTCTGGCGCGGCACTGCCGCGGTCTGTGCAGGCTGAACTGTACCAATCTGACCCTTCTTCTCTCAACCTCACACACTCATAGCCATTCACTGTCCTTCTCCATTAGTCTTGGCTCCTTTTCGTGCCCCAACCCATCCTTTATGGAAGGACATCTTCCGTTCTTGAACTTAGGCTTGCTCTTTTCTTGAGTCTTCTCATTAGCACTTGTTGTAGACTTGACACAACCACTTGCAATAATTTTGTCAATCTTGCTATCTCCTTTCTCATGGCCTCCATGTTCACAAGGTTAGTGGAATAGGCATTCAAATCAACATTATAGCATTTTCCACAACCTTCACTAGTGGAGGGAATAGAAGTGACATTTGCTTTAGGGAGGGGTGAGTTGCTTTCCCAAAGAAGATTATATTGCAGCTCAAGTTCTTCGTGCTTTTTACCCAAGTCACAATACTTTTCCTTGAGTGCAACATGAGTCTTCTTTAGGGAAGCATGTTCATCTTGCTCTTTGCCAAGGCCTCATGCAAGACGTCCAACTCACTTCTCTCTAATGCAAGAGCCTCCTTGCAAGCAATATAGAGGTCCTCTTGTTTGATGAGGGCATCCTCACTTATTGCTAACTCGGCTTGTACACTCTCTAATTCCTCCATTAGCTTAGTGATAAAGAGTTTGGTTTTCTTCTTGTCCAATTTTTTAGTTATCATGTTTATCTCTTCATCACTAGAGGAATCACTAAGTTCACTACTAGAGATGTCACTAGGTGGAGAAGAGGTTTTAGGAGTCTTTTTCACCTTCTCTTTCTTGGCCATGAGACAAGTGTGGGAGTTGTCATCATCAACATCGGACAAGTTGTTGAATAGCCTTGGTGAAGGAGATGACTTTTGGAATGCTATTGTTGCTATCTTCTCATCTTCTTCACTTGAGGTTTGTGCGGTTGAATCCCATTCATGTTCAACATGAGCTTCTCCCATGTACCTCTTGTTGTGTTTCTTGTAATTTCCTTTGTCATCTTTCTTGCCCTTGTTGAAGTTGTTGTCCTTCTTCTCATGTGGACATGTGCTATGAAGTGATCGGTGCTACCACAATTGTAGCAAGTTCTCTTCTTCTTGTTTGGAAACCTTCTCTTCACAAACTTGTAACCTTCCTTCTTGAGCCCTTGCGGTATCTTCTCATGAAAAGAGCTATGTCTCCAATTGCTTCAAATTCTTCACCTTCACTTCCACTTTCACTTGAGGATGACGAGCTGTCCTCAACTTCTATTTTCTTCTTTGTGTTGCTTGGGCTTGCTTGTAGAGGCTTGCTTGCTTGACTTTGCCTTGCTTGATGTTGCTTGCCTTGATGGCTTGCTAGCCTTAAGTGCCACATCCTTGATCTTCATCCCATCTAGCCTAGCTTGCAACTCTCCAAGCTTCCTTCTCTCATTTGCCTCTTCTCTTTGCATGTCAAAGGTAATAATCCTCCCAAGCACATCACTAGGTGTGAATTGCTCAAACTTCTTCTTGTCCCTAATCAATGTCACTACGGTCTCATTCCTTGGTGAGTATGCCTCCAACATGATCTTCACAACCTTGTGATCATTGATTTCATTACCACCTAGCCCTCTAATCTTGCCAACAATGACCATCAACCTATCAAACATTTCTTGTGGGCCTTCACCATCACAAATTACAAACCGGTTGAGCTTAGCCATCAACAAGTCAATCTTGGATTGCCTCACTTTGTCCACTCCCTCATGAGCAATGTGCAAAGTGTCCCAAATCTCTTTTGCAACCTCAACTCCCATGACCTTGTTGTACTCATCACCATCCAAGGCACTAAGTAACACACTAGTGGCTTGGGCATTGAGATGAATGTTGCGGAATTCATCTTGAGTGGGGCTCTTCGGATCAACGGTGCTTCAAGTCCATTGTGCACTATTTCCCAAATACCTGGATGGAGATCAATAAGATAGGTCTTCATAATGTGCTTCCACTTGGCAAAGTTAGTCCCATCGAAACGAGGTAACTTGCCCGCGGGCACATTGATGAGAGGCCTAGAATCATGGTTAGTCATAGAAGAATAGTTAAAGGATACGACTCCATATGACTTCTTGGTCTCCTCCTTCTTCTTCTTCTTCTTGTCCTTGTCCTTGGCATATAGGAGATGTCATCGTCTCCATCTTTGGTGCTACTTGAGTCATCACTCAAATCCACCTTCTTCTTTGCTTGTAGCTCTTCCTTCTTCATCTTTTCTTCTCTTCTCTTGGCTCTTTCTTCTCTTCTAATCTTTCTTTTTTCTTTTCTTTGAGCCTTCTCCTCTTTAGCTTTAAGAGCTGCAGCATCTTCTCTTGCTTTAGCTCTTGCTTCTCTCCTTAGCCTTCTTTCTTCTTTTCTTCTAGCGAGCTCTCCGGCCGACACATCCTATTGAGGAAGTGTCTTTGCACTTGCTGTGGAGATGCTTTCGCTGCTGCTAGCGGTGTGCCATTCTCTCGCACGGTGAAGTGCCTGCTGAGAGACCAGGCTCTGATACCACTTGTAAGGACCTGTGTGGCCTAGAGGGGGGTGAATAGGCCTGTCAAAAATCATAGCTCAAAACTCAATTAGCGAAGCCCGGCACTACCACCCTGAGCCCGACACTGCCACGTCCCGGCACTGCCGGCCTCAGCCCGGTACTGCTGCGCAGACAACTGGTCCAAGCCTGCAATTTGAAATCCAGCCACAACAAACCAAATCTATATGAATGGAAATGTAGCACTAGGTTTCCTGAACCAGCAGAACCAACTCAAACAAGCCAAATATGTAGTATGAAGTAGATCGGGCCAAACCCTAGAATCTATCACAAGCTCACAAGTATGGATATGAAAGTAAGTAAGCACAAGAGACAAGTGATTTATCCCGTGGTTCAGCTCGCCACCAAGGCTTGCCTACCTCCACGTTGTTGAGGTTGACCACTTAGATCATGAGCTTTGCAACTCTACCTCGTTCTCAAGTCAAGGAACCAAATCCTTGAGGTGAGGGGTAATAATACTAGCTGCACAAGTGATTACAAACCTCCCAAGGCCGCCACACAAGTTGGCTAGCTCAAGGGCGATGCCTAGCCGGCTAGGGTTCCAAGAACCCAAGAGTAATAGAATCAAATCCACCGGCTATGGCTCAAATCAAGTGCTCTAGGGAGTAGATCTCAGCTAGGGCTTCTCTTTGGTGAAGGTTTTGAGGCTCTAACTCACTTGGAATCAATAGGAATCAAAGATTTGGTGAGAGAGAGCTTGGGAGCCTTCAATGGGGAGAGGAAGCCTTGTCTGGAGGTAGGAGAACAGTTATGGTCGTGGGTTACCGTTGGGGTGGCAGGGAGATGGAGTAAATATCCCCTGCCTTCCAACGGTTACAACAAGTCGCGGCAGTGCCGGCCAAAGCCCGGTAGTGCCGTGGCCCGGCACTGCCGCGCCTACCAAACAGACAGAGAAAGATCTGATTTCAGTGCAGCTGTCTTTGGTTAGAAATAGAGATGGCTTGGGTGGGTTTGAGAACATATCATTCAGCCATAGCAATGTATTTGCATTCCCCCTTGATAGTACGACATTCCTATAACTCAAATTCAAATGAAAAAGCTTGTTACAACACTTTGAGTCCGGAACTGATGAAATAATGTATGAGGGGTCTACCAACACATATATGCCATCCTTTCTTATCATCAACCTGCTTGTCATCTTCATAAATCTCATTAGTTCTCCAATCATGTGGTCATTATCACCAAAACCCACAATTAGGGCTTGATTGCACTTACAACTACTTATCTGTTATAATCAACCCATATCCAAAGCCCAGATCCAAACTACAATGACGAAAAAACATCACAAATTAGTGCCAAAGTCCTCTAATGCTTAGTTCAAAAAGAAAATGTCTCATCCAAAGTCGTCACACATATTTTTTATAGGTGGGGTGGAAGGTTCGAATCTCACGCGCGAAGCATAGAGGTAGGAGAAATTATTATTTTTTTATTATCCTTGGAGGACCTTCAGTCTGGATTGTGGCAACCGGGACTAAAGGATTCATAGTCCCGATTAGAAAACCAGTCATACCTTTAGTCTCAAATTCGTAGTCCTGGTTGAGAAACCAAAACTAAAGCCGGTTTCAAACCAGGACTGAAACCCATCTATATACTAGTGTAGAGAGCTATTCAATGAATATTCCATTTGTATATATATCATGTAGCCAAAGCTTCTTTATATTTTGTTCTTTATACTCTACTCCCTCTGTCCCAAAATAGAGGTCGCTATGGGTTGCGTGTCGGTCAAACTTTCTTAACTTTGACCAAGTTTATAGAAAATTCGTGCAACATTTATATCTCCAAATAAGTTTATTATGAAAGTATATTTAACAATCTATCTAATGATACTAATTATATATTATAAATATTAATATACCTTTATATATAATTGGTCAAAGTTCAAAAAAACTGATTTCTCAGGAAGCGAGAACGACTTCTATTCTGGGACAGAGGGAGTAATAGTTTATCATAATTTTTCTCATGTGAAAAAATTCACGAGAAAACTACCATATATTGCGTTTAGCCATGTAGCTAAGCCTGGACAAAAAAAACTCGAAACTCGTTCGCTTGCTCGCTCGCTCGACTCGTTCATTAATGGCTCGGCTCGAGCTCGACTCGTTTTATAATGAGCCGCTTTTTATAACGAGCTAGCTCGATTTATAACGAGCCAGCTCGAGCTGGCTCGCGAGCTGCTCGTTAGCTCGAATGAGCTAATTAATTCACAAGTCAACAAACTCAAATTTGCTATTGTAGAATGTACAAGCGCCAATAATGTGGTAAAAATCATATTTGTTCGCACGTGTTGTTCACATACAGATAAGAAGATATAATCATGTAAAGGAAATTATATTTTTATATGTATATATTATTCTTTGTTAAATTTATAATTACTTTAAAAATTGTGTTTCTATGATTTGGCTAGCGAGCCAAACGAGCTAGCTCGAGCTCCGTAACGAACCGAGCTGAGCTGCTCTTCCAGTTTGTTAATATAACGAGCCGAGTCGAGCCAGCCTGCTAACGAGCCGAGCTGTAACGAGCCGAGCTGTAACGAGCCGAGCTGGCTCGATATCCAGCCCTACATGTAGCCTCCAAAAAAATGAAGAGTGGGATGGGTGGTTTTGAAGAGCGAAAAATGGAGAGTGATTTAGAGAGTTTGGTTTATGAATTTAAGTGGTCTATCGTTATCCTACTCTCTAGTCTTTATATTTGGTTTGTGGAATAGAATAAGTTGATCTATTGCTACCATAGTCCTCACAATCTAATAATATAACTAGTACTAGTACGAAATAGGGTTATTTTTACTAAATTTGAGAAATAAACTCACGATGCATGAGAGCAACTCCAATAGTTACCATAATCACTTGGCATCCTAGAATTTTTGGCAAAACATGAATTTTTCTCCTCCAATAGTTTGGCATCTGGGTTGCCATCTTTTGCCAACTTCGCATCCAGGGGTGCCGCACGCGCAAATTTGCGCGCAGGGCGTCCGGGGCTCACTTGGCATCGCGGGTTTCAGCCATGCGCGGTCGCGGCATGCGCGGAGGCGAAGGGTCTTGCGCGGCCTGGTGGGTCTCGACAGTTGATCGGTTGTTGATGTGTGAGCCTTCTTTTTACATTTGCCAAGCCCAAATGTCAAACCATTGGAGATAGAAACTATTTTCACTTGTCATGTGATTTAGTCACTTGGAAAATCAAAACATTTACCAAGTCCAATATGTCCAAACTATTGGAGTTGCTCTCACCCAGTGCCAGCCCTATGGGGAGGGCAGCGAGGGCGACGACCGAGGGCCCAGGCAACATGGGGGCCCAAGCCCAAGTATGTAAGACCCTATACCCTTTATAGCTACAGCCAACCCAATGAAGCAAATCAGGTAGAGGAGCATCGACCTTTTGGCCTTTCGTTTTAGGAGACATGAGAGGTAGGAGACGGGGAGATAGTAGCCGCGGCAACAACCAACAAGCCAACAGACCCGATCGCTCATTCGCTCGAGTGCTCGACGCCTCGACTCTTCAGTTCGCGAGGCAGGGATCATCAGATCGCTAGTTCCATGTGTTCGTGATTGCATCGCATCACGTCATCCATCCGGGCCGAGAGACGCCGGCGCCACGGCAGCGACGGCAATCAGTCAGCGCTCAGCGCCGATTGCATGAGCCCTGAAGCAGCAGGCTCGACGAGGACGACAACTCATCTGAACTAATCTAGTGTTCTCGGTAATTTTGCCCTTTTGTCAATGTCGTACTTGATGATTTTGCATCAAGAAATGCCCGAAGAATTATCTTTAAATGAGAAGCCATGGATATTATGGAGTTCTACTCTTCGTTAAGGTAATCAAATTAGTTCTAGAAAAGACTCAAAAAAATTAGTTCTAGAAATACAAATATACTACTATGTTAGTATGCATTGTTTCTCAATAATTACCAGATATGATAAATAAGTGACTATATATATATACAATTTTATATATGATTGATATATGATTTAGAGGGGCCGTTGCGACGAGTTCGCCAGAGTTATAGGGCCGGCACTACTCTCACCCATCCAAAATGGGTTGATCCCCCCCCCCCACACACCCCACAATCAACCACTCCATTAAAGAGTCTATTAGAGAGATTCTTTTTGGGTTTTTGCTTTCTAGATTTTGTGATAAAAAAAACTACGTGGAGAATCTCTCGGAGATGCTCTAACATTTAGAAAACGTCTTTAAATATTTGTAATGTAGTAATACTTCTTGAATCAACCGAAGTTAGGTTCAATACTCCTTTATATTAATATAAATGATAACTCTCCTATCTAGTTCATCTTAAAAAATAAAAATGTCAGGTTCAGTTCTTTTTATTAGGATCATGAATACTTACTCCAATTCTAATGTTTAGTATACATTCACTTCGTCCCAAAAGAAAAATACAGATATCGCTTTCTAAATAGTAGTCAACTATTTTATGTTTAACTAAATCAATTAAAAACTATTAATATTTATGATACCGAATAAGTATTATGAGATTAATGATACAATATATTTCCATATTAAAACTATTTTCCTAATATAAATATTAATATACTATTTTTATGAACATAGTCAAGCTTAAAAATTGATTGAAGTTTTGGAAAATAAGATATGTTTTCTTTTAGGGACGGAAGAATTAATTAGTACTCCCTCCATACTCATATTAGTTGTTATTTAGGACAGCGACACATGTAAGGAAAATGGACCTCGGATCATTTAACTTCGGATTTTGGTGTTTGATGAACAACACAA
This sequence comes from Coix lacryma-jobi var. lacryma-jobi, assembly GCA_009763385.1. Taxonomy (NCBI): domain Eukaryota; kingdom Viridiplantae; phylum Streptophyta; class Magnoliopsida; order Poales; family Poaceae; genus Coix; species Coix lacryma-jobi. Next base: position 33,622,479 of record CM019827.1, read on the forward strand.
CCAAATTGGACTAATGCATTTGCAAGTATTTGTTTTGTAGTCCAATAGGGTGCAAATGTGACTTGGACAAAGGCTATGTGATGATCCGATGATCAACACCTCAAGCAAGATATTAGAAGCTCAGTAGAAAACCCTCAAGATCAAGCAAAGTCCAAGGCACAAGAATGGAACCAAATCGGGCGCAAAGAACGAGAGAAAGGCGGGAAGAACAAGTGACCGGACGCTGGCCTGGATGCGTCCGGTCAGTACCCCAAGCCAGCAGCGCCACGTCAAAGCGATCGGACGCTGCGACAGTTGCGATCGGACGCACCGATACTACTGTCCTCAGCGCGACTGCATGACCGGACGCTACGACGACGATCGGACGCTGAAACCTAGCTGAGTCCGATCGAATACAGAGAGGTTCCAGAGGCACGAAAACGCGATCGGACGCGTCCGATCGTCTGTGACCGGACTCATGCCAGAGTCCAGTCAGTGCCCGTGCAGGCTGGCAACTAGCCGTTGTGAGTGACCGGACGCATCCGGTCAGGATGAGAAGTGCGTCCAGTCGATGTCTGAAAAGTGCATCTCTTTGCCCAACGGCTCTATTTGGTTGGGGCTCTATAAATACCCCCATGGCCGGCCAAAAACCTATGGTTGGAGCTCAAGGAAGTGTACCAAGTGTATAGACACATATTTAGTTGTTCCTAGCCACAAAGTGCTTAAGTGATATACTAGGTGATTAATGTAGGTGCTTTGCGACGTGCTTAAGCTAGTTTAGACCACCGCTTTGCGCTTGCTCTAGGTGTTAGGCCTAGTGTTTAGTGAGGTTAAAAACCTCTTGCCTACCGGTGCTTGCGCGCACCGTTGTTGTACGTCGACGGGGCTTTAAGTCTTGCGAGACCACACCAACCGAGTTTGTGGTGTGGCCACCTTCGTGTACCGAAGGGAACAAGGCCCGCGGCGTTTCGGCCGGAAACTTGACAGTGAAGACGGCGGGGAGCATCCGGGAGAGGCTTTGCCACGAGTGGCTTAACCGGAGACCCACTTGCGTGTGGGGAAGGCCCGGGCGTCCACCCGGAGTCAACTGACCGGGAGCTTGGCCCTTGCGAGGGATTCCTTGCGAGGGGCTCCAACGAGGATTAGGGGGAAGCTTGCGTGCTTCTCGATACCTCGGTTAAAATACCGGAGTCGTCGACGGGAGTTTGCATCTCTATCACACCCTTTAGCTTCCGCATTTACCTGCTACTACCTTGTTCATGTACTTTATCTTTCCTAGTTTGATATGCTAGTTGATAGGCTTGAAACTAGGTAGCATAACTCCTTTTGCGGTAGAGATAGCAAACACACCTAGCAAAACTTAGTTGCACAGTAGATTATTTACTTTCTGCATATGTTTTGTCTAGGTGAAAATTAGAGACCATAGTTTAGAGTAGAATTTTAAGTTGCCTAATTCACCCCCCCTCTTAGGCGTCACGGTCCTTTCAACACAGTCTTCAAAACTTAACTTTGACTTCTTGTTTTATAAAAAATATTTATGTGAAAGTGATATATGTAATACTTTTTATGAAAGTATTTTTCAAGATAAATATATCATATATTTTCATATTTGCAAATGTAGAAACTTAATAGTTGTTGATGATTTATATTTCCAATGTTTGATTCAAATCTTGTCTGAAACAACAAAACTAATATGGGTATAGAGAGAGTGTATTAGACCTTAATAAGGTGCAAACTAGAAATGTATAGCATCATTTGTTGGCGAGGATCGGATTCAGTTATCAGGATCAGAGTTACTCCTACACTTGATGACATCAGTTTTTGAAACGTTAAATGCTGACATCGTTACGGCTTACGTGGTTAACGACAGAATTAGTTTGGCATTTAATAAAGAAAAAATACTTCCCATTGTGTTGCTGACATTCGAATGAAGATGGAAACATCGACTACCATTAAAGAAAAAGCATGAACCTACAGAGCTACAACTGTGTTTTTGTGCGACACACAAATGCAGTGGAAACCTTAGAGCACCTCTTCATGCATTGTACTCTTGCAGCTCAATTTTGGCGGTCAATTGGACTCCAAATACCGCAGAAACCTCACCAGCATACAGACTTTCATCAGCCTAAAGAACCAACTTCATTTACCTTCTTCATGGAAATCATCATTATGAGTTGTTGGGTCATTTGGACGCAAGGAACAACTTCATTTTCAGAGGAATAGATCCGTCGCTGAATCAAGCTGTTGCACCTTCAAGGAAGAGTTAACACCTGCTCCTTTCAAGGGCAAAGAGATCCTACTCCCAAGAATTGAGGAATGATTGCAAGTCGGCTGTGCTTTTTGGAGAGGTGTCTCTCCATGCTTTTTCTTCTACTCTTTCTTTGTTTCCTAATTTATCTTGTAGCTTTTGTTTTGACTTCTGTTGTACTTTTTTTCCTTCTTAGTTTCCTGTAACTGTTACTTACTTTCAATAAAATACTGTAGGGGTGCAAACCCCTCCAGTCCTTTCAAAAAAAATATAAAGGGAGGTAGTAAAAGCAATGCCTTTTTTGTTACTCCAGCTGGGCTGCAAACTCTGGTGGGCGGGATCTGGGAAATGAAAAAAGATAGCTTAGGCGAATTTTTGACAGTGATCCTGCCTGCCTTTGTTTTGTCACATAGCGCTCAGGTCACTCTGCGCACGTTAGCGCGGTTGGAATTGAGCACCTAATAACGTCTCTTGTTAAACGGTTACGATCAGAATAATCGTGTAACACGGCCAGCTAGAAACCGAAACGACGACGGCGACCTGCGCGCGCGCTGAGAGGCCCTGGCCAGTGCAGATGTGCAGTAGCTACACGGGCTTGACGCACTGTAGGGAGCAGTGGCCAACGTGTGCCACGCTACGACGCTACGGAGTGCGTGCTTTCGAGGGAATCGGTTCTACAGGCCGGTCCGATGCGTCTGTAATATATAGATAGATAGAGACACCTGGCTGGTCGACTTCGGTAGCTAATTAAGCTGCTAGTAGTCGTGACTCGTGAGTAACAATAAAGTGAATAAACAACAACCTTTCAATGAAGATCACGTAATATCGTTTTCGTTTTCCGAGAAACATTTTTACGAAATATATATTAAAATATTAATATTTATCATACATTTTTAAGTGAATCTAGTTTTTTAATAAAATTAGTTAGAAATGCAAATGTTTGCGTGTATTTGTTGTAAATCAAGTCAAACTTGTGGCATCAACACTAACAGCGCGACAATTAATTAATGATGGAAAGGAGTGTGTGTGTATATATACAAGAGAACTGCAGAACAACACTATATGAGTTCCTTAGCTAGTCACATGATGGATGAGATCGTGATCTTCGCCAGGATGATACGATACAATTTTTTTTTTCGAAAACCATGATACGATACACCTGCTGGTACGTACAGTACGTACCTGCAGAGAGATTCTTGACCCGGCGGGCGGGCGGGCGGGCACGCATGCAGCCTCGACGATCGTGATCCGCCGGTGCGTGCTCTCGATCGCTTGCTTGCAAATGGCGCCGGCTGAGACCTGGAAATAATTCTTCCACATGATTCTATAGCCCCAGCAGCCAGCTGCTATCTACTCCTCAGCAGCATGCAGCAGCGAGCAGCAGGTCGCGACCTCGCCGGCCTCACACGCTCCTCCTCCTCGAAGGGCGCGCGTACGCCCCCATTATTTTGTTGCGACCTCGCGACTACCACGGACCGCAGCTTGCTTGCTAGTCGTGCTCCTTGCCTGGCCTTCTGCACCAACTCCGATCCCTAGCTACGCTAGTCCCTGCAGCCAACCGCGGCGCGACATGTGTGCTGGCTCGCTCCGACAACGGCGGGTGGGGTGGGATGGGTGAACAAGTCGTCGCTCCCACACGGCGGGCGGAGGGAGTAAAAGCTAGAAAACCGCGCGGCGCGGGCCCCGGAGGCCGACTAGTTTATGCGAGACCGCTGCCTTGTTTAGATGCTATCAAACTATTAATTTTTTTTTTGCACTCTCTCCGTCACGTCACCATCACATCAATGTTTAGACGCATGCATGGAGCATTAATATTAGTAAAATAAATAACTAATTGTATCTTTAGTATGTCATATCGAGACAAATCTTTGAGTATTCATATCCATATTGGACAAAGTTTGTCAAATAACAGCGAAATGCTACAGTTGAGAAAAAATCTCATCTTTTTTTGAAAGATCTGGAGGGATTTGCACCCCTACAACATTTATTATAAATAAAAGATTACCGGTAAGAAGTTCTTACATAAATTTAAATAAAGAAGGAAAAGAAAAGGGAAAGAGTCTCTGTCTTCTTAATCTAACAAGGCCCAGACCGCGCGCCTACACTACACTACACGTACGCCAGCCACCCCAGAGCCGGCCGGGGACAGGACAGGAGGAACCCCTGGCACGCCACTGCCATAGTGCTATAAACAAAGCGTCGGAGCGGATCGGCTTCGGTACGTACAACTCAGAGGCGATCTACACGGAGATCCGGGCGGGATTTAGCCAGCGTCGGGGAGCGCCGATCGAGCCGATCCATCGATCCCCCCCGTCCAGCCGAAGCTTCGCTGGTTCGACGACCGTATCGCCCAGAGCGCCCGCCAGCTGATGCTGCTGGCGGATGGAGTGGCTGGGACATGCATGCGGCGTCGGCGCAAAGATCGCGAGCAAACCCAGCGACGTACGATCGACCGATCGATCTCACAAGCACGCTGCACGCCACGCGCGGTTGCGCCGCCCGCCCCGCCCGCATGGTTGGCTTGGCGAGCCGGGGGATCGAGGATCCTTGCCGATATTCGCTTCACGTGCGACCGGGACCACGGCTAGATCGATATGCCGGCACGGGCGCAGCCGCACAGCGAGACGAACGAGACGAGACGAGACGGAGACGCCGATACCATCTTCGCCTGCGCCAGCCGCCCCGAGCGTGGGCGTGGTAGGCTGCTGGCTCTCGCTCGGTGGTTGCGGCCCTGTACGCGCGCTACCGCTGGCTAGCTGGCTGTCCGTCAGTTCAGCTGGTGGTGATCAACGACTGATGACACACGGGTGTTTTGGGGCTTTTGGCAGTAATAACCTTTGACCTTTTTTGGGCATCGGCTAGACTGTGGTCACCTGCGTGATATTGAGCCAGAGCCAGAAACACCCGTGCATATGAAACTACAATATTTGAATCTTATATTGTATATTTGACAATTCAGATCATCTCAAATGAAAAGGTTGTTAACTATGCAAAGTTTGTACATCTCATCGAGTATTACAACTTTGATTTGGACTTCATCTCCACTTGACATTGTTAATGATTTCAAATATGAGCAGAGAAGTTGCACGGCATATTTAAACTTATAACTATAAACCATCTGATAAAGAACTTATCAACTACAAAGTTTTAGATCTCTTAAAACTCTATAATTTTAATATAAAAATTATCTTTATATATTATATACCCACAAAAAAAACCATGCTACACTGTCGATTTGTCACTCCTAGGTGTGCTATCACTATCGGTTAAAGCCACAAACCAACAGTGATATACTTATCAATGTCGGCTTCACCATAACCGGCAGTGACTGTATGATGTCACCTTCAGGGGCATGGCCGACAGTGTTGGAATTGTACATGACGTCACAAGCGGAAGTCTGGAACCAACCATTGGAGCCTGGAGATGCTATTGTGGTCTTTCGTGAGTCTACTCTTCCCATGGCATCCACGATACGCCAAACGAGGGAGATGTCGTATGTTGAGTACCTAACCAGTGGTTACCTAAATCCCTGGATTAGCACTATGATACTATGATTAACCCTTTGACTGGTTCTACTCTTCAGCCAGAGGCTCCAAGGGCTACATCTGTCTCGCGCCATAGGCTTATCAGCCAAGGTCAGGTGTGTTCAGAAGTTCTCGGGTTCCCGAGTGAGGTTGCTCAGAAGTTCTCGGGTTCCCAAGTGAGAGACTTGTCTGCTGGTTCAGGCAAAGGCATCCTTCCTGGATGATGATGCTGCCCTTTAATCAGACTTAGATGCCTGAACTAGAATATATCCTTTTGTGTCTTGAGTGCTTAAGCCACCGAAATATGCATCGAACCATGATCAGATCACTAATCACTGACACGGAATCAAACCAATGGAGAAGGGGCATTGTACACCGACCACGCCTCAGTCGACTATGGACACAGGTGCCAAAGCCTAGGTTGAGTTTGCTCTGAAGTTCTCATGTTCCCCGAGCGAGAGACTTGTTTGCTAGTCTAGGCAAAGGCCAATTAGGGAATTGGTCAAATCCGGGCAAAGGCCCCTTCCTGAAGGACTAGGCTGCCCTTTAGTTAGGTCACTGGCCAATTAGGGGAATTGGTTGCGAGTTCCCTAGTTTCCAGACGAGGGGAGCATGTTAGCGGATTAATTGCTCTATTGTAACACAAATACATGAGTTTAGGTGATCCTGTTGCAAGGTGTACTCAACATCCACACAATTAAATCATGGAAGAAATTCACGAAAATGCGAATACACACGTCAAATTGCATTGAGAACTTCGAACCTAGATGGATAAGATCCACCACAATGAACCTAACTGAAGCTACACTTAATTTGTCGTGTAAAAGACCCAAACCACATTTGCTAGTTTTTTTTTTGGTTTAATTTGAAGTACTGATGTAGAGTGCATGGTATTTTATAATTTTGATGAATAAAATAACCAATATAATCACAGAAACTAACTTTGCTAAGACATAATTTAGGTACATCATATATTTGTAAATAAAATAATGATGTGAAGTCCAGTGAAAGACATGTGACGAAACAAAAGAAAACATAAGAAATAGCTCACACGGACGGCGATACCTCACGGACACACGTACTGCGTGGTATATACCGTGAGCTTCCATTTCTTCCTCGTGTTCATGTACGTAGAAAGATGAAAAATGGACGATACCTCTCGGAACAAAAGGCTAGCTAATTTCGGCTCTGTTCGTTTCAATTTATTCACTACTAAACGTTTTTTTTTTGTTTACATAATTTCTGCCTTACTTATTCAACCTCTGTTAGTTCGCTTACTTATTCAACCTTTGTTCGTTTCACCCTCTGTTTCCTTACTTATTTACGGTTGATTTCAGTTATTTTAATACTGTAATATTATGAGAGAGAATAAGTCAAAATACGACTAATATGTTCAAGCGAACAGAGCCGAACAATTGCGTTCGGTGATCAAAACAGATCCTAAAGAATTAAAGTATTAGTAAAAAAAATAGCAGATAGGCCAAAACCAAGACATAAAACTTGGCTGGAACGTTGTTATTCAAGGAGGGTTGCGCTTTCTTCATCGCAGAGTTCTTGGATTGCAGCGACATTAATTTAATTTAGCGTAGCTTTCATATCATTGCATCAGTTAATGAAAAAGAATCTTTAGTCAGTTTGTACTGAAGAACAGCACGGCATGGATATTAGAGGGTTACTCTGGCAATACTGACAATATGCATGATCTGCATATACTAGTACTACACAACACACAGGACTGAACAATATTCCTCCACATCAGCACGAATAGATTTGATTTGATCACGACTCATGAGATCAAAGGGGCCAATAATAAACAAATTAAAAACAAGCTTTGCGTCGACTCCAGCCTGGACATCATCCAAGAGTACTGTCAGGTCAAATAATACAACGCAAACTCCACAATAATGTGCAAGCAGACGGACTAATAAAGAACCAGTATATCTTGCAAATGTAATGGAGGGATGATGAATCTCAGGAAAATAAATAAATAAATAAAGATTGCGCGAGTAGCTAGCTAGAGAGGTGATGAGTTGATGGATGAACCAAAGCAAGATGCATGGCAAAGGAGTGGAGAACATCTTGTCATCAGAACCGAATCGATGGATGCTATATATGTGGCTATGAACTTGGGGCTAATAAACAGGAGAATCCGTCCCCATCAAACTCCTAAAGGAGACAACATCTACCCCCCCATGGCCCTTTTTCTAATCCGAGTTTATTAACAAGGGGTTAGTGAGCAATCGTATTAGAAAAATAATGCAGCTCACGCCCTGCATGCCCCCGAGTTTTAAATTTTATTTCAGTTTATCTTTTGAAGATCCATTGCGGCTAGGCAGCAGCTAGCCCGTCTGCATTCCCATTCCCACGTCTGTAAATACTTTTTAATGCCTGGAGACTTGGAGAGTTTGACAAAACTGCAAGACCTTTCAAACACCACTCGTTTCATGCTCCTCCTCCAATCAAGCTCTGAATCTGTTTCAATTCAAGCGTCCGGGGTCACCTTCCTCACTCTAGCAAGGGTCTATAGCAAGGTTAGGAGCTTGTTTGGATTCCCATAGAAAGAGTGCACCACCATTGTGTAGCTTGCTTGCTACAGCCTACAGGCAGGAAACTCTGGCTGTCAGTGAGGCTGAAAGCTTGAAACCTCTGGGCCTTGTATAGATTGAGAAGATGAAATTTTTTCTTAACTGTAGCACTTTCGTTGTTATTTGACAAACTTTGTCCAAATATGGACTATGTATACTCAAAAAGATTTGTCATCTCGACATGTACATATTAAAAGTACAATTAGTTATTTATTTTTTTTACTAACATTTAATGCTTCATATATATGTCTAAATATTGATGTGATGGTGATGTAATGGAAGAGAGTAGTGAAAAATTTGATAGTTTGGTGTCATCTACGCCCTGATCGTTCTTCTAGTGCGCGCCGCACGTGTGATGTTGCGTGACGCGACAGGATTGGGAGTGAGTGGAAAGTAAAGGCTTCTTCGCAAGGAATGGTCGGATCCAATCTAGCTGCTGCTGCTGCGACGACGACTCCAGCTCCGACCTCCCAGCTCCAACTAGTGAAGCTCGCTAGATTTCAGCGTCGTCACCCCCTAGCTAGCGGGCCTAGCCTGTGCGTATAGCGGCGTCCGTCCCCAGAATAACAGTTGAGAGCACGTCAAGGTCCCATATTTAATTTCCATTTCCCACTCGACGAGCTTATACCTAATTGAGATTGAATTGCCTTTCTCTCTTTTCTTTGCTTTCTTTCTTCCTTCCCTCCAGCCGAGCCAACAACGACTTCCAATAGAGTATCTGCCTTTCGCTGGAAAGGAACTTCATACTACGCCTTGCAGTTGTATATATGCAGAGCGTAAAAATATCTGGTACTTGGGTAATTTAATATCCGGGAGGCTCGTGGCCACGGATCGGCCAAGTAACCTCCCTGCATTTCTTTGCATTCAAAATCCACCATCAAGCACTACTGAATCGATTCTTGGCGGCATCAGCCATTCAGCCACCACCACACACACATGTAAAAAGCCTGCTGCACTAACGTTACATCACCCAGACCATTTCTCCACACGCTTGTAGTACAGCTGACCTTTCCCGTCTCATCGGTTTCTTTGGACGATGGGATTTGGGGGATAATTAAAGATGTGATGATGATGATGGAACTCGATCGAGGGACGGATGGGAGGCCGCCGCGCGGCGCGCGCTGTCAGGGCCTGTTTGGTTGGTGACCGTAACTTGCCACGCCTGATCTTCGGCAAACTGTGGCTGCCACAGAAAGTGTGGCGAGCAAAATCGAAGCCACACTTGTGGCAAAGTTTGGCACGAAAATGAGTCTATGACGTGTGGGCATGGTGCTAAGAAAGTGTGGCGTGCCATAGCTGTGGCAGTGAACCAAACGACTGCCAGAAAAACTGTGGCACGACGAATCTGTGGCGTGGCAAGGTCTGGTCACCACCAAACACCCTCACTGTCTTGTTGGCACCAGAAAACCAAGAGAGGAGAAGATTTGATTTGGAGCTGCGGCCAGCAGGCTGTTATCTACCATCGATCGACCTCCTCCGCGCTCTGGGCTCTGGCTGACGTAGAGAGAGGCACGCACGCATTTGACTAGCACTAAAAACCTCCTTCCGTCGTCATAGACTTCATGATTGGAGATGGGCATTAGTGTTAACTTGTTTATTTATTTATGTATATACGAATCCATTCAAAGATGCTTGGATGAGTATTGAATAAGCCTGTTCTGTTGGACATCTGCTTGATGCTTGGGAGGAGAACATGCTAAAAAAAGCATGAAGCGCGCATCTCTTCTGAATTTGTTCGCTGATGTTGCGACAGCTTGTTTACCATTCAAGATTCAGAGATGTTTTTATGCTAAAAAAAAAAAGATTCAGAGATGTTGTTATTAAGAGCATAGCAGCAGGCCAAGCCAGTCAGTTGTGTTGGGCCAAAGTCTTTCGGTTCCTGATGAGAGGGACGTCTGGGTCAGACTCGTCAAGATCCAGCTCAGTGAAAACTAGATGGGCCGAGCGCCAATCCCCACCCAGCCCAAATAGTGCGTGTGACAGCAAACAGCCCATAAACAAGAAAACTCGGGGGCCGGCCATATTTCTTGTCGGAGGAGATTTGATTATGAGAGAGAAGAGGTCGAGGTAACACTAACAGGTTCAGGTTCTTGTTTGCAGTTCGCATCAGGTGCTGCTCCACAGAATGATGTGGATTAGGCCGGTTTTAATCGAGCAAGACGAGCAATGTGAGGCGAGCCCCGTCTCCTGAACAGAAGGGGAGAAGCTGGTGCTGAACCCCCGGAATTCTAATGGACAAACTGAACGCGAAGGTCAAGAATGGTGCTGTGCTGTGGATAACCCAGCACGCGCAGCGGCAAGATTGATTTCCAGTTCAGTAACCGAATAAATCGAGGGAGAATTATTTATTTGGCCTCATAAAAACTCCGCTTACTTATATGTCCTTTTTATTTTTGAAGTTGTGTATATGGCCTCAAAACGAAACTTTGTTACTTATTTGGCGTTCCGTTAGATTTGAGGACATAACAGTGTTAAGTATTGGGTAAAAAACCATTTTGCCCCTATGCCTAAAAAAATAAAAAATAGTGTGTGTGTATATAAACAATATATATAGATGAACAATATATATATATATATAACAGTATATATATATTATTATAAACAGTATATAATATATATATATATAAACAGTTTATATATATTGTTTTATACACTGTTTTTTTATTTTTTTAGATGCAGGGGCAAAATGGTCTTTTTACCCAACACTTAACACCGTTATGCCCTCAAATCTAACGGAAGGCCAAATAAGTAACAAAGTTTCGTTTTGAGGCCATATACACAACTTCAAAAATAAAAAGGCCACATAAGTAACTACATTTTTTCGAGGCCAATAAATAATTATCCCATAAATCAATACTATCACGTCAATCATCATCAGCTTCTTCAGAGCGAGAGGGGCGACGAGGATGGCCTGGCGGCACCGGGCGCGCGCCGTCTCGACGCGCTCCTTGACGGTCTCCTCCTTCACGGCGGCCTTCACCATCTCACACGTCCATCTCCACGAGGCGGAGCACGCGGAGGAGCTCCGTGACGACGCGCTCCTCCACGCCGCCCTCGGCCGCCAGGACCTCCGCCTCTTCGCGGGCGCGCTCCGTCACCACGCCGGCCACGGTGCCCAGCAGCTGCGCCGACCCGTACCGCCCGCGCGCCAGCAGGCCCTCCAGCTTCTCCAGGAAGTCGGCGATGGCCCAGCCCCGGGCTTCTCCAGGGCAGCTGCTTCGTGCGCTTCCACCCGATCTCGTAGTTGGGCGCCTCCTCCTGCGTCAGCGCCGTCCGCGGCCGGCGGTCCGGGGAGATGGCCGACGGCAGCCGCCGGGCCACCGCGAACGAGGTGGTCACCGCCGCCGACGGCGGGGTCTCCTCGTCGGGGATGCTGTTGGGGTTGCCATTCGCCTCGTCCGGAGTGGCGGCGCCGTTGGGCTCTTGCGGTACTACTTGCGGTGCTCGGCTGTTGGCCTCTACCTGCTGACTGGCTTTCGTCGGCGTCGAGGTCGCCGGTTTGGGCGTGGGCGTGGCAGTGCAGCGTACGGTGGTGGTGCTCGTGGTGGGAGCTGCGGGGAGGTGGGGTCTGCGGCGGAGGGAGGGGCTGGGGAGGGAGGAGGGGCCTGAGGAAGGAGGCCGCCATGACGGATGACGGGATGAGTGGTGGTCTGGTCGGACGACAGAAGCGGATGGCTGTGCGATTTGGAGATAAGCTTACAAATGGGCTCTGTCGCCTCGCGGAAAGAGACGTCCATTAGCCTTTTTTTGCGGGCTGCGAGATAGATATCTCACGCGGCCTGTTAGCGTGAGTGTAGATATTTCTAGCTTGTCCGACGACGATATTCTCTCAAATCGTTGTTCATCAAACCATTTCAAATATTTTATGAAAATTATTATAAGAAATTCTTAATTTTTACAGTACCAGATTATTACTTTCTATTATTGTACAATGTATTTCAAAGTACACTTAGTTAGTAATTTTTTTAATACAGATTCAATCAAAATTTAAAAGTTTGACTTAGAACAGAGTTAAAACTACAACTATTTTGGGAATCTGGGCATAACAATGGCGATGTGTGTTAGACTGATCTCTCAGCCAGTGACCCAACGGTCACTGGGCTTTGACCTCGCGCCCTGATCGGGGGCACCCAACCCACTTAATGGCTGGCGGGCCCCCGTCGCACTGCGCATATAAAGAGGGTGGGGGCCGCCGGCTCTCAGTACGAGGTTCACCGTGAGCCACTGTTCCCCACCGACAAACCCTAATCCGATCTGAGAGGGGCGCAGCCAGCGACGGGAAGCTCCGCCGTCGCCGTTCCTCAACCCCCCGTCGCTCTGGACCACGTCCGTCTATCACCCACCGCCGACACCTACGCCGTCGTCTCCCCCTCCCGTCGCCGACGTCCCCAGGAGCCCGGAGGCCATGGTGGGTGGCGGCTCTGCCTCCTCTACTACTTCCTCAGGTTCGAACAACCTAGGTATGCACTCCTAGTCACCCCTCCCCTTCGGATCTAGTTCCTAGTAGTTCATAGGACTTGTTTATGCACTGCTATTGATTATCCCCGACTAGGTCTACTCCTAGTGATCCTATGGACCTATCAATGGTATCAATCGCCACACTAGTTAGTGGATTTGGTTTCGGGATACCCTGAGAGGGTAATCAAAGGTCGGATTTGATCCGGACAGAAAAGAAACTCATCCCAAAAGATCCCTAGATCAAGATCGGGGGACAATGGGATGAAACAGAGAAAGATGAAATCGACGGATCGGTCGATCCGGACAGATGAACCCTACCTGTGTGGGTGTGGGTACGGTTTCAAGCCGCTACTTGTCGGTGAGCAAGAAAGAGGCCCCGGCCGAGCTCCACTCGTCGGCGGACAGGGCACCACGGCGGAGCCGTTCGACGGCGCCGCGCTCGACCCTAGGGAGCGCGCGCGCTGGCGAATGGGCCCGTGGTGGTGCCGGTTACCCTCCTGCTCAATCTTCTCTGCTCCATCCTTGCTGCACGCGGAGAAAGGGGGGTGGGGGAAGGAGAGCAGAGAGAGAGAAAGGCGCCGCCCGCGCCACCCAGGTTCCCTCCCTCGCCGGCGATGTGGCGGAACCGTCCTGATTATAAGAGCTCAAGTACTGTCTTAGTCAAATCCGTCTGACATCGACTCATACTTGAACCCATATAACCCCGGTAGTCCGGAAATCTCGAAGGATATCATACAACATACAGGATCGCATTGTTCAAGAATTACATTCGCAAGGAAACATCACAGATAAACGAAACCGAATTTAAAACACATCAGAGTGCGAATTTAAGACAGAGTTATTACAAACCCGAATTTAAAGTGTGGAAGCTTAAATAAGTTTTGAAACACGACCACCGTACATGTGGTCCAAATAAAACATTGTTTGATAAATCCAACTCAACACAACTCACTCTTCCCTTTTTAGATAATGTGCCACTAGAAGTCTCAGACCAGCAAAAGAAAAGGGGAAGCTTCTGGACGACCCTGCCCTGGGCCTACTCCTCATCACCTTTCACTGGGTAGAGGCAGTGCTTACAATAGTCATAGTAAACCTGGCCATCTGACTTACCCGTCCAACTGAAAATAAAGACACCAAGGGTATGCAAGGCCTTTTTGGTGGAGCTGGGATCTTTTAGTTGCGGAAAGCTCACAATTAAGATAAGGAGTATTAAATGACATAGATGAGCTGTCAGTTTTAGACCTATTTCTTTACTCTAGGTTTGCACCTGAACTATTACACACACTTGAGTCTAACAAGCAATAGTATAACCATATCCAGTTGACTTATCCATATTTTAGTTGAAACTTTAATCGTCACATGGAGTTGCATCGTGGTGAAGCTCGCCATAGTTTCCCAGTAACCGGGGGAGACGGCGACTCGAATCGAATTCCAAACCAGCTGGTGAAAGACCTTTAATACCAGCCCACACTTTCCCCGTTGGGTCCATGCATTGGGCAACCGCTCGACGCTTGTTCGTGGTGGTAATCGTCGCGGTTCAAGCACGGACCGCTCAATTGGAACCTGGCGATGGCCTCACGCGGCAGATCACATTTCCATACTAGAGGGCGCGACACGGGTCAAAATCGGCCCGAACAGCTTTTAACCGGCTTTGGGGTCGATGATTACAGCACCGACATATCCCTAAGTAAAAGGGCGCGTTCAAAATGAACGAGGGCCAACATCGATACAAACCTACACGATCCAACGGACGGACTGCCCCAAGTTTCCAAACTTGTGCGTTGCCTTCCAGTTGACCGTATTTCATCACTATTCAGGTTCTTTTCCACGATAGCAAATATAGCCAACCGTGATCCGGTAAATACCCACCAGGGGTAATACGGAAACATCCTTAACTACTACTTTTATTAGCAGACTAAGCAATTCTATATGATAAATAAGTACAAGATAACAAGGCAGGTGTAAACAGTAATCAAGGGAGGATAATGCATCAAATAGGATTCAATCAACTCCTATACCTAATGCATCACAATATAAAAGGACTCAAGTAATTTTAATTGCAAAAGATAGGAGGCTTAAAATGCTCCGGGCTTGCCTTGAGAGAAGACTGAGGCTTCGTGGAGGGGCACTCAGGCAGGTTAGTGTCGGCCGCGGGGTCGACTTCCTCGGTTCTCGACAGCTCCTGGATCTCCTGCTCGTCGTTTGCCTCCGGCTCCTGGTCTTGTTCCTGAATTGTCGATGCTATTGCAATGCGGTTGGAAATAATGAGTAACTAATATGTGGTGTGGGATACGGCGGTAAGAAAAATAACCTTTCTTGCAAACCAACAAAACCAACTTGTTAAACCACTTTTGACATTGAGGTAAATACTTATTTATCTCATAAAATAAAATCATTAATTCAACCATTTCCTAATTAGAAATTCAAAAGAAATTCAGGTTTGAACTGCAAGTGCATTTTCTAAACTCAGAAAAAATCCACAAAAATTCCAGAAGGCAATTAACACCTGCTGGACTTCACTGAACAATTTTTAGCTAGAAATATAATACAAAACTGCAGATATAAAAAGAACAAATAAACTGCTCAAAAGGTGCTTTGAACTAACTTTTCACACAAAAGGTGTCAACAGCAGATTTCATAATTTTCCTAGCTTCAACTACTCATAAACATTCTACTTTAGAAAACTTGCTGTCAGAGCATAAATATACAAGCCTACACAAAATAAACAAATCTATTCCAAATTAAACCATTTGAACTACAACCCTACTGGAAAAGGGTGCTAAACTCATTTCATTTTTTTTTTCCAGATTTTAATTCACATTTCATACTTATAAAGAAAGTTCCATGAACAGAAACATTATATTATTTCTTACATGAATTTCCAAAGGAAAACACAGAAAAGTACATTTACAAAGCAACTTCAGATTTCTTCACATAACAACCCATGCTTACATTTTTCCTCACTAAAAAATCATACACAGAGACTGTATATTTTTTGCCACATTTTATTTTGACATATAAAATACCTTAACACTTATTCCAAGAAATCAGTCAAAAAGGACTTTAACCCATAACAGAAACTTTTTCCACATAAATAGTGCCTCATATATTTTTCACAGATACATATCATGATATAAAAAAACTACACAAATTTCCCATGAATTATCTCAACCAGAAAACCACCTATTTCCATTTATCTAACAAAAGCACAATAAATGAATTAAAAAACAGTAAAATAAACTTATACCCAAAATAATTTTCATATTTTTCAAGATAGATCTACTCATAAACAAGCTAACAAAACTGAAGTGCTTTATTTGGACTTTTAAAACGAGCTACACAAAAATAACAAGCTTTACTGGAAAATAAAATAATAAAGGAAAAAACATTTGAATTTCCCGGCCGAGCCTACGTGAACTCGGTCCATGGACCAGGTGAGGCTGACGCGCGGGGTTCGCTGGTCAACGGGACCCACCCATCAGAGAGAGCCGAACAGGGGACGGAGGTTGACCGGCGATTGCTCGCCGGTGGGGTGGCCGGCGGTGAGGCTAGGCTCGATGAGTTCGTCTCGACGAGGCGGACCCTTCGGTGGTGATGGTTTGGCCAGAGGGTGGCCGTAGCTCGCCGGCGACGAGCCATGGCGCACGGTGGCGGCGGTGGCGCTCGGCTAGGCCGTGTCTGGCGGTCGCCGGTGAAATTGGGGTAGGCAAAGGCTTACATGAACCCTAGGGAGGCTATCGAAGGGCTTGGTTTGGCTGGAGGAGCTCCGATGGAGCTTGGTCACGTGCGCGGCCATGGCGGACGGTGGCGGCGCTCGGTCGGGGAAGAAGAGGTGGGAGAGAGCGGTAGCGTTGAGGCTAGGTGGTGTTCTCACCTTGCCTTGGCTCGGTGAGGCTCGACGGAGAAGAGGGGACTCGCGGAGGCTTGGTCGGGGACGAACGGCTCAGGGCTCCGAGCGGCGCTGATGGCGACCGCGGCGGCGCTCCTCGGACTCCGGCGTCGGTGGAGCTCGGGAGATGGTGCTAGCGTGAGCACCGGGTGTCCGGGGTGTAGGCGGAGTGGCTTGCGCGAGGAATCGGACGGCGAGGCTCCGGCGTGGCCGGAATGGCGAAGGGGTTTTGCGGTGTCGAACGGCGGCGGCGAGCGCTGGCGTTCGTTCGCGGAGAGGAGAGGGAGAGAGCTAGCGGGGGTGTTCGAATGAGCGGGTGAGTGAACGAGCGAAGGGAGTGCTCGGTTTTGCTCGGCAGGGCGAAGGACGGCCGATTGTGGCGGGGGCCACGGCGTGGCGTGCGGTAGGCGATGGCACGGCGGGCGAGGGCAACGCGGCAGGCGAGGCGAGCGGAGAGTGGCCGGGAGGATTGCTTGCGTGCTCGGGTGAGAGGGGATCGAGCGAGGAGTGGCCGGCGAGGATCCTCGGCAGGATGCGGCGGCCACGTGGCGGCTGCGGCCGGCGTACGGCGCGGCGGCGCTGTCGGGGCCGGCGTGCGCGGCGTGCGCGAGCGCGCGGGAGCGGGGGCAGGCGCGGCGTAGTCTTGGGCCGGAAAGGCCGAATGGGCCGAAAGGCTGGCACCGGGAAAAATTGTTTTCCTTTTTCTTTTTCCAAACCTTTTCAAACTTTGACCATTCAAAAACAGTTTCAAAAACTTCAAACTAGGTTTTGACCCAAAATAAAAGTTGCTTAAAAAATTTTCTCTACAACTTTCATATAAGACACTTCTTCTAAAAACTATTTTTAAATCTCCACATAAATAAAGCCAATTTTAAACATAAACCATTTTGCTTGCCTCATTTTTATTTGATAAAACTATTTGGAATTAGGTCAAAATGCCAACATGAAAAGCACTCTACTCAATATTCTTTTTTATAAACTTATTTGCCAAGATAAAAATCCACTTAAACTATCAAGTCCAATAGGAATCCAAAATCCAATAAATAAGCAAAAGACAAAAAGCACTCATATGCACATGAAATGATGCAATGCATTGCTTATGCATTTTAGTAGCTAAATGTGGTTCCTAATGCAGTGCTTGACACTAGGGTGTCACAGGCGAGGGGCCCCGGAATGGCGGCCATTGCATCCTCGGCGAAGAGCCTCGGGCCGCCGCCGCGAGTTGGACGCTCGCGCTGCCTCGCGTACAGGAGGACGGAGCGGCGGGTCGGGTGGAAATGGGCTAGGGTTTCCCGGTTCGGCCGGCTGCAAGCGTTTTTCGATCCACCGAAAATCTTGCGCAGCCGTTCGATTTGCTTACCTAGATCGACGGCCGAACTTGACCGGGCCAATTTTGGCCCGAGAGAGGCGCGCGCGGGTCTTTTCCCGGCGGGTTGCAGCCTGGGCGGGAGGGGGGAGGCCGCTGCAGCGGCCGCTGCAGGTGCGCCGCGCCCAGCTGGCCGTTCGGGCCTCGTGTGGCCGCAATGGCCGCCTGGAGGCCGCTGCGGGCCGTTTGTAGAGAGCACATGCGCTCGCTGGCCGCGGGCCAACTGGGCTTTCGGGCCGAAAGGGCATATTGCACAGTTTTCGTTTTTTCTTTTTTCCAGAAGCAGTTTTTATTATATTTTGATGCAATTTAAATTGTTTAAAGTATATTTTCTGTGTAAATTTATTCCAACGAAAATTTTTGCACAGAGAATATTGAAGAATGTGAATTGCTTCTGAAAAATGAAATATAAAGGATTGTTATTTGTTTCCGCTGCGTACTTTGATATTAATTTTCACTGTTAAATTCGAACCAATGGGAGAATTTAATTTTGAAAATACATGTTTTGTCATTATGATGTTATTATTTTTCTGACCAACGTTGATATAATAATATTATAATTTACTGTTCCATTAAAAGTTTATGTATTATTTTTTATTTCTGTCCAACGGTGATTTAGTTATAATGCATAAAAGCAACCCATTTACTATGTTTTATATTGTTCTCACTATATTTTGAACTATGTTTTCAGGCTCCATTCTGATGAACATGGTTAAAGATATTCCACCTCTCAAGGGGATAACCACTTGGAGTGGGAGAAGAAAATTGAGCTGGCCTTTCTGTTGGCTGAGGTTGACTGGATCCTCACTGAGCCTCGTCCCGCAGTGCTCAAGAAGCCTATGAGAGAGGCAGGTGAGGATGATCCGCTTGGAAACAGCGGGAACTGGACTTTGGTCCAGAAAAGTTGAAACATGATCTGGAGCGGGTTAGTTGGGAAAAAGACCAACAAGAAGTTGGTTGCAGTTGTTAAGAATACTGTAGATCCTGCCATCCTGAACTCGCTCCCACCAGAATGTGACACGGTCACTAAAATTCTGGAAAGGTTGAAGAATCAGTTTTACTGGTCCTCAAAGACTTATGCCACCGAAGTGATCAAGAAATTGATCACTGAAAAATATGCTGCTGGTGGTGTAAGAGACCATATCCTGAAAATGAACAGTATGACATCTAAGCTTAATCCAATGGATAAGGAATTAGCTATTTCTCAGAAATTCCTTATTCATCTGATTTTGCTTCCCTGCCAAAAGAGTTTGAAACCTTTGTTGTTTCCTACAACAATAATCCTGAGGATGGGTCATTGGACAAGTTGATAGCCATGTGTGCCCAAGAGGAGGAAAGGATCAAGGGTGCAACTGGTGGTGCAATCAACTATGTGAAGAAAGGCAATGGCAGCCCTAGCAATTCAAAGGCTCAGGGTAAGAAGCCAATGCAACAGTATAGGCCTTAGCAACAGCAACAGTATAGGCCTCAGTCTCAGCAACAGCAAATGCAAATGCAACCGCAAAGGAGGATGGTGGACCCTAATCAGTGCCTCGAGTGCCTGAACCGGGACACCACAAGAAAGATTATCCAGTCTTTTTAAGAAAGATTTTGACAAGCAATGGTGAGAATGTTATTACATTTGTAAATGAATCTTTATATGTTCAATTTGATAAATCTACTTGGTGGATTGACTCTGGTGCAACTGTTCATGTTGCAAATTGTTTACAGGGATTCAGTTCGACAAGGACTATGCAAAGAAGCGAAAGATGGGTTAGAGTCGCCAATGGAGTTCGAGCTGATGTTGAATCTGTTGGCGATCTTCCTCTACAGTTGAATAATGGATTCATTTTGATTCTTAGAGATGTTTTATTTGTACCTTCATTGCATAGAAACTTGAAAGTGTTTCACGTTTAGATAAACATGGTTGTGGTTGTCATTTTGGAGATGGCAAGTGTGAAATACTATTTAATAATGAATGTGTTGGTCTTGCCTTCGCGCAAGAAGATCTTTATTTGTTATCTCTTTGTGATAATGTGAATGTTGTCAGCAATGAGAATGTGAATGAGATTGTATCCTCGTCGAACAATCCGAATAGAAAGCGAAAGCGAACTCAAAATGCGTCGTCGAAATTATGGCACTGTCGTTTAGGCCATATTTCGAGGGGAGAATAGAAAGATTAGTAAAGAAAGAGATTCTTCCTCCATTAGAGTTCACTGACTTTGAGCAGCGCATCGACTGCATCAAAGGAAACTATGTAAGCAAATAAAGAAGATGCCAAAAGAAGTGCGAGAATCTTAGAGATAGTCCACACTGATATTTGTGGACCGAGACCCCGAAACAGCAAGTTGTCGCACGAGCGAAAGCACAGAGCGAAAGCGGAAGTAAACGGAAGAGAGTGGGAAGTTGAGTGAAGTGAACAGTGTTCTCCCCCCTTCCTCACGGGAGATCGGGGGCTTTTTATATTAATCTGGATCAACTTGAAAGTACAATACTGCCCTTCCAACCACTCTGTTATAATTACAATGATGCCCTACTCAACTACCCCGTAGCCGTACACCGCCTCTTCCGGCGCAAGGGGCATCATCGTAACTTCGTTCTCTGACGGCCCAGCGTCCCCCGGCTCTTTTTCCTGACCGGTGGGCCCGCTCCCCTTGACCCAAGCTTCCGGCGACCTGCGAAAACTCACGAAAAGCCAAAGTCATGAGAGACAAAATCTCCCGCCGGAGACGTCGGGTCCATCTCGCCCGAATGATCCCTTCCGCATGAAGTCTCCGTCTTGCTTCAAGCCGTGGGCCAAAAAGGCGCGCTTCCGCACGAATGCTTCTCTTCGCGCGAAGGCGCCGCCTTTCCTTGGCTCGCGAGCCAAAACGCTCCCTTCCGCGCGAAAGCACCGCCTTTTCGTGGCCGGCGAGCCAAAAGGCGCGCTTTCACGCGAATGCCTCCTCCCGCGCGAAGGCGTCGTCCTCCCCTGGCCCACGAACCGAAAGGAGCGCTTCTGCGCGAATGCTACCTTTCGCACGAAGGCTTCGTCGTCGCTCGGTATTGCGGGTCATAGGAGCCAGCTATCGCGCGAACGGTACCTCTCGCACGAAAGCTCCGTATTCCTTTGGTACTGCGCCGGAGGCGCCTGCGGTCTGGTGCCGCCCCAACAATAGCCCCTTACGGCCGAATCTTTAAGCTTGCGAAGTTCGACCGTGTTCTTTCGCTAGGCGCCTACGCCCGCCCAAAAAACTCTGTTTCGTTTCGAAGTCGAGAGTTTTTTTTTGAACAGAGGGCGTTTTGTCACCCTTAACATCGTGTTACGCCTGTCAAGCCGTTTTGATTCTCTGTTGTCCGTGCCCGTTTGTCTTTTCGTCTTCCTCGAAAACCGTGTGTCATGATGGGATGCCTTTGCAAGGCTTAGAACTTCGTGCCCAAACGTCTTTTCGTTTTCCTCGGAAACTGTGTCCTGGCCGCTCGTATATAAACGACGGGCTTTGGGGTGGGAGGCTACCTGGCCTGTTGACGCGTCCTCGCTCTCGTTGCGTTTCACGCGCAAAGCCTCACGCCATTCGCTTTGGGCGAAAGTTGCTGGTGTCTTCTTCGATCATTCGCTGGGCGATAAGTGTGGTGCGTAGTTCTCTTCTCTTGTTTTTGTCTCTTTTCGTCTTATGTCCTGCAAATTGGTTGTTTAAGTTTGTTTGGTTTCACGTCTTCGCTCCCCCTTTTCTTTCTTCCTTTCGCGTACATTGTTTGTTTATTTGTCTTTCGCGCCGTGTTAGATGGCGTCTTCCAGCTCGACGTCGACCTCGGGCTCATCTAGCGAAAGTACTGGCGCTTCCGGGTCATCTCACCGTGAACATAACACTGAAGTGTCCATTGTATTTGGATGTGCTTCGCGAGTTCCAGGCCACCGCGGAAGTTTGTCTAACGATGGGGACTCTGGCTTGGTTTCGGTCCCTACCGATTGTTCTTTTTACCTGGGCGCATCGCGAATGACGGCCGCCGTCTTGCAAATAATGGGCAAAAAGGGGCCTATAAGGAGAGATCACCTTGCGAATTGCCGCGTCCCTGGAGACGAGGAGGTGCCCATTCCACGGCCTAACGAAGCCATCGTCTTTCGCGATTACTTCGTTGCCGGCCTAGATTTTCCTCTTGAAGAGTTCGTCTCGGACGTTCTTTCGGGGTTCGAGATACAGCTCCACCAGTTGACACCGAATGCGTTTTTCAGACTCAGCGTTTTCGCTCACGCGATGAAGATGTTAGATTGCACGCCGCGGGCAGACGTATTCGTGCGATTTTATGATATTCACCGTCGCCCGACGAAAGTAGACGACCCCTACCTGGGAAACGAGCTACCCAGCGAAATCGGGTGTATCAATTTCGTTCCGCGGAAGACTCGGGGCAGTGTCTCCATTTCGCTCACGTATCGGAACAAGTGGCCAGATTGGAATTGTTTTTGGTTTTACTACCGCGTATGCTCAGACGAAACCGTCGCCGCTGAGCTAAGTAAGGGGAGAAGAAGGGCTCTCCGCTTGTATCCTGTGACACCCTGAAAAATTGTTTTTGAGAAAATAGAATTTAATATGAATTTATTTATTTGTTTTCATGCAACACATAGGCCAAATAATAAATTCTTTTGGTGAATTAATAAAATATCTCGGAGTTTAGAAAATCCATTTTTGTTGCAATTCATGAGAGCATAATATTTTGCTTGAGTGTAGGAATAGTGCGAGTGGTTCAAATTCAAATTTGATTTGAATTTGGGCAAGTTTTCAAAAGAAAAATAAAAGAAAAGGTTTTCTTTTTCTCCATCTCTTCCTCACCCTTTTGGCCCAGCCGGCGATGCGGCCCAGCCCGCGGCCGCCTCTCTCTCCCTGTCCCCTCCTTTCCTCGCCATGCCAGTCGGCCAAGTCGGCCCGCTCCGCGCTCGCCTCCCCGCTCGCCCTCGCGTGGCCCAGCGCGCTCGCCCCCGGCACACTCGCCCCGTGCAGCGCGCAAGCGCCGCCGCGTCCCCACCTTCGCCCGCTGACCCGCCGGGCCCGTGTGACAGCCGCGCCCGCCCGCCTGCCACCCCGGCCCCCACCTGTCAGCCACGCGCCCGTTCCCCTACTTCGCGACGCTCAAGTCCGCGCCGCCGCAACCCGTCCTCTCCCGTAACGGCCACTGAGTGGCCATAATGGCCACTCAGGCTTCCATCAAGCCTCGGTGGAGCTCTTCCCTGACTCCTCACCGTCCACCCGAGCCCTATAAAGCCCCGGGCGAAGCCCCTCGCCCTCTCCCCTCGCCACTTCCCGCACCCACCCTCTCTGCCGCCGCCTGCGAGGCCCCGCCGGCCGTCCTAGCTCTCCATCGAGCACCCGCAGAGTGACGCCGCGACCGTCCGTACCAACCCCGAGCTCTCTCCTTTCTGTTCCGCGTGAACCCGAGCCTCACCGAGCTTTTTCTTTTCGCAGATCCCGCCGCCGCCTCGTCGTCGCTGCGGTGAGTCTCCGCCGGAGCCAAGGCCACCGCCGAGTTCGCCTTCGCCCCCGCTTCGCTCCGGTGCTATCCGCATGGCCAGCCGTGGTCGGGAACGCCGGAATGGCGAGGTCCCGAGCGCCCTGATGGCGCGCCGCCATGCACCAGTGGCGGCGCCGCCGCTCGCGCCGCCGCGTCCACCCTCGCCCGTCCGATCTGCGATGTGCGGCTCAGATTAGAAGCCACCCGCGAAGGGGTATGACCGGGTCGTGGACCCGTGCACCCGCGCCCTGCTCGCGGTCCACCGCCAGCTGGTGGACCCGCCCAATCCCCTTGCGCCGCGTGGCGCCCGTGTCGGCGCCAGCGCGGCAGCCGCTGCCGCTTTTGCAGAAAGGCCCCCTTGTTTATGAAAATCAACCCGCAGTCCGATGCAGTTCAAAATATTTAGTTTTAAGTCCTGTTTTCTTTCGGTTTAGCCCCTGGAGTTCCGGTTATAGTGCCCGCCGTCCAGAGGACGCGTTTTCGCGTGTTAGCCCCCGCCGGCTGTGTTCAATAGAGTATAGGTCCTCGGTTTTCGCGAGTTAACCCTCAGAAAATGATTTTTATTTATAAAAATGCCCCCCTGAAACTTGTTTTCTATATAACTTTCTCGTTTTAGATCCGATCAGAGTGATCTTTATGTCATTGATCGTATCGATGAGTAGAATAGTTTTATATATGTTTCTCTAACTGTTTTTGATGCTTGGTGTACTGTTCTAATAGATATATATTTTGTTTGCATGTAATGACTGTTTGGATGCTATGATTGGTGATTCTATATCGAGTCCAGACGGTGATGTGTTTGAGGAGCAGGCTTCGCAGGAGCAGTACTAGGACCAAGCATGTGACCAAGGCAAGTATAACCTACGGTTTCCTTGTTACCTATTAATGCAAGGCCCAGTAATCATCATGCATGTGTCAACTTGATGAACCATAGGACAATACTAGAATTCATTTGAACTGTATACCTTGTACCTATGGGAGGGTTTTTGCATAATATGATTAGAAATGCTATGCGCTATATAAATGCTAAATGTTTAATATTGATTAATGACTATGGAACAAATGTTAAAAGAGGCTTTTAACCACTTTTAGGGCACTGGAGCATGTTGTTCGCTCAGTGACCCACCCCAGGGGACTATCTTTAAAGCGGCCACCCGGGAGATCCCGTGCAACCTTGGGTATTATATGGCTCTGATCTTAGTTGTGTAACTAGACTTTCTCTAGCTTGTAGTAGTTACTGTCGGGGGAACGCCAAAAGGGTACCCCCAATCAACGCAAAACTCAGAACACCTTTTAATAGGAGCCCTCCAAGCCAGGCCTCGGGCCAGCACACATTCTCCGTCTCGCCCGAGCCCTCCGCGTCAGGCCTCGGGCGAGCGCTCGCTCTCCGCTTCGCCGAGCCCTCCAGGCCAGGCCTGGGCGAGCGCTCATTTCCGTCTCGCCCGAGCCCTCCGCGTCAGGCCTCGGGCGAGCGCTCGTTCTCCGTCTCCCCCGAGCCCTCCGCGTCAGGCCTCGGGCGAGCCCTCCGCGTCAAGCCTCGGCGAGCGCTCGTTCTCCGTCTCGCCCGAGCCCTCCGCGTCAGGCCTCGGGCGAGCACTCGTTCTCCGTCTCGCCCGAGCCCTCCGCGTCAGGCCTCGGGCGAGCGCTCATTCTCCGTCTCGCCCGAGCCCTCCGCGTCAGGCCTCGGGCGCGAGCGCTCTTTTCCGTCTCGGCCGAGCCCTCCGCGTTAGGCCTCGGGCGAGCGCTCATTCTCCGTCTCGCCCGAGCCCTCCGCGTCAGGCCTCGGGCGAGCGCACGTTCTCCGTCTCGCCCGAGACCTCCGCGTCGGGCCTCGGGCGAGCGCTCCGCTACCCCTCGAGCCTTGGCACGTAAGCCTCGAACCCGCCATAACCGAACATCACACCTCGAGACCCACGCGGGGATCTCGAGCCTCCCTAACACGGCAGCCAACCCCTCGAGACGCTTCACGCCTCCCTCGAGCGGCCCAGACATTGGATACCAGCCCCACGCTACGTATTTAATGCCTCCACCTACTCGGTCACATCCTCCGGTACACAGCATGTGCCACAGTGAACCAGAGCCAGAGTCAAACCTCATTTTCACCGCAAGCATGGGCAAAAAGGCACCAGTACAGCACTGTTGGGCCATGCCTTGCACTGACGCATGCTCGTGCCTCATCCCGAAGCACGGGTTCCCGCTGTACGCCCGGGCGTTCCGGGATTTGCCCATACCGGCGGAAACTCGAGCCCCCCGTGGGCGCCACCTCGAGGCCGGCCTAGCAAACCTCGAGCTCTTGTTGCTTTCATGTGATTGGCGGACAGGTACCCAAGGCCTGGAAGGACGCTGCCACGCCCCGTACGGACCGGAGTGGGCGCTGCACGACCTCACGTCACCACGTCTCCATGACTACACCCGGGATGGAAGCCACGACGCCTGAACAGCAATCTCCACGTCAGTCCCTGTGGCCCCGACAAGACAGGATTCCTACCTCCCGCTGTATTGATATTGGGTACTGTACATGTTACCCCTGTGTAACTTTCTTATGTAATCCTGGCCTCCCCTTGCTCTATAAAAGGGGACACCAGGGCCCTTCACGGGGGAGAGGTTCTGACGTTCGGACACAACTCAGATAGACAAGTCTAGATCCACACGCACGCACATACGAGTCCGGACTCCGGTCCATGCTCACTGAGCTTGTATTCGCCCCTGTACAAGCACTTAGGTGCAAGTAATACAGGAACATCCTCCCCCCGCTGGATGTAGGGCCTTCTTTGCCCGAACCAGGATAAATCCTTGTGTTATCTTGCATCACCATCCAGGGAGAGAGCACGCGATCACATTACTTGGTGTCATACCCCCGGTTTCGAAACACTGACAGTTACCGAAAGGCGCTAGAGGGGGGAACTGGGTTAAAGAATGGCTTCCTTGCCTGTCAAGATGTGTACTGGTCGGCTGTCAGGTGTGCCATCTTGAAGGGGGCCTCCATTCACCTGGAAGCCGAAACCTTGCGGCTACTACTTGTTAGGGTAGCTAGTGAAAGGCTTCGTAGTAAAACCCTGCCGTACTTCCATAGAGGAGGTAATGTGGGCCTTGCAAACCCCGGCATATTGGAATCACGGCCTAAGGTGAAAGTGTACAACCTCTGCAGAGTGTAAACCTGATATATCAGCCGTGCTCACGGATACGAGCGGCTCGGATCCTTTTTAAGTGGTTCATGGTGGGGTATGTTGGTGGTTGTGGCTTACCTCTTGTTAACATAATAATGATCATACTTTTGGGACAACAGGGATCATATACTTTGTAATGAAAGGTTAACTTTAATATATGATTAAGATAAAATGCTAACCGCAGTCAACCAGGTCAACTTTTTTGAGCCTTGCATCCCCCGTAGTTGTACTTGCTGAGCATGGTGAGCTGACGCTTGTCGTTGGTTCACATAAAAATCCCGGATGGGTACCAGATGAAGGAGAGTATGAGGAGTATCCAAAAGATGTGTCGGACTTCTGAGGATGGCGTACCCCCAGTCGGTGTCCCTGTGGAGTGATGTCTACGTCTACGCTACCGTTGTAATAATGGGCCGTTGGCCGATGTGATGAACAATCTCGTGTGTTGTAATAAGTTATTAAACGTTGTTCGTGCTGTAATGATATACATTTTGTGGTATATGTGGATTTGGGACCCCTGGGCCCACATATACTTTACCTCGGCTTTATTCGTAAATC
Organism: Coix lacryma-jobi var. lacryma-jobi; assembly: GCA_009763385.1. Classification (NCBI taxonomy): domain Eukaryota; kingdom Viridiplantae; phylum Streptophyta; class Magnoliopsida; order Poales; family Poaceae; genus Coix; species Coix lacryma-jobi. The sequence goes on from CM019827.1 coordinate 33,649,713, forward strand.
CGGGTGTTACATATCCGTTTTGGAGAAATGCCCCGGGAGGCACCTTCCGCCCGTCGTGCTGGGGACAAGGAGGCAATTCGCTGTGGGGACGCATTCACACTCACTGCACGATTTCAGATCAGCCGAGATTTAGTTGAAGAGTGGATGGCTATCGGGATGACCCCGCTCTGCAGTGCAACTTCTTTCGAAGCTTTTTCTGACAAGGACGGGTATTGGGGCCCCCTCCTACTGCTGGAGAGACCCGCGGATTTCTTTGATGATGATTGCTATGTGAAACACATCGAAGACGAAGCGAAGAACATTTGCGGGCCGTATTTGCGAAAAGAAAGCGAGTTCCTACTCGGTAATCTCGGCCGGAGCCGCCGCTTGAACAGAGCTTTCGACGCTATGGGTGTTGAATACGCCAAAAGGCCTTTGGTTGATGAAGGCTAGGAAAATGTTGAAGGTTCGTAAGCGAAAGGAAAAGGCGTGGCTCGGCGCGGTGGGCGGAGCGGGGTGATCCCTCGGAGGAAAACCGCTAAAGTTGATGACATTCGCATCGGGCGTCTAACTGCTAAACCGATGCTTAAGAGCCGAGGGGTAGCGCTGGAGTCAATCCCCGACGTTGATCCTTTCGATCATCCGAGGGTGGTTAGTTTCTTCGCCTTTCAGCTTGTTCGTGGTTTTTTGTTGTTCCTTTCGCCTGAGATGTTCCTTTTGAGGATTGACGGTTAACGTGTGACCTGATTTGTCTTGTCGTTTGTTTTGCAGAGCTCCACTCTCGCTGCTAGGATGGCGCCGAAGAAGAAATCGAGCGTGCCTCTTTCGTGCACCGCCTTCGATGATGATGCTTCGGTTGCTGAGATGCCAATCTTCGCGAAGGTCGGCGCCCGGAAGCCCTCCGGTCCGCCCGATGTCACGGAGCGTCCGGCGAAGAAAATGAAAGCTTTTCGCCCAGACACCTCTGCACGGGCGCCAGGCGAAAGACCGCTGCCGGCGAGAGGGGAGAGAGCGTCCCTGAGAATGCCTGCCCCTGCTGTCGCTGACAAGGTAAGCTATGCCTTTCGCCGCGCTGCATTCGTCTGACCCAGGAAATGGTGGAGGGGCAGCTTGGGTTACGGGCGGCTGGTTCTCGACGGGGGGTGCCATCGGACTATGAGAACCCGCGCTTATATACTGGCTTGAGCTCGTCGAATGATACTGACGAGGCGAAAGAGGAATCTTATCGCGTTGCTCGTTCTTTAGGTGCGCCTTCGGACGCCCAACTCGCTTGCCGGCTTGACTATCGTCGGGCTGGAATTCTTCTTGGCAGCAGCAGGGAGGAGGCCACTAAGTTTGTGGAATTCTCACAGAAAGCTTTCGTCGCGCCAGAGATCGAAAGGGATCTCCTGAAAGTTAACTGTCTGAAACTCGACGACGCCATCTCTTTTCACCTGGCAAGCGTAAGTGTTTGATTTCGCTGCAAGCTTTGTGGCTCTTTCGATCTTTTTTTCACCGTTGTTTCGCTGCTATTCGGAGGCTGCCGTTGTCGCTCGCAGCCAAAGCAATCAACGGGATCTCTATATTCGCAAGCTCGAGCGTGAGAAGCAGGGCTTGATACTCAGGTGAAGAATTTCGACACACAAATGAAGAAACTCGCCACCGACCTTGAGCTGCAGACCAAGAAGGCCGATGCTGAGCGCACCTCAAGGAAAGCAAGTCAGAAAGAGGTGGAAAACCTGAAGAAGGAGCTTTCGCAGCTGCGGGCCACCCAAGCCGAAAGGGAGGGAGTTCTTTTAACTTCTCCTGAGGAGGCCGTTGCTCGCTTCCGCGAGTGCCTTCGCAGCATCGGCGTCGAGGCGGATGGTCCCTCAGAGCGTAACGTCGATAGCTTCGTTCGCTGGATCCGCTCCGAGATGGAGTCGCTGGAAGGACACATGGCCCTCAGCCGAGACTACGCTACCGTTACTGGCATCAAGGCGATCGGTCATAGCCTTGTGGACGCCGGCTGCTCCCATATCGCGGACCTTTCGGTCAAGGAAGTGGACTACTATTGGCGCACCCGAAGCGGCGAAAGTCCTAGGCAAGAGATTCTTTGATGAGTTCTGGTTGCCGGCGGCGGCGGGAATGATGTCACTTATGCAGTCCGCTGTGGCTCGCGGACAGGTATCTTCTGCCGATTGCTTATGCTTTCGCTTTACTACTTTGCCAGCTATCGCTTCTTCTGTCGCTTTTTGTGGCGTAAGTGATGCTTTTTCTGAGTCATTGCTCTTTGTGCAGACTCCGGAAGAAAAAGCGCACATCCGAAAGGTGTTTTCGGACCTCATCTCCGAAAGGCGAGCGCGTGAAGCCGAGCCGGAAGACGAAATGAGCCCGCCCCCAGCCGAACGAGGAGGTCCCCGAGAGCTCAGCCGCCGCTACTTCCCGCGACGCGGATGCTCCCCAGGATGCGGTAGATGAATGAAATAGGGCTTTTTATTTGTCGGTTGCATTCGCCAGACTTGTTGTTGCGTGTGATTTTGAACTTAAAGTGGAATGTTGTATTGAACAGGATGCGGTGCGGGAACGCCGGATGTTCTCGACATTTGCCCGCTAATGATTAGATCTAGCGATCTTTTTGTTGGAGGTGACTTGTGGCGGAGTTTTCACGATAGGTTTCTGACGGTATCGCTTTTGTCTTACCTGAATAAACGTGCCAAAAAACTTAAGTGCACGGATGAGCATTTGCGTGCTTTTTACGAGAGCTTTGACCGACGTGAACTCGAGGCGAGGCGGGAAAGGCGCGAGGCTTCGCGTGCACCGCCAAGCTCCGAAAGCTCCCCGTTTGTTAAGGTGGAGCCCGAAGACGCCGTGCTCTCGCTGGATGCTAGGAGATATAGCATTTTGCTTCGTTCGCTGGATTAGTTAGCGAGCTTGAATGCACTGTATGAATTTGCTTATAGATTGAATGTAAAGAAAATGGGTTACTGTGACTTTGTCTTTCGGTGTTGTCATTGTTATATATGCATATACGTATATTTTGAAGAAGCGTACCCTGTTCTTACGTTCGTCTAGATTTGGCGCGAATGTTCTTTCGGCTGCGGTAGAATCCGTGTAAAGGTTGTTACGTCTTTGAGCCCTCGACCAAAAATGAAGACGTGCCCGACCGTGCACACTTAGACGAGGGGCGCTATCTTTCGGGCGAATGAGCTTTCGTTGCGAGTCCCTTGGTCGATAGTACAGGAACGCCCGGCCCCACATACTTAGACGAGGGGCGCTAGCTTTCGCTTAAGGGCATTTTCGTTGCTACCCCTCGGCCGATAGTAAAGATGCGCCCGCCCCCACACACTTAGACGAGGGGCGGTAGCTTTCGCGCGAGGGCGCTTTCGTTGCGAGCCCCTCGGCCAATAGTAAAGAAGCGCCCGCCCCCACACACTTAGACGAGGGGCGATAGCTTTCGCGCGAGGGCGCTTTCGTTGCGAGCCCCTCGGCCAATAGTAAAGAAGCGCCCGCCCCCACACACTTAGACGAGGGGCGGTAGCTTTCACGCGAGGGTGCTTTCGTTGCGAGCCCTCGACCGATAGTAAAGACGCGCCCGCCCCCACACACTTAGACGAGGGGCGGTAGCTTTCGCGCGAGGGTGCTTTCGTTGCGAGCCCCTCGGCCGATAGTAAAGACGCGCCCGCCCCCACACACTTAGACGAGGGGCGGTAGCTTTCGCGTGAGGGTGCTTTCGTTGCGAGCCCCTCGGCCGATAGTAAAGATGCGCCCGCCCCCCACACACTTAGACGAGGGGCGGTAGCTTTCGCGCAAGGGTGCTTTCGTTGCGAGCCCTCGGCTGATAGTAAAGACGCGCCCGCCCCCACACACTTAGACGAGGGACGGTAGCTTTCGTGCGAGGGCGCTTTCGTTGCGAGCCCCTCGGCCAATAGTAAAGACGCGCCCGCCCCCACATACTTAGACGAGCGGGGGTTAGCTTTCGCGCGAGGGTGCTTTTGCTTTTTTGCGAGCCCCTCGGCCGATAGTAAAGACGCGCCCGCACCCCACACACACTTAGACGGGGGGGCGGGGACGGTAGCTTTCGAGCGAGGGGCTTTCGATTACGAGCCCGCGGCCAATAGTAAAAGACACGCCCGCCCCCACATACTTAGCCGAGGGCGGTAGCTTTCGCGCGAGGGCGCTTTCGTTGCGAGCCCCTCGGCCAATAGTAAAGAAACGCCCGCCCCCACACACTTAGACGAGGGGCGGTAGCTTTCGCGCAAGGGTGCTTTCGTTGTGAGCCCTCGGCCGATAGTAAAGACGCGCCCCCCCCACACTTAGACAAGGGGCGAAAGGTAGCATTCGCGCTTGATAACTCGTTGACTAAAGTGTCTTTATGAACGTGACATGGTGAGGCTTACAATCGACTATGATTATGATATTGCTCCTGTTGTCATCTAGCGGCACGCTTGCTTTCGCTCGTCTCCTAGCCGCAGCTTAGGATGGATATTTACTTGATAGGGCCTTCGCCTAAAGTTATTGGATTGGTGACGGTAGCTAGACGCGATGCCGATGACACAAACCATCAAAGCGAAACCCCGATTCCTGGTGCCTCCTATTCGCCACTTTGCTTTGAGCCAACTTTTTGGGACTGATATTTGAATAGAATCGGTAGCTTTGGATGGCTGGGAGGCTTACAACTTGGCATTTATTTTATCGCCCTGCCCTGGTATGAGAGTATTGCGTTTAATCCCTTGGCTGTACTTCTGAACATTGGTAGGTGAAAAGTTAGTATGGCGTTTATGCTTTTGCAGCTACTGGTGCCTGCCAGCTGTCCTTCTTGTCGCCCCACGAGGGCTGCTGGACTTGGCCTCTGCTACGGTTCTCCCTTTTTGTGGGGGGGTGGTTGGTTTTTGTGTTGCCCGCAGGCTTTCGTTCCACCCTCGTTTTGTCGGAGGGTCGGTTTTTGTGTAGCCCGCAAGCTTTCGTTCCGCCCTCTCATTTTGTCGGAGGGTCGGTTTTTGTATAGCCCGCAAGCTTTCATTCCGCCCTCGCGTTTTGTCGGAGGGTCGGTTTTCACATAGCCCGCAGGCTTTTGTTCCGCCCTCTCGTTTTGTCGGAGGGTCGGTTTTTGTATAGCCCGCAAGCTTTCGTTCCGCCCTCGCGTTTTGTCGGAGGGTCGGTTTTTACATAGCCCGCAGGCTTTTGTTCCGCCCTCTCGTTTTGTCGGAGGGTCAGTTTTTGTATAGCCCGCAGGCTTTCGTTCCGCCTCTCCGTTTTGTCGGAGGGTCGGTTTCACATAGCCCGCAGGCTTTTGTTCCGCCCTCTCGTTTTGTCGGAGGGTCGGTTTTTGTATAGCCCGCAGGCTTTCGAGATTGTCGCTGGATGTGAAGGGTCTCTTTCGCCCTACCTCCCGACATTCTCTTTTCAACACATTTTAATGACGAATGTCTCAACCTTATGTTTGGTTGACTTCGTCTTTTACCGAGCCACACGATTTTTTTGGGGGAATTACGTTTACTTTCGCGATGTAGCGGTTACATTCGGCTGCCTCGTTAAAAAACCTCGCACCCCGATGAAGGGCTTCCCCGGCGAGGAAAAAGAGTGCAGCCGACCTTTGATTACAAAAATGGTGTGAAAAGATGGAAAGTAAATTTACATCGAAGTTCAAAAAGATAAATTACGGGTAAAAACGGCGCAGATTGCTCGCGTTCCATGTGTGGGTTGATTCTTCGCCCTTGTCATCCAACAACCGAAATACACCGGGTGTTGCCATGCTTGCCACGATGAAGGGGCCTTGCCATTGCGATTGCAGCTTACCTTGCTTGTCTGGCTGCCGAATGGTGACCATGTCTCCAGGCTTGATATCCTTTCGGACTATCGTCTTGTCCCTGTGATGCTTTGTTTCGGCATGGTACTTTTCGAGATTATCTGCAGCTTGCAGTCTTACTTCTTCGATAGTGTCGAGTTTGAGGTGTCTTTGTTCTGGGTTGTTGGGGCCAATTCGGTTCGGAATGAGCCCAGCTTTACCTCTTCCGGGGTGACTACTTCCTCGCCGTAAAGTAACCTGAACGGGGTGAAGCCGGTAGCTCTGGACCGCGAGATATTGTGTCCCCACATAGCCGTTGTTAGGGTGTTGGCCCACTTGCCTTTCGGCGAGTCGTACAAGGTTTTTGAAATTGCCGAGAAAGATTAGGCCATTCGCTCTCTCGACAGCCCCGTTTGCTTGCGGGTAATTTACCGAGGCGAAGTTAAGCTTTATGCTGAGTTCATCACAAAAACTCCTGAATTCGGCACAATCGAACTGCTTCCCGTTGTCACAAGTGATGGAGGACGGAACACCGAAGCGACAGATTATCCTTTGCCAGACGAACTTGGTTAAGGAGGTGGAAGTTATGCTAGCAAGGGCCTTCGCTTCCACCCACTTGGTGAAATACTCAAGAGCGACTGCTGCGAAACGCAGATTGCCCGGGGCTGCCGGTAGCGGGCCGACTATGTCAATGCCCCATCTCTGCAGAGGCCAGGTCGGTACTATCAGCATAGTTTCATTCGTTGGGGCTTTTTGGTTTTTGGCGAACATCTGGCAACCTTTGCAGCATTTGACCAGCTCTCTGGCGTCTGACGCGGCGGAAGGCCAGTAAAATCCCTGCCTCATTGCTCTGTGCGCTATCTCGTGAGGCCCTCTGTGCGCTCCGCACATTCCGGCATGCATTTCTTCGAGTAGCTGAATGCCCTCACGCTTACTTATGCATTTCAGAAGGGGGGCTGCTATCCCATTTTTGAACAGCTGCTCTCCGATGATTGAGTAACATTTCGCTCTGTTGGCCATCCTTTCGGCGTCCTTTCTAGACTCCGGCTCGTATGTTCCGGCTAGGTAAGCGAATATCTGCGACCTCCAGTCATCGCTGGCGATAGCATGCACCGAACCTGGATGATCTTCCCTCTTCTTTCACAGCTTTAGCCGAAAGGACTTGGTAGAACACGTCTGGTGGTAAAGACAGATTTTGTGCTGCGGCTTTGGCGAGTTCGTCTGCCTCTGTGTTTCGGCCCTTGGAATGTGACGTAAGGTGAAACCAGTGAAATACTTCTACATTCTTCTGATTGCTGCCAGATACTTGGCTAACTCTGGTTCTCCTGCTGTAAAATCCTTTTCGGCGTGACCAACAACGACTTGGGAATCTGACTTGACTATGCATCTTCTCACTCCGATTGCTCGGAGCTTTCGTAATCCCAACAGCACGGCTTCATATTCGGCGGTGTGTTGTTAGTTGTGAGGAATTGCAGCCTTGCGGCAAATCTGACCTTCGGCCCTCTTGGTGGTGTCAGGATCGCCGAGATGCCGACTCCAGCCATTCCCCATGCGCCATCACAATTTACTGTCCACACGGACTCCTCAAATTCGAGAGCTGTGTCGAAAGCGGCGGGAGTCCAGTCTGCTATGAAATCCGCCAACGCCTGCGACTTGATTGCGGACCGGTGTTGGAAATCGATCACGTATTCGTTTAGCTCCGCCGCCCACTTGCCAATTCGGCCGATAGCTTCGTTGTTGCGGAACAAGGCTTCCAATGGCTGAGCCGATAGGACTATGATGTGGTGAGACTGAAAGTAGTGCTTTAGCTTTCTAGAAGCCATTACCACTGTATAAGCTATCTTCTCTAGCTCTGAGTAGTTCAGTTTTGCTCCCGAAAGAGCCTCGGAGACGAAGTAGATCGGGAACTGCGTCATCTTGTATTCGTGTTCCTTCTCTTCCACCAGTACTGCTGAAAGGTCCTAAATGGCTAAAGGGGGGTGAATAGCCTAATAAAATTTCTACAAAACACTTAGAGAGACTTGTTAGACAATTACAAAGCGAAGCTTTTTGCTCGAGCTCTACTAAGTGGTGCAAGCCACCTATCCAAACAATTCTAGTAAACTATAGTCACTATGGCACAAAAAGCTATGTCACTACTTTCTAAACTAGTGCGCTAGCAAGAGATAATTACTTTAATTAGAGAGCTACTTCTAGCAACAATTATCTCTACACAAGAAATGAAGAATGTAATGCAAAAGATAAAGAGATATACCGACATCGGCAAGAGATGATCAACCACAATATGAATACCAATGAAGTTCGGGAGATAGCCAAAAAGACAAGGGACAAAAGAAGATTTTCTCCGAGGTTCACGTGCTTGCCGGCACGCTACTCCCCGTTGTGTCGACCAACCACTTGGTGGTTCGGTGGCTAATAGGTGTTCACAAACCTAGCTCAACACTTGAGCGCCACAAGAACCAACCCACAATGGAGGTAACTCAATGACACACGCAATTTACTAGAGTTACCTTTTGGCTCTTCGCCGAGGAAGGCACAATACCCCTCACAAATCACCGGGAGATGGCCACGAACAATCACCAACTCGTGCCAATGCTCGTCCGCTGCTCCAAGCCGTCTAGGTGGCGACAACCACCAAGAGTAAAGAGAATACCGCAGTAACAACGATCCCCAAGTGCCACTAGATGCAATCACACAAGCAAATGCACTTGGAATCACTCAATCTCACTTTGATTCACGCTATCAAGCAAGGAGATGAGTGGGAGGGAGTATGTTTAGCTCAAAGGGATGTCAAGTGTGTTAGAATGCCAAGGGAGACCTCCCAAAGCCGGCCAACTCATATTTATATACCCCCTCAATCAAATAGAACCATTACCCCTTCACTGGGCATTTTTTGTACTGACCGGACGCGTCTGGTCAATATTTCAGTAGCGTCCGGTCATAGTTTAAGTAGTGACTGGACTCTCGTTTCACTAGCGTCCGGTCATTGTTTCACTTAGCGTCCGGTCAAACACAGAGAGGTTTTTCATCGACCGGACGCGTCCGGTTACTACTGACTGGACTCACTCAGCGTCTGATCACTTAAATTCAACTGTTGCCTCTCGTGAACAGTGGTACAGGCGAGTCCGGTCGTTTGTTTCAGCAGAGTCCGGTCGCTGTTTCACTAGTGACCGGACGCACGTTTATAGCGTCCGGTCGCTGTTCCAGCGTCCGGTCAAGCCTGAAAACCATGTTTTCAACTCCGGTTTCTTCTCCTTTGCAAATGTGCCAACACCACCAAGTGTACATCACCTTGTGCAAGTGTGTTAGCATTTTCCAAACATTTTTCAAAGGATTAGGAGGTTAGCACACTAGGTCCTAATGCATATGCATGTATGAAATCACCTAGTGGCACTTGATAACCGCAATCACCGAGATAGTCCCCTCTTAATAGTACGGCTATCGATCCTAAACACACTCACACCCTCTATGGTGTCTTGAGTGTCAAAACAAAATCCCTATTATACCTTTGCCTTGATCTCCATAGGGTTTTGCTTTTCTCTTCTTCTCTTTCCAAATGTGGAGCACTTGATCCATCTTTTGGTCATCATCCCAACACCACATGGTCATCATCTAGCTCCCACACTTGGTGTGTACCAACCTAGCTTATGAACACTTCATGACAAAGTTAGTACTCTAGGTGACATCAATTAACCAAAACCAAACAAGGACTTTCAATCTCCCCCTTTTGGTAATTGATGACAACCTTTCACAAAGATATGTATTTGAAAATTTGAGTCACCTCTTTGTTAGTATTAGCTCCCCCTACATATGTGCTATAATGTTTGGTTCAAGTTCGGCACATATGCATAGATATGAAATGTGGGAGAGTAATACTATCAAATGATGCTAAGGTGTAAAGAATGGACCTTTGAAGCGTGATACCAATCGGAGTTGCCAATGTATACCATCCTTCGCACCATGGTTAGCTAGACTTACAAAAACACTAGATACCTTATGAGATCAACATTATATGAAAGGCTCTAGTACCACTTGTAAGAACACATTATATCTAGCTACCACCTATGCATGCTAGTTTGCAAATCATCATTCAAAATCTATTTCTAGCATACACCACACAAGCATGAATATCAAGTTTTAAACGACTTGTGCAATGCAAGCAAGCATATGAACATGCACAAAACAAATGCAACAACCAAGTTCATGAGCTTGCTCCCCCTACTTGTGTGCTCAAAAATCATTTTCAAAGTTTTGATCCCCTTCATTTGATCTTTGTGACTTCCTTCATTTGATCATCCCCTTCATTTGATCTTTGTGACTTCCTTCATTTTGATCTTTGTGACTTCCTTCATTTGATCTTTGTGACTTTTCTCCCCCTTTGTCATCCATTTCCATAAAAGGTTTGCATAAAAAAGGTTCAAATTGTCTAGGAGAGAGTTACTTCTTTCACATTTGGTTCAATCTAGGTCATTTGCATGAAATATTTAACACGGTTTGCTCTAGAGTAAGCTTCTTTACACATCTTGCAATGGTTATCTTACTCACGTTGGTTAAACATTCCATTGCTCATTTCTAGATTAAACACTAGGATTGCAAGACCCATAACATGTCATATGTTACCACTAGATCATGTAAAGCATAGAAACAATAGTGGCATCATATAGCATTAAATCATTTTATTCTCTCATGAATGAGCCTAATGATTGTGATGAATGACTAGATGCACTAAACATGTCCTACCAAAGTATGAATGCATATGCCAATCAACTTTTACCTTGCATTGTCGAAGGAGAGGCATGTCATATAAGTGGGGGTGCATCAACACATATTTGAGAAGTCAAGTATGTTCAATTCATTCCTTAGCTTGCAAAACCTCTTCTCATCAAGTGGCTTGGTGAATATGTCGGCAAGTTGATCATCGGTACCAACACTCTCAATTGAAATATCACCCTTTTGTTGATGGTCTCTTATGAAGTGGTGCCTAATGTCAATATGCTTGTTCTTGAATGTTGCACGGGGTTATTTGTGAGCTTCACCGCACTCTCATTGTCACATAACAATGGCACTTGTTTAAATTTGAGTCCAAAGTCATCCAAAGTTGCTTTCATCCGAAGTAATTGAGCACAACAACTACCGGCGGATATGTATTCGGCTTCGGCGGTTGAAAGTGCCACACTATTTTGCTTCTTTGATGACCAAGACACAAGTGATCTTCCCAACAATTGACATGTGCCCAATGTGCTCTTTCTATCAACCTTGCAACCCGCATAATCGGAGTCCGAATATCCAATCAACTCAAAGTTTGACCCTTTGGATACATAAACCAATATCTTGTGTATGTTTCAAGTACCTCAATATTCTCTTGGTTGCCTTCAAGTGACTCTCTCTTGGTGAGGCTTGGAATCTTGCACACATGCATACACTAAACATGACATCCGGTCTTGATGCGGTCACATAGAGTAGGCTTCCAATCATAGACCGATACAACTTTTGATCCACCATATTGCCACTTGCATCACTATCCATTTGTCCCCATAGGTGTGCTAATGGCTTTTGCATCTTGCAATCCAAACTTCTTGATCATGTCTTTTATATACTTGCCTTGACTAACAAATGTGCTTTCCTTCAATTGCTTGATTTGTAGACCAAGGAAGTAGCTAAGCTCTCCAATCATGGACATTTCAAACTCATTTTCCATCAATTCACCAAACTCTTCACAAAATCTTGATTGGTTGAACCGAAAATGATATCATCAACATAGATTTGCAACACAAACAAGTCTTTTCCAATCTTCTTGGTGAAGAGAGTAGTATCAACCTTTCCCATCTTGAACCCTTTAGAGAGAAGGAAATCCCTTAACCTCTCATACCATGCTCTTGGTGCTTGTTCAAACCATAAAGTGCCTTCTTGAGCTTGTAAACATGGTTGAGCTTCTTGTAATCTTCAAATCCGGGAGGTTGCTCAACATATACTAACTCATTGATGTAGCCATTGAGAAATGCACTCTTGACATCCATTTGATATAACTTGATGTTGTGGGAGCAAGCATAAGCTAATAGGATTCTTATTGCTTCTTCTTCTGCAACCGGTGCATATGTTTCACCAAAGTCAAGACCCTCTACTTGAGTGTAACCTTGTGCTACTAATCTTGCTTTGTTTCTCACCACGATGCCATCTTGATCTTGTTTGTTGCGAAAGACCCATCTAGTGCCAATCACATTGTGTTCTTAGGCCTCTCTACTAATTCCCATACTTGATTTCTTGTGAAGTTGTTAAGCTCTTCATGCATGGCATTGATCCAATCAACATCTTGTAATGCTTCTTCTTCAATCTTGGTTGGCTTGATGGATGATACAAAAGAGTAATGTTCACAAAATGAAGCCAATCTTGATCTAGTTTGCACACCACTTTGAATTCCACCAATGATTTGATCTAAAGGATGATCTCTTGCAACATTGGTTGGTTGGAGCATTTGGACTTGATTGCTTGTACTTGTTTGATCATTTGGTTGAGATGAACTAGCCACTTGTTGATCTTGCAATTGAGAACCACTATCTTGCACAATTGGAGAAGTGAGCACTTGATCTTTGTCATCTTCAATATCAATCACCTCCCTAGGCCGAATATCACCAATATCCATATTCTTCATTGCATCGACCAATTGAGTTCCTCTCACATCATCTAGATTTTCTTCTTCATCTTGAGAGCCATTTGTTTCATCAAATTCTACATCATGCACTTCCTCAAGAGTACCATTAGCCAAATTCCAAACTCTATATGCTTTGCTTGTAGTGGAGTAACCAAGCAAGAAGCCTTCATCACATTTCTTTTCAAACTTGCTTAATCTAGTGCCTTTCTTCAAGATATAGCATTTGCAACCAAAGACTCTAAAGTAGGCAATGTTGGGCTTTCTTCCATTCAATAGCTCATAAGGAGTCTTCTCCATCATGTGGTGACAATAGAGGCGGTTGCTACAATAGCAAGTCGTGTTGATAGCTTCGCCCAAAATGAATGACTCACATTGTACTCACTAAGCATAGATCTTGCCATATCAATGAGAGTTCTATTCTTCCTTCAACAAGACCATTTGATTGTGGAGTGTACTTGGCCGAGAATTGATGTCTAATTCCAAATTCATCACATAACTCATCAACTCTTGTGTTTCTAAATTCACTACCATTGTCACTTCTCACTTTCTTGATGGTTGTTTCAAACTCATTGTGACATCTCTTGACAAAAGATTTGAATGTAGCATATGTATCACTTTGTCACTTAGAAAGAACACCCATGTATATCTTGTGAGATCATCCACTATCACAAAGCCATATTTGTTTCCACCAATGCTAGTGTATGTTGTTGTTCCAATAGATCCATGTGCAACAACTCAAATGCTTTGCTAGTGCTCATCATGCTCTTTTTAGGGTGAGTGTTTCCAACTTGCTTTCCGGCTTGACAAGAGCTACAAGTTTATCCTTTTCAAATACCACATCTTTCAAGCCTCTAACTAGATCATGCTTAATCAATCTATTCAATTGTTTCATGCCTACATGACCAAGTCTCCTATGCCATAACCAACCCATGCTAGATTTGGTGAACAAACAAGTTGACAATTGAGCTTCACTAGCATTGAAATCAACCAAGTATAGATTTTCATATCTAAAGCACCTTTCAAGGATCAAGTTTGAGCCATCTACAACTTATGATTCCACATCATTTCAACACCCAATATGCATTTTGAATCCAAAGATTCACACAAATTGAGCCACGGATAGCAAAGTAAATTGAAGTTTCAAGCTCTCTACTAGCAATACATTGGATATGCTCATGTCATTTGAATAGCAATCTACCAAGCCCCTTAACCTTGCCTTGCCCTATCACCAAATGTAATACTATCAATCCCATTGTCATCATTCTTGTTGATTGAATTGAACATTCTTGCATCTCCGGTCATGTGTTGAGTGCACCCACTATCAAGCACCCAATGCCTTCCTCCGGCTTTATAATTGACCTACAAGAAAAGATCAATTCTTTTTAGGTACCCAAACTTGCTTGGGTCCTCCAAGGTTAGTCACTAAGCTTTTGGGCACCCAAATGCCTTCTTCTTGGGCCAACAATGGGAGCACCAATAAACTTAGCCTTTACACCATTTACACCCTTGGTAAGAAAATAACAAGAATCAAATTGAATTGAGGATACATTAGCATTTTTGTTCTTGTTCTTGCAATATTGCTCTATATGCCTGGATTGCTTGCATTTGTTGCAAAACCGACCATTGCTTCTCACAAAACTAGTCTTGTGAGTTACAAAAGCCTCCTTGCCATTCTTGGGGGTATAGCCCAATCCTTCTTTGTTAAGAGAGAACCGTTGGCTACCCAAGCACTTAAGCAAGCGGGCATCTCCACCATAGGCTTTGCCTAAGGCACGAGTGAGCTCATTGACCTCTTTTTCAAGGTCTCATTCTCCACCATTAGTGAGGCATCACAAGTGAAACCATCACTCATAGTAGAGTAGTAGTGGATGAGTACATGAAGGGTTAGTGGGAGCAACAACAATAGGAGTAAAAATGATTCATCAAGAATATCACAAGTTACTCCTATGTTACATGTTGGAACAATGTCCTCAACCTTGACTTGATCAAGGAGGGAGGAGTGAGCCTTTTCAAGCTTGGTGTGAGCCTTGCCAAGCTTCTCATGGGCTACCTCTAGCCTCTCATGAGTAGACTTGAGCTCATCAAGGGTTGCTCAAGAGCACTAAGCTTCTTGCGCAAATCCTTGCACTCCTTCCTCTTCATCTCAAAGCAAGTGTGAGCTTGCTCTAACATGTCCATGAGGTCCTCCTTTGAGTGCTCCTCATCCTCATCACTCTCACTATCACTCTCATCATCGGATTGTACCTTGGTTGGCTAAGCCATGAAGCATGATGGAGTGTCAAATAGAGAAGGCTTGTTGTTGATTGCAATGCTTGCAAGTGCCTTCTTCTTGGTGCTCTTCTTGTTGTCATCATTGTGGCGGAACTGTCCTGATTATAAGAGCTCAAGTATTATCTTAGCCAAATCCATCTGACTTCAACTGATACTTGAACCCATATAACCCCGGTAGTCCGGAAATCTCAAAGGATTTCTAACACCATACATCATACAGGATCGCATCGTTCAAGGATTACATTCATAAAGATACATCATAGCGAAAATGAAAACGAATTTCACACCAGAGTGCGGAATTTAAAACGGAGTTATTACAATACTGAATTTTAAAAGTGCGGAAGCTGAAGTAGTTTGAAACACGACCACTACACATGTGGTCCAAATAAAACATTGTTTGATAAAACCAACTCACACAACTCACTCTTCCCTTTTTAGATAATGTGCCACTAGAAGACTCAGACCAGCAAAAGAAAAAGGGAAGCTTCTGGACGACCCTGCCCTGGGCCTACTCCTCATCACCTTCCACGGGTAGAGGCAGTGCTTACAATAGCCGAAGTAGACCTGGCCATCTGCAACAAACGGGATAAACCCTGAGTACGGGAATGTACTCAGCTAGACTTACCCGTCCAACTGAAAATAAAGACTCCAAGGGTATGCAAGGCTTTTGAGGTAGAGCTGGGATCTTTCAGTTGCGAAAAGCTTAATTTTAGATAAGAGGTAATTAATGATAAAGATGAGCTGCCATTTTTAGACCTATTCCTTAACTCTAGGTTTTTCACCTGTACTAGAGCACTCACTTGAATCTACCAATCAATAATATAACCATATCCAGTTGACTTATCCACATTTTAGTTGAACCTTTAAAACATCACATGGAGTTGTATCGTGGTGAAGCTCGCCATAGTTTCCCACTAACCGGGGGAGACGGCGACTCAAATCAAATTCCAAACCAGCTGGTGAAAGACCTTTAATACCAGCCCACATTTCCCCGTCGGGTCCATGCATTGGGCAACCGCTCGATGCTTGTTCGTGGTGGTGATCGTCGCGGCTCACAGCACGGACCGCCCAATTGGAACCTGGCGATGGCCTCATGCGGCAGATCGCAATTTCCATACTAGAGGGCACGACACAGGTTGAGACCGGCCCGAACAGCTTCTAACCGGCTTTGGGGTCGATGATTACGGCACCGACATATCCCTAAGTAAAAGGGCGCGTTCAAAAATGAACGAGGGCCAACATCGATACAAACCTACACGATCCAACGGACGGACTGCCCCCAAGTTCCAACTTGGTGCCTTGCCTTCCAGTTGACCGTATTTCATTACTACTCAGGTTCTTTTCCACGATAGCAGATATAGCCAACCGTGATCCGGTAACTACCCATCAGGGTATTACGGAAACATCCTCAACTATTACTTTTATTCAGCAGGCTAAGCAATTCTACATTATAATAGTAAGTAACAGGATAACAAGGTAGGAGTAAACAATAATCAAGGAAGGGTAATGCAACAAGTAGGATTCAATCAACTCCTATACCTAATGCATCACAATATAAAAGGTCTCAAGTAATTTAATTATAAAAACTGGGAGACTTAGAATGCTCTGGGGCTTGCCTTGGGTGAAGACCGAGGCCTCGTGGGAGGGGGCACTCGGGCAAGTTAGTGTTGCTGGCGGGGTCGACCTCCTCGGCTTGCTGAAGCTCCGGAATCTGTGCTCGGCGTTTGCTTCTGGCTCCTGCTCGGGCTCCGGAGGGGTCGATCCTATTGCATGCGACGAATAATAAATATTTGCAATGCGGGTGCAAGATGTGTGGTATGAGAAGAGCATTTCTTGCAAACCAACAAAACCAACTTGTTGAACCACTTTTGACATTGAGGTAAATACTTATTTAATTCATGAAACAAAATCCTTTTATTCACCTATTTTTATTTAATAATTCAAACGAAATTCAAGTTTGAACTGCAAGTGCATTTTTCTGAACTCAGAAAAATCCACAAAATTTCAGAAGACATTAACACTCTCAAGACTCTACTGAAAAAATTCCAGCCAAAAATAAAATACAGAACTGCAGATACAAAAAATAACAAATAAACTGCTCAAAAGGTACTTTGAACTAGCTCCTTATCCAAAATGTGTCAAACAGCAGAGTTCATAATTTTCCTCGCTTCTTTTACTCAAAAGCATTCTACTGCAGAAAACTTGTGGCCAGAGCATAAACATACAAGCCTACACAAATAAACAAATCTATCCCAAAATAAACCACTTGAACTACAACCCTACAGGAAAAGAGTGATAACTCAACTTCATGTTTTTCCCAGATTCTACTTCACATTCTATGCTTATCAAGAAAGTTCCATGAACAGAAACATTATATTATTTCTTACATGAATTTCCAAAGAAAAACACAGAAAAGCACATTTGTAAAACAACTTCAGATTTCTTCACATAACAGATCATGCTTACATTTTTCTTAGCTTGGACATCATAAACAGAGACTATACAAATTTTCCCATATTTTATTTCAGCATATAAAACACCTTAACATTTATTCTAAGAAATCAGCAAAAAAGGACTTTAAACCATAACAGAAACTTTTTCCACATAAACAGTGAAAGAGAGGGAGTGAGAGCGAGAGTGAGGGGGTGAGAGTGAGGGAGGATGGAAAGAGAGAGGCGGCGAGCGCCGGGCGAGAGGGGGGGAGAGGGGAGGAGGGAGAGGAGGGGAAGGCGGGAGGGGAGTGCGGAAAAGGGGGGCGGGGCGGGAGGAGCTCCGCGGGGAAAGCAGGCAGGAAGGGGCCAGGGGAGAGGCGAGAGGGGAGAAGGGCGAGAGGGGATCGGGGAGGGAGTGATCGAGCGAGCAACGATCGAGTGGAGCGAGCTAGGGCGAGGGGAGGATACGGTGCAGGCGAAGGCGGCCACGCGACGCTTGCGGCGGCGTACGGCACGGGCGTCAGGCGGACGGCGGTGCGCGGCGGCGCGCCGCCGCGCGGGCGAGTGCGGGAGCGGGCCGGCGCACGCGAGCGGGCGAGCTGGGCCGGCGCGCGCGGTTAGGCCGAAAGGCCAGATGGGCCGAAAGGTGGGGCGCGGGAGAAATCGTTTTTCCTTTTTCTTTTTCAAATTTTTTTCAAGCTTTGACCATTCAAAACAGTTTCAAAAACTCCAAACTAGGTTTTGACCCAAATATGAAAGTTGCTCAAAATAATTTTCTCTACAACTTTCATATAAGACACTTTTTCTGAAAACCATTTTTACAACCTCCATAAATAAAGCCAGTTTTGCAACATGAACCATTTTCTTTGCCTCATTTTTATCTGATAAACTATTTTGAACTAGGTCAAAAACTCCAACTCTATTTTATAAAACTCTTTGCCCAAGCAGAGATCCCACTTAAATCATCGAGTCAAATAGAAATCCAAATCCAATAAATAAACAAAAGACAAAAGCACTCCTATGCACATGAAATGATGCAATGCATTGCTTATGCTTCTTAGTAGCTAATTGCAATTCCTAATGCAGTGCTTGACACTAGGGTGTCACAGCCCTTCCCCCCTTAAAGAAATCTCGTCCCGAGATTTGAGTTACGTACCAATCTTTATAAAAAGCGGGGTAGTTTACGCGTAAGTACTCCCGGTTTCCCAAGTCGCATCATTGGGTCCGTGATTGCTCCAAAGAATCTTGTGAGTCTTCACTGTTCGGTGACGCGTCTCTCGGGTCTTGGTATCCAAAATCTCCTTGGGCTGCTCGTAGTACTCCAGATCCGATCTGATGGTGACGTCTGGAATCCGAACTTCTTCTTGTTCTGGAACTCGAAGACACTTCTTCAACTGTGATACGTGGAACACTGGGAAAACTGTGCTCATCTCTGGGGGTAACTGTACTTCGTATGCCACTTCTCCCTTCTTTGCTATGATCTGGTAAGGTCCCACATATCGAGGTGCTAGCTTCTTCTTAACTCCAAAACGTTGGACTTTTCTCATGGGTGAGACCTTAAGGTATACATAGTCTCCTACTTGAAATTCCAAGGGTCTTCTTCGTGTGTCGGCATAACTCTTTTGTCTGGATTGTGCTACCTTAATGTGTTGCTGTACTGTTTGCATAATCTCTTCCGCATCCTTTACGTAATCCGACCCATAGAATCCTCGATCTCCTGATTCAACCCAATTTACTGGGGTTCTGCATCTTCGTCCATATAAAACTTCAAACGGTGCCATTTTTATACTTTCCTGATAACTATTGTTATATGAGAACTCGGCAAGGGGTAACCATTTCTCCCATGACTCTCCTGAAGATAGAACACAAGCTCTTAGGATATCTTCCAAAATCTGATTTACCCTCTCCGTCTGTCCTGCAGTCTGGGGGTGATAGGCGGAACTTCTTACCAATTTAGTTCCTAGTTCCTTGTGCAACTGTTCCCAAAAACGTGCTATTAACTAGGGTCCTCTATCAGAGACAATCCTTTTTGGAACTCCATGCAATCTCAAGATATTCTGAATATACAGGTCTGCATACTGATGAGGGCGGTGCATAGTCTTAACTGGTATGAAGTGAGCCACTTTAGATAACCGATCCACGATAACCCAGATAGAATCATTTCCTTTTGAGTGGTGGGAAGACCTGTGATGAAATCCATACTAACTTCTTCCCATTTCCACTCTGGGATCGATAACGGTTGCAACAATCCGGCAGGTCTCAAGTGTATAGCTTTTATCCTGCAGCAAGTATCACATCTGGCGACATAGGCTGCGACTTCTTTCTTCATCTTTGACCACCAATACCTGGTTCTCAAATCCTGGTACATCTTACTGCTTCCTGGATGGATAGATAACTTTGAATTGTGAGCTTCATTCAAAATTCTTTCTTTCAGCTCTGTGTCTTTAGGAACAACCAACCTCTGATTATACCATAGAATTCCCTGCTCATCTGTGCGGAAGTTCAAAGAACTACTGGTTTCCAACCTCTTCTTAATCTGACAGATCTCTTCATCGGTCCTTTGTCTCTTGATGATGTCACTTTCTAAGGTGCACTGAAGAGTGATATTGTTCAGCATAACAGAGTGCATAAGGTTAAATCCATCTTCCAACAGTGGTTGTAGGGAGTTGCAATGAGTCTTGCGACTCAAGGCATCGGCTACAACGTTTGCTTTTCCGGGGTGGTAATGCACTTCAAGGTTGTAATCCTTAATTAACTCTAGCCATCTTCTCTGCCTCATGTTCAGCTCTGGCTGGGTGAAGATATACTTCAGACTTTTATGATCCGTATACACATGACATAGGTTTCCCATAAGGTAATGTCTCCAGATCTTGAGTGCATGCACGATGGCTGCTAATTCCAAATCATGAGTGGGGTAATTCTCTTCGTGCGGTCTCAACTGACGAGAAGCATAGGCGATAACTCTTCCATTTTGCATGAGTACACAACCAAGTCCAATCTTGGATGCGTCACAAAACACATCAAAAGGTTCCTCCAAGTTTGGCTGAGCCAGAACAGGCGCGGATGTCAACAACGTTCGCAGAGTGCGAAAAGCTGTTTCACACTCTGGAGTCCATTCGAACTTCTTATTCTTCTGCGTTAAACGGGTCATAGGCTTGGCTATTCTTGAAAAATCCGGAATGAAACGACAGTAGTATCTGGCCAAACCCAAAAAGCTGCGTACCTCATGTACGGTAGTGGGTGCTTGCCAATCCATAACTTCTTGTACCTTAGAAGGGTCCACAGAGATTCCTTCCTCTGAAAGGACGTGACCAAGGAAAGGTACCTTCTTCAACCAAAACTCACACTTGCTGAACTTAGCATACAACTTGTGCTCTCTAAGCCGGGTTAGAACGACTCGTAGATGCTCAGCATGATCCTTCTTATTTTCAGAATATACCAAGATGTCATCGATGAACACTACAACAAACTTATCCAACTCTGGCATGAAGACCGAATTCATCAGGTACATGAAATGTGCCGGTGCATTGGTCAATCCAAAGGACATAACAAGATACTCATAGAGTCCGTATCTGGTAGAGAAAGCTGTCTTTGGTACATCCTCTCTTCTGATCTTAATCTGATGGTATCCTGACCTCAGGTCGATCTTGGAGAATACTTTCGCCTTTGACAACTGATCAAACAAGACATCGATTCGGGGTAAGGGACATTTGTTCTTTATAGTTACTGCGTTCAACGGTCTGTAATCCACGCACATCCTTAAAGTTTTATCCTTCTTCTTCACAAAGATAGCGGGACATCCCCAAGGTGACGAACTAGGGCGTATCAAACCCTTATCCAAAAGCTCTTGCAACTGAACCTTAAGCTCCGCTAACTCTTTAGCGTGCATTCTATACAGTCTTCGGGATATGGGTGCTGTTCCAGGGATTAACTCTATAGCAAACTCCACATCCCTATCTGGCGGTAGTCAGGCAACTCATCGGGGAAAACATCCGGAAACTCACATACTATCGGAATCTCGGCTATCTGCTTTGCCGTGATATTAAATAACACTCCAATCTCATGGGGGTTTCGGGGTAACTTGAACCGAAAAGTAGACCCACTGCGAGGGCTAACCATAGAAACTACTCGTTCTGCGACGTCAAGATTGACCTTCCAGAGTTTCATCCAACCCATTCCCAAGATTACATCCAGACCTAGACCAGGAATGACGATGGGATCCACTATGGCCTTCTTATCCCCGAAGGTCATTTCCACTCCTTTAGCCATTTTTCGCGCGGAGAGAACAGCTCCGGCGAAACTTATCTGATATCCCCGGTCTAACTCTATCAGCTCAAGATTACTTCTTACAACAAAATTCTCACTTATGAAAGAATGTGATGCTCCAGAATCAAACAACACAACTGTGGGGCATTGATTAACAAGAAACGTACCAGCGGTGACAGGCTCTCCTTCTGGCACTTCTTCCACGGTGGTGTGATGCACATGACCCGTACGAGGTGGGGGCTGAGTGTATTGCTTCTTTGGGCGAGGGCACTGACGTGACAGATGTACAGTCTGACCACAATTATAGCATGGACCAATCACGTACGGGGTCTTGGGACCTCCTGCACTTCCTGCTTTGTTCTTATTCTGCATCATGGGAGCAGTGTAGGGCTTCTGATAACTAGGACGGGAACGGTTGGTGGTGATCTTCCTCTGCGGGGGTTGGTATCTTGCTCCTGTGACAGGCGGGCGATATGGGGCGCGTGCTCCGAAAGGGGTCCTCTGCTGGGATGAACCTCCTTCATTTGCACGACGGCGCGTCTCTGTCGCCAGCCGGCTGTCATTGGCCTCTTGATTTAGGCAGTCGCTGACGAAGTCACTGAAGGTGGTGCGGTGACTGTTGCCCATCTTGGAAAGCATAGCAGCACTCATGCCACGTTTGAAGCTTACGATCTTCTTGGCCTCAGTATCAACAAAGTCTGGGGCGTAGCGAGCTAGGTTGTTGAAACTGTGGAGGTACTCGGACATAGACCTAGTCCCCTAGGATAACCTCATGAACTCTGCGACCTTCATTTCCATCAAACCACTAGGGATGTAGTGGTTGCGCATAGCGGTGGAGAACTGATCTCAAGTGACACGTGCATTTACTGGCAAGGATGCACGGTACTGGGCCCACCACAGACCTGCGGGTCCTTCCAACATGTGGGCGGCGTACTCTGCCTTGAGCTCTTCTGTCAGACGAAGCAAACGGAACTTCTGAGTGATGGAGTTGAGCCACTCATCAGCCTCAAGTGGTTCGGTTACTTCCTTGAACACAAGAGGGCGAGTGTCCAAGAAATCACGATAAGAGCTGTACTGGTTGGGCTCCGGGCCTTGACGTTGATGATGCTGCTGCGCAGTGTTGTTAGCGATATTGCGGAGGGTGGCCTCCATGTGCCTCTGCATTTCCTCCATATTCCTTTGGCTGCCCAAGAACTGGCCAAAGAACGCTTCCGGCGTCATCGGCGGCGGTGGGGGAGGTGGCAAGTTCTCCTCCTGTCCTGCCCCCTGTCCGCGTTGGCTGCGAGTGTGTGCCGGCATCTGCATATCCCATTAATAAGCAATCATTAGGTGATGTTACATCGATCATGAATAAATACTGCACTGTACATAATTCGAAAATTTAGCACACGACCAAGTATAATTACTCATTTCCATACAACATCACAAAACAATCGCTCGACATTAGACATGCAAACGACAGATTTCCATAAAAGGTGCCGGATCAAAGTCCGGACTTTGTCCAAAAGCTTACATGCCATCAACCATTTAAACATAATCCATCACATGTCTCGGGTGTTACATCACTTAGCGAGCAAGCTCAAGCTATGCAAAAGAAAACGATCTCTAACAGCTAACGCTCAGGGGTCTCCAGCGGCGGGTGCAGCGTCCCCTGCGTCGACGTCGATCATCGGCTCGACAGCATGATCCTCCTCCATAGGGGCGTCGGGACCAAGGACCTCTCCGTCCTGGGGATCCTGGGCCTCAGCTGCTGGGGCGGCGGCCTCCTGCGCGGCATGGTGCATCTGATGGACGACCTCGTGGAGCTGGTCGATGTAGGCCTGCTGTCCATGGATCTGCTGTATCAACAGGTGGGCTCCCTCTCTGAGCTGGTCGAGCGCGGTGCGGGCCTCATCCCTCTGAAGAGCGGTAGTCAGGTACATCTGCTCTGCAACTGTCCTGGCAGTGGACTGTGCTGCTGCTGTGGTGCGGGCATCGTCACGCTCCAGAGTGAGCTGCTGAATCCTCTCCTGCAGACGAGCAACCTCAGCGTCGAAGTCCTCCTGTAGCTTCCTCTTGCTCTGGTAGGTGGCGGTGAGGGTGAAGGACACGCTCTCAAGAGTGCGCTCCAAACTCTCACATACACCTAGCAAAGCTCCAGTGGCGCTCATCGCAGGTGTCTCACAGTAGAACCTCTCCTCTGGGCTTCCTGTCAAGACTGACTCTGAAGTCTGCTTCCAGCGCAATGGAAAAAGTGATCCACGGGGAAACACTCCTGCCATAGCGCTAGCTAGGTCGGCGGGGGGGAAGCGGGCGATGATATCCTTCAGCACTAGGTATGCTGCCCTGTTGGCTCCATCCTTGGCACAGGTGCCTCTGGTGATCTCTGTCCACCCTGTCCAGTGGGGCTTGGCGGGCAAAGCCTTGACTTTGATCTCCACCATGACCAAGGAATCTTGCCCGTAGATCTCCTTCTGCCATGAGTACCTGGGCTCCTGTCCCTCCTCATAGCCTACGGCCTGCAGAATCCTCCAAAGGATAGTCGGCAACCCGAAGTAGGACAAGAACGTCTTCCGGGTCAGCTTGGTGGCCAAGCAGTGACGCGGAACTCCTCTGCCTCCGGTGGCCTTGCGAGCGGTCAGCTTAGTCCAGGCCATCTGTAGAACAAAAGGGTTTCGAACTCTCGTGAGACGGATATTAAGTTGGCAAATTTTATAGAAAAGAGATAACTTTTAATTTAAGGGGAGGTAATGTAAATGCATGAATATAAACATGATGCATGATCGTACTTACGTTCTCACTCACTAATATGACTCGTAAGTCCTAATGTTCTAGTCGGTGGCAAGAACGATCTCTCATGCGTTATCTACACGTTCTACTCATTCGCATAGTTAGTGTACCTGCAGAAGATTCATTTCAGCCCAAAGCAATTCCCAATGATAAAACAATTGAGTATTGGCCAATATGCGCAAAATACATAGAAGCTAACACTAAACACCATGCACCAACATAGAAAACACCCTTGAAAATATTGATACCCTCGTATGTGTCCGCGTGGAGCTCGCACATACTTGGTATAAGAACTCTCACCTAGACCGACGGTTGGACGGTCATGCTCTCATATCTCACAAAATCATTTTATGCATGTTTTCGCGATCGACGCATTCTCTTGTTCCCGAGAATGGACCAACAAATAAAGATCCAGCATGAAGCAAAATCCTAAACCCTGTTAGCAGTTAAGCCACCTGAATCCTAGTATAGGGCTTAAGGACGAGACTGGGCACACTTAGTAATTGAAAATAGTTTTGAAAGTAGTTTTGAAATACCCATTTTAGTTCGAAAATAGCTTTTTACGGAGGTAATCACTTGAACCATGCTCCGATACCAAGCTGTGGCAGAACCGTCCTGATTATAAGAGCTCAAGTATTATCTTAGCCAAATCCGTCTAACTTCAACTGATACTTGAACCCATATAACCCCGGTAGTCCGGAAATCTCGAAGGATTTCTAACACCATACATCATACAGGATCGCATCGTTCAAGGATTACATTCGTGTAAAGATACATCACAGCGAAAACGAAAACGAATTTAACACCAGAGTGCGGAATTTAAAACGGAGTTATTACAATACTGAATTTTAAAAGTGCGGAAGCTGAAGTAGTTTGAAACACGACCACTACACATGTGGTCCAAATAAAATATTGTTTGATAAAACCAACTCACACAACTCACTCTTCTCTTTTTAGATAATGTGCCACTAGAAGTCTCAGACCAGCAAAAGAAAAAGGGAAGCTTCTAGACGACCCTGCCCTGGGCCTACTCCTCATCACCTTCCACTGGGTAGAGGCAGTGCTTACAATAGCCGAAGTAGACCTGGCCATCTGCAACAAACGGTATAAACCCTGAGTATGGGAATGTACTCAGCTAGACTTACCCGTCCAACTAAAAATAAAGACTCCAAGGGTATGCAAGGCTTTTGAGGTAGAGCTGGGATCTTTCAGTTGCGAAAAGCTTAATTTTAGATAAGAGGTAATTAATGATAAAGATGAGCTGCCATTTTTAGACCTATTCCTTAACTCTAGGTTTTTCACCTGTACTAGAGCACTCACTTGAATCTACCAATCAATAATATAACCATATCCAGTTGACTTATCCATTTTAGTTGAACCTTTAAAACATCACATGGAGTTGTATCGTGGTGAAGCTCGCCATAGTTTCCCACTAACCGGGGGAGACGGCGACTCGAATCGAATTCCAAACCAACTGGTGAAAGACCTTTAATACCAGCCCACACTTTCCCCGTCGGGTCCATGCATTGGGCAACCGCTCGATGCTTGTTCGTGGTGGTGATCGTCGCGGCTCACAACACGGACCGCCCAATTGGAACCTGGCGATGGCCTCACGCGGCAGATCGCAATTTCCATACTAGAGGGCACGACACGGGTTGAGACCGGCCCGAACAGCTTCTAACCGGCTTTGGGGTCGATGATTACGGCACCGACATATCCCTAAGTAAAAGGGCGCGTTCAAAAATGAACGAGGGCCAACATCGATACAAACCTACACGATCCAACGGACGGACTGCCCCCAAGTTCCAACTTGGTGCCTTGCCTTCCAGTTGACCGTATTTCATTACTACTCAGGTTCTTTTCCACGATAGCAAATATAGCCAACCGTGATCCGGTAACTACCCATCAGGGTATTACGGAAACATCCTCAACTATTACTTTTATTCAGCAGGCTAAGCAATTCTACATTATAATAGTAAGTAACAGGATAACAAGGTGGGAGTAAACAATAATCAAGGAAGGGTAATGCAACAAGTAGGATTCAATCAACTCCTATACCTAATGCATCACAATATAAAAGGACTCAAGTAATTTAATTATAAAAACTGGGAGACTTAGAATGCTCCGGGGCTTGCCTTGGGTGAAGACCGGGGCCTCGTGGGAGGGGCAATCGGGCAAGTTAGTGTCGCTGGCAGGGTCGACCTCCTCGGCTTGCTGAAGCTCCGGAATCTGCTGCTCGGCGTTTGCTTCTGGCTCCTGCTCGGGCTCCGGAGGGGTCGATCCTATTGCATGCGACGAATAATAAATATTTGCAATGCGGGTGCAAGATGTGTGGTATGAGAAGAGCATTTCTTGCAAACCAACAAAACCAACTTGTTGAACCACTTTTGACATTGAGGTAAATACTTATTTAATTCATGAAACAAAATCCTTTTATTCACCTATTTCTTATTTAATAATTCAAACGAAATTCAGGTTTGAACTGCAAGTGCATTTTTCTGAATTCAGAAAAAATTCACAAAATTCCAGAAGACAATTAACACTCTCAAGACTCTACTAAATAATTCCAGCCAAAAATAAAATACAGAACTGCAGATACAAAATAACAAATAAACTGCTCAAAAGGTACTTTGAACTAGCTCCTTATCCAAAAAGTGTCAAAAACAGCAAGTTCATAATTTTCTTGGCTTCTTTTACTCAAAAGCATTCTACTGCAGAAAACTTGTGGCCAGAGCATAAACATACAAGCCTACACCAAATAAACAAATCTATCCCAAAATAAACCACTTGAACTACAACCCTACTGGAAAAGGGTGATAAACTCAACTTCATATTTTTTCCAGATTCTACTTCACATTTTATGCTTATCAAGAAAGTTCCATGAACAGAAACATTATATTATTTCTTACATGAATTTCCAAAGAAAAACACAGAAAAGCACATTTGTAAAACAACTTCAGATTTTTTCACATAACAGATCATGCTTACATTTTTTTTAGCTTAGACATCATAAACAGAGACTATACAAATTTTCCCATATTTTATTTCAGCATATAAAACACCTTAACATTTATTCTAAGAAATCAGCCAAAAAGGACTTTAAACCATAACAGAAACTTTTTCCACATAAACAGTGCATCATATATTTTTTACAGGTGTAAAACATGATAATAAACTTACACAAAATTTTCCAGGAATTAACTCAACCATAAAACATATATAACCATTTATCTTAGCAAAGCATATAAACTGGAATAAATGAAAACAGTAAAATAAACTTCTGCCAAAAATACTTTCATATTTTTCCATGATAGATCTGCTCATAAGCAAACTAGCAAAACTGAAATTTCATATTTAACAGAGCTACAGATTAATTATAGCAAAATTAACAAACTTAGTTACTGTGTAGAAAACTAAAAAAAAAAGAAAAACTTTATTCTAGCCCAAACGGGGCTTTCGGTCCAGTCCAACTCGACCCAACCTGGCTCGGAGCGCACGGCGGTGGGTAGGTGTGTGTTCGCTCGAGGCCCGACTCGAACGAGACAGTGCCCGAGGGTTCGCTCGAGGCCTAGCTCGAGCGAGATGATAAAACAAACGTCTGTCCGAGGCATAGCTCGGAGGCTCGGGCGAGACGGAAAACAATCGCCCGTCCGAGGCCTGGCTCGAGGGCTCGGGCGAGACGGAAAACAATCGCCCGTCCGAGGCCTGGCTCGAGGGCTTGGGCGAGACGGAAAACAATCGTCCGTCCGAGGCCTGGCTCGAGGGCTCGGGCGAGACGGAAAACAGGGGAGAGGTTTGACCGTCGATTCCTCGCCGACGGTGAGGTCGCCGGCGGGGAAGCTAGGCTTGTGAACTCGTCTCGACGAGGCGCATCGAGTGGTGTAGGTGGTTTGGCTAGCGCACGGCCGGAGCATGCCGGCGGCGAGCGGCGGCGCACGGTGATGGCGGCAACGCGCGGCTACGCCGTTTCCGGCGGCGGCCGGAGAAATTGGGGGAGGCAAAAGCTCGAGTGAACCCTAAGGAGCATAGCTACGGGGTTGGTTTGGCTTGATTGGCTCCAGAGGAGGCGCGACCTTGAGCATGGCCGCGGCGGCGCCCATGGCGCTCGGCCGGGGAGATAGAGTGAGATAGGGAGCGGTAGCGTTGAGGTGGATAGGTGTTCTCACCTTGCCTTGACTCGGTGAAGCTCGACGGGAGATACGAGGCTCGGCGAAGGTTCGGGTGGTGTAGAACAATGGCGTGCACTCCCGGTCATCGATGGCGGCCGAGAAATGGCACTTCTCGTTCTGGCAGTGGTGGGGCTCCGGCGGAGTGGAAGCGGGAGCACCGTGCGGTCTAGATGATGGCGGAGTGGTGTCCGGAGTTAATCGGCGGCGGGTGGCTCAGTGAGGGCTGGAACGTGGGGAGGCGCTCTCGCGGTGGCGTGCAGTGGCCAAGGCGAGGTGAGCGCTCGGCCTTGCGTTCGCGGGCAGGAGAGCGAGTGAGAGCGAGAGTGAGGGGGCGCGAGTGAGGAGTGAAAGAGAGAGGAGTGCGGGCGCGCGGGGTTTTGGTCGTCGAGCGGCGGACGGGTCGTGGCGGGGGGGCGCGGGGTGGCGTGCGGCGCGCGCGGGCAGCAGGGCTCGGCAGGCGAGGCGAGCGGCGGCTGGCGAGCGGGGATCGTGGCGTGATCGAGCGAGCAACGATCTTGCGGCGATAGGGCGAGCAGGATACGGGCAGGCGAAGGCGGCCACGCGGCGCTTGCGGCCGGCGTACGGCACGGGCGTCAGGCGGGCAGCGGTGCGCGGCGGCGCGGCGCGCGGGCGAGTGCGGGAGCGGGCCGGCGCACGCGAGCGGGCGAGCTGGGCGGCGCGCGCGAGTTGGGCCGAAAGGCCAAATGGGCCGAAAGGTGGGGCGCGGGAGAAATTATTTTTCCTTTTCTTTTTCCAAATTCTTTTCAAGCTTTGACCATTCAAAACAGTTTCAAAATCTCCAAACTAGGTTTTGACCCAAATATGAAAGTTGCTCAAAATAATTTTCTCTACAACTTTCATATAAGACACTTTTTCTGAAAACCATTTTTACAACCTCCACATAAATAAAGCCAGTTTTGCAACATGAACCATTTTCTTTGCCTCATTTTTTATCTGATAAACTATTTTGAACTAGGTCAAAAACTCCAACTCTATTTTATAAAACTCTTTGCCCAAGCAGAGATCCACTTAAATCATCGAGTCAAATAGAAATCCAAATCCAAATAATAAACAAAAGACAAAAACACTCCTATGCACATGAAATGATGCAATGCATTGTTTATGCTTCTTAGTAGCTAATTGCAATTCCTAATGCAGTGCTTGACACTAGGGTGTCACAATCATCACTTGAGCCTTCACTATCGGATGATGCATCACTATCCCATGTGACAACATATGAGCCACCCTTCTTCTTCTTGAAGCTCATTTTCTTCTCTTTCTTTTCCTTCTTATCTTTCTTCTTCTCATCTTCATCATTGTCACTATTGTAGGGACAATCTGCTACAACATGATCCTTGCTCTTGCACTTGTAGCATCTTCTCACATAGTCTTTGCTCTTGTTGTAATCTCTTCTCTTCCTTGCACCATAGCCCTTTGTCTTCATGAACTTGCCAAATTTGCGCACAAAGAGAGCTAAAGCTTCATCATCAATGTCACTAGCTTCTTCATTGTCACTTGATTCTTCCTTCTTGGACTTGCCCTTGCTCTTTGATGAGGCGGCTTTGAATGCCACACTTTTCTTCTTCTTGTCCTCTTCCTTGACCACTTCTTCACTATCTTCATTGTATTGATCCTCGGTCATGACATCACCAAGCACCTCATTTGGAGTAACATTCTTCAAGCCTCCTCTAAAGATGATGGTGCGAAGTGTCTTGAATCTCTTGGGCAAGCAACTCAAGAACCGGTGAGTGAAGTCTTCATCTTGCACCTTTTCTCCCAAGGACTTGAGATCATTGATGATGACTTGCAATCTATAGAACATTTCCGGAATTGATTCATCATCCTTCATCTTGAAGTTGGTGAGCTTGTCCTTGAGCATGTACAACTTGGCACTCTTTACCGTTGAAGTGCCCTCATATGTTTCTTCTAATCTTTTCCATACTTCACTTGCATTGTCAAGATCTTTGATTTGCTCAAACACCTTTGGATCAATGGCATTGTATATGGTGTTGAGCGCCATTGTGTTGCATTGCTTGTTGATGGAGTCATTTGGTGTTGGATTGGTAGGATCAAGAATCACAAACTCATTTTCCACCACATCCCACACCTTGTCATTGATTGAACCCAAATACATTCTCATCTTTCTTTTCCAACAGTCAAAAGATGTGTCATCAAAGAACGGTGGTTTGCCCCCAACATGGTTGAAAACAATTTTGAGCCATTTCTAACACCGAAGGTTGTTAATCCTTATGCAAACGGTGACCACGGCTCCGATACCACTTGAAAGGTCCTAAATGGCTAGAGGGGGGGTGAATAGCCTAATAAAATTTCTACAAAACACTTAGAGAGACTTGTTAGACAATTACAATGTGAAGCTTTTTGCTCTAGCTCTATTGCAAGCCACCTATCCAAACAATTCTAGTAAACTATAGTCACTATGGCACAAAAAGCTATTTCACTACTTTCTAAACTAGTGAGCTAGCAAGAGATAATTACTTCTAATTAGAGAGCTACTTCTAGCAACAATTATCTCTACACAAGAAATGAAGAATGTAATGCAAAGATAAAGAGATATACCAACATCGGCAAGAGATGATCAACCACAATATGAATACCAATGAAGTTCGGGAGATAGCCAAAAAGACAAGGGACACAAAGATTTTCTCCCGAGGTTCACGTGCTTGCCGGCACGCTACTCCCCGTTGTGTCGACCAACCACTTGGTGGTTTGGTGGCTAATAGGTGTTCACAAACCTAGCTCAACACTTGAGCGCCACAAGAACCGCCACCAACAATGGAGGTAACTCAATGACACACGCAATTTACTAGAGTTACCTTTTGGCTCTTCGCCGGGGAAGGCACAATACCCCTCACAAATCACCGGGAGATGGCCACGAACAATCACCAACTCGTGCCAATGCTCCTCCGCTGCTCCAAGCCGTCTAGGTGGCGACAAACACCAAGAGTAAAGAGAATACCGCA
Organism: Coix lacryma-jobi var. lacryma-jobi; assembly: GCA_009763385.1. NCBI lineage: Eukaryota > Viridiplantae > Streptophyta > Magnoliopsida > Poales > Poaceae > Coix > Coix lacryma-jobi. The sequence continues at coordinate 33,680,975 of CM019827.1, forward strand.
GCAACAACGATCCCCAAGTGCCACTAGATGCAATCACACAAGCAAATGCACTTGGAATCACTCAATCTCACTTTGATTCGCGCTATCAAGCAAGGAGATGAGTGGGAGGGAGTATGTTTAGCTCAAAGGGATGTCAAGTGTGTTAGAATGCCAAGGGAGACCTCCCAAAGCTGGCCAACTCATATTTATATACCCCCTCAATCAAATAGAGTCGTTACCCCTTCACTGGGCATTTTTCTACTGACCAGACGCGTCTGGTCAATATTTCAGTAGCGTCCGGTCGTAGTTTAAGTAGTGACCGGACTCTCGTTTCACTAGCGTCCGATCATTGTTTCACTTAGCGTCCGGTCAAACACAGAGAGGTTCCAAAGAGGGTTTTCATCGACCGGACGCGTCCGGTTACTACTGACCGGACTCACTCAGCGTCCGATCACTTAAATTCAACTGTTGCCTCTCGTGAACAGTGGTACAGGCGAGTCCGGTCGTTTGTTTCAGCAGAGTCCGGTCGCTGTTTCACTAGTGACCGGATGCACGTTTATAGCGTCCGGTCGCTGTTCCAGCGTCCGGTCAAGCCTGAAAACCACGTTTTCAACTCCGGTTTCTTCTCCTTTGCAAATGTGCCAACACCACCAAGTGTACATCACCTTGTGCAAGTGTGTTAGCATTTTCCAAACATTTTTCAAAGGATTAGAGGTTAGCACACTAGGTCCTAATGCATATGCATGTATGAAATCACCTAGTGGCACTTGATAACCGCAATCACCGAGATAGTCCCCTCTTAATAGTACGGCTATCGATCCTAAACACACTCACACCCTCTATGGTGTCTTGAGTGTCAAAACAAAAATCCCTATTTATACCTTTGCCTTGATCTCCATAGGGTTTTGCTTTTCTCTTCTTCTCTTTCCAAATGTGGAGCACTTGATCCATCTTTTGGTCATCATCACCAACACCATGGTCATCATCTAGCTCCCACACTTGGTGTGTACCAACCTAGCTTATGAACACTTCATGACAAAGGTTAGTACTCTAGGTGACATCAATTAACCAAAACCAAACAAGGACTTTCAACTGCGCTTACGGTGGTGTGAGATGATGCGAGATACAACAAGAGTGTCGCTTCCGGCGATGGTCTAGATAACGTGGTTAGCTTCGTCAGGTACTCCTTTAGCTGCTGGAAAGCCTGCCGCTGTTGTTCCCCCCAATCGAAAGGGTCGGAGCTACGCAGGGTTCTGAAAAAAGGCAGCCCTTTTTCGGCGGACCTTGCAATAAATCTGTTTAAAGAAGCTAATCTTCCTGTCAATTTCTGAACTTGCTTTCGGCTTGAGGGCAGTTGCATGTTAATGATTGCCTCTATTTTGTCGGGATTGGCCTCAATTCCCCTTGCCGATACCAGGCAACCAAGGAGCTTGCCTTCTTGATGCCGAAAATGCACTTGTCAGGGTTTTAGCTTCAAGCCGCTTTTTCGGAGGTGCCGAAAGTCTCGAGTAAGTCTTCCTGATGGTCTTCTTGCCTGTCACTCTTGACCACTATATCATCAACATAAGCGAACAAGTTCTTCTTTTGCTTCTGGCTTTCGAAAACCTTGTCGGTCATCCCCGAGAAAGTTGGGCCTGCGTTCCGCAACCCTTCCGGCATCCGCCGATAGCAAAATGTGCCTGTTGGGGTGATAAAACTAGTTTTTTCCTCATCGTCGGGATGGAGCCATATCTGGTGATAACCTGAAAAACAATCTAGCAAACTCATTATTTCACAGCCAGCTGCTATATCGACGAGTTTGTCGATGCGAGGCAAAGGATACGGATCCTTCGGGCAGCATTTGTTAAGGTCGGTGAAATCGACGCACATTCGCCACTTTCCATTTTTCTTTTTCACCAGGACAACATTCGCCAGCCATTCGGGGTACTGAACTGGTCGGATTACTCCCGCGTCGAGTAACCGCTGCACTTCGGCTTTCGCCGCGTCTGCCCTTTCGTTTGACATCTTTCTTAGTTTTTGCTTTCTAGGCTTAGCGCCGCTTGCGACGTTCAAACTGTGCTGGGCGAGATCTCTGCTGACTCCCTGCAAGTCGTTTGCTGACCAAGCGAAAATGTCATCGTTGTTCGCGAGGAAGGATGTCAAAGCGTTCCTTTCTTCTTCCGGCATGCTTGACCCGATGTGCACAGTTCTTTCGGGCCTGGAAACCACGAGTGGGATCCTTATCGTCTCCTCAGCCGCCCCGACCTTGTACTCCGACGAGCTAACGATAGTGTGCTCTTCGTGATTCCTTGCATTTCATCTTTATTTGCTACCTCATTTATGAGGCTATAGCCTGGGGTTGGTCTTCCCTCAATTCCTCTAGAGGCTTGCTGATCTCCGTGTACAGTGATAATGCCAAAAGGAGATGGCATCTTCATGCACAAGTAACTTTGCTTGATGACGACGTTAAACTTGTTGGTGAAACCTCTGCCGAAAATGGCGGTGTATGGGTAATCCATGTTCACTATATCGAATGTCACCATCTCGGTGCGTACTCTTTCTTCCTCGGCGAAAGATACCGGGATTTGTTTCTTGCCGATAGCATCGATCTTTCTTCCTCCAAATCCGTACAATGAATTGTCGGCAGGGTCCAAACTGCGTCTGTCCATTCCCATCGCTTCGAAAGCCTTGATGAACAAAATGCCTGCTGAGCTTCCGGTGTCAATCAAGATGTTATGCAAGGTGAAACCGGCCACATTTGCCGTGGCGACGAAAGTGTCGCAATGCGGAAAGTCGCGAACTTTGAAATCTGACTCATCGAAACATATCGGCGCTAGTGACCAAGCTGGCCTGTTCAGCGGAAGCCTTGGCGATACCGTTTGGACTCTTCGATGATAGTCCTTTCTCGCCCTTTTACTTTCGTGCTCCAGGTTGGATCCGCCCGTGATGGCGAAAATGTGGCCTCTTGATGGGAGGATGTTGTTGAGCGCTGGTTTCGTTTTCTATCTCCTGCCCCTGCTGGTAGCTGGGTTGTGCTTGCTGCCCCTGGGGTTGGGCTTGAGCCGGAAGCGCTGGTGGCGGTGTTGGCTGGCGCTGATAGTGCGTGGGTGACGAAACTGCCACCGACTGGGGCGCAAAGATCGGGAACTGGTAACCCTGATATGCCAGATTGTACCAATGTAAATTCTGAGGAGGCATGTACTGCGGGGGATGCATAGGCGTGCTTGCGTAGTTGTCGTACACTACTGCCCCTGCTGTCGGGTCTTGCGAATTGTGAAAACATGCTTGGAGCTTTCGGCAGAAGCTGATGCTTGATCCTTGTCTTTTAGCTCTTTCGCCATCTTGCTATATTTACAATCTCGGGTGGTGTGGCCGAAATTGCCATCGCAGATGATGCAATACGGAGGCCTGACTCCTCTTCCGCGGCCTCTACCGTCTCCGCCGCCACGTGTTGTCCTTCCGCCACGTCCTCCGCGAGAGGATTGATCAAAACCCCTTTGCGGCTGGAAGTTGGTCATGTGCAGCCTCTCCATGCCCATCTCTGATTGCGCTGGTTCTTCCTGCAAAGTGTTGATTGACCGGGTGGGTCTAACCATTTCTTTGATTCGGCACTGGCGGCGGTCGACTTCTTGCTTTCGCCACTTGCCTTGTGTCAAGCGAGCGGCTTTGCGCCGCCGAAAGTCGTCATCCGACCTTGCATATGAGTTCATCACTATCGAACAATTCCTTGACAGTTTTCGGCGGTTCTCTGGACATTGAGCGGCGCACTATCCGGTTCCCAAGCCCCTCAGTGGCTTGCTTGCCATGACTTACTGCGGCTTCCGGCACATTCGGAGCCTGAGCTTTCAGTGGTGACGCGTTTGAGGTACTCGGACAAAGGTTTTCATCGTCTTGCTGAGGTTGCAATTCATGAGGTCTCGTGTGGTTCTTGACATCTGGCCGGAATCCTTGGAAAGTGGCGAGCAATTCGGCCTTCAACTGAGCCCACGAATAGATGGACAATGGCTTGAGCGTGGTGTACCAATCGTGAGCCACGTCTTCGACTGCCAGAATGAGTGATTTCGCCAGGGCCTGATTGTCCCCGCCTGCCGAAAATACGGCTGTCTCGTAGCTCGCTAAGAATTTGCGCGGATTCGCCTTTCCGTCGAAAGTCGGAATACGAGGCTTGTAGTTGAGCGGCCACGGATGAGCTTGTAATTCTCTTGAGATCGGTGAGGTTTCGTCGATTGCATTGTCAAAAACTGGTGGCTGCTCTCGCCTTGGCTCGAACATATTTTCTTGAATTATTGGGATCGGGCCTCCTCCAGCCTTTCGCAGTTCCTGAATCTCCTTTTCCAGTTGCCTCCTCTGCGCCTCCGCCTGGCGAAAGGCGTTACGAGTTTCATCCTCCCTTGCTTTTGCCGCGAGCTGCCGCTGCAACTGATCTCTTTGCTGAATCAACCTTTTGATTTCTTCTTGCTGCTCTGTCAGCATTCTGAATGCTTGAGCATGTCTGGTAACTTCGGCATCGTCGTCCTCTTCGTCGCCGGGCTCATCTTGGACGTCCCCTTCCGGCGTGCCATCTCTGCCGAAAGGCGGTGGGTCACGGCTTGAGGTTGCTGTCGGCGGTATCTGGGTTTTGGTCGGGAGCGTGCCGTCGAAAGCTTGGGTGTTTTGGGATGCATTCGGTGGTATTTGTGTAGCTAAGACGGATGCCGCGAGTGTGCCTTGGCCATCCTTGTTTGCGGCAACCGTTTCGGGATTGTCGACCGTCTTCGGCGCCTTCCTCGGTGGCATGGTAAGCTCGGGCGACAACCACGGTGGGCGCCAATGTTGTTTCGGGACCGAGACCCCGAAAGAGCAGGTTGTCGCACGAGCGAAAGCACAGAGCGAAAGCGGAAGTAAACGGAAGAGAGTGGGAAGTTGAGTGAAGTGAACAGTGTTCTCCCCCCCCTTCCCCACGAGAGGTCGGGGTCTTTTTATATTAATCTGGATCAACTTGAAAGTACAATACTGCCCTTCCAACCACTATGTTATAATTACAATGATGTCCTACTCAACTATCCCGTAGCCGTACACCGCCTCTTCCGGCGCAAGGGGCATCATCGTAACTCCGTTCTCTGACGGGCCCAGCGTCCCCCGGCTCTTTTTCCTGACCGGTGGGCCCGCTCCCCTTGACCCAAGCTTCCGGCGACCTGCGAAAACTCACGAAAAGCCAAAGTCATGAGAGACGAAATCTCCCGCCGGAGACGTCGGGTCCATCTCGCGCGAATGATCCCTTCCGCATGAAGTCTCCGTCTTGCTTCAAGCCGCGGGCCGAAAAGGCGCGCTTCCACACGAATGCTTCTCTTCGCGCGAAGGCGCCGCCTTTCCTTGGCCCGCGAGCCAAAACGCTCCCTTCCGCGTGAACGCTTCCTTCCGCGCGAAGGCACCGCCTTTTCGTGGCCGGAGAGCCGAAACGCGCGCTTTCGCGCGAATGCCTCCTCCCGCGCGAAGGCGTCGTCCTCCACTGGCCCGCGAACCGAAAGGAGCGCTTCTGCGCGAATGCTACCTTTCGCACGAAGGCTCCGTCGTCGCTCGGTATTGCGGGTCATAGGCGCCTGCTATCGCGCGAACGGTACCTCTCGTACGAAAGCTCCGTCATCCTTTGGTACTGCGGGCCGGAGGTGCCTGCGGTCTGGGTGCCGCCCCAACACCCTATTAAAAGTGTGGATGGTTATGACTCATTTAAAACATTCACAGATGATTATTCTCGCTATGGCTATATTTATCCAATTAAAGAGAGGTCGGAAGTATTGGATAAATTTAAGATCTTTAAGCTTGAAGTTGAAAATCAGCACAACTTAAAGATTAAAATAGTACATTCCGATCGCGGTGGAGAGTATTATGGGCGACATACCCCATATGGCCAAATTCCTGGACCTTTTGCAAAGTTCTTGCAGGAAAATGGCATAGTTGCTCAGTACTCCACACCGGGGGAGCCTCAGCAAAATGGAGTGGCAGAAAGGCGCAACCGTACCCTGATGGATATGGTGCGCAGCATGATGAGTTACTCATCTCTGCCACTAAGTCTGTGGATAGAGGCGTTAAAAACCGCTATTCACATTCTAAACAGAGTCCCAAGTAAGTCGGTGCCTAAAACACCGTATGAATTGTGGACAGGAAGAGTACCCTCACTGAATTATTTTCGTGTGTGGGGGTGTCCTGCTGAGGCAAAAGTGTTTAACCCGAACATTGGGAAGCTGGATCCCAAAACAGTGAGTTGCCATTTTATCGGTTATCCTGAAAAGTCCAAGGGTTATCGTTTCTACTGTTCAGACAGATATACAAAGTTCGTAGAAATGAGACACACTGTGTTCTTGGAGGATGAATTGATCTGGGGGAGTAAGGCAGTGCGCAAGATTGATCTTGAAGAGAATCGGGTATATGTACCCACTCCGATGATTCAGGAATCATTCTTCTCACTACCCGTTCCCAATGTCCCTACGGTGCCAGATACTGTAGTGACAGAACCTGTTGCTAACGTCCCTATGGCAACACCTAGTGAACATGAGGAACCTGTTTCACAGGAACCCATTGAAACTAGTGTTGCGCATGAGGAAGAAGAACAACAAGTTCCGATTGAACAGGAGCCATCTGATGATGGACCGAGGAGGTCCCAAAGAGCTAGAAGATCTGCTATTCCTGCAGATTATGAAGTGTATAACACTGAAGAGTTTCAAATGGAGGATGATCCCACTTCATTTGAAGAAGCCATGAGAAGCGAACACTCGTCCAAGTGGCTTGAGGCCATGGAAGATGAGATAAAGTCAATGAGTACCAACGGTGTTTGGGACTTGGAGATAATTCCTAAAGGGGCCAAAACGGTAGGCTACAAATGGGTCTACAAGACGAAATATGACTCCCAAGGGAATATAGAAAGGTTCAAAGCGCGACTTGTGGCAAAAGGCTTTACGCAAAGGGAAGGGATTGATTACAATGAGACCTTTTCTCCAGTCTCATGTAAAGATTCCTTCAGAATCATAATGGCTCTAGTAGCACATTATGATTTAGAGTTGCATCAGATGGATGTGAAAACGGCTTTCCTCAACGGTGAGTTGGAGGAAAACGTTTACATGGCACAACCGAAAGGTTTTGTCGTGAAAGAAAAAGAACAGATGGGATGTCGCTTGAAGAAATCCATTTTATGGATTGAAACAAGCATCCAGACAGTGGTATTTAAAGTTTGATGGCACAATAAAGAAGTTTGGCTTTATGGAAAATGTTGAGGACAACTATGTGTACTCCAAGTTCAAGAATGGAAAATTTATTTTTCTAATCTTGTACGTAGATGATATCTTACTCGCGAGTAGTGATATCAGTCTACTAAGGGAGACAAAAGATTTCTTGTCCTCAAAATTTGATATGAAAGATCTCGGTGAAGCATCATTTGTTCTAGGCATCGAGATTCACAGAGATAGAAGAAAGGGGGTTATAGGATTATCGCAAAAGGCATACATAGAAAAGGTTCTGAAAAGATATAGTATGCATGCGTGTAAGCCTTCACCTGCACCAATAGTCAAGGGTGATAGATATGGGGAATTTCAGTGCCCCAGGAACCAATATGAAATTGAACAAATGAAAGCGGTTCCATATGCTTCAGCTGTCGGAAGCTTACAGTATGCACAGGTGTGCACACGCCCTGACTTGGCATTTGTTACCGGGCTACTTGGCAGATTTCAATGTAATCCAAGACTAGAACACTGAAAATTGGTAAAGAAAGTCATGCGTTACCTACAAGGCACAAAAGGCCTCATGTTAACGTATAGAAAATCAGATTCCTTGCACATAGTAGGGTACTCAGATTCTGATTATGCGGGAGATGAAAGAAAGTCCACATCAGGGTATGTGTTCACTCTCGCTGGGGGAGCAATATCGTGGAAACCTCCAAACAAACCGTCACTACATCGTCCACAATGTATGCCGAGTTTGTAGCCTGTTTTGAGGCAACTATGCAGGTGAATTGGCTGAAAAAATTCATACCCGGTTTGAAAGTGGTTGACGACATCTATAGGCCACTGAAGTTGTACTGCGATAACAATCCGGCAGTACAATATGCTCACAACAATAGGTCAAGTGGTGCTGCCAAACACATTGACATAAAGTATTATGTTGTGAAAGATAAAGTCCAGGATCAATCTATATGTCTCAAGCATATCAGTACGAGTAAGATGCTCGCGGATCCGCTAACGAAAGTCTTACCACCCACAGTGTTCAAGGAACACGTTGCCGGCATGGGGTTAATGGAAAGCCTATGATTCCTGGACTAAAGGGCCCAACATTAAAAGTATCTATTTCAAAACAGAGATGAACATTATGGCTGCTAAGTCTATCGGCAAAAGACTGTGACGATGAGGCATGCCTCTTGCGCAAATCTGTGATGGAATGAGAAAAGTAAAAGTAAAAGAAACTGGTGAGATCAAGGGGGAGATTGTTAGACTGATCTCTCAGCCAGTGACCCAACGGTCACTGGGCTTTGACCTCGCGCCCTGATCAGGGGCGCCCAGCCCACTTAATGGCTGGCGGGCCCCCGTCGCACTGCGCATATAAAGAGGGTGGGGGCCGGTGGCTCTCAGTACAAGGTTCACCGTGAGCCACTGTTCCCCACCGACAAACCCTACTCCGATCTGAGAGGGGCGCAGCCAGCGACGGGAAGCTCCGCCGTCGCCGTTCCTCAACCCCGTCGCTCTGGACCACGTCCGTCTACGCCGTCACCGCCGGACACCTACGCCGTCGTCTCCCCCTCCCGTCGCCGACGTCCCTAGGAGCCCGGAGGCCATGGCGGGTGGCGGCTCTGCCTCCTCTACTACTTCCTCAGGTTCGAACAACCTAGGTATGCACTCCTAGTCACCCCTCCCCTTCGGATCTAGTTCCTAGTAGTTCATAAGACTTGTTTATGCACTGCTATTGATTATCCCCGACTAGGTCTACTCCTAGTGATCTTGTGGACCTATCAATGTGTTCATTAGAAATTCTTAAATGATTCAGTCCTCCTCGGTGCTTGTATACACAATTTCATAAAATTTTAGATTACGAGCTTTGAAAACCTCTAGGAATCCTCCTTCAATTTCATGGAAGAGCCTATGTGCTCTCAAATTATCAAGGCAATCACAATAAATGTTACAAGAGAGCCACGTAGGAGAGAGCAAGGGGAGAAAGTGTGTGTGGCGTCACTCAAGTTGGTGAGAGCCGACAGCACTCTTTGGTTGTTAAGTAAGGGCATGTTTAGATCCCAAATATTTACAAAATTTTCCATCACATCGAATCTTTAGACGTATGCATGGAGTATTAAATGTAGGTAAAAAATTAACTAATTGCACAGTTTGTTTGTAAATGTCGAGACGAATCTTTTGAGTCTAGTTGGTCCATATTTGGACAAAGTTGGTCAAATAACAACGAAAGTGCTACAGGAACTTTACACCCAAAATTTTCAAACTAAACACCCCCTAAGACCAATATGCCCGGAGGTGGAAGACGGTGACCATTCGCAAATTTTGGCCATCAAAGAACAGGGCTGAGTCACTACAATTGAATTGGCTCAAAGAAAGCTCACTTAAACTGGCAAAGCTTCCTTTTTTGGACAATCACCCTATCAGCCTCTTTTTTTTTTTGAGTAACACCCTATCAGCCTCTTTGTTCCCGTTGTGGCGTGCCATGCGCACGTACTATGTTGCCTTCAATACCGCACTCACATCCCAATTACTATTCTACGCACGTGTGTTGAGAACAGTGCCAATACATGGCGTCGTCTTCGTGAAGGATCTTGCAGTGTAGGCGTGTAGCTTACACTTCTGCAGTTATCCTTGCTTGTCTTTTTTTTTCACTCGAAGGCCATCCTCCATTTTGATTGAAAGATTAACGAAAATACATGAGTTTATTAAGGCGACAAGAAAAAGAGAGAGTCAAGTACCCTATCACCTAGCTGACCTGCATCTCTGTTTCAGAGACAGACAGCTACCAACATTAAAGAACCACTAAGAGCAGAAGAAGAAAAAACATACAGAAATATTGAGTGCAACAATCCAGTATCATTGACCAAACAGGGTCACCTAACAAACCAAAACAGACACAGGTATGAGCAGGACCTTGAGGCCCACGTCATATCTTCCTCACAAGTTCCTGTCGTCATCATAGTTGCCCTTGCTTGTTGTGTGCAATCAACAATCATAATCAATTGGTGATGCTTTACCAGTTATTTTGAAATGAAGACGAATGCATAAACTAAACAAGACGATCGACATTATTGCTTAAAGTTAGAAATAACAGCTGCCCAAGTCGAAACTCCTGTTCTCCACATGGAACTCATCAATTCATCATCATAGCTGCCCAAGGCCGTGTGACATGCTGCTACTCGTCAAAATACAAACCGAGTCTGTATCTGTGTTGGTCTCGGGCTTTCGGCCCACTGCCCCCCTCAACCATACGGGCCGGCCGCGCAAACCGAGTTTGGAATTGTGTTTCCTATCCGTATCATCATCAATCAGCAATTCATCATGAAAGAACGGTTCGAGTCGGTTTCTGCCTTCGCACACTAGCCATCACCATAGTAAATTCATATTCCGCTCGAATATAAGACGCCGAGACAGCGGCGAAGCTATCCTCAGATCGATTCTATTTACATTTACTCCCAAATTTTCGTCCGATCCCGATTACTGTGTAGTATATGCTTTACCGTGTTCCTTGGGTCACAGTGTATATGCTCGCATTCTCCGTCGTTGGGCCATGGTCGCGACCCGCTCCAAGACAGCGCCGGGCCCACGCCCACGTCTGCGGGCCGACTTGGCGGCCCACCCATCCGAGGAAGAGCTCATCACGTCCTTCCTCCGCCCCCGCGTCGTCTCTGGCGGCAGCGGCAGCGGCAGCGTCGTCAGGCCGTGCGCGCCCTTCATCCACGACGCGGACGTCTACTCCGCCGGCCCCGCCGCGCTCACGGGCCGGCTCGCCCCGGCGGTCGCGAGCAGCGGCGACAGCGCGTGGTACCTCTTCTCCGCCGTGAGGTCCAAGACCCGCGACGGGCAGCGGAAGGCGCGCACGGTGGACACCGGGGACGGGTGCTGGCACTCGGAGGCCGGCACGAAGCCCGTGGTGGTGGAGGAGGGCGCCGCCGGCCGGACGCTAGTAGGGCACCGCCAGGGCTTCTCGTTCGTGACCAAGGTGGACGGGCGGCGCGTCCGGTCGGGGTGGCTGATGGTGGAGCTCAGACTCGACGGCGCCGGCGCCGACGACGTGGTCCTCTGCAAGATCTACTTCAGCCCGCGCGCGCGCGCCTCGGCCTTGGCCTCGGCATCGGCCTCGGCGGCGGCGGCGGCGTCCGGGCCCAAGAGGAAGGCCGCCGATGCGCACGACAAGAACCCGGCTAATTCGGCGCGCCGGCGACGCCGCGGCCCTCCCACCGAAGCAGAAGCAGAGGCAGGCACGCCCACAGCCAATGCTGAAGCGAAGAACACCCGGAGCCGCGGGCTCGCTGATCAGAGCTCTACTATGGCCGACGACCCCGACGCGCTCTGGACGGACGACTCCACGTTCTCTTGGTGGATGAGGAATAAGGATTGGTGCATTGAGCAGTACAGCATCGTCGACCGGACAGACGAGGAGATCCAGAAAACCTACAAGCTCGATGAGTACCTGGGGCTGCTGAAACACCATTATGTTGACTTTGACTGCGGCCATTCTCCGGTCCTCAACTCCTCCTGACATCGTGGTCTCGATCGAACATGTAATCAAGCCAAGTTCAGTTGCTATTGCTATTGGCATTAGCAGGATTTAATAATACTAAGGCAAAGACAAATGCAATACAATTTGCTCGTATATATGCGTATACTCTACGAGCGTGGACGTTTTCTGATTTCATCGTTTGAAATCATGGTAACGTGACTGTAATATCGGATCGTGGTAAGCCTATATATTATTACGATACCAAAATACAAGAAGAGATGAAACATAGGGACGTGGCAAAGGACAATTAATTATGAAATCGTACAATCATGAATTATACTTCGCTTGATATTCTAGGATCCACTCCTTTTTTTTGTTTTTTATGACTGGATTCTAGGATGACCCACTCCTGCGTGTCCTGCCTTGTAGAATTTGTTCAATTGTGCACTGGGCCTGGACCCCGAACAAAAGGGGAAAAAGGGGGGAAAAAAAGGAAAAAGTCTAGTTTTCCTCACTCGAGGAAGTTCGTTTTTCCTCCCTCAACTTTAAAACCGGACAAACAACCTCTCTCAACTTTTGAAACCGTGCATTTTACCTCCCTGGCCGGTTTTGGACGGTGGTTTTGCTACAGTAGCAGTGGTTTTGCTACAGTGACAGTGGTTTTGTCTTTTTTTATTTTCGCTGAATCTTTGAAAAATCATAGTAAATCACAGGAAAATCATAAAATAGAAAATCCAAATTTTTTGGACTCCATATGAGTAGATCTATACAGTGAACATATAATATGGTATACTTTAGTACAAATTTTTTACTGTAGTTTTAGATCTATGTTTTTTTAATTAAAATAAATTTATAACTAAGTTATACATGATTCAGTTAGCATAATTTTTTTTTACTACAGTTGAAGCATACAATAATTAGCCCACTATAAAAATTTGACCATAGTTGGACTATAGAAACTGTAGCTATGAATTATTCCAAATAATTACAGAAAACATATTGTTGTATGGAATTAATTGTAATAATTCATAGCTGCAGTTTCTATAGTCTAATTATGGTAAAATTTTTATGCTGGGCTAACTGTTATATTCTTCAATTGTATCAAAAAAATTATACTCATTGGATCATGTATAACTTAGTTATAATTTTTTTTAGTTACAGAAAAGCATAAATCTAAAGCTACAACAAAAAATTTGTACTAAAGTATATCATATTATGTATTCACTGTATAAATCTACTTATGTGGAGTCCAACAAAATTATATTTTTTATTTTATGATTTTTCTATGATTTTCTATGATTTTTCAAAACTTCAATGAAAAAAAAACACAAAACCATTGGTACTGTAGCAAAACCACTGTTACTGTAGCAAAACCACTGTCTAAAATCGGTCAGGGAGGTAAAATGCACGGTTTCAAAAGTTGAGGGATGATGTTTGTCCGGTTTTGAAGTTAAGGGAGAAAAAACGGACTTCGTCAAAAATTGAGGGAGGAAAACTGGACTTTTTCCAAAAGAAAAGGAATAGAACAATCCAATGGGCTTCATTCAGGTGTCTGAGCAATGACAGTCCAGTGGGCTTCAATCAAGTGTCTGAGCAAACACTCAGTTTAGTGGGCTTCAATTAGATATCTGAGCAACACTTGAACCAGGCTAGCAAGTCCAGTAGAGAAACCAACGGACGCTGTTCTGGACTCGCTCCAGCTCCCAATTCCGATTCCTCCCCGAACCGACCCTGCCTTCCGTGTCTGGTACGCTTCTCTTGTTCGAGTCGATGTCGAACTCGAAGTCGGAGTCCGACTCGAACAGGGATCGGCAAACGCGTGAATCGATGTCCCTATAAAGCGGCGGTTCCCCTTGCCTGATGCCTCAACACGGTTACTCCATTCCATCTCAAATTCGGAGTCGTCTCGTCTCGTCCCCTTCCCCCTCCCCCTCCAACCCCGCCGCCGCCGCCGCCGCCGCCGCCGCCACCGCCACCGCCACCATGGTACGCTCTCCGTCGGCGATCATCAAGCCACCGTTTCCGGCGTTCCAATCCCACCCCAGCGACCTGGAGCTCGTCGACTCCTACCTCCGTCCCTGGGTCGAGACCGGCGCCAAGACCGGCGCGTTCATCCACGACGCCGACGTGTACGCCGCCGACCCAGCCTACCTCACCCGGCAGTTCGCGCCGGCGGTGGCTGCCGACGGCGAGCGGGCGTGGTACTTCTACACCCCGCTGCGCCACAAGAGCGTCCACGGGAAGCGGAAGACGCGCACCGTGGCCCGCGGCAGCGGCTGCTGGCACAACGAGGCGAAATCAAAGCCCGTGTACATGGTGTCCAACGGCAAGCACCAGATTGGGCACCGGCAGAGCTTCTCCTTCGTCAAGAAGGACACCGGCGTGCGCGTCCGCACGGGTTGGCTCATGATAGAGCTCCGCCTCCTCAACCGCAAGGACGGCGCCGGCCAGAAACCGGAGTTCGACGAGGACGGCGCTCTCGGAAATCGCGTTCTGTGTAAGGTGTACCGTAGCCCGCGCAACCCTGAGCCAAGCGGCAGCGGCGGCGCGGCGGCGGCGTCGCCCGGGCACCACAAGGCGGAGGCCGGAGACGACGAATCTAGCGACGCAACGTTGGATGATGATGATGATGATGATGTCAACGACGACGACGACATCTCCAACGCGTCGCTAGACGCGGCATCTGGGCCCCAGAGGAGATCCGACGACGTGGAATCCAGCGAAGCGACGGTGGCGGCGCCCAGTCACCTTAGCAAGGCGAACGACGAGATCTCCGGCGGGGCCGCGGCGGCGCCCGGACGCAGGGAGAAGGCGGAGGTCGACGAGGGCTCCGCCGAGACGTCCGCGGCGGCGCCTCCGCGCAAGAGGAAGGCCTTGGACGACGAGAGCTTCGGCGCGGCGTCGCCCGCGCTGAAGAAAAGGGCCGACGGCAGCAGCTACGCTTGCGCCGAAATGCAGTGTCCTCAATGCGGCACCCATCTCGTGGTCACCGTTAAGAGGGCGGAGTCGAAATCGGAGACAGAGAACTCGAAGGACCATGAGCCGTCCCCCGCCGTGTCCGGCGGCGCTCTTCAGCGAGGCGAGACGCGTGGTTCTTCACAGAAGAAGAATGTCCGGTTCCTTCAGTTCCTGTGAGACAGGACGCGTGGTTCTTCACAGAAGAAGAATGTCCGGTTCCTTCAGTTCCGGTGAGACAGGGCAAATCCTGGAAACAGAGCCATGGATGGGTGCTAGTACTTCCGTTGAGAAATGTGAATACAGAACTCATTTCTCGGTCGGAACAACGCATTACGAGGTTCAGTTCAGGGTTAATAATTAGTGTAGTTTCGTGAAGGCAGTACTCCTAGATGTAATTAGGAAGTGTTTTTCTTTTTACCTACTGTACAGCTCTTTCAAAGGGAATGCAGGAAGCAGAATATGATACTGCTACCTGACAGACCTTCACCTCAGAGAGCAAAAATGATGCAGCAGACTAATATAGTGCACCAAATGTTCAGAGCAAATTCAACCCATGATGAACGATCCAATTGCAGACAGGTTTGAGAAATGCACGTCTCAGAAACCCATGAAACGACACTGATAAACATGAAAATTTGGAGATGTAGCTTCAGAACAGTTCCGTATTTGTGAAGTACTCAATCCATCCCAAATTATAAAACGTTTGATTTTTTTGACACTAAGTTTGATCATTCGTCTTATTCAAAATTTTGAGAAGCGGACGCCTGAGAAGAGAACTCTTGAGAAGGGAATTTTGAGTACTTCACTACTGTATTTTTCTTTGCAACTCTTGAGAAGGGAACGCCTGAGCCTGAGGCATCAGTGTACCCATAAGCAGTCAATACTAGAGATTTGTGATCCATCCCTTCTCGAGAAGGCCCTAAAACTTTTTTTTTGTTTGCAGAACTATGTACCATAAAAGATTTTCTTGTTCCTATACGTACCCCGTCTACTCTAGCTGCAGGTAGATGCGCCAAAAATACCTGTACCTGCTGCCCAAAGAAAGATGCAGCATGACGATAACACGCATCCAACATTCAGAAATACTTTGGCTGTTCACAAATGCACCGGAAATTGGTGTTCACAAATCTCCATCCATTTTTTCCTCACTTTGTTTCCATTAAGCGCAAACAGAAATCAAAGTTCAGATATATTTGTTAATACATTTACTATATTTCAGACACATGAACAATCTCGTCTTTGTTTATCCTTTCTATTGAAAAAAAAATATTATTTATTTATTGTGATTTGTACTAATAGATTTAAATCATTGGATTAAGATCTAAAGATCTAAAGGTTATTAGTAGTTGGCTGAACAGATGCTATATTTTAGAGACCTACAGAGAAATTATTTTACAAAGAACTCGAACTACACAAACCGACGTGTGGACCGTCCAGGTCCAGCTGGCTATATAAACCGCCCCCGCGCCCAGCCTCGCCTCCTCGTGATCGCATCGCAATTCGCAACTCGCAACTCGCAACGGCTCCCAAAACCATTCCATCTTCGCCATGGCTGGCAGAGTGGCAGCCCGCCCAAGCCACCGCCTCCGACCTTCGCCGCCGGCTCCTCCTCGCCCAAGCCGCCGCCTCCGACCTTCCCCAGACACTCCTCTGACAGTCTGACGTGGAGCTCATCGACTCCTACCTGCGCCACCGGGTCGTCTCCGCCACCAAGGTGGCCTTCAACCACGAGGCCAGCCTCTACAGCGCCGACCCCGACCTGATCACCAGCAATTACGCGGCGGCGACAGCGAGCAATGGGGAGAGGGCGTGGTACTTCTTCACGCCGCTGCGCCTGAAGGGCTCCGGCGTGAGCCGCATGAACCGCATTGTGGACACCGGAAGGGAGGGAAGCTGGATCCGCACCGGGGCCTTGAACGCGGTCTCCAGCGGCCAGCGGACGATAGGGGAGCGTCGGGGCTTCTACTTCGATGATAAGGTGGGCGGCAACCGTGTGAAAACGGCATGGCGCATGATGGAGCTCCGCCTCGACCCCAATGAAGGAGGCCAAAAATTGGACTCCCTGGACCTTCTTGTCTTGAGCAAGGTGTACCGCAGCCGGAATGCCGAGGCGGAGGCGGAGGACGAGAGTTCTATGGCGGGGGCGGAAGCGGACGGCGAGGCCCCCGCTGCGTCTGCAGTGGGCGTCTGCAGTGACGACGCCTGGACGCGAGGGGGCGGACGAGGAGATTGGTGCGGAGACGGCGGCGGGGCCTGGGCATAAGAAGAAGGCGGGCGACGAGGACTCTGGTGCGGAGACGGTGGCGTCATCGCCTGGACGCCAGAACAAGGCCGACGGCGAGAGCGCTGATGCGGCCACGACCGGGGAAATCTTCACCGGCAGCGAGGACCCTCCTCTTCATGCTGCGGAGAAAGGTGAACAGGAGGAGCCCAGAGTTCCCACTTCCCAGGGACAAACAATTCTACAATTTCATCGGTGACAGCAGTGCCCCTCTTGATGCTCCGGAGGAAGCAGAACAGGAGCCCAGAGATCCCACGGACCTCCCGCTCTTCGATTTCTTCTCATATTCGCAGAGAACCCAAAGAAAGGGCGACTGGTGAGCCATGACAACCCCAAACGCATACCCCTGTTCTCTGCAAAAATGCGCTGTTAGTACTAGTGTTAATGTGGTAGGAGGCTGAGTGCAGCACCAGTTTCTCCTGTAAAAGAACACAATTGCGAGGTTGCAACTGAACAATTAGGACAGCTTTCTTGACATCAAGAACCATCAGTTCTTGTAGCATGATGGATGATTTCAGAGTAGAATAACAGGGAATGCTGGAAAGCAATCACACACAGGAAGCAGAGAGCTCCCTGATTTGGCCTTTAAAGGGCACAACAAGAACAGCAACCTACGATTGCAATATCTGACGGATAACATCACAGACATACAAATGCACATGTCTCAAGAACACGTGAAAACTACACTAACATTTGACAAGTTTTGATAATTCCCAGCAACTATTTAAGCCTTCAACATAGTCTCCCAGCTAGCTCAGATTTCTTCCGTGGGTCCAGACAAAGGCCAAGCTTATTTGTTCTGACCTGTCTGCTCTATGGTTCTTGGAGCTGCAGGCAAATGGACAGTTCAGAATCATACAAGAAATATTGTAGCTAAATGAAACAATGCACCAAATTTCAAAATAAAGGATCGAATGTGATAGTCTGTGGTCATAGTTACAGACAAGATGACAAGGCACCTTCCAAACTCAAGTTTCAGATTCAGGCACCAAAACAGCAACTGTTTCTTCTACTCAATGTTTAATCATCTTATTATTCCCTTAGGTTTGTGCTCTCGTCCAGGGGCGGAGCTAGAGCAAATATGAGGGGGGGTGCGTTTGACTTGTGGGTGCATATGATTGTCATATGGGTGCAAATATAGTGAAAATTTAATCATAATCCGGCCTTGTGGGTGCATAACATATAGATCCGCCCATGCTCTCGTCATCAGCCAAGAGAAATGATCTATGCATATAAGCTACAATATGTTCACGGCCAGGATACAGTTGCAGCTAATACTTGAATAAATTTACAAAGGACAGGCAAAACATCCTTATGCAAACACTGTTTTGTTTGCATAAGGATGTTTTGCCTGTCCTTTGTAAATAAGTATCCTTATGCAAAATTAGTGCTTGGGAATTAATAAATCATCCTGCGAGGCTGTAACATATGCACAGAATACATGCAGAATTTCTAGATCCATTGTTACACATGGTACATACCTATTCCAACAGCATCAGAGCCCCTCATGATTTTGAGCTTACGACAGATAGAGGTAAAATAACTGCAAAGGAACAAATAAGGTCAGAAATTGCATCTTGAGTGGTATCTTGTACACATATGAAACCTATATAGGGTAATCAGTTTACCAAATTATAGAACAAATATGTTCACCTACACCACAGGTACATTTTACATTTTTCTTTTCATCCTTCTGTTATTTGCATGTCACCGTAGCTGGTTGAGGAAAAATTAACACTACTGTGACAGTGAGCTACTGATGGTATGAGGTAATGCATTCACAAGGGAAGAAATTATGTGAATTGTATTCTTTTCATAGTCATATATATGTTCTTAATAATTGCCAATAAAATTAACAACAGATGAACCAAACTCCAGGGTGGGCATTCGGTTTAAACCGACGTATCGGTTCGGTTTCCTCAGTTTAAAAAAAATCGGTTTTCAAACTATGCTAACCGATCGGTTTGTCCCAGAAATCAAAACCGACGTCATCGGTTTCGGTTTATTTGGCTCGGTTTCTCGGTTCAACCGACCTTCCGACGCCGCCACTGGTCCTTGCTCGCCGCTGGTGCTAGCCTCCCTGGTCGGTGCAGCTTCTAGCCCCTGCTTGTTGGACGTCACCAACTTGCTGCTGTTAGGCTCCTACTCGCTGGGCGCCCCGTCCTCGCCGCTGTTGGGTGACATCGCCTGGTTGTCGCAGCGCCGCCGCTGGGTGCAGGCTGCACGCCTACAGGGCACTGGTTCTCTACTCCCCGCTGCGCGTGCAGACCCCCAGCTCGCCTCCTCGTCGCGCGCAGACACGCCGTGGCATTGCATCGCTGCCGCCAATGTGGGTGCTATCGCTGTATCGCACTAGGGTTAGAAGGGTCGAGGTGTCTTCATGTCTAGTGGACTGAAGTGCTGGGCTGCTTGCAAGTGAAGTGTTTTGTGGGCTTCCGTGGGCCGTGGAGGGAGGTTTCCTTTGGGCTGTGGTATTGGCTTGGGCTTGTGGAAACTGGATACCGTGGATGGTTGTAGTGGTGCAGCGAACATCGGTCATTCGGTGGATCGGCTTCTTGCGCTGTAAAAACCGACACCAAAGCCGATGACCGAAATTTCAAAAACTTAAAACCGAAACCGAACCGCAAAACCGAAAAACCGATACTTCGGTTCAGTTTCGGTTCGGTTCGGTGATCGGTTTTCGGTGAAAATATGCCCAGTCTGAACCAAACTTGACCCAACTACGCTAGCATCATTGAAAGTAATATATGACAATATAAGGTACTTACTCCCAGGGAAGATCACCGACAAGCATCCAGTCTGCATCCTTATCCTCATATGTAAGGACATACTCCTGGTCTTTGAGGGCATCCACCTTTGAGCCATTAGTCAGCCTGTCTTTGCTCGATGATTTATGCAGACCACTTTGACCTTCAAAAACACAGGCTAAGTACATATCCTTTGTGAAAAAAAACATACTATGCAAAAACTGTTCAATGCTTTGTATGATATTTACTTTCTGTTCACACATTAATCATTATTTGTTAGGCCATGAAAATGTGTCCAAATATTCGTCCATTTTTTTCCCGAGGTAAACCGTGCTTTTATAGAAAGCAAACCAATTATTCATCCGTTAGTAAAGCCTAAAGCTAAATGGAACTTTGATGAAAATTGAGCGGTGGAGTCAAGGATGATGGTACTTAGGGCCTGTTTGGATACAAGAGCTTAGGGCATGTGTGGTACAGGAGCTAATTGGTAGGTAGCTAAAAATTAGCTCTTGTGCATCCAAATAGGTGGGCTAATTTTTTTAGTCAAGTTTTCAAAGATTTATTAGTCAGCTAGCTATCCCACCATAGCTAATTTGGGCTAATTTTTAGCCCCAACTGGTAACTAGCCATGTGTATCCAAACAGGCCCTGGGATTGCGGCATGATAAGCAGAAATTTTTCCCTGTGCACAAAATGACTGTATGTCTGTATTGTGCTTGGTGCTTGTTAAGGATCATATTCATATATGCATAACACATCGCTGTACGAATGCTATCTTCATGCAAGTCCTATGAATGTTTGCTTCAAGAAAGCAACTTTTATTCGACAATAATTACTCAAGCTCCTGCCTGCTACTCCTTTGGAGTACTAAAATCTAGTACATCACAAAGGACTTATAGCAATGGATCCAATCAATAAGCTTCCAAAAAAATGGCAGTGAACGGCGCCGTACTTTGCGTAATTACTCACCAGTGATGAAGCAGCTGAACATCTTCTCAAGCGCCACGGAGAGGTCCTCGTAGCTGGAGTACATCTTGATGTCCACCTTCCTGAGGTAGGGCGCGCCGTCCATGCTCACCTTGACGTACATGGGCCCGCCTCCGGACGCGGCCAGCTCCTCCGCGGGCGCCTTGCTCTTGGAGGCGCTCGCGGCGAGGGTGTTCTTCCGGTAGTTCCTCACGGGCGGCCATCCCACCACCTGCGCCCTGCACACGGATCGACAGCAAAACAGCACCGCATCGGTGGTCAGCCCGGCGGCGGGCGTCGTCGCCCCAACAACTCACGGGCCAGAACAGTAGCGAGCGCCTGCGACGAATCGAAGGATGGGGGGGTCTTACTTGGCGGCCGGCGGCGCGGCGGGGGAAGCCTGCTGCCTGTCGTCGCTCGCCTTGGCGGCGCCGGGCCGCTGGGCGGGGTCCGGGAAGGCGCGCTTGGCGGAGACGCCGGCGGATGCGGCGGCCGCCTTGGGCGCGGCCGGCAGCGGGCCGAGGGAGAGCGCGGCGGCCACGTCCTCGCAGCAGTCCCGCCGGTCGCGGTCCGGGGACTCGGAGCCCGGCAGGCCGAGGCGGAGGGTGAGGCGGGGCGCCGGCGAGGACGAGGACGAGGAGGAGGAGGTCGGGGTCGGCGGCGCGGCGGCGGCGGCGGCGGAGAGGCCGATGTAGTAGTGGGGCTCGAGGGGCGGCGACATTGGGGGTGGGGTGGGCGAGAGAAGAGACAGGGGGGGAGCTGGGGCCTGCTGCCTGGGGGAGTAGAGAGAGAGGAGAGGGGCAAGGTGCGAGGCTGGCCAGCTGGGTGCATTTGGAGTGGGAGGCGACGACTTGCTGCTGCTGGTGGCGGTAATAAAAGCGGCCGACTGGGAGGATTTTTAACGAATTTCTCTCGCCTTTTTTTCCTTTCTTTTTCCGGGGGACCTTGTCCGCTTGTCGTCTTGTCGCGCGGTGTTTTGTGCTTGGGTCGCTGCTGCCGTTGCTGGTCCGTGTGTGGTCTCGATGTGTGGGTGGGAGTCTGCTCTGTGGGGTCGGCTTGTGCTGCGTCCTCTCCAGGTCACAGGTGGACGACGCCGAGTCAGCTCTCAGCGAGCGGTAGCAATCGGCGGCCATGCTCTTGCCTGTCATGGTCATCTCGACCATTACTGACTTGGCCTGCAAACCGGCCCTCGGCACGGCTACTGCTAGTTTTGGGAAGCGCACGTCATGCTGTAATAAAACTCCCGCACCCGAGCAAACAACCACATCCAGGGGAGAAATTGGCCCGTTCGCAAGCTAATCACATCGCATGATACGAAATCCCGTTCGCAAGCTAATCACATCGTATGACACGAAATCTTGTACCACTACCCCTTTTCCCGCTACGAGAAGCTGGTATGGCGTCCCTGACCATTAAACACCAAATACGACTACTCCTGCTCACATATCCTCTATATGATACTCTATACATCACGGTCAGCAAAATTATCTCCTATATACTCAGACTATCTGCACTCATGTTCCTCTATTTTCATCTTCTATATTATATTATCTGGTCATCAAAATTCTCTCATCTATACTCACTTCTCCCGCATCCATCTATCCTCTATATCATCTTCTATCTACTGTAGACTCACTTGTCACTTTATCTAAATATATCAATGAGGGATCTAGTTTTGAAGAATTAATTGCAACAAATTTATTGATGCAATCAGAATTTAATTTAGATTTTTGATTCGTGAGATATAAAAAAAATAACTTAAAAAGGTGGGACCCACTCTGTGGGGCGATCCCGCCCTCTCCGCGCGCATGCCGCACGCCCTGCGCCCTTCCGCTAAAAGCTGCTTTCTCCGCTCGGTTTGGTGGACGTGTGCGGGTATCAGAAGCCGTAGCGGCTCCCATTCGGTGGCGGAGCCAAGATTTTTACGGAGCCTGGGCGAGACATAACATAATACTAAGGATTTATTTAGCAGTGCTCTGGCTCCTTTTAATCAAGACAACTCTGACTCTTTATGTGGAGTAGATTTTTTATGGAGCTAAAGTCGTTGTGAAAAAGATTTAGAAAACCCAGTTTCAGTGATATTTTTGTAATAAATATATTTTAATATGCTAGTTTAGCAGGATTTCTTGCAAGGAACCGCAAGAACCTAAAGCCGAAGCCCCCCCCCCCAAACAAAGACTTTGTACCACCGGGCTTTGTACTATAATAATTTTGCTTTCACATATAATACTTTCATGTAGCAAAATTAGAAAACCGCAAGAACCTAAAGCCGAAGCCCCCCCCCCCCCCCAAACAAAGACTTTGTACCACCGGGCTTTGTACTATAATAATTTTGCTTTCACATATAATACTTTCATGTAGCAAAATTAGAAAACTACAACAATTTTAAGCTAATCTATCTCTCTAGTCCAGGTTCCTGGCTTGTGTGATGAGTCCTAACCAACTACCTCTAACTATACCTGGCCTACAGAGTAGCAGAAATTTTATATTAGGCTTGTTGAGTGGCTTTACAGGCTACAGAGCTCCTCGGAGCAATTAGCGAAGCAAGCAATCGGTGATGTGCTGGTCTAGGTGTTGACGAGGTGAGCCCAGGCACCGACCCACGGTGGTCGGGCCTTGGCTCCGCCAGTGCTCCTATTGTAGGTACTTTTTTGCGTTATAGATGTTTAGCGGACGGGATACCGATAACCGGTGCAGGTGGTCTAATACGGTATTGTTGGAGAAAACAACTAGACGTGGAATCTGACTTCTCATATACTGTATGGACTAGTACATACTAGGCAGCCTATAACGCGGCAGCACGGCCAAAATGCTAGTTACTGTTTTTACCACACTCCAAATTGTATCCGCAGTTTTGGCGCATGACCATGGTAACAGTGATCTTTGAGACTGAGAGCATCTCCAACAACTCTTTATTCTCACTTGTTATTCTGGTAAATTTGGTAAAAGCACAAATATTCTTCTCCAACAACTCCTTAAATGAACTTGCTATTCGGCAGTGACGACACGCGAGCTGTCATAAGGAGACAACCTTCGCACTCTCAAGAAACCTTCAGGAAAACCTTCGCCGCTAACACGACCTACCTATCGCTTTCAGACCTTCGCGTGCAGGGAGCTTGGAGACTCGTCGGGCAGCGAGCGGATGCTGACCTTCGCCGTAACGGCAACATTTCCACAAGCACGAGGTTGACTCCCGCTTTCCCGCGAGGGGGAACGCGGGTCGGATGGCGGCGGACAGAGGGAAGACGAGTTAGGGTTTTCGCACCAACTGTGTTTGTACGATTCTACCCTTCCGTTGTATAGCTCTAGGGAATCTTTCTTGTACCCTTTTGTAAATTGGACGACGCCCCTTGGTATTCCATATAAATATCAAGGGATGTACAGTGTAAAAGGAGAGATTTTTTTTGGGGAAAAGAAAGTAAAGAACAGTGTCGTCTTGTTTACTCACAGCTTCGCCTTCCGCTCGATAGTTGGCCACCCTCGCTTATCCTTGCACGTGTGCGGGGGTTAGGCAGGTGTATTTCCAACAGCTATATTTTCCAACTTCCTATTCCCCCATGTCGCACGTGTAAATTTCTGCGCACGAGTGAGGTTGCTATCGCGCGATTTCACCGTGACCGACTCCCTCTCCCGCGCGTGAAACTGTTCTCCTCCTCTCCTAGCGCAATAATCTTTGATTTTAGGAAGTTGGAATAGCAAATTGTTAGAGAGATATCTTTTTTTTTACTTGCCAAATGAATTAGCAAGTTGCTAAAACTCATGATATACTAAGTCATTTTTTTCAACTTGTTGGAGATGCTTCGAAACCTGCAAGTACTTCTGTCTTCTGTGCACGACGTTTCCCGGGTACAAGTATAACAACTACTGTACGTTACTTCGTTTCCTTGTCCGAGGGCTAACTACTGGGCAGCACGAGTCGCGATTAGGTGGTGACGAAGAAAAGAGTAAGTGCATGCATGCACGCTGTTGTTAATTGCCGTGTTTGGACTTGGTGGTGTGGTGCGTCTCCGGCGTTTTCCATGAGGAGAATCGACGGTCCGGTGCTCCAACTCCAAATCATGAGCAAGGGAAATTAAAGGCGTATACACACACGCGCGGTCGTGGGGTTGGGGCGCAGGGACGGAACCGCCGACAGGCGAGATAGCCCGACAGCGCTGCGCTGAGCGCTACGGACACGTTCCTCTCATCCCGGGCCCGGGCCACACGGCCTCGCGCACCAACCCCGCACGGCCGCACCACACGCCACGCAACCCGTTCCCATGCTCCCAGGCCAGCCGTGCCTCCGTGCCTGGCGCTGCTCCCCCGACCCCGAGCGCAGACACGCCCATGAAGTACTCAGCCCATATAGGTCGCGTTTGGCCCAATTTGCCAGAGCTCTCAGCTAATTCTCTACTGTCAAACAGTTTTCTAAAGTTCTCTGATAATTCCGTGTACCGTGTAGTGGTTCTCTGAAATAAACTAAGACGCTAAGATGCAAAAAAAAATCTCTTTATTCTGTAAAGTGATTTTTTACATTGATTTTAAAATTCTGTAAAGTGATTTTTTATACTGATTTTAAAAGTTTATGTTAAAGAATCAAATAACCTCTACCAAGCTCGCCCTTGTACGTATGTACTCACCCCACAACAAATCTTTTTTTTATTCATTCAAGTGCCACAATAGAAACATGCCGGATAGATTTTATATTAGTACATAAAAAACAACGTATAAACATTTAAAAAAACTAACACCCACACGAAGGAGGTTACAACAAGAGAACCACGACAACAAACACAACGCTGACGAAACCATTGAAGCAAGCCATTATGCAAGCCATAAGAAACAAGCTTTAGGGCCCGTTTGGAACGGAGGAATAAAAAATACAGGAATGAAGCAAAATGTAGGAATATGAAAGGAATGTAGTGGTAAAACAGAGGAATGAAAAAACATGGGAATTTTGTAGGAAGAGCGTTTGGAATGCAGGAATGAGATAGTAGAAAAATCTCATTTTTTATACATGGCAATAGTGTTGGAAAGGTTAGTCAATCACGCATCAAGTCATAGGAAAATTTCCCTTAGCTTAGAATGGATGTTTTTTTTCCTTCAAAATCAATGGGTGAAGGAAACTTTCCACAGGAAAGGAAATGCTCAATCCTGTGTTCCAAACGCATGGACAATGCAGAAAATAGAGGAATATGGATTCCTATACTTTTCCTTTGGAAATCCTACAATCAAACAGGGCCTTAGAGTTCCGTTCGGCTGCTACTAACGGCAACTTCTGCTCGCTGTACATACAGTAACTCATGAATGTGAATGCAGCCCACAGCACCCATGAAGTTCCAAAAAAATTCAAGATTCCTCGTCGCATCAAATCTTTAAACGCATCCATGAAGTAAATGGAGATAAAAATAATAACAATTGCACAATTTATCTATAAATATCGAGACGAATCTTTTGAGTCTAGTTAGTTATGTTTGAATAAAGTTCACAAAATAACAACGAAAATGCTACATGGTCTTTTCCCAAAAAATTCTTCAACTAAACATGGCAGCAACGAATCGACAAGATCCACCGATGCCGCCAACGTAACGCCACACAAAGAATTAAGGTTTTCCAACCAAAACTCCTGAAAAGGGAGAGGGTCTCATGTCAATGCCTCCAACAAAACAACACCATTGTTGGCCACAACCAAGGTTTAGGCAGGGTCTTTCCCCATTCATTTGTCTTATCAGCCGACTTATCAGTCGTACTTCGACATATTCTCTTTTATAGAACACTATTGAAACAGTCGAAATCAGTAGTAAAAACAACCATCCAAACACTTGTGGCACCGACGAGGTTGTAGGCATGTGTGCCCTATTGCCCCCACGCCATCATGCAAGGGTCGCCTCAATCTTGCATGTAACCAACAACCATGCAAAAAATCGAATCTTGATTATGCATCAATGCTAAGAGTGTCATCAACGCCGGTGCACATTGGCGTCCTTAGCTTCAAGTGACTGCGATCCCAGGTTAGCCACTTGCATGAGGCATCTCCATCGAATACCATCAGGCAATTTCTAGGGCTGGGTGAAGAACGGCTTGTTCCTTGACAAGATCCAGCACCATGCACATCAGCGCATGGAGTGACACAACATAAAATTATTCAATTCGCTACGGAGAACAATTCGGTTTTAGTTTTGTTTTGATTCTTGCCTCGGATGTTTGTTGTTATGACGACGGATTGAAGTTGTATGGGTTTTTCACAATTGAGTAATTTGAAAATTTTCTACTATTTCTCTGAATTATATCATCTTTTTACTAGTAAATGTCTCTTGACTTGTTCGTTTGTTTCCCAAGCAACAAGCGCATTGTTGCGGACGTCATGATTTTCTCTCTGTGTTTAGATCCACTGACTCAACTTTAGCTGCCTAAATTTAGATTCGAAAACGACCCTCTTAAAAGATCAGCTAAAGTTTTAGGTTAATTCGCTGGACAATCTAAACGCCTTAGCTAAATTTTAGCTAACTTAATTTTAGTTGGAAAAATCTTTAGGCCTTATTTAGTTCCCACCTAAATACTTTTCGCTCATCACATCAAATATTTCGACACATACTCCCTCTGTCCACGAAAGAATTAATTCCCAGAATCCGTGTCAGTCAAACTTTTTTAACTTTGACTAACTTTATAGAAAAAATTAATAACATCTATGATATAAAATGGACATATTATGAAAATATATTCGAAGATATATCTAATGATGTGAATTTGGTACCATCAATCTTGATAGTTTTTCTATAAATTTTGTCAAAGTTTAAAAAGTTTGACTTAAAACAACTCTATGAATTGATTTCTTTCGTGGACGAAGGGAGTACATAAAGTATTAAATATAGATAAAAATAATTAATTACATAGATTGTGATAACTTTGTGAGATAATTTTTAAACCTAATTAGCCTATAATTTAATAATATTGTACATGCCCTTTTTATTAGTATATATTTTTAATAGATTAAATTAATAGTAGCCGATATGATACTAGAAACTTTTCACGCACCCGGCATCCAAAGGAGCCTAAAGAAATTCCTACCTATGGATGCCCTAAAGAAGGCAAAATTTGTCACAGGACACTGAAAGTGGTGCTCTTTTGTTGTAGGACACCAAAAGTGATGCTCTTTGCTGAAACACACAAACTCAACTTCCAAATTTGCCAGAACACATCGGGCTCCGTTTCCAGCGGGTCAAGGAGAGAGAACGAAGGGGAACGGACCATTTTGCCCTTGACTCAACCGGCGCGTCGGGTTCGGTTGGACCAGGTATCTGGTCGGCCCAAACGTTAGGGCATCTTCTTCTCCCCCGACCCCCAATCCTCCGAGTCGACACAGCCGGGCGGCTGTGTCGACTCGGAGGATTGGGGGTCGGGGGAGAAGAAGATGCCCTAACGTTTGGGCCGACCTGGCTGTGTCGACTCGGAGGATTGGGGGTCGGGGGAGAAGAAGATGCCCTAACGTTTGGGTCGACCAGATACCCGGTCCAACCGAACCCGACGCGCCGGTTGAGTCAAGGGCAAAACAGTCCGTTCCCATTCGTTCTCTCTCCTTGACCCGCGGGAAACGGAGCCCGATGTGTTCTGGCAAATTTGGAAGTTGAGTTTGTGTGTTTTAGCAAAGAGCATCACTTTTGGTGTCCTACAGCAAAAGAGCACCACTTTCACTGTCCTGTGGCAAAATTTGCCCCTAAAGAATGTCAACATAGCAGCAGCACGTCGGTGTGGAGTGTGGACGCTCGACGGCAAGTTGGGGACCGATGATGTCCCTCTGCTGCTGCCCCATGTTGGATGCTCTCGTGTCTCGGCTACACTGCACGTCCCCTGCTGCTGCCGCTGCTTTTGCTAGTTTCCTTCCCACTCCCACAACAATGCCATTGCCATGCCAGTGCACCGCGCGCGCGGGCAGAGCCCGGCCGGCCACATGCGCGGGGGCAGCAGCGCAGGAGTAGGTGGCTGCAGCCTTCAGGCTGCCGCTGCCGCTGCCGGTGCGTTTAATGAAGCTACTGTAGTCGCTACCAGTAGGCTGCTGCCTTGGTTGCCTGCTAGTACTCCTACTCCTACTCGTGTGTTCGTTGTCCCACCGGCCATGCGCCCATCATCGCCTCAACCTGGCAACACCGGCCATCATGCCTACTATGAACCTGGCAACACCGGCCATCATGCCTACTATGAGCCTATCCACTCCCGTAGTCCCCGTGGTGCTCGCCGCTCGCGTCCGTGACTCGACTCCGGGTCTCCCCGGCAGGCCGTTTCCAGCTTCCACCACGCGTGCCTTCCTCCTGCCTGGTCTCCTCGGCTCACGTCACCACAGAAAATTTCCCCTCATATCCAGCACGAGACAGTATGCCACATGTTTGGTTGCTAGCCATAATCTACTACAATGAACCTTAGGTAAATGTGGCAAGTCACAAGAAGTTTAATTTGACCACACTTTGTCACACTTTAGCTTAGACAAGTTTGACCAAGTTGGCAAGTGTTTGGTTGACAACTAAGATTTGGTACGATTATTTTGGGCTCCACATGTCATAGAGTAAAAAGGTGTGGAAATATTCTCTTAAGCATAACAAAGTATGACAACCAATTTGCTTACCACACTTTTTATGGTTTGTCACAATTGCCTAAGATTAGTTGTGGTAAACTATGGCTCTAGTAACCAAACATCTTAAGGGTGTCATACTTTGTCATGCCTAAGAAAATCTTGTCACACTTTTTTACTCTATGACATGTGAAGTCCAAAATAATCATGTTTAATCTTAGTTGTCAACCAAACACTTACCAATTTGATCAAACTTGTCTAAGTTAAAATCTGGCCCATGGTTGATACTATACTTGATACTGTACTACAGACACTGCTCTCTTTGCCACGGAATAGGTTCCCCGTTAATCAAAACCATCTCCGCCGACTGCCCTCTTGCTAGTTCACAATGGCAAAGGAGGACGCATGACGCACCGAGAGAACACCTTCAGATGTCGAGGGGTTAATGCCTAGTGTTACAGGCTTCATCAGAATACTACTAACCCACGGTATAAAGTTCGATTCCAATAGGGTTGTTATAAAAAAAAAATCGACCGAAGTGGCGAAGTGATCGTGCGAGGTGTATGTTTGGTGGCAAGATACAGACACGTTCGCTAGTCAGGTTCACAAGCCATTGGCACGGGCACGGCCGGCGCCGGCCATGATGAAGCCGGTTTCCCCTTGTCCTTTGTCCAGCGCCCGCGCGTGTCGCCTGTCTCCCCTCGGCCCTCTCGTCCGCCTGCCCGTGCCCGCTGCGCTCCACCAGTCCGTCCAGCACCACCACCGGCCGGCCGAAGCGCACCAAGCACACGAAAAGGGGAGTAAAAAGCCCAGAACACCAGAGGAAGCCCATTGCTTGTCTGTTCCTCCCGGCGGGGGCAAGCCGCTGCCGCCTGCGACTGCAAAGCCGTGAACTGGCTCAGGCGCGCCCAGCACCGCCCGGCTGCGCCTCGTATGTGCGTGCGTGCGTGCGTGCCTGCGAGTACGACGAAAAGGCGCACCGACCGACCCCATGCGTAGCATAGCGCATGGCTGCTGGAGGAGCACTGGCGCCTGTGGCTCTTCTTCGATGCACCACCGCACACACATCCTGCACCAAGATGCCGTGCAAGCGTGCTGCGGGGCCGGTGCTCCGCTGCAACTCAGCAACTGCAAGCGCGCGCTCAAGCGCCGGCCACACAGTACGCTAGGCTGGCTCAACTGTAAGTCAACTCGTGTCCATCTGCTGCTGCCGCGGGCCAAGTAGTTGTGGTTTGGTCACAAGGAGAAGCAGGAGTAGCAGGAGCAGGAATGCAGGATACCGGCAGCCTGTTCTGTTGTCCTGCTCTGTTCTCCAAACTGCGTTGCCTGTTCCTCTGCGTTCAGCATGCCCCTCTGTCTTGCCTGAGCATCTCTCCTTTTCAGTATAATTAAAGACTTCCTGAGCATCTTACCACTGTTTTCGAGCGCACAACGTCTCATTTCCCGGTAAGTTGTTCTTAAAATCAAACTAGATCTGTAGAAGAATATTCGGGTCCCATGACGGCCTCCCTTCCTCCTCCCCCATCTTCCCCTCCTCCTCTCCCCCGCTCCGTTGTCCTGTCCCCCCCCCCTCTGGCATCTCCCTCTCCCCGGCGAAAGGCCCCTTTTCCTTCCTCACCTACAAAGAGCTCGCACCCTAGCTCCCTTCTTTTCCCCTCTGGTACCCGAGCCTCCTCGCCGCCATTGCCACCATTGCCGAACTCGACATTAGCCCCAATCCCTTCCTGAGAACCCTCACCGCCTCTCCCGCTGCCACCGTCGTCCTCGCGGAGCCGCACCGCATCCAGGGAACCCCTC
This sequence comes from Coix lacryma-jobi var. lacryma-jobi, assembly GCA_009763385.1. Taxonomy (NCBI): domain Eukaryota; kingdom Viridiplantae; phylum Streptophyta; class Magnoliopsida; order Poales; family Poaceae; genus Coix; species Coix lacryma-jobi. The sequence goes on from CM019827.1 coordinate 33,711,896, forward strand.
ACCAGTGGACGGTTGCGCCGGGAGCTTCACGGCATCAACCACGCCGAAGAGGACGTACTGCCCCGCCACAGACACCGCCTTTCGGCCTCCGATCGACGACCAGGGACCCGTCATTGGACTCGCGGTGAGCTTCCCATCCCAACCCGTCTTCTCCCGTAAGCTCTACTGGCCCTAGGACCCCTCCTGAGCCGCACCGGCGAGCTCTAGCCATGGCGCCGCCGCTTAGGGCCCTGGCGCCGCCGTGCTTGTCCCCGCCGGCGGCCCCCAAGTCGGTTCTTTTTGATCTGGACCGCTGGATCACCCACATACGGCTTAGATTAGATCTCTTTCCTCGAAGGGATATGGACCGAGTCCGCGGTTCCATGGACTGGGTTCACCTCAACAACACCCGCACGTCCACGGCACACCGGTACACCGCACCAACCACGCTCGGCCACGTGGCGCCACCGCGTGGACAGCGCCGACCTGCCAAGCCGGTTTGCAGAAAGGCCCCTCCCGTTTCTTCGAATCAACCCGCACTCCCACTTCACTGTTCACTGAGTCTTGGGAAAAATGCGATCTAACCCATGCACTTTCCCGAAAATGAGGCGCAGTCCACCGCACGGTTCCCCCTCCCCGATCTAATCTCAGCCATCCATCGCTCGATCGACGGCTGACGACCCACCGTACCCCTTCGCTGGTGTCGTTTCGCTAAAGAGACCCTGCCTCTTTACATAATTAACCCGCGCTCCATCAGCACAGTAAATTGAGTCTGCGCGATTCTTCCGAACTAGCCCCTGATGTTTCACCGAATGGAGGCCCGGTCCGCCAGCCGATTAAATTCGGATTTTGATTTATTTAAAACACAAAATGAGTTCAACCGATTTACAGATTTGCCACCCTCGTTCAAAAGCTCATAACTTGCTCATTTTAACTCCGATTTGACCCATTCAATTTGCGTTAGATTCATAATTTTGTTCTCTACGCAGTAGAACTGTTGGTTTACTGTTTTCATACTGTTTGTTGTACTGTTATTCATTTCGCTTTGCATGTGCCATGTATGTTGATTGGGCCAGAGAGTGCGGAATACGAGGACGCTCCAGACCATCCTTGCGACCCAGTTGATTCGACCCAGTCCGAAGGCAAGTGTCCTTGAACATCTTGCACCTACTTTATTTTACTTTTGGTATTAGAGTAGTTTAGATCTAGTAGATGCATGCAATGTCAAACTTGAATCCTATATTATGGTTTACTAGATCTTGCTCTATTATCCTTGTCGCCTGTTTTGGGATGTTCGGGTAGGTGTCTTGCTTAGCCCTGCAGTCATGTTTGGGATGGGAGTTAAAATGTTTATAAACTTGATTAATGAATTATGAAACGAATGTGGACATGGTAATTTTGTAGTAACATGGTTATTAGGTAAATCCGGCAGGATGGACCCGTATTGGTGGTTTTGTGCCGTGGGACTCGGCAACTGCTTTTGGTTTTTGGTTCGGGGCTCGTGCTAGACATATCCTGCCTGGATCCCTAGGACCCGGTTCTCGGAGCATGTAACCCGGCTTAACAGCGCAGCCATGAGATCTGGATGGGCTGGACCTGGCTAATTAATTAGTTTCCTCCGAGTTATGCTACACGGGGTTTGTTTAGTGGCTCAAGAGGGGGTCCCTGGGGTCGCTGACTTATGTACGGGGATGAAACCTTAGAGTACGTGTAACACAGGCTTGGAGGGGCTTTGTAAAGGCCTTGCAGTGCAACCCGCTATGCACCTCGGCAGTGTTTAGCGTGACGGGATCTGCACGACTCATGGGTAACGATGTGCAACCTCTGCAGAGTGTAAAACTGATATATCAGCCGTGCTCACGGTCACGAGCGGCTTGGACTTCTTTGAGATTAGTTGGTTACTGGTTGGTTTTGGGTTCGGGTCATCTGATGGACTTCAGGTGCGGTTGCCTGAGGGACTTCAGGTGTTGGTTGCTCGGTGTGACTCCGAGTGTGGTTACTTTACTACAGAGTCTGTGGCTATAACCTAGTAAATAGGTGCATAGGATTAATAGGATTAATAGGGTGTGTCGCTTTAGGCGCTTGAGTCGAACAAAGTCAGCCTACCTTTGTTATAAGCCTCATAAGCATATATTTTCCACACTTGCGGAGTACATTTCGATGTACTCACCCTTCCTCTTTGTCCCCCCTGCTACCCCACCCAGACGCTGGAGACTACGCGTACGAGGAGCAGGAGTATCCAGAAGACGGAGGCTACGACCCTGACGACCTGTACTAGGATGGCGCTACCCCCGGTTGACCTTCCTGTGGAGATGGAGTCCAGATTTCCGCGTCTTCTTCAGAGTCTTCATAGGAGTCAGTTATCATGAGAGTCTGTACTTTTTCTTTCAGACCCGAGGGTCATTTATGTAATAATGTACGATATATTAATAAAGCATTGTTTTGATATTTATTATGATGTGGATATATGTATGAAAATTGATCCTGGCATACATATATTGTGCTCCATAATTATGTGATCTCGAATGACATGTACTTGTGCATATGTAATATTTTGGTTCTTTGTAATAATTGTTGGTGTGTTGCGACCGTCAGGTTGCGGCGACATCATTTGTTTAAAATATTTTACTAATCGAATTAACTAACCAAATCAGGGTTGTTATATATCTACTTATCATATCTCACTCTTACTCCTGGAAAATGTAACAGATGGTTGACACTAGGAGCAGCGCGGGTAACGCCGGTAACGCTGGCGGGAGCGGGGCAGGTGGCAACCAGCCGCCTCATCCTCATCCACCTCCACCTACGCCTCCATACGACCCGCTCCAGATGGCCCAGGTGCAGAACCAGATGATGCAGAACATGACCCAGATGATGCAGCACATGCAACAGATGGCGCAGGCTGCTCAGGGTGCTCAGGGTGCAGGAGCTGCACAGCCACCCCGACCGGATGACACTCTCAGGAGCTTCATGACGACGCGCCCTCCAGTGTTCCACCACGCCATAGAGCCAATGGATGCAGATGATTGGCTCGAGACGATTACAGGCAAGTTGCAGCTTGCCCATGTCGGGGACCTTGATAAGGCCCTCTACGCCGCGCACCAGCTTCAGGGCCCGGCGAAGAACTGGTGGACTGCCTACACCGCAGCTCATGCGGACGCCGACTCGATCACTTGGGAGGAGTTCCGTAGGGCATTCCGCGACCAGTACGTCCCTTTCGGCGAGATCAGGGTGAAGCGCCGGGAGTTTCAGGACCTCAAGCAGGGCGCGATGACAGTGCGTGAGTATCTCACGCAGTTCAGCCAGCTGTCCCGTTATGCCCCAGATGACGTGGACACGGACGACAAGAAGCAGGAGTGCTTCAGGCAAGATCTCTGTTATTTTTTAATATTAATAAATTCTTCATACACCCTTGTTCATTCCTTTTGCTACCTGATAAATAATAAAATTGTTATCTGCTTCAGGCATGGGCTTAACCCAGGACTCCGCTATGCCCTAGCTTCAAATGAGTATTCCTCATTTCAGAAGCTGGTTGACCGTGCCTTCGCGGTGGAGAAGGAACGGAAGGACCTCGATGCAGATCGCAAGAGGAAGATGACGTTCCAGGGACAGTCCTCCGGCAGCTCCGCTCATCCCCTCTACGCTCCACCTGCCTCAGCTTCCAGGCAGATTCCCCAGCAGCAGCAGTACCGCTCGCCCCAGTCCCGGCAGCCCGCTCCTCAGTACAGGCACCCAGCTCCACAGTACCAGACTCCACCTCAGCAGCAGCAGCAGCAGCCGCCTCGCCAGGCTCAGGCACCTCGCCAGGGTCTTCCAGCTCCGCAGCAGCCCCGTCCAGCACAGGGGGCAGGTCAGATTGGTCCCTGCTACAAGTGCAACCAGATGGGACACTTCGCCAACAAGTGTCCACTGAGGCAGCCGGCTCCACCACAGTCCCGTCCCGCAGGCCAGCCCCAGGGCTACAATCGTTGCCGTGTGAACCACGTTGCAGCAGAGACAGCTCAGACAGCACCAGATGTGGTGTTTGGTACGTTCCTTGTTGATTCACACCCAGTCACAGTCTTATTTGATTCTGGAGCATCTCATTCTTTCATATCAGCATCCTGTGTATCTAGATATAACATACATAGAGTCTTGATGCAAAAGAGTATGATGGTGAACTCTCCTGGAGGAGAACTGATATCGCGGCATGTATGCCCAAATGTGAGCTTGCACATAAGGGGGGTAGTCTTTCCCTTTTCTCTTATTGTTCTGGATTCCCAAGGCATTGATGTTATATTGGGAATGGACTGGCTACACAAGTACCAGGGCGTTATTGATTGTGCTCAGAGGATCATCACAGTGAAGCATCCGGATGGCACGGAGATTGTGTATTAGGCACCGACGAAGATGGAAGAAGAAGCCAGAGCATATGAGGCTGTCGTGGTACCTGATATTCGAGTTGTCGAGGAGTTCCCAGATGTCTTCCAGAAGGTGCCAGGTATGCCACCTGATCGTGAGATTGAGTTCTCTATTGATTTAGTTCCTGGCAGTGCACCTATATACAGGCGACCATATAGAATGGATGCCGAAAAGCTAGCTGAGCTGAAGATGCAGATCCAAGAGCAGTTAGAGAAAGGGCATATTCGTCCTAGTACATCCCCGTGGGGAGCCCCTGTGATCTTTGTTCCGAAGAAGGATGGAGGCCTGCGGATGTGCGTTGATTACCGCGCATTGAATGAAGCTACCATCAAGAACAAGTACCCGATTCCTCGCATTGATGATCTGTTTGATCAGTTGAAGGGTGCTCATGTGTTCTCGAAGATTGACCTGCAAACAGGTTATAACCAGCTGAAGATTCGTGAAGCTGATATCCCGAAGACGGCATTCGTAACTCGATATGGGCTATATGAGTACACAGTGATGTCCTTCGGCTTGACAAATGCCCCAGCCTTCTTCATGTATCTGATGAACAAGGTCTTCATGGAGTTTTTAGATCTGTTCGTTGTGGTGTTCCTTGATGATATCCTGATATTCTCGAAGAATGAAGAAGAGCATGAGAAGCATCTGAGGTTAGTGTTGCAGAAGCTCAGAGAGCATCAGTTGTATGCAAAGCTGAGCAAATGCGAGTTCTGGCTGAAGAAGGTTGCATACCTGGGGCATATCATCTCAGAAGGTGGTGTATCAGTTGATCCAGGCAAGGTCCAAGATATATTGGACTGGAAGGTACCTGAGAGCGTCACTGAGATCCGGAGTTTCCTCGGTATGGCGGGATATTATCGCAGATTCATTGAAGGATTCTCCAAGATCGTGAAGCCGATGACGAGACTGACTGAGAAGGGTGCCAAGTTTGTATGGTCCCCTGAATGCCAGACTGGTTTTGAGGAGCTGAAAGCGAGATTGACCTCTGCTCCTATTCTTGTCATGCCAGATGTCCAGAAGAACTTCACAGTGTATTGTGATGCTTCGCGACAGGGTCTAGGATGTGTGCTTATGCAGGAAGGTCGTGTGATTGCTTATGCCTCGAGACAGCTCAGGAAGCATGAGCTGAATTACCCTACTCATGATCTAGAGTTGGCAGCTGTTGTTCATGCTCTGAAGATCTGGAGGCACTATCTGATGGGCAAGAAGACAGAAATATACACTGATCATAAGAGCTTGAAGTATATTTTCACCCAGCCAGATCTGAATCTTCGCCAACGGAGATGGCTAGAGTTGATCAAAGATTATGATCTGAGTATCAACTATCATCCGGGCAAGGCGAATGTTGTAGCAGATGCCCTGAGCAGGAAGGTTTACTGCAATGTGCTTGAGATCAAGGAGCAGCAGCCTGAGTTGCATGAGGAGTTTGTGAAGCTCAACTTGGGTATTCTTGGTCATACTGATGCAGTAGCCTTGGAGGTTGATTCGACTCTTGAGAGTGATATCCGAGCAGGGCAGCTCACTGATGAGTATCTCCTAGAGATCAGGCAGTTGATCAAGGAAGACAAGGCCCCAGGGTTCACAGAGGATGATCAGGGTGTTTTGTGGTTCAGAGGCAGGATCTGTGTTCCAGATGTGAAGGCTATCAAGGAGTTGATCTTGAGAGAAGCTCATGATTTAGCCTACTCTCTTCACCCAGGCAGTACCAAGATGTACCAGGATCTGAAGCAGTATTACTGGTGGTATGGGATGAAGAGGGAAGTAGCAGAGTATGTGGCTTTGTGTGACACATGTCAGAGGGTTAAGGCCCAACATCAGAGACCTGCTGGTTTGTTACAGCCTCTGCAGATTCCCGAGTGGAAATGGGAAGAGATCAGCATGGATTTCATCACTGGTTTGCCCAGGACACAGTCTGGATATGACTCCATCTGGGTCATAGTTGATCGGTTGACCAAGGTGGCTCACTTCATTCCGGTCAAGGAGACATATCAGGGCCCGAAGCTGGCAGAGCTGTACATGTCCCGCATTGTATGCTTGCATGGAGTACCTAAGATCATAGTATCTGACAGAGGTACACAGTTCACATCTAGATTTTGGAAGCGGTTGCATGAGTCTATGGACACTCGCCTCAGTTTCAGTTCGGCTTATCATCCTCAGACTGATGGACAAACAGAGAGGGTGAATCAGATTCTGGAGGACATGTTGCGAGCTAGTGCACTCCAGAACAGCTAGAGTTGGGATGTGAGTCTGCCATATGCAGAGTTCTCATATAACAATAGCTATCAGGCCAGTCTCAAAATGTCCCCATTTGAGGCACTGTATGGCAGGAAGTGCAGAACTCCTCTATTCTGGAATCAGGTTGGAGAAAGAAAAGTCTTTGGCCCTGTGTCTATAGAAGAAGCTGAAGAACAGGTCAGACAGATCAGAAGCAACCTGAAGACAGCTCAGACTAGACAGAAGAGCTATGCCGATGTCAGACGACGAGAGCTGGAGTTCCAGATTGGAGATTTTGTTTATCTGAAGGTGTCCCCCTTCAGGGGTCTTCGGAGGTTTAATGTCAAAGGGAAGCTATCTCCGAGATTCATTGGCCCTTTCAAGGTGATTGACAAGAAAGGTGCAGTTGCTTATCAGCTGGAGTTGCCTGCACGGCTGGCAGGTATTCATGATGTGTTCCATGTATCCCAGCTGAAGAGATGCCTAAGAGTTCCAGAGGAGCAGTTGCCACTTGAGGAGCTTGATCTCAGGGATGATTTGACTTTCTCTGAGCCGATCAAGATTCTGGACACGATGGAACGAGGTACTCGCAACAAGAGGATTAAAATCTGCAAGGTGCAATGAAAGCATTACTCCGAAGAAGAAGCCACATGGGAGAAAGAAGATGATCTTCGGGCAGATTTTCCTTATCTCTTCACTGACTCTTCCTAATCTCGAGGACGAGATTCTTCTAAGGGGGGTAGGTTTGTAACACCCTGATTTAATTTTTCCCCAATTTAATAAAAGAAATTAGAAATTAATTAGGTTGGCTAGTTTATTAGAGGAGAAAAATAAAATTTATTTATCATTTTCATGTTGCATTCATGCCTTTGCATATTTTATTGTGCGGTAAATGATTTTATTAAACCCGTATAGGGCAAATCGAATTTATTCTATTTAGAAAATCAACAAAATGATTAATAAAAGTTTTGCGAAATCAAACTCAAATTTTATTTCTAAAACCTAGGGAAAATATTTTCAAAAGTTCTTAAAACTGATTTGATTTTGAAATGGGTTTGAAATCTGCTTTTAAAAAGGACTTGCAAAACTTGGAAAAGAAAAAGAAAACAAGCAGCTGGGCTCCTTGCCTCTCTTCTCCCCAGCCCGACCCAAGCCAAGCCCGTTTCCCCTTTTCCCTCATTCCCTCTCCCATTTTCCCTTCGGCCCGACCCCGACCAGGCCCAACCGGCCGCTCCCCAGCCCATTCCCACCTTACCCTCTCCACTCCTCCCGGCCCAGCGCCGCGAAACGGCCCGCGACACCGCGCGAAGGCCGCCACCCAGCCTCCGCTCCACCACCGCCCGCCGCGCTCATCCGCACAGATCGCCTCCGCCCGGCCGCATCCAACAGCTTCCCCTCCGAACCCTCCGGTCGTCCAACCAAACTAGATCGCGCCGCCACCCCTTTTCCTTCCTCGCCTACAAAGAGCTCGCACCCTAGCTCCCTTCTTTTCCCCTCTGGTACCCGAGCCTCCTCGCCGCCATTGCCACCATTGCCGAACTCGACATTAGCCCCAATCCCTTCCTGAGAACCCTCACCGCCTCTCCCGCTGCCACCGTCGTCCTCGCGGAGCCGCACCGCATCCAGGGAACCCCTCACCAGTGGACGGTTGCGCTGGGAGCTTCACGGCATCAACCACGCCGAAGAGGACGTACTGCCCCGCCACAGACACCGCCTTTCGGCCTCCGATCGACGACCAGGGACCAGTCATTGGACTCGCGGTGAGCTTCCCATCCCAACCCGTCTTCTCCCGTAAGCTCTACTGGCCCTAGGACCCCTCCTGAGCCGCACCGGCGAGCTCTAGCCATGGCGCCGCCGCTTAGGGTCCTGGCGCCGCCGTGCTTGTCCCCGCCGGCGGCCCCCAAGTCGGTTCTTTTTGATCTGGACCGCTGGATCACCCACATACGGCTTAGATTAGATCTCTTTCCTCGAAGGGATATGGACCGAGTCCGCGGTTCCATGGACTGGGTTCACCTCAACAACACCCGCACGTCCACGGCACACCGGTACACCGCACCAACCACGCTCGGCCACGTGGCGCCACCGCGTGGACAGCGCCGACCTGCCGAGCCGGTTTGCAGAAAGGCCCCTCCCGTTTCTTCGAATCAACCCGCACTCCCACTTCACTGTTCACTGAGTCTTGGGAAAAATGCGATCTAACCCATGCACTTTCCCGAAAATGAGGCGCAGTCCACCGCACGGTTCCCCCTCCCCGATCTAATCTCAGCCATCCATCGCTCGATCGACGGCTGACGACCCACCGTACCCCTTCGCTGGTGTCGTTTCGCTAAAGAGACCCTGCCTCTTTACATAATTAACCCGCGCTCCATCAGCACAGTAAATTGAGTCTGCGCGATTCTTCCGAACTAGCCCCTGATGTTTCACCGAATGGAGGCCCGGTCCGCCAGCCGATTAAATTCGGATTTTGATTTATTTAAAACACAAAATGAGTTCAACCGATTTACAGATTTGCCACCCTCGTTCAAAAGCTCATAACTTGCTCATTTTAACTCCGATTTGACCCATTCAATTTGCGTTAGATTCATAATTTTGTTCTCTACGCAGTAGAACTGTTGGTTTACTGTTTTCATACTGTTTGTTGTACTGTTATTCATTTCGCTTTGCATGTGCCATGTATGTTGATTGGGCCAGAGAGTGCGGAATACGAGGACGCTCCAGACCATCCTTGCGACCCAGTTGATTCGACCCAGTCCGAAGGCAAGTGTCCTTGAACATCTTGCACCTACTTTATTTTACTTTTGGTATTAGAGTAGTTTAGATCTAGTAGATGCATGCAATGTCAAACTTGAATCCTATATTATGGTTTACTAGATCTTGCTCTATTATCCTTGTCGCCTGTTTTGGGATGTTCGGGTAGGTGTCTTGCTTAGCCCTGCAGTCATGTTTGGGATGGGAGTTAAAATGTTTATAAACTTGATTAATGAATTATGAAACGAATGTGGACATGGTAATTTTGTAGTAACATGGTTATTAGGTAAATCCGGCAGGATGGACCCGTATTGGTGGTTTTGTGCCGTGGGACTCGGCAACTGCTTTTGGTTTTTGGTTCGGGGCTCGTGCTAGACATATCCTGCCTGGATCCCTAGGACCCGGTTCTCGGAGCATGTAACCCGGCTTAACAGCGCAGCCATGAGATCTGGATGGGCTGGACCTGGCTAATTAATTAGTTTCCTCCGAGTTATGCTACACGGGGTTTGTTTAGTGGCTCAAGAGGGGGTCCCTGGGGTCGCTGACTTATGTACGGGGATGAAACCTTAGAGTACGTGTAACACAGGCTTGGAGGGGCTTTGTAAAGGCCTTGCAGTGCAACCCGCTATGCACCTCGGCAGTGTTTAGCGTGACGGGATCTGCACGACTCATGGGTAACGATGTGCAACCTCTGCAGAGTGTAAAACTGATATATCAGCCGTGCTCACGGTCACGAGCGGCTTGGACTTCTTTGAGATTAGTTGGTTACTGGTTGGTTTTGGGTTCGGGTCATCTGATGGACTTCAGGTGCGGTTGCCTGAGGGACTTCAGGTGTTGGTTGCTCGGTGTGACTCCGAGTGTGGTTACTTTACTACAGAGTCTGTGGCTATAACCTAGTAAATAGGTGCATAGGATTAATAGGATTAATAGGGTGTGTCGCTTTAGGCGCTTGAGTCGAACAAAGTCAGCCTACCTTTGTTATAAGCCTCATAAGCATATATTTTCCACACTTGCGGAGTACATTTCGATGTACTCACCCTTCCTCTTTGTCCCCCCTGCTACCCCACCCAGACGCTGGAGACTACGCGTACGAGGAGCAGGAGTATCCAGAAGACGGAGGCTACGACCCTGACGACCTGTACTAGGATGGCGCTACCCCCGGTTGACCTTCCTGTGGAGATGGAGTCCAGATTTCCGCGTCTTCTTCAGAGTCTTCATAGGAGTCAGTTATCATGAGAGTCTGTACTTTTTCTTTCAGACCCGAGGGTCATTTATGTAATAATGTACGATATATTAATAAAGCATTGTTTTGATATTTATTATGATGTGGATATATGTATGAAAATTGATCCTGGCATACATATATTGTGCTCCAATTTTGTTCTTAAAATTGGGGTGTCACAGTATATAGGAACACTTGCTAACAAAATGCAATCTTTTTATGTTTACATTCATGCTAGGATCGAACCTGGCAATGCATTTAGGCTAGTTCTTAAGGTTGCTAAGTATACTGCTATGCTTGGGGATGGCGGGCTTGTTGAAAGGCCTGACGAAGAACATGAGTTCTGGCTGGATAGGAGTGTTGGATACAGTATAGCTCAATTTCATGAGGATATGGCTGCAAAGATTATTTGGGGACCTAGCCAGGCAAGAAAAAAACAGGAAAAAACCAGCAGCTGAGAGAAGTGGGAAGGCAACCAGACAATCCATATGTAAAAAATGTGGTGAACCTGGGCACAGGGAAGGTAGCTGGAAGTGTAGCTTTGCAGGAACTAAGAAAAGGTAGGACTGAACATATTTTTTATTTATAATTGGTGTTGCTGCAATGCACTAACAAATTTTTTTCTTGCAGAAAGAGAACTAAAAAGACAAGTGTGAAGCGTGGGAGGAAGAAGACTAAGACAGGGGACATCCCTCCTCTTGAACAAACTACTCCAAGGACAAGGCTGACATTAGCAATAGAAGCTGCAGTGAGGGCAAGGCTGCAGGCAGAAGAAGCTCAACTCAGAGCTTCAGAAGCTATGGAAGCTGCTGAAGCAGCCGCAAGGGCAACTAACAGAGAGCTCCTCGCTGAACCAGCGCGTACAGAGTTTCAGCTTGCTGCTCCAGCATCCCCATCCGGTCCAAGCACAAGGAGGTATAGTCTCTACGATTTTTATTCTAAACTACTGCAATGCTTGATTTCAAAAATATAGTCACTAAGATTTTTGTTCCAAAATTGTGCACTACGCTCTTAATTTTTTAAAAAATGCTTTCCAGAAGATTGCTGTTGGGTGCTGTTGAACCTGTTCCAGAAGGATAGCTACAAGTTTTTGAGGCCGCGCCCAAGAAAATGACTCCCAGAAGGAAGATGCTGGCCTCGAAGATCATGAAAAAATGAGACAATCCAAGCCTGTGGAAATCAAAAACAATGTTCTTTTGTTGACAACTTATGTACTTTTGTTGGCCAGAACTGTTTAATGGTCATTGCCTTACCTATTATGTGTTGCCTAGAACCTGTTTAAGAGCTATGTATGGCTGCCATGACCAAACTTAAGACATCAGTGATTTGTTTAGCTAATGTTGTGCCTCCGGCCATGTGGATTTGCTGCTCTTCATGCATGTCCAATTTATATATTCAGATATATATTTGGTACATGTGGATTTGCTGTTGTGCTTGTATGTTCAATATATATATATATATATATATATATATATATATAGGGAAATTATTTTCTACTCCTAGGGAGTAGTTACTCCCATGTTTATATCTCTAGATTTATGGTATATATGACCGAACGAAGTATATTTACATGAAGTATATGATCATACTAGACTATCTATGTAAGTATATACGTCAAGTATGCATGCATACATAGAGTATGCGGATATACTTATTTTATATACAATAGTGAGTGATATTTTCGTAATATATTAAAAAGTATGGGTTCCTTTAAAATTTTTTAGTGTATTAAGACATGAAATATCTTAACATGAGTATATAAACATACTCAAAGTGATAAACAAGTATGAACACATACGCAATATGGTGTTTTGAAGATGGGAGTAACTACTCCTGGGAGTATAGAAAACTCACCCTATATATATATATATATATATATATATGATTTCATATATCACGTCAAATTTTTATTGAAAATTTACTGTAATGGCTGCTATCGGTCCAGGCAGGTAGCAAAATAGAGGGAAGGGCAGGGAGGTCATGTCAAATTTTTACTGAAAATTTACGGCTGCTATCGGTCCAGGCAGGTAGCAAAATATAGGGAAGGGCAGGAAGGTCTTTTCCCTTAGCCCATCCACGGTGGCATGCTGAGTTGAACAATCAAGAAGCCAAAATGAGTAAATATGTAGCACTAGAGAGATTGTTGGGGCAAATCTTTAAGTGCTATTCTTAGGGGGGCAACTGAAGAGGAGACAACCGGAAGGAGGACAAATATTTAAATTGCCCCCGGATACATGGCAACCGCAGGCCGCAGCGGCGCCTACGTGTCCGCCAGCTGGATGCTCTCCGGGACCCAAGTGTCAGCACCGACTAGGGGAATACGGGCCGTAGGATTGGCGCGACATACGCTACCATACGCGGCCACGTCGCAAATCGACGGCGGGTGCCGCGTCGCTCGTAGCTCGTGGGTGGCTTCGTCGCGACTCCACCCCGTCTGGTTTCAAAACTTACACTATTTATTTTGCACGTATCCCCCTGCAGTTAAAGTTTATTGAGGAGAGATTAAACAAAGACTTTGACAGGAAGCATTTCTGTTATTTCTTAGAACGCACTTAAAACAAGGTTTTCTGGGTCTGGTGAGGGGGACACTAATTTGGGTATCTTTAAGATTCCCGCATTGGATGCGTGCACCACATGACATGGATGGGGGATGGTGGTTGACGTGTGAACAAGTTTTTAGATATTTAAAGGTGGTAATATATAATATTATATGTTGGTGTATCTCACAAAAATAACTAATTGCACAGTTTGTCTGTAAATATCGAGACAAATCTTTTGAGTCTAGTTAGTCCATATTTAGATAAAGTTTGTCAAATAACAACAAAAGTGTTACAAAAACTTTACGCTAAAATTCCACCCAACTAAACATGATCAGCGAAGCATGCTTTTCCATCTCATCATGTACAAGACTAAGAGTACGGGATTATGCAAGATGAGCGTGAAGAAGACTGACCGATAGTACTCGCCCACTAATCATTGAAAAAGTAACTTGCTCATGGTGTTTTTTCTAGAATTGTAACTTTACAAGGAAGACCAAAGGGTGGAACTTATTGATCCCAACTAGAAATTATTCTGTTATTGGGTTCATTTACTTATACAACTATATTTAGTTATATGAACATATTGACCCCTAATGGAATCTATTCTATTATAGCATGCATTTACTTATACGACTATATTTACTTATTTAGTTAACGACAAAATTATGAATAAAATATACACTAAAGCCAAAGATCTTTTGCACTTTAAGGTCAAAAACGTATCTCGTCAAGTTGTTTTTCTCATTTGCACATCATTAGCTACATGCTTACCTCCATCATCTGGTCAATTATTTTGTTGGGTCTCAAACCTTTCTTTGTGTTGTATAGAAACAATAATTTTCTTTGGTTTATTACTTATACGAAGCTTTATGTCACAATTTCGTTATGAACTAGTGTAACAATATGTTTCTTTTTCATCACCGATAATGTCAATGGATAATCTAATGACTTACCATTTTTTACAATGTTATGCACTATAAAAACAATATTCACCAAGTAATTAATGGTATGCTTTTAAGTTATTGGACACAGTGACAAATTCTTCCTTTTTTTCTTTTAATTTACACGTCATGTCCTAGCTTGATCATAGTCGGGGTAAGTTTGCCAACTATCTATTTTGTTAGTTATGAGGTCTAGCATCTATTCTGTCAGTTACGAATATAGAAGAATACAACAATGGTCATACCTCTATTTCTATCACATACATTCCGTTCTGATGAATGTTTGTGTCCTAATTTTGTTACTGACCAGTACAATGTTTATAATAATATAATAATAGGTTCTTTTTTCGAGGACCTCTAACATGAAAGGAGAATTTGAAAGCTCTACCTCTAATTACAAGGATGATTTTATATTTATATGGTCTATTGTAATCTAAAACTTTATATAGTCTGTGTAGGCGTAGTGGCATAGATATAAGCTCATGATTTTTTTTTTCAAAAGGGAAATTATTTCATATTCCATTTTAGGACTTCATAGATATATTTTAAAGAAACCAATGAATATAATGCTAGTGAACAGTCTCGTTAAGGTTTGTGTCCCAATTTTGTTACTGACTAGTTAGTATAATGTCCATAACAATAAGCTTTACCTTCTACAATTTATATGGTCTATAATCCAAAGCAGAGCATAAGTGTAGTGACATAGATATGACCTTCTGTTTTTTTTTTCAAAAATAAAATAATTTCATGTTCTATTTCAAGACTTCGGTATTTAGTTGGAACTTGGAAAAGTTGCTGAGTGTCACAATGTTGTGGCACTAATTTGGTCTACTAAAAATAGGCTAATAATTTTTTTTGCATATTCCGTCTGAAAACCATGAGACAAATTTATTTAATCTATCATTAACACAAGTTTACAGTATAATATTATCAAATCATGGACTAATTAGGCTTAAAATCATCTCATAAAGTTATTGTAATTGTGTAATTAGTTATTTTTTAGTTTATATTTAATATACCATATATGTGTCTAAACACTCAGATGTGATGGATGAAAAGTTTTACTCAGATGTGATGGATGAAAAAGTTTTTAAGCTGAGAACTAAGGTCATGTTCAAATTCCCAAATACCCCTAAATATTTTGCATAGTAATCATCATATCGAATCTTTAAACGCATGTATGAAATATTAAATATAAGTAAAAAAATAACTAATTGTACTTTTAGTTTGTTCATGTCGAGATGAATCTTTTGAGACTACTTAGTCCATATTTGAATAAAGTTTGTCAAATAACAACGAAAATGTCACATTAACTTTTCGTCACAAATTTCGCAAACTGAATCAGGCCTAAACAGATTATGACCTTGTTTAGATGAAAAAATTTTGCAAAATTTTTCCTGTAGCGTTTTCGTTGTTATTTGACAAACTTTATCTAAATATGAATTACGTAGACTCCAAAGATTCGTCTCGACATGTACATACTAAAAGTACAATTAATTATTTTTTTACCTACATTTAATGCTCCATACATACGTCCGAACATTGACGTGATAGTTGATGTGATGAAAAAATTTGGAAAATGGGGGAACTAAACAAGGCCTATATGCAGATTTTAAAGAAATCAATGAATTACAAAAGTATTCTCTCATTTGCCATACCGTGTTGAATGCGCCACAGCCCACAGGAGCACTAGGCAATGGCCGCATATGGGTTATGGCTATCAATGATGAAGTATCCTAAAATGCCGCGATTTGAGGGGCTTAAATGCAACGGGGGCTCTTCGTCTCCCTCACCTTCCCGACGGCGACTGCGCAGCCATCTCCTCTCTTTCGCTCTCTACCCTCACCAACTCCTACCTCCCGAGACAAATTCCGAGGCCGACACAAGAAAAGGGAAAGAACCACAGGTAATTGCCTTCCTGTGCTGGGATTCTAGTTCCAATCCCCTCCGCGCCGGCCGGCTGCGTAGCGCTGCCACCGGATCAGAGGCGCCCTCGCGGCATCGACTCCCATCTCTCGCCCTGCCGTCATCGTCTCCCCTGGGCGGCCGCGGAGTGAAGATCCGGCGCGCTTGGGATTGCTTGCTTCTCCTTTTGTCCGGTAAGGAAGCCCCCGCTCGAATCGACAGTTCATTTCCCTCTGCGTAATTCGTTCGAAATTCTCCTTCGGTGACGGATACCAATCGGTCCATTTTTGTTGTGGATTGCTGTGCTGCGTGGTGGAGTGCTGATAGCCGGTAATGATTTTCTTTAATTTTGACCCCGCGTTAGGTGCGCCGCCGCTGGACTCCAGTGCTGTACATGCTCGGGGACGGTGCTGAGCTCCTGCGATGGCCCGAAGAAATGCCGGCGCAATGCAGCGGGAGGGTTCGGCGGGGTCGGTTAAGGACTGGTCGGAATTCGACCCCTCGCCGTCCCCGAAGCTGGCGTACTCGCAGTCCTACGTCGCCATGAGAGGGCTGTTGACGTCGGTGGCTTCTCTGGACCCTGTCCTGACGTCGAGCAGCCTCAAGTCTCTGTGGGCAGCCTTGTCATCGCACAGGCACGCTCGGTCCTTGGAGAGGCCAAAGTACAAGGGGATGATGAACTGGAAGAGGCCCATGTTCCATCTGCTTGTGTGCTTCTTGCTGGGAGTTTTCATTGGATTCACACCACTCTTCTCTCTCGATTTGTCCAACGACATAGATTCTGAAAACGAGACGCTTCCGTTCGATGGAGATCTGGTTGACAGACAGATGCTGGAACTTAAAAGCACAAGGTTGGAGCCGTTTGTGTCTGCGGCAGAGACTGAAGTTGCCGAAGAACAACAGGTTGATGAGAGTCCTCCAGTTCCTGCGATGTTGGATGATGAGGCGGACTTCATCGAAGCGTCGCATGTCCAAACTTCTGTTAATGACTCTGACTTTGTTTCGAGGAAGCAGCTGATAATTGTGACAACGACTTCTGTTCGACCACACCAGGCCTACTACTTGAATCGTCTGGCTCATGTGTTAAAAAATGTACCACCTCCTCTTCTGTGGATTGTGGCGGAGTGGCCATATCAGTCCCGTGAAACAGCAGAGATCCTGAGGTCTTCTGGGGTTATGTACAGACATCTTATCTGCAATCGGAACAGTACAAACATAAGGAAGATTATTGTCTGCCAGAAGAACAATGCAATTTTTCAAATCAAGAAGCACCGTTTAGATGGTATAGTACATTTTGCTGATGAGGAGAGAGTGTACTCAGTTGATTTATTTGAAGACATGCGAAAAATCAGGTAATCTTTCTGTGCTGACACTTTCTTTGCGGTACTGGGATATACTAGTATAGTAGTTTTGTTTATCACAAATTTGATGGCCATAGCATGGATATACACGGTTTACTGATATACTTTTAATCATCAAAATACTTCATTTACTTGCTTGTGCTACCTTTGCCCATGTATTTTGCTTATCAATGCTGTAAAATCTTTAACTGTTTGTTCCATATTGAGACTGTATGTCTGTGATTGCTTGTTAGTATTAATTTGTTTATTTTTTGCTTCGAAAATCCTCTTATATGGAGTGGTCTTGTAAATGATAAAGTCAACTCTGCTAAAACAATACTTTTCTAGAAACTAAAGGTTTGCAGTCTATTTGGTTGGATGGAGATATGCATTTTAGGTGGAGCCTGATCCAAGAATCCAGTTCTTCCTTTTTGCCTTTCCCCCACTTTGTTAGTCTTCCTTTCTAGTAGCTATAATTTCATTTTTATTTGTGCTCCTGTGCTTGCTAGAGCTGTAGAATGGCCCACCATACTAAAGCATATTTCATTTTCAAAATTTTAATAGGAAGCAGAGCTTTTGTCATTTCTTTCCTCCACTAAATAAAAAGCTTGCTTGATGATTACTTTAGATGCCTTTAAAGGATATCCTACTAAGCGTATCGCCTTTTAGTCATTTAACTAACCACCTTCTGGTGTGGATGCAAATGCAATGTAGTATAGAACAAACGCGAGATGCATGCCATTTCATTATTAAAGAAGGAATAAAAGTCACCAACCCACACCCTCAAGATATCAGTTCACTCACCACAAACAAAACCAAGAAACAATCAACGCCTATTGCCATGTTAGCAACATTATTCAGCTGTTCAACTCCCAAGATCCTTAGCCTTGGCTGCGATCCATAGTGAAACCTCTCCCGCTGCAGTTCGTACTAGTGTGTCGAAGTCCAATTGTTACTGAATTATAATAGGTATGCAATAACCGTAGCATTAAATTACAGAGCAATAATATTTCCTTTAGATTCCTGACATGACAAGGGGATTATGACCTTTGACCTCCCTATTCTGTATATAGCTGGCTGCTTTTCACATCTGAGAACAGCTTAGGATTTAGTCACGATAAACCATGAGTGCTCCTGTAGTACTTTCTTCAATATTTATTACATGGGAATGTATGTTATTATGACACATTAATATTCACCCTTACCAATCTTTTGTGAGCTCTTTTCGTCTCAAAGTGACAGTTGAAAATGTTCCTCATGAATTTGTTCAATGTCCTGCAGGCGCTTTGGTACGTGGCCAGTAGCAACACATGTTGGAGCCAGGTACAAGGTGGTTTTGGAAGGGCCCGTTTGTAGGGGTAATCAAGTCACTGGATGGCATACTAACCAGAGAAGGGGTGTACCTCGTCGATTTCCAATTGGTTTCTCTGGGTTTGCTTTTAACAGCACTATCCTTTGGGATCCCCAGAGATGGAACAGCCCCACTTTAGAGTCTATTATACTCCATTCAGGTGGCAGAGGTGGCTTGCAGGTTAGTATTGTCACTATTTTTATTAAAAGAAAAGTAGAAAACAAAGAAGACGTCTATATGTTTTCACATAGATGTGGAACTTTGGTTTCCTAATAGAGACAAATCTACTGTGTTGATGTTTGATCTTAATGGTAATATCTGCCTGACTAAATTTAATCCAGCAGAGCATGCTATAAATCACTCCATTGTCTCTGTTGGATAAAACTGCAATATGAAGACTCACTAGATTCAGTGAACTACTGAACTTAAGATGCAACCTATTAAGATGAATCTGAACCTAATGTAACCGATATATACATTAGAGCAACATGAAAGCACAGTGCTGTTCAAATGTATAATTGCCACAGAATATTTGTTATGGGCAGTATGCAGCGCTGAAATAAAACCTACCAAAGAGGCAACACTTTACTAGAGCACGCAAGGAAACATCTGTATATTGACGCAACTTGTGGCATTGCAGGAGTCAAGGTTCATTGAGAAGCTTGTCGAGGACGAGACTCAAATGGAAGGCCTCGCAGACAACTGCACTCGGGTTATGGTCTGGAATTTCGACTTGGAACCTCCACAGCTGAATTACCCTACTGGCTGGCTGCTGCAGAAGAACCTAGACATCATCGTGCCTATAACCTAACCGCGATGTTGCTGCCCTTTTTGTTCGCTCCTCCTAGTGTGGGATGATGACGATGCCTATGCCTTCCTGAACTTGGTAGCGTCCAGGATCATGCGAAGCTGCTCTGCCAAGACCTGGTTCGAATAATGTGATACTAGTAACAACAGCTGAAAAGCAAAGAAGCCTGCCTGACAAAAGGAAAAATTCTTTCTTTCTCCTCCGTTGCGCTGCATTCTCGATGCTCCTCAACCTAGATAGGCTTGTATATTTCTTTTCCTTCCATTTTTCTCTTTTTCACACCGTGCATACATACATACATATACTCGTATTCATTCATTTATAAGTACATACATACATCTTACAGTACTTTACAGATGTTAACGAAAGCGATCTCGCGACGCTGATGAGATGATGGCATATGTTGCGTTGTGCTTGTGCAATGGTGGTGTTAGACTGTTAGGCAACCGATTATCGAAAGAGGCAAAAGTTGCATTGTACTGTGGTAGCAGAGTATACTGATGATTATATATAAACTTTAAACTTGCGTGTCTCTCGGTTCACTACGAATTGCTCGCCAGATAGTGTTGCAGCAAGGGCCAAGTAACAACTCTTCATAACTTCTTTAAGTTTTGAGTGTGTGTTTAAATAGGGCTGCTCATGAGTTAGCTGTGTTGGGTGAGGGTAGAGTTGACGGAGAGGACCACATTATGTGCAACGTTCCGGATAACATTTATGTAATTGTCGCTGATGATTTGTCAGCTCATATGAAATTTATACCGCCCAGTTTTTTTTAAAAAATAAAATCTTAATATTCATCATAGAAAACAATGGCCTTCAAGTCAAGTATGAAAGAAATGAAAGCGTCCACATAAATCGATCTCAGTCGTCTCCGTTTTCACCTGAAAACATCTCCATTGCAGGAGTATGCTCCTACAGGCTACATGAGAAAGGGCTCTGCTAGTCTGCTGTAACACAAGCAACGCAGCGATCATCCTCGTGGAGGATACCAAGAATGCATCCAAGTGACGAAAACCATTTCCAGTTTCTGTTTCACCCTGCTCCAGTCAGAACGAAGAATGCTGCAGGCACCTGCCTGAATAAATCGATCTTCTTCATCTTCACGACGCTTTTCATTTGGCTCCTGCCTACGACTGAATCAAACTTCTGTGACTGACTGAGGACCAGACGAAGGCAATTTTACAATCGTAATCCTTTGCTTACTGACACCGGTCACTTACATATTTTTTTTTGTGAATTCATGAATGAACCACCATGGGCTAATATATACTGCAGTGCTGTTTGGTTCGTAGAACAGTAACGTATATGGAAATGAAATCAGTTCAAATCTTATGTGTTGCCGTAACATCCAAGCTTTAATTCCTTTACATTTGTGTTACCAATGCTACAACCTGAACCATGATCCCATGAACGGGAAGACTGCCACCAACAAGCGCATCAAGAGGGGCGCCTGCTGGTACCTGGTACTGCCCAGCCCCATCGTTCTTGGCATCCGTCGTCGTCTCATTCTCATTCTTTCTGGAGGAGCTCCTACTCCCTGCTCCACTCTTCTGCGACTGCCAGAGGCGGTATAGTTAGCATCTTCCTCCCCAGTCGCTGAAGGCCGCGATTTCGTGCTGTAACTAGTGCTACCAGCTGAGAATGAGTTGCTGCTCCTCTTCGCCTCCTGGGCAGCAGCAGTGTCGTTGTCCAGAAGCTCATCCCATCCTCCATATTCGCCACCGCTCTTGCTGCCCACGCCATCTCCACTGCTGCTGCTCTTGGTGTTATCATCATCTCCAACAGCAGTTGAGGCAGCGTCAACAAAATCGTTAGAAACCCTTGACTGGTAGCTGCGCCTCCCCTCATAATAGCTGCTCCTGCTGCTGCCGCCGCTGTATCTGTTGCCTCGACCACCTGTTGCAAAGTCAGTGGCGTCCTCAGGGTAATCTTCATCTTCTTCCTCTTGGACTGGTCTCCTCCTCCACCTGTCATCGCGGTTGTCTTTTCTCCTTCCCCATACAGCCTCAAGCAGAAATGATATGACCGACTGACCGAGCGGGAATACCATGGCCATTAGAAAGGCCTTTGTCCCCGTTGCAGCAAACATGGACACAAGCACCACCGGTAGCAGGAATCCATACATCTTAAATACCTAGGCACAAGCACAGGTATAGAAAGCAGCAGACCATTGATCAGTCACTACGTTATCCGCTCATTGATTTTATTGCAGTACTGATCTGATATGCATGCTAAATTACTGATGAAATGAAAAGCAGCAGGAATGGAAGCTGGTAAGTCTGCGTTGATTGATTGTAGTAAGCAGTTAAGATCCCAATTATTTAGAGAAGAATCCGTCCATTACAAATTATAACTCAATCCAAGAATCTTGGAGAGTCAAAGTTTTTTCAAGTTTAACCAAAATTATAGAGAGAAATATAAAGATTCATGACATCAAATAGGGATATTATCAAAATATAACTAATAAAAGAATCTAATGATACTTAATTGATATCATAAATGTTATTATCTTATTATATAAATTTAGTTAAACTTCGAAAACTTGGACTCTCCAAAATTCTTGAAATGACTATAATTTAGGATGGAGGGAGTAATAAGTAGTGATTTGGTTTAATTAGATATACTAGGCAAAATAAATATATAGTTGTATGATTTAGTACCAGAAAAAAATGAAGGATGGTTTGATTTAATTTCAAGCATTGTTAATTGTAACTCAGAATGACTGGCAAAGGATCTATGTTCCCAATCCCATAAGGCCATAATAGGCTTATGTACAGTTAGGTAACATTAGTATCTACTATCAAGGTTCAAGCGCGGAAGAAAATATAAATTATTGATGACATAACGACAGAGCGTACCAGAAAGAAAGGGGAACAAAATACAGGAACAGAAATTCTAAACAATACGTATATATAAAAAAAGTAGCAGACCTTGGAGAACCAGGGCTCGTCGAACAGCTCCCCGGCCCCTCCAAATCCGGGGAACGCAGCCTCATCCTCGTAATCGTAATCGTAGTCGTAGTCGTCCTCCTCTACAGAAGAGGAACCGTAGTCTTGCTGGCTGCCGTCGGTGTCGGACCACCACCTCCTCCTCGTCGCACTGCTGCTCGTGGTGGCGGTGGTGCTGTCTCTTCCATGGGCGTTGCCGTTGGAGAACCACCAGCTGGAGGAGCCGCAGCGGAGGGAGGAGGAGAGGATATGAAGGGGCGGCTTGCCTGGTGGTGCTGGAACTGGAGGCGCAGGGGCAGGAGCTACTATCATCGCATTGCCTGCCGGCCGTCCGGCCGCCGCTGCCCGCCTTTCCGTGACAGAAAGCTGTGTACAGGGAGGGGAGGGAGAGGATAATCTTTCCCTTTCCCTTTTCCTAATTTCTTTTCTGTTCAAAATCTTTAGAAAAATGAATTTGGACCAAGTGGGGCCAGAGTCCAGTGTAGCACGAGCTTCCCACGCTGCCTCTGCTCGGCTGCGCCGAATATTGACAATTCAGTTCGGTTATTTGGGGTTTGAGTGAAATTTACTAACTAGGAGGGGCCATTTCATGTAACTGAGCAATAACGATTTATGAACAGTAAAAATTTTACTATTTAGCTACTAAAAATTACATTGGATAGGGAGGTTGTGGCCTACTCCCTCAGTCCCTAAAAGAATGTCGCCGTGGGATACGTGGCACATGTTTGACTCAATTTATAGAAAATACGTACAACATTTAAATCTTCAAAAAAATTGTTAAAAAACTAGATTCAAAGATCTTTCTAATGATACTAATTATGTACTATAAATACTAATATTTTGTAATATATAATTAGTCAAAATCGTTTCTTGGAAAGCGAATCGACACACTTTTAGGGACGGAGGGAGTAGCTTGGCCTTAACCAAGCTCCGTCCCCTGTTGTCTTGGATCGTAAAGTAGGTCCACGTACGAATGAAAACGAACCCAAAGGGTCGTATTTTCATTTCTATATTTTTTAGCGGAAACAAGTCGAATTCGAGATAAAACGGAACTAAAATAGATAAGGACATATGAAAATAGACAAATACCAACGAAGAGCCGAAAAATTAAGTTAGAATAATATAATCAAAATTTATAATAACAAATAAATACCATTAAATTAATTACAAAAATATATGTTTTATAATAACCATTCACTAGAAATATGATTAATATAAACTATTTACGCAGA
This sequence comes from Coix lacryma-jobi var. lacryma-jobi, assembly GCA_009763385.1. Classification (NCBI taxonomy): domain Eukaryota; kingdom Viridiplantae; phylum Streptophyta; class Magnoliopsida; order Poales; family Poaceae; genus Coix; species Coix lacryma-jobi. The sequence goes on from CM019827.1 coordinate 33,735,525, forward strand.
CCTAAAATTATATGTATATTTTTAAGACTGGGGGAGTATCTCGCGAAAGCATCTACTCCGTAGATTTGAAGCATCTAGACACGCAGACAACTTCGTATGCAAGGAAGCGGACCTCAACCCGTGTCAGATAACGGGCCCCATTCGAGGGATAGAAGCAGCGTTTGAGTCGGCGCCGCCTCCGTACTACTCGCAACGGAGCCGGAGTCGGACTCGGCCCATTCTAGGAATGAAATCGAGGAGGACACGGCGGCGGAGATCAAATTTGAACTCGGCGCTTTCCTGGACGGAACCCGACTCCAACTCCGTCAGCCAGCCCAGCACAGGAGGGAGGGGGGACACATGGCCAGTTGCCGCTCCATATATATCGCGGCGACGGGGCGGCTGCGCCTCTCCTCATTCGATTCCGCGTTGCAAGAACGACTTGGCGAAATCGAAACGATGGCGCCGTCTTTCTCCGGCTCCAAGAAGCGCCCTCTCGAGATGGTCGTCTACGACGCCGCTGCCGCCAGCAAGCGTGCGCGGGACGAGGCGGAGGAGGAGACCTCCACGTCGTCGACGTCGACATCGACTTCCCCCAATGACGCCGCCGCCCTGTTCCTGCTTGCGGCACCGCCGCCATTCGGCGACTTGCTGGAGCCCATCAGCGCCGTCCCGATTTCCGCCGTCCCGCCTCAGCTGCCGCCGCCGCCTCACCCGACGTCGCCCGTTGCCGGCCGAGAGGAGCCGCCGTGCCTGCGCAAGCATTTCCTCCTGGCGCTGGGGCTGCGCGCCGACCTGCCCGTGCACTTCATCGACGCAAAGTGCTTGACGGCCACCGACCTGGACCCTCACCAGAACCGGCTGCGGATCCCCAAGAACGGCGCCATCCACCGCCTCCGCCCGCTCCTGACCCCCGCCGAGCTCCACGACGCCAACCTGTTCGTCCTCCCCGCCCCGAAACCGAAACCGAAAGGGAGTTCGGGCAACAAGCAGAAGCAGCGGCAGCAGCAGCCGGCGGCGGCGGCGGAACCGCAGAACGACGGCGCCTCCTCCGCCTCCGAGACCAATAAGAAGATCAAGAAACCCAAGGCCAAGGGGAAAGTGCACGGCGGGCTGCGCGTGAGGCTGGTGAACCTCGACGCCGGCGCCAAGGACCTGCTGCTGTCGCGGTGGGAGAGCAGCCGCGGCACGGTCGTCAAGGGAGAAGGGTACCTCGACTTCATCCGCGGCCAGTGCAGCTTCAAGGAGAGGGACAACGTCGAGATCTGGGCCTTCGTGCAGCGGCGGTTCCGTATCTTCGGCAAGGACATCTTCGGCGACAGCCTCCTCCATGTACCCAGGGGCGGACCCACGGGGTATGCCAGGTGGGCCATGGCATACCCTGTGGGGCCAGCCTTATACTTATTTAACATTGAATTATCTTCCTTCAGATAAAATTTGCACCATTTGCATCAATAAGTCTTCATAGTCTAATGGTAAGTCTGTTACCTTTCTTCCACGAGATTGCTGGCTCAATTCCTTGAAGTAGCTTTTTTTTTTCTATTTGTTCACTTTTATCATTATATATTTTCTCCTTTATTTTCTAGTTTTGTGTCCCCGTGAGAGACGTCCTCAAATAATGGCAACTAAAAGTTACATCACTTTGTCATAATTTGTACAATGCTATTTCCATTTTCTTTTATCCCCTAATTTAACTATAAATATAATACTGCACTCTTTAGTTTTTCTTTTTTTATCCTCTCTTGTGTCACATGAGACCTTAGATGAGCCTATGTTTTTAATTTCTTCTTTTAATTTTTATCAGCTTGAGATATTATAACTATAAATAATATATTTCATCCTTTATTTTGTAATTTTTTTAATCTTGTTGTGTCATGTGAGATACGCCATAAAATAGAAGGAAAACTTTATAATGTTATGTCCCCTTAAAAAGTCGACCCAGACATTAATTGTGTATATCACGGAGATTGGCCAAAACCACTGACCAGATCACCAGAGATTAGTTTATATTATGCGTGTGGTCTTACGAATTGAAAATAGTTTTACCGAATTACATAAGATTTTTTTGTGGCATATCCTGTGCTAAAATCCTAGGTCCGCCACTGCATGTACCCATCGTCAAGAAAGACGAGCAGCCGCAACGGTGCCGCTACTGCCGCCACCCCCACCCACCGGCCGCACCCGCTGTCAATCCATCGATCGTGAGCTCGGGAGATTTGCTTTCCTTGTAACGCAAGCCATAGATTATTTTTGCGGGCTAACATACGAAACTCTGTAGATGATAATCGACGGTAGAAGTAATGCGGATCGGATAATGTTCGGCAGTTGTATACATCATTCTGATATTGATTCAATGCAGAATTACAGCATATAGTACTTTTCTTCGTTGCGACACATTTACTACATTCACCGATGCTCCCACGCGTGGGGAGCTAGGACACGTCGCCCGAATTTCTCCCATTGGTCGAGCTTCGCCACAGCCTGGCGCCCAGCCCTTCCATTCGCGCGCGTCCGCCGGCCGGATTAGGTTGCCTCAGCAGCGTCCACGTCGTCGCAACTGCGTGTCCTTATCCCCGCGTCCTCCCCCACCAACGCAGGCAGTCTGGCTGCTCTCTCCTTTTCTCCCTCTCTCTCTCGTCCGCCGCACTCTCCCTCCCTCCCTCACTCCCTGTGCCGGCCGGCGGCGCTCCCTGCGACGGTGCGCCGGCCACCACGGCCCGGCCGCCGCTCTCCCCCTCACTCTCCCCGTCTCTCGCGCGGGCTCGTGCGGGCATTTTGCGGGATATCATGGCGACGGCGACGACGGCTGCTGTAGCGGGACGGCGCCGCCGGCCTCCAACGCTGCCCGGGCATGAGGCCGCCACCTCTCGGCTCCGCCCCTACCGCCGCGCATCGGCCAGGGCGCCCAGCCCCGGCATCGCCACCACGCCGGGCTAGGGTTTCGCCCCCTCCTCACCGGCGGCCGCGACGGGTCAGCTCGGAGGCCATGGTTCCCGTCAGGCCGGCGCTGCGCCGCCCCTCCCCCGTCCCTCCCTCCCCCCTGCCTCCCCTCCCTCGTCCGCTGCGGCCGCCCACGACATCGGCGGGTGGTGTTTTGTCGTGTTTTTTTGTTTCGTTGTCGCCTCTCTCTCTCCGTCTCCCCCGACCGCTGCGGATCCCTGCAGCACGCATGGCGACGCATTGCCCTCCCACTGCTTTTCTTTTCTCGCCCTCTCTCTCTCTCTCTTTCTGTCTCTCTCGGTGGTGCCATCCTGGCTGCCCAACGCCGCCGTCTCGCTGCGCAGAGCGCTGGTGGGCTGACGATGCCGCGACGCACCTGCGCCCCCGCGGCGGTCATCACACACCGAAACACGGCACGAGCGGGCCACGCCGGTGTCCGCCGCCGCGGGTGCCCCGCCAAGGCTTCCTCTGCCCGATCTGTGTTGGTTGTAACCCTAGCTACCTGGCCGTCTCTGGATGGGCTGACGGGGCCTGCGGCGCCACCGCGGCGGTCCTCCACGACTGACACTCAGCGCGAGTGGGCCACATCGGTTCTAGCGCGTCGTGGGTACCCCTGGTGTGGCTCCCTCTGGCCGATCTGTGCTGGACATCACCCTGCCTGCCTGTGTGTCTCCCAAGTGAAGCAGGATCATCCCTCTCCTCTGTACTGATCCTGGTGCAGTCTTCTATATGTCCGTCTTTTGATTTTTACCGAAGCTTGACCGATTCGTTTCGTTTTTGCAAGAGCAACAGCTGATTTTCGCATCTAATCTCCATCCGCGTCTCCATATTAATTTTGCATTTTTACCTGTACAATCTGCAGGATCACGCCGGGCGGAGACCTCCCTCTACATTCCGGAGCATCACCCTGGGTGGGGAGCTGGGACACGTCACCCTGATTTCTTCCATTGGCCTAGCTCGGAAACCTCATGGCGCCCAGACCTTCCATTCGCCCGTCTCCACTGATCGGCTTTTGCATAGCAATGTTTGGTTGTGTTCCTTCCTCTCTTAGCTTCGTTGAGGATCATACACTTGGTAAACTAAAAAAAACCCCTTTATCTGCTTCGCTACCTTATGTGTGTGATCCCTTCACTTTGGTAAGCGAATTTCAGGGTGTTAACCTTTTTCATCAGTATATATAAGTGTGTCTATGGTGAGACTTATTTTAGTCTGAGCATGTGCCATTGCTGATGATGTGACTATTGCATTTTGAGCATATGATGATATCTTCCATGTGCTTCTGCTACATGTCACCATATTTTGATGACTTTGTTGTCTTCATTTTTTTTGTTGGCCATATATCAATGCCAACGATGCCAGAAAAAACTTCTTCTCCAATATATTAAGTGTTTTTTTTGCTAAACTGGACGGATTGTTGTCGAATAAACCCCAGTGTCGTTGCAGGGTGAAGTGAAAGTATCGATTCATGATTATTGCACTTTATGGTTTTCCCTATGTCATTGTGGGTGAGGTATTCTAATATGTCAAACCTGACAATATTCACATTTTTTTGGCCACATGTAAATGCCAATTTCTTCTTCGGGCATCATTGACATCTGAGTGCATTCATGATTATCAGTGTTCTATGGTATTTTGATTCTGACTTCGGGTAAGGCATTGTCATATGGGAATGGCGGATATTGCTTTCACAGTTTTGTTGTGTTTGGCGTGTGGTCAGGGTGACCATGTCACCATGACAAGTTTTGCCCTTTCGATTCCAGTTTCACAGTTGTGTTTTGCCCCGGCACTTTGCACTTTGCCATCTAAAGATATCCTGTGCTCATATGTCATGTATCCACACCACTGCATCTTGCTCCTCTGACTTTACTCTCCACTTCCTCTCTGTCCCTCTCTCTCGACATGGTTAGTTGTATTCCACTTTTTTTAGCTGAGGCATCCTGGCATATGGGGTTATACGAACTGTTACACATACATGATTCTTTTTGTGTTCTTAATAAACTGAGGCACTTGGGCACATGCAATGATGACCTGCTTTTCTCTGTCAACAATCTAATTCTGTTTCCGGAGCCTCATTGCTATCTGCAAAAAAAATGCAACAAGGTCTTTTGATTCATGCTCTTTCTTTAGTTCTGCTTCTAGCTAAGGACACGTCGTTGCGACGACATGGATGCTGCTGAGCCAAGCTAACCCGGCCAGCGGACGCGCGCGAATGGAAGGGCTCGGCGCCAGGCTGTGGGGAAGCTCGACCAATGGGAGAAATTCGGGCGACGTGTCCTAGCTCCCCACGCGTGGGAGCATCGGTGAATGTAAGAGTAAATAAATGGCAGCAGATGAAGTACATTGAGGTATTTTAGCCTAACCAAAGTTGGTACAAATATAGAGGTCCATGTCATATTAATTTTTGAGATTTTCAGCAATATCCAATTAGTATTTTAATTCATTCTCATGTTTGTTGCCATCTTTGTGTGATTGTAGGTCTGTGCACGAAATTATGCACCGGCAAAATCAGTGACTTAATTACCATGGTTTCTAACAATAAGTTTAAATTGGTGTATATGAATTTTCCTATTTTCAGCTGTTTATTGATTGTAACCTATGATGGCTACTATTATTTCTAACATGTGATCTCAAAAATGCTTTCAATTTTGTACAGTCACTCTATACAAGTGGCCAGGGATTTGGCGCCAACGCCTGCTGCTCAAAGCCTGAAAGAACCATATTGTTCCATCCCCTGGCCGTCTCTGGATGGACTGATGGGGCCTGCGGCGCCACCGCGGCCGTCGTCCCCGACTGACACACGGCGCGAGTAGGTGTAATCGGTTCTCGCGCGTCGTGGCTGCCCCCGGTATGGCTTCCTCTGGCCGATCTGTGCTGGACATAACCCTGCCTGCCTGTGTGTCTCCCAAGTGAAGCAGGATCATCCCTCTCCTCTCTACTGATCCTGGTGCGGTCTTCTCTATGTCCGTCTTCTGATTTTTACCAGGGCTTGACCGATTCATTCCGTTTGTGCAAGAGCCACAGGTGATTTTCGCATCTAATCTTCATCCGCTTCTCCATATTAATTTTGCATATTTGCCTGTACAATCTGCAGGATCACGCCGGGCGGAGAGCTCCCTCTACAATCCGGAGCATCACCCCGGGTGGGGAGGTGGGACACGTCACACTGATTTCTTCCATTGGCCCAGCTCGGACAACACCTGGCGCCCAGGCCTTCCATTCGCCTGTGTCCACTGATCGGCTTTTGCATAACAATGTTCGGTAGTGTTCCTTACTCTCTCAGCTTCATTCAGGATCATACACTTGGTAACCTAAAAAACCCCTTTATCTCCTTTGCTACCTTATTATGTGTGTGATACCTTGACTTCGGTAAGCGAATTTCAAGGTGTTAACCTTTTTCATCAGTATATATAAGTGTGTCTATGATGAGACTTATTTTAGTCTAAGCATGAGCCATTGCTGATGATGTGACTATTGCATTTTGAGCATATGATGATATCTTCCATGTGCTTCTGCTACATGTGACCATATTTTGATGACTTTGTTATCTTGGTTTTTTTGGTTGGCCTGGCCATATATCAATGCCAATGATGCCAGAAAAAAGATATCTTCTTCTCCAATATATTAAGTGTTTTTTGCTAAACTGGACGGACTGTCCTCGAATAAACCCCAACCACATTGCAGAGTGAAGTGAAAGTATGGATTCATGATTATTGCACTTTATGGTTTTCCCTATGTCATTGTGGGTGAGGTATTCACATTTTTTTGGCCACATGTAAATGTCAGTGTCTTCTTCGGGCATCATTGGCATCTGAGTGCATTCATGATTATCAATTTTTTATGGTATTTTGATTATGAGTTCAGGTAAGGCATTGTCATATGGGAATGGCGGATATTGCTTTCACACTTTTGTTATCTTTGCCATGTGGTCAGGGTGACCATGTCACCATGAGAAGTTTTGCCCTTTCGATTCCAATTTCGCAGTTGTGTTTTGCCCCGACACTTTCCACTTTTCCATCTAAAGATATCATGTGCTCATATGTCATGTATCCACACCACTGCATCTCGCTCCTCTGACTTTACTCTCCACTTCCTCTCTGTCCCTCTCTCTCGACATGATTGGTTGTATTCCACTTTTTTAGCTGAGGCATCTGGCATATGGGGTTATATGAACTGTTACACATACATGATCGTTTTGGTGTTCTTAATGAACTGAGGCACTTCGGCACATGCAATGATGACCTACTTTTCTCTGCCAACAATCTAATTCTATTTCCGGATTGGTTGTATTCCACTTTTTTTAACTGAGGCATCTGGCACATGGGGTTATACGAACTGTTACACATACATGATCCTTTTTGTGTTCTTAATGAACTGAGGCACTTCGGCACATGCAATGATGACCTACTTTTCTCTGCCAACAATCTAATTTTGTTTTCGGAGCCTCATTGCTATCTCCAAAAAAAACTGCCAACAAGGTATTTTGATTCATGCTCTTTCTTTAGTTATGCTTCTGCCTCTTTCTTTATTACATGCCAGCAGATGAAGTATATTGACGTATTTTAGCCTGACCAAATTTGCTACAAATATAGAGGTCCATGTCATATTATTTTTTGAGATTTTCAGCAATATCCGTTTAGTATTGTAATTCATTCCCATGCCTGTTGGCATCTTTGTCCATGCCCACCTAATTTTAGTCCATGTCCTGTTGGGAAATTAAATAGGTCTCCATTCATTTTAGTCCATGTCCTCCTAATTTTGGCCCTTCATTAAATAAGTCTTCAATAGATGCAACAATCACACTATAAATTATTCTTTGAAATGTGCAAAGATTATTAAAATAAAAATCTCAAGTCTACCTGCTGTAGCACTAACCCATTTTCATATATTTTTTGGTTTTCCAGATCTTCATGCATGATAATTGAAGGACCTAGACACCGCCTACAGGATGAGACTATCTGCAGTGGATCTTCCTCCTACCACAAAACAGAGCTGCTAATTCTGTAACGTTCTCCAAATTCTGCTTTGCCTTCTTATTCTGTAAATAGTCTACCACGAGTTAAGATCATTATCTTTGAACTGCTCTTGCACGTTGCATATTCTAATACTAATTCCAAAAATACTCTTAGACTCATAGCTGTCATCTCAAAAAAAAGTTCATATTTGATATTGGTCTAAACAAAGCTAGGACTTTGCAATTTTTTACTATGCAAATATACATTCTGAGAAACACCTATTTTCCTATTTTTACCTTCGTACTCATGCAGGCTAAACAAAGGCAATAATTTTGATTCACAGAAAATAAGATAGTATAAGTGACTAGGTTTACCAAATTTATTTGCAAGTTTTCCACAAAAACACAATATTATATCGGTGCACTTAAAAGGGATGCCAAAACACTCACTTTTTTTTATTTTGTTTCTATTTCAAATACCGAATATTGGTTGGTAAACTGAACTGGTTAGGTTGACCTTTATGTTTTGTTGTATCGATGATTTGCGACAGTTTATTTTGGAATATCGAATTTTGATGCGGTCATATTTAAATTTGTTCAAGTACACCTGGTCGTCGATGATTAAGAAGTGAGCCTTATAGATTAGTGTTAGAAAATTGGAATACATTGTACCTATACCTCTATGTTACTTAAATTAGATTATATAACTGCTCTATCTTATGGAATCATGACTTTTTTTAGACTGATGAACTACCTCTCAGGATTTTAGCATGCCTATTTCAGCAACAGAACAGCTTGAATAAGAGGATACCTAGAGATTAACAATGGCATCTGACGAAAGGTAACTTATCCTTTCATAATTCGTTGTAAATAGTTAGCACAGTAGAAATTTGGAGATCAGATTTGATTTTTCAAGTTCTAAAAAGCATAGAACTGATCACAATCATTCTACCCACCCAAAGTTATGTTGAGACTTAATGACAATAATTAAGAAGCAAAACCACTTTCGGGGCTACTCTACAGATTTAGTTTAGCAAAGCCATAGCAGTTTACAAATTCCCAAATCACTCGGACTCCTAATTTGGTACAGGTACATCATAATTCTAACATTATGATACCTGAATTGTTCATGCCCCTACCCCTTCGATGCTAGGCAATTCATGCCCCTACCCCTTCGATGCTAGGCAAGCAGAGCAGCAAAGCAAAAGTGCAAACATACAACAATATAAGAGTGCTCGTTGTATATATATATTTTTTTAAAAAATGCAAATGTTGTGCTTTCTATGAGAAGTTACAAGATACGCCTTTTGATTGTCGATGTCCCTAATGAAAAGCATAGATAACTAGGGCCTCAAGTTTCTGCAGGATATTTTAATTTTTTATGCTTTTATGACTACACCATTTCTCTTCGTATTTACCTGTCATAAACATATGTCAATGGCTATGCTCGTGGATTTGTTAATGAACTTTTGAAAAATAGATTTGCATTATGCACTAGCCTATGATGAAATTGTTCATATCCATTTATGATCTAGAATATAAGGCGCTGATCAAGATCTTATTACAAACTCAACATTTCCTTTTTATTTTGATGTCTTCATACTCCAAGATCTGGTCAAATCACAATTAATATATTTCTAAGGCCTCTAAAATTTTAAAAGGTTCCCTTTCTAATCCAGTTTGCCTATGATATGGAGCGTTGACCTTGCAGTCGATTTTTTGAAAATGATTTTCTGTTTTAGTCACAACCCTTTTTTGTTCCTTTACTTCGTGCTCCCTTTAATGTGTTCTTGGTATTTTGTGCTCCTTGTGGACACAAAAGCACATATTATAGGTCAACTGGTCACCAAATGATGGTTTCTTCATTTTTCGGGCACTTATTTGATTTAGCCTCTTCCTTTAATTCCATTATCATTTTCTAATGTGCTTTTCCACCTTTTTTCCTTTGATTATCTTTAGTTAAATTTTGTTGTCATCATAATTCATACATATGTATAGTTGTTGGCAAAATTTGAGCTGGGCTAGCACCTACGGGCACTCCTCAGCCTCAATGGTTCAGCCCTTGCTATGCCACTACTGCTTCCCTGCACACTGAAATCTGTTCTTTGTTCCTGGTTTAAGCTCATTACCTGCTACGAACACCGCAATACCGCAGGTGATTGCTCCTTGGAAACTTCCTACCACCCTTCTTGACTTCTATTTTGAAGCCTATATCCCTTTAGTTTTCATACCATTCATGAAAGTTAGCCTTTCTCCCTTTCCCCAATGATATTTTTGGCTCTATATATCAATTCCGCATTTTTCTTGAGCTGCGCCTTTGCATGTCTACATTTTTTTCAGCATGGCTACATCTATATTGACACAGAAATATCTCCACTGAATTGGAGTCATCCCAAATGAGAAACTTTTTTAGATCAAAGTGACTATGAAAGAAATCCACAAAACATGTTTAGAATCTACTACTCTCTTAGATATACCTAGGTGTTCTTTTATTTTACTTGCATAAGAACTGCCAAAGAAGATGCTTCCTTAGAACTATTCCTAAATTTATTCCATCTACTATGAACCTGCTATGCTTGCTTGTTTTTTTTGCAGGTAGAATTTTACATATTTTATTTTGTACCTGCCTAGACCGAGTGATGAGCTGCGATTCTGCAAAAACTCCAAATGTTCTATCTAGGCATACACTTCTTACGAAATTTTTGGTCAAAATAACGACGTCGTGATTAGCATATATCAAAGTATTGCTTGGAGTACCTAATACTATAACCTTTCTTCTCAGAGTTGGAAATATATGTCACCGAACTATTGTGCAGAAAAACTGGACACACTCATTAGCCTAGACCTCAGCGTAGCTTGGTGCACACCATAAAGAATACTTTCTTTTTACTATTTTTATAAGTACTGCTCTTTATTTCCTCCACTATGAAATAGATATAGAACATTGCCAGTGCTATGCAACGTGTATATCTTACAGTTGGCGCGCAGGGCGCGCCCTTTCTACTAGTTTATGTTAAAATGCTTTCTGTTCAGCATCGGCGAGAATGACCGGTATTTCTGTTGCACACCGTACGTACAGAACGAAGTGCAAATGGCTCAAAATACTACTCCCTCGTCAAACTATATAAGGTCTGTCTTTTCTAGATACATTTAGATATACTCTCTCCATCCACCAAAAGAATATAATTATAAGAAGCGTGTCGGTCAAACAAGCTTATGTTTGATCAAATTTATAGTAAATAATATTAGCTTTTATGTCTCTAGATAATTTTTTTATAAAAATATATTCGATAACTAATCTAATGATACTTATTTTGTTTCATGAGTGTTAATAATTTTTGTATATAGTTTTGGGCAAAGTTTATATTATTTGACTCCTCAAGGCGCAATAATTGTATGTTTTAATGAATAGAGGGAGTATACTAAAAGGAACCTCCGTGTTTCGCCGCGGGTAGATAGAGTTTAGAGTTAGTAACTTAGTATACACTGTTCATATAATGTTTGAAACTTTCAATAAGGAATATAGTGGCATAGGAGTATTGAAGTTTCATACATTGAGCAACCCATGTTAGTGAAGTTATTGGGAATGGAAAGGATGATGAACCATACGTCTGGGCACATATTACAGCAAAGGCATATTTTGTATACACAGAAGCAGCATTATAACTGTAAGAATTAATGGTACTGTTAAAGGTAAACATATGTATTTTTTTTAAAGATCATGTATCAAGTCCGGCTTATATTAATAAGGAGAAGGAGAATTACATGTGCAAGTAGCGCAAAAACAACCTCCTAGGTTTGATAGACTGTCAAACTAGGTGTGGAAAAAAATAAAACTGACTACTCACGTTGCCAAATATTGATATTACAAACTGTTTGCTATGTAGATATCCAAAAGCAGCCGTAGAACATCTGGTAAAATTGTAAGAAGCTTATCGCTTATCAGCCGTACTTCGGTTTATTCTCTCTCACAAAATATTATTGAAACAGTCGAAATCAGCCGTAAAAATGATAAATTCGTCACTTATTCAGTACCTCTTCTGTTCGCATAAATTAGTCAAACTTAGCAATGTATATTCAGCTATGGGTTCAAACAAAAACGATAAATGTGAACAAACACCTTACCTGTGTAGCAAGCTCCTTTTTTATCTTTTTTTTTGAGATGAAAGAAGAGTTGTATTAAATTATAGCTGGGTACATCATCGTATTACAGGTACTCTGGAAAAAATATGTATCCAAAAACTGATTCTCATCTATATCATACCCACACTATGAAAGGCTCAAACTCTCAAATCCAAATCTGTTTGACGCTTTGTATAGATGACCGCACAGGCAAAAGCTCGGCAACAATTGTTTTCGGCCTGAGAACAGATGACCAACGGACGACCAACATTCCTGCAGGCGGAGTTGAGAAACTTCCTTCTTCTTCCTTGTGTCTTCCTTCTTCTTCTCTCTGCCACTGAAGAATGAGGAAGACTGATCTGAAAATTATTCTCCCTAGTCCTTCATCGTGACCAGATCCAACCACAACAAAATGAAGAAGGGACCGGAGAAAATTATTTCATGGCGGCGACATCATTTCCGTCTTGATGCCGAAGCCACTACTAGAGAAAGGGCCTTTAGCCCCGGTTGGGAAAGGGCTTTAGCCCTGGTTTCCCAACCGGGGCTAGCACTCCGGGACAAAAGGCTCTGGGGCCTTTAGCATCGTGTTTTAGATAAGTTTCCTGTTTTGTCGTTGTAATCGTGTCCTCCTAGGACTCGTAGAACACCAGGGTATAAATATAAACCCTGAGACTATTGTAAAGATGTTCACAATCAATACAACCAACCCGGCCCCGTGCCGTCTTCGAGTCCAAGTCGTGTCGTCGTGTTCTTCGAGAGGGGCCATCGATCCGTCGACCTCCGTAAGTTCCGGCAACCTTGTTATCATGTCTAGTATCGTGCGGCGGATTTAGATATGGTGCAAGTAGTCTCGTACGTTAAGCTTAGTATCGTGCGGCGGATTTAAGCTTATGACGGGAAGTTTTTGCTTATGCCTTGTATCGTGCGGCGGATTGAGTCATGAGTAAAAATAGTTATCGGCTCTGTTAGATTTGGCAAATCTGATAGATTCATCAAGTTGCCTTGTGTTATATGCTTTATTATGTTTATTTCATCGTAACACTTTTGCCCAATCTAGATACTGTTCGGTTCGGCTTTATCTTTTATAGATCTGCTCTGTTCTTTCACGTTTATTATTGTAAAGTCTTTTATGTAGTAGATCTATTGTTCGTAATAGCCGATTGGATCGTATCTGGATTGCCACGTGGTCAGGGTTCATGCATGTTAAGTATGTTTGATCTATGACAAGGCTAGGTGTCGTGCGGCAGGCGCAGGCTTTAGAGTAGTTTAGTTACGCTTGGTTTGCATGTTCAATCCCCATGGACCCCAACTCGGTTGCACAATCGAGATTGGTTAAACTTCAATTCATAGTTAATATACCATGCAAGTACAATTCTCATGCAAACGTGTTCGGCAACCTGTTATTCACGTAACTCTGTTCATATTGCCGAATAATCTTTAAACCTGTTGGCAGATAGCTTTCATAGCTATATGTCGTCGTAAGTGGCTTCAGGGCCGTATATTTTGGAACTGTCTGGTCATACCCGGCATGTTCCAGCTTTGTATTTAATAGTTTCTTTCCCTTGTTAGTTGCAGGGCAAACTGACTGGCACGCTCCGGACTTCTGAGCATCCGGGCCACGTTCGAAGCCAGCTTCTCCGGCTTGCTGTGTGATTGGCACAGTGCGTCACTTTTGGTGCCAACACACATTTTGGCACGCTCGGTGGGACACTCTTTTTCCTGCAGCCATGGTTGAAGTCACTGAAGCCGAGGCCAGCAACAAGGCGGGGCTCGTGCAGGTGCAGCTCGCTGAACTACCCGACGAGTACAAAGAGCAGGTGGATGATGCTTGTGCCAAATTCCAGGCCAAGTGCCTAGAAGCCTTCTCCAAGAACAAGAGCGGAAAGGTTCGTCGTCTGCACGATCTGCCGAAGCCCGTCCAGCTCAACCCGAATGATCCCGGGGAGGCGGAGGCAGTGCTGAAAATGTCTCACATAATCAACGAAGCTGTCTATGGTGCCATCGGTCGCATGCATGGGGCGTTCCTCAACACTTTCCGCACCATCATGATCGCCCAATTTGGCCCCAAGGCCGATGAACTCATGAAGGCGGAGTTTGGCCCTATAGCCGGGCCACATCTTTTCAACCTGCCGGATCACCTCAAGGGGGCAGGAGCTGCTGGTGAGGAGACCCCGCCTAAGGCTCAATCAAGCGGGATGACCATTCAGGAGAAGCACACGCCAGAGGGCCAGTTGCCGACCATGGGTCAGCTCACGTTCGGCACTAAGGGTCAGCCGCCAGAGTCAACACGCAAGATCTCCCCGCAAACCTATAGGCTCATAAAGGACTACTACGGAAACGGGTACCATGAGATGCTTGAGCCTCACAACATAGAGGGCGCCCCACATCCAGGATATGGGAAGCCGACGGCCGAAAAGACCGCCGACTCTAATGTCGATGTCATGCTAGAGAGGATGGCGGATATGATGCAGCGCACTTTCGGCCTGAAGCCTAAGGGCACTTATGCTTACAGGTCTCCGTTCCCCGAATGGTTCCACCGTGTGGCTCTACCTCCCAGAGTCAAAGTGCCGACGGACCTGTCCAAGTTCTCTAGCTTAGACAACACCAGCACGGTGGAGCACGTCAGTCGTTATCTGCTCCAGCTTGGGGAGGCCAATACCGAAGATGCCTTCAGGGTTCGGTACTTCCCGTCGTCACTCACTGGACCGACATTCGCATGGTTCACGTCACTACCGCCGGGCTCTATTCTCTCTTGGGCAGACTTGGAACAAAAGTTCCATACACACTTCTACACGGGCACCAAGGAGAAGAAACTGGTGGACATCATGTACGTACGCCAGAAGCCAAATGAGACACCACAGGACTACCTGCGCAGGTTCAGGGAAGTCAAGAGCCAGTGCTTCGGCATGCACCTGCCGGACGATCAGCTTCCACCATTGGCCGTGGCAGGCATGCTCCCGAGCATTAGGGACAAGCTGTTCGGTCAAGAGTTTGAAGACTTGGGTCATCTCTCCCGCCGGCTGAATGAGATGACTATCCAAGCGCAAGGCTTCCGGAGGGAAGGACGTTTCCAGAAGGACAATGTCGCGGCGCAGATGTATCAGGCTTTCCTGGACGAAGCCGATGACTACACCGACGCTGAAGATGAGGTGGCCGCTGCAGAGCTCAACTGGGACAAGGAGCCGACCCAAGCCAACAAGCAATGGCTGCGCCAGCAGAAGGGGGCATACGACTTCGACGTCACCAAGGCCGACAAGCTCTTCGAGTTTCTGGTCGCCGAAGGAAGAGTCAGGCTACCCCCGGATCACCCGATGCTGCGTCCTGGAGGGGTTAAAGACAAGAAATACTGCGGCTTTCATAACACTAACACTCATTCTATTAATGATTGCCGTGTGTTCAGGACAAGGATCCAGAAGGCCATCCAGGACGGACACATCAAGTTCAATGGCAAGATGAAGATCGATGCCAACCCCTTCGCCCAGAACGTCGTGTTCTTCTTAGTGAACATGGTAGCCCTAGCAGATCCCAGAGGCAAGGGCAAAGTCAAAGTCCTCACCTCCGACAAGGCACGCGAATCTGGCGCAGTGGATCCCGATCGGCAAATCACTGGCGATGAGCTCCGGCAGCGCGCCCAAGCCACGAATAGCCGATACGAGCACGGAGAGTCATCTTCCAGGCGCAGGCCTACCCACAGAGATCTCCTTAACAAGTGGCGCCGGCAAAATGAGAAAGAGCAGAGGCGTCTCCAACGCGAAGAGCGAGAACTCGCGGAGGAATACCAGCGTGAAGACGGTCACACGGGAGAGCACCGGTATCGTCTGGAGGAGAGGGCTTACCACAGAGAACAGGCCCATCGCTGGGAACAAGAACACCGCGAAGAGCGGGAGCAAGAGCACTGGGGCTGCCCGTTCTTCCGCCACTGCTGGAACGAAGGCTTGAAACTGCCTGCCGTCAACAACTGCCCCGAATGCAGCGATCAGTACAGGGGGTATAGGCAGGATCGGGTCAACCGCCGTCCCGTCCACGAAAGGTTGGGAGCACGCATCCCAATGGACGATCGGCGCCTAGAAATAAGAAGCCCGGATCGGCGGGCCAAAAGATATGCCGACCAGGAGTGGGTGCACCACCAGGATGACAGCGAGGAGGCACAACCCCGCCCATATAGGTGGCAAAAGGGGCAGTGGTGCCCGCCAGGGCTCAGAAAGAGCCAGAAAAGGAGGGTGCAGCGCCTCCGGAATAGGGAGTTGGAAGAAGCAGCTGCCGACGGGAAGAAGCAAGAGTGGCGCCCGAAGGACAAACCAGACGACACTGGCAAAGGCGCTGGCGTGGCCATGACTTTCTTCCTCCCCCTGGAATTCATGGCTCCAACCAGACAGGGGGCACAGGACGAGGCGTGTTCGGACTCCGACGAGGCCGAGCACGACGAGCTCGCGGCACAGCTCGTGTTGTCTCAGAAGGCAGCATTTGACAAGCCAGCCAAGCATCGACATTTGAAGCCGTTGTATGTCAAGGGGTACGTCAACGGAAAGCCGCTAACCAAGATGTTTGTCGATGGCGGCGCAGCGATCAACATCATGCCTTACGCCACGTTCAGAAAGCTGAGCATGAACGATGAAGACCTGCTCAAAACGGATATGATACTCCGTGACTTTGCCGGCAATCCCTCTGACACTCGGGGCGCCGTGCACGTGGAATTGATGATCGGATCCAAGACGCTCATCGCGACCTTCTTTGTCATTGATGGCAAGGGGGCATATAGCCTGCTTTTGGGCAGGGATTGGATCCACGCCAACTGCTGCATACCTTCAACCATGCATCAAATACTCATACAGTGGGTTGGAGATGACATCGAGATTGTCCAAGCTGACGACTCGGTGAGTGTTGCCACCATTGAGCCCACTTACTGGGAATTCGACGGAGTAGACTGCTTCTCCGATCGCGTGTGGGGAGAAGGTCCTGTCAACGTCTATGGTAGAGATCAACAGCCGATCCAAGCAATCGGCTCCCAAAGCTTCTTTTAGATGGATAATTCGACTGATAGCAGCGAGGGCAAACTGGGACGTGGCTTCACGTCGGCCGACGAGTTGGAAGAGGTGAATGTTGGTGACACAAGTAAGAAGAGGCCGATGTTTGTAAGTTCCAGTTTAGACCCTGATTTCAGAGTGCAGCTAGTAGATCTTCTAAAAGAGTTCAAAGATTGTTTCGCTTGGGACTACACAGAAATGCCCGGATTGGATCGGTCCATCGTTGAGCATAAATTGCCGATCAAACCCGGGTACCGCCCATATAAACAACCTCCACGTAGGATCTACAAGGAGGAGGTGTTGGCCGACGTGAAAAAGGAAGTGGAAAGATTACTAGAAGCTAATTTCATTCGGCCGTGTCGATATGCAGACTGGATCTCCAATATTGTCCCGGTGTACAAGAAGAACGGGAAGATGAGAATCTGCATCGACTTCAGGAACCTCAACAAAGCCACTCCTATGGACGGTTATCCAATGCCAGTGGCCGACTTGCTAGTAGATGCTTCGGCCGGTTTTGAAATTATAAGTTTTATGGATGGCAATGCGGGTTACAACCAGATCTTCATGGCTGCGGAGGACGTGGCAAAGACCGCCTTCAGGTGCCCTGGCCACATAGGTTTGTTTGAATGGATTGTCATGACCTTTGGTTTGAAAAATGCCGGTGCTACTTACCAGCGGGCCATGAATTACATATTCCATGAGTTGATCGGCAAAGTCGTAGAAATCTACATTGATGACATGGTGGTCAAGTCGGGAAGCAAAGAAAGACACTTAGCCGATTTAAGGAAGACCCTGGAGTGCACAAGGAAACACGGTTTAAAGATGAATCCAACCAAGTGTGCATTTGGGGTGTCGGCCGGGGAGTTTCTGGGATTCTTAGTCCACAAAAGAGGCATCGAGGTAGGCAAAAAGAGCATGGAAGCAATTGATAAGGTAGTGTCGCCGACCAATCTCAAAGAACTGCAATCACTGCTCGGCAAGGTCAATTTTGTCAGAAGGTTTATATCCAACTTGTCCGAGCGAGTGCTATCATTCTCTCCACTGTTGAAGCTCAAGAAAGATCAGGAGTTCGTGTGGGGTGACGTGCAACAAAAGGCTTTCGATGAGATCAAGGAATACATGAAGGCACCACCAGTATTGGTTCCTCCACAACTCGACAGGCCTTTCAAGTTGTACGTGGCGGCCGACAACCTAACAATAGGGTCGGCCCTCATGCAAGAATTCGAAGGAAAAGAGAGAGTCATAGCCTATCTTAGCCGAAAGCTACTGGACCCCGAAACGAGGTATTCGGCTACGGAAAAGTTGTGCTTGTGCGTTTTCTATTCCTGTACCAAGTTTCGGCACTATCTATTGAATGTCGGATGCGTGGTAGTATCAGAGTTTGATGTAATCAAGCACATGTTATCAATGCCGATTTTAAGTGGAAGGATCGGTAAATGGGTTTTAGCTCTTTCTGAATTTGATTTGCGTTTTGAATCGGCAAAGGCTGTTAAAGGCCAGATTATGGCTGATTTCGTCACTCACCATCGTGATTCTAACGCTAACATAGTAACCATTGCCCCCTGGGCATTGTTTTTTGTTGGATCGTCGTGTAGCAAAGGTGGTGGAGTCGGGATCATGTTGATTTCTCCCAAGGGGGCACCTTTCAAATACTCTATACCGATCGAGTACCCGGTGACTAATAATCAAGCGGAGTATGAGGCACTGCTTCGAGGATTGCAGTTGCTCGTGGACGTTAAGGCAGACGCCGTAGAGATCTTCGGTGACTCGGAGTTGGTGATCAGGCAGCTGACAGGTGAGTACGAGTGCAAAAACGACACGCTGCAGGAATATCTCAAAGGTTGCCAAGAGCTCCTTAGACAGTTTCGATCAGCAACCTTGCAACATATTCCTAGGGGGCAAAACGAAGAAGCAAACCAGTTGGCTCAGGCAGCATCCGGGTATAGGGAGAATCAAAACATTTTTGCACTTGAGAAAAAGCAAACAACCCCAGAAGGTGATCAAGTAATCCCAAGTGATAGTCAGGCAATTGAAGACTGGAGAGACAACATTGCCGATTACCTCAGGGACCCATCCAGAAAAGTCTCCCGAAAACTCAGGTACAAGGCCCTTAAGTTTACGCTCTTGGACAATCAATTGTATTACAAATCCATAGATGGGGTTTTGCTTAAGTGCCTGAACCAAGATGAGGCTAGGAAACTGATGTATGAAGTGCACAAAGGCGTATGTGGTGCACACCAGTCAGCTCACCGTATGAGATGGATAATCAGGAGGACTGGATATTTTTGGCTGACTATGCTTGAAGATTGCTTCGAATATTACAGAGGTTGTCAGGATTGCCAGCGATTCGGCAATGTGCAAAGGGCCCCAGCATCGGCCATGAATCCGATCATTAAGCCTTGGCCTTTCAGAGGATGGGGTATTGATTTGATCGGCCAGATCCACCCTCCATCTGGCAAGGGACATAAGTTTGTTCTGTTAGCCACGGATTATTTCACTAAGTGGGTTGAAGCCATCCCATTGAAGAAGGTGACATCAGAGAACATGGTGTCCTTCGTCAGGGAGCACATCATTTACCGATTCGGCATCCCTCAGTCCATCACTACCGATCAGGGAACTCAGTTCACTTCCTCGGAGTTTTGTGACTTTGCCGAAGGGATGGGGATTAAGCTATATAATTCCTCCCCTTATTATGCACAGGCCAATGGGCAGGCAGAGGCTTCTAACAAAATCATGATTAAGATCATTCAAAAGAAGATCGAAGAGAAACCTAAAAGGTGACACTTGGTACTCAACGAAGCTTTGTGGGCTTACCGAATGGCTTGTCATGGGTCGACTCAGACGTCACCATACGAGTTGGTCTATGGGCATCACGCAGTGCTACCATGGGAATTGCAATCGGGGTCAAGACGAGTTACATTGCAGAACGATCTAGCCGAAGAGAATTATAAAGATTTGATGATGGATGAGCTAGAAGATTTGCATTTGATTCGTCTCAAGGCCTTGGAAAATATTGAAAAGAACAAGATACGCGTTGCCAAGTACTACAATTCGAAAGTGAAAGAAAAAGGATTCGAAGAAGGAGACTTGGTTTGGAAAATTGTCTTGCCGATCGGTACCAAAGATAAGGCATTCGGCAAATGGTCCCCTAACTGGGAAGGGCCTTTTCGAGTTCTGAGACGTGCTCCGGGTAATGCGTACATTCTGAAAACCCTCCAAGGAGAAGAGTTTGCTAGGGCAATTAATGGACGTTATCTAAAGAGATTTCATCCTAGCGTGGAGGTCGGTGCATAACGGAATCAAGGACTAGCGGGCACCGACGGTCGATACAAGGTTGTGTCGCCCTTAGCACAAAAAATGGCCGATAGGTTCTATCGCCCTTAGAGCAAAAACAGCCGACACGGCATGTGTCGCCTTTAGCGCGAAAAATGCTAAAACAGAACCAAATGCACGCGGTGCTGTGCAATCGGTTCAATGAAGAGATCGAACACTAGACAAGCACAGAAAGGGAAAACAGATTGTACGCGTGAATATGGCAAAGTAGAGCATTGTTCATAAGTTGGGGCGGTACGAAAGTGCAGATCAGTTACCAAGCACTTTGTTGATGACTGTCTGTGGATTGGTGACTGCGGTGAGGGCGTGAGCGTGATCCTCGTAGGAGTCCAGAAAATCGTCGATATGTTCGACGTCTTCCGGACATGCCCCGCCGGGGAAGCCAACCGGCGTCACGGAGAAGTCCTCCTCCGTGCGGACCGTCAGCGCCGACAGCCCCAGCGCCACGCCATGGTGCACACCCTGCAGGGCGACTTGCTCGATGCGGCCGTGCACGTTGGCCAGGAGCGCATCGGCGGTGACGCCCTGGGCGTTCACCCGGTCTGCGACGGCGTTCGCCGCCATCTTCAGGCGCTCCAGTTCTTCAGACAGCGCTGTGAGCGACAAAATGGAATGGATCGGTTAAAAGATCAACAAGAACGACCGAAAGCAGATCCAGGATTGGGCGGTCATACCCGTGATTGCGTCGCAGAACTGCCGGCGCTGGTCCTCCCATTCCAGCTGGTCAATCCCGTACTGCTTCGAGATGGCGGCCAGCTCTTCCCGGGACTCGTCCCGCAGCGCCATGAAGTTCAAGGCGTCGTTGTGGTCGTAGAGGCCGTCGTCGGAGTCCCGGTCCGGGCTCGCCTCCCAAGGATGGGAGTGGTAGGAGAGGCTGTCGGAGGAGCTCGACGAGCCCGATGGTGGAGCCTCTGGCCTCCCCGGCGCTGGAGAAGGCTGGGCATGCCCGCCGGCGGAAGAGATAACGGGGACCCTGTCGGCGAGCAGTAACAGAGTGTGAGCGAGGTTTTCAAGAAACTGCCACAAAGGACGTAAGCGAGGAGTCCTACCCGCGCTGACGGAGGCGCCGAGCGCGGCTCCCTTCGGCCTCCTCAGTCGCCGGGCGCTTGCCGCGGTCATCATGGCTCGCCATTGCACTCGGAAAGTTAGGATTTTCTGGGGCGGAGTAAGCAAGGAAGCCGAGGCGGCGAGAGTACTAGAGGAGCGAATGCAAGATGGGGAGAAGGCAGGCCTCCAGGGGCGATTTTTAAAATCGGAACAGTGATCGTGGCGAGTGTCCCGGGGTAGCACGCCGAATATCAACCGGCAGATTGGGGTTTTCCTGCTTCCCGAGATGGGCCTCTGCAGTAACGGGCTGTGCAAACCGTCTGGATGCACTCACGTGTTCGGCGGAGATTAGAACGCCTGGCTTCGGCAAAATTGCCGATTTAGGTGTTCGGGACAAACACTGGCCAAATTGCCGAACAGGTTTACACGGCTAATCACGATGTCGTCGGAACGGTAACCGATTGGATGCAAAAAATAGATATATTACAAGAAGATGTTTGAGTCATTCTGACACAGGATTGCTGAAATTAAAAGTTCATTACACAGTCATCTCAGTTGTTCAAGAACTGATTTATAGCCACCAGGGTATCGACTTTGACCTGATTAGCATGCTCCAGTGCCTTTTTGTCCTCCTCTTCGGTGCCTTGTGCCTGTGAAAGCCTCGTGCTAAGTTTGATATCCTCATCAAGCGCCGATGACAGTCTGGAAGATGTTGTTTCAATGATATTCGGTAAACCCGATAGCCGAGAGGTGCATGACTGAATATCAGAGTTGACCTGGGCTAGTTGGGCTTCCAGTTCAGATCTCTTTTCTTGCATTTCTTTCAACTGAGCCTCCAGTGTCTCCTGAGAGTTCTTGGCCTTTTGGAACTGAGTGTACAGATCGTTGACTTCCTGGGTGCACTTGGACTTAGCAGTCTGAAGATCAGTGCTTCTGATTGCTCGTTTCACCTTGGCAAAACAGTCATCCAATGTAGACACGGTTTCCAGATGGAGTCTCAAATTTTCTAGAATGTCCTCGGCAATGGGCTCGAGGAGATTTTTAACCTCATCGGCGTCTCTGACTAAGGACAAGATGTCTTGACTCAGAAAGTTTGTTATGTTGCTCAGGACATCTTGGACCAGTGCCGATGGTCTTTTGGCCACTGCCCTTTTGTTCAAGAACTCGTTGACATCAAATGCATACTCGGAAGCTGAACTGATGAAAGTCTGTCCACAACCTAATTGCCTAGCTGCTATGTTAGGATAATAGAATTCATAAGTGTGCTTCACTTGTCTTCCTCTGTTGAATTCGGCTGGTAGGATACAGGGTTTGATAAATGAGTTGAAAACTCCTGTGGCCATTTCGTCTATGCAGGCATCATCAAAGCTGAATTTGATAGGGAAAGTGAGGTTGTCATTCTCCCTGTAGGGTAACCAGAGCACCTGATTAAAGCCCTTGAAGAATAATTTGAAGAGACTGCCAATACTCTTGTTTATGGTTATAGCAGTGGCTGCTTCCCCATAAGTTTGGCAAGCTTTCTCTGTGGCCTCTTCATCCTCAGCGAAGTTGCTGGAGGGAAAGCTGAGGTTGTCCAATGGCACAACAATGATTTGGTGCATGTATAGCTGAAACCACATTTGAACAAACCACCAGGGGCCATTGACACAATCAATTGGTGGCAGTCCATCTGTGCTATCATGAGTGGCATGATACATTTGAGTGGAGATCTGATGCATCATGTGGTATATGGATCCTAGGAAGAGCCTGCCTAGAGGGAGTTGCTTTCCTTTGGATAATTTGTCAGCCAGTGCGATGTAGTTAAGGGTTGGCTCGTTGGATCTCCCACAGAAGATAAATCTGCATAGCCACATGTTTAGAAAAGCCCTGTGCTCTATTTCTGCTACTGGGCCTGATATTTTGTTGTGGATCTCTACATACTTCATCCATCCAACACTGACATCAATGGATCTCTGAGGAATTTTCTCTAGCAGTTCGTCGACGTTCATGATCGAGGTAATGTTCAGGCCACTCATCATGAAGATATCGGCTAGTGTGATTGTCATTATGCCATGGCCGAACACGAAAGCATTGAGGGCATCTGACCAAAAATGAGAAGCTGCTATGAGCAATGACTCATTTTTGGGCATGTCGGCCAGGGACAGTTCCAGAGCATGATGGATATCTTGGGTTTCCCAGTGAGGCCCAAATCTCGCCTGAATTCTTCTGTACCAATTCCTCCAGCCGGTGACCGCGGGCAGGGGCCAGTTCTTGAAGGTATACCGCCACCTGTTCGATGAAATGACTCCATACTTGAAAGGGGTTCTGTTGGTCTCCATACCGATGATATTGGTTGGATTGGAGTTTCCCATCGGTCCCAAGAAGTAGGAGTCGGGATCCGCATCGCAAGGAATCAGAATTTCATCCCTAAGGGCCTGAAAGGAAAAGGTGTGCGGGGAAGCTAAATGAGCAGAATGCCGATATAAATTGACCGAATGCGTTGAAAGGAAAAGTGAAATTTACCTCTAGGATCTCGTCGTGGGTCGCCATTGCGAAACTCAGATGGAGTTTGAAGCTGTTGATGATTTGGAGAAGATGCAGAGTTTGAAGCAGTGCTGACCTAGAATGCGCGGCGGACTTGTGGTCAATTTCAGAACAAATGCCTTTGTGCAGAAATTGAGGGGGCATGTGTTAACACAGAATTTTTGCACTATGACAAGTGGGCCAGCACGGCGCGGTTCGGGAGAAATCACCACCTGAGGGATTCGGTAGATAGCAAGCACGGTCGGCTAATCCAATCGATTCGGTAAGGCTGTGGAGGCGACTGGTCAAACGGGGGGTGGATTCGGCAATATGGCGCTGCGGTCGGCTACCTCAGGCTAAGTCGGTTTGCGACAAATACGGCATATCAGAAGATTCGGCAACAGAAGATCTCATCATTGTTAGCACGTGCCGATTATTAAGGGAGGCTTAGAATAAAAGGCAACGTGTTTTAGATAAGTTTCCTGTTTTGTCGTTGTAATCGTGTCCTCCTAGGACTCGTAGAACACCAGGGTATAAATATAAACCCTGAGACTATTGTAAAGATGTTCACAATCAATACAACCAACCCGGCCCCGTGCCGTCTTCGAGTCCAAGTCGTGTCGTCGTGTTCTTCGAGAGGGGCCATCGATCCGTCGACCTCCGTAAGTTCCGGCAACCTTGTTATCATGTCTAGTATCGTGCGGCGGATTTAGATATGGTGCAAGTAGTCTCGTACGTTAAGCTTAGTATCGTGCGGCGGATTTAAGCTTATGACGGGAAGTTTTTGCTTATGCCTTGTATCGTGCGGCGGATTGAGTCATGAGTAAAAATAGTTATCGGCTCTGTTAGATTTGGCAAATCTGATAGATTCATCAAGTTGCCTTGTGTTATATGCTTTATTATGTTTATTTCATCGTAACACTTTTGCCCAATCTAGATACTGTTCGGTTCGGCTTTATCTTTTATAGATCTGCTCTGTTCTTTCACGTTTATTATTGTAAAGTCTTTTATGTAGTAGATCTATTGTTCGTAATAGCCGATTGGATCGTATCTGGATTGCCACGTGGTCAGGGTTCATGCATGTTAAGTATGTTTGATCTATGACAAGGCTAGGTGTCGTGCGGCAGGCGCAGGCTTTAGAGTAGTTTAGTTACGCTTGGTTTGCATGTTCAATCCCCATGGACCCCAACTCGGTTGCACAATCGAGATTGGTTAAACTTCAATTCATAGTTAATATACCATGCAAGTACAATTCTCATGCAAACGTGTTCGGCAACCTGTTATTCACGTAACTCTGTTCATATTGCCGAATAATCTTTAAACCTGTTGGCAGATAGCTTTCATAGCTATATGTCGTCGTAAGTGGCTTCAGGGCCGTATATTTTGGAACTGTCTGGTCATACCCGGCATGTTCCAGCTTTGTATTTAATAGTTTCTTTCCCTTGTTAGTTGCAGGGCAAACTGACTGGCACGCTCCGGACTTCTGAGCATCCGGGCCACGTTCGAAGCCAGCTTCTCCGGCTTGCTGTGTGATTGGCACAGTGCGTCACTTTTGGTGCCAACACTTATTAAAACGATGGATCCTCACTCCCTCCAGCCTCCGGCGAGATACCGGAGGGGGAGGGAGAGGGACCAACGGTGAAGATGGCGGCGACGGTGGCGGCGGTGGCAGTAAACAGCCCTAGGCTCTAAGGGCGGCGGCCTTACCTCTGCCTAGTCTAAGCTCCTTTTTTATCTGTGCATGCATGCTGCCTCGTTGTTGAGGCTGGCCGGTGTCGCGGTGGAGAGGGGGTTTTGTCCCGCTCGGTGGATGGCGTGACGTGGCGGAAGAGTTTGAGTTTGAGTCGGTGCTGCCTCCGCGTAATTCGAATGGGAGCCCAAGCCGGAGTGGCGGCCATCAAGTCGGTGACGCCATGGCAGCAGTCCGTCCAGGACGGAGATCGGTTCTGAACCGGCCGCCGCGTAATAAAGCGTAACTCCCAAGTCCCAAGCCCATGCCGAGTCGGACTCCGCCTCCGATCCGTGTCCGTGAGGGGGGATGGCCAGTTTACCCATATAAATCGCGGCGGCGGGGGCAGCCACGCCATATCCCATTCGATAATTCGATTCCGCCGCGAAACGAAGCATCATCCGGAAGAACCGAAGAAGATGTGTTTCGCCGGCTCCAAGCGCCCTCTCGAGATGGTCCTCTACGACCCTGCCACAGCCGCCGCGTCCCAGCAGCGCGCCAACAACAACAACAAGCGGGCGCGGCAGGACGGGGCAGCCGCCGCCAAGTCGTCATCGTCGTCGTCGTCAGGTGCGATGGTTCCGTACGCGGGGGCCGTCGTCCTTGACGTCGCACCCATCAGCAGCGCCTCGCCCCTGCAGCTACGGCCGCCGCCGGCTGCTGCCGCTGCTGCTGCCAGAGAAGAGCCGCCGTGCCTGCGCCGGCATTTCCTCGTGGCGCTGGGGCTCCGCACCGACCTGCCCGTGCACTTCATCGGCGCCAAGTGCGTGACGAGCACCGACCTGAACGCGCACCAGAACCGGTTCCGCATCCCGCGGCACGGTGTCGAGCAGCGCCTTCGCCCGATCCTGAGCTTCCAGGAGCTCGACGACGCCAACCTCCTCGAGGACGAGGACGAGGACCCATCCCCGCCGGTGCCGAGGAAGATGTTAGATTTATTATGGGCCAGGCCCAATAATATATTTAATAAATCAATAACTCTATGGTGTAATTGTGGGAATTATTGTTTGTACCGGATTGGAATTTAAAGGGACGTTGACTCAACTTATATGGTGGGATTTATTCCATCTAATTTGAGAAGTTGTGAAACGGATCAAGGTGTGCCACACGCGCGCGCGCGCGCCGCCGCCGCCGGCCGGCCGGGCCGGGCACGGGCACGGGCTCGGGCCGGGGCGTGGCGAGGCGAGGCAGGCAGGCAGGCAGGTGGGCGTGGCGTGTTAATTTTGTTTTAATACGCAATAATCACGCCGCACTAACCATGCCTTAATCACGGGAGTTACAACTCTTTATCTCACCATGATGAAGGAAGTTTTAACTCATTTAATTACCTGTCTCCTCATCTCCTGCGCTCTCCCTGCGCCCGTACGGGAATAAAAGGAGCAACGCCTCCTCCTGTGCGCAAGGCTGAATGCCCTTCCTTCTTCCTCTCCAACCCGAACACATTCCAGAGCTCAGTTCCGCTGCAGGAAAGGCTTTCCCATCTCGTTCATCCGCGCGCACGGAGGAGCGAGAGGGCAGGTGCCTCCGGAGCCGGTGTCGATCGAGACCTTGCACGAGGGATCGGCAATTAGGTTTTTGGGGAGCGACTACGCGACTGCCCGAACGATCTTCGCCGTCGCTGTTCTTCTTCTTCAGGAGGATCACTGTCTTCAGCTTCGTCTTCTTCCCGGTGATTGGTCATCATCTTCATCTACTGCGACATGACCAAGGAAGTTGGACAAGGATCTGGATCTGCGCTAAGGATGGGCGGGTATGAACTGTTCATCTTCTCTTTGTTTTTCGTAACTCAGTATTTTGTTCCGTCATGTTGTTTCAGTAGTACTGTTGAATATGTTGCAGTAGTTGTCTTCTATTGTTTCGTAAGTTATGCAGTGTTGCTGTCAGCTATATATTCTGGTCTACTGTCTGTTACATATTTCCTGAATGTTGCAGTAGCTCTGATTCGTTGTTTCAGTAGTTGTTGCATATATGTTTCAGTAAGCCTGTTATATTGTTTCACATGCTTTTCTGCAGTAGATGATATATTATGTTTTATCATCATATATATGATTCACATGTTTGTTTCACATATGTTCCGTACTGCTATGGTCATATGTGATATTATGAAATCACTTTTATATTATTTCTATTATGTCGTCATCATAATGTTAATTTACGGAATTAAAATGACATGGAAATTGCCTTTATTTCTAACAATCCAAAAACCTAATTATAGGCATTTTTGTGTCAGTGGTTTTGCTGCCGTGTTAAAACCTGATGCTTTTGATGGGAAAAACTTCTTGATATGGAGAGCTAAGATGGAATTGTGGCTAATTGCTATGTCATGCTTTCATGTGATCGAGGGCAAGCCTGATAACTTGTCTCCTGAGGATGAGGCTAAGTTTAAGGCTGATGACAACCTCTTTCGAGGAGCAGTGATTAGCGCACTTGATGCAAAATTCCAGAAAAGCTACATCATACTTCCCACGGGTAAAGAGCTGTGGGATGCACTTGTGGGAAAGTTTGGAGTTACCGATGCTGGTAGCGAGCTGTATCTTATGGAGCAACTGTATGACTACAAGATGGTTGAGAACCGATCTGTAGTGGAACAGGCTCATGAGATTCAGGCACTAGCAAAGGAACTTGAGCTTTTTCCTTGTCCTCTTCCTGACAAGTTTGTGGCTGGCGGTATTATCGCTAAGCTGCCACCGTCATGGAAGGACTTTGCTACCTCTCTCAAACATAAGAGACAAGAGTTCAATGTGGAAGAGCTCATTGGCACTCTTGATGTTGAGGAGAGGGCGAGAGCAAAGGACAATGGAAAAGATGTTGAGACCTCTACTGCCAATGTGGTGCAGAAGAGAAACTCCAAATTCCGCAAGTACAAAAAGAAGAAAAACCAGAACAAGCAACAGAACATTCCTAAGACCAATCAGACAACACAATTTAAGAAAAAGGACAACAACAACAACAAGAAGGGAGGATGCTTTGTCTGTGGTAGTGATGCGCATTGGGCAAGTGAGTGTCCTGATCGCAAATACCACCGGGACAATAAATCAGCAAATGTTGTTACTACTGACAATGGTGAAGGAACATCTGGGTATGGTAATTCTTTACCATTCGTTCTTTCCGTTTGTAATTCACCTGAGTGGTGGATGGACAGTGGTGCAAATATACATGTGTGTGCTGATGTATCTCTATTTTCCTCCTACCAGGTCGGGAGGTCTGGCGCCTTGTTGATGGGAAATGGGTCGCATGCTCATGTTCTTGGTGTTGCTACAGTCATTCTGAAGTTTACTTCGGGAAAGACAGTGCCATTGAAGAGCGTGCAGCATATGCCCTCTATCAAGAAAAATCTTGTTAGTGCTTCCATGTTGTGCCGAGATGGCTACAAAGTTGTTCTTGAGTCGAATAAATGTGTTCTGTCTAAACATGGTTTGTTTATTGGTAAAGGATATGATTGCGGAGGTTTGTTCCGCTTATCGTTGCATGATGTGTGTAATAAACTGGTGAATTCTGTTAATATTTCTGATGAGTCAGATTTATGGCATTCACGTTTCTGTCATGCAAGTTTTGGCTGTTTAATGCGGTTAGCAAATCTGAATTTAATTCCTAAATTTAATTTAGTCAAAAAGTCTAAGTGCCATGTGTGTGTTGAATCGAAACAACCTCGCAAGCCACACAAGGCTGCTGAGGCGAGGAACTTGGCACCTCTAGAACTTGTGCATTCCGATCTATGCGAGATGAACGGAATTTTGACTAAAGGCGGTAAAAAATACTTTCTCACCTTTATAGATGACTCCACTAGGTTCTGTTATGTGTATCTCTTAAAATCAAAAGATGAAGCGTTTAATTATTTTAAGGCCTATAAAGCTGAAGTTGAGAACCAACTTGAGAGGAAAATAAAACGTTTAAGGTCCGATCGAGGTGGAGAATATTTCTCTAATGTGTTCGATGAGTTCTGTGTGGAACATGGGATTGTTCATGAGAGGACACCGCCATACTCACCACAATCCAATGGGATTGCTGAAAGGAAAAACCGCACTCTAACAGAGCTTGTGAATGCAATGTTGAGTACAACGGGATTATCCAAGGAATGGTGGGGTGAGGCGATTTTGACAGCTTGTCATGTCCTGAACAGGGTTCCAATAAAGAACAAAGAGATCACACCATTCGAGGAATGGGAAAAGAGAAGATTAAATCTCTCATATTTACGCACTTGGGGTTGTTTGGCTAAGGTGAATGTGCCAATCAACAAGAAGCGTAAACTTGGACCTAAAACAGTTGATTGTATTTTCCTAGGTTATGCTTTTCACAGCGTTGGGTATAGGTTCTTAATTATTAAATCTGATATTCCTGATGTGTATGTTGATACAATCATGGAATCGAGAGACGCAACATTTTTTGAGAATGAATTTCCAATGAAGAATACACCTAGTGAAACAAGTGAAACAAGTCATGAGACTATAATTCCCTATGAACCAGAACAAATAGATCATGCTGAGGATACTCATGTGCACATCCCTGAGGAGGATGACACTATAGTTACTCGAAAGAGTAAGAGACAAAGGGTTGCAAAATCTTTTGGTGATGACTATATAGTGTACCTTGTGGAAGACACACCAACCACCATTAGACAGGCTTATTCCTCTCCTGATGCTGACTTGTGGAAGGAAGCTGTCAGGAGTGAGATGGAATCTATTATGTCTAATGGAACTTGGGAGGTCGTTGACCGTCCTTATGGTTGTCAACCTATAGGTTGCAAATGGATATTCAAGAAAAAGCTTAGGCCTGATGGTACCGTTGAGAGGTACAAGGCAAGGCTTGTGGCTAAAGGATACACCCAAAAGGAGGGTGAAGATTTCTTTGACACCTATTCACCAGTTGCTCGTTTGACTACAATTCGCACTTTGATTGCCGTGGCAGCCTCATATGGTCTTATCATTCATCAGATGGATGTAAAGACTGCTTTCCTAAATGGAGAGTTGGATGAGGAGATCTATATGGATCAGCCAGAGGGCTTCATTGCGGATGGTCAAGAGAACAAGGTGTGCAGGTTGTTAAAGTCATTATATGGCCTGAAACAAGCACCTAAGCAATGGCATGAAAAATTTGATAATACTCTACTAGCTGCTGGCTTTGTTGTGAACGAAGCTGACACATGTGTGTATTATAGGTATGGTGGGGGTGAGGCTGTTATGTTGTGCCTTTATGTTGATGACATATTGATCTTTGGATCAAACCTCAATGTGATTGAGGAAGTTAAGAAACTCTTGTCAAGTAACTTTGACATGAAAGATTTGGGAGAAGCTGATGTTATTCTGAACATCAAGTTAATTAGAGAAGGTGATGGTGGGGTGACTTTGTTGCAGTCCCATTATGTGGAAAAGGTGTTAAGTCGCTTTGGTTATAGTGACTATAACCCTGCTCCTACACCTTATGATCCTAGTGTGCTATTGCGGAAAAACCGAAGAATAGCAAGGGATCAATTGACATACTCCCAGATCATTGGCTCGCTAATGTACCTTGCGAGTGCAACAAGGCCTGACATCTCATATGCTGTGAGCAAGCTGAGCAGGTTTGTGTCCAAACCTGGAGATGATCACTGGCGTGCTCTTGAGAGAGTGTTGCGGTACCTGAAAGGTACTATGACTTACGATATTCACTATACTGGTCACCCAAAAGTGCTAGAAGGCTATTGTGATGCCAACCGGATATCTGATGCTGATGAGCTTAGAGCCACAAGCGGATATGTGTTCCTGCTTGGAGGTGGCGCTGTTTCCTGGAAGTCTTGCAAGCAGACTCTCATTACGAAGTCTACCATGGAAGCAGAACTCACAGCGTTAGACACTGCTGGGGCTGAGGCCGAGTGGCTTCGTGAACTCTTGTTGGATTTACCGGTGGTTGAAAAACCAATACCGGCTATTTCCATGAACTGTGATAATCAAACTGTGATTGTGAAGGTCAACAGTTCTAGGAGTAACATGAAGTCTACTAGGCATGTTAAGAGAAGATTGAAATCTGTCAGAAAACTGAAAACCTCCGGAGTTATAACGTTGGATTATGTCCACACGTCGAATAATCTGGCAGATCAATTCACTAAGGGATTGTCACGAAATGTGATAGAAAATGCATCGAGGGAGATGGGTATGAGACCCATATGAAAATCTACTATAGTGGTAACCTGCTCTATGTGATCGGAGATCCCGTGAAGTAGAGTGGTGAAACAAGCTATGAGTAGGTTGAGAGGAAAGTTCCCTTTTGAACCTATCTCTGATGCATAACTTTCCTTCTGTAAGGCAGGTTGGTATTTACCTTAATGTATTCCGAGAGTCTTTTAAAGATGAGATGTTGTCCTACAGAACATCTTATGAGGAATACACCTATATGAGTCAGACTGCTAGTCACAGTCTATGGGATTTGGGCGGTCCCTAAATACTCATGAAAGGCACTGAAGTGTGACTTATATGCTTCAAACAGCGGGGATGTCTGTTGCAGCCTAGTACCAGCAAAGGACTTGAGTGAATCTCACCTCACGCAAAACTGTCAATTCAAGGCATAGTCCATTGTTCAGTTGTGACTGAGTGAAACTCTTGCTCTAGATGGATGTTCAACTTAACAGTCTCCATCGAAACACTGGTATATCAAAGAATTGAGATTCTGGAATTTCACAGTTGTTAACCCTAGAGTTTGGTGGGGATTGTTAGATTTATTATGGGCCAGGCCCAATAATATATTTAATAAATCAATAACTCTATGGTGTAATTGTGGGAATTATTGTTTGTACCGGATTGGAATTTAAAGGGACGTTGACTCAACTTATATGGTGGGATTTATTCCATCTAATTTGAGAAGTTGTGAAACGGATCAAGGTGTGCCACACGCGCGCGCGCGCCGCCGCCGCCGCCGGCCGGCCGGGCCGGGCACGGGCACGGGCTCGGGCCGGGGCGTGGCGAGGCGAGGCAGGCAGGCAGGCAGGTGGGCGTGGCGTGTTAATTTTGTTTTAATACGCAATAATCACGCCGCACTAACCATGCCTTAATCACGGGAGTTACAACTCTTTATCTCACCATGATGAAGGAAGTTTTAACTCATTTAATTACCTGTCTCCTCATCTCCTGCGCTCTCCCTGCGCCCGTACGGGAATAAAAGGAGCAACGCCTCCTCCTGTGCGCAAGGCTGAATGCCCTTCCTTCTTCCTCTCCAACCCGAACACATTCCAGAGCTCAGTTCCGCTGCAGGAAAGGCTTTCCCATCTCGTTCATCCGCGCGCACGGAGGAGCGAGAGGGCAGGTGCCTCCGGAGCCGGTGTCGATCGAGACCTTGCACGAGGGATCGGCAATTAGGTTTTTGGGGAGCGACTACGCGACTGCCCGAACGATCTTCGCCGTCGCTGTTCTTCTTCTTCAGGAGGATCACTGTCTTCAGCTTCGTCTTCTTCCCGGTGATTGGTCATCATCTTCATCTACTGCGACATGACCAAGGAAGTTGGACAAGGATCTGGATCTGCGCTAAGGATGGGCGGGTATGAACTGTTCATCTTCTCTTTGTTTTTCGTAACTCAGTATTTTGTTCCGTCATGTTGTTTCAGTAGTACTGTTGAATATGTTGCAGTAGTTGTCTTCTATTGTTTCGTAAGTTATGCAGTGTTGCTGTCAGCTATATATTCTGGTCTACTGTCTGTTACATATTTCCTGAATGTTGCAGTAGCTCTGATTCGTTGTTTCAGTAGTTGTTGCATATATGTTTCAGTAAGCCTGTTATATTGTTTCACATGCTTTTCTGCAGTAGATGATATATTATGTTTTATCATCATATATATGATTCACATGTTTGTTTCACATATGTTCCGTACTGCTATGGTCATATGTGATATTATGAAATCACTTTTATATTATTTCTATTATGTCGTCATCATAATGTTAATTTACGGAATTAAAATGACATGGAAATTGCCTTTATTTCTAACAGAAGAAGCGGCCGAAGCAGGAGGAGCAGCAGCAGCAGGCTGGACCGCCGTCAGAGCCGCCGCTGCCGCAGCAGAATGGCGCCGCCGCCGAGGGAGGCCAGGGGGGTGAGCAGCAGCAGCCGCCGCCGCTGCCGCCAGCAGGCAAGAAGGTGAAGAAACCCAAGAAGAGGGGGAAGGTGCACGGCGGGCTGCGCGTGAAGCTCGTGGACCTCGACGCCGGCGCCAAGGAGCTGCGGATGTCGCGGTGGAGCAGCAGCCACGGCACGGTCGTCAAGGGGGAAGGGTACCTCCCCTTCATCCGGGGGTGCAGGTTCAAGGAGAGGGACGACGTCGAGATCTGGGCCTTCGTGCAGCGCCGGTTCCGCCTCTTCGGCGCCGACGTGTGCGACGACAGCCTCCTGCACCTGCTCGTCGTCAAGGAGCAAGAGGAACCCGAACCCCTGTGCTGCTACTGCCGTGCAC
The DNA here is from genome assembly GCA_009763385.1 of Coix lacryma-jobi var. lacryma-jobi. Classification (NCBI taxonomy): domain Eukaryota; kingdom Viridiplantae; phylum Streptophyta; class Magnoliopsida; order Poales; family Poaceae; genus Coix; species Coix lacryma-jobi. The sequence goes on from CM019827.1 coordinate 33,769,562, forward strand.
CCCCTGCGCATGCGCATGTGCCGCCGGAGCCCAGTCCTCCTGGCTCCCACATTTCATTCACACATGGTCTTGAAATGTGTGTATGAGTCTAGCTCTTGAGCAAGAGCTAACTCTTCTCTTTCTCCTATTAAAATATGACAAATATTTTAAGAGCTAGCCATTGCGGCTGCCCTCGTATCCATCCATCGGAATTCGTGATGGTGGAGAGTAGGCAGTTGTTTCTTCTTCTTCTTTTGGTTCTTTCTATGAACACGATTTATTTGGCTGGCTAGCATATGAGTAGTAGTAATGCTAGTAGTAGTCGTAGAATGTCAATACGCGCTACTAATGTTCAGGAATTGTAGCTTACCAACAAATGTATCTTTTTGGCATTTGCCATATTGGTTTAGCTTTTCTTATGATGAATGAATGAATTTCCGGTTAACGAGAAAACTCAGCATGCACCTGTTGACAGTGAAAGCAAGTGGGTCAATGGTCATATATACACACTAACACACTTCCAGTACATTGAGGGTCCGTCAGGTTGGATTCAGGCCTTGCAGCATCAACCTCGCGAACTTCAATTGTTTCTCTCAGAGATCGGTATCTCTTTCACCTGTTGCAAAAGATTATGGAACCAGCAGGATTCCTGCATCGGCTCAAAAGCTGGCCAATGCATGACAAAAGCCCATTCATTATACGGATCGGATCGAGATGAAAAGTTCGGGCTTGTTGTGCTGCTAATTCCAGTGCTAACTGATTAACAGCCAGCCGCCGCAATAGCACCGAACAAAGGTGTTGTTTGGTTTTATCTTGGGTAAGGGAACGGCAACGTATTCGTTTGATTAGGATAATATTTGAAGTGTGAAGATTACGAACAAGTTGAAGGGTTTTTTTTTTTTTTTTTTTTGCGGCGTTTAACAAGCGTATTGTTGACTGAAACTATACCCATCGCCAGTTTATACTTGATTTAACAAATGTGGGGGGTTGTTGTTTCCTGAAGTGTAAATGTGTTTTTTTTTTTGCCATGTAGAGATCTTAACCTCAGATGGGTCACAATCAAATAGAACGCCTAGGAGAAGCTCTCTTTCGCCAGGCAACTTTGTCACACAGCGAACCAAATAGGCCCTAAGTACGGAGTAGTTTAATCCATCATTTTTATTGTATGAAATATATGGTCCGTGCTTGTAATTGAGAAGCGGAATGTGGAATATATGTGTAAAATATACTAATTATGAAGGTAATAATCCGTTGCATTAACGGAAATTGTCGATATGTCCGAGTGGTTAAGGAGACAGACCCGAAATCTGTTGGGCTTTGCTGCGCAGGTTCGAATCCTGCTGTCGACGGTTTTTGTTTTTCTGGCACTATATTTTTGCTCGTACTATCAATTTTGTTTGCTTTATCTTCTCTACTAGTGATAGTGACCGCTGGTAGATCCTTTCTCGCATTATCAATTTTGTTTTCCCCTTCTGCTAGACGTTTTCTGTTCTCTAGTAGATTTTTTTTTGAGGAAAATACACGTCAGGTCCCCGAACTTGGCACAAGGTGTCAATCAGGTCCCCGAACTTTTAAAGTGATATCTGCAGGCCCCTAAACTTGGCAAACTGTGTCATTTAGGTCCCAAACTTTTAAGGTGTTCACCACATATCCCTAAACTTGGCTGGTCGTGTCATCCTGGTCCCAAACTTTTAAAATAATCACCGTAGGTCCCTCAACTTGGCTAACAGTGTCATTCTAGTCCAAATGTTATCTAACCCACTATAATAGCTATGTGATATACTAACTATACATTAAACTAACTATAGGTTAAACGTGAATCTAATATACATCAATTAATATATATCATAAAATTGTAAACTATATAAAATAATTTACATCAGCAAAAAATAAGTATTAAAATAATTTAAAATGATAATTTAGGTTTAAACTATAATATTATTTACTGATATTTTTTTATAAAAATTATATTATTATTACTTTAATACTAGTTTATAGTATTATTTTTTGCTGATAAATTTTTATATAACTATATTATTATTTTAATACTAGTTGTATAGTTTTTTTGCTGCTAAATTTTTATATAATTATATTATTATTTAATACGACAAACATAGTATTATTTTTAATACTACTTTTTGCTAATGTAAATTATTTTATATAATTTATAATTTTATAATATATATATATTAATTGACACATGTTAGATCCACGTTTAACGTACATCAGCATGTCAAGGTTAATTAATAAAATTATATAAAATAATTTACCTCAGCAAAAAAGTAGTATTAAAAATAATACTATGTTTGTAGTATTAAATAATAATATAATTATTAAAAATTTATGAAAAAACTATACAAGCAGTATTAAAATAATAATTATATAAATTGATGTATGTTAGATTCACGTTTAACGTATAGTTAGTTTAATGTATAGTTAGTATATCACATAGCTATTATAGTGGGTTAGATAACATTTGGACTAGAATGACACTGTTAGCCAAGTTGAGGGACCTACGATGATTATTTTAAAAGTTTGGGACCAGGATGACACGACCAGCCAAGTTTAGGGATATGTGGTAAACAACCTTGAAAGTTTGGGACCTAGATGGCACGGTTTGCCAAGTTTAGGGACCTGCAGATATCACTTTAAAAGTTCGGGGACCTGAGGTGTATTTTCCTCTTTTTTTCTCAAAAAAAAAATGGTGGTTGTGAGTGTTGAAGCAAAAAATTGTTACCATAAACAAGCATAACTCCGCCTAATATATTAGCATTTTAAGTCTGTTCGTTTGAGTTATAAGCTGCTTTGACTGATTTGTTTCTCTGATATACTATACCTGTTAATGAGCATTCACAACAGGAGAGTATTTTTTTGTCTCCTAACTGTATTGGGAGAAAACATAAATATATCCATAAGTGAGGCCCATATGTAATTGGTGATCCGAAAAAAAAACATCTCCAGTAATTCAAAAAGGTGTGTATTGATAAATGATAACACCGTTACCACTTTTTATCGATAGAGTTCTGATGAACATCTGCCGGGAATGCTCTTAGCAGCCATGAATCATTTCTTCGTCCAACACCGTACAGTACCACCCATCATGGGCGGATCCGGGGGGAGGGGGCAAAAATAGGCGTAGTTTTTTAGTTAAAATTTCTCTATTTTTTAAAAAATTAGTTTAAAATTTTACGCGGACTAGAAAATAATAGAATATTCAGTCCAAATCATCTTAAAATCTACCAAAAACCTCTTGTGAGCCAAAACTACAAGGAGAATTTTGATCCAAACTTGGCTTTTTATGTATTTAGCTCCCCTCATGAGCCGATTCTATATCCGCCAAAGCCACCCATAATAAATATCAATCACAAACTCCACCATTCATCAATAGAATGGAGTACAACTAACCGTACAAGCGCAGTACAGACGGGGGTTGTCAACTTGAGCAAGAAGAAGAAGAAGACGACGACGAAGAGTAGGCGACCGTGACGACGGCCGTTCCGTTCCAGCAGGCCGCTTATTAGCATAGTAGTAGTACCTGCATGCCTTGGACGCGTTGGCCACGGAGGCATCGGCGTGCGCTCATGGAGAGCTCTCGTCTAGCCATTTTGACACCACACACCAGCACAGCGAGTAGCGAGACATTTTTTGCTTATTTTTTCAGCCCTGTTTTACTGGGATGGGACTGGTGCCGTTTGGAGGTCCGCAACAGCAAGGACGTCGTCGTGGAATCTGCATACAGTATACTGTCATATGTGTATTACGAGCCAACGGCGATGCAAACACATTATTGTACGGTAGTAGTAGTATTTCTATTCGGAAGTTGAGCCGGCCTGCTCGCTTCGTCGCAGACCGCGGCATATTCGCCAAAATCACTGCGTTCACACGGGGTTTCCGCCACGCAGCCGCCCACGCCCGCCGCCCACACCCCGCAGCCCGGCCCTCCAACAAATACCCCACACCTCACCCACACCCCGCAGCATCGGGCATCGGCCACCCACCACTGCCTGCAATCAAGTCCCCATCCACTCGCCTGCGCTCCCTCGCCGCCGGGCTTGCCCCCCAACCCCCGTGCACGGCCATGGCTCCGATCGCTGTAGGCGACTCCCTCCCCGACGGCCAGCTCGGGTGGTTCGACGAGGACGACCAGCTGCAGCAGGTCTCCGTCCACGCGCTCGCCGCCGGCAAGAAGGTCATCCTCTTCGGCGTCCCCGGCGCCTTCACCCCGACCTGCAGGTCCCTAGCCCCTTCTCCCGTGCCCGTCTCCTCTTCCCACTTTCTCGGAGATCTCCGAGATTTTTGGCCCTGTGTTTGTGCTTTTGGGGGGAGACAGAGAGAGAGAGATGTCTTTGTAGGTCTCGTCGTCGTCGGGGCGGAGGGCGATTATCTGGGTTCTATTGGGATTAGTTTCGGTTCGGGTTCGGAATGAATACTTTACTGGCGATTCAGTTTTATATAAGCAAACAGATCGACAGCAGATTTTTTTTAGAGTTTTATTAGCCATGCCAGATCGAAAGCGCATCTGCTGCAGCCGGGGTCCAGCAAACAAGAGCAACCATGCTTGCGCGGCGCGCTGAGAGGAACATGAAATAGTCTGGCCTGCAGCTGCAGACCGGGTTCCACGCCCTGGTCAGCGTTGTGTGCATTGCTGGCAGTAAGGAGCGGAACCTGTCAACGCTGGGTCAGCAAAAAAACCACGGTCTTCAAGGGGAGGGGGCGGGTCTATTGAGGTCATCCAACACAGCGCAGCTCGAACGAGGACTGCGTTTGTTGAGATCTGGGCCTTCAAGCAGCACCCATCCCACAACTGTATTAGGGAGATAAATGTGTGGTGAGAACCTTCTGCATGTATGGCTCCCTCTCACAGTGAATGGATTGTGATGGTGTAGGCAGGTCTTCCTTGATTAATTGTTCCTTTACAGAATTAATTGAATAGCATCACTACATGCCGGTATATTAATTGAATAGCATCACTACATGCCAGTATATTTTTCATGCATGGTAGCTTCCCTCTTGTAAATACTGAATTTTATCTAACCTAACTACAACCCATGATTTTAGTTTAGTGCGAACAAAGGTATTATCTTTTGTTTGATTATTTAGGAATCACAACTAGTCTGAGTTAGTGCTTATTACTATGGTTAGCTGCTTTAATTTAAGAAGTTTAATGGGAAATTGCAAATTGCTTATAATAAATTATAAAAAGATTTGTAAGTACTTCCACTAACTGAAGCCAAGAGTTTTATTTTTTAAGAATAGCCAAGAGTTTTATTGCTCTTGAATTGTATCTCTGAAATCCTTCTATTATTTTGTGAAAAAAGCTGAAGTACTCAGCCTCTCTCTATTCTGTGCTTTTCTTCTATGTTTATAGCAACCAGCATGTGCCAGGCTTCATTACACAGGCTGAGCAGCTCAAAGCCAAGGGTGTAGACGAGATCCTGCTTATCAGCGGTATGTTTCCAGCATACATTTGCCTATATCTGTATTTGCAAAGACAGTTGTTTTGATAATTTTTTCATTGCAAATATCCTGAGCTGAATATGAACTTGTTTTATTCTTTCAGATGCTGTGATTTTGAGATTTTCGTAATGTTCTTTGCATAGCTGTATGGTAGCTCTGCTGTAACATTACAGCATGTTGTCATGATTTTTTGTCGTACTTCTCCGTCATTGAAATTGAATGTTTAAAACTTAATTAAATAACAAACAAATTGCTAAGTGATGATCTGCTATGTTTCATCTTAAGCATTATAGTGCATCTGTAAATAATTGCTGCCAGGAGGCTAGCATATAGCATTAGTCATATTTAGTACGGAGTAACTGTAAATCTGTTGTGCTCCTTTGCTGCCTACTATCCTATTACAACTACGACGACTGAATTCCATCAATTTGCCATGTTGTGCTTATGAGCTTTATCAAAAGTAACTAGGCCAGACTATGACATAATTTGCTCCATTGTGATATGCAGTTAACGACCCATTTGTCATGAAGGCATGGGCAAAGACTTACCCTGAGAACAAACATGTGAAGTTCCTTGCTGACGGATCTGGAGCATACACCAAGGCGCTCGACCTTGAGCTTGATCTTACCGACAAAGGACTGGGCGTGCGCTCAAAGAGATTCGCTCTTCTGGCTGACAACCTCAAGGTCACCGTCGCAAACATCGAGGAAGGTGGACAGTTCACAATCTCTGGCGCTGAGGAGATCCTGAAAGCCCTTTAGGAGTTTGGTCTCTTCTTAAAGCTTGGCAATGTTTGTGGACGTCAGTCTAGTTTGAAACTTTGAACTCATCTTTTAATAACTTGGCATCGGACAAGATCTAGTCACATGTAGTGTATGAAGCTGTCGTCTGTAGAGTCATGCACAATTTGGTATTCGTATGCTATATTCGCCGGTTCGAGTAACTTTTGATTCGTCGTGACACAGAGTTGATGCTGAGAGAACGACAAGTATTTTACTGCCATTTGCTGTCATGTGCGGCTTTGCGCATTCTCAAAACTCAAAAGTCAAACATGAGCAGCCATGGGAATGGCGTGAGGATGCGTGGCAACGACGGAGCCCACGGGCCATATGTGCTCGCCGCGGTGCAACGATTTCTGGTAGCAGCCGTGCTCAGATGCGATTAGTAAATTTGGACAGCAACGCATGTTGATATATCATCTATAAACTTGAACTATTTACATGTTCATTTCCGAATAGTATGGCACCCGTCCATCGGTCCATGCACGCAAAACTGGCCGCTATCTGTGTGTGAAGCTCTTCAGCCCACCCGTCAAACTCTCGATTTGTTCTGTGTGAAGAAACTTCTTCGTCGGCACCCTGTGGATCTTCTTCACCTTTCTGCCGTTGTTACCATCGGGTGCCTCCGCCGGATGCTTCTCGCTGCCCTCAGCATCCTGGTCGTCCCAGTGCACGCAGCCGCCGTGATGCGCCGCGGTGGCGTCAGGAACAGGACACTCTAGACTAGGCCGTCTCTTGGACTTGGTCCGCTTGGGATCGCAGGCGACGGCGTCGGCGTGGAGGACGTCTTCGATCCGAGACAGAACTGCAAAGGCTAGGCTCTCGAGAGTCCTGGAGTAGCTCTCCAGGAGCGCATACCCAACATCCTGAAACCAAACCAAACCAAGAAAAAAAAAAGCAGCACATGGGTTCAGTTCATCATCATGGACAGAGAGAGATCTGCAAAGAAGTACTAGCTGGAAAAACAGAGGCTCTCTGTCTGTAGTGGATCTGTACCGTGTTGTACTGGATCTTGCTAATGTCGAGCGACGACTGAGGGATGCCGGGGAAGCGGTGCTTGAGGATGAGCAGGGCAGTCTGCGCCCGCTCCTCGAACTCCCCTCGCTTCTCCAGGCTGACGCCGGCGGGGGCCCACGACAGCTTGTGGCACATCTTCCGGTGCCAGATGACGACGGAGGCCTCGATCCGGTCCTTGAGATCCACGACCTTGTGCTCCGTCGACAGGTCCACGGACTGCAGGAGCTCGTTGGGGTCGAAGACGTCGTCGGTTATGATCTTGTATATCGAGTCTCCGAGAATGGACCTTCCGTTCTGCAACAGCATGCACGAGCAGCAGAAGTACATTTTCAGCAGCCTCGCTCGCTCTCGCTCTCGCTCTCTCTCGTTTGTTGAAAAGGACAGGGATCTTGTGATTATGATGAATCAATCGATCACCTTTGGCAGGGACTCCATGTACGCCTCGGGGATCTCCATCACTGCGAGGACGTCGGCGTTGATGGCCATGGCCGCCTTGAGCACTTGCCCTACAAGCTCCTTCTGGTGCTGAAGCCACTTCCTGGACGCCTCCGACAGGCCCTCGTCGGGGACCCTCACCGTCGGGATCCACCATTTGTCGCACGTGTCGTCGTCGCCGTCGCCGTCCTCGCTCCCGTCGGCGTCCTTCGCCACGTACCAGAACTCCTGGACCTCGTCGAAACTGTCAAGATACTCCTGTTCCATTCCCCACGTACGCCAGGGGTAAAAAAAAAACAGCGCCGGGATGAATTCAGAAGAAATTACAAACAAAACAGCACGGTTATTGCATCTGTATAGTACTGTATTTGATTGGATGATCTGATCTCTAACTCTGAAGAAAGACGCGGTCATGCATGCATGCTTACGAGGAGCATCGCGTCGAGTTTCCGCAAGGCCGGGATGTTGACGAGCAGATCCCTGCGCTGCTGAGTGCCCATCACCTGGTTGGAGACCCAGTAAGGACGAAATGCAAATGCCACAAGCCCACAAGGCCCACAAGTGCAGTTGCAGGGTGAAATTGTGCAGTTGCAGTTGCATTCCGTTGCTGACCTCGATGTTTGTTCCGTCCTCGGATACTTGCTGCGAGGGCGCGAACTCGACGATGTGGTCGGCGACCGAGAGGAGCCAGTCGACCTCCTTGTTCCACCGCGCTCTCCGCTCCGCGGACATGGGCTCCAGGCGGCGCTGCTCCCCGAAGATGGAGGCCGCGAGATTCGTGATGGCATTGGAGAGAGCGAGCGCCGACGACACCCCTTTGCCCGTGCCGGACATGTCCTCCCCAAGCAGCAGCTTGCCGAATTTCTCCTTCATCAGATCCAGCTCTGCATGCAGCACAGATGGTTAGCGCGCAGTGTAACGGTGGTGATCACATCGATTCACATCATCACGTCACGTCGTCGGTCGTCACCTGAGGGCGCTCCGCTACTGTCGCGGGCGGTTCTCGACGGCACCGGCGGCAGGCTGGGAGCGGCCCGCGAGCCGTGGCTCCTGGACAGCACACGCTTGTGCAGCGGCGCCGCCGGCAGCGGCGCCGTGGCGAGCGCGTCGTCGTCGTCCTCCGCCATCATAGTAGTCCAGCTCCTGACGCTGCTGCTGCCACGCGGAGACGACGGCGAGGAGGAGGAGGGGGAGGGGGAGGAGGACGACGTGAGCGAGGGGCTGGGCGAGATGCCCCCACGCCGCCGCCGCCGCCTCCTCGGCAGGAACCTGTCGAGGCTGTGGCCGCGCAGCAGGAACCCACCGACCATCACAGGGGCATGCGAAGAGGAGACCGCGCACGCGCGCGCCCGCTCACGGGCGCGCGCCGGTGTGGCCGGGGGGCGATCGAGGCGAGCAGCGCGCCGCTCCGCCTGCCTCGCGACGCGACCGCCAGAGGAAGGGGGAAGGGGGAGGCCTTGGAACTACTACTTTTGTGTCGCTGCGTGGCTTGTGCGCGCGTGCATGGCCAGCGCGCACGATTGGCTCTGCCAGCGTCGACCACGGAGGGCGTGGTCATGCTGGGGAGCGAAGCTAAAGTTGGAAAACCAAAGCCAAGCAGGCCAAATTTAAGCAGCCTGCTCTATTTCCCTCACCTCCTTCTCCATCCTTTACTTTCAGCAAAACCCATTTCTGCTCTCTGCTATTTCATCGCTACATGCAACTACTATGCTCCACCCAGTTCGGCTTATCAACCGTTTATCAGCCTCTCACTGAACAGTAGTGAGCACTATTTAAACAAACGAAATTAGCCGTAAAAATGACTAGTAGAACACATTAAATTTATAAAGTTTTAAAGAGTAGATTGCAAATCTTTTTTCCCTTTTATTTCGAACGAACACACGGTATATGCTTTATATACACGTCCAGTCCAACGCACAGTCACTCCCTTTGGACACGCACACTCGTACCTAGTGGCGGAGCCAAAAAGGCAACAACGAAAGTGCTGGACTACGTAGGGTGCGGTGAATTGATTGAAAATGGATTGAGTTTTTATTTTTAGGACTATCTTTCTCTTTTGGGTCATATATATGAGGTTCCAGAGAATGTTCGTTTCTCGGACTAAAATTTTAGCTTTGTCACATCAGATATGGTTATGATTAGTTTTATAATTAATCTATTTTTAATAAACTAAATTAGTATTGCAATATTCGATGTGACAAGATTTAAATTTTAACCCCTGAAACCTGAATCGCATCTAGCTGCTCTAGGCACACGTGGCATGTGTTCGCGGTGAAGATGGGAATTGTGTTGTGTGTGTTTTGTCCGCTTTGCAATTAAACAACCGGGCCAATTCTTGTTCTAATACAAAAAAGTGGCAAAGCTTTTGCCATCCCTTTGAAAGAAAAAAAAGACATAATAAACCAAGCAAGTCTTGATCCTTTGTTGGAATAATGTAACTTAATGACCTCCAAAATTCCTGAAAAATAAACTAGAAACGGAAGAACAAAATGGTGCTGGAGATTGTTCGTGTAGGCAAAGAAAAAAGAATATTAACTCCTAGTCCACACTAATTGTCATTTGTTTCACATCAACAATCAAAGAATATATATTTCTGTAAAGCCATGGAACATTACACATTTCCTGATTACAATCAGTCCTAGGATGGCATGAAGCATTCTACTTTCACACCATGTATGTTTAGTATACAGAGGGAAAGCGAGGAAGAAATGAGAAAAATAAACCAGGCAATTGAATTCACTGGGGAGGGAAAAATGAAACACGCAGACACCAAAGTTACAACACAAGGTGGAAAGATACAACAGGGATGTACAGGGTTGCATTACAGTATACACAAGTACCTCGGTGTTGCTGCAAACAAAGAACATTTTCGCTAGCTTGCTTCAACTGAAAGGATCTCAAGCTCCGCCCACCAGAGTGGAGATAACCGTGGCGTCGCAGCCTCAGGTGAAATTGACAGTACTTCTCGCAATCTAGTGGTGACCTCCCTCATGGTTGGTCTCTTCTTCGGATTGCTTTGGATGCAGTCCGGGACCAAATCACATATGATTTCTAGGTCCTTTTCTTTGTGATCCTTCAAGTTAGGATCAAGCAAACAAGACATGCTCCGGTTATCCCTAATGCACTGCAAAGCCTGACAGAAATACGACATTCGATGTTACTTTAAGATGCCTTATGTGGTATTTTCGAAGTTTCAGTAACTAGTAACTATCCATAGTGTCTTTGTCGTCATTACCAAATTCGAAAGAGAACCCTTCTCTTCGGAATATGGAGGCTTTCCTGAGATGATCTCCAGCATGAGTAGACCAAAGCTGTAGACATTCCCAGCTGGATCCGCAGCTACTCGTTCATGGTGATCAACTAAGTCGTCATCCTTGGACATGTTTCCTTTGGAATATACTTCATGCCAAACGCTCGTGTCTACTATCTGTGGAAAGAATTAAGAAAATAGTGTAAGGAGAAAAGCATTATGTGAAGTTCTTATCTAAAGTTCCTGTCCAAATGAACTAGAAAATGGTTGGTCTAATTTATGCAGTAGATAAGTGTGAAAATTCGTACTTTTAACCATATTGATAATATAACTCTAAATCAAAGGGTATAATTGCATGAAAAACTGAATAATGATTTTCTTTTTTTGGATCAATTTGAATAGTGATTTTCAATGATGAAGTTCCAGTCTTGAACTATGTTTTTTCCCTATTTATCATCAAATCTGGGCAGGCAGTGACTTAGGAAATGCCCTGTAGAAGTCTCCAGATACAAAGAAAGAAAATCTGACACCCATAAGCACATTTGTACCTTTGCAGCTCCATCCTCAGAAAGCAATATAGCACTTGACTTTATGTCTGGGTGTGTTATAGGAGGGCTAAGCTCATGCATGTGTAGGGTGCAGTATGCTACTCCCATAATTATCCTCATCCTACCATTCCAATCAATAGGATCAAATCCCTCGACTGCAACAGACAAAGCAAAACATTTCAATTCGACCACAAAGATCAGAGGGTAGATTTAAAAAAAAAGTGGAATATATCAACGGCTGATACCATGGAGGTGTTCATATAGCGTTCCATTGGGGGCATACTCCATCACCATCATCCTCATGAAAGGTTCTTCCTCCTCACAGTATCCAAGCAGGTTGATATAGTTCTTATGGTTGATTCGCGAGAGTGAGTCTATCTATGTTGTCAGGAAGAAAAATAAGGAGGTTAAAGCAAGTTTATTTAAAGGCCAACTACCAAAATTACAAACTTAGAGCCATAGATGCACTGAATTAATCAAATGAAAATATATTGCATTACTTTTTTTCTGAATCGCCCTTCCGAATGTTTTGACCAATCTTTGCTAGAGCTAATCATGGTTGATACAACAGCAATCTCAACACCACTTGATAAGGTTCCCTTGTAGACAGTGTACTGTGGATACCTTGACACAATGTTACTGAAGTCCTCACACGCACCTTCCAGCTCAGAGCGTTGCAACTTCGGTACTCCTAAAATACACAAGGGGGGAAATTACCACAAATAAATAGAGGCAATTTAAGTACATAATTTTGGCACTCTTTCAACAGACATGAATTTGTTACTCGGATAAATCCAAATAACATATTAGTATTACTTAATTTTGAGACCACGCCTTAGCGCATATTAGTATTACTTAATCAAGACACTAGTTCACTTTTATACAAATTGCTGGCGCGTAGAGGTGGACAATTGTGCATACTTTTATTTAAAATGATCTCCAAAGACGAAAAGTAGATGCAACTATGTAATGTTTTTTTCTCTCGCATAAGACAAGATTACTTCTTGAGATGGATTAGATAGCAAAAAAAAACTTTACCTGTTACAAATGCCTTTTGGAGCTGACCACTGAGCCCTGTCTTCCATGGACCTATTGTTGTCCCTGACTTGGTGCGGCATAGAAAAAACATACATGGGATGCCAATAAGAAGTGCGACCAGTGGCACCACAATGAGATAAAGCCATTTGGTGGACCTTCTTTCTGGAGCTGCGGCGGTAGTACTGGGGACCGTCGGTGGACTACTTGGGGGACTTACAGCTGGTGCAGGTGCATTGTTGGGACTAAATGCTGAAAATGAACCAGTTCCAGTGGAAGGAACAGGAACAGCAGCTGGAACAAGAGCATTTGCAGAAGAAGGTGCAGCAAGATTGCTATCTTGAAGTAACCTGCGCTGGCTAAGCTGTGCTGCTGGATTTCTTGTTGCGTATTGTGAAGGAAGTTGAGCTGGGAGAAAGAAGCAAAGATATCATTTACAGACTAGCTTATGCATCTAGGACTCGACTTGTTTTTTTTTTCTCTCGAACAAGCTGTGTATCATTAAGGAGAGAAAAATATAAGGACTTGAGCTTAGCATAGTCAGTTGGATTACCAGAAAGGTTGCTAGTGTCCTTTTGGTTCTCTTGTGAAGAAGAATCAGATTCCAACCTAGAACGGTCCAGATTAAAAAACTGCTACCATCAGGATCTGCAGATAATTTCTAATTTCCAAAAAAAAGAAGAAGAAAAAATGGGTGATAAATTAGAGGGTATCTATAGCACTATTTTTTCTCTTACCCATTCTCAGCTCTTTGATTTATATTACCCCTCCCAAGATTATCATAAATATTGAAATCATTTTCCTGATCAAAGTTCCCATAGGAATGTTGGATCAGAGGCCACTGGAAGAAGTTATTGGAAAGCAATCTGCAGAAGCAAAAAATGTCATGACATTGTACTTCCTGATGAAGGAAACTTTCACGAAATTAATCAGTCAGAAACCTACAACTGCCTAAGTGATTGCATTTCTGTTATCTCTTGTGGAACTTCCCCACTCAAGTTGTTGTTGCTTAAATCAAGTATCTCCAACATTGCAAGAGCACTCAATTCCTTAGGTATTGCTCCACTGAATAAGTTATTGGACAGTAAACTGCAAAGTGGATAGCTAGGTGTCAATCATTGTCACTGGTGTAGCAACTAGTCAAATACTAAAATATCAAATTGTGAATTTAATTTGTCCAACAAATGACAATTTGTATTCTGGAGAAACCATTAATATATCACTATAGTTTTTCCTCAAACGCACAAGGGAACTGCATATAATTGCATTACAAAAGGAAATTTAAAGGTCTATACAAACTGAAAAATAATAACAGAAGTTTATGACTATACTTACAGAGCCCTTAGATGGCTAAGAGTTCCTAGCTCTGGACCTAGGGTGCCTCTTAACGAGAGATCCTTCAGGTTTCTGGAGAGAAAAAAAAAACAGTTCACACTAAGTAGAATACTCCAGATGCTAATGGGATAGCATAGCCAAAGCATATAAAAACAAACGTTCTCATCTTATTTGCTATTCGGCACACTGTACAAAATGTTATCTTTTTAAAAAACAACAGCTGTGTAAGAATCATCTTCTTGAATAACAAGAAGATTCACTGGTAAATGAAAACATCTGATTCCAAGAATCACTGATAAGTATTTCTACAAATCTGATATATCAGTGTGGAGATGGTGGTTCCTGAAGAACTATGTGTACACCAACGATGGCCCCTGAAATCAATGTAGGCAGAGTACAGCATTTTGCCCGTGGTAATCCCACACCATAATATAAAAATAAAAACGCCACCAGGAATAGAAATCAATTATATAAAATTAGCAGCAGCCACTTGTTCAGGTTGGCTGAGTCAAGAAACCACTCTAATACACATACACCAAATAATGAGCTTGCTCAGAGGCTTCATTTGGAAACTAATTAGGAATGATGCATTATATAGGAGTCTGAACAAGTACATGGAAAATACAGATAAAAAACTTAACTGTGTAATCTGCTAAAAATCTTTTACTGTAGGATTTTGAAAAGCTAGAAAATAATTTGAAGCGTAGCCTGTTCAAGGGCATATGGCACCAAAGTTTAGTTACTAGAGATACTCCAGGGTGCATGGAAATTTCTTCAGGTGGAATATAAAATGCTCCTTATTTACTCATTTGAAGCATCATCATCATATCCACTCTGACAACCATTGAACAGCTAGATTTCTTTTATATAACTTGTCTGAATTAAGAAGCAGACTATACTTGTATTGGGATAAACTCGACAGAAGAACTGGTACATTTCTTTTCATGTATTCAACATAAATTCAAACCGCGATAACTGCAAAGGGAGTAAGTTTTGGAATGAAAAGTACTGGCGCCAGCACAATATTCATTGAAACAATAATATACCAATGCAACTACACTCTTCTGCCGTGAAAGATACAGTCAAATGGAAGACTCGTTAAACAGGGGAATGAAACGTTGGTTGTTGGCAATCATGGTGATCCATGCTGAGACGGCAAAACGGAATTTCAAACCACTGAACATTCAGAAGGGGAGAGCGTCCAACTCACAGCATCACAACTCTGCCATCGACGCAGCGCACGCCGTTCCAACTGCAGGGGTCGCCGTCGCGCGGGCTCCAGCCCACCATGGCGCCATATGGATCCTCCACCACCCTTGACTGGAACTTGAGCAGTACCGACCCTGCGCACGCCACAGGAAACCCGCGCCAAGTCAGCACGAGTACAATGCAAGCGCCGAAACCAAACAACGGCTGGTGGCGAGACGCCGGCCCGTACGCCGTACGTACCTTCAAGGTTGACCGCCGAGCAGCCACCCACGGCGAGATGAAGCGCCAGCAGGACGAGCGCCAACGACGACGACGACGAAATGAAGCCATCCATCATCCTGCCGCGCATCCTTTCCCGTTCCGCAGGGCGCGCGACGACCGAGTCGACGGCAGGGCGCCGTCACATGATCCTCTTCGCGAGCCTCTTGAGCAGCCTGGAATGCATGGTCAGGCTCAGGCGCAGGCGCAGGCGCGGGGGGGCAGGCATTGCTGCGCCCGCTGCGGCGACGACGACGCGAGCTCCACCTCCACCCAGGCACGGCAGCCTCACGCCCGCTTCGCGCCTGCATGCAACGCAAGAGGGAAACAGCTCAGAGGCGCCAGAAAAAGGGCGACGGGGGAGCGCAGAGGAAACTTGCAATCACCATAAAGCAAACAAACAGCTTTAGCTCCTTTTTTTTGTTTTTGTTTGTTTTGCCTGACTGACGACCTCGCTTACACCGCACGCGATTCGAATCAAGAAACCGAAAAGAGGATTCGTAGGATAGAGCGAGGGGTGCTTACACGGCGCGGCGGGTTGGAGAACGGAGACGAGGGAGAAGAGAGAGAGAGAGGACGGGAGGGAGAGGGAAACAGCGGTCGTCCGTTGTTGGAGGAACTGGTAGTAGTTGGAGAAGAAACCAAGAACGGCAGGCGCGACACGACGAAGCCAAAAGAAACACACACACACACACTTTGAAAGAAGAAGATTTCACGGCGCATCCTCAGCTTCTTGGCTGTAATCGTGTTTGAGATCGCGTTTTTTAAATAAAATACTCTAAATTAAAAAGCGACAGACGTGAATGGAATTCTTCCTCCGCCACCTGTAGGGCACAATTGCACAATTCCATGCCAGGGATTCGAGAGGCAGGCTTAAAAAAAAAGGAAGCTGGATAGTATACGAGGGCGGTCGTTGTCAAGGGTGGAAGCGGAACAGGACAACCACCACTCGGCAAGTCTACAGAACGCGCGCGCGCGCGCGCTCACATCGTCGTCGCCGGCGACGGATTCGACGGTCCGCATTTTAAAAACCCCTTTGGCGCCCAACATCACATATGGCAATAGAATAAGGCCCGCACCCAGCACCGCATTGACATTGCTCCGCCGCCCCGCTGCGGTGCCAATCGCGGCCGGACATCTCAGCGGCGCCAAATGCTCTGTGCTTGATGAAAGGGGAAAAGGAAGCTTCTGGGAAAGGGAAGGGAATAGTTAAACCGGGCCAACAATCCCAAATCGGTTGCAGCTGGAGTAATTTTTGAAAACAAAAACAAAAAAAAAAAATCGAAGAGGCAAACAACACGGAGCTAAGGTTCCCGGGACGAGCTTGGAGAAAATGAGATCGACCGATGATGGCACGGCAACTCGCGGAGGCGCTGCAGAGATAGCCCATACCCGTGGTTCGGCGCCGCGGCCTGGCGGCCGGCGGCTGGATGCCTGGATCCCTTCAGTCGCGCGGACCTCCTCACCAGCTTGCGAACCGTCGTGGCGGGGGACGGTGGCCGGTGGCCGGCGGCGAGCCGGGGCGGGGGAACGGCGGGCGCGCGCGCGCCGCGCGAGTCGCGGCTGGCTGGCTTGGGTTGGGTGTTCGAAGAGACGTGCGGTGGGGCCCGCGCGGGGCAGGTGGGGACGCGCAAACGAGGGGAATTTCTAGTGTTTTTTTTTTCTTGCTGTGGGCTAGCCTAGCTGTTCCCCGTATCTCCCCCTGGCTGCCTTGTCTTCTCTTTTCTTTTTTCGAGAAAAAATATATTATTATTCATTTATTTATTCATAATCCGTCGTTCTTCTTTCCTTTTCTTTGGTTGGTTGGTTTGTTTATTTATTCATTCATTCAAGTTTATGTACGTCGTCATTCTGTTGAGAAAATGAAAGGAATCCTCGCCCGCCGCACGTCGTGATGCCGCCAACCGTCGTGCCCGCCATCCTCCTCAAGTTTACGCGCACTTGCGACAGCATCGGTTCCCTTCTGGTTCTCTCTCTTTTTTTAAGTCAAAGTTGACTCTCCAATTCTTAAAATGTCTTATAATTTAGATTAGAGGGAGTATTTTCTTTTCATAATAAGCTTTATGTACTCCAATCTTTTATGTTGGTTAACCTCATCAAATATATGTACAACAGTATTTAAGTTTCAACAAATGATAGTGACATGGATACCGTATCAATAAAAGGTTGCATCAAGCAGTTGGGATGAAAACGGACAGAATTTTTCTCGTCTCGTCCTGTTGCGTTTTCTATATTTTTTCTGTTTGTTTTCGTATTTATGAGATCTTGTTTTTGTATTTGTGTAAGTAGAAAAAGGATGTTTTCCGTCCGTTTTCGAGTAATCCCGTTTTAATACGGAATAGACCCGTATTTATTCCGTTTTTAATATAAGTGCAACATGTTCAACAATTACATATCCTTATATTACGTTAATATAACTACGAATCATCAAATATACATATTATGTTCACTACATAGCATGTAAATGAATATTAAACTTTGTATACATTACTATATGACTTTATATACGTATATTTTGATAATATTATATTATGTTATCTTAATTTAATTTTCCGTCTCGATGTCCGTATTTATCCGTTTTCGTATGTCCGGATATTCTGATTCCGTTTTCGAACCCGCATTTTCCATACCCAATCCCGTTTTCCGCTACAAAATATAGAAACAAAAGTAGAAATAGTATTTTTTTCGTCTGTTTTTATCCCTATCAAGCAGTCCCACTTTAAGCTCTTATAATATTTGTAGCGTGCAAAAAGATGGATCTTAAAAAAATAGAATCAACATTATACATTGTAGACTCTTACATTAGAGAAAATTTAGAATCAACAGTATACATTGCAGACTCTTATGTTATAGGGGCAACCTTAGCAGAAAATGCTAGAGGATCGGCCTCGAGCTAATAAAGATCTCATTAAAAATAATCTCACCATGCCTAGAGATACGCAAACACAAAGAGAAGGCGGAGGCCACACTGGTATAGAAAGACGGTGGTCCCTGTAGTGAAGCCGACACCAGAGGTGAACCATGACAAGGATCTGAGGTCAATGATGTGCTTGGTAAGAACGTTGTTGGTGAAATAAGGTGCACCTCCCACTCTGAGCAATCAGACCTTGGAGACGAGCGAGAGCTACATGACAAAGGAGTGTGTGATTGTACTCAAGTATTCTATGTTGTGAAGAACGGTGACGATAGAAGCATATTTGTTATGTGGTAGCACAAAGATCATCTTCCTCACCACATTCACATAATCACATTGCTCACCTTGGTCAACCTATTATATTGAGCTTATTTAAAGTAAGATTAAAACATGAATACATATATGTGGTTTCACAGGCTCATTAAGTAATATAGGAAAAGAACCGTAGGTTTGTTTGAACAAGCGCAATGTTTTTGTTGAGAAAAGTTGCTAAAATCATCGTGAAGCTCTTTCAAGTTTAGACAAATATCATTAGCTTTAGTAAACATGAAGACTTGGTTAAACACGTCAATGTTAATGCATTCAAAAGTACAATTTATAGGTCTAAGGTCAATCTCAATGGGAGTTTCATATGAGTTTCATTTGCATTAAATAGGTTGCCACATAGGCATATTTGATGACATGACGGTGTATTTAAGAAGTGAGAGAAGAAATGAGTTTCATCTAAATGAAACTCTCTTGCGATTACCAACTCTCTATGAGTCATGAAATTAAATGCATATGAAACTATAGAATGAAACTCTTACTAGTTTCATTTTATTTCATATGACATGGCAGTCTTAGAAACGACACAATGAAACTCACCATTGAGATTGACCTAATATTGAGGTGGATCTCCTCATCACTAGTGGTGTTTTTTTTTAATATTAAGGTGTTTTATCAAGTCTCTATGACTTTCTAAACGACTAGATCAACAACCAACAACTTCTAGGTAGCAAGACATACATGTACGATAGTAGTATCTGAATGGCAGACTAAAAATAACCCATCAACCAAACTCTGTCACTTATGCTCCTAAACCAGCCTTTGTATTAGTACTAAAAAAACAAGAACTATTCCTTAGGTGAAATTTTTGGGGGCCTTGTACCGATAACCGAACGTTAAATGCAATGTACTCTTATCAGTCGTGGTAATTATGATTTGGAGTACTAGAATGGACTAATCGTGGTAATTATATGATTTCTGTAACGCTGTCTGTTGGTCAGGAGGCAACTTTTTCTACAACGGTGGCTCCAGAAAGGAAGGCTGTACAGCTACTAAGAATTTTTTGGTACAAACTAGTGCTATCAGAGGAACTCCTTGAGCTAACGAGGCTGTTGAGTTCATGAGCTAACTTGGTAACATGCTCTTCCTTCAGCCTATCCACGTTGCGGTTCAGCAGATTGAGCCACGACATGGAGGAGATGTTGCATATCTTGCCCTCCTGGAAGCTGCTGACACAAGAGATCGCCGCTGATGTGTCTCCCTGCATCAGCTTTAGGCAGAACCTCTCCATTATGATAGGGGTGGGCGGGACACGGCTGTGATGGCGCAGGTAGCGCCACAGATCATCCAACAGCTGTTCCTGAATAGTGATGCAAAATAGGGGTGAGACACATGAATTGTTCCACCAAGTAGCTGGACATCGATGCTAATGTAAGTACCTTCCCATGCCTGTAAGCGTCAAGTACCATACGGAGGTGTCTTCGCTCATCGAAATGGTACCCATTCAATAACATCTCGCGAAATGCATACTCGAAGTCATTCCACCTTTTTGCTGCAGCACAGGCCTCCATGAAAGTATTGAAAGTAAACTTGTCAGCAGTTGCCACTTGACTAGAATCCGCTTTACTCCTTATCCTGCAATTCAGAATATCATGGAGCAGATCTTTCGCGTCTTCAAGCATTCCATGTTTAATGTATGACTTCAGCATGATGTTGCAAGTCACAGTATTAGGTGAACAGTAGTTGCACATGTGGTTGAATATGTATTTCGCATTTCCCATGCCACCATTGTCTATGCAAGTCTGAAGGAGTCCTGTGTAGGTAACAACCAGCGGTTTGTTGGCAACCTTGCATATCTTCTCAACCTGCAATGTAGTTGTCATCGGACAGAAGTTAGTGAGACGAAACAAGCAATCTGAAGGCATGAAACAACAACAGACAGATGGCTCTGGATTTGCAAGTTTTCTCTAGCTCAGAACACCTCTGCAGTAAAAGTATGGTTTCTGCAATCTTGCTTATGCATCTACCAACAGTCTTCCTTTGTGTAGGCAGAGATACCTTGAAACACTATATCTTCTCGACAACTAAGATTAAAGATAATAAGTGTTTAAATCTATCGGTTGCAGAAAACTGTATTATGAAATTATGAAAATATATTTAGGCCAGCAGAATATAGCTCATTGATCCTAAACCTTGCAGTTTAAGTAGTTATCCTTGAGTATGCCCAATAATGGCCATTGCAAGATTTAATTTCCGTGCCAACATAAACTATGTATGTTGCATATATTAACTACATTTTGTTAAGTACAAACCTGGAGAAGTGCTTCTTTGCACCGTCCTCCACTGCAAAGGCATCGAGCTAGGTCATAATACAGGCTAGCAGAACCAACAATTCCACGACTTTCCATATCCTTCACAGCCATCACTGCTTCATCAATCTTTCCTTCTCTCCAGAGTGCATTTACAAGAACTACAGACAGCAGCAGGTCAGATATGTCAATTATACTTTGTAACATAATCAAGTTAAAGTTTTAGGAAGTACCTTTATAGTTCAGAACACCAGGTATTGATGATTTCTCCACCTTATTGAAGAACTCATAAACCAAATTGTACTTTCCACAAACAAGCATTACCTGCAGTACCAGAAAGTTAGAATAGACTGAGAAGGGATTATGCCACATAAAGAGCAATGCAAAAAAAAAAACATTAAAAGTATAATGCTACTGTGAAAAACAGACGAGATAAGTGGAGAACAAATAACATAAATCAATACATTTCAATCAGAATGAGCTGCTTGATTATCGTCAGACAATAGTTAAAGGTTTGCAGAATCGTCAATCAGGACCACCATAGCTGGGTCTGAGATGGAGTGCACGAGAACTGTGCCACATACTCACATGCAACAACAAGATTAACATACCTCCATAACAAGACCGTATGTTGAATTTGTTGGACGAATGTTCTTCTCTTTCAACTGTTGCAGTACCCAAAATGCCCCTTCCCATTGCTTTTGTTGCACACAAGCATTCAAAACCTGCAAAGAGGTAAAAGTAGTTATGTGCTACTGAAGACCAAGTGACCAAAATAGTTCAAGATTCTTGTTTCCTGGTCTATCAATCCAGTTTGGCAGTTCCACATGAAACTTGCTACAGATGTCAGATATTACTCACCGCATTGTATACAATGAGGTCTGGTTCCAAGCGAGGATCCCAATTCTGAAGAGGGCTCAATTTGAACTTCTTCCTAGGAGGAGAACGCATGCAATCAATCACATCAAATAGTTCTTTCACAAGACCAGCTTGCCCAAGAGTAACAGCGATACAATGATAAGTTGCCATGTCAGGATAAGATGACAATTGGTTCTGCGAATGACATATGAATAAGGTCAGATTAGATTTACATAACCATAAGGCAAAGATGAGAACTAGTTGTACCTGCATGGTGTAAAATACATTCAATGCCTCAAGAGGTCTCTTTGCCTTCCCTAGAACATCGAGAACTGTTGTGTAAATATACCTGCATCAGATAGATAACATTATGAACATAGCATGCATTTTGTATGTTAAAATTATATATCTATCTTTAAGACCATAGGAAGGTACCCAAAAGAACTTAAATGTAACTAAAAGCTAGCATTTTTAAGGTTAATAAGACAGTACACATCACATCAATAGCAGTAGCTAGAAAATGCACTACATCAAAGAAGAACGTAGAGATATATGTGTGGACAATTACTTAACCTGCTCTTGTAGGATTTGAACCTTTCATGTGACTGAAGCCATTCAACAACTTGCAAAACACGCTTCCAATTTCCATATCGACCCAACAATTGAACAATCCTTAGGATAGAGTGATCAGAGAATTTAATTTTTGCATCATGGATAATTTTGGAGAATTTCCACTCTGGAGTATTTACATCTGTAGCATTGAGCCTTCGAAAAAATAAATAACCATAAGGACTGATGGAACCTCAATAAGTTCATTGGCGTTATTTCAATGGGAAAAAATCCAAGTCGAGCAGCATGATCATATTTTTAGCGTGAATAATGATGGTAGATGGTATATTAGTTAATACAAAGGAGCAGTTTGTAGATAAATTGGGCGAATGCTGGACAAATTGCAAAGAAAAGTGATGCTCGTGCTAAGATTATATTGAAGCACCATGAATGCAACTTTTCAAAAAATAGAGAAGAGTACTATGTCAGACTTAAACCAGGATAACTCGAGCATTTCAACATAATAATAAAGTTATAGAAGACTTACCGACTAGCTAACTTCTGGATTCTCTCTTCCATTTCCATTCGAAGGATCCGTGGCCTATTCCTGACATCAGTAAATACCTCAAAAGTTTTGAAAGCAGCTCTATCGTCAAAATCTGTAGCTTCCGCATCCCTCCTAACAATTTTCCCCATTTTAACATTTGCTCCTCTATGCAGTTGAACCGTTCCAAGTTCATCACTCTCCAAATTATCACTTGAATGGCTATCATGCTCAGCCATTGCCTGCGTACTCCCATAAATTTTGCTTGCAGTAGACTTCTTAGAGTCTATGTCAATCTCTCCAAGCCTACGCACTACAAAGTTTCTCCCTAAGCTCTCCACTTTTTGCTGCTTTCTTTGAACTTTACTGTCGGCGTTGACCTCAGTATTGGAAAATGTATTCTCTCCAGGATATTTGAAGTCTATACTATTACTTGTCCTAGTATAGTCGTGTTTTCCCATTTGAACCTTAGCATTCTTTGATGAAATGCTGCTACTCGGAAGGGCAGAGATCCGAGATGGAGCATATGCTGCTCGCCCTTGTAAATCGCTCCCTGCAACTGATTGAGCTTGTCTGTTCCTCACAGGTGATGAGAACTGCCCATTTCCTCTCTTGTCACCACGAATTATTCTTTTCTGTACATAGTCTTCAACCTCTCCTTGCCCGTGACGGCTATTTTTTACATGTCCCATTGCTCTTTTATCCACAAATCCCGTAACATCCTTCTGATTGTCATCATTCACCAAGTCACTCCTGCCCCTCTGAGTCCCCTGATTCCTTTCAAATGGTTTATTCCTTGCATCACCAGACCTCCTATTTGTTCGCCGGTCATCACCAGCAAACCTTCTCCTCGAGCTCCGGCCATCTGAATCGGCGCCATGTAAATTATTGCTCCTGTCCAACTTCACAGACTCCATGATTTTCACATAGTCAGTGAAAGTCGGGCTGAACTTCAGCTCCTTCTCGATGTGCCGAAGCTCCGACGACCCGGCGCCGACCTCGCCACCAGCCACAGCACCGTCACTTCTGGAATCAAGAACCCTGCCTCTCTTCCTCGCCAAACCCCAGCGCAGTGGCAACATGGAGATGCCCCTCTCGGGAACCAAGAACCCGCGGCCATGGCACGAATTAGGCTGCGGAGTGGGAAGGAGAGCCCCGCAGCCCCCCAAACTGAGCAGTCCCATGCTAGCATTTTGTGGTGCCGCCATTCCCCTCGGCCGGAGCTGTACCCACTACTGCATTGCTTATATTGGCTTATTGCAGAACAGGTTCTAACCAAGAAACTTCGAGTGCGTTTGGTAGCGCTCCCGGAACCGCTACGGGGCAGCTTCGTCGGCTCCACGCGTGAAGTCGCCGGAAACACGCTCACACAGGATGCGAGCGCACGGTGAAGCTGCAAAAGGCAGCTTCGACCGGCTCCCTGGGCGAGGCGCGGGCGCGTAGACGTGGATGCCCCTCACCAGCGCCTTCTTCTTCCCAGCGACCTCCCGGTGAGGGAAGAACCTGCGGCGGCAGCGCGGCTAGCGAGGCTGGGGCTGGGCGCGGCTGACGACGCTGGGTCTGGGCGCGGCTGCGGCGAGGCTGGCGACGGAAGAAAGACCAAAGCCGCGATGGAGCCGAGAGGATTCGTGCGGCGTCTCGGATGGAGAAGATAAGCGCGGTGATTGAGGTGCAGTGAGAAATGGGGAAAAAAATAACATGTGAGAAAAATACAGAGATATTATAGACTTTTCACGGTTTTCAATAACATTTAAAATAATTTTGGTTGTATCAATAGAAAAAAAACTATTCTATCAATAAAACACAATTTGTATATAAATTGGGAGATAAAATCAATCATACAGGACTTGTGACTTATGACTTGTGAGGATCGAGCAATTCTAAGAGTATCTCTAACAACCCCTAGAGCGACTCAAACCCAAAATACATCATGTACAGTATTTCAAGTATTACTAGGTAGTGTGCCCGTGCGTTGCTACGGGATAACTAAATTTTTATTATTAAACATATGGATCACATGATAAGATAACAATATTACGAAATTAAATACCGATGTCAAAGTGAACATTTAATTCAAAAGATAAAGTTCGTCAAATTAACACAGTCACAAAGAAATAGGGCGTTACGGGGTCACCAACTCTATTGTATAGACTTTTTCATTAAGCGGTTAATATAAGTTTATATTGGTTGAAACAAATCTTTTATATCCATTTCTTTCGTTTTTTAGTGAATCCATGAATAAGTTTCACTATTTCTACATACCATTTGGAGAGAGAGTTTTCTATACTCCTGGAAGTACTTACTTCTATTTTCAATAAAACCAGGACTCTAACATGGCAACGTATGCTATGAAAATCAGTCTCCTGTGCAAACTATATAAACTCTAATCAAGACCACAGAAATCTAATCTGATGGTTAGAGGTGAAGGTGAGTTATGTTAGCACATAAACCCCCCACTATGTCCACGCCTGTTTGGATTAAGATGAGATGAGTGGAGGAGTTTAAGTTCTAAAATAACCCACCATCAGATTAGATTTTTATGGTCTTGATTACAGTTTCTATAGTTTGCACATGAGACTGATTTTCATAGCATACGTTTCCCTCTAACATTGAGGCTACCAATTTAATTACTGAATGATGATCAACTGATCGCTCTGACTTCTCCAGAGAAACCGTGCCAAACGTTTTGCGAGAGAAGCCGTTTTCAGTGAAAAATAGATGAACCCCTTAGAGGTGTCCTGCCAAAGAGGCAAAGACCTCCTCAAAACCTTGCCAACATTTTCAACTTCATTATTACAGTCTATATAGAACAAATTTGAGATGTGGCATTGTGTGACAGTTGTCTTATCTAAGGTCTCCTTGGTTTGTACTTGTTGAACAACTCTTGTCATGTACATCAACCATGGATTTCATACTTGTTAAACCGAATTTTAGAGAAACTACTAATCCATGATAATAATGCATTGTGCTGTTACCCAAAAATGAAATGATACTTATTTCACAACATTATCATTACATAATTCTTCATAAATGATGAATAATTATAATACAATTTGATTTTTCATGTGAAATCAAATAATCTAGTTCATAACATAAAAATCGAATCTAGAACTGGTCCATAGAAGATATGGGTGTTACGGAGTACAACCACTTTTTGTTAAGTGCCTATTTGTTACACTTTAGCTTTGACAGAGCTAGTTGTTGATGTTGCCTGAAAGACAAGGATGTGAAGAAGTTAAAACTATCTATCACCAACCGGTAAGAAATGCACAAGTAAAACATAGACAATAATAGATAGAGAGACCTAAAATTGATGTCAGAATGCAAGGGAACTCAAGGGATCAAAACTAAGCATCCTATTATGAGTCTAACAACTTGTCAATATATTACTAACAAGAAAGGCAAACAAGAGGGTTCTAGCATGTCAATACAAGACTCTGAAGCATTATTTTTTCTCTACTCTAAGAACTGGTCTAGATCGGCAAGAAAACAAGCACCTAACTCTCACAGCACCCTGCACCCACATGGTAACCTGCTCATCTGAACTGATATCTATATATGACTCAAAAATATATGGACCTAGGGATCAAGAAAAATAATTGTAGCAGTAGCTTCTATTTTCAATTATAATATAAAAAACTAATTTAAGATAAATAAATATTACCAGATAACAGCGGAAGGCAACTTGTTCTTTAATGGCTATTTGCACTTCTCTCAACCTCTCAGCATCAGACCCCACAAGTGTCTTGCATTGGTCACTGGAGATCTGAGAGAATGTTGGCTCCATCCTGGTAGCAGCATATCCTTTGTTACCCACACCCTCCTGCACATGGAACAAATCCCTACTCCTTACCTGGAGTTACATATCTCAGAGCCACACTCAGAAAATTGAAATTGAACTGCATTCTGAAACTACAGAAGAAGAATAACATAGATCTAAAACCATAGATCCTTACCTGGAGTTTCATCTTGTTTAAGGAAAGCTACTGGTTGAAAAACTGAAAAAGAAGAAAAACATAGAGCTAAAACCATAGATCTGCACGCAGGGAATAATTAAAATTACATCAAATTCCATTTTCATTCATGTAAATAGACATCAAAATGCAAGTCATGATATACCCTTTGTCAATTCTATGTCAAAAAGGTGTATCAATCCAGTAACAATATTGAAGCCTTATTAGAGCGCATACAGTTTAGCAAAATATAGCAGGTGTATAGGAAAACATCAAGAATAAATATACCCTCATCAAATCTAATAATTAGAAACCTATAAATAAATATCACCTTAACCTCAAATTCTTATAGTCATGTTTGAAGCAACACTGGTAGGATCAACCAACCAAATCTCTGTGCTACCAGCAAGTACTCTGCGATTGCTAAGCGTATAAAGAAAAGCAACAGGGTACCTTACTGCTAGGTGATTGAAAGTGCATGTTGCACTTAAGTGTGATTTTGGATGATTTGATGACAATATTGATTAAAAGATCTAATTTGTTTGCTAAGTGTAATACAGGGAAATGATTATCTCACTATTTACTTGAAATGAAATGCAAAGCCAAAATGATGGATTGTTGTATGAAAATCATGTCACAAGCACAAGACAACAATGAGTTTGATATTGATAAAAAGGCTATCATATACACAGTGTACTTGGAATGAAATGCAAAGCCCAATTAATGAATTGTTGTATGAAAATCACATCTCAAGCTTATGACAACAATGGGAATGATGTTGATATAGAGGGCTATCGTATTGTGGGATAATCACGGTTCATGTATGATTGCTAAGAAAAGATTCAAAACGAAGTATGGTTGAATGGCTTGAGATGGTGAAGATAGCAAGGAAAGAGTCTTTGAGGTACTAAGCAAGGGTGAAGGGCAAGCGACGGCTTGACGGCCGAAGAACCTAGCTAGAGTGAAGAAGAAAGTACTTGCATTTAGTCAAAGGATCAATCAAGCTTGAAGATCGCATCTAGTGGAGAATCAACATTCCTAGCAACAATATTGATTGGAGTGACTTGGCACATTTGGAACTCCATCGTATCACTTGCATGAAGTCAAGCCACATGCTCCAGATGGCTAAGCTCGAGGGATATCTACTTCTAAACATGACAACTATTCCTCCCAATATAGAAAATAAAGAGAAGCGGCTTTGGTTCAAATGGAGATCAACTCAAGAGGTTTAAATCTTGTTCTCCAATTTATCTTGGGTAAATAGGAAAGTCGTTCTATTAAGAGGGATGCAACATATAGTAGATGATCCTTCATAAGTGCTCAAACCAACCTAAGTGAGACATGAGAGAGCTAGAACTAACTTCCAGCTTGTGTGCTGCACTGTCTGTTCTTACCAAACATGTCCGGTATGTCCGGTATGTGGCCACAACAGTGCAGCCTTCCTATGGTCTCTTAGTTAGTCCCGGTGCAGTAAAGCTATACCGGACGTGTCCGGTATGCTTCCCGGACGTGTCCGGTATTTGCGGTTTTTTGACTGACAGTGTTTTTGGGTTGGGCGGTACTACCGACCCTTGGGTCGGTACTACCGACCGATACTACCGGGCTTATAGCGGTAGTACCGGTAGGCCAAAATTGGCCACTTCCAGAGAGGTTGCAGAAACCCCTTTATAACTGGCGGTACTACCGACCAGATGGTCGGTACTACTAGGCTCTTATGGGAAGTTTGAAAGTTGGTCTGTTCAAGGGTTTTACCCATGCAGTGAAGTCATACCGGACGTGTCCGGTATATGAGCTGACTCAGCCAACGGCTAGAAAACGGCTAGTTTCGAATGTGGGCTTTTAAATACCCCCAAGCCTCCACTTTTGCAGGCTACTGATTCTGCTAGTTCCCACACTCATTCTAGAGCTTTCAAAACACTTTCCAACCCTCTCTTAGTGAGTGATTGACTTCTAATTGCCAAATCCACTTGCGGGTTGTGAGAGATTCAAATTAGAGAGCAAGCCACCTCTTCAGCACTTGTGCAAATCGTCGATCTTGTTGTGCGCATTCGTTACTCTTGGACTCTATGGTCCTAGACGGTTAGGCATCGCCGTTGAGCACCCAAGAGATCTGTGGAGTGCCTCGGAAAGTTTGTGAAGGTTCGATCTCTCCTCAAAAGAGATCATCTAGTGGAAGGAGCATTGCGGGTGAAATAGACCGCGGCTAGAGTGACCCGTGGTGTCCTCTAGAGCCCACCTTTGTGGTTGCTCGCAGCCGGCTCAACGGAGAGTAGGACCCGAGGGGGTGCCAAACTTCGGTAAAACAAATATCGCGTCTTCTCTCTTTATTCCATTCGATATTTGTGTGGCTCGAGCTATCTCTGCAGGTTTTGTGTGTTGTGCATATATATAGATTTTATCTCTGCAGGGTGTGACATAGTTGAGAAGAAACCAGAGTGAATTTGGAGCCTGGCGCTGAAAACGTAAATACCGGACGTGTCCGGTATTGCTACCGGACGTGTCCGGTATTGCCTGAGGGCTCAGCGAGTTAGGGTTTACCGGACGTGTCCGGTATTACCTTCCTGCACATGAATTATTCTAGATTGTTCTAATCATTTGTGGTGCAGGGAATTGACTCTATATTCTTTGTATATCTTTCATATTATGTGTATTTTTCTTGTGGGGTTGATTTACTCCGATTGAGAGCTTCCAAGAAATTGGAAGCTCACTTACTAATAACTTCCGCATTTAAGGTGTTAATTTTTCAGAAACGCCTATTCACCCCCCCTCTAGGCGGCATCTTAGATCCGTTCAGTCCTTTCAGTGATGATGACACCAGTTCAAAATTAGATGTGTAGTTATCCAAGCAGTTTTCTCAGAATATGCCTGTGAATATATCTTTAATCATTGAGGCACTAACAAAAATAAAAAACATGTCTTCAGTTTGCACGTGGTAATAGGCTGAGATACTACTGACGATTATAGGACTGAACATGAATCGACATAACTCTGCAATCTTGTAACTTTTTTCACCAGTCTTTTAACAGTATAAACAAAAACAATCATCAAGTTAATAAGCCGCCATGACTAAAAATTAAAGAGGAGCATAGCAAAGTCAGTTCCATAGGAGCAGGTTTATAATAATAAAATCATAAACAGGTCGATGTTGCAAAAAGACGGCAGAGATTGCAACTTTTATCATAATTCGGTAGGCGTATGCCAGAAGAGTGAAGGAATCGATAAGGATAGTTCAACGCAGACAAATTATTCATGGACACCACACAATACGAAAGAATTGCGCAATATACATAGTAGGTAGCTACATTATCAAATTGTCTAAAAATATATATATTCTTTGGTCAGACAAGCTTAATAAAAATGGGCAGCAGCAAGCTCGGTTAATTTTTTGATAAAATAATGCATGTACAAGGGAAAGGGAGTATTATAGCTTACCGAACAATATTCTTTTATAACTTCTTTTATAACAGCAGTAGTTAGTTTAACTTACACAGAACTTGTGTGTTGATTCAAGTCCACCAGCACCAGCTGTGTTCACCACTGCAAGTACGGGCCACTGCAAAATTTACAAAGCATCATTGACCATTATTATGATTAGGGAACTGCATCACATCTGACCAATGATTAGTAGCTGAGAACTCAAAATTCATACCGCTACCAATTTCGTTAGTTGAGGATCAAACACAATCATCGGCACATTCCATAGGCAACGAAGGGAAGAAAACAAAAGGAAAGGAAAGACCGCATACCACCACGAACGGGTTAATGCTCATCCTTCATCCTTGTGTCTACTCAGTAGGGACCGCTTTTCGCCATGGAGCAGCCATGCCCTAGATCTATCTCATCCCCAGCGGATCAAGGCAGGCGAGCATGTGGCAAGCTGACGGCGAGCGTGGAGCAGTGAGGGTGCGTGAGGGTAGCGATGGGGACGATGGGTGATGGGGCCGCGGCGTCGGGAGCTGAGGAGACCGATCGGGGTCGGAGGAGAAGCGCAGGCCACGCAGGCGTGCGGACGTCCGAGAGGTGCGGCGATTTTTTTGCCCGGGCAATAGTCGAGCACGCGGGGCACGAGGTCGCACGAAGACGGGACAAAGCGAAGCGATTTTTTCCGCACCATAACAGTGTCCCCTCTTTAGTC
Organism: Coix lacryma-jobi var. lacryma-jobi; assembly: GCA_009763385.1. Lineage (NCBI taxonomy): Eukaryota > Viridiplantae > Streptophyta > Magnoliopsida > Poales > Poaceae > Coix > Coix lacryma-jobi. The sequence goes on from CM019827.1 coordinate 33,800,390, forward strand.
TTTTTAGCTGTGGGAGATAAAATAGGAATTATTCTGCAGCTCAACGGCATTTTCAAAATTCAGAAAGAGTGGAAAAGATGTAAAACAATAGTCATTAATGGACAACCGCTCAATGACATTTTCAAAATTCAGAAATTGGTGACTGTTTTTTTAGGACTACTGTCGTTTCAATTGTACGGAGAACAGGTTCATCAGAATTCAGAGTAGAATGCTAATCTGCAATGTATCAGACATGTAACAGTTGGCTTATTTATGACGACCATAGAAGCCTGACGGGTCTCACGGTTGTCGTGCCGCCATTTGCATATAAACTGTCTATTCAGTCAATTGTCTAGTCCAAGGCCCATCTGATACTATTTACTGCCACAAGGTTCACATCCTTTGATCATAATGAAAATTGTCTATCTACAACTGATAATGGAAAGTGATTGGAGAATATGCTGAATTCTCACTGATGTTTAGTGATGTACAGATCATGGCTACCCTCTGTCAATATATCACTTGACAAAGCCTCTAGATGGTGAATTCAATCAATGGACGGGGATTTTAGCTATCAATAGGGAGGGCATGCAATAAGAATCGATAGGCAGAACTATAACACGTTACCCTTAGCCTAGCCAATTCTAACCAACAGCAGCTTGTGCATGTAATAAGAATCGAAGGTTCCAGGTTCCGTACCTGATGAGGTTCTTAGTTGTGATCTTGGGCGCCTTGATGACGACCTCGATGTGGCTGCTCCCTGCAATGAAGATACCCCTGGAGATACACAGCAGAAGCAATAACAACGACAGTGAGAAGCAGACAGGTGCTAGCAAGACCTGGCGAGGAGGCAGATCTAGCGAGGGAGAGTGTGGAGGCACACGCTGACTCACCATGTCGAGCCGAGGACGGAGACACCGATGGAGACGACGACGGTGAAGAAGGTGTAGGGCGAGATTTGCACCAGGGCATGATCCCACAATGAGGAGTCCGATGACATCTCCTCACGTTGATCTGTCTCTATCGCTTCTCGCTCTCCCTCAGTGTCGCTGCAGCCTGTAGGACTGGATCGGTGAAAGCCCTAGTTTGGTTTTGGTTAATTGATGAAACCTATTTGGTCTAATCCTATTGCTAAGCATGTGTGTAGCCTGTAAGAAAGGATTGAGACCAAGCCAAGTGGTGAAGCTAGCAAGGTGGCAACCATGGAGGATGGTGATGGCCACAAGCACTCAAGAGATCAAGTGTTTTACCATTGGTGAAACAAAGAAGAGAAGAGATGAAGCAAAGAGGCCCGAAGGCAAAGGTATAACCTATAGGGCTCTTTGTTTTGGTGATCAAGACACTTAGCGAGTGTGATCACATTTAGGATACATAGCCGTACTATTAAGAGGAGTCAATTCACGGCTTATGCGATGTTCAAGTGCCACTAGGTGTTCTCTAACATATTGATGCTATAGACCTAGTGAGTGACTAACAAAACCCCTTGGAAAATGCTTTGCAAAATGCTAACACACTTGCATACAATGATGTACACATGGTGGTGTTGGCACTTTTGGGATAAGGGGGTGTTAAGGAGTTGTGGAGAAGTGGGAGAAACTAGTGTATAGTCCTTCTCCCTCCTGCCGAGCTTGTGAGGCAGGATTCAGCGGATTTCGGAAGTGAAGTGTCATGTGAACGCATCTTGGCCCCTAGTGGGTTTCAGTGATTGGATGAAACACAAGATTACTGTGACTAACGTGTGTTTTGCAGAAATATGATTAAGTTAGGTCACGGTAATGGCGACGATACGGGCATATGGAGTTCATGTCCCCTGGCGATGGATATCGTTTCGGTTTTCAAAGGACGGACGACGAAGACGGTGGTAGACTAGGCTAAGTGTCATATGGTGTTGGAGGACACTTAGGTAGTCTTAGGTCTTTGTTTTTCCTTTGGCCGTACTATAAAGGGGAGCGTGAATCAGTAGCTTGATCTAGATGAGTCTATTGAGGTAGGTGTGGTGCACACTTGTTATTTCATAGTCCTAGGTAGCTCAGAGAGATGCCTTAAGTCGAGAGGATCAAAAGTCGTCAAGGCCGCGTCGCGATCCGAGCTGAGTCTGCCCTTGTAAAGGGCATCAGACGCTGGCCAGGTGGGTGCTCACCCCGACTAGGGTTTAGTCTGGTGCGTGGCATCGGACGCGCCGATGTGTTCACATCGGACGCGCACATGCCACTGTTCACGTGGGCGTGAACTAGAGGCCGCATCGGACGCTGGCATCGGACGCTGAGGGCCAGCATCCGATGGCCATGCAGAGAGGTTCCAGAGAGAGTAAATCCACATCGGACGCGTCCGTTGTGGTGGCATCGGACGCTGCCCAGCGTCCGATGTCACTTTAACAGGTCTGACAAGAGGGTACAGTCGACCGTTGGTCGAGGTCATCGGAGCGTCCGATGCTAGGCATCGGAGCGTCCGATGCCCCCGCAGAAACCCTGTCTTGAGCTGTTTTTGGATGGCTGGTTGGGGGAGTATATATACTTCCTTCCCTCCATCCATTTGGGTGTTCTTGCCACTTCCATCTGCTGAGAAACACATTGTGAGTGTGAGTGAGTGCAAGAGCCCTAGTGAGGTTGAGTGATTTGCTAATTGTGAGAATTAGACACCTCCTAGTGAGAATTGAGTAGCAAGTGTGCATCCATCCATCTCTTTGGCCTTGTTTTTGTCAAGTGAGAGTTCTAGCTTGTTACTCTTGGTGATCGGCATCACCTAGACGGCTTGGTGGCGATCGGAGAGCTTGGTGATCATTCGGAGGCATTGTGGATGACCCAAGTCAAGTTGTGACCGGTAGCGAGCGATTCACCGGGCCGGAGTGGCGAAGAATCAGCTCGTAGTGAGCACTTGATCCTTGCGCAGATCAAGGGGGAGCGATACCCTTGCGCGGGTGCTCCAACGAGGACTAGGGGGTGTGCCGACACCTTGATACCTCGGCAAAAAGATCGTCGTGTCATCTCTACTCTCTTTACTACGCATTTACCTTTGAGCAATTCAATTCCGCATTTACTTGTTGTTCATTCAAATTGAATTGCCATGCTAGAGTAGAAATGGTTTAGCGATTGTCTTTTGTGCGGTTAATTCTTGTCATACACACTTCTAAGCACTAGGGGGTTAATTGGGCTTGATAGGTTTTAATCCTTGCAAAAGTTTTAGAAAAGCCCAATTCACCCCCCCTCTTGGGCATCTTGATCCTTTCAATTGGTATCGGAGCCTCGTGCTCTTGATTTAGGCTTAACCGCCTAGAGTTAAGATGTCCGGAGGTGATGGACCACCTCCCATGTTTGAGGGAGACGACTTTCCATATTGGAAAATCTGTATGGAGTCGTACCTAGAAGCGGTTGATGTTAAATGCCGCGATGCCGCAATCACCGGCTTTGCTAAGCCCAAGGGATTCACAAGCCTCACTCCTAATGAGGAGGAAAATGAAAAATGGAATGCAAAAGCCAAAAACATCCTTTTTAGAGGCATTTGCAAAGATGTGTTCAACCATGTTCGGAACCACAAAAATGCCCATGATCTATGGGAAAACATTTGTGCGCTCCATGAGGGAACCAAGAGTGAACGTGAGGAACGCTATCATTTAGTTATGCAAAAGCTTCACTCTTTTGATATGCATGCTAATGAAAGTGCAAATGAAATGTACTCACGGTTGAATGTTCTTGTAGAGGAACTCAATGGACTTGGCCTCACACAAATGCAACCATCCGATGTTGTGAGGAAGATCCTTTGTGTCCTTCCAATTGAGAAGTATGGACACATAGTGACGGTGCTACATCAAGGCGACCTTTCCACCGCTACACCAACTCAAATCTTGGGAAAGATCAATGCGCATGAGATGTACATGCACATCACACCAAGTGGTGGCTCCTCCACCGATAAGAAGAAGGACTTGGCCTTCAAAGCTAGCCATGACAAGAAGGGCAAGTCCAAGGCTATTGAGGTGCATCATGAGAGCTCAAGTGATGAAGAGGATGATTCCCACATTGCTCTCATGGTGAGAAGGACCACCAAGATGTTGAAGAAGCTTCACAAGAATGGAGTCAACTTTGACTCAAGAAAGAAGAAGTTCTTCACTAGTAGCAAGAGGAGGCCAATCTCCGAAATGGATTGCTACAATTGCGGTGAGCTTGGCCATCTTGCTCATCAATGCACCAAGCCCAAGAAAGAGAGCTACAAGAACAAGAACAAGGGCAAGAAGTATGACTCATCTAGCAAAGATGAGAAGAAGAATGACAAGCCCTACAAGAAGAAAGATGGCAAGAAGAAGCAATACCACAAGAAAGGTGGTAAAGCATACATTGTTGGTGATTGGCTCACCGACATTGACTCCTCCGGTGGCTCATCAAATGAAGATAGTGATGATGAGAAGGAGAAGGTGGCCGCTCTAGTCATTGGCTCCTCTACACCACCACCGTCGCCATCATCATCTACACACCTATGCCTTATGGCCAAGGGTGACCGGAAGGTGCAAAGCGATGATGACTCTAGTGATAGTGATAGTGATGGTGAATTTGAGGCACCTACTTATGATGAGCTTGTTAAATTGCTAAACGACTACTCTAAAATCATAAGAAAGACTAGAGCAAAAAATGAAAAGCTTGTTGATGAAAATAAATCTCTTGTTGAGAAATATGATCATGCTATTCATGCTAGTGATGAGTTAAAAGATGAACTTGCTACTATGTCATCATCCATCAAGGAGCTCAAGTCCTCTAACAAGGAGCTCAAAGCTAAAAATGAAAAACTTGATAAGATGCATAGTGACTTTACCACTAGTTATGCTTTGCTAAAAGAACAATACACTCAAGTGAAAGTTGACTATGATGCTCTCACCATTACTTATGATATGCTTTCACATGAGACACATGATGCTCCTAACCTTGTTGTTAAGTGTGACATAGCAACATCTTGTGAGGACTTGGTTAGTGAGCATGATGAGCAAAGAGCTAGTGGCAAAGGCAAGAGTGTGGTTGTGGCCGATCACTATGATGATTATGTCAAGATCAAGAATGAGAATGCAAAGCTCAAGGTTGATCTAGAGAAACTTGCAACCACTAAGCAAGTCATTGTTGAGACCCAAGATGATGAGTATAGCATGACACTTGAGCTTGACATGCTAAAAGAAGAGAACAAGAGATTGAAGATGGAGAGAGATTACAAGATGACACCATCTCAATTAGAGCTCCAACAAGAGAATGACAAGATCAAGAGAGAGAAGGAGCACCTCACCACCGGGTTGAAGAAATTCACCAAGGGGCAATGTCTTCAAAGTGAGCTACTCATGAACACCGTGATGAAGACAAATAGAAATGGTATTGGCTTCCTTGAAGAGAAGATGAAGCAATGCACAAGCATCAATAAGCCAAAGAAGAAGAAGATTGGAAGATGCTATGAGTGTGGAAAGGAAGGACACTTTGCTCATGCTTGTGAAGAGCCTAAACCTACACCCTTGCCCAAGCATGCTAGGCCCTTTGCTTTCAATGCTCACTACATGCTTAGACAAGACTCTAGTGGCAAGATGAAAGTCATGTTCATGGGGCCTCCTAACAAGAATAGGCCAAAGCAAATTTGGGTTGCAAAGTCACTAGTAGAGAAGGTTAAGGGACCGCAACAAGTTTGGGTCCCAAAAGCTCAAGCTTGATTTCTTATGTGTGTAGGTGAACTACAAGACCGGTGGATCTCATTGGGTGATTGATAGTGGTTGCACTCAACATATGACCGGTGATCCTCGGATGTTCACCTCACTAGAAGAAAATGTCAATGACCAAGAAAAGATAACATTTGGTGACAATTCAAAGGGCAATGTCAAGGGATTGGGCAAAGTGGCAATATCAAATGATCATACCATCTCCAATGTGCTTCTAGTTGCATCGTTGAGCTTCAACTTGCTATCCGTTGGGCAACTATGTGATCTTGGCTTTCAATGTTTGTTCACCGACAAGGAAGTGGTTGTGACCAAAAAAGATGATACACAAGTGATATTCAAGGGTTTTAGATACAACAATCTCTATCTAGTGGATTTCACCTCCGAAGATGCCAACTTGAAGACATGTTTGTTCACTAAGCAATCACTTGGTTGGCTATGGCATAGAAGATTGGCACATGTTGGAATGAGCACTCTCAACAAGATATTGAAGAAGGATTTGGTTAGAGGCTTGAAGGATGTCAAATTTGAGAAAGACAAATTGTGTAGTGCATGTCAAGCCGGTAAGCAAGTTGCAAACACTCATCCAACCAAAGCTTTTGTATCAACATCAAGAGAGTTAGAGCTACTTCACATGGATCTATTTGGGCCAACAACATATGCTAGCTTGGGTGGAAATCTCTATTGCCTAGTGATTGTTGATGACTATTCAAGATACACTTGGGTATTCTTTCTTCATGACAAATCCGAAGCAACCCCTTCTTTCAAGAAGTTTGCCAAGAGAGCCCAAAATGAGTTTGACTTGAAGATCAAAAAGATAAGAAGTGACAATGGAAGAGAGTTCGACAACACCCACATTGAAGAATATTGTGATGAAGTTGGGATCAAGCATGAAGTCTCCGCAACATATACACCACAACAAAATGGGGTAGTTGAGAGGAAGAACCGGACTCTAATCACCCTAGCAAGGACAATGCTAGATGAGTACTCTACACCGGAGAGATTTTGGGCGGAAGCAATCAACACCGCTTGCTATGCATCAAATCGATTGTTCCCCCATCGTCTACTTGGCTAGACCCCCAATGAGCTACTCAACAACAAGAAGCCGAATGTATCTTTCTTTAGAGTGTTTGGGTGCAAATGCTACATCTACAAGAAGCGCCAACATCTAGGGAAGTTTCAACGCCGATGTGATATTGGTTTTCTTGTTGGTTACTCATTGAAGTCCAAAGCATATCGAGTATTCAACCATGCCACCGGGATGGTAGAAGAAACATATGATGTGGAATTTGATGAATCTAATGGCTCTCAAGGAGAGCATGAAAATCTTGATGATGTAGGTGATGAACCATTGAGGGAAGCAATGAAGAACATGCCGGTTGGAGCCATCAAGCCTAAAGATGATGATGATGATGATGTGCAAGTCATTGATAAGCCATCCTCATCCAATGTACCACTTGTTGATGACAAATATGGGAAAGATCCATTTGAAGATACTCATGTCTCCCATGATCAAATGGTGGTACAAGCTCAAGATGTTGATGCTCCACAAGCAGCCCCTTAAGTGGTTGATCAAAAGACTACTCCTCTACTATAAGCTCATCCTCAAGATCTCATCATAGGGAGTCCAACAAGGGGTGTAATGACTCGATCTAAAAAACTTGCTTTATTTATTGAACATCACTCCTTTGTGTCTCTTGTTGAGCCTACCATTGTAGATGAAGCTCTAGGTGATCCGGATTGGGTGAATGCTATGCATGAAGAATTAAACAACTTCACCCGCAACCAAGTTTGGACACTTGAAGAGCGACCCGAAGGCGCAAGAGTCATTGGAACAAAATGGGTGTTTAGGAACAAGCAAGATGATCAAGGCAAGGTTGTTAGAAACAAGGCAAGGCTAGTGGCAAAGGGGTTCTCTCAAGTTGAAGGTTTGGATTTTGGAGAGACCTTTGCACCGGTTGCAAGACTAGAAGCCATTCGTATCCTCCTTGCATATGCATCACATCATGACATTAAATTATATCAAATGGATGTGAAAAGTGCATTTTTAAATGGCTTCATAAATGAACTAGTCTATGTTGATCAACCTCCCGGGTTTGAAGACCCTAGATATCCTAATCATGTTTATAGGTTGTCCAAGGCGCTATATGGGCTCAAGCAAGCCCCAAGAGCATGGTACGAGCGCCTCCGGGACTTCCTCATTGAGAAGGGCTTCACCATTGGGATGGTTGACACCACACTATTCACCAAGAAGCTTGATGGAGAAATCTTCATTTGTCAAGTCTACGTTGATGATATCATCTTCGGGTCAACAAATGAAGCCTATTGCAAGGAATTTGGTGACTTGATGTCGAAGGAGTTTGAAATGTCCATGATTGGAGAGCTCACATTCTTCCTAGGCTTCCAAGTCAAGCAATTGAAGGAGGGGACTTTCATATCTCAAGAGAAGTATACAAAAGACCTCCTCAAGCGCTTCAACATGGATGATTGCAAGCCTATCAAGACTCCAATGCCAACAAACGGACATCTCGACCTAGATGTGGGAGGTAACCCGGTTGATCAAACTCTCTACCATTCTATGATTGGTAGCTTGTTATATTTGACCACATCTAGACCCGACATCATGTTTAGTGTGTGCATGTGTTCTCGCTTTCAAGCCGATCCTAGGGAATCACATCTCATAGCGGTGAAAAGAATCCTTAGGTACCTAAAGCACACCCCAAGCTTTGGCCTTTGGTATCCCCAATGAGCTAACTTCCAACTCGTTGGGTATTCCGATTCGGATTACGCGGGTTGCAAAGTAGATAGAAAAAGCACATCCGAAGGGTGCCATTTGCTTGGGAGATCACTAGTTTCATGGAGTTCTAAGAAGCAAAATAGTGTGGCCTTGTCTACCGCCGAGGCGGAATACATAGTCGCGGGTGCTTGTTGTGCACAAATCCTTTATATGAAACAAACCCTTTTAGACTATGGTGTAGTTCTAGAAAGGGTACCTTTGTTGTGTGACAATGAGAGCGCGGTTAAACTTGCTAACAACCCGGTTCAACACTCTCGCACAAAGCACATAGATATTCGCCATCACTTTCTTAGAGACCATGTTTCAAAGAAAGACATATCCTTAGAGGGAGTTAGAACCGAAGATCAATTGACGGATATCTTCACAAAACCCCTAGATGAAAACACTCTTTGTAGATTGCGAAGTGAGCTTAATGTGCTTGATCTAAGTAACTTTGTCAAAAGGTGAAAGGGGGTTGTCTTTGCATTGCATTGTATAATATGTCATGTTTAAATTATGCTATGCACATAGGCTTATCAGACGTGGTTAAGATAACCGCCCTAAAAAGCGTGTGAAGAAGCTTACCCATGAGCAAACTTGACAAGCAACCTAGATTCAAATTCTGTAATGCATTGCATATGCATGGTTGTTGCTTTGTTGTTTCTTTTCGGTTTTGTTTTGAGCAACTGTTGTGTTCGTCCACCACTAGGGGGAGCATTTGAGGCTCCTAATGGTTTAGTCCCCTAGTTTTGGTGGCCACATGTTGTCTCCTCGGGATTTATCGCCTATTTTCTCTAAAAATGATATGTAGCCTATGGCAAAATATTTCTAAAATTGAGAGTTTATGCGAGGATGCTCATACTAGGTTCCCACTGGTGTTTATTTGCCTCTTATCTGAGTTGGAACTTGGTTGGGAGAGGGAGCCGCAACGGAGATCTTCGAAACAAGTCAACATGCAGCATCGGACGCTGGCTCCAGCGCCTGATGCCCCCACTGTACACAACCCCGGCTGGAACAGTGTTGGCGTTGCGTCCGATGTATATTCATCGGAGCGTCCGATGATCCATCGGACGTCGCCCAACGTCCGATGCCAAGGCATAGAACGCGTCCGATGCAAAAAGGGCATTTCTGGAGCTCTCTGGACGAGCATCGAAGCGTCCGTTGTGATCACAACGGCGCGTCCGATGCTCCCTTAAGCGGTGCAATAGGTTCTTCTCTCTGATCGCCTGGTCCCACTCGTCACTTTCCCATCGTCTTCCTCGTGCTCGCCCTCGCTCGTGCCAACGCCACCAATCTCCACCCGCCCGAGTCCTCCTCGCCGGCCACCGCGTCTCCACCCGCCCGAGTCCTCATCGTCGGCCGCCGTGCACCGCCGCCGCCGATTCGCCGCGCAGGCGCTCACCACCGCACCCGCTCGAGCGCGCTTGCTCTCCTCAGTGCTCGCCGAAGTTTCGAGCCCTCTCGCCGGAGCTCCTCGCCGCCAACCGAGTCTGCCTCGCCGGAGTTCATTCCTCGTCCCCGAGCTCTTTTTCTTCTCCGGTGAATTCCTCTCCGGCCGCTAGTGCCCCATCCGTGAGCTTCTTCCTCTCCCATCATATCACCTGCTCACCACATGCTCGATAATATGTCCCAAAGGTCGTTCCCGCTGTCTTTGACCCTTGTTTCACCTCAAATCTTTTGCAGTCCCTTCTGGTGTGACGTGTGGGTGCCGGAACGTCAGTTCTTATCTCCTGCTTGGTGCGGTTCGTCGTTTCGTCAGGTAGCAAAGCCATACTCATCTCTTATCTCAATTGCTTTGCTTCCATAGGACCTGCTCACCTCTAGACTATATATGCTTATATATCCCCTCTCTTCTCGCAGCGAGTCAGTGGCCGCGTTCGAGTAACAGTTGGCAGTGACAGCTAACTCGGGGCCAAGCCCGTGGGTACGGATCGAGGCCAAGCCTCGCAAGTGTCAGCGACAGTTGAGGATCAGTGCCAGGGGGAGTTGTTCGTTCAGTTGGTCAGTCCGCTTGGTTTTCAGGGTTAGTGGATCTTTCAGTGACAGTCCAGTCTTTCAGCGACAGTTGTTACCTTGTTCTTGTCAGCCATGCCGCGCTGCAAGAACATCGGTGGTGGCCCAGGGGACTCCCCTCCTCGTCCCCCGCCTTCCGGTCAGCGACCTGGGAAGGTGAAGCTGATTACGCGCCGGAAGCGCTCCAGAGAGCAGCGAGAGGCAGACCAGGCTCAAGAGGTTGCGGCCGCCACAGAGCGTGCCGAGCAGGGTGGTCGTTCGGGCGGACTCAGGATTGAGGACCAGTTGTCCCCCGACCAGCGCAGGGCAGTTGAGGAGGTTGAGCGGTTCCACCACTCTCTGACTGGCACGCTTATGGCTGCCGGTCGTCGGACGACGTTCACCTCCCCAAGAGTCGAGCCCAGAGCTCGCAACAGGGCCAGGCAGAGGCCGAGCAGCACAGGCAGAGGCACCAGAGGCAGAGGAGGAGGTCCCCGAGGAGGTTCCCCGGCGCCGGTCCACGCGTCGCAGGACAGCGGTGCCACCCCGGCCCGATGTCCCTCTGCGGGGAGCACGTGCTCCGTCGAGTCGTGCGCCCCCTCTGATCCCACGATTGGACCTCCGGGCGGCCACCTGCTCCCAGATTCAGATGCTACGCTTGGTGCCAGTTGAGCAGTGGTTTCCTCGGGAGAGGCAGCAGTAGGCCAACGCCGACTTCTACACCGTGCTGCATGAGGATTTTTACCAGGGCTACAGGAACGCCGGTATCTGCCTCCGTTCTCAGAGAGTGTGTCTACTAGAGGCAGTGGTTACAGCAGCAGGCGAGCAGATCCGTCTCATTCTCACCTATCTACCCGGTCTGGCAGACCTTCTGGGGCGGTCTGGCTCATATATTGAGGATTGGGTCTTTCAGTTTTATGCTTCGCTATGGGTGCACCCAGACCGAGAGACCATTGAGTTCGCTTTTCAGGGGGAGCACTACAGACTCTTCTCGTCAGAGATCCGGGGTTGGTTCGGCTTGCGACACTCCCAGACCCGGATCCACGACTTGTGCTACGACAGGACGGAGCCACCCCGCCGCCCTCACGGTGGTGCCCAGCCGTCGACAGACTTGGTCCGTCCCTGCTTCACTGAGCCCTTCGGTGAGGGTTCGAGTCGCGCGCCTAGGGATCTCACCCCTACGACTCGGATCCTCAACGAGGTTCTTAGGCGGACCCTGCTTCCCAGGGTTGGTTTCCGAGAGGGCCTCTCCAGACTGCAGCTGTGGTTACTCACTTACTTGGTCAGGCAGCAGGAGTTCGACGTCTGGGACGTCATTCTTTGTGAGATGGAGGACACTGTGGCAAAGGGCATCAAGGCCCGTAGGCAGCTTCCTTACGCACACTGGATCTCATATATCCTTTGGAAGGTAGCTGTCACTACAGGGGGTCGTCCAGTTGAGTCTCTTACACACTCCGCGACCGTGTTCCCCGAGTATAACATGAGTCAGCTGTTGGAACACAGTCGGGATCGCAGGCAGTAGCAGCAGGACGCGCCGTCTTCTTCACTACAACGGCCTGTGGTCCCAGAGTCAGCTCAGGAGCAGGATGAGGCCGTCTAGGCCCTCGCAGAGCAGGAGTTAGCCGAGCTAGAGGGTGGTGCCATGTTCGTCGCAGAGGACCCCACCGACAGCTCTGACGAGGATTACGAGCTCCCGCCCCGCTACCAGCCTAGAGCTCACGACACTGAGGTCGGGCCGTCCAGCTCCTCCGATCCCGCACTCCTTGCTATTCTTGCACGGATGGAGGAGCAGCAGAGGACCGTGACACAGGACGTACAACGTTTAGCCCAGGAGCAGCAACGTCTAGCACAGCAGCAGGCTCAGGAGCGCTCAGACGCCCTACAGCGTCAGATGATGGCACTACAGCAGCAGACCCTGAGTTTCATGGAGCGACTAGCCAGAGGTCCTCCTCAGTGGCAGTGGCAGCAGCCTCCCCCCCAGCAGCAGATCCAGTGGCAGCCACCAGTCCCTCCGCAGCAGTTCGGACAGCCACCTCCGTTTCCGCAGCCTCTCACGGGCCCCAGCTCCTATCAGTTCACGAGCTTCTCCACTTTAAAGGTCGAGATGGCGAACTAGAGGGGGGTGAATAGTCCTTTTTAAAAATTAAACTTAATCGGAGCGGCTAACCGAAACAAATGCGGAATTAAAACTATCGGTCTAGCCAAGACTACACCCCTCTACCTATACTCTATGACACCTTACAAAAGATCCTAATCAATGCAAATAAGGTGTCGGGCTAGCTAGAGCTCACCTGACCAATTCTAGAAGCAAGGTCACACAAGCCTATGCAACTAGTACTTCAAGCACGGGGGAGCTCCTATGCAATCTAGCAAGCAAAGCACAAAGCCTAAGCTCACTAGCAATGCTCAATAACAAGGCTACACAAGCCAAATTAGAGAGCTCAACTTAGTTACACAAACTAAGCAACTAAACACTAGCACAAGAATAAGTATTGCAATACAAGCTAGTGTAAACAACAGGCAATCGGTACTACCGGGCTGCTAGGCCGGTACTACCGACACCGGTACTACCGGGCTGTTAGGCCGGTACTACCGAGCACCTGCAGGAAGCTACGAAATCAAAGTGGGTGAGATGCAATCTCAGATCTAGCAATTACCCCACTCCCCTAGATGATGTAGATGACGAATGTAGCTTCCCCACGTCTTGATTCCTTGACAAAAGGTAGATCGAGTCTTCCCAACCTAAGATAGAGTGAAGGAGGGAGGAAGAACATGAAGAACACAAACAAGCATAATATGCAAGGAACAAAGAACAATAAGAGCAACAAGAGACGGGGACACAAGATTTTATCCCGAGGTTCACTTGGTTGCCACCAAGCTAGTCCCCGTTGAAGCAAGCCCAAGGTTGCCGCCGATCCTCTCGCTAGTGGTGACACTAAGCCAACCTCTCCACGGTGGAGTGCTCACCAAGAGCTCTAGCTTTTGATCCGGCCGGACCACTTGGCGCTCTTCACGCCTCTTTCCACTAGAGTTGCTCTTCGCGATCTCCCGCGGGGCGAGCACAATGCCCCTCACAAAGCTTCTCCGGAGCCGCGCACAATCTTCACGCGGGCTTCACGACGGAGACACGACCAAGCCGTCTAGGAGGTGGCAACCTCCAAGAGTAATAAGCACCACCGGCTTGTAACTCGAACACCTAGTGCCAACTCTTGCAATCTCTCATGCACCGCACTAGAATCGCTCACTCACACAATCGGATAAGCACTAATAAGCATATGTGTGTTAGAGGGCTCACAAGCACTACCCAACTATGGACACCAAGTCCCTAGGGTGCTCAGCAGCCGGCCCATAGCCGGCCTCCATCCCTATTTATAGAGGGGAGCGGCCAACTAGCCGTTTCCTCTTTTCTGCGCTTCGGTCGGTAGTACCGACCCCCTTGGGCGGTAGTACCGACAACGTTAGATCTAGCCGTTACATGGCGCATTGACCAAATGAACAACCGACCCCTGGTCGGTACCTTCGGCGGTCGGTAGTACCGGCCCTATGGCGGTACTACCGGCAGGCCAAATCTGGGACTACACAGAGAGCTCCCAGATCTTCAGACCTCGGTCTCACCAACGGTCGGTAGTACCGGCCCTATGGCGGTACTACCGGCAGGCCAAATCTGGCCACTTCCAGAGAGCCTCCAAACTCCTCATACCTCGAAACCTCCAATGGTCGGTAGTACCGACTCTATGGCGGTACTACCGGCAAGCGAAACTCAGCTCAACACAGAGAGCCTGCAAAACCCTTCAGGACCACGGTACCACCGACCCTCTGGTCGGTACTACCGAGGGTCGGTACAACCGACCCTATGGCGGTACAACCGCTAGGCCATTTCAGACTCAACACAGAGAAGGTTGCACGCAACACCTTTGAGCGGTACTACCGACCCCCCCTGGGCGGTACTACCGACCACACTCAGAAAATTTCCTTTTCTTCTCTGTGTTGATCCAAATCAACTCCAACAACTTCTCCTTTGCAAATGTGCCAACACCACCAAGTGTACATCACCATGTGCATGTGTGTTAGCATTTTCACAAACATTTTTCAAAGGATTTTCTCTTGCTCTCACCACGCCACTCGATCCTAGCAACATCGCAAAGTTAGATCGCTCAAGTGGCACTAGATGACCGATATGCAAACAAGTTTGCTACTCTTTGTGACAGAACCGACCAATTTATAAGAGCACAAGTGCGAAAACCTCTGCCGAAGCAGCTGAATTAGCACACTTGAGCCCATATAAACCCGGTATTCCGTGAAATCCAGATGGATTTCAAACTTTTCCAATATCTCAGCCAAGATCGCATGGTCAAACAAATACAAATCATGTTCACGGAGCTTTGCAGCGGAAATAAAATTATAATAGAGTTCACAAATAATATTACAAGTTGATTTACTTTAAAACAACATAGCTTTGAAATGAATACCATAACATAAGTTGAAATACTTTGCTAGCTTGAGTGACATCCTCCAACAACAGCATAAAGAGAAGAAGTATGGAACTGCCGAGCCCACCGGCACTGGCCATCACCTTTCGGCAGACCTAACCTTCACCTGCAACAAGGTGGGATAAACCCTGAGTACTCGAATGTACTCAGCTAGACTTACACGTCGGAAACCAGAAATAAAGTGACACCAAGGAGTATGCAAGGTTGTTATAAATAGTGGAGCTGGCTAACTTTATTTGCAAAAAGAGCTTAAGTTAAAGGATTCATCATTTAATTATATGAGCAGTCATCTTTTACCCTATTCCTTAAACTCTAGGATTTGCACCTGCACTAGAGCACTCAATTGGATCTAGCAAACAATAATATAATACCATATCAGGTTTGCTTATCAATATTTTAGTTGAACCATCAAATGTCACATGGAGTTGTATCGTGGTGAAGCTCGCCATAGTTTCCCACTAACCGGGGGAGACGGCGACTCGAATCGAATTCCAAACCAACTGGTGAAAGACCTTTAATACCAGCCCACACTTTCCCCGTCGGGTCCATGCATTGGGCAACCGCTCGATGCTTGTTCATGGTGGTAATCGTCGCGGCTCACAGCATGGACCGCCCAATTGGAACCTGGCGATGGCCTCACGCGGCAGATCGCAATTTCCATACTAGAGGGCACGACACGGGTTAAGACCGGCCCGAACAGCTTCTAACCGGCTTTGGGGTCGATGATTACGGCACCGACATATCCCTAAGTAAAAGGGCGCGTTCAAAAATGAACGAGGGCCAACATCGATACAAACCTACACGATCCAACGGACGGACTGCCCCAAGTTTCCAAACTTGTGCCTTGCCTTCCAGTTGATCGTATTTCACTACAACTCAGGTTCTTTTTCACGATAGCAAATATAGCCAACCGTGATCCGGTAACTACCCATCAGGGTATTACGGAAACATCCTCAACTATTACTTTTATTCAGCAGGCTAAGCAATTCTACATTATAAAAGTAACAGGATAACAAGGCAGGTAATAATCAATAATCAAGGAAGGGTAATGCAGCAAGTAGGATTCAACCAACTCCTAACCTAATGCATCACAATATAAAAGGACTCAAGTAATTTAATTGTAAATAATAGGAGACTTAGAATGCTCCGGGGCTTGCCTGGGAACCAACACTAGGTTAGTGTTTGTTAGGTTATACTCGCTTGGCGAGCATCTCCGTTGTAGCACTTGCTTAACTCTGCATCTTCGGGATAATCCACCAAACACCGTCTTCGGGTTTAACCTTATCTTCACACCCTTCATGATGTATCTACCGTTACCTAAATGAGATGCGCAATGCAAGCGTATGAATGCAGGGAAACTCTTATGATGCAAACATAAGGTGCACAATAAAAATATTACTAATTACTTCACATAAGCAATTAGGATAAATAAAAGAAGACATAGCTCTAACACTCAACATGTCATGATCACTCCAGCAGGTTATTATTAAAGAAAGGTGTGACACGGGTCATAAGGCACTCGGAGAGGCTAACTATAACAATCAATTAAAACTACATCACACAAATGGAACACATGTATGCACATATAGCTTCTACTTTAGTTAAGCAAGTCAACCATTATTATCTAGCATATTCATATAATATATCAGGTTGATTAGTTTAATATCATGAAATGCATACACTAAATATTATGAAGTATTCGTCATGGTTTCACATAAGTAATCGGGATAACTTAGCACACCTCTAATCACATTACACAAACAAGTAATAGAGCACAACACGAACTCTGAATGATAGGACAGCAGTCCACTCTTTTAATTATAACTCATGCTACAGACCTCTAAATAAGGTGCACTAAGACTTTCTGGAAAGTTAACAAGATTAGCTACAACTTTGTTATTTACCACAAGAGCTAATTCAAAGGTTATCTAACTCAAAAATAGATAACTATGTAGCTCTGTCCAACTGTTGGACAGCAGAACTGACAGAGCTTCAGAGAAGCATAACTCAAGATACAAACATCACATGAGCATGCAATTAGATATTATATAAAGCTTACAAGGTTATCTAAATCTTTCTTATTATTATCTCAAGGTGAATCAATCATTAACAAAGTCAAACAACATGATTAGTGCGGCTTTGTCCACACTTGGACAGAACTAGCCACACATCAACAACAGCAACTTAAAACAACCATAACTAAAGATCTATAGCACCTGGGAACTTGCCCCTAGACTTTTTAGAAAGGTTATTAAGTTGTCTACAAATCATATATAATCATCTTAAGATGATTCATAAATTAACAATGTCTAATTAGTATAGTTAGGCACCTTTGTCCAGACTTGGACAGATTTACCCATCTACACTAAAACAGCTATAACTCGAGTTATAGAACTCCAACAAACATGATCTAAGACAATTTAGAAAGCTTATTAAGCACCTAAGCATGAATCATAACATAACTAAGTGTAATAAGCCAAACATTCAGGTCTGGACAGAATGTAGGCAAAGCTTGACATTCAATTTGCAACGGCCATATCTCTTAAACTATTAAGCCTATGGTCATGCAATTTGGTGACAAGAAAGATTAAGATGTTATATACAACTTTCATATACAACACTTTCACAACAAACATTATTATCTTAATGAAAACATGCACAAAACACAAACTACACATGCATGATCATATTAACACTATTTATCCTTTGCTAGTATATATATGGCCTATACATATATATTTAGGAGATGTCAAGCATACATGAATCATAGATCCAACATTCAGAGATGAATCATAGTATTAGTATGTGAGCAAAGCTTGAAAAGTTACATGCATGCAAGCCATAGTTTGCCAAATATATGTTAAACTAGTTTCTATTTATAATTAACCATGTGAGAGTAAGTTAAATAACAAACTTCATATTTTATATGAACACATGACCATATTAGATATGCAATAGTTACTACAACATATTAGCAAGGTCATGGAACCATCTTTTCCATTTTTACACACATGCATGACATATTTAATAATTAAACCTATTTAATTGGTTGAGAGCAAGATTACTTAATAACTCTAAAACCAGTGCACCAAAAATTACCAAATTATTCACAGAGTATTTATATCATGTCAGGAAGCTACCATAAAAATTTCACATCAAAAGGAGCAACCAAACAGTGGCAACATATTAAACCCTAGATAGCAAAGATCTATTTTTCACGCAAAAACTTTCTACTGGAAGCTATCATATTATTGCACCAGCATGTAGATCTACTCAAGAGCTTTCCAAAAAGTCCTTATTTGCTATTTTACGATTTTCCTACAATTAGTTATGTTTTTCCAAAGATCTAGCCATTTTCTGAAAAAGATTAAACGAAAAGGAAAACAACCTTGCACCAAGACCCCTGCAGATTTCACAAACTAAAATGCACAGTAAAACACTATTTATATGAGTCTAGCATTCACATCTAGAACCCTGCGAAAATTCCTATTCGCATTTTCTCATCTCCTTCTTCCCTGTGCCTTTACGCACGCACGTAAGCAGGCAAGGCGCTCGGCCGGCCTGGCTCCGGCCGGCAGAGCCTCGGCGGGCAGCGGCAACCCGGAGCGGGTCGCTGCGCGGGTCTGGGAGGTCCAGCTTGGCGACGTCTTGGCCCCTGAAGGCAGCCCGAGACGGTCTGGCCGCGTGCCTCCGCGGCAATGGCGGACGGGCGCCGGCGACGGCCTTCTAGTGGCGGTTGGGACCGAAAGGGGGGGGCGTCGGAGTCGCATCGAGGCGGCGGAGGAGATGGCGCAGCAAGCTTGGGCAGAAGGGGCGAGCAGCAGCGGGCGCAAGAGCTTGGCAGGGCGTCCATAGCGGGCGTGGCCTGGTGCGCGGCGCATTCGCGCGCGTTCCGCGCGGTGGAGAGCGAGGCAGAGAGAGGGGGAGCGAGGAGGCGAGAGAGGAAGTGTCTGGGAGTGGAGAACAGGGCTTGAGACGTCACCACATTGAGCAGGGTGCGCGGTAGATGAGGGTCGGCACGTGGAGCTCGGCTGCGTGCATGCGGAGCGCGTGGCGTCCATGCGGCAAAACGTCGAGCACGTGGCGTGCAACATCTTGCAGTCTTGGACGGCTGTTTCGGTGCTGTTATGGGCCGAACGAGGCCATGGGCCTTTAACGAAGATTATTGTACTCTTTGTGACCTCCATCTTTGATTAAAGGATCTTGGCCATTAGAGTTACCAAGCAGCGGATAATTAGCTCCAAATTTGATAGTGTCAGAGAACTAATAACGATCAACCTTGCTGTGATTAAACCCAAAAATCTCAGTCCAAACTTCGTCAAATCGAGTGCAACTTTTTGTATGCTCTTCTCCGAAGGATTGCCTACAACTCTTATTTTTGGACCAACTTGAGTTGTTGAACAAAATTTGGAGAACGCGGCTTGCCAACATGATTAACACCGCAGTTCAGACTTAGCCAAATTTTCGAGGGTGGAAACAGCAGCAGATTCAAACTTTGAGTCTCTATTTGACAAGGTTACAGATGGATTCAGCCTTGGGTTCTTTAAGAATGTTTGTTGTACACGTCATGATCTATAACTTTGCCTAAAGGTCAAATCTCAGAATATGAATAGAAGCTGCACTTTCATGTTGGTCAAAGCAGCAAGTTGATATAACCTTAATTTAGAGGTTTAGGCCAATTGAGGCATTTTCTTGACATTTGCTCAACACGAACCTTTCATAACTTTTGTTCATGAGTCTATATAGAGTTGATTGGGCATAGTTGCAAGACTTGATTGAACTCAAATGATCTCCTTCGCTTAATAAGCCATTATAGGCAAAGCTGTGACTCGTCATTTCATGTGACTTTTTGATTCCAAACTTCACGAAACTTTTTCACCAGTTACTATAGACAGGAATGGAGATGGGTCTCATGAAAAATCCATGTTTAGAATTAATCCTGAATATTCACAAATTAGCGATCGTTATTAACTGGCTCCATTAGTTATTTCCCGAATAATTCGAACTGAGACTTTATTTCCGAGGTTGATTCCAAAACCTCTGTCGTCATTGACAATATTATAAATTATCTCTCGATCATCACCTGATAGAACATGTCTGTGTTAAACTGTCTGCTTGACCGGCGTCAAACACCTGGGGTGTTACACTCTTAATAGTACGACCATCTATCCTAAACCCGGTCATAAACTTCTCTACACACCTATGACCGGTGAAATAAAATGCCCTACAAGTATACCTTTGCCTTGCGCATTCCATTCCATCTCCTCCATTTGTTGATGCAACACATGCACCAACCTCGATCAAATGATATGATCCACTTCATATCATCACATGGCCTCCATGGTCCATCGATCTTGACATCTGTCACACCCGGATTTCCGAAGAATTCCCAGTGCCAACTATATGTGTGCCCAGGAAGTCCACAAGACACATATAGCACCAAATATGGAATTTTCTCAAAGACAATGCTCTGTTACATAGCGAAACATATTTACATTAAGACTTACATATAAAACAAAGCAGAGCGGAAACTACTCTTCGGGACTCCAAACTTCACAGGGACGGTTGACTGGGGGAACACCCGCCTAGAACTCTTGGAACATCTTCTGTAACTCTTCATTTGAATCCACCATCTGGTACCCATCCGGGATTTTTTTATGTGAACCAACGACAAACGTCAGCTCACCATGCTCAGCAAGTACAACTACGGGGATGCAAGGCTCAAAGGCTTGACTCGGTTAACTGCGGTTAGCATTTTAGGTTGATCATGTTTTATATTAACCTTACATTACTAAATGTATGAACCCTGTTGTCCCATGTTAAGAGATATCCATTATGTTAAAAAGAGGTAACCAACCAACCACCAACATACCCCACTATGAACCTCTTATAAAGGATCCGAGCCGCTCGTATCCGTGAGCACGGCTGATATATCAGGTTTACACTCTGCAGAGGTTGTACACTTTCACCTTAGGCCGTGATTCCCATATGCCGGGGTTTGCAAGGCCCACATTACCTCCTCTATGGAAGTACGGCAGGGTCTCACTACGTAGCCTTTCACTAGCTACCCTAACAAGTAGTAGCCGCAAGGTTTCAGCATCTAGGCGAATGGAGGCCCCCTTCAAGATGGCACACCTGACAGCCGACCAGTACACATCTTGACAGGCAAGGAAGCCATTCTAAGCCTAGGCTCCCCTCTAGCGCCTTTCGGTAACTACCACAAGCTAGAGAAAGTCTAGTTACACAACTAAGATCAGAGCCATATAATACCCAGGTTGCACGGGATCTCCCGGGTGGCCGCTTTAAAAGATAGTCCCTGGGGTGGGTCACTGAGCAACACCAGGCTCCAGTGCCCTAAATGTGGTTAAAGCCTCTTTTAACATTTGTTCCATAGTCATTAATCAACATTAATCATTTAGCATTTAAGTAGCGCATAGCATTACTAAACATATTATGCAAAACCTTCCCATAGGTACAAGGTAATAAGATCAAGTGAAACTAGGGTTGTCCTATGGTTCATCAAGTTTTGACACATGCATAATGAATATTTAGTCTTGCAGTTAATAGGTAACAAGGTATCCGTAGTTATACTTGCCTTTCAACAACTCGTGTTGATGGTCTCACTTCTTCAGAGATCTTCTTCTTGATAACCTTGTACAGCTTGAACTCTAAACGGGGTCAAAGGCACCACACAAACATCCATTCCAATCATCACATGCAGATAAAATATACTTCTATTAGAACAATATACCAAGCATAAAAAACAAGTAGAGAAACATATATAAAACTACTCTACTCATCGATACGATCACATGAACATAAAGATCACTCTAATCGGAGCTAAAACGATAAAGTTATAAAGAAAACAAGTTTCAGGGACACTTTTGTAATTAAAACTCATTTTCCGGGGGCTAACTCACGAAAAACCGGGGACCTAAACGTGATTAAACCTAGACCAGAGGGGCTAGCACGCGAAACTGCGTGATCTGGACGACGGGTTCTATAACCGAAAGCTCAGGGTTTAAAACCGTAAGAAAACAGGACTAAAAAGTAACTCTTTTGAACTAGTTTGGACCGCGGGTTTATTTCGAAAAGCACAGGGGCCTTTTTGCAAAAACAGGGCAGCGGCTGCGGGCTTGGCGCCGACAGGGCGCCACGCGGCGCGGGCTGGTTGGCCGGTACACCAGCTGGCGGTGGGATCCCACCGCGACGGGGGCCGTGCGTCCATGGCTACGTGGACCGGCGATACCGCTTCGGTGTCAGGATCTAATCCTGGTCATCCATCGTCGAACGGACGGCGCAGGGGGGCTCTGGCGGTGCGGGCGGCGGCGGAGACGGCGGCGCTGACGCTGGGCATGGCGGAGCGCCATGGCCGCGGCCCTGGAGCATGCCGGAGGGCGCTCCAGGCCTCGGCTGGCTACACGGGTGGCACTGGGGTGAAGCGGGGACGACGACGCACACGGAGGAGGGCTCAGCTACGGCGGAGAGCTTACCACGGCGGAAAACGGCGGCGGCGGGATCTGTGAAGAAAAAAAAGGGTCGGGTGAGCTCGTCGGGACGCTAGAGAACAAAGGGAAGGCACCGAGGCTTCACGGGCGAACGCAGCGTCACCCGAGGGTGCTCGTCGGGGCGCTAGGGCAGCCGGTGGGGCTCGACAGTGGCGGTGGGGATCGGTGGGGCGAGCGGGTGGCGTGAGGGAGGGAGCCAGGGGCTTCGGCCGGCTTTTATAGGGTTCGGGGAAGGGCGGCGAGGCGGCTCGGGTGCTCCACCGAGTGCAGGCGGCGGCGTAGTGGCCTTAATGGCCACTACCGGCCGTTACCGGAGGGGGAGGGGCGCGGCGGCGGCGGCGCTTCGGCTGGAGGAAGGAGAAGGGGCACGTGCCACTGACACGTGGGCCAGGGCTGGCAGGCGAGGGCGCGCGGGCTGACAAGCGGGGCCAGCTTGTCAGTGGGGTGAGGGAGCGGTGGGGCGCTGCGCTGCGCGGGCTGCGCGGGGCGATCGGCGAGCGGGCCGCTTGGTTTGGGCCACGGGCGAGCGCAAGGCAGAGAGGGGGAGGCAGGCGCGGAGCGGGGGCGAGCAGGCCGCGGGGCTGGGCCGCTGCTGGGCCGGTGCGCGAGCGGGGGAAGGGGAGCGAGGCTGAGCCAGGTCAGGCCGGGAAAGGGGGAGGGGAGAGGGGTGTGGGCCGGGCTGCCATGCTCGCTCGGGCCAAAAGAGTGAAGGAGGGAGGGAGAGAAAAGAAAAACCTTTTCCTTTTTATTTTGTTTCAAAACTTGTTCAAATCCAAACAAAGTTTGAATTCAAACCACCCAACACTATTCCTACACTCAAACAAAATATTATGCTCCAGCATGAATGCACCAAAAATGTTTCTAAGCCCTAACTTAATTTATTAATTCACCAAAAATTATTATTTGACCTATATGTTTCATGAAAAATAAATAAACAAAGCCATATTAAAATCTAATTTTCCAAAAGCGATTTTCAGGGTGTCACAACATCACTTGCTCTTCACCATCGCTTCGGTCCTTCGGCGCCAAGTCTTGCTTAAGCCTCCCGACACTCGGTACCAACGACTTCAAAGCCTCCAACTTGCCCTTCACCTTCGCAACCGGTCCATCAAGTCAAGTCTTGCCTAGATCTTCACCATCTTAGCCACATGACCATATGTCATGTTTCATGTGCATTAAGCTCCTTCACATATGTGAGCCTTGCAACATATTCCAAGCCATTTCTCCTTTATGGCATATGTTGCTCACACATGATCACCTATGGACTAATCACCTGTGTAATTCACTTCAAACACATATTAGTCCACCTAAGTTGTCACTCAATTACCAAAACCAAACAAGGACCTTTCAATCTCCCCCTTTTGGTAATTGATGACAACTCTACAAAGATATGGAAATTATGCTTATTCCAAGCTAGCATTTCACAAGAATGTAAATTGCTAACTTGGTTTGGATTCATGTTGCTTGCCCAAGCTATTTTACCATGTGTAAAGGATTTTGGACAAGTATCACAAACCCGAAATGGTAGTATTAACTCCCCCTACATATGTGCTAGAGTGTTTTGAAAAGAAGCTTGCACATATGCATAGATATCAAAGTGTGGGAGAGTAATTACTACCAAGAGGTGCTAAGATGTATAGAATAACCTTTGAAGCGTGATATCGATGAAGTTCATACTTGTACACCTTCTTTAGCACCACAAGTAGCTAGACATCATAAAAACTAGAAAACCCCGTGAGATCAACATTAAAAGCAACGGTCTAGTTTTGCATGAAAAACACAAGTCTAGCTAACAACCTATGCATGCTAGTTATTAAATCATCAATTAAACCCTATAACTAGCATACACCACACAAGCATGCATATAAGGTATTTAAAAGCTTATGCATTGCAAGCAAGCACATGATTGTGCACATATCAAATGCAACGACCAAGTTCATGAGCTTGCTCCCCCTACTTGTGTGCTCAAAAAACATTTGTTATTTTATCTTTACATTCATTCTCTCCCTTTCATTTTATCTTTGTCTCTCCCCCTTTAATTTTTATCTTTGTTACACTTTCTCCCCCTTTGTCATCTATTTCCATAAAAGGTTTGCATAAAGGAGGTTCAAATTGTTAAGAGAGAGATGTTTGTTTCATTTCATTTGTGGTTCAACCTAGATCATTTGCATGAAACATTCAACACGGTTTGCTCTAGAGTAAGCTTCTTCACACATTTTGCAATGGTTATCTTACTCACGTTGGTTAAATGTTCCATTGCTCATTCTCTAGATTAAACACTAGGATTGCAAGCCCATAAACATGTTATATGTTACCACTAGATCATGTAAAGCATAGAAGCAATAGTGGCATCATATAAGCATCAAAACATTTGATTTTCATGGATGCTCCTAGATAGTATCACGAGAATGTCTATATGCTCTAATCAAGTCCTAAGCATAGTATGAATGCATATGACAAACAATGATACCTTGCTATCTTGGAGTAGAGGTTAGTCATTTTGATTCCAACTCCGAAATAGCAATATGAAGTCCATGGTGAAAATCAATAGATACCAATTTGAAAGAACAAATCTTCACCAATATGATCAAGTGCACTATCTTGTTGTGGTTGGCTTGCTTCTTCAATTTATCATAGCTTGCATATGAATACCACTTGAGTTGGCATGATTTACTTGTCTATCTTGGATGTTGCTTGCTTCCTTAGATCAACCCTTTTGATATCTTCAACTAAGCATCTCAAATGACACTTTAGATCACCACTTACATGTTAGCCTTCCAAGCCTTGCTTGGTTAACCTACCAAAGGCGGCAAGCCCCTACAAAAGGGAGAAGTGACCTTTCTCCAAAGAATCATCCTTAATACTCACTTGAATTGACCTTGTTTGATTGATCCAATTGAACTCTTCTTGAAATGTGACTTTGAATCCTTCTTTGAGTTCTTCTTTGAGTCCTTTTCTTTCTTCCAAAAGATCTTCAATTTGATATACTAGGACTTGATCTTTCTCTTCATCTTGATGTTGGTCTTGATCTCATCTTTGTCATGCTTCTAGCTCATTCCAAAACCAAACATAGGTCCCTCAACCACTTATAGACATGATTCCAACTTGAGGGCCTTTCAATCAAAGTGACTCTAGATCAATCCAATACTTGTCACTTTTCTGGCAGATTCTGTCCTTCTCAAAGAAACATGCATATCTCCCAAAATATAAGTGCAAAGACCATGAAATTTGGTGGAGATGTGCCTCTCTAAGTGTTCTAGCAGCCATAAAAATTTGAGCTTCATTGGCTTTCTAGATTGCTACCAAATTTCAATTCTTTCCATAGTACTACATGCTGAAAACTGCTGCACTATAGTTGACAAGATCCACTCCAAAACCGAAGCATCACTTATCCAATTATCATGAATTTTGCACAGCAACTAATACCATAAGTGAAAAGCATGTGTACCAAATTTAAAGCCAATCCAAAAAGATTTGATCATCCAAACATGGCTATCTTCTCAGCTCACTCAGATTTTGCAATATTGAACAACTTTGAGCAATTGAGCTATACTCTACCAATTTGAATCAAACTTGAAGCTAACTTGTTTGAACAATCTCACTAGACATATATCCATTCAAATCACTTACTAAAAGAAGTTTCATGAACATATCCATTCAAACTAACTCAATTTTGATCACTAATCATCAAATCCATTCAATCATCTTATAGCAAGCAACATATGCATATATATCCAATTCAATCATCTCATATGCATCTAAAAGAACATGATCAACTAGAGATATACCTTAGTAGCTCATGATCATGAAATAGCAAGCTTCTTCATCTACCATTTGCAAGCCTTCAAATATATCCAATCAACCACCACAACTTGATTTTTTGCACTTGTTCGTTGTAGCACATGGACTTCACTCTTTTGTCTTAACATTGGGTTTGGATAGCACTAAGCTTCGTTACTTGACTCAATCATATAATGAACAATATGGAATCAATTGAATCAAGTCTCCAATGTCATGGTACCTACACACATTCATCCACTTTTTGATGGTA
Organism: Coix lacryma-jobi var. lacryma-jobi; assembly: GCA_009763385.1. Lineage (NCBI taxonomy): Eukaryota > Viridiplantae > Streptophyta > Magnoliopsida > Poales > Poaceae > Coix > Coix lacryma-jobi. The sequence goes on from CM019827.1 coordinate 33,826,860, forward strand.
CCCAAACTAGTTTGGGTCCTCTCAAGTTAGGTGCAACCTACTTAGGCAATGCCTTAGTATGAATAGCGGGATGAGTTGCAATAGTAGCCTTAGAGGTACCATTTTCATCCTTCCTAAGCATAGAATCATTAGCAATTGAAATAGGCTTATGAGTGTTACCTAGGGGACATGAATTAGCCATGTGTCCCCTTTCCCGGCATGAGTAGCAACTTCTCTTTGATTGAGCCTTCTCTTCCTTGCTCAAATGTTGCTTCGCATTGCCTTGCCTCACTTGGGTTGCTTGAGCCTTCTTCTCAAGCTTGTTGGGACACTTTGAGGCAAAGTGACCCATCTTCTCACATTCATAGCACTTGACTTGGGTGAGGTCTTGTGTTGATCTTGATCTTCTACCTCCCCTTCTTGTCTTCTTCCTCATATCACCATCTTCATGGTTGATCTTGATTTGATCTTGGGGCTTCTTCTTGTTGGGGCAAGCTTTTGCAAGATGTCCCATCTCATGGCATTGATAGCACATGAAATGAGATAGCTTTTCTTGTTCTTGCTTCTTCATTTCTCTTTCATGTCTTCTCTTGCCCCATCTCTTGCCTTTACGATGCTCTTATTGAAGCCAATGTCACTCTTGTCACCATAGCTTCTTTGATTCTTCATCATGTGCTCATGGGTGACCTTTGATCTACACCACCTCTCTAACTTGTTGCTCAAGTTCTTCACTTCACTTTTGAGCTCATTGTTCTCCTTCAAAATGTTAGTCTCACAAGACAAGGAAGTAGAACAAACATCTATATGTGAAGAACATGGCATAGATAATAAATCATTACAAGAGGTGGATACATGCTTCTTCTCTACATCACATGGGTTAGCACAAATATGTGATTGATCATTTGACCCAAATGATGAGCTCTCACTAGTTTTAGTTTCTACATTAGAAAGCTTCTTAGTGAGAAAAGCATGGTCTTGCACCAAGTTGTCATGAGCAACACTAAGTTCCTCATGAGTCAATTTAAGCTCATCATGTGAACAAGTAGTAACATAAAGTAAATGCTTCACTTGTTCACATGTGTTCTTTAGAAATGAGTTTTCTATTTCCAATTTTGCATTTTTAGACATCTCATTTTCTAAAGCTTTGGTGAGTCTACATACAAGCTCTACATTTGGATCATCACAATCAACAACCACATTTGCAATTGATACCTTAGTGTCACCGTGTGACATGAAGCAAAGTGGTGTAGAGGGAGAGCTTGTGGAGACATCACTCTCATAGCCATCGTCCTTGTCAAGTGATCTTGTGGATTGATCATCATCTTCATCACTTGACCATGAGGTGGAGCAATCTTCCACAACTATCATGTTGTGGTCATGCTCAACACCCTCATGTGCCTCTTCCTTGGGCTCGCTAACATCATCATCATTTGGAGCACTCCCATACTTGTCATTGAGATACTTCCACATGTTATGGGAGGACTCCATATCCATGATTTCACTAAAGATATCATCATGCAAAGATCTAAAAATGATGTTAGTAGCTTGGCACTCGAGATCTAGGCATTTCTCTTGTGCTTGAGTTAGATTCTTTTCATCCAACACATGAGAAAAGCCTACATCTACGATCCACCACATTTGAGGGCAAATAAACTTGAAATTGCATATCATCCAAGTTTTCCATTGTGTAAAGTGAGTGCCATAAAAAATGTGTGGACAATCCATGCCTAGCCCGTAAGTCGCCATCCTCTCGGGTCAGTAAAGACCACAAATGAGAGACCTAGCTCTGATACCACTTGAAAGGTTGAAATGGCAGACTAGAGGGGGGTGAATAGTCCTTTTTAAAAATTAAACTTAATCGGAGCGGCTAACCGAAACAAATGCGAAATTAAAACTATCGGTCTAGCCAAGACTACACCCCTCTACCTATACTCTATGACACCTTACAAAAGATCCTAATCGATGCAAATAAGGTGTCGGGCTTGCTAGAGCTCACCTAACCAATTCTAGAAGCAAGGTCACACAAGCCTATGCAACTAGTACTTCAAGCACGGGGGAGCTCCTATGCAATCTAGCAAGCAAAGCACAAAGCCTAAGCTCACTAGCAATGCTCAATAACAAGGCTACACAAGCCAAATTAGAGAGCTCAACTTAGTTACACAAACTAAGCAACTAAACACTAGCACAAGAATAAGTATTGCAATACAAGCTAGTGTAAACAACAGGCAGTCGGTACTACCAGGCTGCTAGGCCGGTACTACCGACACCGGTACTACCGGGCTGTTAGGCCGGTACTACCGAGCACCTGCAGGAAGCTACGAAATCAAAGTGGGTGAGATGCAATCTCAGATCTAGCAATTACCCCACTTCCCTAGATGATGTAGATGACGAATGTAGCTTCCCCACATCTTGATTCCTTGACAAAAGGTAGATCGAGTCTTCCCAACCTAAGATAGAGTGAAGGAGGGAGGAAGAACACGAAGAACACAAACAAGCGTAATATGCAAGGAACAAAGAACAATAAGAGCAACAAGAGACGGGGACACAAGATTTTATCCCGAGGTTCACTTGGTTGCCACCAAGCTAGTCCCCGTTGAAGCAAGCCCAAGGTTGCCGCCGATCCTCTCGCTAGTGGTGACACTAAGCCAACCTCTCCATGATGGAGTGCTCACCAAGAGCTCTAGCTTTTGATCTGGCCGGACCACTTGGCGCTCTTCACGCCTCTTTCCACTAGAGTTGCTCTTCGCGATCTCCCGCGGGGCGAGCACAATGCCCCTAACAAAGCTTCTCTGGAGCCACGCACAATCTTCACGCGGGCTTCACGACGGAGACACGACCAAGCCATCTAGGAGGTGGCAACCTCCAAGAGTAATAAGCACCACCGGCTTGCAACTCGAACACCTAGTGCCAACTCTTGCAATCTCTCATGCACCGCACTAGAATCGCTCACTCACACAATCGGATAAGCACTAATAAGCATATGTGTGTTAGAGGGCTCACAAGCACTACCCAACTATGGACACCAAGTCCCTAGGGTGCTCAGCAGCCGGCCCATAGCCGGCCTCCATCCTTATTTATAGAGGGGAGCGGCCAACTAGCCGTTTCCTCTTTTCTGCGCTTCGGTCGGTAGTACCGACCCCCTTGGGCGGTAGTACCGACAACGTTAGATCTAGCCGTTACATGGCGCATTGACCAAATGAACAACCGACCCCTGGTCGGTACCTTCGACGGTCGGTAGTACCGGCCCTATGGCGGTACTACCGGCAGGCCAAATCTGGGACTACACAGAGAGCTCCCAGATCTTCAGACCTCGGTCTCACCAACGGTCGGTAGTACCGGCCCTATGGCGGTACTACCGGCAGGCCAAATCTGGCCACTTCCAGAGAGCCTCCAAACTCCTCATACCTCGAAACCTCCAACGGTCGGTAGTACCGACTCTATGGCGGTACTACCGGCAGGCGAAACTCAGCTCAACACAGAGAGCCTGCAAAACCCTTCAGGACCGGCCCTATGGCGGTACTACCGACAGGCCAACTTGACCGCGAACTGAGAGCATCTCACAAAGGGACTTGGTCCCTCGGAAACTACCGCCCAAAGGTCGGTACCTCCGAGGTCGGTGGTACCGAGGTTATGGCGGTACCACCGCCAGGCCATTTTCAACTCAACACAGAGAGCCTGCAAAAACCCTTCAGGGCCACGGTGCCACCGACCCTCTGGTCGGTACCACCGCCGACGGTAGTACCGAGGTTATGGCGGTACTACCGCCAGGCCAATTCAGACTCAACACAGAGAGCATTGCAAGCAGCCCCCTTGGGCGGTACTACCGACCCCCACTGGGCGGTACTACCGACCACACACAGAAAACTTTGATTTCTTCTCTGTGTTGATCCCAATCAACTCCAACAACTTCTCCTTTGCAAATGTGCTAACACCAACAAGTGTACATCATCATGTGCATGTGTGTTAGCATTTTCACAAACATTTTTCAAAGGATTTTCACTTGCTCTCACCACGCCACTCGATCCTAGCAACATCGCAATGTTAGATCGCTCAAGTGGCACTAGATGACCGATATGCAAACAAGTTTGCTCCTCTTAATAGTACGGCCATCTATCATAAACCCGGTCATAAACTTCTCTACACACCTATGACCGGTGAAAAGAAATGCCCTACAAATATACCTTTGCCTTGCGCATTCCATTCCATCTCCTCCGGTGTTGATGCAACACATGCACCAACCTCTTCATCAAATGATATGATCCACTTCATATCATCACATGGCCTCCATGGTCCATCGATCTTGACATCACTTGCTCTTCACCATCGCTTCGGTCCTTCGGCGCCAAGTCTTGCTTAAGCCTCCCGACACTCGGTACCAACGGCTTCAAAGCCTCCAACTTGCCCTTCACCTTCGCAACCGGTCCATCAAGCCAAGTCTTGCCTAGATCTTCACCATCTTAGCCACATGACCACATGTCATGTTTCATGTGCATTAAGCTACTTCACATATGTGAGCCTTGCAACATATTCCAAGCCATATCTCCTTTATGGCATATGTTGCTCACACATGATCACCTATGGACTAATCACCTGTGTAATTCACTTCAAACACATATTAGTCCACCTAAGTTGTCACTCAATTACCAAAACCAAACAAGGACCTTTCACCACTCCACCAGGCGGGGCCCCGCTTTTCAGTCCGCTGCGGACCGGTTTCACTCCTAGGCCGACAGAGTCCCTCTACGCTACGGCTACTTCAGTGACTAGGGATCTGTCAGCTACCTTTAGTGAGCTCACTGGCTTTCCCACTCCAGATCTGCCAGATCCAGTGTAGACGACGATGGCTCCAATGACTTCTACCACGGAGACCCTCCCGAGCTCCATCGCGTCTTCCGAGCAGACAAAGCCTGTGCAGTCAGAGACGACCACGCTAGTTTAGCCTGAGCTGTCAGCTATTCCAGAGCTTCCGCACTCTGATACTCAGGTTGACACTACTACTGAGACTGCGCCAGAGACAGAGCAGGCAGTGCCAGAGCCGACCCAGACCGCTACACAGCAGCTTCCGGCTTCAGAGGGTCAGCAGGCTACCGGCACCTCTTCTTCTGACTCCGAGGAGTACCTTCAATGGTCTGAGTTCTCTCAGCGTACTCCGGAGACTGCTCCTGACTCGTCTGCACCACCTCCGCCCTCCGACGCTTAGTTTGGCGCTTGATGCCAAAGGGTGACAGTGGATGAGTATAGCGATAGGGGGAGCGATGTGAGAGGGTTTCGATGTCTTATGTTGTGTTACTTTCGCATACGCTCTTTAATTATCGCTTCTTTTGTGTGCCATTATGCTATATACTTATGCTATGGACCTTTATGACATGTATGTGCTCACTATGATATATGATATGGCATGTCATTTCGTTTCGCTCATTTACTTGCGCTTAATTCTCACTTGGTTATGTATATGAGCTCTTTCACTCTTGCACTTGCTATTCTCTCTAACTTGTTGAGTGCAGGATGATGGCATGATATGTATGAGCTTGCCCCTAATGATTTTCTCTTATCCATTGCAAGTTCATACATGTCATGATTTAAAAACCTCTTCTCTCTATACTCGATCTCGTGTTGTCATCAATCACCAAAAAGGGGGAGATTGAACGCATCTTGGCCCCTAGTGGGTTTCGGTGATTGGATGAAACACAAGATTACTGTGACTAACGTGTGTTTTTGCAGAAATAGGATTAAGTTAGGTCACGGTAATAACGACGATATGGGCATATGGAGTTCATGTCCCCTGACGATGGATATCATTTCGGTTTTCAAAGGACGGACGACGAAGACGGTGGTAGACTAGGCTAAGTGTCATATGGTGTTGGAGGACACTTAGGTAGTCTTAGGTCTTTGTTTTTCCTTTGGCCGTACTATAAAGGGTAGCGTGAATCAGTAGCTTGACCTAGATGAGTCTATTGAGGTAGGTGTGGTGCACACTTGTTATTTCATAGCCCTAGGTAGCTCAGAGAGATGCCTTAAGTCGAGAGGATCAAAAGTCGTCAAGGCCGCGTCGCGATCCGAGCTGAGTCTGCCCTTGTAAAGGGCATCGGACGCTGGCTAGGTAGGCATCGGACGCGTCCGATGCTCACCCCGACTAGGGTTTAGTCTGGTGCGTGGCATCGGACGCGCCGATGTGTTCACATCGGACGCGCACATGCCACTGTTCACGTGGGCGTGAACTGGAGGCCGCATTGGACGCTGGCATCGGACGCTGAGGCCAGCGTCCGATGGCCATGCAAAGAGGTTCCAGAGAGAGTAAATCCACATCGGACGCGTCCATTGTGGTGGCTGAAAGGATCAAGATGCCCAAGAGGGGGGGGGGTGAATTGGGCTTTTCTAAAACTTCTTGCGATAATAAAACCTATCAAGCCTCAATTAACCCCCAAGTGCCTAGAAGTGTGATTCTCTTTATTCTACCGCACAAAAGACCAAGTCTAAGCCACTCCTACTCTAGCAAAGCAATTCAATATAGAATGAACAAGTAGTAATGCGGAATTGAATTGCTTGAAAGTAAATGCGTAAGTAAAAGAGTAGAGATGACTCGACGATCTTTTTGCCGAGGTATCGAGGTGTCGGCACACCCCCGTAGTCCTCGTTGGAGCACCCGCGCAAGGGTATCGCTCCCCCTTGATTCGTGCAAGGATCAAGTGCTCACTAGGAGCTGATTCTTCGCCACTCTGGCCCGGTGAATCGCTCACTACCGGTCACAAGCTCGCTTGGGTCATCCACAATGCCACCGGATGCTCTCCAAGCTTCACGATCGCCACCAAGCCGTCTAGGTGATGCCGATCACCAAGAGTAACAAGCTAGAACTCTCACTTGACCAACACAAGGCCAAAGAGATGGATGGATGCACACTTGCTACTCAATTCTCACTAGGAGGTGTCTAATTCTCACAATTAGCAAATCACTCAACCTCACTAGGGCTCTTGCACTCACTCACACTCACAATGTGTTTCTCAGCAGATGGAAGTGGCAAGAACACTCAAATGGATGGAGGGAAGGAAGTATATATACTCCCCCAACTGGCCATCCAAAAACAGCACAAGACAGGCATTCTGCGGAGGCATCGGACGCGCCGATGCCAGGCATCGGATGCTCCGATGACCTCATCCGACGGTCTACTGTACCTTCTTGTCAGACTATTTAAAGAGACATCGGACGCTGGGCAGCGTCCGATGCCACCACATCGGACGCGTCCGATGTGGATTTGACCTCGCTGGAACCTCTCTGGATGGCCATCGGACGCTGGCCCTCAGCGTCCGATGCCTGCGTCCGATGCGGCCTCCAGTTCACGCCCACGTGAACAGTGCATGGGCGCGTCCGATGTGAACACATCGGCGCGTCCGATGCCACGCACCAGACTAAACCATAGTCGGGGTGGGCATCGGACGCGTCCGATGCTCACCTGGCCAGCGTCCGATGCCCATAACAAGGGCAAACTCAACTCGGATCACGACGCGGCCTAAACGACTTTTGATTCTCTCGACTTAAGGCATCTCTCAGAGCTACCTAGGGCTATGAAATAACAAGTGTGCACCACACCTACCTCAATAGACTCATCTAGGTCAAGCTACTGATTCACGCTCCCCTTTATAGTACGGCCAAAGGAAAAACAAAGACCTAAGACTACCTAAGTGTCCTCCAACACCATATGACACTTAGCCTAGTCTACCACCGTCTTCGTCGTCTGTCCTTTGAAAACCGAAACGATATCCATCTCCAGGGGGCATGAACTCCATATGCCCGTATCGTCGCCATTACCGTGACCTAACTTAATCCTGTTTCTGCAAAACACACGTTAGTCACAGTAATCTTGTGTTTCATCCAATCACCGAAACCCACTAGGGGCCAAGATGCGTTCAATCTCCCCCTTTTTGGTGATTGATGACAACACGAGATCGAGTATAGGGAGAAAAGGTTTTAAAATCATGACATATATGAACTGGCAATGAATAAGAGAAATTGATTAGGGGCAAGTTCAAACATGTCAGGCCATCATCCTGCACTCAACAAGTTAGAGTGAATAACAAGTGCAAGAGAAAATAGCTCAAATACACAACAAGTGAGAATTGAGCACAAGTAATCGAGTAAGGCGAAATGACATGTCATATCATATATCATAGTGAGCACATACATGTCATAAGATCCATGGCATAAGAATATAACATAAACATGCACAAAAGATGCGATAAGTAAAGAGCGTATGTGAACATAACACATCATAAGACGCAAAGCCCTCTCACATCGCTCCCCCTATCACTATACTCATCCACTCTCCCCCTTTGGCATCAAGCGCCAAACTAAGCGTCGGAGGGCGGAGGTGACGCAGATGAGTCAGGAGCCATCTCCGGAGTACGCTGAGTGAACTCAAACTGTTGTAGGTACTCGTCGGAGTCGGAAGAGGTGGTGCCGGTAGCCTGCTGACCCTCTGGAGCTGGAAGCTGCGGTGAAGTGGTCCGGGTCAGCTCTGACAGCTCTGGCTGCTGGGCCTGCTCGGTCTGCTCTGCCTGCACTGAAGCTGTCGCAGTTACGGTAACTGTGTCAACCTGAGTATCGGAGTGCGGAAGCTCTGGAATACCTGACAACTCAGGCTGCACGGACGTGGTCGTCTCGGACTGGACATGCTCTGTCTGCTCTGAAGACGCGACTGAGCTCGGGAGGGTGTCTGTGGTGGAGGTCACAGGAGCCGTCGACATCTGAACTGGGTCCAGAAGGTCTGGAGTAGGAAACCCAGTGAGCTCACTGAAAGTAGCCGACAGGTCCCGTGTCACAGAGGTCGTCGTAGCATACAGAGACTCTGTCGGCCTAGGTGTGAAGCCGGTCCACAGTGGACTGAAGAGCGGGGCCCCGCCTGGAGGAGTGGTAAAACTCGTAAACTACGAGGAGCTGGGACCCGTAAACTGCTGCGAAAACGGTGGAGGCTGTCTGAACTATGGCTGCGACTGAGGAGGGACAGGTGGCTGCCACTGAAGCTGCTATTGAGGTGGAGGCTGCTGCCGCTGCCACTGGGGAGGTCCACTGGCGAGTCTCTCCATGAAGCTCAATGTCTGCTGCTGTAAAGCCATCATCTGGCGCTGAAGGGCATCGGACCTCTCCTGTGCCTGATGCTGTGCGAGGGCCTGGGCCTGGGCCAACCTCTGCTGCTCCTGAGCAAGGCTCTGGACATCCTAAGTGACTGTCCTCTGCTGCTCCTCCATCCGTGCAAGAATAGCAAGTAAAGCAGGATTGGAGGAAGCAGTACCACTGGACCCTGCCTGTGAGTCATGAGCACGTGGCTGGAAGCGAGGCGGGAGCTGGTAATCCTCATCTAAGCTATCTGTGGGGTCCTCTGCGATGTAAGTGTCTCCTCCCTCGAGCTCTGCTAGCTCCTGCTCTGCAAGTGCTCGGACGGCCTCGTCCTGCTCCTGGAGTGACTCTGGAACCGCTGGCCTCTGGTGCGAACTGGACGGGGCATCCTGTGGCTGCTGCTGCTGCCTGCGATCCCGACCGTGTCCCAACAGCTGACTCATGTTATACTCGGGGAACACGTTCGCGGAGTGTGTAAGTGACTCAACTGGACGACCCCCTGTAGTGACAGCTACCTTCCACAGAATGTAGGAGATCCAATGGGCATAAGGAAGCTGCGTGCGGGCCTTGATGCCCTCTGCCACTGTGTCCTCCATCTCACACAAAATCACGTCCCAGACGTCAAACTCCTGCTGTCTGACCAGGTAAGCAAGTAACCAGAGCTGAAGACGAGACAGACCCTCGCGGAAACCAACCCTAGGAAGCAAGGTCTGCCTGAGAACCTCGTTGAGGATCCGAGTCGTAGGGGTGAGATCCCTAGGCGCGCGACTCGAACCCTCACCGAAGGTCTCAGTGAAGCAGGGGCGGACCAGGTCTGTCGTCGACTAGGCACCACCGTGAGGGCGGCGGGGTGGCTCCATCCGGTCGTAGCACAGGTCGTGGATCCGGGTCTGAGAGTGTGTCAAGCCGAACCAACCCCGGATCTCTGACGAGAAGAGTCTGTAGTGCTCCCCCTAAAAAGCGAACTCTATGGTCTCTCTGTCCGGGTGCACCCACAGTGACACGTAGAACTGGAAGACCTAATCCTCGATGTACGAGCCAGACCGCCCCAGAAGGTCTGCTAGACCAGGTAGGTAAGTGAGTATGGGGCGGATCTGCTCTCCTGCTGCGGTAACCACTGCCTCCAGGGGACAGACACGCTGCGAACGCAAGGAGATGCCGGCGTTCCTGTAACCTCTGTAGAAGTCCTCCTGGAGCACGGTGAAGAAGTCCGGACTGGCCTGCTCCTGCCTCTCTCTGGGAAACCACTACTCCACTGGAACTAGTCTGAGTGCCTGAATCTGTGAGCACGTAGCAGCCCAGAGGTCCAATCGCGGGATCGGCGGGGGTGCACGCCTCGATGGAGCACGTGCCCCCCGCAGAGGGACGTCGGGCCGGGGTGGCACCGCCGTCCTGCGACGCATGGACCGGCGCCGGGGAACCTCCTTAGGAACGTCCTCCTCTGCCTCAGCCTCAGGTGCCTCTGCCTCTGGTGCCTGTGCTGCCTCGGCCTCTGCCTGGCCCTGCCCTGAGCTCTCGGGCTCGACTCCCGGGGAGGTGAACGTCGTCCGACGACTGGCAGCCATAAGCGTGCCAGTCGGAGAGTGGTGGAAGCGCTCAACCTCCTTGACTGCCCTGCGCTGCTCGGGGGACAACTGGTCCTCAATACTGAGTCCGCCCGTACTGCCGCCTCGCTCTGCACGCTCTGCGGCGGCCGCAACCTCTCGGGCCTGGTCTGCCTCTCGCTGCTCCCTGGTACGCTTCCTGCGCGTAATCAGCTTCCCCTTGCCGGGCCTCTGACCGGAAGGGGGGACGCGGAGGAGAGTCCCCTGGGCCACCTCCGACGTTCTTGCAGCGCGGCATGGCTGACAAGAACGAGGGGCACTGCACTGAAGAAGCTCTGAACTGCCGGAACTGCCGCTAAAAGGAGCAAACAACCTGACAACCCAACTGGCGCTGAAAGCTCGGTCAAAGAAACTCCCCCTGACACTGAGAACCTCTGCTGCTGTCACTCGCGAGGCTTGGCCTCGATCCGTACCCGCGGGCTTGGCCCCGGGTTAGCTGCCCCTGCCAACTGACAACGGACACGAACTCTGACTCGCTGCGAGAGTAGATAGGATATATAAGAAACATATAATCTAGATATAAGAGATCCTATCGGAAGCAAAGCAAGTGGATAAGAGATAGAAGATGGCTTTGCTACCTGACGATCAACAAAACGACCAAGCACGAGGGAAGTACTGACGTTCTGAGGTCCACACGACACACCGAGGGGTCTACAAAAGGATGGGATCGAAACGGTGTCAAAACATGGTGGAACGGCCATTGAGACATAACATCGAGCAGCTTATGAGCAGGGAAAAAGAAGAGGGTGGAGGTGCTCACTGCTAGGGGATAGATCGTCCGGGGAGTGCTTGCCGGAGGAAGGAAGAGGCGCGGGGACGAACGCAAACGCTGGTGAGACGAACTCCGGCGAGCGGGGCAGTCGCCGGCTTGGATCTCCGGCGAGGGGGCGAGAAGCTTCTGTGGTCGGGGGCGGCTGCAGGTGTGCACCTGTGGTGAGGAGGGGTCGACGGCGCGGCCGCGGTGAGGAAGGCGGCGTGCAATGGTGCGGCGAGGGTGGACGAAAGCACGGCGGTGCAGACACGGCGGAGCTAGGGTTCGGGGCGGCGGCGAGGAGCGAGCTTATCGGTTGGGCGCGAGGAAGAAGGATATAAAGACATGTGGGTCCCGGATGTCATAAGAAGACCTTACTGTGCCGCTTAAAGGGTCATCGGACGCGCCGGTGATTACGCACCGGACGCTCCGATGCCCGTCCAGAGAGCTCCAGAAACACTCTTCGCGCATCGTACGCGTCCTATGCCTTGGCATCGAACGCTGGGCAGCGTCTGATGGAGCATCGGACGCTCCGATGAGAACACATCGGACACTATCTTGACACTGTTTCAGCCGGAGCTGTCTACAGTGCAGGGCATCGGACGCTGGGGGAGCGTCCGATGCAGCGTCCGATGCCGCATTTTGAGCAGTTTTGAAGATTTCTGTTGCGGCTCCCTCTCCCAACCAAATTACAACTCAAATAAGAGGCAAATAAACACCAGTTGGAACTTAGAATGAGCATCCTCACATAAACCCTCAATTTTATAAATATTTTGCCATAGGCTATATATCATTTTTACAGAAAATAGGCGATAAATCTCAAGGAGACAACATGTGGCCACCAAAACTAGGGGACTCAACCATTAGGAGCCTCAAATGCTCCCCCTAGCGGTGGACGAACACAGCGGTTGCTCAAGGCAAAACCAAAAAGAAACGACAAAACAACAATCATGCATATGCAATGCATTACGGAATTTGAATCTAGGTTGCTTTTCAAGTTTGCTCATGGGTAAGCTTCTTCACATGCTTTTTAGGGCGGTTATCTTAACCACATCTGACAAGCCTATGTGCATAGCATAAATTGAACATGACATATGATACAATGCAATGCAAATACAACCCCCTTTCACCTTTTGACAAAGTTACTTAGATCAAGCACATTAAGCTCACTTCGCAATCTACAAAGGGTGTTCTCATCTAGGGGTTTTGTGAAGATATCCGCCAATTGATCTTCGGTTCTAACTCCCTCTAAGGATATATCTTTCTTGGAAACATGATCTCTAAGGAAATGATGGCGAATATCTATGTGCTTTGTGCGAGAGTGTTGAACCGGGTTGTTAGCAAGCTTAACCGCGCTCTCATTGTCACACAACAAAATTAACCTTTCTAGAACTACACCATAGTCTAAAAGGGTTTGTTTCATATAAAGGATTTGTGCACAACAAGCACCCGCGGCTATGTATTCCGCCTCGGCGGTAGACAAGGCCACACTATTTTGCTTTTTCGAACTCCATGAAACTAGTGATCTCCCAAGCAAATGGCACCCTCCGGATGTGCTTTTTCTATTTACTTTGCAACCCGCGTAATCCGAATCGGAATACCTAACGAGTTGGAAGTTAGCTCCTTTGGGATACCAAAGGCCAAAGCTTGGGGTGTGCTTTAGGTACCTAAGGATTCTCTTCACCGCTATGAGATGTGATTCCCTAGGATCAGCTTGAAAGCGAGCACACATGCACACACTAAACATGATGTCGGGCCTAGATGCGGTCAAATATAACAAGCTACCAATCATAGAACGGTAGAGAGTTTGGTCAACCGGGTTACCTCCTTCATCTAGGTCGAGATGTCCATTTGTTGGCATTGGAGTCTTGATAGGCTTGCAATCATCCATGTTGAAGCGCTTGAGGAGGTCTTTTATGTACTTCTCTTGAGATATGAAAGTCCCCTCCTTCAATTGCTTGACTTGGAAGCCTAGGAAGAATGTCAGCTCTCCAATCATGGACATTTCGAACTCCTTCGATATCAAGTCACCAAATTCCTTGCAATAGGCTTCATTTGTTGACCCGAAGATGATATCATCAACGTAGACTTGACAAATGAAGATTTCTCCATCAAGCTTCTTGGTGAATAGTGTGGTGTCAACCATCCCAATGGTGAAGCCCTTCTCAATAAGGAAGTCCCGGAGGCGCTCGTACCAAGCTCTTGGGGCTTGCTTGAGCCCATATAGCGCCTTGGACAACCTATAAACATGATTAGGATATCTAGGGTCTTCAAACCCGGGAGGTTGATCAACATAGACTAGTTCATTTATGAAGCCATTTAAAAATGCACTTTTCACATCCATTTGATATAATTTAATGTCATGATGTGATGCATATGCAAGAAGGATACGAATGGCTTCGAATCTTGCAACCGGTGCAAAGGTCTCTCCAAAATCCAAACCTTCAACTTGAGAGAACCCCTTTGCAACTAGCCTTGCCTTGTTTCTAACAACATTGCCTTGATCATCTTGCTTGTTCCTAAACACCCATTTTGTTCCAATGACTCTTGCGCCTTTGGGTTGCTCTTCAAGTGTCCAAACTTGGTTGCGGGTGAAGTTGTTTAATTCTTCATGCATAGCATTCACCCAATCTGGATCACCTAGAGCTTCATCTACAATGGTAGGCTCAACAAGAGACACAAAGGAGTGATGTTCAATAAATAAATCAAGTTTTTGAGATCGAGTCATTACACCCCTTGTTGGACTCCCTATGACGAGATCTTGAGGATGAGCTTGTAGTAGAGGTGAAGTTCTTTGATCAACCACTTGAGGGGCAGCTTGTGGAGCATCAACGTCTTGAGCTTGTACCAACATTTGATCATGGGAAACATGAGTATCTTCAAATGGATCCCTCCCATCTTTGTCATCATCATGTGGTACATTGGATGATGATGGCTTGTCAAGGACTTGCACATCATCATCAACATCTTTAGGCTTGATGGCTCCAACCGGCATGTTCTTCATGGCTTCCCTCAATGGTTCATCACCTACATCATCAAGATTTTCATGCTTTCCTTGAGAGCCATTAGATTCATCGAATTCCGCATCATATGTTTCTTCTACCATCCCGGTGGCATGGTTGAATACTCGATATGCTTTGGACTTCAATGAGTAACCAACAAGAAAACCAATATCACATCGGCGTTGAAACTTCTCTAGGTGTTGGCGCTTCTTGTAGATGTAGCATTTGCACCCAAACACTCTAAAGAATGATATATCCGGCTTCTTGTTGTTGAGTAGCTCATAGGGGGTCTTGCCAAGGAGACGATGGGGGAACAACCGATTTGATGCATAGCAAGCGGTGTTGATTGCTTCCGCCCAAAATCTTTCCGGTGTAGAGTACTCATCTAGCATTGTCCTTGCTAGGGTGATTAGAGTCCGGTTCTTCCTCTCTACTACCCCATTTTGTTGTGGTGTATATGTTGCGGAGACTTCATGCTTGATCCCAACTTCATCACAATATTGCTCAATGTGGGTGTTGTCGAACTCTCTTCCATTGTCACTTCTTATCTTTTTGATTTTCAAGTCAAACTCATTTTGGGCTCTCTTGGCAAACTTCTTGAATGAAGGGGTTGCTTCAGATTTGTTATGAAGAAAGAATACCCAAGTGTATCTTGAATAGTCATCAACAATCACTAGACAATAGAGATTTCCACCTAAGCTAGCATATGTTGTTGGCCCAAAAAGATCCATGTGGAGTAGCTCTAACTCTCTTGATGTTGATACAAAGGCTTTGGTTGGATGAGTGTTTGCAACTTGCTTGCTGGCTTGACATGCACTACACAATTTGTCTTTCTCAAATTTGACATCCTTCAAGCCTCTAACCAAATCCTTCTTCAATAGCTTGTTGAGAGTGTTCATTCCAACATGTGCCAATCTTCTATGTCATAGCCAACCAAGTGATTGCTTAGTGAACAAACATGTCTTCAAGTTGACATCTTCGGAGGTGAAATGCACTAGATAGAGATTGTTGTATCTAAAGCCTTTGAATATCACTTGTATATCATCTTTCTTGGTTACAACCACTTCCTTGTCGGTGACCAAACATTGAAAGCCAAGATCACATAGTTGCCCAACGGATAGCAAGTTGAAACTCAATGATGCAACTAGAAGCACATTGGAGATGGTATGATCATTTGATATAGCCACTTTGCCCAAACCCTTGACATTGCCCTTTGAGTTGTCACCAAATGTAAGCTTTTCTTGGTCATTGACATTTTCTTCTAGTGAGGTGAACATCCGGGGATCACCGGTCATATGTTGTGTGCAACCACTATCAATCACCCAATGAGATCCACCGGTCTTGTAGTTCACCTACACACACAAGAAATCAAGCTTGAACTTTTGGGACCCAAACTTGTTGCGGTCCCTTAACCTTCTCTACTAGTGACTTTGCAACCCAAATTTGCTTTGGCCTATTCTTGTTAGGAGGCCCCATGAACATGACTTTTATCTTGCCACTAGAATCTTGTCTAAGCATGTAGTGAGCATTGAAAGCAAAGAGCCTAGCATGCTTGGGCAAAGGTGTAGGTTTAGGCTCTTCACAATTATGAGCAAAGTGTCCTTCCTTTCCACACTCATAGCATCTTCCAATCTTCTTCTTCTTCGGCTTTGTGATGCTCTTTCGTTGCTTCATCTTTTCCTCAAGGAATCCAATGCCATTTCTATTTGTCTTCATGACCGTGTTCATGAGTAGCTCACTTTGAAGACATTGTCCCTTGGTGAATTTCTTCAACCCGGTGGTGAGGTGCTCCTTCTCTTTCTTGAGCTTGTCATTCTCTTGTTGGAGCTCTACTTGAGATGGTGTCATCTTGTAATCTCTCTCCATCTTCAATCTCTTGTTCTCTTCTTTTAGCATGTCAAGCTCAAGTGTCATGCTATACTCATCATCTTGGGTCTCAACAATGACTTGCTTTGTTGTTGCAAGCTTCTCTAGATCAACCTTGAGCTTTGCATTCTCATTCTTGATCTTGATATAATCATCATAGTGATCGGCCACAACCACATTCTTGCCCTTGCCACTAGCTCTTTGCTCATCATGCTCACTAACCAAGTCCTCACAAGATGTTGCTATGTCACACTTAACAACAAGGTTAGGAGCATCAAGTGTCTCATGTGAAAGCATATCATAAGCAATGGTGAGAGTATCATAATCTACTTTCACTTGAGTGTATTGTTCTTTGAGCAATTGATAACTAGTGGTAAAGTCACTATGCGCCTTATCAAGTTTCTCATTTTTAGCTTTGAGCTCTTTGTTAGAGGACTTGAGCTCCTTGATAGTGGATGACATAGTAGCAAGCTCATCTTTTAGTTCATCACTAGCATGTGTAGCATTGTTATATTTCTCAACAAGAGCTTCATTGTCATGAACAAGCCTTTCATTTTTAGCTCTAATTTTTCTTATGATTTTAGAGTAGTCATTTAGCAATTTGACATGTTCATCATAAGTGGGAGCCTCAAATTCACCATCACTATCACTATCACTTGAGTCATCATCATTTTGTACCTTCCGATCACCTTTAGCCATGAGGCATAGGTGTGTAGATGATGGTGGTGACAGTGGTGGTGGTGGTGTAGAGGAGCCAATAACTAGAGCGGCCACCTTCTTCTTCTCATCATCACTATCTTCATTGGATGAGCCACCGGAGGAGTCAATGTCGGTGAGCCAATCACCAACAATGTATGCTTTACCACCTTTCTTGTGGTATTGCTTCTTCTTGCCATCTTTCTTCTTGTATGGCTTGTCATTCTTCTTCTCATCTTCGCTTGATGAGTCACACTTCTTGCCCTTGTTCTTGTTCTTGTAGCTCTCTTTCTTGGGCTTGGTGCATTGATGAGCAAGATGGCCAAGCTCACCGCAATTGTAGCAATCCATTTCGGAGATTGGCCTCCTCTTGCTACTTGTGAAGAACTTCTTCTTTATTGAGTCAAAGTTGACTCCATTCTTGTGAAGTTTCTTCAACATCTTGGTGGTCCTTCTCACCATGAGAGCGATGTTGGAATCATCTTCTTCTTCACTTGAGCTCTCATGATGCACCTCAATAGCCTTGGACTTGCCCTTCTTGTCATGGCTAGCTTTGAAGGCCAAGTCCTTGTGACACCCTAGTGTCAAGCACTGCATTAGGAATTGCAATTAGCTACTAAGAAGCATAAGCAATGCATTGCATCATTTCATGTGCATGAGAGTGCTTTTGTCTTTTGTTTATTTATTTGGATTTGGATTTCTATTTGACTCGATGATTTAAGTGGATCTCTGCTTGGGCAAACAGTTTTATAAAGTAGAGTTGGAGTTTTTGACCTAGTTCAAAATAGTTTATCAGATAAAAAAATGAGGCAAAGAAAATGGTTTATGTTGCAAAACTAGCTTTATTTTTGAGGAGGTTGTAAAAATGGTTTTCAGAAAAAGTGTCTTATATGAAAGTTGTAGAGAAAATTATTTTGAGCAACTTTCATATTTGGGTCAAAACCTAGTTCGGAGTTTTTAAAACTGTTATTGAGTGGTCAAAGTTTGAAAAGAATTTGGAAAAAAGAAAAAGGAAAACGATTTCTCCCGCGCCCCACCTTTCGGCCCATCTGGCCTTTCGGCCCAGCTCAGCCTGCGCCCGCTCGCCAGCACTCGCCCGCGCGCCGCGCGCTCGCCGCGCACCGCCGCCCGCCTGACGCCCGTGCCGTACGCCGGCCGCAACCGCCACGTGGCTGCCGTATCCTGCCGAGGATCCTCGCCGGCCACTCCTCGCTCGATCCCCTCTCATCCGAGGCACGCAAGCTATCTTCCCCGGCCACTCTCCGCTCGCCTCGCCTGCCGCGCCCCCGCTCGCCGTGCACGGCATCGCCCGCGCTGCCTCGCCGACCGCGCCGCCTCGCCGACCGCGCCGCCGTGGCCCCGCCACGACCACCGGCCGGCCAAACCAAGCCAAAACCCCGAGCGCACCGCACTCCCCTCTCCCCACTGCCATTCCAGCTCGCCCGCTCTCCCTCTCCGCTCCCACGAACGCGCAAGCATCCGCCACTCTCGCCGACTGTTCACCTCCATCACTCCCCTCCACCGTTCCGGCCACACCCGACCACCACCATCCAATCCCTCTCGCCAGCCTCTCCGCCTACGCCGTGCACACGCCGTGCGCACATCGTCATCCCCGACCGAGCCCCGACGCCGCCGGAGGACGAAGCGCCTCTTTCGGTCTGTCAGTCGCCACCGCCGAGCCGCAACGCCGTTCTTCCCCAACCCGAGCTCCACCGACTCCTCTTCTTCATCCTCGAGCTTCACCGAGCCAAGGCAAGGTGAGAACACCACCCAGTCTCAACGCTACCGTCTGCTACCACCCGTTTCTCTCCGGCCGAGCGCCATGGGCGCCGCCGCGGACCTCGCTCGTGGCCAAGCTCCTCTGGAGCCACCCGGGCCAAACCAACCCCGTAGCTTTGCTCCTTAGGGTTCACTCGAGCTTTTGCCTCCCCCAATTTTTCCGGCCGCCGCCGGAAATGGCGTAGCCGCGCGTTGCCGCCATCACTGTGCACCGCCGCTCGCCGCCGGCATGCTCCGGCCGTGCGCTAGCCAAACCACCTACACCACTCGATGCGCCTCGTCGAGGCGAGTTCTCAAGCCTAGCTTCCCTGTCGGCGAGGAATCGACGGTCAAACCTCTCCCATGTTTTCCGTCTCGCTCGAGTCTCCGAGCCAGGCCTCGGATGGGCGATTGCTTTCCGTCTCGCCCGAGCCCTCGAGCCAGGCCTCGGACGGACGATTGCTTTCCATCTCGCCCGAGCCCTCGAGCCAAGCCTCGGACGGACGATTGCTTTCTGTCTCGCCCGAGCCCTCGAGCCAGGCCTCGGACGGGCGATTGTTTCCGTCTCGCCCGAGCCCTCGAGCCAGGCCTCGGACGGGCGATTGTTTCCGTCTCGCCCGAGCCCTCGAGCCAGGCCTCGGACGGGCGATTGTTTCCGTCTCGCCCGAGCCCTCGAGCCAGGCCTCGGACGGACGATTGTTTCCGTCTTGCCCGAGCCCTCGAGCCAGGCCTCGGACGGGCGATTGTTTCCGTCTCGCCCGAGCCCTTGAGCCAGGCCTCGGACGGGCGATTGTTTTTGTCTCGCCCGAGCCCTCGAGCCAGGCCTCGGACGGGCGGTTGTTTCCGTCTCGCCCGAGCCTCCGAGCCATGCCTCGGACAGACGTTTGTTTCCGTCATCTCGCTCGAGCTAGGCCTCGAGCGAACCCTCGGGCGCTGTCACGTTCGAGCCGGGCCTCGAGCGAACGCACACCTATTCCGTGCGCCGAGTGTTTTCCAGAAAACGTTTTCGGAACCGTCCTGATTATAAGAGCTCAAGTATTATCTTAGCCAAATCCGTCTGACTTCGACTGATACTTGAACCCATACAACCCTGGTAGTCCGGAAATCTCGAAGGATTTCTAACACCATACATCATACAGGATCGCATCGTTCAAGGATTACATTCGTAAAGATACATCATAACGAAAACGAAACCGAATTTAAAATATCAGAGTGCGAATTTAAAACGGAGTTATTACAATACCGAGTTTAAAAGTGCGGAAGCTGAAATAGTTTAAAGCACGACCACTACACATGTGGTCCAAATAAAACATTGTTTGATAAACCAACTCACACAACTCACTCTTCCCTTTTTAGATAATGTGCCACTAGAAGTCTCAGACCAGCAAAAGAAAAAGGGAAGCTTATGGACGACCCTGCCCTGGGCCTACTCCTCATCACCTTCCACGGGGTAGAGGCAGTGATTACAATAGCCAAAGTAGACCTGGCCATCTGCAACAAACGGGATAAACCCTGAGTACGGGAATGTACTCAGCTAGACTTACCCGTCCAACTGAAAATAAAGACTCCAAGGGTATGCAAGACTTTTGAGGTAGAGCTAGGATCTTTCAGTTGCAAAAAGCTTAATTTTAGATAAGAGGTAATTAATGATAATGATGAGCTATCATTTTTAGACTTATTCCTTAATTCTAGGTTTTTCACCTGTACTAAAGCACTCACTTGAATCTATCAATCAATAATATAACCATATCCAGTTGACTTATCCACATGTTAGTTGAACCTTTAAAACATCACATGGAGTTGTATCGTGGTGAAGCTCGCCATAGTTTCCCACTAACCGGGGGAGACGGCGACTCGAATCGAATTCCAAATCAGCTGATGAAAGACCTTTAATACCAGCCCACACTTTCCCCGTCGGGTCCATGCATTGGGCAACCGCTCGATGCTTGTTCATGGTGGTAATCGTCGCGGTTCAAGCACGGACCGCCCAATTGGAACCTGGCGATGGCCTCACGCGGCAGATCGCAATTTCCATACTAGAGGGCACGACACGGGTTGAGACCGGCCCGAACAGCTTCTAACCGGCTTTGGGGTCGATGATTACGGCACCGACATATCCCTAAGTAAAAGGGCGCGTTCAAAAATGAACGAGGGCCAACATCGATACAAATCTACACGATCCAACGGACGGACTGCCTCCAAGTTCCAACTTGGTGCCTTGCCTTCCAGTTGACCGTATTTCATTACTACTCAGGTTCTTTTCCACGATAGCAAATATAGCCAACCGTGATCCGGTAACTACCCATCACGGTATTACGGGAACATCCTTAACTACTACTTTTATTAAGCAGGCTAAGCAATTCTACATTGTAATTAAATAACAGGATAACAAGGTAGATATTTAATCAATAACCAAGGAATGGTAATGCAGCAAGTAGGATTCATTCCAACTCCTAAACCTAATGCATCACAATATAAAAGGACACAAGTAATTTAATTATAAAAACTGAGAGACTTAGAATGCTCCGGGGCTTGCCTTGGGTGAAGACCGAGGCCTCGTGGGAGGGGCACTCGGGCAAGTTAGTGTCGCTGGCGGAGTCGACTTCCTCGGCTTGCTGAAGCTCCGGAATCTGCTGCTCGGCGTTTGTCTCTGGCTCCTGGTCGGGCTCCGGAGGGGTCGATCCTATTGCATGCGACGAATAATAAATAATTGCAATGCGGGTGCAAGATGTGTGGTATGAGAAGAGCATTTCTTGCAAACCAACAAAAACCAACTTGTGAACCACTTTCGACATTGAGGTAAATACTTATTTAATTAATAAAACAAAATCTATTTATTCACCTTTTTCTTATTTAATAAATCAAAAGAAACTTAGGTTTGAACTGCAAGTGCACTTTTCTGGACTCATAAAAATCCACGAAAATTCCAGAAGGCAAACAACAGTTGCTGGACTCCACTGAACAAATTTCAGCCAAAAATAAAATACCGAACTGCAGATACAAAAATGACAAGCAAACAGCCCAAAAAGGTACTTTGAACTACAACCCTACTGTAAAAGGGTGCACAACTCTATTTCATATTTTTTCCAGATTCTACTTCACATTTTATGCTTATTAAGAAAGTTCCATGAACAGAAACATTATATTATTTCTTACATGAATTTTCAAAGGAAAACACAGAAAAGCACCTTTGTAAAGCAACTTTATATTTCTTCACATAACAGATCATGCTTATATTTTTCTTAGTTTGGACATCATAAACAGAGACTATACAAATTTTCCCATATTTTATTTCAGCATATAAAACACCTTAACACTTATTCTTAAGAAATCAGCCAAAAAGGACTTTAAACCATAACAGAAACTTTTTCCACATAAACAGTGCATCATATATTTTTCATAGGTGTAAAACATGATAATAAACTTACACAAAATTTTCCAAGAATTAACTCAACCAGAAAACATATATAACCATTTATCTTAGCAAGAGCATATAAACTAGAATAAAGGAAAACAGTAAAATAAACTTCTGCCAAAAATACTTTTATATTTTTCCATGATATATCTGCTCACAAACAAGCTAACAAAACTGAAAGCACTCCATTTGGACTAACAAAACAGGATCTACAAAATAAACAAGCATTTACTGAAAATAGAAAAACATTTTGGAAAACGTTTTCTGGAAAACACTCGGCGCACGGAATAGGTGTGCGTTCGCTCGAGGCCCGGCTCGAACGTGACAGCGCCCGAGGGTTCGCTCGAGGCCTAGCTCGAGCGAGATGACGGAAACAAACGTCTGTCCGAGGCATGGCTCGGAGGCTCGGGCGAGACGGAAACAACCGCCCGTCCGAGGCCTGGCTCGAGGGCTCGGGCGAGACGGAAACAATCGCCCGTCTGAGGCCTGGCTCGAGGGCTCGGGCGAGACGGAAACAATCGTCCGTCCGAGGCCTGGCTCGAGGGCTCGGGCGAGACGGAAAACAGGGGAGAGGTTTGACCGTCGATTCCTCGCCGACGGTGAGGTCGCCGGCGGGGAAGCTAGGCTTGTGAACTCGCCTCGACGAGGCGCATCGAGTGGTGTAGGTGGTTTGGCTAGCGCACGGCCGGAGCATGCCGGCGGCGAGCGGCGGCGCACGGTGATGGCGGCAACGCGCGGCTACGCCGTTTCCGGCGGCGGCCGGAGAAATTGGGGGAGGCAAAAGCTCGAGTGAACCCTAAGGAGCATAGCTACGGGGTTGGTTTGGCTTGATTGGCTCCAGAGGAGCGCGACCTTGAGCATGGCCGCGGCGGCGCCCATGGCGCTCGGCCGGGGAGATAGAGTGAGATAGGGAGCGGTAGCGTTGAGGTGGATAGGTGTTCTCACCTTGCCTTGACTCGGTGAAGCTCGACGGGAGATACGAGGCTCGGCGAAGGTTCGGGTGGTGTAGAACAATGGCGTGCACTCCCGGTCATCGATGGCGGCCGAGAAATGGCACTTCTCGTTCTGGCAGTGGTGGGGCTCCGGCGGAGTGGAAGCGGGAGCACCGTGCGGTCTAGATGATGGCGGAGTGGTGTCCGGAGTTAATCGGCCGGCGGTGGCTCAGTGAGGGCTGGAACGTGGGGAGGCGCTCTCGCGGTGGCGTGCAGTGGCCAAGGCGAGGTGAGCGCTCGGCCTTGCGTTCGCGGGCAGGAGAGGGAGTGAGAGCGAGAGTGAGGGGGGCGCGAGTGAGGAGTGAAAGAGAGAGGAGTGCGGGCGCGCGGGGTTTTGGTCGTCGGAGCGGCGGACGGCCGGTCGTGGCGGGGGCCACGGCGTGGCGTGCGGCGCGCGCGGGCAGCAGGGCTCGGCAGGCGAGGCGAGCGGCGGCTGGCGAGCGGGGATCGTGGCGTGATCGAGCGAGCAACGATCTTGCGGCGATAGGGCGAGCGGGATACGGTGCAGGCGAAGGCGGCCACGCGGCGCTTGCGGCCGGCGTACGGCACGGGCGTCAGGCGGGCAGCGGTGCGCGGCGCGCGCGGCGCGCGGGCGAGTGCGGGAGCGGGCCGGCGCACGCGAGCGGGCGAGCTGGGCCGGCGCGCGCGAGTTGGGCCGAAAGGCCAAATGGGCCGAAAGGTGGGGCGCGGGAGAAATTGTTTTTCCTTTTTCTTTTTCCAAATTCTTTTCAAGCTTTGACCATTCAAAACAGTTTCAAAAACTCCAAACTAGGTTTTGACCCAAATATGAAAGTTGCTCAAAATAATTTTCTCTACAACTTTCATATAAGACACTTTTTCTGAAAACCATTTTTACAACCTCCACATAAATAAAGCCAGTTTTGCAACATGAACCATTTTCTTTGCCTCATTTTTATCTGATAAACTATTTTGAACTAGGTCAAAAACTCCAACTCTATTTTATAAAACTCTTTGCCCAAGCAGAGATCCACTTAAATCATCGAGTCAAATAGAAATTCAAATCCAAATAAATAAACAAAAGACAAAAACACTCCTATGCACATGAAATGATGCAATGCATTGTTTATGCTTCTTAGTAGCTAATTGCAATTCCTAATGCAGTGCTTGACACTAGGGTGTCACAATCATCACTTGAGCCTTCACTATCGGATGATGCATCACTATCCCATGTGACAACATATGAGCCACCCTTCTTCTTCTTGAAGCTCATTTTCTTCTCTTTCTTTTCCTTCTTATCTTTCTTCTTCTCATCTTCATCATTGTCACTATTGTAGGGACAATCTGCTACAACATGATCCTTGCTCTTGCACTTGTAGCATCTTCTCACATAGTCTTTGCTCTTGTTGTAATCTCTTCTCTTCCTTGCACCATAGCCCTTTGTCTTCATGAACTTGCCAAATTTGCGCACAAAGAGAGCTAAAGCTTCATCATCAATGTCACTAGCTTCTTCATTGTCACTTGATTCTTCCTTCTTGGACTTGCCCTTGCTCTTTGATGAGGCGGCTTTGAATGCCACACTTTTCTTCTTCTTGTCCTCTTCCTTGACCACTTCTTCACTATCTTCATTGTATTGATCCTCGGTCATGACATCACCAAGCACCTCATTTGGAGTAACATTCTTCAAGCCTCCTCTAAAGATGATGGTGCGAAGTGTCTTGAATCTCTTGGGCAAGCAACTCAAGAACCGGTGAGTGAAGTCTTCATCTTGCACCTTTTCTCCCAAGGACTTGAGATCATTGATGATGACTTGCAATCTATAGAACATTTCCGGAATTGATTCATCATCCTTCATCTTGAAGTTGGTGAGCTTGTCCTTGAGCATGTACAACTTGGCACTCTTTACCGTTGAAGTGCCCTCATATGTTTCTTCTAATCTTTTCCATACTTCACTTGCATTGTCAAGATCTTTGATTTGCTCAAACACCTTTGGATCAATGGCATTGTATATGGTGTTGAGCGCCATTGTGTTGCATTGCTTGTTGATGGAGTCATTTGGTGTTGGATTGGTAGGATCAAGAATCACAAACTCATTTTCCACCACATCCCACACCTTGTCATTGATTGAACCCAAATACATTCTCATCTTTCTTTTCCAACAGACAAAAGATGTGTCATCAAAGAACGGTGGTTTGCCCCCAACATGGTTGAAAACAATTTTGAGCCATTTCTAACACCGAAGGTTGTTAATCCTTATGCAAACGGTGACCACGGCTCCGATACCACTTGAAAGGTCCTAAATGGCTAGAGGGGGGGTGAATAGCCTAATAAAATTTCTACAAAACACTTAGAGAGACTTGTTAGACAATTACAATGTGAAGCTTTTTGCTCTAGCTCTATTGCAAGCCACCTATCCAAACAATTCTAGTAAACTATAGTCACTATGGCACAAAAAGCTATGTCACTACTTTCTAAACTAGTGAGCTAGCAAGAGATAATTACTTCTAATTAGAGAGCTACTTCTAGCAACAATTATCTCTACACAAGAAATGAAGAATGTAATGCAAAGATAAAGAGATATACCAACATCGGCAAGAGATGATCAACCACAATATGAATACCAATGAAGTTCGGGAGATAGCCAAAAAGACAAGGGACACAAAGATTTTCTCCCGAGGTTCACGTGCTTGCCGGCACGCTACTCCCCGTTGTGTCGACCAACCACTTGGTGGTTTGGTGGCTAATAGGTGTTCACAAACCTAGCTCAACACTTGAGCGCCACAAGAACCGACCCACAATGGAGGTAACTCAATGACACACGCAATTTACTAGAGTTACCTTTTGGCTCTTCGCCGGGGAAGGCACAATACCCCTCACAAATCACCGGGAGATGGCCACGAACAATCACCAACTCGTGCCAATGCTCCTCCGCTGCTCCAAGCCGTCTAGGTGGCGACAAACACCAAGAGTAAAGAGAATACCGCAGCAACAACGATCCCCAAGTGCCTAGCTCGAGCGAGATGATAAAACAAACGTCTGTCCGAGGCATAGCTCGGAGGCTCGGGCGAGACGGAAAACAATCGCCCGTCCGAGGCCTGGCTCGAGGGCTCGGGCGAGACGGAAAACAATCGCCCGTCCGAGGCCTGGCTCGAGGGCTTGGGCGAGACGGAAAACAATCGTCCGTCCGAGGCCTGGCTCGAGGGCTCGGGCGAGACGGAAAACAGGGGAGAGGTTTGACCGTCGATTCCTCGCCGACGGTGAGGTCGCCGGCGGGGAAGCTAGGCTTGAGAACTCGCCTCGACGAGGCGCATCGAGTGGTGTAGGTGGTTTGGCTAGCGCACGACCGGAGCATGCCGGCGGCGAGCGGCGGCGCACGGTGATGGCGGCAACGCGCGGCTACGCCGTTTCCGGCGGCGGCCGGAGAAATTGGGGGAGGCAAAAGCTCGAGTGAACCCTAAGGAGCAAAGCTACGGGGTTGGTTTGGCCCGGGTGGCTCCAGAGGAGCTTGGCCACGAGCGAGGTCCGTGGCGGCGCCCATGGCGCTCGGCCGGAGAGAAACGGGTGGTAGCAGACGGTAGCGTTGAGACTGAGTGGTGTTCTCACCTTGCCTTGGCTCAGTGAAGCTCGAGGATGAAGAAGAGGAGTCGGTGGAGCTCGGGTTGGGGAAGAACGGTGTTGCGGCTCGGCGGTGGCG
The DNA here is from genome assembly GCA_009763385.1 of Coix lacryma-jobi var. lacryma-jobi. Taxonomy (NCBI): domain Eukaryota; kingdom Viridiplantae; phylum Streptophyta; class Magnoliopsida; order Poales; family Poaceae; genus Coix; species Coix lacryma-jobi. Next base: position 33,853,683 of record CM019827.1, read on the forward strand.
ATTGACGGACCGAAAGAGGCGCTTCGTCCTCCGGCAGCGTCGGGGCTCGGTCGGGGATGACGATGTGCGCACGGCGTGTGCACGGCGTAGGCGGAGAGGCTGGCGAGAGGGATTGGATGGTGGTGGTCGGGTGTGGCCGGAACGGTGGAGGGGAGTGATGGAGGTGAACGGTCGGCGAGAGTGGCGGATGCTTGCGCGTTCGTGGGAGCGGAGAGGGAGAGCGGGAGTGAGAGCGGGCGAGCTGGAATGGCAGTGGGGAGAGGGGAGTGCGGTGCGCTCGGGGTTTTGGCTTGGTTTGGCCGGCCGGTGGTCGTGGCGGGGCCACGGCGGCGCGGTCGGCGAGGCAGCGCGGGCGATGCCGTGCACGGCGAGCGGGCGCGGCAGGCGAGGCGAGCGGAGAGTGGCCGGGGAAGATAGCTTGCGTGCTCGGATGAGAGGGGATCGAGCGAGGAGTGGCCGGCGAGGATCCTCGGCAGGATACGGCGGCCACGTGGCGGTTGCGGCCGGCGTACGGCACGGGCGTCAGGCGGGCGACGGTGCGCGGCGAGCGCGCGGCGCGCGGGCGAGCGCTGGCGAGCGGGCGCAGGCTGAGCTGGGCCGAAAGGCCAGATGGGCCGAAAGGTGGGGCGCGGGAGAAATCGTTTTCCTTTTTCTTTTTCCAAATTCTTTTCAAACTTTGACCACTCAAAAATAGTTTCAAAAACTCTGAACTAGGTTTTGACCCAAATATGAAAGTTGCTCAAAATAATTTTCTCTACAACTTTCATATAAGACACTTTTTCTGAAAACCATTTTTACAACCTCCTCAAAAATAAAGCCAGTTTTGCAACATAAACCATTTTCTTTGCCTCATTTTTTTTTATCTGATAAACTATTTTGAACTAGGTCAAAAACTCCAACTCTATTTATAAAACTCTTTGCCCAAGCAGAGATCCACTTAAATCATCGAGTCAAATAGAAATCCAAATCCAAATAAATAAACAAAAGACAAAAGCACTCCCATGCACATGAAATGATGCAATGCATTGCTTATGCTTCTTAGTAGCTAATTGCAATTCCTAATGCAGTGCTTGACACTAGGGTGTCACAGTCCTTCTTCTTGTTGGTGGAGGAGCCACCACTTGGTGTGATGTGCATGTACATCTCATGCGCATTGATCTTTCCCAAGATTTGGGTTGGTGTAGCGGTGGAAAGATCGCCTTGATGTAGCACCGTCACAATGTGTCCATACTTCTCAATTGGAAGGACACAAAGAATCTTCCTCACAACATCGGATGGTTGCATTTGTGTGAGGCCAAGTCCATTTAGCTCTTCTACAAGAACATTCAACCGTGAGTACATTTCATTTGCACTTTCATTAGCATGCATATCAAAAGAGTGAAGCTTTTGCATAACCAAATGATAACGTTCCTCACACTCACTCTTTGTTCCCTCATGGAGCGCACAAATGTTGTCCCATAGATCATGGGCATTTTTGTGGTTTCGAACACGGTTGAACACATCCTTGCAAATGCCTCTAAAAAGAATATTTTTGGCTTTTGCATTCCATTTCTCATTTTCCTCCTCATTAGGAGTAAGGCTTGTGCCTTCTTTGGGCTTGGCAAAGTCGGTGATCGCGGCATCGCGGCATTTAAAATCAACCGCTTCTAGGTACGACTCCATACGGATTTTCCAATATGGGAAGTCGTCTCCCTCGAACATGGGAGGTGGTCCATCACCTCCGGACATCTTAACTCTAGGCGGTTAAGCCTAAATCGAGAGCACGAGGCTTCGATACCAATTGAAAGGATCAAGATGCCCAAGAGGGGGGGGGTGAATTGGGCTTTTCTAAAACTTCTTGCGATAATAAAACCTATCAAGCCTCAATTAACCCCCTAGTGCCTAGAAGTGTGATTCTCTTTATTCTACCGCACAAAAGACCAAGTCTAAGCCACTCCTACTCTAGCAAAGCAATTCAATATAGAATGAACAACAAGTAGTAATGCGGAATTGAATTGCTTGAAAGTAAATGCGTAAGTAAAAGAGTAGAGATGACTCGACGATCTTTTTGCTGAGGTATCGAGGTGTCGGCACACCCCCCTAGTCCTCGTTGGAGCACCCGGCAAGGGTATCGCTCCCCTTTGATCCGCGCAAGGATCAAGTGCTCACTACGAGCTGATTCTTCGCCACTCCGGCCCGGTGAATCGCTCACTACCGGTCACAAGCTCGCTTGGGTCATCCACAATGCCACCGGATGCTCTCCAAGCTTCACGATCGCCACCAAGCCGTCTAGGTAATGCCGATCACCAAGAGTAACAAGCTAGAACTCTCACTTGACCAACACAAGGCCAAAGAGATGGATGGATGCACACTTGCTACTCAATTCTCACTAGGAGGTGTCTAATTCTCACAATTAGCAAATCACTCAACCTCACTAGGGCTCTTGCACTCACTCACACTCACAATGTGTTTCTCAGCAGATGGAAGTGGCAAGAACACTCAAATGGATGGAGGGAAGGAAGTATATATACTCCCCCAACCGGCCATCCAAAAATAGCACAAGACAGACATTCTGCGGGGGCATTGGACGCGCCGATGCCAGACATCGGACGCTCCGATGACCTCGTCCAACGGTCTACTGTACCTTCTTGTTAGACTGTTTAAAGGGACATCGGACGCTGGGCAGCGTCCGATGCCACCACATCAGACGCGTCCGATGTGGATTTGACCTCTCTGGAACCTCTCTGGATGGCCATCGGACGCTGGCCCTCAGCGTCCGATGCCTGCGTCCGATGCGGCCTCCAGTTCACGCCCACGTGAACAGTGGCATAGGCGCGTCCGATGTGAACACATCGGCGCGTCCGATGCCACGCACCAGACTAAACCCTAGTCGGGGTGGGCATCGAACGCGTCCGATGCTCACCTGGCCAGCGTCCGATGCCCATAACAAGGGCAAACTCAACTCGGATCGCGACGCGGCCTAAACGACTTTTGATCCTCTCGACTTAAGGCATCTCTTAGAGCTACCTAGGGCTATGAAATAACAAGTGTGCACCACACCTACCTCAATAGACTCATCTAGGTCAAGCTACTGATTCACGCTCCCCTTTATAGTACGGCCAAAGGAAAAACAAAGACCTAAGACTACCTAAGTGTCCTCCAACACCATATGACACTTAGCCTAGTCTACCACCGTCTTCGTCGTCCGTCCTTTGAAAACCGAAACGATATCCATCGTCAGGGGGCATGAACTCCATATGCCCATATCGTCGCCATTACCGTGACCTAACTTAATAATGTTTCTACAAAACACACGTTAGTCATAGTAATCTTGTGTTTCATCCAATCACCGAAACCCACTAGGGGCCAAGATGCGTTCAGTGGCATCGGACGCTGCCCAGCGTCCGATGTCACTTTAACAGGTCTGACAAGAGGGTACAGTCGACCGTTGGTCGAGGTCATTGGAGCGTCCGATGCTAGGCATCGGAGCGTCCGATGCCCCCGCAGAAATCCTGTCTTGAGCTGTTTTTGGATGGCCGGTTGGGGGAGTATATATACTTCCTTCCCTCCATCCATTTGGGTGTTCTTGCCACTTTCATCTGCTGAGAAACACATTGTGAGCGTGAGTGAGTGCAAGAGCCCTAGTGAGGTTGAGTGATTTGCTAATTGTGAGAATTAGACACCTCCTAGTGAGAATTGAGTAGCAAGTGTGCATCCATCCATCTCTTTGGCCTTGTTTTGGTCAAGTGAGAGTTCTAGCTTGTTACTCTTGGTGATCGGCATCACCTAGACGGCTTGGTGGCGATCGGAGAGCTTGGTGATCATCCGGAGGCATTGTGGATGACCCAAGTCAAGTTGTGACCGGTAGCGAGCGATTCATCGGGCCGGAGTGGCGAAGAATCAGCTCGTAGTGAGCACTTGATCCTTGCGCGGATCAAGGGGGAGCGATACCCTTGCGCGGGTGCTCCAACGAGGACTAGGGGGGGTGCCGACACCTCGATACCTCGGCAAAAAGATCGTCGTGTCATCTCTACTCTCTTTACTACACATTTACCTTTGAGCAATTCAATTCCACATTTACTTGTTGTTCATTCAAATTGAATTGCCATGCTAGAGTAGAAATGGTTTAGCGATTGTCTTTTGTGCGGTTAATTCTTGTCATACACACTTCTAGGCACTAGGGGGTTAATTGGGCTTGATAGGTTTTAATCCTTGCAAAAGTTTTAGAAAAGCCCAATTCACCCCCCCCTCTTGGGCATCTTAATCCTTTCATCGTGCTCAGGGAGCATCGGACGCTGGTCCGAGGAGCATCGGACGTTGGCTGAGCGTCTAATGGTTAACCCTAGTTTCTGTCAGAAGTTGAAGGAGCATCGGACGCTGGCAACGGACGCTGAGGAAACACTGTTGCAGAGTCCGATGCAGGTGATGTGGCGCGAGTTAGTTTTCTAGGGAGCATCGGACGCTGGCCTGCGTCCGATGCAGATCCATCGGATGCGTTCGATGTGATTTAGCCCTCTCTGGAACCTCTCTGCATGGTCATCGGACGCAGGGGTTGAGCGTCCGATGTGAGAGTGCCGGAGCGTCCGATGTGGCGCAGAAAAGTGCTAAATCAAGCAGTGGCATCGGAGCGTCCGATGCCTGGCATCGGCGCGTCCGATGTCACATTAACCGTGGCGCGAAGAAATATGACCGTTGGGATCTAACGGGCTGAATTCATATCGGGGAAACACGTGGCTCCATCTAGAGCATCGGACGCTGGGGCAGCGTCCAATGGTTGAGCATCGGCGCGTCCGATGCCCCCGATTCTGGCCCAACGGCTAGGCTGACTTGAGTGGCCTATTTAAGGGGCTTGGCCGGCTCATATGGACTCACTCTTGCAAATTCTGATTCCTAAGCATACTAGTGAGTATTGGCAAGCCTCCCAACTCATCTCCCAAATTGATTTGATCAAACCAAGTGAGATTGAGTGATCTAGTGCGTGATTTGAAAGAGTTCAATCTAGTGGCACTAGTTCTTCGCATCGACATTGAGTTTTCTTGTTACTCTTGGCATTTGTCGGTGCCTAGACGGCTTGGAGGTGTTGAGGTGGATTTGACAAGAGAAGGAGATTGTTCTTGGTCACCACCGTTCGTGATTGTGAGAGGTTTTGGAGCCTCACCTCGCCGGAGCGGCAAGAGGCATCCTTAGTGGATTGCTCGTGTCATTGAGCTACCTCACTAGTGGTAGATTCTTGTGGCGCTCTTAGTGAGCTTGGCTTTGCGCCGATTAGCCATCGGGTCACCTAGTGTTGGTCGACACAACGGGGAGTAGCGTGCCGGCAAGCACGTGAACCTCAGGATAAATCTTGGTGTCCCGTGCGCTTATTGTGATTGCTTCCACATCTTGGTGATTGGTCTTCATATTTATATTCTTGGTGATTGGCATCTCAAGTGGATTTCATCGGTGATTGACTCTCTACTAGAAGATCCCGAAGGCTCGGTGAAATCACTTCTATCTAGCTTATTTACTTTGTGCATTTACATCGAGCTATTTATTTGTGTACTTCTATCACTTGTTGTATATCTTGTGTCATATACCTTGTGTAGTGATATTGTGATTGGTTTTCATAGTTCATTCTTAGCACACACTTGTTTTTCTTCTATCATCTTGATAATAGTTGTGCTAGAGCTAGTTTATTCCGCATTAGTTTCTAGCTCTAATTGCTTGTGTGCTATAGTTATATTAGGTAGAATTGTTGGATAGGTGGCTTGCAACACACTATTAGGCTAGCGCAAAAAGCTTCACCATTTGTTATACTAATAGTGTTTGCCTAAGTATTTTTGTAGATTTTTAATTAGGCTATTCACCCCCCACCTCTAGCCAATTCAGACCTTTCAATCGAGGAAGGAGAATTGGGAGAGAAGTGTTGGCCGGAGTCGAAGGGGGAGTTGCCGGGCTGATAGGTCCTTGTTTGGTTTTGGTAATTGAGTGACAACTTAGGTGGACTAATATGTGTTTGAAGTGAATTACACAGGTGATTAGTACACAAGTGATCATGTGTGAGCAACATATGCCATAAAGGAGAAATGGCTTGGAATACGTCGCAAGGCTCACACATGTGAAGAAGGAGCGTAATGCACATGAAACATGACATGTGGTCATGTGGCTAAGATGGTGAAGATCAAGGCAAGACTTGGCTTGATGAACCGGTTGCGAAGGTGAAGGGCAAGTTGAGGCTTTGAAGCCGTTGGTACCGAGTGTCGGGAGGCTTAAGCAAGACTTGGGGCCGAAGGACCGAAGCGATGGTGAAGAGCAAGTGATGTCAAGATCGATGGACCATGGAGGCCATGTGATGATATGAAGTGGATCATATCATTTGATGAAGAGGTTGGTGCATGTGTTGCATCAACACCGGAGGAGATGGAATGGAATGCGCAAGGCAAAGGTATATTTGTAGGGCATTTCTTTTCACCGGTCATAGGTGTGTAGAGAAGTTTATGACCGGGTTTAGGATAGATGGCCGTACTATTAAGAGGAGCAAACTTGTTTGCATATCGGTCATCTAGTGCCACTTGAGCGATCTAACATTGCGATGTTGCTAGGATCGAGTGGCGTGGTGAGAGCAAGTGAAAATCCTTTGAAAAATGTTTGTGAAAATGCTAACACACATGCACATGATGATGTACACTTGTTGGTGTTAGCACATTTGCAAAGGAGAAGTTGTTGGAGTTGATTTGGATCAACACAGAGAAGAAATCAAAGTTTTCTGTGTGTGGTCGGTAGTACCGCCCAGTGGGGGTCGGTAGTACCGCCCAAGGGGGCTGCTTGCAATGCTCTCTGTGTTGAGTCTGAATTGGCCTGGCGGTAGTACCGCCATAACCTCGGTACTACCGTCGGCGGTGGTACCGACCAGAGGGTCGGTGGCACCGTGGCCCTGAAGGGTTTTTGCAGGCTCTCTGTGTTGAGTTGAAAATGGCCTGGCGGTGGTACCGCCATAACCTCGGTACCACCGACCTCGGAGGTACCGACCTTTGGGCGGTAGTTTCCGAGGGACCAAGTCCCTTTGTGAGATGCTCTCAGTTCGCGGTCAAGTTGGCCTGTCGGTAGTACCGCCATAGGGCCGGTACTATCGACCGTTGGAAGTTCCGAAGGCGAAGGAGTTCGGAGGCTCTCTAGAAGTGGCCAGTTTTGGCCTGGCGGTAGTACCGCCATTATGTCGGTACTACCGCCCTCGGTGGTACCGAGGTCAGGAAGTTGTCTGGGAGCTCTCTGTGTAAGTCCCAGGATGACCTGTCGGTAGTACCGCCATAGGGCCGGTACTACCGACCGTCGGAGGTACCGACCAGGAGTCGGTTGTTCGTGTTAGTCAACGCGCCGTGTGTAACGGCTAGTCCTGACACTGTCGGTACTACCGCCCAAGGGGGGTCGGTACTACCGACTGAAGCGCAGAAAAGGGGAAACGGCTAGTTGGCCGCTCCCCTCTATATATAGTCGTTGGGGCCGGCTTTGGGCCGGTGGTTGGAGCACTCCAAAGCCTTGATGGCTTGTGTGGATGTGCTTGGGAGCCCTCTAACTCGCTTGTGCTTGCTAGTGTGCGAATCTATTGCGAGTGAGCGATTCTAGTGCGTTGCTTTGAGAGATTGCATCAAGTGGCACTAGGTGTTCGTGTTGCAAGCCGGTGGTGCTTATTACTCTTGGAGGTTGCCACCTCCTAGACGGCTTGGTGATCGAGTCTCCGTCGTGAAGCCCGCGTGAAGATTGTGCGTGGCTCCGGAGAAGGATTGTGAGGGGCATTGTGCTCGCCCCGCAGGGATCGCGAAGAGCAACTCTAGTAGAGCGTGTCATTGAGTTACCCTCACTTGTGGGTGAGTTCTTGCAGCGCTCGAGTGTCGAGCTAGGTGTGGTGCCTATTAGCCGCCGAACTACCAAAGTGTGTGGTCGACACAACGGGGACTAGCTTGGTGGCAACCAAGTGAACCTCAGGAGAAAAATCACCGTGTCAACTTCGTGTTCATCTTCTCGGTGGTTTGCAAACTTCTTTCACTAGCTTGTATTTACTTATCCATATACTTGTGCTAGTGTAGTTGCTCTTGTAATTAGTCAGCTTGTGTAGCATGCTAGTTACCTTCTTAGCTTGTGTAGCATAGAAGTTAATCCCGTGAGTGACTAGTTGACTTGTAGTCTTGCTAGTCACATTGCTTAGTTTGTGTAGCTAAGTTGAGCTCTCTAATTTGGCTTGTGTAGACTTGTTTTTGAGCATTGCTAGTGAGCTTAGGCTTTGTGCTTTTGCTTAGTGGCATGTGTAGGAGCTCCCCCGTTGATTGAGTACTAGTTGCTTAGGTTTGTGTAACCTTGCAAGCTAGAATTGTTTAGGTGAGCTCTAGCTAGCCCGACACCTTATTTGCATTGTTTAGGATCTTTTATAAGGTGTCATAGAGTATAAGTAGAGGGGTGTAGTCTTGGCTAGACCGATAGTTTTAATTCCGCATTTGTTTCGGTTAGCCGGTGCGATTATTTTTAGAAAGGACTATTCACCCCCCCTCTAGTCCGCCATCTCGACCCTTCAATTGGTATCGGAGCCGAGGTCTCTCATTTGTGGTCTTCACCGACCCGAGAGGATGACGACTTATGGGCTAGATGTTGAGTGTCCACACATTTTTGATGGCACACACTTTACACGATGGAAAAATTGGATGATATGCAATTTTAAGTTTATTAGTCCTCAAATGTGGTGGATCGTAGATGTAGGTCTTTCTCTTGTGTTGGATAGAAAGAATGCAACTCAAGCACAAAAGAAATGCCTACATCTCGATTGCCAAGCTACTAACATTTTCTATCAATCTATGGAGGATAACATATTTGGTGAGATCATGGACTTGAAGTCCGCCCATGAGATTTGGATTTATCTCAATGAGAAATATGGGGCGATCTCCGATGATGATGATGTTGATGAGCCCAAGGAGGAGACACATGAGGATGTTGAGCATGACCACAACTTGGTGGTTGTGGAGGATTGCCCCACCTCATGTTCAAGTGATGATGATGATGATCAATCCGCAAGTTCACTTGACAAGATTGTTGATGATGGGCCGAGCACAAGTGATGCAATTAATGATTCTACTCCAAGCACACTTGATGATGTTGATGGCTCATGCTCGGGTGATGATTGTGATACTACTACAAGCCCATCACCACATTGCTTCATGTCACAAGGTGACACCAAGGTATTTAATGCTAATGTGGTTGATCATGTTGATTCATATGATGAGCTTGTTAGTAGACTTGCTAGCATGACCATGTCTTTAGAAAATGAGAAAAATAAAACAATGAAATTAGCAAATGAAAACTCATTTCCAAAGAACTCATGTGAAGAACATAAGCACTTACTTGATGTTCTTAGAGCTTCACATGATGAATTAGTTGAGAAATATGGCTCTCTCATTAAAGCTTTTTCAAAGGAACTTAAAAACAATGAGAGCTCATCACATGGATCAAATGATCGATTACAGAGTGTTGCTAACCCATGTGATGTAGGCAAGAAGAATGTATCCACCTCTTGTGATGATTTATTAGACATGCCATGTTCTTCACATTTAGATGCGTGTTCTACTTCTATGTCTTGTGAGACTAACCTTTTGAAGGAGAACAATGAGCTCAAAAATGAAGTGAGGAATTTGAGCAACAAGTTAGAGAGGTGCTACAACTCCAAAGTCACCTTTGAGCACATGTTGAAGAATCAAAAGAGCTACGGTGACAAGAGTGGCATTGGTTTCAACAAGAGCATGTCCAAGGGGGAGAGAAAAAGATTGAAGAAGATGAAAAAGCAAGAACAAAAGAAGCTAGCTCATTTCATGTGCTTCAAATGCCATGAGATGGGACATCTTGCAAATGCTTGCCCCAATGGAGAAAAGCTCAAGTTGAAGAAGGAAGAAGAGAGGCTCAAGCGTGTCAAATGCTTCAAGTGCCGCACTAGAGGACATCTCACCTCTATGTGCCCAACCAAGAAATTGGTGAAGCAACAAGATGAGCCTCAACCAAAGCCACAAGTTGAGCAAGAAAAGAAGCCCCAAGTTCAAATCAAGAACAACCATCATGATGGTGACTTGATGAAGAAGAAGAAAACAAGAAGGGGCAGAAGAGCAAGGCATCCAACTCATATCCATGATGCCAAGATGATGATGAGCAAGAATGAAGAAAAGAAGAAAGATTTGGCTCACATCAAGTGCTACAAGTGTGGTGACATGGGACACTTTGCCTCGAAGTGTCCTAACAAGCTTGAGAAGAAGGCTCAAGCAACTCATGAGAGGCAAGGCAATGAGAAGCAACACATGAGCAAGGAAGAAAAAGCTCAATCAAAGAGAGTTTGCTACTCATGCCGGGAAAGGGGACACATGGCTCATTCATGTCCCCTAGGTAACATTCCTAAGCCTATTTCAATTGCTAATGATTCTATGCTTAGGAAGGATGAAAATGGTACCTCTAAGGCTACCATTGCAACTCATCCCGCTACTCATACTAAGGCTATGCCAAAGTATGTTGCACCTAACTTGAGAGGACCCAAACTAGTTTGGGTACCATCAAAAAGTGGATGATTGTGTGTAGGTACCATGACATTGGAGGCTTGATTCAATTGATTTCATATTATTCATTATATGATTGAGTCAAGTAATGAAGCTTAGTGCTATCCAAACCCAATGCCAAGTCAAGTCAAGTGAAGTCCAAATGTGCTACAACATACAAGTGTCACATTCTAGTTGTGGTGATCTTATTGAAATTATTTGAAGGCTTGCAATCAAATTGAGTAGAAGCTTGCTATTGGATGATCATTATTTACAAAGGTATATATCTTAGTTGATCATATTCATTTGGATGCATATGAGTTGATTGAATTGGATATATATGCATATGTTGCTTGCTATAAGATGATTGAATGGATTTGATGCTTAGTGATCAAAATTGAGTTAGTTTAAATGGATATGTTCATAAGACTTCTTTTAGTAAGTGATTTGAATGGATGTATGTCTTGTGAGATTGTTCAAACAAGTTAGCTTCAAGTTTGATTCAAAATTGGTAGAGTATAGCTCAATTGCTCAAAGTTGTTCAATATTGCAAAATCTGAGTGAGCTGAGAAGATAGCCATGTTTGGATGATCAAATCTTTCTGGATTGGCTTGAAATTTGGTACACATGCTCTACACTTATGATATTAGTTGCTGTGCAAAATTCATGATTATTGGATAAGATGTACTTTGGTTTTGGAGTAGATCTTGTCAACTATAGTACAACAGTTTTCAGCATGTAGTACTATGGAAAGAATTTAAATCTGGTAGCAATCTAGAAAGCCAATGAAGCTCAAATTTTTATGGCTGCTAGAACACTTAGAGAGGCACATCTCCACCAAATTTCATAGTCATTGGACTTATATTTTGGGAGATATGCATGTTTCTTTGAGAAGGACAGAATCTGCCAGAAAAGTGACAATTATTGGATTAATCTAGAGTCACTTTGATTGAAAGGCCCTCAAGTTGGAATCATGTTTATAAGTGTTTGAGGGACCTATGTTTGGTTTTGAGATGAGCTAGAAGTATGATAAAGATGAGTACAAGTTCATTTGATTGAAGAGTGTTTTTGGCACACATTTGGTACTCAAATTGAAGATCAAGACCAACATCAAGATGAAGAGAAAGATCAAGTCCTAGTATCAATTGAAGATCATTTGGAAGAAAGAAAAGGACTCAAAGAAGGAAGAGTTGAACTCAGGCAACCTTGCAAGAAGCTTCCATCATGATGAGTTCACCATTGGATCAATCAAACAAAGTCAATTCAAGTGAGTATCAAGGATGATTCTTTGGAGAAAGGTCACTTCTCCCTTTTGTAGGGGCTTGCCGCCTTTGATAGGTTAACCAAGCTAGGCTTGGAAGGCTAACATGGAAGTGGTGATCTAAAGTATCATTGGAGATGCTTAGTTGGAGAAATCAAAAAGATTGATCAAGAAAGCAAGCAACACCCAAAAGAGAGCAAATCAATGCAATACAAGTGGTATTCACATGCAATCTAAGATCAAATGAAAAGACAAGCCAACCACAACAAGATAATGCACTTGATCATATGGGTGAAGAATTGTTCCATCAATTGGTATCTATTGGTCTTCACCATGGACTTCACATTACTATTTGGAGCTTAATTGGAATCAAATGACTATCCTCTACTCCAAGATAGCAAAGGTATCATTGTAATGTGCATGATCATTTCATCCCTTACTAGTATGCGATTAGTGCATATAGTACATGCTTAATAGGATCATGCATAACAAATGAAAAGTTTAAATTCATAGCCTACCACTATTGCTTGTTTGATTATATGATCTAGTGGTTAGTATATGAGTTTGTTCATGAGCTAGTGAACCCAAGTACTTGATCTAGAAGATGAACATTCAAGTGTCTAATTCAACATGAGTAAGATAACCATTGAAAGATGTGTGAAGAAGCTTACTCTAGAGCAAACCGAGTTAGATATCTTGTGCAATATTGCCTAGTTCAAGTCACAAATGAGAAGCTCATGAAGATGACAAGAGTTCAAGAAGAAGATAATAATGCAAATGAATATCAAGTTAAATTTTCATTCTAGTGGTATCCTACAAGACTTCAAGTGATCCTCAACTTTAAGTGATCAAATCAAGCAAAGATCCCTCACCAACAAGAGCTCAAGTTTATCAAGTGGATGACCCATGCTATGAACTAGGGGAGGTGCCCCACCTATTGGTATCAAGGTCAAAGATCCTACACATGGTGTCATTCCAACACATATGGTGGTGTCAATCAAAAATGAAGACTCAAGTGTCAATCATCTACCCTAGTGCACTCCTTTGTATCAAGTAAAGCATGCCTTTTATGGTTATTGATGACAAAGGGGGAGAAAGTGCCAAAGATATGATATGATAGGGGGAGCAAGCTCATGAACTTGGTTGTTACAATTGATATGTGCATAATCATGTGCTTGCTTGCATTGCATATTTTTTAAAAAATTTTATATGCATGTTTAGGATTTAATTGATGATTTAATAACTAGCATGCATAGGTTGATAGCTAGACTTGTGCTTTTCATGCAAAACTAGACCCTTGCTATTAATGTTGATCTCATGGGGTTTTCTAGTTTTTATGATGTCTAGCTACTCTTTGATGCTAAGGATGAACTAAAATGTGGTATACACGCTACAAAGGTACAATTCTATCTTGTATACCTTAGCATCACTTAGTAGTGATAACACTCCCACAAATTTCATATTTATGCATGTGTGCAAGCCTGAATCCGAACTTTTTGAGCACACATGTAGGGGGAGTTATCACTACAAAGTCGGGTTGTATGGTGCTTATCCAAATTCTCTCATATGGTCTTAATGTTGGATAAGTAACATAGAATCCAAACCAAGTTAGCAATTTACATTCGTGTGAAGTGCTAGCTTGGAATAAGCATAATTTCCATATCTTTGTAGAGTTGTCATCAATTACCAAAAAGGGGGAGATTGAAAGGTCCTTGTTTGGTTTTGGTAATTGAGTGACAACTTAGGTGGACTAATATGTGTTTGAAGTGAATTACACAGGTGATTAGTCCACAAGTGATCATGTGTGAGCAACATATGCCATAAAGGAGAAATGGCTTGGAATACGTCGCAAGGCTCACACATGTGAAGAAGGAGCGTAATGCACATGAAACATGACATGTGGTCATGTGGCTAAGATGGTGAAGATCAAGGCAAGACTTGGCTTGATGAACCGGTTGCGAAGGTGAAGGGCAAGTTGAGGCTTTGAAGCCGTTGGTACCGAGTGTCGGGAGGCTTAAGCAAGACTTGGGGCCGAAGGACCGAAGCGATGGTGAAGAGCAAGTGATGTCAAGATCGATGGACCATGGAGGCCATGTGATGATATGAAGTGGATCATATCATTTGATGAAGAGGTTGGTGCATGTGTTGCATCAACACCGGAGGAGATGGAATGGAATGCGCAAGGCAAAGGTATATTTGTAGGGCATTTCTTTTCACCGGTCATAGGTGTGTAGAGAAGTTTATGACCGGGTTTAGGATAGATGGACGTACTATTAAGAGGAGCAAACTTGTTTGCATATCGGTCATCTAGTGCCACTTGAGCGATCTAACATTGCGATGTTGCTAGGATCGAGTGGCGTGGTGAGAGCAAGTGAAAATCCTTTGAAAAATGTTTGTGAAAATGCTAACACACATGCACATGATGATGTACACTTGTTGGTGTTAGCACATTTGCAAAGGAGAAGTTGTTGGAGTTGATTTGGATCAACACAGAGAAGAAATCAAAGTTTTCTGTGTGTGGTCGGTAGTACCGCCCAGTGGGGGTCGGTAGTACCGCCCAAGGGGGCTGCTTGCAATGCTCTCTGTGTTGAGTCTGAATTGGCCTGGCGGTAGTACCGCCATAACCTCGGTACTACCGTCGGCGGTGGTACCGACCAGAGGGTCGGTGGCACCGTGGCCCTGAAGGGTTTTTGCAGGCTCTCTGTGTTGAGTTGAAAATGGCCTGGCGGTGGTACCGCCATAACCTCGGTACCATCGACCTCGGAGGTACCGACCTTTGGGCGGTAGTTTCCGAGGGACCAAGTCCCTTTGTGAGATGCTCTCAGTTCGCGGTCAAGTTGGCCTGTCGGTAGTACCGCCATAGGGCCGGTACTACCGACCGTTGGAAGTTCCGAAGGCGAAGGAGTTCGGAGGCTCTCTGGATGTGGCCAGTTTTGGCCTGGCGGTAGTACCGCCATTATGTCGGTACTACCGCCCTCGGTGGTACCGAGGTCAGGAAGTTGTCTGGGAGCTCTCTGTGTAAGTCCCAGGATGACCTATCGGTAGTACCGCCATAGGGCCGGTACTACCGACCGTCGGAGGTACCGACTAGGAGTCGGTTGTTCGTTTTAGTCAACGCGCCGTGTGTAACGGCTAGTCCTGACACTGTCGGTACTACCGCCCAAGGGGGGTCGGTACTACCGACTGAAGCGCAAAAAAGGGGAAACGGCTAGTTGGCCGCTCCCCTCTATATATAGTCGTTGGGGCCGGCTTTGGGCCGGTGGTTGGAGCACTCCAAAGCCTTGGTGGCTTGTGTGGATGTGCTTGGGAGCCCTCTAACTCGCTTGTGCTTGCTAGTGTGCGAATCTATTGCGAGTGAGCGATTCTAGTGCGTTGCTTTGAGAGATTGCATCAAGTGGCACTAGGTGTTCGTGTTGCAAGCCGGTGGTGCTTATTACTCTTGGAGGTTGCCACCTCCTAGATGGCTTGGTGATCGAGTCTCCGTCGTGAAGCCCGCGTGAAGATTGTGCGTGGCTCCGGAGAAGGATTGTGAGGGGCATTGTGCTCGCCCCGCAGGGATCGCGAAGAGCAACTCTAGTAGAGCGTGTCATTGAGTTACCCTCACTTGTGGGTGAGTTCTTGCGGCGCTCGAGTGTCGAGCTAGGTGTGGTGCCTATTAGCCGCCGAACTACCAAAGTGTGTGGTCGACACAACGGGGACTAGCTTGGTGGCAACCAAGTGAACCTCGGGAGAAAAATCACCGTGTCAACTTCGTGTTCATCTTCTCGGTGGTTTGCAAACTTCTTTCACTAGCTTGTATTTACTTATCCATATACTTGTGCTAGTGTAGTTGCTCTTGTAATTAGTCAGCTTGTGTAGCATGCTAGTTACCTTCTTAGCTTGTGTAGCATAGAAGTTAATCCCGTGAGTGACTAGTTGACTTGTAGTCTTGCTAGTCACATTGCTTAGTTTGTGTAGCTAAGTTGAGCTCTCTAATTTGGCTTGTGTAGACTTGTTTTTGAGCATTGCTAGTGAGCTTAGGCTTTGTGCTTTTGCTTAGTGGCATGTGTAGGAGCTCCCCCGTTGATTGAGTACTAGTTGCTTAGGTTTGTGTAACCTTGCAAGCTAGAATTGTTTAGGTGAGCTCTAGCTAGCCCGACACCTTATTTGCATTGTTTAGGATCTTTTATAAGGTGTCATAGAGTATAAGTAGAGGGGTGTAGTCTTGGCTAGACCGATAGTTTTAATTCCGCATTTGTTTCGGTTAGCCGGTGCGATTATTTTTAGAAAGGACTATTCACCCCCCCCTCTAGTCCGCCATCTCGACCCTTCACGGGCGAAGAGGGATGTTAAGGGCGGCGAGGAAGGCACTGTCGGTGGCCTATGCGAAGGGAAGTACCGTAGGAGTAATCCACACTGATGTCTCCTATCGCGGGAAGAGAATAGAGGCATACCGGTGGGTGCTCGCCGATGATGGGTCCATTCCATGGCGGCGGGCTTCACCAAATCGGCGTCAAGGGAGAGGGAGTACGCCACGAACGCCGCAGCCTACTCCCTTGTCGGTCTTGTCCTATGCCTCTTCCATGGCCAAGACCGGCAAGCACGGGGGCATGGGCCTATTGGCAGACCCGGTCGTCTGCCGCTGCCGCTGCAGCTACCGCCCCAGGTGGCGAGCGCATGGCCAGTAGGCCACCGCCGCCGCTGCCTCGACTGTTGCCTCTCTGCTCCCGCCTCGACTACCACCGCCCGCTTCCTTCCTCGCCGATTGGGGGAGCAGGGAGGTGGTGCGGATTGGGGAGCGAGGAGGTGGCATTATTCATGGTGATTGGGGGAGCGGGGATGCGCGCTAGATTAGGGAAAGGTGCGTCAGCCGTGGCGTGATTGGCAGCGCGAAGAGAAATGAGCACGCGGGGGAAGCAGGGATCGCACGAGGGAGACAAACGCTCCTCCGGCGAGCGAGGCGGTTGGGCTGGCGGAACGGAGAATGGAGACGGGTAGGGTTAGGGCGCGCCGCTTGCTTATCTATCTCACCTCTCGTCCCTCTCTCGCTGCTGCACCCCCTGCTCGCTCGCTCGTTTGCGTGTCGGACGGAGGGACGGGTCGAGCGTGTGGTGGGGCTACCGAGCGGCGAGGCGGTGGAGGCGTCCGGACGGAGGGAAGTGGGAGCACGTGATTGGAGGAGAGCAGGGAGGAGATCGCAGGCGGGCGGAGCGAAGGTGAAGCGAAAGAATACCGCACCAAAAGGATGTCCCTTCTTTAGTCTTTTTAGTTGTGAGAGAAATGCGTGCTCCAACAGCGAAAACAAACAAGACGATTATTTTGCGTACAAGACGAGACGGGAGCCAAATAAGCGTCGCCCTCTCTCCACGACGCAATTCTCCAGTGTTATAGTGTTGGGCCATAGAAGGCATTAGTGGAGCAGTCTACAAACGACGACAGCGAGGCAGACTCCCGATGGCGAGCGGCCAGGACTGTCAGGTGCATCTGTGGCAGGGCGAGGCGGACTCGTGCGGAGAGCCTCCAACGCGGCGAGGAACGAACGACGATGGCAAGGCAGATCCACGACGGAGAACCTTCGGCGCAGCGAGGAACAGACGATGACGTCAAGGCAGATCCACGTCAGAGCGGCACAGCGAGGAGCGGCGCTGGTGAGGCGAGACGAATCCGCGTCGAGGCGGCACAGCGAGGAGCAAGTGGCGTCAGTGAGGTGGATCCACGTCGGAGGGCAGCTTCGGCGAGGAACGAGCGGTGTCGACGAGGTTAATTCGCGAGGGCGGCCACGACAAGGAGCGAGCGGTACGGCTTCTACGTTGGATTGATTTTGCTTTTGCTGTTGGGAAAGCAATATTTTGGGTGTGCAACCTATTCGCTGTGCGTGACCCAAAACCGTTGAATGCCTCTCGTATTTGGGCTCGAGCTGTTGGGGCAGTCTAATAAACAAGTGTATTATGGTTGACTACGTTAGCTCAGGTGTTTTCTCTTGTCTTACGGTTACGGGTTGCGGCCTCGCACGAGAAAGACTACGAGTCAAAGAAAATTTTTAGATTGAGAAAAATATTTTGCAAATGGATCAATAGGCTGAAGAACAAAATAAGAGTGAAACAAACTCCTATTCGGCATGACTTATTACACTTGATGTTGTTTTGTTATGGGTGAAAAATATTATATCATAACTGAAAAAGCAAAGCTCAATACAGCTGATAAACTCAAGCGAACGAAGTCCTGCCAATTGGTTGGGTTTCAATTCTTGTCCAATCAAATCATGGAAACCAAAACTTCTAGTTCTAGCCACAATTGGTTTATTGGCAATGAATTGGAACACCAAGCCAAAGTTTCGACAAGTCCTAGAAACTTCTTAAATTGCATAAAAGAGAGAAAGAGCTTTCTACTATTGTTATAACGCTTAACCAAATGCATACCTAAATTTTGTGCCCTTTAGTAAGCCTTGATTTTATAGCAAAGCCTAGCATGCCAAGCGGACCCTTTCATATGGGCTGGTTTGCAGTTGGTTATTACTGTCCACATACTGAAATAAGGTTGAGTTTAGTTTTTACCCTAAAAGTTTTTTTATCCTATCACATCAGATATTTTGACAAATACATTGAGTATTAAATTAAATCATAGATTACGATTAATTCGCAAGACAATTTTTTTGAGCCTAATTAATCTATGTTTTGACAATGTAGTGCTCAGTAAAATTTGCTAATCATAGATTAATACTTAAAAATTATCTCGCGGATTACTCTGTATCTATGTAATTAGTTTTATTAATAATCTATTTTAAATACTTCAAATTAGTGTCACAATATCTAACGTGATACTCCAAAACTTTTTATCCTAATCTAAACAGCCTCTAAATAGTAATAGATTGTTACAGTCCAATAAGCTGTGTCTGTCATCTTTGCATTTTGTAACAATTGACGGTCCATAATTCACGATCTGTAAACTAAAATAAATAGAGCCTAGAACAAGATTATTTGATTCACGCTGAACCATAAAACAACACTTGATATACAGCTCGGTTGAACAGCAAGTGCAAATCTTTTAATCTATGTATTGTGGTTGAACAGTGTGTCTAGTCAATTGTAAATAGATTTGTTCCAGTTGACTATTTGCCATGCTAGAATTTTACCGCGAGGCCGGCATCTTGAATTTCAATCAAAAAAGAAAAAAGAACACCGGCAAAAATTGTCCAGGTCCGTAAATCCCTATCAGTTTATATTTGTTTTTCAAAAAAAGGCTCATCTCGGTTACTCCCTGGTTCCAAATTATAAGTCACTTTGAAATTTTTAATACATCAATCTTGCTAATTAAGAAGAGAGGGAGTATTAATTAGGAACGTCATTTGTCATCAAACTTAGATTTTAGAACGGAGGGAATACTGATTAAAAAAGAGCATCAACTGCCATTAAACTTGTAGCAAATTTCAATTTGCTATAAGTTTAATTTAATTTGCTATATTCCAATAAGAGATAGTAAATATTATTAATACCATTAATTTGCTTTATTATGTTCTTCATTCATCCATCCCTTATCTAAAACTACTCTATATTTTTTCAATAACAGGAAATTCACTTAATATCAATATTTTTATCCATCATATATACTTTATTTTCTTTATATACAAAATAAACACAGTTTCAACAGCGTATCCCATGTCAAACAACAGTAGGAATAAATACTATATATCTAATATAGTAAAAAGCAAGGCAAAAAGTTATACTCTCTCTGTATCGTATATCGTAAATAGAAGACGTTTTGGAAAAGATTTCGGTCAAACATTGGGAATATACCACTTTACAACAAATATTTTCATAAAAGTATATATATACCACTTTACAACAAATATTTTTAAAAAAATAAATGGTCAAAGTTATGCTTTGGAGACCGTTTCGCTGTCCTAAACCTTTTTATTTGTGATACAGAGGGAGTACTTTTCTTCGCAAATTATAATATAGACACAAACATTTATACATGTGCACACATTTAACCATATAAGACCTCCAAAGTAAGTCACTACTCCCTCCGTTCCAGAATAAGTGTCGTTCTCGCTTCCAAGAAAACACTACCATTAATTATATATTAAAATATATTAATATTTATAATAAGTGATTAGTATCATCGGAAAGATCTTTAAGTCTAGTTTTTTAACAAAATTATTTGGAGATATAAATGTTGCATATATTTTTTACAAATTGAGTCAAACTTGTGGCATGAAAACTCAAAACGACACTTATTTTGGAACGGAGGGAGTAGATCTTAAGATGGCATATTAGCATGCTAAATGTTAAAAGAGAACCCGAAAGAAGTCTTGCATATGACGAACGAAGTTAGCTACTTACTTTGTTTTAAATTATAAATCCTTTCAGTTTTGTACTAAACCAGTTTTTTAAGTTTTGATTAAAATTTATCAAAAATGTACAAATATCTGCTACATTAACTAGATTCGGACACCATGAAATATACACGTGATAGTGCATTTGTTTTGGTAATATGGTAGATTAATTAATATATTTATTTTTGTAAACTTGGCCAAAATTATGTTAATAATAACTTAAGACAAAGCTAGAATAGGGCTCCTACATTTCTGCGGTGAATATACGAAATACAAAATACATTAAACAATACGTACTCCGCATGAGTATACGACGAGCCGTTTCCTAAAAAATCATACGACGGACTCTACGGTGACCACCAGTACTAGTACTTATCAGCTACAGTTCCACGGTCCAAACAAGAGACAAGTAGAGCCTGTAGAATGGGGGTGGTGGTCTGGTGGAGCGTTTCTCTCTGTAGTCTTCACTCTTCAGCCGAACGCGGTTTTGAGTACACAAGCGAGCGGAAAAAGAGAGAGAGAGAGAGAGAAAAAAAGAAGACAAAAAGGTGAGGCCCGCGACTGTAGTGGGGAGATGCCTCGGCATGCTGCTCCGGCGGCGCCGCCACCACCGGAGCGCGGCGAGATGGACGAGGTGGTAGAGGCGGACCCGGATGCGGAGGCGGAGGCGGAGGCGGAGGATCAGGAGGAGAGGTGGGCGAGGCTGCTGCCGGAGCTGCTCTCCGACGTGGTGCGGCGCGTCGAGGCGTCCGGCGGCGACCGGTGGCCGGCGCGGAAGGACGTCGTCTCCTGCGCCTGCGTGTGCCGCCGGTGGCGGGAGGCCGCCGTCGCCGTTGTGCGTCCGCCGGCGGAGTCTGGCAAGATCACCTTCCCCTCCTCGCTCAAGCAGGTGAGGACGGAAGCTGCTGTTTGAGCTGCTCGCTCGCACATACTAGGTCAGTAGAGTGTCTTAGGCTCTTAGCTGCCGATTCAGCGTGTGCGGCGGCGTTGGTCTGTGTATATCCATCTCGTGTGGATTATTTTGAGGAGGGATCGGTGCAATATGCGGGTTTTTTTTTTTGTTTGGTCCTTATTGGCGAAGCTTCCGTGATGATGATGGTATTGACGCATCGGACTAGGTAGTTCTGTGAAATTTGAGGGCGAATCTGGCCTCTGAGTACTTTTGGACCGTCAGTTCTGGACATGAAGCCACGAGATTGCTTACTCTTGCGAGTTTGAGAAATTGGAGTACTGACGGGGTTAGTAGATTTGTGTTGTTTTATATATGATAATTGCTAGATGTCTGTCAACAAATCTAAAATGCAAAATCTGTTGAATCACTGACCTCACGATTTTGCAAAATGATTCGAGCTGACCTGTGTCCCTTGAAAACTCAAGAGCTCCATGAACTGCAACGAAGTTTAGGGGTAGGGGGTTGGGGGTTTTGGTAGTTAGGGATTTGTCGTCGAAGATGGTGCTGTCAGCTGTGGTGGTGGGAATTGATGATGGGTGAGGTACGTTTAGTTCTAGTTAGTGAGGGACTGGCAATGATGACGGATGCGGTGGCAGGAGCCACTAGAGACAGAGGAGGCAGGCAGAGTGGGGGGAGCCAGGAGGAAAACTATGAGAGAAGAAATGAAAGGATTTGTATGGAGGGCGGTAGTGGAGGAGGAAGATCAAAGGACCTTACTGGCGTCAGCAGAGGAAGGTTGGCAAGCCTGACAGGCAACGGAAGGCAGGAAGCAGTGGCGTGGTGTCAGGCTTGGTGCTCGTGGTGGGTGACACCACGGCTCGCAGATGGCAGGAGGCGTCACGCACGGTGCTTCATGTGGCCCATTGAATCAGGTGTTCAAGTATCATTGAAGTGCCAATAAAAGGGGGGGGGGGGGGGGAGATAGGTCGATGGATCTCCACCATAAGGTCCAAACAAAATCTGACATACTTTTTGCCCAATAATCTGTCTGAGAGTTTATATATATAACTTGCAGTTGTGAGCTCAGAGTTAGCTTTTGGAGGTGACTAATTTGGCCGATTAGTTTATCTAATGGTTTCAGCGACGCTTGATGCTGGCCATGGGTTTACAAAAATATTCCAGTATCCCACAATCATAAATGTCTTGTTTTTGCTACAAGTTAACCTAGCAGATGGAATGTGGAAGCTAGCATTTTCTGGGGGGTTTGTGGTAGTGCTTGTTTGCATATCTTTATTAGCTTCAGTTACTTTGGTTATTTGAGATTCTAATGGGACAAATAACCTGGCAGGTCGATTGCATGGTTTCCCTTATATGGCGTCAACAGCGATTTTGATACCTTCTAGCCATTCATATATTTAGGACATAGTTCGAGAAATTTCCTTGCAAATTCAGTGTCGTAGTGTTTCTTATTTGACATCTGTGTGCTCAAACCTTACACCATTTCTGGAAACACAGCCAGGGCCAAGGGAGAGCCCAATGCAGTGCTTTATCAAGCGGAATAAGAAGAACTCTACATTCGACCTCTACCTTGGCTTCACAAGTTGTAAGTACAAGATATGATGTGTATGTTCATTTAAAGTCTGCTGAGAGAATCTAGCACCTTTTTCATTGTTAAATAATGGATGATGTATTCTTTCTTATGGAATTCTGGCAATTTCACTTCCATACTTGATTGCTTCCTGTCATCAGGTTATTGATTGGACCAACATGATAGATTAAATTTCCTGGACAATGGGATGCATTTGGGTTTAGCTCATTTGTGATCATGGGGAAACAAGGTAGATTGGATAGTGAAACAGGACAAGTAGTTTACAACTTTACATGAACACTATACTAGAATAGTTACTTGTAGCCCTTGTAGTCCTGTAACATACATGGAACCATGGATAGTGACAGTTCCACATCTGTTCTGCCAAAATGGAAATGGGTGTACAAGCTCTTACTTATCCTCAACAGCTCAGCGATAGCCAGGCTAATTATTTCCTTACGAGACTCCCTGTTATTATCTTAGATTTTCTGACTGTATCTTTTCAACTGAGGTGCATACATCTAAGCTTGGGTTTAAGAAGTTTTGTAGTACTCATTAAAAAAAAAGAAGTTTTGTAGTACAGATTATGATCATATTTTTTAAATTTATGCTTGTGTGGATATTCCATCAAACGCTACAATTCTGTTCAAGTGCACTGTGCACAACTACACATTCCAAGCTGGGTGTGGATTTGTACTTTTATGTTTATATAGACGTCTGTTTTTAACTTTTTTTTACATTAGATGTATTTTTTCTTCAGCCTTTTCACCACCAGATATACTTGATGATTAATACCTTTTCTTTCTCTTTTTTTGGGCATCTGACAGCAACTGAGGATAAAGGGAAGTTTCTCATGGCTGCTAGAAGATTTAGGCGTGGCCCCCATACTGAGTACATTATATCCCTTGATGCAGGGGACTTATCACAAGGGAGCAATGCATACATGGGGAAACTGAGGTGAGGTTCAACATGATTCCAGAGTTCTCCTGAACCTTCTTGGATTAACTCTGCTTATGAATTGGTTGCTGAAAGTGATGTGTTCTGGTGCAATTAGGTGGCACATACATTTCATGTAGTTTACAAAATATTTTTGAAAGCATAACTTAAGATACACAAAATGAATAAAATTGCAGGATTAGTGAGTTCCAATTGGTACCTGTGTTTTGATATGCCTTGCTCTTCAACTACCTGGTAATATGTGGGATCCCGTAATATGTTTTGATGATTTACATGATACACTGCTTATGTACTCTTATTGAAGAACAAACTCCCTGAACCTGCTAGCATGCCTTATACATTACTTGGTCTTAGACTCTAAGGGGATTGAAATACATGGAATTCATTGCAACTTTGCAGTTGACTGGTTAGTTGTGTCCTTGCACTGCTGACGTATTTGGTATTGCAAAAGTTCATTCATCATCTAATTGTTGGAAAAGTCAGCACGTCACTGTCTTAGGTTA
Source organism: Coix lacryma-jobi var. lacryma-jobi (assembly GCA_009763385.1). Classification (NCBI taxonomy): domain Eukaryota; kingdom Viridiplantae; phylum Streptophyta; class Magnoliopsida; order Poales; family Poaceae; genus Coix; species Coix lacryma-jobi. The sequence goes on from CM019827.1 coordinate 33,877,715, forward strand.
GGTTATATGACACTTTCCCTTCTTTAAATTCTCTGTGCAGACAGCATACTCTCTCCCTCCTGAAATATAAGGGATTTTGAGTTGTCCTAAGTACTGTCATAAGTTTGACCAAGTTTACATAGAACAATATATTTATGACACTAAATTAGCATCATTAGATACATTATGAATATATTTTATTAATCTACCTTTTTTATATGGTAGATGTTAATACTCTTTTCTATAAACTTGTTCAAACTCTGGAGAGTCTTTACTAGGACAACGCAAAATCCATTATATTTCATGACAGAGGAAGTAGATTATTGATCTCCTGTTATGTTTTAATACTTGTATTGGAACCTGTTTCCCCACCTTAATATACAATTCTACTTCTGCACCCTGTTTAGATCCGATTTCTGGGGGACAAACTTCAAAATATATGATAGCAAGCCACCATATGATGGTGCTAAAGCATCAAGTAGTCGATCTAGTCGTCGTTTTGGAAGCAGAAGGATTAGTCCCCAAGTATCGGCTGGCAACTATCAAGTTGGACAGGTTTCATACAAATACAACTTGCTCAAATCCAGAGGCCCCAGGAGAATGTACTGTACTCTTGAATGTCCTTCAGCCCAAGAGACTTGGGAAAACTCACTAAAGACAAAGTTCAGGAGGCCTTTGGGTCCCACGACTTTACGAAATAAAGCACCCCGCTGGCATGAGCACCTGCAGTGCTGGTGCTTAAACTTCCATGGACGGGTCACAGTTGCGTCAGTCAAGAATTTCCAGCTCGTGGCTGCTGCCGACCCCAGTGGCCCTACCAGCAGCGTGGATGATGAAACGGTTCTGCTGCAGTTTGGTAAGGTCGACGACGATATGTTCACAATGGATTACCGGCAACCACTCTCCGCGTTTCAAGCCTTTGCCATCAGCCTCAGCAGCTTTGGGACCAAGCTAGCCTGTGAATAGCGATACAGTTTGATGCTCTTCGTGTGGCTATATGGTTTGTGATGGTGGTTGCTTCCTTGCTTCTTGTTGTTACTATTACTATGTGATCTGTTCTCTCTCTTTTTTTTTTAAGTTGAGTATATCGATGTACTATTTGTACCATGTTGTTGTACAAGAGATGTACTATACTGTTGTGTCGTCAAAGGGATTTTGTTCAAGAAGGAAATTCTGTGTTATGAACTTCTGCTCTGGTTCCATGCAAAAGACATCCCAATGTACATATGTTCATGGTGAAGTGATACTTCTTTTCCCTTCTTGAATCTTCTTGATAAATAGTATCATTTTTGTTTTGTTTGGATACTACAGTTACTAGTACTGAGGTGCTGAGTACCCTGTTAGGGAAATCATCTATGATATCATTTTGTGCAAATTTTGAACCTCAGCCTGGACCCCTGGGGTTTCTGTGCGCATAAGTTTATCAGGTGTCAACCGTATTTCTGTGTTTTCGATGGCCTCCATCTCACGATTGTCACGAAGTTGCTGTTGCAAAGATTGCAGTGCAGGGGAACTGGGGGATCGCAAGCCCAGCCAATCGATCAGCTACTGTCTGAACCCGTCACAAAATGTGCCAAGCCCAAGCCATGTTCAGTTCACAAAATGTGGTCAAAAACACAAAATGTGGTCAAAAATATTGTGCAGTATCCGTCACATCGAATCTTAAAATACATACATGGAGCATTAAATATAGATTAAAAAATAACTAATTATACTTTTAATCTACTTTTAATCTGTTCATGTCGAAACGAATCTTTTAAGCCTAGTTAGGTCATGTTTGGATAAAGTTTGTCAAATAACAACGAAAGTGTTATAGTAACTTTTCGCCACAAATTTCGCGAACTCAACCAGGCCTGAATAGTCCAAGTCAACTGAGATGCTTGGAACGGCATCCATTTCCAGCACGGGTATTCTTCTAGAATTCAGGAAGTCCAGCATGCATGCTTGGAACGGCATCCATTTCCTTCCACACAGACACAGGAGATGATGCATGAGAGTGACAACGCAAACGAACTGCCATACTTTTCCAAGTCGCCCCAGAACTGTGGAGATGGTTTTAGCGACGGCGCCATCCATGCCCATGCGTCGTCATATTTTTATATCGCTAATCATCGTCCATGTTGTACATGAGAAATATTTAATTAAGAGAATAAAAGATCTGTAATCTGTTGTCTGCTCCCGGATCGGCGGATCGATCCGGGCAGGCCGCTAGCAACTACTCTAGGCGACTAGGCGTAGGTGTCCATTCTACTGCTGGTAGCTTTGCCGACCTCGGCCTCCAGCGTCTCCATCTGCTGCTCCAGCAGCCTCAGCCTCTGGTGCATGCTGTCCAGCCTCCGCCGGGCCGCCTCATCTGTCAAAAAAAAAACGCAACTAGTCATCAGTGATCATTCATCTGAATCTGGTCATCGCGATACACGTACTGCTACGACAGGTTAAATTAATAATAATAATAATAGGGAGGAGGTGAACGATCTCTCCTCTATCTCGATCATGGATGGCCGGGGTTCTACTGTACGTGTTAGAACGAACCTAGCTGCGCGACGAACTGCGACACGGTGACCTCCTGCCGGGCGTCGGCGTCGGTGACGACGACGGGGTGGCCTCTGCCGCCGGCTCCGGCCCCGGCCTCCGCGTGGCCGCCGGCGGGTTTGGTGGACGACGACGTCCCTGCTGCTCTCGTCGCGCTCGCAAGCATGGCTCTTGCTCGGCGGATCGACCACCGCTTCGTCGTTCTCTTGCTCCCGGTCCCAGGCAATGATGACGGCTGACGGTAGTGGCCAGTTAGTTTTTGGAAGCTTTTTAAGAGACGTGTCCGCTGGAGTGGGGACGACGCCTTTTATACCCACGCGGCCACGCGCGCGCGCGGGTGGACAGGAGACTTGGAGCAGGGGCTTCAGATTGCCTTGTGCGCGCGGCGGGGTCGAGAGAGGATCAGAGGAGACTTGACGACTTGTAATAAAAGTAAAACGATCATTTGATCGACCTCCCTCGGTTAATTAGCGGCCATATGCATCGATGCATATGCTGCCATGCTGGCCGTCCAAGAGTGAAGAGTCTCCGACGCGGCCGGCGACCTGGACACGCTCCAAAGCAAAGGACCAAGGCCACACTGCCCGTCATGATGAATTGATGACCGATGACCCACGTCACGAACGTGTGTGCTTGCCTAATGCCTGGAAAGATCAAAAGATTCCCTCTAGTGAACGAGAACGACCGGTAATTACCCATTTCAGAGGATGGCTACCGTGAATATAAATTTAAAACGTACTGTACATGGCCATCCTAGCTACACCCGCCGAAAGGGACGGCAATCGGTACAAGTATAGTAGGCCTACAATGAATCAGATGTATGCAAATATAGTACGTAATCAATTAAAATGGAGATCGAGCTGCGCAGATCCATCCATGGGTCATCATCATTTGCACATGTACCTGTGCGTGATCGAGGATCTCTCGATCACGCCGATCCAGGGGGCAGGATTTTTTTTTTTAAGGTTCAGGCCTGGGAGATGGCGATGCATGAATGCGGTCGTGTCCCTTAACGTGAGCCATGAGGTGGACGTGCATGCATCCATCGTAACTGGAGGGGGGCCGTTGCGTCATTGCTTGCGTACGGCCAGGCTTCCGTTGTGATTAACCTATTGTTTTGTTTGCGTTGACCCCGGATATTTATCAATATTTTATAGTATACTTCTTCTATCCGACAAAAATAATTCACGTTTGACCAAATTTCTAATGAATACTATTTATATTTATGACTCTAAATTAATTTATTAGAAATATATTTAATAATTAATCTAATGGTATTTATTTGATATTATAAATATTAATCAAACTTGAGAAACTAAATTGTGATACTGTGTGCAATTGTATGTTTTTAAACTGAATCAGTAAAAATACTACAAAATACGACAGAGCCAGGCTAAGAGGCCCTTCTTTTTTTTTACTGTTCTGAGATGCACTGAGTAAACATACTACAAAATATGACATTATACATATACATACATATATATATATATATATAAGTATATACATATATACACAAAAATGTACTAAAATAGTTGGGTATTTCCGGGAATGCGCTTTCGATCTGCAAATAGACCTATAATACTACACTGGTGTATGTCAACAATAAACTCACGTCAAATAGCTATGATGAAATGGAACTAACTAACTAAGGATATGTTTGAATCTAACCAATGCTAGTTGTTAGCCGTTAATATTTGTGCTAGTCGATCTAAACTGCCCAACTAATAATTCAACTAAGTGCTCAAGATGAACTACGTACCTAGCTAATAAATGTTGTGAGAGCTAACTTCTCCAGACTAAATATTCTCTAGACTAAATACTAGAAACTATTAGATAGAGAATCAAAACGAAACTTGACTAATAAAAAAAGCTACTTCCTCCATTCTAAATTTAAAACTATTTCAACTCTTTTAGTGAGTCAAGACATCTCAAGTTTGACCAAAATTATAGAAAGACTTACAGAGATTTATGACATCAAGTAGAGTCCTATCAGTTAACCATGATTTATAAATATACTATGGAAATATAATTAATGAATGATCTAACAATACTTATTTGATATCATAAATGCTATTATTTTAATATGTAAATTTGGTCATACTTGAGATTCTCTAATTCTCTAATTATCTAATTATCTAAGAAAATTAGAATCAAGTAATAATTTGTGATGGAGGAGGTAATTTTTTTTTGGATCAAGATGGAGGAGGTATTAGTTACCTATAGTATGGATACTGTAGCAGCTAAAGATTAATACCGATGGATCTAAAGAGGGTCTAAAAATGTAAGAGGTGACGCTGGCCTCCATGGCCCCATGCAGTACGGAATCACCTTACACGTCCGTCAGGACGCCCATCCGATGGAAAGCATAGCCCACAGGCCACCATTTCACAAGCCCGTGCGTTAGCTGGACCATACTTCACATGGCTGCAGGGAGATGAAGGATGGGCCAAGCCCAACCGAGGAAACCGCTGGACCGATTCACCCATGTCCGAAGTCCCAGTGCAGGAGTAGGCGAACAGGAGTAGCGTACTGCTGCTACACCTGCGGCTTCGATTCCCTATTCCCCATTCCCCATTCCCCCCAAACAACGTCACAAGTCTGCCGACCCGGACACGCGCACTGTGCACGAGAAAAAGCCGAAACCGAGCAGCCACCTCCCGTAGCATCCCGATCCCATCGCGTCTGCGCCGGGCACTGAGCAAATCACACGAGATCATCGAGTGGTAGCAGACAGCAGAGAAATTCTAGCCTCCACGGACCGCGACACAAACCGATGGATTTTACCAATGCCACTATGCCAGCGTACGCCACGGGCCTCAGATCGCGTCACCGCCGCAGCGTACGTTATCGCGTGCGCACGGCACAGCTGCAGCCTGCAGGGGCTGCTGCCGCGTGAACCCTGAACAGGGGGGGAATCCTGTCGCTGCCAGCCTTGCGCGAGGCCCCGTCGGCGCAAGTTGTCCCATGGATGGTACCGCGCGGCGCAGCGTGCCGACGAGGAACCCCAGCCAAATCCGCTGGACTCGTGCGCAGCTGGAACCCGGGGAAACGCCCTGGGGTTGCAGGTTGCTGACGCTGGCTGGCTTGTGTCCGTTGGGAAGAGTCAGTGACTCAGTGCAGTTTACTCGCCATTTGTCGTTACAGCAAGCCCGGTTCTTCTGAAGAATGAACAGGGAAAACTGATGAACCAACGACGACGACCCAGGCGTTCAGAACTTCGGATGCCAAATCCCAATCCCTAGTCAAGCATGCCCAACAAGCAAGAAAAATTACTACTACTACTAGCCATGTTTGTTGGGAAACATGGCGTTGGTTACTTGGTTACCTACCTACAACGACGTCAATTTGCAAGCCGAAGCTAATGGACATGATGCTGCAATTTGCAGTTAGATAGTAGTAGGTGGATCAAAAATGTCCCCAGAGTAAGGGGACAACAGAATGCAGCCATACGTGAACTTGAATATGTATTTTTTTTCCCCGATCATGTTGCCCTGTATGGGTCGACCCGTCACACGTCAACGTTCAAAAAAAAAAACGTTCGAGAGATGCCAACTGCACGAGGCATATAAATTGGACGGCATGGCTCAGCTCAACCAGTAGGATTAATTAAAAACTAACAGGTGATACATCACGGTTTACGGCAACGATAGCGGCACATTGTTTCCAACAAAGTGGTAGGGCCAACCGATCGACCCAGAGTCCCAGACAGCATACCTTGGCAGGCAGGCATCCTTGGGCGTTGAACGGAATGAATGCCAGCTTAAACACGGTGTCTGGCTCTGGCACCTCACGAGAGTCACGAGGAGGGAGCCTCCGATGCCAACATCCCAGCTGCATGATTGGAGTCATTGCAAAGACTCTTCCAGTACGAGCCCTCGGTTTCGTTCGTTGATGTTGGCTGGATCGCCTAAAAAAACCAGCCTCGTCTTTGTGAGGTACAGTACGCTCGAGTACTACTGTACGTACTCGATCGATGCATGCTTCGTATCGTATCGTTCCTTAATTACAGAAGATCAGGCGAGGTACGTTACAGTTGGACGCCGCACCAACAGCTAAGCTGACTGATTGGTCCGTTTGCGATTGCAACTTGCAACGCGATGCATGCATGGTTGGTGTTACAAAGCAAAGGACTCGCGCAACTTGCAAGCCGGCCGGATCCTATGGTTGGTCTTGGTCCTAGCTCAGGCATAATTCCTTCGAGAAGCTGAATTCTCAAGTCGGCCTCAGCCAGAGCCAGAGCCAGGGCCGAGAAAATTCGGGATCGTCAATCGGGCCATGCTACGAATCAGAAAGAAAAACATCCTAGCCTTGCAACCTTGCAATTGCGATGCAAATCGTCGCAGCGCCGCACCATCTGCGGCCACGGTTCCCTTGGCTCTGTCCAAAAGGAAAGGAGGCAGCCGGCAGCCGCACCCGCACGCACGTGATCTCGAGAGGCGGCCGCGCCCCGGGCACGCAGCGCGCGCGTCCACCCTTTCCACCTCACCTCACACCGACGACACTTGAGTGTTGAGTTCCACTCCCACCCGACGCAACCGGAGACCGCGCGCCTTCCACCTCCGGTCTCGCGCAGCGCGCACTCCACCACTACCCCGCCCGGGCCACCCGCGCGAGCGCGATCAGCCGCCGATTGTGGATGCAAGTGGGTACCCAATGTATTTTGGGTCAGCTAACTATTTACGGTTAAATGTCATTCTAGTTTATTTTTGCATTTTCTTTAAACTATGAAAACGTCATTCTAGTTCATTTGATCAATTTTTTTTGGATCAACTCAATAACCTAAAATATTTTAAAATTGCATCCCTACCGCCGATCCCCGTCCGCGTCAGTCCGCACGTGACAACCGAACGAAAGCGAGGGAAACCAGCGAGCGACTGGTCACGAGGCGAAAGGGGGGAAAAAAGCTCGAGGGAAGACAGGAAGCGGATATGGATGGCGTATGGGTCGGATGCGGGATGCCGCCCCGTGCCTCGCTGCTTTGCTTTCTGGCCCACCACCGTCTGCCAGACAGTGTGTCACACGCGCGCAGCCGGGCACCACCACCGCAGGTCCGCCGGCGCAAAGTTGACAGCAACACCGCGCCAGCGCCAGCGCCGGCACCCGCCGTCTTCTGCCTTCTTCTTCATGAGGGACCCGCGATGCACGCGCGCCTGGCCGTGCGACCGACGACTGCCCGAGCGACGCGGGGGGCTCGACACGACGCCATGACCCCCGGCTTAATTGCTTCGAATTTTGATGGCCTCTGGATGCCGCGGCCAGGCGTGGCGTGGGGCGAGCGCCGAGCTCGACCGATCTCCGTGTCCGTCCGGCAGTGAATGGCGCAGGGCGCATGTGAGACGCGAGCGACGCGTCTGCAGATCAAGCTAGCTGTTGCTGTACAGTAGTGTACACATGTACTGTACCTGTGATTGGTGAATGAATCTATGGATCGGGACGTCGGGTCAACTTGCGAGGAGGCGGCTATCCGGCTAACCTATGCTGCTCCTGTTGGGTAGTACTGTAGCAGGCTAGCAGCCATGCACCTTCCACCTTGCTTGTCTTAAACAGACACGAACGTTTTGTAGATAGGGGCGTCGGGCGATGCGCGCAAATTCCGCTGCTGTGTGGCTATCAACCAACCGTGTGGTACGACGAGAGTGTTGGGTGGATGCTGACTACTATTTGCATGTCCCACAGCCCCCACATCGGGCCAAAGGACTCAAAACCGTGTTGAACTGGCTTCACCCGAGCTAGCTAGGGGAAGACCGTCGCCACCGACAACGAGGAATCATAGGACCATGTAAACTCGTGTCGTGTCTGTGTTTGATTTGGCTTAAGGCTTAGGGGGGCTTGTCAAAGGCAGTTTTTTTTTCTTTTTTTTTCTATTCTAATCTCGTACTCACTCCATCCGTAAATAAATTGATAGTATTTCATGATGCGGATTTTAAGGGTGTCACAACATCAATAAAAGTGTACTCGATGAATGAAACAACCTCTCTTAATGGACAATTTCATTTCATAGTTTCATACACTAGCCAAAAAGCATTTAATTGTTTGATGGTGTTGTGTTTCATTTCAGTTTCATTACGTCTTGGTAACTATAGCATGTTTCACCCTGATGAACTCCAATTCTTCTCTCTCCTCGTGAATTCCATGCCATATGCCACTAGTGAAAGCATCTAGGTCTCTAATCCGGTTTTAGCGATTAATGGTGACAATTATTATGACTAACCTATGTTTTGCAGTGACATTACTTTAGCGAGGTCACAACGATGGTTGTCAATGGGAATTATGGTTTTCATGCCCCTTAATTGGTGGTTTTCGTTTCGGTTTTCAAGGATGAGAACGAAGATTAAGGATCAACTAATTCTAAGTGTCGATGGTGTTGACGGATACTTAGAGTAGCGATAGGATTTTTTTCTTTGGTTGTACTATAAATGGGGTATAAGTGGGTAGCTTGGCATACTCAAGCCTAGTGAGTGGATACGGTGCACACTTGTGAAACTAGCGCTAGGTAGTTCACATGAAGCCCAAGAACTGTGATGACAACCGCTGTGAGGGTTCCGTCCTGGCCCATTGATCTAGAACCACGAGTCGTGCTCTCAACAGGTGTATTGCTAACCCCTGGGTCATGCAAAGTTCCTCAAGAGTCGCTATATGCAACCTTCACCAGTGGGAGTTGTACCCGCATGATCAAGCTATAGAATTTTACTCCACAAACCATACATCAGGATTCACATAGCTCAATAATCATACTCCACTTAGTTAGAGAATATCATTTAAGCTTGAGGACCATTTGAAGAATGATGCTCGAAAGATACATGCTCTATTTGTACAGTGCTTCTTCTTAAAATAGATTGTTTCTATGAAATTTTTTCATTGGTTTGGTCTTGTTGAATTGCATGTCTCAAGTCCGCTTTGAACACTCACCAAGGGTCTTCATATAACATGATGAGTTATCTTGCTGGGGTTGATTTGTTGTTTGTATAGCTCTTGAACTTGATGAAACACTTAGAGTCGTAGTACATGAACACCAACTAAGCAACTCTAGTTTGATTCACTATTCCACACAACGAGCTAATGCATGCACAAAATTATACCTTTGTTGGCTTGAACTTATTCACGTTTGATTTCAGCTTCTGTGAGAGAGAACAAAGTCGCTATGAGTGAGATAAGTTCAAGCGAACGAAGCCTATATTAGGACATAAGCCCTTAACATATGCATATTGACCATATGCGATACTAAATCATGAATATATAATACGGAGTAGATCATATTGGATCTTATACCCATATATCCATACCTATATCTATATATAACACATCTATCTAATACTCATTATATTAAAGAGCAAAATAGACCAATATCTATTGAATCTATATATAACACATCTATCCTATTAAATCTTACATCACTGTTCATATCTATATCTATATCTATACTCATATAATGTTAAAGAGCAAAGCGATTCGTACAAGCCTGATTTATTATAAGTGCATTTGTGTTAACGTATAAAAATACTATATACTTCCTTAATTTCAAATTATAAGTCATTCCAAAAATATTGAAGAGTCAAAGCATATCTAAAGTTTAACCAAAATTATAGAGATAAACACAAAAAATTATGATATCAAATAGATATACTATAAAAATATAAATAATTAAAAAATCTAATAATACTTAGTTGATATTATAATATTCTATTTTTAGTAGCTTCTCTAACGTATTCTATAAAATAAAATCACAACAAAAAATAATACAATTATGGTAAGTCGATACTGTACGATACTAAACGAGGAGACCCCACCCAAGCATAGAGCGAGAGGCGACCCCACCAAGCCGTGGCCCCACGTTTCCTGTTTTCCTCCGCCTCACTACTGGTCCTCTCTCCTCTCCCTCCTTCCCTCGCTCCAGCGAGTACCGACGCCTCCCACAGCTGGAGACCGTACTTTACTGGCAGTAATCTTCCCACCCGCCTCGGCGCCTCCTCCCTCTTCCTACCTCGCCCGCTCTCGCTTCGCTGTTCTCCTCTGTCACCTCTCCCGGAGAAGCGTGGCTCCTGCAGCCGGCCTCCCACCTGCTCCTCCGCGCGTTGAGCGCCACACGACGCGACACGGCCGAGCACGGCCGCTCCGCCAGTCCGCTGCTTCAGCGGCGCCGCCGCTCCACTTCCGTGCTGCAGCTAGCGGAACGGAGATCCGTGGGGACATGAACCAGGGTTTCTCGTCTCTGTCGGTGAGTGATCCTGGGTCCTGGCTTGCTTGGCATGTTGCCCTGTTTTTCTGGGAGTAGGTCCCGCTCTCAATTCGGATCCAAATCTCCCATTCTCTTGGTTCGTAGGTCGTGAATTTGCGTGCTGCGCTATTAGTCTCCTACCGATCCCACTCACGGTTTGGTTAGATTCTTCGTCCCCTTCAGTTAGGGAGGTTGAAATTAGTTCACACCGCAGGAGTAGGGAGATGGGACTTCTCGTTCTATGAACCATATCCAAACAGTCAAGGTGCTGGTGCAGTTTATTTTGCAGAATTTTTGCGTGTTTAATTAACTTCCGCTCGCTCGACGCAAGTCCGCTACGGCCCAGCGAGTATCCGCCCTGTTTCTGCCCATTTTGGCTGGAAATAGCTTTAGCTGCCAAAGCGAAGTTGGTGATGTACCTCTAGTGTATTACTCCATTGCATAGTAGTTTATAGAAGCCTGGACCGTATTGGGGTTAATGTATGTTGTGTGGATGGGCTGAGTCACCGTGAGACTCTCGTTTGTCTTTTCGTTGGAGGTTTTACTGTGGTGCTCAATTCAGGTGAACATGAAGCTGAATCTAGACCACAGAATGCATGGCCTTATGCACCAATTGCAAACGGTCCACAGTTAGTACCCAGTCATAGATGCCTTTAATTGACTGCGTGTCTTGACAAAATGAACAGTACCCACTGCTCTTGAAATGTACTAGGAATCTACGATGACAGTGAAACTGGATAGAGTTGTAGAAGAGACTATCTGGATGCAAATCCACTATTCCCGCAGCAGACTTTACACTGGAATTTTGTTGTGAGTAAAGGAAAGAGGCCCCATGGAAAGTATCATGTGATTACATTTCAAGTTGGTTGCCTTTTTTAGGATCTAATCGACATCAGTATGCACATCAGCTGATAAAGAAAGGATGTGATCCACTTCTAGTACTTGGTAGCTGGCCAATGTAGATCACTAAATAAGCCAAAGTCAGTGATAAAAAGTTCCCCTCTCTCCTGGGAGTGCTTATGTAGTATTGTAGTCACATGTTTTCATGCTTTTCAGTTACATGTTACTATCAAGTGGCTTGTGGTTTTTGAGAGAAAAAGGTAAAAGGTAGTTGAATTATATTATGAAGTTTGCAAGTTATACTTAACTTTCAAACAGCCTGTAACACTGTTAGCCTTTGTTTTTGTTTTGTTAACAAAACAATGGCTTTTGAATCATTTGCTTCGTTACTGGATGAATTTAGAATTCAAATTATGTCAAACCTGAATTGCACAGTTACTACTACTATTATTATTTTTTTTGCAGTAGATTTTGTCTATAAATTGTTTGTAATGAAAGAGAGTGCAAGGTTTCCATGCAAGTGTTGCAATAAAAGCTTTAGACTCCACAAAACCTCCTTATGAGAGAGTTGTCAGAGTGACTTCTAATTTTCTATGATTTTATATGAACATCCTCTTTCTGCACAGGTATGAACTAAATTTATCAATGGTCCTATTGAATACGGTGGCTACTATTATATGGCATATTCTGTCATGCAAATGATGGTGGCTGTAAGTTCTGATTAAGGAACTCCATTGTCTGAGAAATGGATGAAACACCAACTAGTTCTGGGCAATCTGAAGCTAGTTCATGTGAACCTAATTGGTGGCCAGCAGACTTATTGGAGAAGATAGAGTCTGCTTCCATATCAAGGAAACATGATGTTTTGGGTAATCTAAGGTCCTCATCCTGGAAGGCTTCTCAATTACTGTGGTCAACAGGATCTTATTCAGGGTTGATCCCTAATGGTTTCTATTCAATGATCCCGGTGAGGATTACTCATTAGCTAAGTACCTTTTCCCCTTCTGGAGACATTTCAGTAAACCACACTAGATTGATTTACAGCTGTTTGCAAAAGCATGCTAATCAATTCTACATTTCAGTGTCTTTATTCGATAAAAAAGTTTCTAAATATTAGGCATCAAGGGAAAAGTGATAGAACTTAGATTCAGATTTCAGTACTTCATAATATTTTTTGTTAGCTTTCTTCACAATTTGATCAATACAATGATTTTGTTCATCTAAAGAAAACAGATAACAATTTAGTGAAAAGTTTTCTTTGTTTCAATTTTTTATGAGTTTGGGAGTTTGGTATTTTCATTTTTCTCGATTGTTATGCTGCTGACCTGTGATCAATTCATGCAGGATAAAAAGTTGAAGGAGACTTTCCCAACAATTCCATCACTAGATGACTTGCAAACTCTTGAAGCAGATGGGCTTAAGGCTGACATAATTATTGTAGACACTGAAAGGGATAAGAAGGTTTTCATGTTGAAGCAGCTTAGTGCTGCACTTGTGAAAGGGTTAAGCTCTAGCCCAGCATTAGTGATAAAGAAAATAGCAGGTTTGGTAAGTCTTTACAAAGTGTTATTTGGATGCAGTTAACAGTTTTCTGTCTTCCAACGTGCAATTCTTTGGATCTCAGTTTCATGAATTCATCACAACATCTATTGATATTTTTTTATAGCTACAGAACATTTAGAGATGATTTGTCATTTGTGCAATGGTGTTCAAACATTTCCATGGGAAATTTTGGACACCTTGCATTAACCTCACCAAGGGCATCCTTGCTGAAATGATGTTAAGAGTTACTAAGCATTGCCTTATAGTTTGTTCATGTGTGAAACTTAGCTTAATTTTCCCATAATAGGTTTTTGATTGCTTTAAGCGACAAAATCCTGATGCCAGTCCAGCAAGAGGCTCGATTGAAGATACCCATTTCTTTGGAAATAAAGGACCACAACTTCTAGGGCAGATAAGACATGGATCATGCCGACCCCGAGCTATTCTATTTAAAGTTCTTGCAGATGCCGTTGGCCTTGAGAGTAAACTTGTAGTTGTATGTCTACTTTAAACCCCTTTCTTCTCTCTATATGTAGTCTGTTCTTCGTTTTGCATATGTTTGTGTTAAGATATAAATTCAAAGATACTTACAATATGTCTTTCATAGGGTCTACCTGATGATGGTGCTGTTGGATTTGTGGACTCTTACAAACATATGTCTGTGGTAGTTTCGCTAAACTCTATGGAACTGCTAGTGGATCTTATGCGATTTCCAGGCCAGTTGATTCCGTTTTCAGCTAAGGCTATCTTTATATCGCATATATCTGCTGCGGGTGAAAGTGACTCAGCTGAAAATGACTCCTGTGATTCTCCCCTTGAGCCGAACAGCCCTCTTTATGGATTGTCTGATAAAGTTGAAGCTGAAGGGTATGCTTATGTATTAAATATTTCCTCTCAGTTATGTGATTCAGGCCTTGTCTATGTTTCTGTATACTGTAAATATCTTTACTTGTAGAAAAAACAACCACATATGGCTTTACTGGTTATTTTGCATGTTGAGTTGTTTTATTTTTTTTGCGAGACCCAGTTACAAATGTAGACGCTCACAAACACGAGCGCACATTCACCCTAACCCTACTATGAACGCACGCACGCACACCCTACCCTTATGAGCAGCTCTGAAAAACTGAGTTACACACGCACACCCTACCCCTATGAGCACCTCTGAAGAACCGAGTTGGACCGGCAAATCTCAAGATTGACGAAGTCACCATAGACGGCTCGCTGTCGAAGGGCACGCCGCCTACCACTGAAAGATAGCGCCGATGAATCTTAGAACAAATCTAGGAAAATGCGAACACCCGTGTTAAGTCGAGAACTTGAACCCGGGTGGGCAGGTTCCACCACAAGAAACCCAACCATCTGAGCTACACTCGGTTCGCATGTTGAGTTGTTGACTTATTGAACGTTTCACATATTTCAATAATTTAAAGGCAAAGGTCAAATACAGTTGAACTCCTATCTCGAACCTTCAAATAAATAGCAGTAACATAGAATTTTCCAAGGCAGATAAGTGATTGTAATCACGGCTTGCATTGTTGGGTAGGCTAATAGTATTCTACTATCTAACACAAAATTCTAATATAGGCAATTATAGCCATAGTAATGGGAGTACCCTGAGAATTATTCTATCATATTTTTTGGAATAAAAGGTGTACTCCATAGCTGGCAGACATAGGTACTTAGGTTCTTAAATAGCTGTTCAGCGGATCGTAGATACATTACTGAAGTGAACCTTCACACTGGTAGCAATAGAAGCAGGGATTGTTAGTGGCATGAATGGAAGTATATACAATATATGAGCATGTTAGACAGCAAAGTTATATGGATAATTTCATTGTACTATGTTATTTGTCACAAGGTGTGACATTTGAAAAGCATGGCTATAGAGGAATTTACATGCTCAGATACACAAGTAGCCACCTGTCAGCTGTATATATTCATACCTTTTCATCTCAGTTTTGATTATGCGCAAGATGAGAACATTTTGTCTCTATCTCAGTGCAGAATTGAATCTTCATCAAATCTATCGGGGCGATCACTGCGCAATATGATGTTGAGATCAAGGACATTTTCTGAGGGGAAATTAAGGTAATACCTACTAATGATTTCATAGCTGATTTATTGGAAATCTTGTTTATATCATCACAAGATGAAAATATTCTGCAATTTTATGGTACCTGCGTCTATAATTTGGTTCCTTGTTCATTACATTTGCTTATAAGATGCTAATTCTGTGAACCAGCACGTCATGTAGTGAACCAAATATAGCAAATGCCTTTTGGAGGCACAACCAAAGGAGAGGAGTTGCTGAGGAATCCCGTGGTGCTAGTTCCAGGTTTCCATTTCCCATTCAACTCTAACCGTTGATCATTAGTCCAGTTCTCTTTATCTTTTGTATAGTTGCTTAAATTTCTTATTGTGAAACCTTTATTTCTGAGATGAGGACAAAAGGGTATTTTAAATTATGGTTGAAACTATTCTAGGTGCTATCCGTTATGATATGTGTGCAAGATTCCTTTTGGAGGACTAACCTTTGTTCTTTTTGGTTGATCTTCAAATATTCTTATGTTCCTTAATGAAGATCACTATTGGTATCATCATAACTTAGCATTAGTAGCCCTTCCAGTCTGTAATCGTTGAAATTTCAGAGCTTGTGCCTTCAAACTGTTGGAAGTCTGACGCACATTATCTTCATGCAACTTATGGTTGGCCATATGAAAATGGTATTTTAAATGTGCTATGAAAATTACTTCTCGTGATACTTGGAGTTGCAAGTTTTTCTCTCTCTCAAATACACAGGATCTATCATTGCATTAAGGAGAAAGAAAAAATGTTTACAAGACATGCAAACTCACACAACCTTACCTGTTCAGGTGTCCCACACGCCTAATACACAAAACAACTCGATCGGAACAACTAAAACAACCTTTAGGAGGTAGCTGACACAAGCTGTTAAGGTATAATAGTCAAGGGTATTAGTGTAATTTCCTAGTCTAGTTTTTCTTTTTACCTTAGCATAAGCCACTCCAAACCTTTTGAAACAACCTATGCCAGAGGTTCCCTTCTTGAAAATTCTTCTAAGGACAGCCTGAACACTTGGTGCTGCACCATTAAAAACACATTCATTTCTGCATCTCCAAGCTTCCAAGGTGATCAACGAGTTTACTCTGCCTTTTCAGCGTCCTGTAATCAAATCAAAGTATTAAAGCCACATTCACAAAATACCTCTTGACTCGTACTGAGAGGTCCGGTAAACCAGAGGAGCATAAGAGTAAATACCAAACTTGTCTGGAGAAGACACAATTTGTCAAGCTATGTTGAATTATCTCATACTCTTGATCACATAAAGGGCACTGTTTTGGATGAGGCAGTTCCCTGTGGGCAATTCTATCAGAAGTCCAGCATCTATTATGCGCTGCCAGCCATGGGAAAAAAAGGACATTTCTTTGGTGCTTAAGATTTCCATATAAGTTCCCAGGGCTCAAAATAAATAGCCCCATTGAGGAAGGCCATATAAGCCAATTTTTCTGAATAGTGACCAAGTCCCATGTACCAAGAAATTCAAAGAGGGTTGCAACAGAAAAGTCACGAATGATATCCTGACTCCATTGGTTATCCATCAGGACCTCTTGCAGTACGCCCATTCTCTCTTCTCTTTCGAATTAAAGTGAAAAGATTGAGGGGCCATACCAGCGATGAATCTTCATTACGCCAATTACCACTCCAAAATAAGGTGGTTTACTGTTACCCACATTACGTTAGCAACCATGACAATTGAGCAGAACCACAGAAGGCCTTGACTGAGGCATGAACTTTGGATAGGGAAAGCAGCCCAAAGTTTGTCAGGTTGCTTTTTGGCAAGACATAGCCATTGCATCCTCAAAGCCCATCCAAAGGATTTAAGATCATGAATATCAAGCCCTCCAAGCTCTTTCAGGTGAAATACTGGCCATGCAATTCTTCCCCTCCAAAGAAACTCCTGGGGATTTTGTCTCTATCCTTGATGGCCCAAGGAGGAAGGTAGATAGAACACCATTGAGGTCATAACATACTTGACCTGAAACAATCTCCAGCCTGACTCATAAGATCAGCCTTCCACCCTGGCAAAAGATCAGCAATATGTTTGATGAAGTGGGTCTGCTCAAAACCCCCCCATATACACTTTTATGCAATTCTAGTTCATTCTGTGAATGTGGCTGTAGACCAAATGAAGTGGGTCAATAAGTTGGTATGCACCGGCTCACTTGCATCCCTAACAATATTCAAAGTTGTGTTCTAGTGGTCATGTCTGTTTCTGGAAGGACCAGAATGCCACTTCTGTCCTGTGACTAGAATGGGTATTATGAAACCGATTTTGGTTGTTTCATGATTATGGATTTATAGTTTACATATTTTTATCCATTTAGTATCTACACCTATTTTGACTTACTTGAGTGGTGACTTACATGATAGTTATGGACAATGATCGTTTTGTCTTTGAACCCAGAGTATCTGTGTACTTATTGGACTTCTCTTTTCATTTTCATTTCCCTGATGTAGTCCTGAGCATCCATTAATGAGAGCAAGGGGAAGATCTATACTTGGTGGTGAGAAGCAATCATTTCAAGAATACACAGAATCTGGAGCTGCTTCAAGGTTTGCCAATCATGCTATTTTGGGGTGTCAAGTTTTACATTCTTGATTCTTCTTGTCACTAAAATGTTGTCCTGGTGTAGTAAGTTCCACTCATTTGCTCCTTCAGTCTGCTTGCTTATTTTCATTTTATTCCCTAGCTAGCGACAACTGTATGATTTTGTCTATATCCATTTATCTAGGAAGCGGATACAAACATTTTATTCCCTAGCTAGCGACAACGTATGATTTTGTGTATATCCATTTATCTAGGAAGCGGATACAAGATTTGTTCTGTCTTGACTGAGACCAACTTAGTGCTTGGGTTCTTCTTCATAGTGCAAAGCTCAATTTGAAACTGCATTTCTACCCTATTTTTTTTCCTCGAACATGCAGGAGAGCTGCTATAATTAATTCATTATGTTAAGAAGAGAATGAGTCTAAACGACTTGTATAACTCCTAGAGGGGCAAGACCATGACAGCCGAAATCACTGGGAAAAAAAAAGAAAAAGAAACGACCAACAGCTATACAGTCAAGACCATATGCTACAGAACCCTTTGGCTCCCTGCTATACACCACAATTTGACCTCATCTCTAATATCCTGCACGATGGTATTGAAACTAGGCTGAGTTCCCTAAAAAACACAACCATTTCTATGCTTCCATATCACCATGCCACTAAGACGACCAGTGGGTTAAAACCCTTGCAATAGTATTTAGGATTCCTACCATATTTTGATCTCCTATGGCTCTCAGTAGGTGGTGTCTGGTTTTATACCGACTACTGGATACGGGATACATGATTTGGGTCATTTGTGGTGCTGGAAAGACAAATTGCTTTTGGCTTTTCTATTTTGTTAACTGGAATATGATTGAACCATGTGGCGTACTCGTCATATTTCTCGCTCCAAGGAACTCAAAAACTGTGAAATATATTCCATTTTGTAGTTTATATGTTATACGAAAATACCTGGCAAAGTTAGAACACAAGAATCGTCTAGTAGTAGATCTAGCCGGGTACAATGAGAAGTAGTACAAAACAATAGTCCTATGAACTACTAGATCAAATCCGAGGAGAGAGGTTCGTCTAGGAGTTGTTACCGGGGTCGTGGGCACCTGTAGGTGTGGCCGAGGAGGAGGAGCCGTCGCCCGCCATGTCCGCTGGAGGCCTGGGGTCGACGGCGGTGTGGGAGGGAGACGGCGGTGTCGGAGTCCGGCGGTGGTGGCGAAGCCGGACGTGGTCCAGCGCAGCGGCGACGAGGAACGGCGGCAGCGAGGCTTCCCGTCGCTGGCTGCGCCCCTTACAGATTGGGTTAAGGTTTGTCGGTGGGGAAGAGCGGCTCACGGTGAACCTCGTACTGAGAGCTGCCGGCCCCCACCCTCTATTTATGCACAGTGCGACGGGGGCCCACCAGCCATTAAACGGGCTGGGCGCCCCCGATCAGGGCGCGAGTACAAGGCCTAATGGCCGTTGGGCCATTGGACAGGGAGATCATACTAACAAGAACCTGTTTGGATCACTTTAGGCATGTGATAAAGTTCCTATATTCTAGACATCTGAAGACTGAATTGTGTGAACTAAAAACCTGACAAGTGTAGAGAACTTGGTTTCAATGGTTGATGCAATAAATTTTGAGCTATCTGGACTACATTTTGAATATCTCTGTCAGGTTTTAATCATGGAAGCCATTTGACAATAATCAAGAATTTTTGATAAATGAAATATTCAAAATAATAGTTTTTGGTGTATTTTCTTTCATCCTTTTTTCTAAACTATGAATGTGGCTACGAGCGCCACAGAAAGAAGTTCTGGTTTTTAGCTAACATTACCAGATGGATGAGTAATTCTTCCTTTTTTGGAGAGCTCTTTTCGTGCTCTATAGAATACATGGAACTTCCAGTCTCACGTATATAGCCAAACAAACAGGATGCTTGATTGTGTGAGTACTTCAATAGCTGAGCACACTTGTGGGCAAAATGTATGTGAAATGAGTTGTTTTCTGCCAAATTGTGGCTAGTATTCTGGTCGAGGTTGGTTTGTGTTTTCTTAGAGTGGAGAGTGGGTATAAAGTCTGTTCTGTTTGGTGTGAGTATGTGTTGTACTGGTTCTAAAGCCATCTCTTTTCTTCTTAATATAATTCATATGCAGCTCTTCTGCATGTTCAAGAAAAAAAGAGTTGTTTTCTTATGATTTGGCTGGCTGGGGTGTCCAGAAATCTTTACTCACATCTAGCCTTGTTAAGGGCAAAATAGTTCCCATTTTTCTTTCCGTATGTGAAACCTCTCTTTTTTTTTTAAATCTATATGGAACCTCTTCTCATTTTTTGTTAGCAATTCTGTTACTGAACACACAATCATATGCACTTGTAGATCAGATGGTCTTGGGGGCACTTCAACCTCTAATGCTCGAAGAATAAGGCGAAGAAGCATTAGCATCACCCCTGAGATTGGAGATGACATTGTGAGGTAATTCTAGTTTTGAATTATTTGATGATAGTGGACATGCCCATTTTTCCTTATCATAATTCACGTATGGCATGTGTTGCTTTCACTGTATCTCATTTTTCACGGCATGTTTTGCTCATGGCTGAGCCTAGATACTGGCTATCTGTTATCCTCATCGATCATCATACTGCTATGTTTTAATTGATACGGAGTACATGATTACATATACATGCAGGTAGTCTAGATACTGTTATTTGAGCAAGAAGCATTTATTTTTAAATTTAAACTTTTTAACAGGGCAGTTCGGGCTATGAACGAAACACTAAAGCAAAATCGCCTCCAAAGGGATCATGTCGAAGGTTCATGCTCATATGTTACGGAAGACCAAAGCAACGCCAATGACTGCCCAGATAAAGTATACCTCTACAAGTTGCATTGTTTTCTTCTTCTCCATATTGGTTCTCTGTATCTTGTGTGCACAGGGAAAATCTGTAGTGGAAACCACATCTTACGTGGAAGCATGGAAACCAATTCAGGAAACGTATTTCAATCACTCAAAAAATTTGTAACTTGGCACATCCATTGTGCATGCATAGATAGATGTACTTTATCGCACTTTTGCAAAAAAAAAAAAAAAGTACATCTATGGATGTGCTGTAGATGTGCCAAATTACAAATTTTCCTTTAGTGATCAAAATACTATTTTTTATTTGGTTTCCATTTTCCACCTACAATGTGGTTTCCACTGCATATTTTCCTGTCCATGTAAATGTAATTGTTAGCTGAATCTCGGCAGCTTGGGCTCAAAATTTATATTCATGCTTAGGATGATGCATCGCGGAGAACTGGTGCTACCGACAGTGACTCAAGAAATCGAACTGGTTCTACTCAGAAGGCCATGTCATTACCTTCTTCGCCTCATGAATATAGGGGTCAAGTTACCCAAAAAAGTGATGATTTTATAAGTAAAGAGAAGATGGCATTGGCATGGAACAAAGTTTTCCAGAGCTCCCCATTTCTTAATAAGCCTTTGCTGCCGTTTGAGGAATGGAACATAGATTTCTCTGAGATAACAATTGGCACGCGGGTTGGAATAGGCAAGTAACCTTGAACTTGCTCAGCTATATTCAATAAAGTCTACAGTGTCCTTATTATAGCTTATATGCTCAGTATGGAACTATCATATTCTTGTCTTGCCAAATATGTTCTTTAATACTGCAGAACCTGTTTACTGCTTCTATTATGGTGTGCTCTCTTTTTCACTATATTTGCATTGTTGTTATTTCATATTTTATTCTTCTGCTTAGAAATGACACAGTTCTTTTCTGGTTATCTTTTGGCATTTTGGTCCTGATTATAGCCTACTAAGCTATAACTTTTTACTGAAATGTTTCATCAGGATTCTTCGGAGAAGTTTTCCGTGGTATATGGAATGGAACTGATGTTGCCATCAAAGTGTTTCTAGAACAGGATCTGACAACTGAAAACATGGAAGATTTTTGCAACGAGATATACATCCTGAGGTACCAGAAATTCTCTTGATTTTTTTTACTCGATATCCTTCTATTTTTAATTATATATTAACATTGATTGTGGCAACTTTTTCTTTCCTTTCAGCCGATTACGACACCCAAATGGTAACCATCCCTTTGGACTGATGTGAAACAGTTCTCAAACTGCTCCACACTAGATAACTAAACTACCTTATTTCTTGTAAGATTGCTTTCTAACCGTGTGTGTGTATATATATTTCTGTTCTGTAGTTATATTGTTTCTTGGTGCATGCATTACACCTCCACACTTGTCAATGGTTACTGAATATATGGAAATGGGATCACTGTACTATCTCATTCATATGAGTGGTCAGAAAAAGAAACTTAGTTGGCGTAGGAGGTTGAAAATTATTCGTGATATATGCAGGTATGACCTTTTTCTCATTGCAGAATAACTATTGCTCTATATTGTTCTTCTAGCAATTTTTTTTTTAATATTTTCTTTGTAGCACTGTTGAGCCTACCCAACTTGCTTGGGACTAGCATGCATGAAGTGGAAAGTAGCATCCATGAAGATGCCATGTTAATGACATGATGGATGCTATTTTCCAATTTGCACAGCTCTAGTGTTACTGAGCAATTTGACCTTAAATGATATCAGATTTTTTAAGATATTGAATTTGATACAGTTGTTTTTTGTCACTTAGACTTTAATCCTGTCTACATGCCGTTTATATGAATTGTCTGAATGATTATCTTGTTCACTTAAAAGGGGATTGATGTGCATACACCGCATGAAGATAGTTCACAGGGATCTCAAAAGTGCAAACTGCCTGGTGAACAAGCATTGGACTGTCAAGATCTGTGACTTTGGTCTATCCCGGGTGACAATTGATAGTCCTATGACTGATAATTCCTCTGCTGGCACCCCCGAATGGATGGCCCCTGAGCTTATACGGAATGAACCTTTTACAGAGAAATGTGATATATTCAGCCTTGGTGTTATCATGTGGGAGCTGTGCACATTGAGTCGCCCATGGGAAGGCATCTCCCCAGTTCAAGTAATCATTCATCCACTATTTTATCGATATGTTTGCAGCATGTATTCATTTCCTAAAGGTGTTTGTTGACTGAAGCATGTGGTGCATTTTTATCTCTTGCCCAAATATGCTGTTCTTCCGGCTCAAAGCCTGAGACCACTTTTAAAGTGCCTCTCTGATGCATTCATGTTCCTCAATGTTCTTGTGGCTGGGTAAGCTGTTAACTGACAGATGGTCTGGGCAATTACAGGTGGTGTACGCAGTTGCTAATGAAGGTTCACGGCTTGAGATTCCGGAAGGACCTCTTGGCAGGTTAATTGCAGGTAGACATTAGAGATCTTCGAGTTTTCTTGTGTGGTTTAACTAGGTGGAGATCAGGTTAGTTTATATCCTGATTCTATTGCAGCTTGCTAACTACTGTTTTTCGTTTGGTGCAGATTGCTGGGCAGAGCCTGAGAATCGGCCGAGCTGCCAGGAGATCCTAACCCGTTTGCTGGACTGCGAGTACACTGTCAGCTGAATGGAAGCTGCTTGCTCGTCCACCCAATTCCTGCATAGGTGACGACATTTCTTGTATAAAACCTGTAAAAAAATGGCTGCCGATTCTGCGGACTTGAGGTCACATAATGAAGCTTGATTTTTTTGTACAACGGCGACCCTTTCTCCCAAAAATGTAAAAAATGCTTCCCTGGTTATAGAAGAACATGTCTGGTTCGAGAAACGTGCCTTGCATCGCAGGGCAAGCTGGTTGTTGTACCTTATTCTAGCATGCCCTCGAATCAACCAAGTGATTCTTCCGAAGAATGTTGCCAGTATTCGGGGGATTGGGGAATATGGTAACGAAGTGCATGGTGTGTACTGCGCCCTCTCGCCTAAAAAGAATGCCATATTGCCATGCTATCCTAGATTTGGAATAAAAATAATTGGTTTATTATAAAAAAATATTTTATTATTTATCCAATAATATTTATTGCATATCATAAATTTTAGTAATTTTTATGTACTTAGCCAAATTTGAGATTTATTGACGCAATCATTGTTTTTGGACGGAGGGAGCAGGAAGGTAGCTTTAAAGCAACATCATTCTGCGGTTAAGCTCTTTGTCCTCAGCTGCTAGGCAATTCTAGCGTCACCGATGCAAATGACATCATTATGATTGTAACTTGTATAGATCCTGAAAAGATTTGCATCAACTTCAGACGACATAAAAAAAATCCAAATTAGAGCAACTCCAACGGTTTTGCATTTTTTGTTTAACAAAATATAGTATTTGTCAACTCTCAAATTAATATAGCAAAGGTAAAAAGAGTCAATCTCCAACAGTTTTGCATTTAGACTTGCCAAAACTAAAAAATTGTGCGCGAGAGGGAAATATCCCGTGAGAGTAGCATGCGAGGGCGATTGCCAAGCGAACCGCAACTTGACATATATGTCAAATATCACCCGGTATTTGCCAAGTTGCTAAAAATGCTAAACTCATTTGTCAAACCGTTGGATAGGAGATTTTTAGACTTTTTTGCAAAAACAAGAATGCAAAGCCCATTTGCAAAACCGTTAGAGATGCTCTTACTACATCAAAGTATTGCTTATGTCCAGATAACCCCTAAACTAATATTTGATTCAATTTTCTCCCCTTAATTATTTTGTCGGTTCAATTTACTCCTAAACAAAATTTGTCATATTTATTTCTCCATGCCCAATTTAAGTTTTAATTTTAATTTTTGTCATGTGACAGTGGACACCATAAATTAGTTTTAAAAATAAATTATGAATTTTATATCATAAATTCTAATATAGTTTTGTAATTTTGATGTTAATTTATTATTATATGTCTCAACTAATCAAAATATGATGAAAGTTTGTGATATATTTTTAAAACATAAACTATAGTGCTAGCTATCCCCACACATAATTTTAAATTAAAAACCAGCTCAAATATGGAGAAATGAAAAAAAAGACAAATCATGTTAAGAGGTAAATTATATCAACTAAAATAATTGAGGGGGGTAAACTGAACCAAAGGATAGTTTAGGAGGTTATATGGACATAGGTCATACTTGAGGATAGTATTTTGGACTTTTTCCTAAAAAGAAATCTAAAGAGAAGTTTGTTCATGTTCTGCACTGCATGCATACTCGAAGATTTAAACAATTTTAAGTTGATCAAATATATATGAAAATATTAATGTTTATGACACTAATATAGATATCATCAAATTGATCACATCATATATTTTTCACACTGAACCTTTTTCGAGATGTAAAAGTTAATACTATTTTTTAAAATCTAATCAAACTTAAGATTTGTTGACTTCTCGAGTGCGAGATGAGCACTTATGGCTTGTTTGGTTCGAGCGAAAAATGTTTCATGAAAGTTGTCTGAAAAATTTGATGGAAGAATGCTCATAAGAGAGAAAAATGCTACATAAAAGTTGCCTAGAACTCTAACGTGTGTTTGGATAGAGGGATATCCCGGGTTGTCCCGGGTTCGACCCAGATAGCCTGCTGTTTGGATAGAGGGTTGAGTGAAATGAGAACCTTTAGATGTGGGTTCTCACGGTCCCCTCAAATTGGACGGACCAGCTCGACCCAGTTGAGGTCGTCAGGCATCAGGGCGGGTCAAGGCGAGGCGGGGAGGCGGGGAGGTGGCCGCCGCCGCCATGGTCGTCAGGCGCGAGGCAGGCCGAAGCGAGGCGGGGAGGTGGCCGCCGCCGCCATGGTCGTCAGGCGCGAGGCAGGCCGAAGCGAGGCGGGGAGGTGGCCACCGCCGCCATGGGCGTCGGGGCGGGTCAAGTCGAGGTGACGAGGTGGCGGCCGCCATGGCCGCTGATACGTGTGCCAGAAGGCGGGGGTCGCCATGGCCACCGGGGACTGCGCGAGGTGGGGAGCCGGTGGTGGGGATAGGAGATGGCGACCATGGCGCAGCGGTAGGGCGACGCGAGCTCCGGCAGGTGGCCCTCGGCGCCGCAGGGCCCTCACCGGTGCGGAGCTCCGCCTCCGTCCTATCGCACGCGGCCGCAACGGGAGGAAAAAGAAGGGAGCATCCACTGACAAATGGGACCCACTTGTCAATGATCCAACCCACTTCTAAATATCCTTCTAACCAAACTAACCAAACACAGGACTAAAATGAACCCAACCTCGAGACCAAACATGAGAGGGGTTCAACCCAACCCACAAAACTGGGTTGGGTCCATCCTATCCCACATCATTCTCAAACCAAGTTACATTATACTTTAAAGCTACCAACAATTTACATTATACTTTTATAGATTTATAATAAGATAAAAATAATATCTCTAATCACAATATTTTTTTACATATATTTATATTAAAAAACGAGAGAAAATAAAAAGAAAGAAACGTAGTAATCATCGGGGGTGTGGTTCGCTTGATTTGACGTGAATAGGAAGTCTTTAGAAAAGTTATGCTGCAGGCATACAAATTGGTTAATGCGTAATCTTTTTTTCGATTTATAGAGCTCATTTCATTCATCAAGGAACTATATTTTATCCCTAGTTTGTAAAAGCGAAGCTTAAGTTTGCCCTACTCCGTGAACAACATGTAACGGTGTCAAATGGGCTAAACAAGGACAAGTTTGCCCATGTAAAATTGCCCCTACTTATCTAAATATATTATGATTTTACCCCTGTTTTCTAAATATATTATGATTTTACCCCTGTTTTTTTTTAAAAAAATAACAACATCATTAAACAACCTGTTGTTACATATGATTCTACACAACATACACCTGATTTTTTTTTTTAAAAAAATAACAGCATCATTGCACAACCTGTTGCATATGATTTCACACAACATACAAATATAGATAGATAATATCACATCAGATAAAAGTGTGGCAAAAGTATCCATGCAGCACTAAGCGCCAACCAACATACAAGTCCAACAAAAGCAGTAGCTAATAGTGAGATATTACATGTTCAGTGTCATACATCACATTCATGCATCTATTCCAAACCATGCAGCCAACCTCCCTCTCTTCCTCTTCTTTCTGTTCCAGCCTCTTATGTTCCTTCTATTACAAGTCCTACACTTGCACTTCTTCCTCTTCCTCTCTGAAGGGTCGAGATGGCGGACTAGAGGGGGGGTGAATAGTCCTTTCTAAAATTAATCGTACCGGCTAACCGAAACAAATGCGGAATTTAAAACTATCGGTCTAGCCAAGACTACACCCCTCTACCTATACTCTATGACACCTTACAAAATATCATAATCAATGCAAACAAGGTGTCAGGCTAGCTAGAGCTCACCTAATCAATTCTAGAAGCAAGGTCACACAAGCCTATGCAACTAGTACTTCAAGCACGAGGGAGCTCCTACACAATCTAGCAAGCAAAGCACAAAGTCTAAGCTCACTAGCAATGCTCAATAACAAGGCTACACAAGCCAAATTAGAGAGCTCAACTTAGCTACACAAACTAAGCAATGTGACTAGCAAGACTACAAGTCAACTAGTCACGCAAGAGAGCTACTTCTAGGCTACACAAGCAAAGAAGGTAACTAACAAGCTATAAAAGCTAGCTAATTACAAGAGCAACTACACAAGCACAATATATATGAAAGTAGATACAAGCTTGTGTATGGGGAATGCAAACCAACGGGACGAACAAGGTTGACACGGTGATTTTATCCCGAGGTTCACTTGGTCGCCACCAAGCTAGTCCTCGTTGAGGCAAGCCCAAGGTTGTCACCGATCCTCTTGCTAGTGGTGACCCTAAGTCACTCTCCACGATGAAGTGCTCACCAAGAGCTCTAGCTTTGATCCGACCGGACCACTTGGCGCTCTTCGCGCCTCTCTCTACTAGAGTTGCTCTTCACGACCTCCTGCGGGGCGAGCACAATGCTCCTCACAAAGCTTTCTCCGGAGCCACGCACAATCTTCACGCGGGCTTCACGACGGAGACTCGATCACCAAGCCGTCTAGGAGGTGGCAACCTCCAAGAGTAACAAGCACCACTGGCTTGCAACTCAATCACCTAGTGCCACTCGATGCAATCTCTCAATGCAACGTACTAGCGATCACTCACTCGCTAACGATTCACACACTAGCAAGCACAAGCGAGTTAGAGGGCTCCCAAGCACATCCACACAAGCCACAAAGCCTCTAGAGTGCTCAGCAACCGACCCAAGGCCGGTCACCAACGATACATATAGCCCCAAGGGCTAACTAGCCGTTGCCTCTTCACTGGGCAACCTGCGCCACCATCAGACGCGTCAGTCGGGTCCATCGGACGCTGAGGCTAGCGTCCGATGCGCGGATGCTCGCCACGTGTCCCCCACGTTCAACTTCGGCCGAGCGATCCCAACGGCTATAAACCTTCCCGCGCCAGTTAAAGTGGCATCGGACGCGCCGATGCCTAGCATCGGACGCTCCTATGCCTCTGCTCAAATCTGCGCAAAAACGCCCTCTCATCGGACGCGCCGGACCCCTAGCATCGGACCATTTATCCTAAACCCGGTCATAAACTTCTCTACACACCTATGACCGGTGAAATGAAATGTCCTACAATTATACCTTTGCCTTGCGCATTCCATTCCATCTCTTTCGGTGTTGATGCAACACATGCACCAACCTATCATCAAATGATATGATCCACTTCATATCATCACATGGCCTCCATGGTCCATCGATCTTGACCTCACTTGCTCTTCACCATTGCTTCGGTCCTTCGGCGCCAAGTCTTTGCTCAAGCCTCCCGACACTCGGTACCAACGGCTTCAAAGCCTCCAACTTACCCTTCACCTTCGCAACCGGTCCATCAAGCCAAGTCTTGCCTTGATCTTCACCATCTTAGCCACATGACCACATGTCATGTTTCATGTGCATTAAGCTCCTTCTTCACATGTGTGAGCCTTGCAACATATTCCAAGCCATTTCTCCTCTATGGCATATGTTGCTCACACATGATCACCTGTGGACTAATCACCTGTGTAATTCACTTCAAACACATATTAGTCCACCTAAGTTGTCACTCAATTACCAAAACCAAACAAGGACCTTTCACTCTCCCTCTTCTTTCTGTTCCAGCCTCTTCTGTTCCTTCTATTACAGGTCCTACACTTGCACTTCGTCCTCTTCCATTTCATCTTCCTCTTCCCCTTCCCCTTCCCCTTCCACTTGACATGAATGGAGAAACATTGTTCAATAAACAAGTTGACTAAATAAGCACGAGTAAAGAAGCAAAAAATACAAATCAACATGACTCACATTGATGCTTGTGAAGATGATTCATTTTGAGAAGATGAGCGGTTCCTCTTTTGACTAGCAGTTGGACCTCCTTGGCAATGCTTGGCTATATGGTCTAGTTCATTACATTCAGAACACGGTCTCCTTTTCTTGCTAGTGGTGGCCTCATCATAGGACTTGATCCTAGAATTTCTTGGTCTTCCTGGTTTCCTTCTCAGTTTAGGCTTCTTGATTTTATAGCCCAAATCAACATGTGGCCAATTATCTTTGGATGTCATTGGATTGAAAGAACATGCATATGCCTTTGGATGTCATTCAGTTCAAATCACTCAAGCAAATGCTCATCAGTTTTAATCTCAATAGAAGTACCTATAGAAATTTCATCCAATGCACGCCACAAAGTAATGTACTGTTTTGAACCCCACATTAGTACTCAGCTATGAAATTAACTAGCTGCACCAGGTCAAAGCTATGCATGTCAACAACTTGAGTAGGCAATGTACTACCCTGTCGCCATAATTTTGGTTCCCCATCAATCAAGCTGAAAAATGACAGAACTCTAACAACAAGGCTCATATCCATGTGATTTGGCCTACAATTCACATCATCGAATACACAGTCAGCTAAATCGCTCTACAAGCAGAAACAAATTGGGGACAAATTCTTCATATAAATTGATACTAAGTCAGAAGCTCCAAATCTTACCTAGTCTCTTCAACAACGACACACAAATCCATCTCACCGGGTTTCCCTTTCGGTCCTTGCATGGTCGCCTGCGCACTGTGCCGCAAGGGGCCGCCTGGACGGCCGCAGTGCACGGGGACGCTCGGCACGGGTTGCTTGGCCGGCCGCTCTGCACTCCCTGGCCGACTCTGCACTCCCGCACGGGGCCGCTTGGCCAGCCACGCGCACGGAGCGGCCTGGCCGGCAGGGTCATCCCATAGGGGGGGATAGCCGGTGCGTCGCCCAAGGGCCCATGAGGCCGAGGGCCCATGACCCATATGTAGTATACCACATAGCAGATCGCGTGATGTTCAACCAATCAACTTTCGTCATAGTTATTTTGTCATTTTTTATCTTGTTTGATGTATTGTTAGCTTATCCAGAAGAATTAAATACATGGTACAAGTTATCTCTTATCAATAGTATTATATACTTTAATCGTTCTATTGAAATATTAGATTGTCGGGCCCTTAGTGTGTTAGTGGCCCGAGGGCCCATAAAATTTATGGGACGGCCCTGCTGGCCGGCTGTGTGCGGATACATGGGTGTATGTCGGATCTTGAGATGATAAGTGATTGTCAATTGGTATGATGCTCATGTTCTTTGGCTTGTGTTGTGCAGGTGTTGAGCACAGATATGGTGATCAAAGGCAAGGTGAAGGTCAAGTAGAGACGTGTCATGCCGATGGACCCGGAGCGGTGAAGGGCGAACGTGAGGCTTGGACTGACGAACCGGTGGCCTGAGGATCAGCTGTGGTGGCTGACAGCCTGGGACAACGACAAGTGAAGACTTGCGGGTGGACGAGGTGCACGGGCGCGCGGTGCATCCCTCGACGGTTCGGTTTGGTGGTTGAGCCACAGAAAAACCACCGAGTGGACGGTTTCCAGGTTTGGGCCTCAAAACCTGGGTGCGGCCGGTTTTCGAGTTTAGGGCCATAAAACTCGGGCTGAGGACGATTTCCAGGTTTGGGCCTCAAAACCTGTGTGCTGGCGGGTTTCTGAGTTTGGGCCACAAAACTCAGGCGACGGACGACAGGTTTCCTGGTTTCGGCCTCAAAGCCGGGGGATGGCCCAGGTTTCCCGGTTTCAACCTCAAAACCGAGGGGAGGTCCGTGAAAAGGGCGAGCGGCGCTTGGCGGCACGTGGCGGCATCCGGTGAGGTCACGTCGAGGCGAAGCTACCTGATATGCAGGCGTGGCCGTCGGATCGACTACACTTCGAGTTGGTCAGGAATACCCTTAGGGTTAGCCTGCTCACTCATTAGCAGTAGGAGTAGAAGGGGAATAATTGTATTAGGCTATATTAGGAGAGGCAGCCCCTCCCTCCAAACTATCTCAGCCATTGCTATTTTCATTCTAGGGTTTTCTGCTCTCCCGATCTCTGTTGTAGCTACTGAGATCCGCAGAGACGGTGAACAATACCTCTGTGTATTTGGATTTTGTGGAAACGAGACCGGATTCCCGTTGTCTCCTCGTGGGGACAAATTTCGGGTGGCAATCGTGATTGTGATTCGCGTTTTGAACTTGTTCTTCGCGTTCTTCGTTTCTTCACGATTTTCCCGTCACTCGATCTCCCTCCTCATTGCGTATTTTTTGAATCAACTTGTTCTTTGATGTGTGGAGAATATTTCCACTGAAGGAATTTATCTCTACCCTCAAGAACAAGTAGATCGGGTCGATTCAAGTTTCGTGGCAACTTTTTCGTTCCTACACCTTCCCTTTCGATTTCCCGTTGATTGAGTCGATTTGAGCAGATGATTTCTCTCCTAACTATCTTGTGATCATCTTCTCCAAGTTAGGGATCGAGGGATTTTGATTTGGATCAAATTTGTGGAGATTTGGGAGAAGGGCGATTGAAATCGCCCTCCGTGAGTGGTCGCGGACAGTCCACCACTCAGGGCGCGGACAGTCCGCGCGTCGGGCTAGAGCCAGACCAGTGGCTCCGCGGCTCGGCTGTTTGTGTTCGGGTTGACCGGTGGACAGTCTGCCGTAGTAACTCGCGGACAGTCCAAGGTAGGCACGGACAGTCCGGGACCGTACCCGCGGACAGTTCGGGATCCTGCTGTGTGTTGAGTTTTAGTGCGTTTGCTCTCCCGGTTTTTCTGCTTGATTTTCAGAATTCTCGTTTGGCCCTAGAGTTCACCAAGGAACCTCTCTAGGTATCTTTGCTACTTGTTAGCATCGATATTTGGAGATTTCCCGACGTAGCCGTCCATCTACATTCGGGAGTTGGTTTTTGGAGTTGAACTTGAGCCGGAGCTTTTGGGTTTTGATTCGCTCTCGTTTGGTGGTGCCTCGCTATGATCCTAGGGATCATCCACCCTCTTCCAACAATCGTGGGCATCGTGTTTGGGTCCGAAGCTTTGGGGGTTAATTTGTTGGGACAAAGGCCGAAGTTTCAAAAGAAAATTTTAGGCTCCCATTCACCCCCCCCTCTGGTCGCTTTCTGGTAACGTTCTCGGTCCTTCACTGTGCCGCACGGGGCCGCCTGGTCGGCCGCGCGCACGGAGCCGCTTGGCCGGCTGCACCTCACAGGGCTGGCTGGCCCGTCGCGCCGCACGGGGCCGCCTGGCCGCCCCCACACCCCCCCCGCACGGAGCCGCCTAGCCGGCTGCGCCGCATGGGGCTGGCTGGCCGGTCGCACTGCACGGGTTCGCCTGGCCGGTCGCGCCGCCTGGACGGTCGCGCTGCACGGGGACGCCCGTCCGTCGGTGCTTGTCCGGCTGTGAAAGCCCTAGTTTGGTTTTGGTTAATTGATGAAACCTATTGGACTAACCCTATGCTTAAGAGTGATTATAAGATAGGTTGGTCCAAGTCCAAGTGGTGGAGCTAGATGACACTCATGTGATGGAGATGGCCAAAAGATTGTGATCAAGTGCTCCAACTTGGAAATGAAGAAAGAGAAAAACAAAATGGGCTCAAGGCAAAGGTATAAAACCTAAGGCCATTTTGTTTTACCGATCAAGACGCAATAGAGTGCATGATCGGGTTTAGGATAGATAACCGTACTATAAAGAGGAGAAATCTTTGATTACAATGGTTATCTAGTGCCACTAAGTGTGAGTCTCATTTGCATATACTTTGCGCTTAGTGACGTGGTGAGATTGATGAGAAATCCAAAGAAAATTCCTTGTGAAAAGCTATCTCAAGTGCTAAATTTGATTTGGTGCTTGTGAGAAGAGATAGCAATGAAAAGGGTTTAAAAAAAAGAGAAGAAAGTTGGCTGTGGTCGGAAATTCCAGCTTAGCTCGTTGATATTTCAGAGAGGGGTTCTCTGTTTGGTTCTCCACTTTCATCCGGAAATTGGTGTCGCCCGAGCTGGAAATTCCAGTCCGTGTTCTTTTCGACGCAAAGGCTGCTCCCACCCTGGAATTTCCAGGGCGCGCCGCCTGGAATTTCCAGTGCGGGTTTGGTCCCCGACAACGGTCGGGAGATGCTCCCACCCTGGAAATTCCAGGGCGTGCCGCCTGGAATTTCCAGTGTGGGATGAGATGCTGAGGGTTTGGGCTGCTCCCGCCCTGGAAATTCCGGGGCGCACCGCCTGGAATTTCCAGTGCGGGATCTGGTGCCTGCCCAGCAACGGTCGGGAGAGGGGGGCTGGTTGGATAAGGCCTCCCCCTCTCCACTGTTCTTCTTCTCCCTCTTCCCACTTTCCCCATTGCTTGCACATTTTGAAACCCTAAGTGAAGGAAGCTCTCTCCCTCTCCTCTCTCACTCCCAAGGATTTGTGCTCCATTCAAGTGAGAGATTGAGCTCTAGTGATTGTTTTTGAGAGCCTCAAGAGCATCTCCCTCTCCTCTCCATCTCCTAGCTTGTTGCTCATTTGGGAGAGGATTTGGGGGAAACCCTAGTGTGTGCATTTGAGATTGCATATTTGGTGGCACTAGGTGATTGTTGTGATTGTGGATTTCTTATTACTCTTGGTGATTGCCGTCACCTAGACGGTTGGTGATTTGATGATTGGTGAGGGGATTTGGTGATTGTATCCGCCCCCAATCGGTGATTTGTGAGGGCTTCTTGTGCCTTCCCCGTGGGAGATCACGAAAGGCAACTCTAGTGGATTGCTCGTAGCTTGTGGATCCCCATCTTGTGTTGGTTGTGCGGCACCCAGTTGCGGGTTAGGCGTGTGATGCCTATTAGCGTGTGAACCTCCAAGTGGGTGTATCGCTACAACGGGGACGTAGCTTGCCGGCAAGCAAGTGAACCTCGGAGGAAAAATCATTGTGTCATTTTGTCTCTGTGGTATTCATCTATTGATCTTGGTATACACACTTCTATCACTTGTATTTACATATATTTCATACTTGCCTAGTGATAGTGTTAGCTAGTTGAGTAGTGTAGCTTAATTAGTTGTAACTAGTTTTTGATAGCTTGCTCACTAGTGGTAAAATAGCGACATAGCCATTGTGTGTGACATAGAGATTATAATATATTAGAATTGTGGATAGGTGGCTTGCCTTTTTAGTAGGCTAGAGCAAAACACACTTATCGCCATATTATTGTCTAACCGGTTGCTCTAGTGCTTTGTAGAATTTTTAATTAGGCTATTCACCCCCCCTCTAGCCATTTAGGACCTTTCAAGTGGTATCGGAGCCAAGTCACCGTTCATTTGAGGCTTTACAACCTACGGTGTGAAAAACGGCTCAAATCAACAACACCAAAAGGCCACCCCAATTTGATGGCACCAATTATAGTTATTGGAAGGAAAAGATGACTACTCACATCAAGTCAATCAATAGAAAGATTTGGAGTGTGGTAGAAACAAAGATTGAGATAGCCGATCCGGAGCATCTCACCAATGTTGAAGAAGAGAAAATGCAAAACAATGATATTGCTCTTAGTGCTATTCATGATGCAATTGATGCAAATGTGTTTGAGCAAATCAAGGGCATGGAATTGGCAAATGAGGCATGGAAGAAGCTAGAAGAGTCATATGAGGGCACTCAAGCGGTCAAGGGAGCAAAGGCTTATATTCTCAAAGAGAAGTTTGCAAGCTTCAAGATGAAGGAAGATGAGAGTGTGCCAGAGATGTTCAATAGGCTACAGGTGCTAGTCAATGATCTAAAGGCGCTTGGAGAAGAAGTGAAGGACAAGGACTTCTCACATAAGTTCTTGAGATGCCTCCCAAACAGGTTTGGTATGTTGGTTACTTTGCTAGTGAGGAGTGGTTTGGACACAATGACACCAAACCAAGTGCTTGGAGATGTGATGACCGATGACACATATAGAGAAGAGAATGAAGAAGAAGAGAAGAAGAATGAGAAGAAGAAAAGTGTGGCATTCAAAGCCACAACATCATCATCCAAGAGCAAGGGCAAAGCAAAGAAAGAAGATTCTAGTGAAGACGATTGCTCCAATGCTTGTGATGATGAGGATGAAGAGATGGCTTTATTTGTCAAAAGATTTGGCAAATTCATGAAGAAGAAGGGCTACCGGGCAAGGAGGAAGAAGACCTCATACAAGAACAAGGATGAACCAAGGAGGTGCTTCAAGTGCGGTAGCAAGGACCATCTTGTTGCTCAATGTCCATATAATAGTGAAAATGATGATGACAACAAGAAGAGCAAGAAGAAGGAAAAGAAGGAGAAGAAAGAGTTCATCAAGAA
Organism: Coix lacryma-jobi var. lacryma-jobi; assembly: GCA_009763385.1. Classification (NCBI taxonomy): domain Eukaryota; kingdom Viridiplantae; phylum Streptophyta; class Magnoliopsida; order Poales; family Poaceae; genus Coix; species Coix lacryma-jobi. The sequence goes on from CM019827.1 coordinate 33,912,951, forward strand.
GAAGAAGGGGCAATCATATATGGTCACTTGGGATAGTGATGCATCCACAAGTGATAGTGATGATGATAATAATGATGATGACCGCAAGGCAAGCAAGAAGAAGGCACTTGCAAGCATTGCTATCAACAACAAGCCTTCTATCTTCGACACTCCATCATGCTTCATGGCTAAGGCCACAAAGGTACAATCCGATGATGATGAGAGTGATGATGATGATGATGAACCCACTAAAGATGAATTATTTGAAATGCTTGATGATGCTAGAGAACACTTTGATAAAAAGAGAAAGGAGTGCAAAGAATTGCAAAAGAGACTAAAAGCTCTTGAGCAATCCTTTGAGGAGCTCAATGCTACTCATGAGAGGCTATTGGAAGCCCATGAGGAGCTTGGCAATGCTCACACTAAGCTTAAGAAAGCTCACTCCTCACTTATTGATCAAGCTAAAATTGAGGATGTGGTTGAAACATGTGACATAGGCATAGCTTGTGATATAATTGATGAATCATTCTATAAGCCTATTGTTATTGCTCCTACTAACCCTTCATGTAGATCATCATCTACCACTACTACTTCATCTATGGATGATGGCTTCACTTGTGATGCCTCACTCATGGTTGAGAATGAGACATTGAAGAGGGAGATAAATGAGCTCACTCACGCCTTAGGTAAAGCCTATGGTGGTGAGGCCCGGTTGCTTAAGTGCTTGGGTAGCCAACGCTTTTCTCTCAACAAAGAGGGATTGGGCTATACACCCAAGAATGGCAAGGCGGCTTTTGCTACTCACAAGACTAGTTTTGTGAAGAGCAATGGTCGGTTTTGCACTAGATGCAAGCAAAGTGGGCATGTAGAGCAATATTGCAAGAACAAGAACAAGAATGCTAATGTATCCTCTATTCAATTTGATTCTTGCTATTTGCTTACCAAGGGTGTTAATGGTGTGAAAGCTAAATTCATTGGTGCGCCAATTGTGGGCTCAAAGAAGAAAGCCATTTGGGTACCAAAGAGTTTGGTCACTAACCTTGGAGGACCCAAAAAGGTTTGGGTACCTAAAAAGAATTGATTTGTTCTTGTAGGTCAATTACAAAGCCGGAGGGAGGCATTGGGTGCTTGATAGTGGGTGCACTCAACATATGACCGGGGATTCAAGAATGTTCAATTCAATCAATTCAAGTGGCAATAATGGTTTTGATTCTATCACATTTGGTGACAATGGCAAAGGCAAGGTTAAAGGGCTTGGTAAGATTGCAATATCCAATGACATGAACATTTCCAATGTGTTGCTAGTTGAGAGCTTGAACTTCAATCTATTGTCAGTTGCTCAATTGTGTGATCTTGGTTTCAAATGTATATTTGGAGTTGATGATGTAGAGATCATAAGTGTAGATGGCTCTAATTTGATATTCAAAGGATTTAGATATGAGAATCTATACTTGGTTGATTTCAATGCTAGTGAAACCCAATTGTCAACATGCTTGTTTACTAAATCTAGTTTGGGTTGGTTATGGCATAGAAGACTTGGTCATGTTGGAATGAAACAATTGAACAAGATAGTGAAACATGATCTAGTTAGAGGCTTGAAAGATGTCACCTTTGAGAAGGATAAACTTTGTAGCTCTTGTCAAGCCAGCAAACAAGTTGGTAACACCCATCCTAAGAAAAGCATGATGAGTACTAGCAAAGCATTTGAATTGTTACACATGGATTTATTTGGACCAACAACATACACTAGCATCGGTGGAAATAAATATGGCTTTGTGATAGTGGATGATTACACTAGATACACATGGGTCTTCTTTCTTAGTGACAAGAGTGAAACATTTGATATCTTCAAAACTTTTGTCAAGAGATGCCAAAATGAGTTTGAAACAACAATCAAGAGAGTTAGAAGTGACAATGGGAGTGAATTTAAGAATACAAGAATTGATGAGTTGTGTGATGACTTTGGCATTAGACATCAATTCTCACCCAAGTACACTCCGCAATCAAATGGGATTGTTGAAAGGAAGAATAGAACTTTGATTGAGATGGCAAGGTCTATGCTTAGTGAATACAATGTTAGTCATTCCTTTTGGGCCGAAGCTATCAATACGGCTTGCTATTGTAGCAATCGTCTCTATTGCCATGGCATGCTAGAGAAGACACCATATGAGCTATTAAATGGAAGAAAGCCCAATATTGCATATTTTAGAGTGTTTGGTTGTAAATGCTATATCTTGAATAAGGGTGCAAGATTGAGCAAATTTGAGAAGAAATGTGATGAAGGTTTCTTACTTGGTTATTCCACCACAAGCAAAGCATATAGAGTTTGGAATTTGGCTAGTGGTATTCTTGAAGAAGTGCATGATGTTGAGTTTGATGAAACCAAGGGGTCTCAAGAAGAAAATGAAAATCTAGATGATGTGAGAGGCACTCAATTAGCAAATGCAATGAAGAACATGGATGTCGGTGATATTAGGCCAAGACAAGTGATTGAAGAGGAAGATGATCAAATGTTCTCCTCCAATGTGCAAGTTGATGCAAATCAAGCTAGTGGTTCTCATGATCAATCAAGTGCTAGTGGAGATCAACAAGCTAGTTCATCTCAACAAAGAAATCAAGTGCAAATACTCCAACCAACCAACATTGCAAGAGATCATCCCATCGATCAAATTGTTGGAGATATTAGAAGTGGTGTGCAAACAAGATCAAGATTGGCTTCATTTTGTGAGCATTATTCATTTGTATCATCATTCGAACCAACCAAGATAGAAGATGCATTGATGGATGTTGATTGGGTAAATGCTATGCATGAAGAGCTAAACAACTTCACGCGCAACCAAGTTTGGGAACTTGTTGAGAGGCCAAAGAATTACAATGTAACTGGAACCAAATGGGTATTTCGCAACAAGCAAGATCAAGATGGCATAGTAGTGAGAAACAAAGCAAGATTGGTAGCACAAGGTTACACACAAGTGGAAGGTCTTGACTTTGGAGAAACATATGCACCGGTTACAAGATTGGAAGCAATTAGAATTCTATTAGCTTATGCTTGTGCCCATGATATCAAGTTATATCAAATGGATGTGAAGAGTGCATTCTTGAATGGCTACATTAATGAGTTAGTATATGCTGAACAACCACCCGGTTTTGAAGATGACAAGAAGCCCAACCATGTTTACAAGCTCAAGAAGGCTTTGTATGGTTTGAAGCAAGCACCAAGAGCATGGTATGAGAGGTTGAGGGATTTCCTACTCTCTAAAGGGTTCAAGATGGGCAAGGTTGATACAACTCTTTTCACCAAGAAGATTGGCAAGGACTTGTTTGTGTTGCAAATATATGTTGATGACATTATCTTCGGGTCAACCAACCAAGAGTTTTGTGAAGAATTTGGGAAGATGATGGCAAATGAGTTTGAGATGTCCATGATTGGAGAGCTTAGCTACTTCCTTGGTCTTCAAATCAAGCAAATGAAGAATGGCACATTTGTAAGTCAAGGCAAGTACATCAAAGACATGCTCAAGAAGTTTGTTCTAGATGATGCAAAGGCTATTAGCACACCTATGGGAACAAATGGACATTTGGATAGTGATGCTAGTGGCAACATGGTAGATCAAAAGTTATATCGGTCTATGATTGGAAGCTTACTCTATGTGACCGCTTCTAGGCCGGATGTCATGTTTAGTGTATGCATGTGTGCAAGATTTCAAGCCTCACCAAGAGAGAGTCACTTGAAGGCAACAAAAAGAATATTAAGATATTTGAAGCATACACAAAATGTTGGATTGTGGTATCCCAAGGGGTCAAACTTTGAGTTGATTGGCTATTCGGACTCTGATTATGCGGGATGCAAAGTTGATATAAAGAGCACATCGGGCACATGTCAATTACTTGGAAGATCACTTGTATCATGGTCATCAAAGAAGCAAAATAGTGTTGCACTTTCAACCGCCGAAGCCGAATACATATCCGCGGGTAGTTATTGTGCACAATTGCTATGGATGAGGGCAACTTTGGATGATTTTGGAATCAAGTTCAAACAAGTGCCATTGCTATGTGACAATGAAAGTGCGGTGAAGCTCACTAACAATCCGATTCAACATTCAAGAACAAAGCACATTGACATTCGCCATCACTTCATAAGAGATCATCAACAAAAGGGTGATATTTCAATTGAGAGTGTGGGAACCTAAGATCAACTTGCCGATATATTCACCAAACCACTTGATGAGAAGAGATTTTGCAAGCTAAGGAATGAATTGAACATACTTGATTTCTCAAATATGAGTTGATGAACCCTCCATTATATGACATGCCTCTCCTTCGACAAAGCAAAGGTAAAATTGTTTGGCATGACATTCATCCTTGCTAAGGACATGTTTAGTGCATTTAGTCATTCCATGCATGATATAGGCCCATTCATGAAATAAAATAAATTTAATGTATAAATGGTACCACTATTGCTTCTATGTTTGATATGATCTAGTGGTAGCATATGACATGTTTGTGGGCTTGTGAACCTAGTGTTTAATCTTGGCAATAAGCATTCAAGTGTTTAACCAACATGAGTAAGATAATCATTGAAAGATGCGTGAAGAAGCTTACTCTTGAGCAAACCGTGTTAAATATCTTATGCAAGTTTGCTAGGTTGAACCATAATATGTTTTTGATCACCCATTGATTGACTTAACTCCTACTAAAATTGGTGTACCTTTTATGGTACTTAATGACAAAGGGGGAGAGAAAGTCACAAAGATAAAAGCAAAGTAATCTCAAAGGGGGAGAAGTGACAAATGAAGGGGATTAATTAAACTTTGAGCACACAACTAGGGGGAGCAAGCTCATGAACCTATTGTTGCATTTGTATGCGCATATACATATGAGTGTTGCATTGTACAAGTCTTAAATTCAATAACATGCTTGTGTGGTGTATGCTAGTAATATAACTTGTATGATGATTTGAGAACTAGCATGCATAGGAGTTAGCTAGATGTGTTTTAATTATGTTTCACAAGTGGTACTAGAACCCTGCATCTAATGTTGATCTCATGAGGTATCTAGTCTTTTTGTGTTTACAAATGATATATAGCTACTCACAGTGCTAAGGATGATGATCAAAAGTGCACTCTGATGGTAACACGCTTCAAAGGTCCATTCTATATACCTTAGCATCATTTGGTAGTAGTATCTCTCCCACAATTGCAATCCATGCATATGTGAACAAATTGAACCAAACTCATGAAGCACATATGTAGGGGGTGCTAGTACTACCAAAATCGAATTTGTGGTGATTGTCCAACTCTTACTCATGAACAAAATGCTTGGACAAGCAACTCAAATTCAAAATTGAATTTAATTCATATCTTTGTAAAAGTTGTCATCAATTACCAAAAAGGGGGAGATTGAAAGCCCTAGTTTGGTTTTGGTTAATTGATGAAACCTATTGGACTAACCCTATGCTTAAGAGTGATTATAAGATAGGTTGGTCCAAGTCCAAGTGGTGGAGCTAGATGACACTCATGTGATGGAGATGGCCAAAAGATTGTGATCAAGTGCTCCAACTTGGAAATGAAGAAAGAGAAAAACAAAATGGGCTCAAGGCAAAGGTATAAAACCTAAGGCCATTTTGTTTTACCGATCAAGACGCAATAGAGTGCGTGATCGGGTTTAGGATAGATAACCGTACTATAAAGAGGAGAAATCTTTGATTACAATGGTTATCTAGTGCCACTAAGTGTGAGTCTCATTTGCATATACTTTGCGCTTAGTGACGTGGTGAGATTGATGAGAAATCCAAAGAAAATTCCTTGTGAAAAGCTATCTCAAGTGCTAAATTTGATTTGGTGCTTGTGAGAAGAGATAGCAATGAAAAGGGTTTAAAAAAAAGAGAAGAAAGTTGGCTGTGGTCGGAAATTCCAGCTTAGCTCGTTGATATTTCAGAGAGGGGTTCTCTGTTTGGTTCTCGACTTTCATCCGGAAATTGGTGTCGCCCGAGCTGGAAATTCCAGTCCGTGTTCTTTTCGACGCAAAGGCTGCTCCCACCCTGGAAATTCCAGGGCGCGCCGCCTGGAATTTCCAGTGTGGGATGAGATGCTGAGGGTTTGGGCTGCTCCCGCCCTGGAAATTCCGGGGCGCACCGCTTGGAATTTCCAGTGCGGGATCTGGTGCCTGCCCAGCAACGGTCGGGAGAGGGGGGCTGGTTGGATAAGGCCTCCCCCTCTCCACTGTTCTTCTTCTCCCTCTTCCCACTTTCCCCATTGCTTGCACATTTTGAAACCCTAAGTGAAGGAAGCTCTCTCCCTCTCCTCTCTCACTCCCAAGGATTTGTGCTCCATTCAAGTGAGAGATTGAGCTCTAGTGATTGTTTTTGAGAGCCTCAAGAGCATCTCCCTCTCCTCTCCATCTCCTAGCTTGTTGCTCATTTGGGAGAGGATTTAGGGGAAACCCTAGTGTGTGCATTTGAGATTGCATATTTGGTGGCACTAGGTGATTGTTGTGATTGTGGATTTTTTATTACTCTTGGTGATTGCCGTCACCTAGACGGTTGGTGATTTGATGATTGGTGAGGGGATTTGGTGATTGTATCCGCCCCCAATCGGTGATTTGTGAGGGCTTCTTGTGCCTTCCCCGTGGGAGATCACGAAAGGCAACTCTAGTGGATTGCTCGTAGCTTGTGGATCCCCATCTTGTGTTGGTTGTGCGGCACCTAGTTGCGGGTTAGGCGTGTGATGCCTATTAGCGTGTGAACCTCCAAGTGTGTGTATCGCTACAACGGGGACGTAGCTTGCCGGCAAGCAAGTGAACCTCGGAGGAAAAATCATTGTGTCATTTTGTCTCTGTGGTATTCATCTATTGATCTTGGTATACACACTTCTATCACTTGTATTTACATATATTTCATACTTGCCTAGTGATAGTGTTAGCTAGTTGAGTAGTGTAGCTTAATTAGTTGTAACTAGTTTTTGATAGCTTGCTCACTAGTGGTAAAATAGCGACATAGCCATTGTGTGTGACATAGAGATTATAATATATTAGAATTGTGGATAGGTGGCTTGCCTTTTTAGTAGGCTAGAGCAAAACACACTTATCGCCATATTATTGTCTAACCGGTTGCTCTAGTGCTTTGTAGAATTTTTAATTCGGCTATTCACCCCCCCCCTCTAGCCATTTAGGACCTTTCAAGTGGTATCGGAGCCAAGTCACCGTTCATTTGAGGCTTTACAACCTACGGTGTGAAAAACGGCTCAAATCAACAACACCAAAAGGCCACCCCAATTTGATGGCACCAATTATAGTTATTGGAAGGAAAAGATGACTACTCACATCAAGTCAATCAATAGAAAGATTTGGAGTGTGGTAGAAACAAAGATTGAGATAGCCGATCCGGAGCATCTCACCAATGTCGAAGAAGAGAAAATGCAAAACAATGATATTGCTCTTAGTGCTATTCATGATGCAATTGATGCAAATGTGTTTGAGCAAATCAAGGGCATGGAATTGGCAAATGAGGCATGGAAGAAGCTAGAAGAGTCATATGAGGGCACTCAAGCGGTCAAGGGAGCAAAGGCTTATATTCTCAAAGAGAAGTTTGCAAGCTTCAAGATGAAGGAAGATGAGAGTGTGCCAGAGATGTTCAATAGGCTACAGGTGCTAGTCAATGATCTAAAGGCGCTTGGAGAAGAAGTGAAGGACAAGGACTTCTCACATAAGTTCTTGAGATGCCTCCCAAACAGGTTTGGTATGTTGGTTACTTTGCTAGTGAGGAGTGGTTTGGACACAATGACACCAAACCAAGTGCTTGGAGATGTGATGACCGATGACACATATAGAGAAGAGAATGAAGAAGAAGAGAAGAAGAATGAGAAGAAGAAAAGTGTGGCATTCAAAGCCACAACATCATCATCCAAGAGCAAGGGCAAAGCAAAGAAAGAAGATTCTAGTGAAGACGATTGCTCCAATGCTTGTGATGATGAGGATGAAGAGATGGCTTTATTTGTCAAAAGATTTGGCAAATTCATGAAGAAGAAGGGCTACCGGGCAAGGAGGAAGAAGACCTCATACAAGAACAAGGATGAACCAAGGAGGTGCTTCAAGTGCGGTAGCAAGGACCATCTTGTTGCTCAATGTCCATATAATAGTGAAAATGATTATGACAACAAGAAGAGCAAGAAGAAGGAAAAGAAGGAGAAGAAAGAGTTCATCAAGAAGAAGAAGGGGCAATCATATATGGTCACTTGGGATAGTGATGCATCCACAAGTGATAGTGATGATGATAATAATGATGATGACCGCAAGGCAAGCAAGAAGAAGGCACTTGCAAGCATTGCTATCAACAACAAGCCTTCTATCTTCGACACTCCATCATGCTTCATGGCTAAGGCCACAAAGGTACAATCCGATGATGATGAGAGTGATGATGATGATGATGAACCCACTAAAGATGAATTATTTGAAATGCTTGATGATGCTAGAGAACACTTTGATAAAAAGAGAAAGGAGTGCAAAGAATTGCAAAAGAGACTAAAAGCTCTTGAGCAATCCTTTGAGGAGCTCAATGCTACTCATGAGAGGCTATTGGAAGCCCATGAGGAGCTTGGCAATGCTCACACTAAGCTTAAGAAAGCTCACTCCTCACTTATTGATCAAGCTAAAATTGAGGATGTGGTTGAAACATGTGACATAGGCATAGCTTGTGATATAATTGATGAATCATTCTATAAGCCTATTGTTATTGCTCCTACTAACCCTTCATGTAGATCATCATCTACCACTACTACTTCATCTATGGATGATGGCTTCACTTGTGATGCCTCACTCATGGTTGAGAATGAGACATTGAAGAGGGAGATAAATGAGCTCACTCACGCCTTAGGTAAAGCCTATGGTGGTGAGGCCCGGTTGCTTAAGTGCTTGGGTAGCCAACGCTTTTCTCTCAACAAAGAGGGATTGGGCTATACACCCAAGAATGGCAAGGCGGCTTTTGCTACTCACAAGACTAGTTTTGTGAAGAGCAATGGTCGGTTTTGCACTAGATGCAAGCAAAGTGGGCATGTAGAGCAATATTGCAAGAACAAGAACAAGAATGCTAATGTATCCTCTATTCAATTTGATTCTTGCTATTTGCTTACCAAGGGTGTTAATGGTGTGAAAGCTAAATTCATTGGTGCGCCAATTGTGGGCTCAAAGAAGAAAGCCATTTGGGTACCAAAGAGTTTGGTCACTAACCTTGGAGGACCCAAAAAGGTTTGGGTACCTAAAAAGAATTGATTTGTTCTTGTAGGTCAATTACAAAGCCGGAGGGAGGCATTGGGTGCTTGATAGTGGGTGCACTCAACATATGACCGGGGATTCAAGAATGTTCAATTCAATCAATTCAAGTGGCAATAATGGTTTTGATTCTATCACATTTGGTGACAATGGCAAAGGCAAGGTTAAAGGGCTTGGTAAGATTGCAATATCCAATGACATGAACATTTCCAATGTGTTGCTAGTTGAGAGCTTGAACTTCAATCTATTGTCAGTTGCTCAATTGTGTGATCTTGGTTTCAAATGTATATTTGGAGTTGATGATGTAGAGATCATAAGTGTAGATGGCTCTAATTTGATATTCAAAGGATTTAGATATGAGAATCTATACTTGGTTGATTTCAATGCTAGTGAAACCCAATTGTCAACATGCTTGTTTACTAAATCTAGTTTGGGTTGGTTATGGCATAGAAGACTTGGTCATGTTGGAATGAAACAATTGAACAAGATAGTGAAACATGATCTAGTTAGAGGCTTGAAAGATGTCACCTTTGAGAAGGATAAACTTTGTAGCTCTTGTCAAGCCAGCAAACAAGTTGGTAACACCCATCCTAAGAAAAGCATGATGAGTACTAGCAAAGCATTTGAATTGTTACACATGGATTTATTTGGACCAACAACATACACTAGCATCGGTGGAAATAAATATGGCTTTGTGATAGTGGATGATTACACTAGATACACATGGGTCTTCTTTCTTAGTGACAAGAGTGAAACATTTGATATCTTCAAAACTTTTGTCAAGAGATGCCAAAATGAGTTTGAAACAACAATCAAGAGAGTTAGAAGTGACAATGGGAGTGAATTTAAGAATACAAGAATTGATGAGTTGTGTGATGACTTTGGCATTAGACATCAATTCTCACCCAAGTACACTCCGCAATCAAATGGGATTGTTGAAAGGAAGAATAGAACTTTGATTGAGATGGCAAGGTCTATGCTTAGTGAATACAATGTTAGTCATTCCTTTTGGGCCGAAGCTATCAATACGGCTTGCTATTGTAGCAATCGTCTCTATTGCCATGGCATGCTAGAGAAGACACCATATGAGCTATTAAATGGAAGAAAGCCCAATATTGCATATTTTAGAGTGTTTGGTTGTAAATGCTATATCTTGAATAAGGGTGCAAGATTGAGCAAATTTGAGAAGAAATGTGATGAAGGTTTCTTACTTGGTTATTCCACCACAAGCAAAGCATATAGAGTTTGGAATTTGGCTAGTGGTATTCTTGAAGAAGTGCATGATGTTGAGTTTGATGAAACCAAGGGGTCTCAAGAAGAAAATGAAAATCTAGATGATGTGAGAGGCACTCAATTAGCAAATGCAATGAAGAACATGGATGTCGGTGATATTAGGCCAAGACAAGTGATTGAAGAGGAAGATGATCAAATGTTCTCCTCCAATGTGCAAGTTGATGCAAATCAAGCTAGTGGTTCTCATGATCAATCAAGTGCTAGTGGAGATCAACAAGCTAGTTCATCTCAACAAAGAAATCAAGTGCAAATACTCCAACCAACCAACATTGCAAGAGATCATCCCATCGATCAAATTGTTGGAGATATTAGAAGTGGTGTGCAAACAAGATCAAGATTGGCTTCATTTTGTGAGCATTATTCATTTGTATCATCATTCGAACCAACCAAGATAGAAGATGCATTGATGGATGTTGATTGGGTAAATGCTATGCATGAAGAGCTAAACAACTTCACGCGCAACCAAGTTTGGGAACTTGTTGAGAGGCCAAAGAATTACAATGTAACTGGAACCAAATGGGTATTTCGCAACAAGCAAGATCAAGATGGCATAGTAGTGAGAAACAAAGCAAGATTGGTAGCACAAGGTTACACACAAGTGGAAGGTCTTGACTTTGGAGAAACATATGCACCGGTTACAAGATTGGAAGCAATTAGAATTCTATTAGCTTATGCTTGTGCCCATGATATCAAGTTATATCAAATGGATGTGAAGAGTGCATTCTTGAATGGCTACATTAATGAGTTAGTATATGCTGAACAACCACCCGGTTTTGAAGATGACAAGAAGCCCAACCATGTTTACAAGCTCAAGAAGGCTTTGTATGGTTTGAAGCAAGCACCAAGAGCATGGTATGAGAGGTTGAGGGATTTCCTACTCTCTAAAGGGTTCAAGATGGGCAAGGTTGATACAACTCTTTTCACCAAGAAGATTGGCAAGGACTTGTTTGTGTTGCAAATATATGTTGATGACATTATCTTCGGGTCAACCAACCAAGAGTTTTGTGAAGAATTTGGGAAGATGATGGCAAATGAGTTTGAGATGTCCATGATTGGAGAGCTTAGCTACTTCCTTGGTCTTCAAATCAAGCAAATGAAGAATGGCACATTTGTAAGTCAAGGCAAGTACATCAAAGACATGCTCAAGAAGTTTGTTCTAGATGATGCAAAGGCTATTAGCACACCTATGGGAACAAATGGACATTTGGATAGTGATGCTAGTGGCAACATGGTAGATCAAAAGTTATATCGGTCTATGATTGGAAGCTTACTCTATGTGACCGCTTCTAGGCCGGATGTCATGTTTAGTGTATGCATGTGTGCAAGATTTCAAGCCTCACCAAGAGAGAGTCACTTGAAGGCAACAAAAAGAATATTAAGATATTTGAAGCATACACAAAATGTTGGATTGTGGTATCCCAAGGGGTCAAACTTTGAGTTGATTGGCTATTCGGACTCTGATTATGCGGGATGCAAAGTTGATATAAAGAGCACATCGGGCACATGTCAATTACTTGGAAGATCACTTGTATCATGGTCATCAAAGAAGCAAAATAGTGTTGCACTTTCAACCGCCGAAGCCGAATACATATCCGCGGGTAGTTATTGTGCACAATTGCTATGGATGAGGGCAACTTTGGATGATTTTGGAATCAAGTTCAAACAAGTGCCATTGCTATGTGACAATGGAAGTGCGGTGAAGCTCACTAACAATCCGATTCAACATTCAAGAACAAAGCACATTGACATTCGCCATCACTTCATAAGAGATCATCAACAAAAGGGTGATATTTCAATTGAGAGTGTGGGAACCGAAGATCAACTTGCCGATATATTCACCAAACCACTTGATGAGAAGAGATTTTGCAAGCTAAGGAATGAATTGAACATACTTGATTTCTCAAATATGAGTTGATGAACCCTCCATTATATGACATGCCTCTCCTTCGACAAAGCAAAGGTAAAATTGTTTGGCATGACATTCATCCTTGCTAAGGACATGTTTAGTGCATTTAGTCATTCCATGCATGATATAGGCCCATTCATGAAATAAAATAAATTTAATGTATAAATGGTACCACTATTGCTTCTATGTTTGATATGATCTAGTGGTAGCATATGACATGTTTGTGGGCTTGTGAACCTAGTGTTTAATCTTGGCAATAAGCATTCAAGTGTTTAACCAACATGAGTAAGATAATCATTGAAAGATGCGTGAAGAAGCTTACTCTTGAGCAAACCGTGTTAAATATCTTATGCAAGTTTGCTAGGTTGAACCATAATATGTTTTTGATCACCCATTGATTGACTTAACTCCTACTAAAATTGGTGTACCTTTTATGGTACTTAATGACAAAGGGGGAGAGAAAGTCACAAAGATAAAAGCAAAGTAATCTCAAAGGGGGAGAAGTGACAAATGAAGGGGATTAATTAAACTTTGAGCACACAACTAGGGGGAGCAAGCTCATGAACCTATTGTTGCATTTGTATGCGCATATACATATGAGTGTTGCATTGTACAAGTCTTAAATTCAATAACATGCTTGTGTGGTGTATGCTAGTAATATAACTTGTATGATGATTTGAGAACTAGCATGCATAGGAGTTAGCTAGATGTGTTTTAATTATGTTTCACAAGTGGTACTAGAACCCTGCATCTAATGTTGATCTCATGAGGTATCTAGTCTTTTTGTGTTTACAAATGATATATAGCTACTCACAGTGCTAAGGATGATGATCAAAAGTGCACTCTGATGGTAACACGCTTCAAAGGTCCATTCTATATACCTTAGCATCATTTGGTAGTAGTATCTCTCCCACAATTGCAATCCATGCATATGTGAACAAATTGAACCAAACTCATGAAGCACATATGTAGGGGGTGCTAGTACTACCAAAATCGAATTTGTGGTGATTGTCCAACTCTTACTCATGAACAAAATGCTTGGACAAGCAACTCAAATTCAAAATTGAATTTAATTCATATCTTTGTAAAAGTTGTCATCAATTACCAAAAAGGGGGAGATTGAAAGCCCTAGTTTGGTTTTGGTTAATTGATGAAACCTATTGGACTAACCCTATGCTTAAGAGTGATTATAAGATAGGTTGGTCCAAGTCCAAGTGGTGGAGCTAGATGACACTCATGTGATGGAGATGGCCAAAAGATTGTGATCAAGTGCTCCAACTTGGAAATGAAGAAAGAGAAAAACAAAATGGGCTCAAGGCAAAGGTATAAAACCTAAGGCCATTTTGTTTTACCGATCAAGACGCAATAGAGTGCGTGATCGGGTTTAGGATAGATAACCGTACTATAAAGAGGAGAAATCTTTGATTACAATGGTTATCTAGTGCCACTAAGTGTGAGTCTCATTTGCATATACTTTGCGCTTAGTGACGTGGTGAGATTGATGAGAAATCCAAAGAAAATTCCTTGTGAAAAGCTATCTCAAGTGCTAAATTTGATTTGGTGCTTGTGAGAAGAGATAGCAATGAAAAGGGTTTAAAAAAAAGAGAAGAAAGTTGGCTGTGGTCGGAAATTCCAGCTTAGCTCGTTGATATTTCAGAGAGGGGTTCTCTGTTTGGTTCTCCACTTTCATCCGGAAATTGGTGTCGCCCGAGCTGGAAATTCCAGTCCGTGTTCTTTTCGACGCAAAGGCTGCTCCCACCCTGGAATTTCCAGGGCGCGCCGCCTGGAATTTCCAGTGCGGGTTTGGTCCCCGACAACGGTCGGGAGACGCTCCCACCCTGGAAATTCCAGGGCGCGCCGCCTGGAATTTCCAGTGTGGGATGAGATGCTGAGGGTTTGGGCTGCTCCCGCCCTGGAAATTCCGGGGCGCACCGCCTGGAATTTCCAGTGCGGGATCTGGTGCCTGCCCAGCAACGGTCGGGAGAGGGGGGCTGGTTGGATAAGGCCTCCCCCTCTCCACTGTTCTTCTTCTCCCTCTTCCCACTTTCCCCATTGCTTGCACATTTTGAAACCCTAAGTGAAGGAAGCTCTCTCCCTCTCCTCTCTCACTCCCAAGGATTTGTGCTCCATTCAAGTGAGAGATTGAGCTCTAGTGATTGTTTTTGAGAGCCTCAAGAGCATCTCCCTCTCCTCTCCATCTCCTAGCTTGTTGCTCATTTGGGAGAGGATTTGGGGGGAAACCCTAGTGTGTGCATTTGAGATTGCATATTTGGTGGCACTAGGTGATTGTTGTGATTGTGGATTTCTTATTACTCTTGGTGATTGCCGTCACCTAGACGGTTGGTGATTTGATGATTGGTGAGGGGATTTGGTGATTGTATCCGCCCCCAATCGGTGATTTGTGAGGGCTTCTTGTGCCTTCCCCGTGGGAGATCACGAAAGGCAACTCTAGTGGATTGCTCGTAGCTTGTGGATCCCCATCTTGTGTTGGTTGTGCGGCACCCAGTTGCGGGTTAGGCGTGTGATGCCTATTAGCGCGTGAACCTCCAAGTGGGTGTATCGCTACAACGAGGACGTAGCTTGCCGGCAAGCAAGTGAACCTCGGAGGAAAAATCATTGTGTCATTTTGTCTCTGTGGTATTCATCTATTGATCTCTTGCCCGGCTTGGTATACACACTTCTATCACTTGTATTTACATATATTTCATACTTGCCTAGTGATAGTGTTAGCTAGTTGAGTAGTGTAGCTTAATTAGTTGTAACTAGTTTTTGATAGCTTGCTCACTAGTGGTAAAATAGCGACATAGCCATTGTGTGTGACATAGAGATTATAATATATTAGAATTGTGGATAGGTGGCTTGCCTTTTTAGTAGGCTAGAGCAAAACACACTTATCGCCATATTATTGTCTAACCGGTTGCTCTAGTGCTTTGTAGAATTTTTAATTAGGCTATTCACCCCCCCCCCTCTAGCCATTTAGGACCTTTCCGGCTGACTTCGTCCGCCTGGTGGCTGCCTGAGGCTCTAGGGTTACGGGAGAGAATGGAGAACGGGAGAACGAGAGAGAGGATTCTCGCGGAAAGAAAGAATGGATAAGGGGTATTATTGTCCTTTCGTCTTAATGTGAAGGGTTTTATTGTTTGTTATTTTTTATTCTAGAAACAACTAACAGAGTTAAAAGTAGGGATAAACTGAGAATTAGTAATTACAGAGCAGAGGTAAAATCACAACGGTGACTAAAACGAGGGTAAAATCACATTTGAGCATCAAAGTAGGGGCAAGAACACAATATTCCAAAAGCTATTGTATTTAACATGAAATAGGTTCAGTTAATGAAAAGTAAAGACAAAACATAATTTACCACTCTTAATAATTTGACATACTTAATAATTGATATATTATGTTATGATCTTATAAAATCATTTGGACCCTGCTTATTTAGTGCTCACGCTCCGTCACCTATCATCAGGGCATCAAGGCCCTTGAAAACTCCCAACGGCATGCCCTAGTACTACTACCCCTGTCCCATATAGGGCTGCGCTGTCGCTCCCCAGCCACCTGCACAACAAAAACTCCATCCTCATTGCACTTTAGACGATCCGCAGCGGGGACGGTATCCGACGTAAAAAAAAGTGTGTAGCGAAGGACACTAAAATCTCCTCTATTCCCGCTCGTCCGCTATATAGAGCGCAGTAGCATTCGTCCGCTACCAGACACAGGTCCCGCGGCCAGGCGCAACCGCGCGCGGACAGTGAGCGCAGGCGAGCTGCAGTGGTGGGTCCCATCTTGTTTTGCAACAGAAAAATACTATATCTCACAAACCGAAAACTCAAATTAAATTCTGATTGCACCATTGAATTCATTACAATTAATTCTTCAAACTAGATCTCTCATGGATATATTTAGATAAAGTGATAAGTGGACCCGCAGTAGATAGATGATGATATAGAGAATGGATGGATGTGAGAAAAATGAATATAGATGAGAGAATCTTGATGACCAGGCAGTATAGAGGATGAAAATAGAGGAACGTGAGTGCGGATAGTCTTACCCACCCTGTAGGTGGTGGTCGCCATCTCTCCTCGACAGAGGCCATGTTCAGTTCTCCAAATTCCGCCAAAATTTTACATAGTACCCGTCACATCAAATCTTTAGACGCATGTATGAAGCATTAAATATAGGTAAAAATAACTAATTGTATTTTTAGTATATGTACATGTCGAGACAAATCTTTTTAGTCTAGTTAGTCCATGTTTAAACAAAGTTTGTCAAATAACAACAAAAGTGCTATATGAACTTTTCTCCAAAAATTTCGTGAACTGAACAAGGCTAGAATTCGGTTTCAGCTTCTTCGAGCCTCTTGTATGTGAGGAGCCTGCTCTTAGGTAGCCAGACACAAAACATACAAATGTATGGTGTTTGGTTACCTGTATATACGAGCCCTGGCTCTTGAGAATTTGTTTGGTTGTTAGTACGAGAATGGATTACATAAGATAAAAACATATAAATAATTATCATCATGATATTTATTAGAAACTATTATCTTATGACACTTAGCTTACCTTATTTTTTCTTAATATAATTCAAAATTTATTAATATCATTTAATATGTGCTAATAATATATTAGTAATATCATTAGATGACTTATTACCTGCACCACGCAAGCCTGGTGAAAGCATCAAGATGCCCAAGAGGGGGGGTGAATAGGGCTTTTCTAAAACTTCTTGCAAGAATTAAAACCTATCAAGCCCCAATTAACCCCCTATAGCCTAGAAGTGTGTTTGACAAGAATCAACCGTACAAAAGACTATCGCTAAACCATTTCTACTCTAGCATGGCAATTCAACTTATGAAAGAACAATAAGTAAATGCGGAATTGAATTGCTCAAAGGTAAATGTGTAGTAAAGAGAGTAGAGATGACACGACGATCTTTTTGCCGAGGTATCTAGGTGTCGGCACACCCTCTAGTCCTCGTTGGAGCACCCGTGCAAGGGTATCGCTCCCCCTTGATCCACGCAAGGATCAAGTGCTCACTACGAGCTGATTCTTCGCCACTCCGGCCCGGTGAATCGCTCGCTACCGGTCACAACTTGGCTTGGGTCAACCACAATGCCTTCTGATGATCACCAAGCTCTCCGATCGCCACCAAGCCGTCTAGGTGATGCCGATCACCAAGAGTAACAAGCAAGAACTCTCACTTGACCAACGCAAGGCTAATGAGATGGGTGGATGCACACTTGCTACTCTCTATTCACTAATGAGGTGTTTGATCACTCAATTATCAAATCTCTCAACCTCACTAGGCCTCTTGCACTCACTTGCAATCACAATGTGTTTGGCAGCCTTTCAAATGAGCAAGAGTTACAGCAAGAATGAGGGGGAGGCATATTTATACCCCCCCCAACTCAAATCATGCACGAAGGGGTAAGTCCAGCCAGTTTATACACTGACCGGACGCACTGTCGGGGTGACCGGACGCGTCCGGTCAGTGCCCAACGGCTACGTGACGTCTATCCTGACACCTGTACGAAGCACTGACCGGACGCAACCATGCGTCCGATCACTACTGACCGGACGCGTCCGATCATCAAATTTCTTCTCTGGAACCTCTCTGGACGCGACTGGACTCACCCCCCTGGCGCGCCCGATCGATTGCTGAGGTTGAGTCCGGTCGCAATCAGACTTGCCCCTCAGCCAGCCCACTGACCGGACGCATGCCCCAGCGTCCGGTCGCAAATAGAAGTCTGAAACGACTTCGGTTTGCGATGCTCCCTTCACGAACTTCCTTTCTTATGATCTTAGGGACCTTTCTAAGCTACCTAGGGCTTTGGTTAACAAGTGTGCACCACACCTAACTCAAAAGTCTCACCTAGGTCAAGCTACCCATCCAAACCCCTCTTTATAGTACGGCCAAAGATAAAACAAAGACCTATGCTACTCTAAGTGTCCTTCAACACCAAATGACACTTAGAACTAGCCTATCACCGTCTTCGTCGTCCATCCTTTGAAAACCGAACGAATTCCATCAAAAAGGGGACATGAATACCATAGTGTCCTCACGATCATCATTACCATGACCTAACTCAACTGTTTCTGCAAAACACACGTTAGTCATAGTAATTTATCATTGTCATCCAATCACCGAAACCCACTGGGGGCCTAGATGCTCACAATCTCCCCCTTTTTGGTGATTGATGACAACCTCAAGTATGTTTGAAAGAGAGGTGAGGTTTTCAATTGCTTGGTTCATATAAGCATGTGACAATAAGATCAAAAAGGGGTTAGACATGCTTATACAAACCAAGTCCACATAAGTACTCAACATAATAAGAATTAACACAAGTACTTATGAACAAGCTCATTTATCAGAGAATAAGTGCGAAAGCAAAGTAAATGAGCATAATCAAGTGACATGTAGAAAATAACATGTGAAGCATAACATGTCACAACTGAGCATAAACGAGTGACATGGAGTATATAACAAGTAAAGCATAACATGTCACATCCAAAAGACATACACATATCATACAAGTGCCAAAAGATAAACATGTATGCATATGAGTGCAAGATCATACAAAAGAACCGAGACCCTCTCACAAGCTCCCCCTAAGACTAACATACGCTCTCTCCCCCTTTGGCATCAAGGACCAAAAACTAAGGGTCGGAAGGCGAGACGGGAGCAGACGAGTCGGGCGATGAGGGGCGCGGAAGAGTCTCAAACTGAGCAAGGTAAGCCTCCTCGTCGGACGACGAACTGTGAGCTGGCTGACCCTCGGTCACTGGACGTGTAGGTGAAGCAGTCTGGGTCTGCTCAGCTGACTCGGGAGCAGCCTCTGGCGCTGGAAGCTCTGGCTGTGGAGGCTCTGTATCTGGAAGAGGGTCAACTGTCTCGGTCGCTGCCACTGACACGGTCATCGAAGGCTCAGGCGTTGAACTGACTGGCAAAGTTGAACTCTGAGAGACCGGTGGCTCGGACGACGCTACTGAGGAAGGGAGTGTCTCTGTGGTACCAGTAGCAGGAGCAGGAGCTGGAGATGAGGTCACCGGCAACTGAAACTCTGGCGGGGTAGGCAGGCCGGTGAGCTCGCTGAAAGAAGCCTCCAAACTCCTCGGGGTCACTAGAACCGACTTCGTCTGAGTAGGAGTGAAGCCCGAGCGAATCGGTGTGAACCCTGGTTGCGGCCCTGGCAGGGGTGAGGAGAACCACTGCGGATACTGTGGAAAGGGCGAGACCGTCGATGGAGGAACTGACGAGTAGTAAGAGGTCGACGGTCCGGGCTGCTGTAGCTGAAACTGAGACGGCTGAGGTAACTGTGGAAGGGCTGCCATCCTCTCCATGAAGACAAGGGTCTGTGTCTGGAGCTGAATCATCTGCCTCTGGAGAGCGTCCTGGCGCTCCTGAGCCTGTGCTGCTGCCACTGCCTGTGCCTCGGCCAGTCTGGCCTGCTCCTAAGCCTGTCGTCGCTGCTCCTCAGCCTGACGTTGAACCTCCTCGGAAAGCCTGGACTGCTGCTGCTCCATCCGAGAGAGAATAGCAAGGAGTGCTGGATCGGAGCCGGCCATGCGCGAGGAGGAGGCCTCTGAGTCGTGAGCTGCCGGGGAACGCATCCTCGGAAGAGGAGCGTAGTCGTCGTCGGAGCTGTCAGACAGAACCTCAAGGTCGGGGTCCTCACCCTCTGCCTCAAGCCCTGCGAGCTCTGCCTCTGCCAACTGACAAACAGTCTCGTCCTGCTGTGCCTCTGTCTCTGTGACAACTGGCCTTTGACGCTAACCCCTGGGACAAGTGTCTGGACGATCCCCAGCAATCTGGCGAGTGTCGTACACGGGGAACTCTGTCGGGGACTGGAGAAGCTCTGGAAGCAGTGCCAAAATCCTCCTCCTCAAAATGAAACAAATTAGGTGAGCATAAAAGGAAGCTGTCGGTGACCCTTGAAGCCCTCTGCCAGTGTGTCCCCCATCTCAGAAATAATCACGTCCCAAATGTCGAACTCAAGCTAGGAGACCAAGTGGTGAACTAGCCAGATCTGAATCCTGGTCAACCCCTCTCTGTAGCCTGTCCGGGGTACAAGAGTACGCCTCATGACCTTGTTCACGAGACGGGCCGTCGGCGTCAAGTCACGAGGACGTCGGCTGGACCCCTCTCCGAACGGCTCCCAGAAGCAGGCACGAACCAAGTCTGCTGGTGGAATCTCTCCTGCGTGTGGTCGACGAGGTGGCTCGGTCTCACCATAGCACACTATGTGGACCTTGGTCGCATAGGCTGTCAGACCAAGGTACTCTCGGGCACGGGCATTGTAGAGTCAGTAGGACCTCCCCCTGAAGGCAAAGTGGAGGAACCGGTGATCCGGGGAGATCCACAGGGACACATAGAACTGCCGTACCCAATCCTCAACGTATTGGCCACTGCGTCCAAGGAGGTCTGCTAAACCCGGCAGGTAAGAGAGCATGGGCCGAATGGCCTCTCCAGCAACTGCAACTATGGTCTCCAGCGGGCATACTCTGTGGGGACGAATGTGGACGCCGTTGTTGACATAAGCTCTGTAGAAATCCTCCTGAATAACTGTGTAGAAGCCCTCGGAGGCCTGAGGGTGCCTGGCGGCTGGGAACCACTCCTCGTAGGGGATCAGACGCAAGGCCTGCACCTGACGTGCTGTCGCAGCCCGCAGATCCAAGTGCTCCACAGGTGGGGGTCCCTGTGGCCTCGAAGGGGGGACCCACGTGTCGGTTGGATAAAGTTATTGCGCTCGTTAATTGGCGACCGGACGCACTCAGCGAAACGACCGGACGCACGAGGCTCAAGGTCCAGTCACAAACAGAGAGCACCCAAAACGTCTTTTGCGCGACCGGACGCGTCCTGTCACGCACGACCGGACGCACCCAGCGTCCGATCACTTGCCACCCAACGATCGGACGCTGCGACTGGCACCTGACCGGACTCGCCGAAGACACTGTTCACCTGCACGCGAGATGAATTGACCGGACACACCAGGAGCATCCGGTCACAGGGAAAACCCTGTTTAGACTCGATTTTTCACGCCGACTTCTCCCAACCAAGTTCCAACTCAAATAAGACGCAAATAAACACCAGTTGGAACCTAGAGTTACCTCTCTCAAACCCTCAAAATTTTCAAATATTTTGCCATAGGCTAAGTTAGTTTTCTAGATAAAATAGGCAATAAAAACTCGAGAAGACAACATGTGGCCACCAAAACTAGGGAACTCAACCATTAGGAGCCTCAAATGCTCCCCCTAGCGGTGGACGAACACAGCGGTTGCTCAAAACTTAACTGAAAATAAATGACAAAGCAAACACACATGCATATGCAATGCAATACGGAATTTGAATCTAGGTTGCTTGTCAAGTTTGCTCATGGGTAAGCTTCTTCACACGCTTTTTAAGGCGGTTATCTTAACCACGTCTGACAAGCCTATGTGCAAAGCATAATTTTAAACATGGCATATTATATGTGGCAGAACCTCCCGGTAATGTGGCCCACCCGCACACGTCACCGTCTCCCCGAGCACTAATGACTGTGCACATGTACCACATTACTGGAAAGATCTGTCGGGTGTCCCCGAGAGAACCCCGAATTATCCACGAACCACAGGATCATCATCATGAAGGTTGGAATAATTACAACATTACAACATTTGTTACAAAATACCATCGGAGTGCGGAAGTAAGAGATAAAAACTTAACAAATCCTTGAACAAGTTACTTTTTACATAAACATAATTGGTATTGCGGAAGTAGAATAGTATTACGGAACCACACTTAGGCGGAGTACCTAAGTTGGAGAAGAAGAACAACCAGATCACGTCAAGCCCACTGACACGATCATGATCAACATCACTTATAAGAAACCTGCAACAGGGATTAACAAACCCTGAGTACTGGGGTACTCAACAAGACTTACCCGACTAAAGAAAAAGGGAGAAGACTCAGGAATGAAAGGCTTGGGGTAGTCAAGGTAAGGCTTAAGTATTTTGCAGAAAAAGCATTTTGTAAACCTTGTTTTATTTTGGAAAGATTCAAGCATTTCTCAACTCTTCATTGTCCAAGATTCATTTTACATTTCAAAACATACCTAGTTGAGAACCACTCTCCGTTGACAGTCAGTGGACCAAGTCTCCATAACCGAGGAGCAACGTTAATCCGGATAAATAATACTCAGCTGAGGATCCCTATCCACACTGCATATGTAGCACCCAAGCTTGCATATGCCAACCCGTCTTCCACGATTCCTCCAAGATTGGATCCCGGTCCTACGCCACCCAGAAGTACAGTACACCACTCTTATCCAGGTACGACGACCACGTGGGTACAAGCTACTTCTGCCATCTCTCCACTCCCAGTGCGCGGTTGTCGGTCCCAATAAAGGATTCCTCGGAGCCAGAGCTTTCCGTAGTATGTGAATAGTTGCAAGTCTTGGCCAGCAGGCTTCCACACAGATGGTCCCTAATTTTTCCGCCAGAAACTGTACCTTGGTTATATCTCACCCAAGCGTAACAGTCCTGTCAGTTTTTCAACCCTGTCCCGGTCGATGTCAACTGTTGAGTCCCGGACTACAACATGACGGCACCATACGCTAGGACAACCTCTTCTCGACAATGACCACATGCTAGCTAGGCAAGCAGTCATCGAACGGGAAGTATAACCAAAACCCTTGATATGATTCATCTCAGTGATCACACTTTTGAAATTGGCATTTTTATTGCAAATCTATTGTATAGCATCACTAAGCATTTGCAAATAGTTTTTAAAACAGGGCAGGTGGATCTTCTGGTGGAGGTAAACAGTGCAAGAAGTAGGCCATCACACAACTCCTTTAACCTAATGCAGTAGTTTAACACAAAATATTTTAATAAAATCCTTATAAAAACAAGGAAGGGTTAAATGCACCGGGGCTTGCCTTCGTTGCAGGGAAGACAGGATCCAAGAATGATCCATAAGGTTAGCTCCTTTATCTAGAAGTTAAGTCTTCTCGACGAAGCTTGTTCAACAAGAATCTCCTTCTGAGACTTGTCCGACAAGGGCGATCACCAAAGCTTAAACCACACGATTTCAACACTCTCGGATACTACACGTAGATAAATGAGGTATGCTCAGAATGATGTCATGTGATGTATGCTAAGGTGCAGGACAATTCAAAAGTAAAACAGAAGATAACACAAGATAAGAAAAGTCGAGTACAACTTTCCTTCGCGGTAAAGTTGCAAACCAACAAAACCAACTTTAGCTATTATATACTAATACTAAACAAGTTTTATTATTTTCCGTAAACATGGTGATGTATCTAACAAGCAACAAAAGATCATTAACATAAAGGAATCCATAACCAGGGAGCAATTCATGCTACTGATTCCCTGATTGTCAAACAAAACCAAAAGTCATATAAATTCAAAAGGGATTAACATTTTCTATTTATTTTATAAACCATTTTAATTAGCCTTTTACTTATACACAAATCATACTTGGTCAAACAGGGATGACATTAAACATGAAGGTGTACATCAGTGATATAAACTCACATGTCAAATTTTATGATTTTTGGAGAAACACAGAAAATTACATAATTCATGAAAGTTACATTTATGAATTAAAGTACAGATTTAATGACTATAGCAAAAGTACTCAAAACACAAGTTTTAAAATTTTTATATTAGCACAGACATGCTATCATCTATCATGTCAAATTTCATAAAAAACAGAGCTATAGATTAATTATAGCAAAAATAACAAAATTGCTTACTGATCAAAAAGATAGAAAAAGAAAAACGAAAACCAACCCAAACTGGGCTTTCGGCCCAAGCCAACTCAGCCCAGCGTGGCGCGAGCGCACGGCGATGGGTGAGGGTTTGCTCGAGACTCGGCTCGAGCGAGACAACGCCCGAGGGTCCGCTCGAGGCCTAGCTCCCGCAAGACAGCGCCCGAGGGTCCGCTCGAGGCCTAGCTCCCGCAAGACAGCGCCCGAGGGTCCGCTCGAGGCCTAGCTCCCGCAAGACAGCGCCCGAGGGTCCGCTCGAGGCCTATCTCGACCGAGACGATAAACATCAAACGCCCGTCCGAGGCCTGACTCTCGGCTCGGGCGAGACGGAAAAAGCTCGTCCGTCCGAGGCCTAGCTCGGGCGGAACTGTGAACACGTTCGCCCGAGGCTTGGCTCGAGCGAAGCGGAGGAGGCGCCTGCTCGAGGCATAGCTCGAGACGGAGGGCACGTGTCCACATGCCCGCTCGGGACCTGGCTCGAGCGAGACGGTGTGCCCTGATAGCTTTGCAGAAAAGCCCTTCGGCTTACACTAAAACAACCCGCAGTCCATGGCGCTATTCACCTGAGCCTGGGGCTTTGCAACCAACACCCTGGAACTTTTCATCTTTACAACGAGAAGGTCCTCGACCATGGCCGGCGTGAACGACGGCGCACCGAGCGGCGGCGAATCTTACGCCGGCCATCTCCGGCCATTAGAGACTCGGCTGACGCGAGCATCAACACCGGCAAGACAGCCGCAGTCGATTGAGCCCTCAACCCTACACTCTACCACTCGGGTTGAGCCTGGCCACGCACGGCGGCGGATCGGATCTCGGCTAGCCCTGCTCCGGCGAACCTAGACCGGTAGCAAGCAAACGGAGAGGCTAGGAAGGTCTAGCAGCTCACACTGATGCTGTTGGTGTCACTGGTTGAAGCAGAGGTTGCACGGAAAGTAGGCGTCCATGGAGCAGTGACCTTCGGCGGTAAACTCCGGCGAAGACGACTCTGTTCCGGTAAAACCTGAGCACCAGACAAGGGACCATCAAGCCGATGAGCTCTTTGGGATCAAGACGAAACACAAACACGAGAAAGAGGGAGTGAAGAAGTGCTCGGTTGAGCTGACCACGGTGAGGTCGAGCGCGGCGGCGCTTTCTGCCCGGCGGGAAGAAAACCGGTGAGTGTGAGCTCTCTGGGACAGAAGAGTTTGAAGGGATGGACTCTGGAGATGCGCAAGGAGGTAAGAAACTTATATCTGCGGCTGATTTTGGTTGAGGATGCTTGTTTCACCGTGACTTCGAGATTGGGTCAGAGAGGAGTCCGTCGGTGCCTTGGTGGCGCAACTACGACGGCAAGCTCAGGAAAAGACGCCACGGAGAAAGGAGAGCGCCAGCAGCTAGATAACTTCTCCACGGAGATCAACACGCACTCGTTCGAGAAGAAACGGTGCCCATCGCGCTGGCGTTGCCGACCCTAGCTCGGTCGGTGACCGCCATGAACAGGGAAGCAAAACTATCCCCCCCTTTTCCCATTCCTAATCTACCCTTTCTGAAAAACCAAAATTACTTTTGATTTCATAAGAAAACTTGAAAAACTTTACACATCAAAGTTGTTCCTTATCAAAAATAGAACAACTTTGCTTTTTAAAGCATAGCCAAACTGTGCTTAATTTTGAAACTACACAAAAGGGGATAAAATTAGGTTTTGGAAATTGATTTTCAATTTGAAACCAATTCAAACTTGTTTTCCAAATTACTTCAGATTTCCTTTAAAAACATGAAAATCTATCTTAACAAAAGTTATTGCATTTAATCCTCTCTACCACTTTGACTAAAGGACCAAAATCTAATTCTTTTTAGTTTTTGAAATCTAGTGTTGGGGTCAAATTTAGGGTTTAAAAGATTTCAAAATTATACAAATTTTTATACAGAAACTTTAAAAACTTTGAATACCAAAGTTGTCCCTCTCAACAAGAGCTACAACTTTGCTTTTGAAATCACTTTGAAATTTTGACTTTCTTTTTGACTTATAAAAAAAAGACAAAAAGAGATTTAAAAACCAAAGTTTTCTCACTTGCCCTTTCATGAAACACCAATCATCACAAGCAAGCCACATAAATATCAAGCATGGAAATCAACACTCAAAAACATACAAAACTCTGGTCAAACATATAAAGCATCACAATTATACTTAAACATGAAAACATGAAATGCTTTTATGCCATGATGCCAGATGATTATGCATACTAAACAACTTAATTAGAATTTTAATTAATGTTTAACACCAGGGGTGTTACATTATACAATGCAATGCAAAGACAACCCCCTTTCACCTTTTGACAAAGTTACTTAGATCAAGCACATTAAGCTCACTTCGCAATCTACAAAGGGTGTTCTCATCTATGGGTTTTGTGAAGATATCCGCCAATTGATCTTCGGTTCTAACTCCCTCTAAGGATATGTCTTTCTTGGAAACATGGTCTCTAAGAAAGTGATGGCAAATATCTATGTGCTTTGTGCGAGAGTGTTGAACCGGGTTGTTAGCAAGCTTAACCGCGCTCTCATTGTCACACAACAAAGGTACCCTTTCTAGAACTACACCATGGTCTAAAACGGTTTATTTCATGTAAAGGATTTGTGCACAACAAGCACCCGCGGCTATGTATTCCGCCTCGGCGGTAGACAAGGCCACACTATTTTGCTTTTTCGAACTCCATGAAACTAGTGATCTCCCAAGCAAATGGCACCCTCCGGATGTGCTTTTTCTATTTACTTTGCAACCCGCGTAATCCGAATCGGAATACCTAACGAGTTGGAAGTTAGCTCCTTTGGGATACCAAAGGCCAAAGCTTGGGGTGTGCTTTAGGTACCTAAGGATTCTCTTCACCGCTATGAGATGTGATTCCCTAGGATCGGCTTGAAAGCGAGCACACATGCACACACTAAACATGATGTCGGGCCTAGATGCGGTCAAATATAACAAGCTACCAATCATAGAACGGTAGAGAGTTTGGTCAACCGGGTTACCTCCTTCATCTAGGTCGAGATGTCCATTTGTTGGCATTGGAGTCTTGATAGGCTTGCAATCATCCATGTTGAAGCGCTTGAGGAGGTCTTTTATGTACTTCTCTTGAGATATGAAAGTCCCCTCCTTCAATTGCTTGACTTGGAAGCCTAGGAAGAATGTGAGCTCTCCAATCATGGACATTTCGAACTCCTTCGACATCAAGTCACCAAATTCCTTGCAATAGGCTTCATTTGTTGACCCGAAGATGATATCATCAACGTAGACTTGACAAATGAAGATTTCTCCATCAAGCTTCTTGGTGAATAGTGTGGTGTCAACCATCCCAATGGTGAAGCCCTTCTCAATAAGGAAGTCCCGGAGGCGCTCGTACCAAGCTCTTGGGGCTTGCTTGAGCCCATATAGCGCCTTGGACAACCTATAAACATGATTAGGATATCTAGGGTCTTCAAACCCGGGAGGTTGAACAACATAGACTAGTTCATTTATGAAGCCATTTAAAAATGCACTTTTCACATCCATTTGATATAATTTAATGTCATGATGTGATGCATATGCAAGGAGGATACGAATGGCTTTGAGTCTTGCAACCGGTGCAAAGGTCTCTCCAAAATCCAAACCTTCAACTTGAGAGAACCCCTTTGCAACTAGGCTTGCCTTGTTTCTAACAACCTTGCCTTGATCATCTTGTTTGTTCCTAAACACCCATTTTGTTCCAATGACTCTTGCGCCTTTGGGTCGCTCTTCAAGTGTCCAAACTTGGTTGCGGGTGAAGTTGTTTAATTCTTCATGCATAGCATTCACCCAATCCGGATCACCTAGAGCTTCATCTACAATGGTAGGTTCAACAAGAGACACAAAGGAGTGATGTTCAATAAATAGAGCAAGTTTTTGAGATCGTGTCATTACACCCCTTGTTGGACTCCCTATGATGAGATCTTGAGGATGAGCTTGTAGTAGAGGAGTAGTCCTTCGATCAACCACTTGAGGGGCCGCTTGTGGAGCATCAACATCTTGAGCTTGTACCACCATTTGATTATGGGAGACATGAGTATCTTCAAATGGATCCCTCCCATCTTTGTCATCATCATGTGGTACATTGGATGATGATGGCTTGTCAAGGACTTGCACATCATCATCATCATCTTTAGGCTTGATGGCTCCAACCGGCATGTTCTTCATTGCTTCCCTCCATGGTTCATCACCTACATCATCAAGATTTCCATGCTCTCCTTGAGAGCCATTAGATTCATCGAATTCCGCATCATATGTTTCTTCTACCATCCCGGTGGCATGGTTGAATACTCGATATGCTTTGGACTTCAATGAGTAACCAACAAGAAAACCAATATCACATCGACGTTGGAACTTCCCTAGGTGTTGGCGCTTCTTGTAGATGTAGCATTTGCACCCAAACACTCTAAAGAAAGATATATCCGGCTTCTTGTTGTTAAGTAGCTCATAGGGGGTCTTGCCAAGGAGACGATAGGGGAACAACCGGTTTGATGCATAGCAAGCAGTGTTGATTGCTTCCGTCCAAAATCTTTCCTGTGTAGTGTACTCATCTAACATAGTCCTTGCTAGGGTGATTAGAGTCTGGTTCTTCCTCTCAACTACCCCATTTTGTTGTGGTGTATATGTTGCGGAGACTTCATGCTTGATCCCAACTTCATCACAATATTCCTCAATATGGGTGTTGTCAAATTCTCTTCCATTATCACTTCTAATCTTTTTGATCTTCAAGTCAAACTCATTTTGGGCTCTCTTGGCAAACTTCTTGAATGAAGGGGTTGCTTCGGATTTGTCATGGAGAAAGAATACCTAAGTGTATCTTGAATAGTCATCAACAATCACTAGGCAATAGAGATTTCCACCCAAGCTAGCATATGTTGTTGGCCCAAATAGATCCATGTGAAGTAGCTCTAACTCTCTTGATGTTGATACAAAGGCTTTGGTTGGATGAGTGTTTGCAACTTGCTTGCCGGCTTGACATGCACTACACAATTTGTCCTTCTCAAATTTGACATCATTCAAGCCTCTAACCAAATCCTTCTTCAATATCTTGTTGAGAGTGTTCATTCCAACATGTGCCAACCTTCTATGCCATAGCCAACCAAGTGATTGCTTAGTGAACAAACATGTCTTCAAGTTGGCATCTTCGGAGGTGAAATCCACTAGATAGAGATTGTTGTATCTAAAGCCTTTGAATATCACTTGTGTATCATCTTTCTTGGTCACAACCACTTCCTTATCGGTGAACAAACATTGAAAGCCAAGATCACATAGTTGCCCAATGGATAGCAAGTTGAAGCTCAACGATGCAACTAGAAGCACATTGGAGATGGTATGATCATTTGATATTGCCACTTTGCCCAAACCCTTGACATTGCCCTTTGAGTTGTCACCAAATGTAATCTTTTCTTGGTCATTGACATTCTCTTCTAGTGAGGTGAACATCCGGGGATCACCGGTCATATGTTGTGTGCAACCACTATCAATCACCCAATGAGATCCACCAGTCTTGTAGTTCACCTACACACACAAGAAATCAAGCTTGAGCTTTTGGGACCCAAACTTGTTGAGGTCCCTTAACCTTCTCAACTTGTGACTTTGCAACCCAAATTTGTTTTGGCCTATTCTTGTTAGGAGGCCCCATGAACATGACTTTCATCTTGCCACTAGAGTCTTGTCTAAGCATGTAGTGAGCATTGAAAGCAAAGGGCCTAGCATGCTTGGGCAAGGGTGTGGGTTTAGGTTCTTCACAATCATGAGCAAAGTGTCCTTCTTTTCCACACTCATAGCATCTCCTAATCTTCTTCTTCTTTGGCTTTGTAATGCTCTTGCGTTGCTTCATCTTCTCTTCAAGGAAGCCAATGCCATTTCTATTGGTCTTCATTACGGTGTTCATGAGAAGCTCACTTTGAAGACATTGACCCTTGGTGAATTTCTTCAACCCGGTGGTGAGTTGCTCCTTCTCTTTATTGAGCTTGTCATTCTCTTGTTGGAGCTCTAATTGAGATGGTGTCATCTTGTAATCCCTCTCCATCTTCAATCTCTTGTTCTCTTCTTTTAGCATGTCTAGCTCAAGAGACATGCAATAATCATCATCTTGAGTCTCAACAATGACTTGCTTTGTGGTTGCAAGCTTCTCTAGATCAACCTTGAGCTTTGCATTCTCATTCTTGATCTTGATATAATCATCATAGTGATCGGCCACAACCACATTCTTGCCCTTGCCACTAGCTCTTTGCTCATCATGCTCACCAAGTCCTCACAAGATGTTGCTATGTCACACTTAACAACAAGGTTAGGAGCATCATGTGTCTCATGTGAAAGCATATCATAAGCAATGGTGAGAGTATCATAGTCAACTTTCACTTGAGTGTATTGTTCTTTGAGCATGGCATAACTAGTGGCAAAGTCACTATGCATCTTATCAAGTTTTTCATTTTTAGCTTTGAGCTCCTTGTTAGAGGACTTGAGCTCTTTGATCGAAGATGACATAGTAGCAAGTTCATTTTTTAGCTCATCACTAACATGTGTAGCATTGTTATATTTTTCAACAAGAGCTTCATTGTCATGAACAAGCCTATCATTTTTAGCTCTAGTCTTTCTTATGATTTTAGAGTAGTTGTTTAGCAATTTAACAAGCTCATCATAAGAAGGTGCCTCAAATTCACCATCACTATCACTATCACTAGAGTCATCATCGCTTTGTACCTTCCGGTCACCCTTAGCCATAAGGCATAGGTGTGTAGATGATGATGGCGACGGTGGTGGTGGTGGTGTAGATGAGTCAATGACTAGAGCGGCCACCTTCTCCTTCTCATCATCACTATCTTCATTTGATGAGCCACCGGAGGAGTCAATGTCGGTGAGCCAATCACCAACAATGTAAGCCTTGCCACCTTTCTTGTGGTATTGCTTCTTCTTGCCATCCTTCTTCTTGTAGGGCTTCTCATTCTTCTTCTCATCTTCGCTAGATGAGTCATACTTCTTGCCCTTGTTCTTGTTCTTGTAGCTCTCTTTCTTGGGCTTGGTGCATTGATGAGCAAGATGGCCAAGCTCACCGCAATTGTAGCAATCCATTTCAGAGATTGGCCTCCTCTTGCTACTTGTGAAGAACTTCTTCTTTCTTGAGTCAAAGTTGACTCCATTCTTGTGAAGCTTCTTCAACATCTTGGTGGTCCTTCTCACCATGAGAGCGATGTTGGAATCATCCTCTTCATCACTTGAGCTCTCATGATGCACCTCAATAGCCTTGGACTTGCCCTTCATGTCATGGCTAGCTTTGAAGGCCAAGTCCTTCTTCTTGTCGGTGGAGGAGCCACCACTTGGTGTTATGTGCATGTACATCTCATGCGCATTGATCTTTCCCAAGATTTGGGTTGGTGTAGCGGTGGAAAGATCGCCTTAATGTAGCACCGTCACAATGTGTCCATACTTCTCAATTGGAAGGACACAAAGAATTTTCCTCACAACATCGGATGGTTCCATTTGTGTGAGACCAAGTCCATTTAGCTCCTCTACAAGAACATTCAACCGTGAGTACATTTCATTTGCACTTTCATTAGCATGCATGTCAAAAGAGTGAAGCTTTTGCATAACTAAATGATAGCGTTCCTCACGCTCACTCTTAGTTCCCTCATGGAGCGCACAAATGTTTTCCCATAGATCATGGGCATTTTTGTGGTTCCGAACACGGTTGAACACATCTTTGCAAATGCCTCTAAAAAGGATGTTTTTGGCTTCTACATTCCATTTATCATTTTCCTCCTCATTAGGAGTGAGGCTTGTGCCTTCCTTGGGTTTGGCAAAGCCGGTGATTGCGGCATCGCGGCATTTAACATCAACCGCTTCTAGGTACGACTCCATACAAATTTTCCAATATGGAAAGTCGTCTCCCTCGAACATGGGAGGTGGTCCATCACCTCCGGACATCTTAACTCAAGGCGGTTAAGCCTCAATCGAGAGCACGAGGCTCCGATACCAATTGAAAGGATCAAGATGCCCAAGAGGGGGGTGAATTGGGCTTTTCTAAAACTTCTTGCTAGGATTAAAACCTATCAAGCCCCAATTAACCCCCTAGAGCCTAGAAGTGTGTTTGACAAGAATCAACCGTACAAAAGACTATCGCTAAACCATTTCTACTCTAGCATGACAATTCAACTTATGAAAGAACAACAAGTAAATGCGGAATTGAATTGTTCAAAGGTAAATGCGTAGTAAAGAGAGTAGAGATGACACGACGATCTTTTTGCCGAGGTATCGAGGTGTCGGCACACCCCCAAGTCCTCGTTGGAGCACCCGCGCAAGGGTATCGCTCCCCCTTGATTCGCGCAAGGATCAAGTGCTCACTACGAGCTGATTCTTCGCCACTCCGGCCCGGTGAATCGCTCGCTACCGGTCACAGCTTGGCTTGGGTCATCCACAATGCCTCCGGATGATCACCAAGCTCTCCAATTGCCACCAAGCCGTCTAGGTGATGCCGATCACCAAGAGTAACAAGCAAGAACTCTCACTTGACCAACGCAAGGCTAATGAGATGGGTGGATGCACACTTGCTACTCTCTATTCACTAATGAGGTATTTGATCACTCAATTATCAAATCTCTCAACCTCACTAGGCCTCTTGCACTCACTTGCAATCACAATGTGTTTGACAGCCTTTCAAATGAGCAAGAGTTATAGCAAGAATGAGGGGGAGGCATATTTATACCCCCCAACTCAAATCATGCACGAAGGGGTAAGTCCAGCCAGTTTATACACTGACCGGACGCGTCCGGTCAGTGCCCAACGGCTACGTGACGTCTATCCTGACACCTGTACGAAGCACTGACCGGACGCAACCATGCGTCCGATCACTAATGACCGGACGCGTCCGATCATCAAATTTCTTCTCTGGAACCTCTCTGGACGCGACCGGACTCACCCCCCTGGCGCGTCCGATCGATTGCTGAGGGTGAGTCCGGTCGCAACCAGACTTGCCCCTCGGCCAGCCCACTGACCGGACGCATGCCCCAGCGTCCGGTCCCTAGGGTTTGAGCACCCGGTCGCAAATAGAAGTCCAAAACGACTTCGGTTTGCGACGCTCCCTTCACGAACTTCCTTCCTTATGATCTTAGGGACCTTTCTAAGCTACCTAGGGCTTTGGTTAACAAGTGTGCACCACACCTAACTCAAAAGTCTCACCTAGGTCAAGCTACCCATTCAAACCTCTCTTTATAGTACGGCCAAAGATAAAACAAAGACCTATGCTACTCTAAGTGTCCTTCAACACCAAATGACACTTAGAACTAGCCTATCACCGTCTTCGTCGTTCATCCTTTGAAAACCGAATGAATTCCATCAAAAAGGGGATACGAATACCATAGTGTCCTCACGATCATCATTAGCATGACCTAACTCAACTGTTTCTGCAAAACACACGTTAGTCATAGTAATTTACCGTTGTCATCCAATCACCGAAACCCACTGGGGGCCTAGATGCTCACACCTGGTCCGATAGAAACGACCGATTTCTATGTTCCTCTAGAGCCAGACTGTGAGAGAAATCTTACAGGAATAGAGCCTAGTCCGACAGATACGTGAACTAAACAAATGTTTGTTCTCACAACTATAGAGCCTAGTTGAGGGCCGGTGCAGACAACCAAAAACACTTCTTCTCCTTGGACATTAACCTAGGCAAGAACGGTAACCGGAGCCAGGCGTTCAGGGCATGTTTGCTCCGTGGACTCCCAGACAAGTTCCTAGCCAGGTAGCCATTCTGACCCCTTAATTCTTCCGGCGAGAGTGATCATCCTAATAATATGACTGAGCAGAGCTCAATTGAGTAGACGTTGATTTCTTGTAGTCAATATATCTATCCATCCATAATCAAGTCATCCAAAAAAATCTACTACTGAGGAGACGCTTGTATTGAGATTTTCAAAGAAAAAAAATTATACGAGCGAGAATGTAGACAATGATGGCCTCACTCGCAGCCCGCAAAACTCGGCGTGCCAAAAAGGAACCGCCGAAAACAAAGCGCCCCGGAGTTCTCACACGGCCAGGCCCAGCCCAGCAGCAGCCGCGCGCCACCCATCTCTTTCGGCGCGGGCGCCTGCCCCCGTGGCCCGGACGAACGAAACGCACGCCGACCGAACGGCGGCCAGCCGTCTACCGTCGCCAGTCGCCACGAAATCGCGATCGGTTCGCGAGTCCTGCTTCGGCACGGCACGCCACGGCGCGAGCCGCGTAGCTTCCCCGCCCCGCAGCTGCAGTCCCGCTCCTGCACCTGCACGTCCGTCCCACCACCACCACCCAGTACCACCTATCCCGCGCCGTGCCTGCCGGCCGGCCGGCCAACCGAACCACGCCGAGGCCGATCTCTCTCTCCGACTTTAATCCAGCTCCGTCCCCAGCGCCAACAGCTAATCCCTCGCCGGCTCGGTGTCCCGGTCAAACCCGCCCCGACCGACGGGTCGATCCAACGGCGGCCGCTCGCCCACACGACAGCCCCCATGCATCTGCGCCGCTCCTCCACGTGCCGCGTCGCGGTCGTCACGGCCCACGGGCCGGCGCTCCTCCCCTCGCCGCCCGCCCCTGCCGCCTGCCCCTTCCTTCTTTTATTCCCCACCCCGCCTCGTCTCCTCCACCGCCGCCCCCACATCCCATCTATCCACCCGCCCGCCCGTCCGTCCGTCCGTCCGTCTCCACGCCACGCGCAAACGAGAGACAAGGAAGGCTAGGTCGTCGTCGTCGTGACTCGTGAGGCGTGAGAGATCTGGGAGGAGGAGGAGCCATGGACGGGAAGTTGCCGCCGCCGAACCCGAACCTGCCGTACCGGGAGGACTGCTGGAGCGAGGGCGAAACGGCCGCGCTCGTCGACGCCTGGGGCTCGCGCTACCTCGATCTCAACCGCGGCAGCCTCCGCCAGCCGCAGTGGCGGGAGGTCGCCGACGCCGTCAACTCCCGCCCCGGGGCCTCCGCGCGCCGCCGCCCGCCGCGCACCGACATCCAGTGCAAGAACCGCGTCGACACGCTCAAGAAGAAGTACAAGGCCGAGCGCGCGCGCGGCGGGCCCTCGCCCTGGTCCTTCTACGGCCAGCTCGACCTCCTCGTCGGGCCCACGCTCAACGGCGGCAAGAAGCCGTCCCCGCCGCGCGCCGCGCTGCCCGTCTTCCGGAGGCGCCACACGCCGCCGCGCTCCCCGTCGCCGGAATCGCCGCCGCCGCCGCTTCCCATGGCGCTCCCGCTGCACAATTACCGCCGTGGCAACGACCTCCCCTCCGCAAACCTCATCCATAAGGCGGCCGCGGCCGCCGCCGCCGCTGCCTCGGAGTCCGACTCAGAAGATGGCTACAACAACAACAACGACTATGACGATGACGAAGGCTCCCAGCAGTCACCGTCGCGCTCTGTATCTTCGCACTCTGGTGGTGCTGCTCCTGCTCCTGCTGTTGGCAGCAAGAGGAAGATGGGCAGCGGCGGCGGTGGATTCGGGGAGCTAGCGAGGGCAATTGAGACTTTCGCGGATATGTACGAGCGCATGGAAGCTGCGAAGCAGCGGCACGCGGAGGAGATGGAGAGGC
Organism: Coix lacryma-jobi var. lacryma-jobi; assembly: GCA_009763385.1. NCBI lineage: Eukaryota > Viridiplantae > Streptophyta > Magnoliopsida > Poales > Poaceae > Coix > Coix lacryma-jobi. The sequence goes on from CM019827.1 coordinate 33,948,737, forward strand.
AGCGAATCAAGTTCCTCAAGGATCTGGAACTGAAGCGGATGCAGGCTTTTGTCGACATGCAGCTGCAGCTTGCGAGGGCAAAGCACGCCAGGAAGGGTGATGCTTCCTCGGAGATGCTCATGTCTCTCGCTGCACTGCCATTCCTCAGCAGCCCTGCTTACCTCTAAATTGGAAGAGTTAGGTAAAGGAATATTTTCGGCCTTAAATTAGGATACAGTCAGTTGGTTGCTGTGATAGACTTGTTAGTGGATTGTTTATGTGCTTGCTAAGACACTGTCGATGTTTCATACGAACCACGGAGGCATTGCAGGTCTTTAAAATTTAAATGTACCTTGCAATGCATTATGCTCTAGTTTTTCTTAGGTGAGATGGAATTTACTGGTTTATGACATGTAACTTTCAATGTATCATGAATTTAAGCTCAGCTACCTTTGTTCTGTATCACTTGCGTACATTCTTTTCTTGGCAATTTCTGTTTATACATGATGATTGTTCTGCAACTGCAACTTTGCATGATGAGAAACCTATGCTTTATTTATGACACTGCAATATTTTATGACTGTGTTATGTTATTTCATTATTACCAGCCTTTCTGAGTTGGGGAAGGAACTAATAGTTTTTTAGTGTATGCGATCCTTTGCTATAATGCTACATCAAATTCTGTGTTCCCATTTTCTCTCATTTGAGATGCTTGGTTGTCCCTGATGATATAGGGTAATTTATTTACCTTTCTAGTAGCTGGGGAGTGGGGTACAGGAAGTCAAATACTTCTCTTATTTTTTGGGTTGGAGGGGGGATATGAGCATCTGCTACATCAACTATGTGTTTGGTGTACATGACTGTGGTTCGTTAGATTTTTGGTTTCTAGTTTTAGCTTTTCTTTTGAGATGCACTATTGCTGAACAATTTCTGGTACAATCTTTAAAGACCGACTGGAACTAGAATTAGAAGATTAGGAGTTCATATAAGTTAATTCAAAGATAAAATACTAACATTTTAAAGTTGTACTCAACCTCATGGGCTTTAGTACAAAAATTGGGTCATGATATGGCCCCTGCCAGTCCCCTACTGGCACCATCACTGCTCAAAGGCATGTTCATTAGTGAATGATGATGATCCTTTGTATTGGGTTTCATTCGGGGTCTCTGTTTTAGGTCTTTAAGGATTCTGTACTAGAGTTCAGTTTTGTGTGTGTGTGGGGGGGGGGGGGGGGGGGGGAGGGAGGTTGTTCTGCCTTGCTGGGCCTGAGAGGCATTTGAAATCTGCTTCTGAACTTCTCATCTTAGTTGACTGAACTGGCGATGAATTAAAATTGTTCAATCCAATAGTTTTCTGTTGTACTCGTAGAATGGTATGCTTATAATGTACCCAATGTGTTTATGCTTGTGCTTGAGACATCTTAATTTGAGATCATAACCAAAAAAAAAAGACCATGGCTATCCTTATATAAATGAAATTGATGTGCACAGATGCTGAGATCCAGAATATGCTTTTTATAGATTCATTGTAATGTATGTTACAATGTCCTCTGCTTATCCCAATTTGATTGGGATGTGATACTGCATTTTTATGTGCCTGTTAATTGCACCATACTGTATTTGTTTGTTTGCCACGGTAGAAATTGTCATGAAAAGTAGTTTACATGTATCTGGATCTTGTCGTGCTCACGTTATGGGAGTTGCAAGCTCATATACATGATAATTCTGGTTACTTCATTAGAACACACAATTGTGTGTACATGGTTATCTTTGCATTTGAATTTTGTTCTAAGCCAATACCTTATGGTATCCAATTGTGCTGGGGAGATCAAGGGCAGGCACAGCAGAGCATCTGTGAACTGCAATGCTCATTAGCCACCCTCGACAGTAGAGTTTGGTGCTTGTTTGTTTTTTTTCATTGATTGGGTGCTATTGGTCCTGGCAGAGCTCCGTCTTTCAGTTAAGAAGAAAAATGTTTATGTTTATATACAATAATGTGGCATTAAGCTTCACCAAACAAGACAGAGCACAGCTCCCTTTCTCAAAGGAGCAACCAAGGATACCCTTCCTCGTAGCCTAATCATAATTGGCATTGTTTTGATACCACGAACACTTCCTCACCAAATAATATCATCGATCGGTTTAGATCCCCTTCAATTTCAAATTCTCTAAGCATTGTCATCTTTAAATGCAGTTGGCATGCTGGGTGATGATTGGCATCAACTGATACTGATCTAATTTTTTTAGTTAACAATTTTTATCAAGTTTTCTATTATCACCTAATGGTTTTACCTCAGTGTTGCATTCTCTTCTGCTTTAATATAATGATAATGATGATGATGATATGCAGCTCTCCTGCAATGTTCAAAGAAAAAACAATCTTGCAAGCGTTATTTAAGGACTATAGTTAATTTTTTACTTCAAGGACTATAGTTAATTTTTTACTTCGTTTGCATCATGCTTGTGTATTCCTGATCATCATTAGTTTTGGGCTTCATCATTAGATTTATTGTTTGTACGCTTTAACCATCAGATTGTAACTTCAGAAAATTCTACCACTTATTCACAACAATATTATGTACCGATATGTTTATTGACCTCTGACTCTGATGTTCCAGATTCTTAGACTGACAGTAGCACTTGAGTACATAGACGGCCTGAAGTTGGTAGTGGAAAATGAAGTTAAGTTGCTGAAAGATGGAGAACCCACCTTTAAAGTTTTCGCGTTCCTGAAACACAGCCATGTAAACAATGCGTAAAGGCCTTTGTGTGTTAGTTTGTTCTGCAATTTTCATTTAACTCTAAAAAAAATTCAAATGCTTCTCTATAACATAAAGTACATTTCTAGATTTAAGTCCGAAGGCTTTATAAAAAAAAGTTTATAAGAAATAATATTAATATTTCTGTCTCTAAATAGTTTTACTACCAAAATATATTTCATATTTAATCTAATGTTACATGCTCGATATCATAGATATTAATAATTTTATAAATTTTGTCACATTTAAAGTTGTTTGACTTCTAAGAAATTATAGTTGTTTTTCTTTTTTAACTGAGGGAGCATGTATCAGTGATCTGATCAGAACACCAGCATTCGTATCGAGCGGCTTATCAAAATCAGTCATCAATGAGTAAGTACTGCTACGAGCAAATCCAAGAGCAATTACATTGCTACATTAGCGGTCTTAGGACACTCACAATGATATAAACTAGTTACTAGTTCTAAGTCAATCTCTTTAATAATATTAAATTTAAACAGTGACGCATAACATGATTTGACTTATATAACACCTTACATGATCTTGAAATGTGTTTATAAACCTAGGTTTTGACAAGAGCTAGTTTTTCTCTCTTTTATTAAAATATAAAAAAACCATGTTTAGAGCTAGCTTCTAATGAGTCATCCATTGTGGGTGTCCTACTCTATTTCATATAATCACGTAGGGTAGATTTTTGTTGACATAGAGAAAGAGAGGGAGAGAAATAGTGTCTTACAAAACAACTGTATCGTAAGCTAAAATTTTGGGCTGTATAACAATTATTGTACCAGCGTAACTTTAAACTTAGTTATAATGAGTTTTTCTTATATTTTAGGTCTGATAAGCACCTTGGCGGTGGGATGACCCTCTTTCATTTCGAGCCCCAATTCAATCAAACCCACAAGAGCGATTTGGCACCCGTGCAGCCGTGCTCACACTCATACGGCGCCTGCGTGAATCCGCACCCGTGAGTTCAACTGTCATCCCCATGCTACTATCTCGGAGTTTTAGTCTCAAAATAAGTATTTGAAAATTATTCTAAAATAAATGCACACATATGTATGGTCCACCTAGTTTTACTAGTTTTTTTTTTTTTTACTTTTCCTACTTTTAAAGTGTAACCATTGCATACTAAAATAGTATTTGAAGAGGATAAGGGTAATCTTTTCTATGGTCAGATAAGGGTAATATTTCATTTCGTCTATGGTTACCTGTCCAGTGCCTTGTCAGGACGACAACAACGTAGTGCGATAGACATTGTAGCCTTGTCACAAAGTATCGTTCGGTGCAGCGAACAACTTCAGTGCTATTACTTATCAACCATCAACTGTGGGCAGATAGACATGAAAAATCTATTGATGTCTATCACAACTTTTGCAGTGCCGAAAAGTAAAATTAAGCAGCTACTTCTTCCTCTCTCCCTTCACGGTGATCTATTTCTACAACCCGTGCTTTGTGGTTGGCTACTGCAAAAATGTTAGCTGACTAGCTGAGGCCACGTTAAGTTCCCCAAATTCCCCCAAGGGCCTGTTTGGAACGCAGGATTTTTTTCTCGTTCCTGCGTTTTTCGTGTGAAATTGAACTGATTCCTGTGAAATTCCTGCATGATTCCTGTGAAATTTCTGCGTTCCAAACTAGCCCTAAAAATTTTGCACAGTACTCGTCACATCGAATCTTTAGATAGAAAACATTAAATATAGGTAAAAAAATAGGTAATTGTACTTTAGTCTCTTCATGTCGAGATGAATCTTTTGAGCCTAGTTAGTCCATGTTTAGATAAAATTTGTCAAATAACAACGAAAATGTTACAATAACTTTTCCCTACAAATTTCATGAACTGAATAAGGCCTAAGGCTGGTGCTTCTGCAGACCACTATGATCCTCTGCGAGGCTGGCCTTGTTTAGATACGTCAAACTTTCAACTTTTTTCTCACTCTCTCTCCATTACATCACCATCACATCAATATTTGACACATGCATGAAGCATTAAATGTTGGTAAAATAAATAACTAATTACACAGATTAGTTGTAAATCATGAGACAAATCTTTTGAGCCTAGTTAGGACATGATTGGACAATATCTGTCAAATACAAATGAAAATGGTACAGTAACAAATTTTGCAACTTTTGGCATCTAAACAAGGCCGGCCATCCCCAACTGGTTGGACTAGTCCAAGTACAATGTCGGATTAGATTGTCCATATCACAGTGAACGACGGCTTCACAGAGTGACAGAGAAGCCTACAGAAAAATCGTGTGCTTCATCTGACATAAAGCGGGGGTTATTGTTTGAGCTCACGTTGTGAGCCAAGGAGTGTTCGTTTCATTACAAAAAAAAAAATTAGTTCGGTCACATCAGATGTTGCGACACTAATTTACTCTATTAAAAATAAACTAATTATAAAACTCACTTGCGAAAGGGCTTATTTGAATCCTCTAAATTGCTCTAGAATCAATTTCTCATATGTACAGTTGATGACTAATATATTGTGCATTTAGAGGCTAATGAGAATTGTCTGAACCTAAAATCAAACCTTCATTTATGCGTGTAGATCGATTTGCAGCAATAAAGATCTGTCATAGCGTCACATGTTGCTGCCATGATAGTTGTTATGGTAGCCTTCATTTATTCTAAGGCCTATTTAGTTCCCCTCATTTTCCAAAATTTTCCATCACATCAATGTTTGGATGTATGCGTGGAGCATTAAATGTATGTAAAAAAATAACTAATTGTACTTTTAGTATGTACATGTCGAGACAAATCTTTGGAGTCTACGTAGTCCATATTTGGACAAAGTTTGTCAAATAACAACGAAAACGCTACAGAAAAAATTTTGCAAAATTTTTCCATCTAAACAAGGCCTAAATTGAAGAGGTGTAAAGTGAGGGCCTGTTTGGCAGAGCTGTGCTCCCTGATTCTCCAGTTGTGCTTCCCGATTCTCTGGTGAAGTGATTCTGTAGCTGTAAATGATTCTCTTTAATTCTTTAACAAAATCAGGATGGAGAATCACTTCACAGAATCAGGTGAAACTACTTTTTTTTTAGCTTTCAGTCTCTTAGGGCCAGTTTGGTAGAGCTCCACCTGATTCTGATTCTCTATAGAAGCTGATTCTCTAAGAGAAATGATTCTATGGCTGAAAGTGATTCTCTTTGATTCTTCATCATAAATTCTTAAAATTAGCATGGAGAATCACTTCACAGAATCAGGGGAAGCTACTTTTTCAGCTCTCAGCCTTTTAGTTCATTTCAGAGAATCACTTCACGGAATCAGCAAAGAATCACTTCAGAGCTCCTGCTGGATTCAGCTCTGAGAGCTCTGTCAAATGGAATTAGCAAAGAATCACTTCTCACTTAAAAAATGCATTTGGCAGCCTGGAAGTGATTCTCGCTGAGAATCACCTCTGTGGAGCGCTCCTAAACACACCCTGAGTGATGATGAACAACCTCACATTTATATCTCTAGTGATTTTGAGTCTCACAATGTTAAAAATGACCGTAGCATCATTTTTTTACATTCTACTACCTCTGTCCCTAAATAAATCTATTTCTAAAATTCGTGTCATTCAATTTTTTTATTTTAATTAACTTTATATAAAAGTGTGATAATATTTATGACATAAACTGAATATATTATAAAATATATTGTATGGTATATCTAATAATACTAATTTGATACTATAAACTTTGATGTTTTTTTAAAAAAAATCAGTCAAAGTTTTAACACAGCTCTAAGAAAGTACTCGCTCTGTCCATAAAAGAATGTAAATTATAGGAAACATGTTGGTCGAACTATTTTAACTTTAACTAAATATATAATAAATAGTATTAGCATTTATATATCTTAAAATAAGTTTATACAAATATATTTTATAACTAATTTAATGATGTTTATTTTGTCTTATAATTACTAATATTTTTTATATAATTTTAATTAAAGAGGATTTCTGGGAACGTGAGAAGTGCATTTTTTTATGGAAGTAAGGGAGTAGGAGAAAAAAACACGTCCTTTCGGACCACCCGACCCCGTTCCCAGAAGGCACCAACCAAAAGAATTCTGCTTCCTCCCCTGCTCCTCGTCCTTTTCGAGATCCTGGTGGGCCCGGAGCACCCTCCGCCTTCCACTTCCCAGTACCTCGGCCTCCTGCCCTCGTCATTCTCGACCCAAAAATTCACCTCTTGCCGCCGCTCCCCGCCTCGCCGACGGCCGGGTCCTCGCGACCCCATCCCTAGCTCCCTCGATCATCTGCCAATCCCTCCAAGCCTCACCGCGCCGCAGAGCGCATCGCCGAGCCCCCGCCCACCTGACAACCTCGCCTCGAATTGTTCTCCCGTCGTTCGTTGCCCTCCTCCTTATCCCCTTCCCTGCTCGACAAGTACCGGCGGCGTGGATCTATGCGGACTCGGCTTCTGTATTATACCTCGTTGGTAAAGAGTTCATTTCGGTTCTCCTTTTTCCCATTTCCGTTTCTGCGAGCAATCGATTCCATGCCCTCTGTTTCCGTGATGGATTCGTCCGCTTTTTTTTGCGAGTTTGTCCGCCTTTTTGCGTGCCTGGGAGTTTATTTCCTTCTTTTTTTCGCGTCGAGCTCGCCCCCGATTCTCATTGCATTTTCCCCATTTTTTTTTTGCAGGGGATGGAGGTGCAGGTGGTGGATTTGTCTTCCGACTCCGAGGGCGAGGTGTCGGCGCACTCGCCCGATCACAAGCGCCCCTTTCCGCAGCTGGGTCCAGACTCCAATCGCGGGGGTGGCGACGCTGGTTCCAGCGCCATGGACATCCTCTTCGAGGAAGCGGGCGCGGCGAGGCCGCCGCGTCACCCCAGTGACGCGCTGAAGAAAGGGAAGGAGAAGGTCGTCGAGGGGTTCAGCGCGGGGCCTCCAAAGCACAGTGGCGAATTGCTCGGTGCTGCTGGCCGCGTCCTGGGAGCTCGGAGTGATCCGTGGAGCGCACTGGTGAGCAAGTGCAAGGCTGGGGACGGTGGGAATAATGGAGCTGTGTGTTGGGGTAGCTGGGGTGATCAGCTTACTAAATCAGACCCCATGGCGTGTCTAGGGTCAGAGAGGAAGGGGTTTCATGAGACATATGAACTGCGAGGGATGCCGCAGCTTCACAGTGATTCTGCAGCATCCAGTGACGATTGGAAGGGTATTCTTGGTGCAGGCCCTGCTGATCCTGTCAACTCACTGTGGTGCTCCTGTGATACTGACATGAAAGATAGTGAGGATGAAACCTTCTCTGAAAGGTCTGTGGCTGCTCATGAAATTTCTAGCTCTGGTTATTTTCCTACGGAAGATAGTAGCTCGTCATGGCTGTCGAAGGTCAAAGGGCTGAACTTCCCACTTCCTGATGAGCATCAGTTGAGAACCAGGCAGATTGAGAATGATGAGGTGTTTGCCCGCAGACTTCAGGAGCAGCTCAATCAGGAACAGCCAGGCTCTCAGCATTCCGAAGCGGTTGTTACGCTGAACTACTCAAGTCTTAATGCTTCTGTTTCTTTTTGGTGTCATTTCCAACTAATTTTGTTTCTAGTTGATTTTGCATTTTGTGTGTATGCTTCTGATGAGTTGATGCGGATGTAACAAATAGCTTTTTCATTGCTGACATTTTGTAGGTTGATGCAACAATAGCCTGGACATTACATGAGCAAGATGCTGAGCATGCCAGATTTGGTGCAAGAGAAGTCCAGTCTAGTTCTGTAAGTTGTCGCGTGGTGTGAGGGTAGTTTATCGCTTGCGAAGTCAATGTAGATAGGTTTATGCATATCCAGATCTTTTATTTATGAACTGTTATGTTGATACCTATAGTTTTGTTTGAAAGTTACGGAACATATTATCAAGTTGGCCAAGAGCTGTGTTCAAACGGAAGAGGATGGCATAACATCATATCTGCCTGTAACCATCTGAATTTCAGCACTTGGTGGATTCGTTACTTAGAAAATAAGTCTCAAAACTTAGATATAGCTACATGCATCAACAGAAACATTATATAACTTAAAAATATCTCTTCCTGCTCACCATTAGTTTTGTGCGCATATATTTCCTGTATTGGCTAGGACATTTCATTTCTATTGCCATTCTGTTATAAAAAAAATCCATTCTGATTTATATGAATCTGCATCCTGAGTTCCTGATCCATGTTCATATTCTCTCATATTTGCCATTGTTTTCCATAGTATTTGAATTTCCATAGCATCCTTTATTTTCTAAATGTACTCTTGTTCTCCTCAGAGCCAGAGGGACAGATCAATGGCACATCTATATTCTTATGGACGTCACTCACCTGTTCAAAGTTTTCCTTCTTGGGCATCCAATCATACTCCAATTCCAATGCCAAGCAGAGGAGGTTTGCAAAGAAACTCCAACTGCCCTCAAGCGGAGCAACGCAATGTGAGACACTTCTAAATTATTTCATGGACCTCCACCTCTGTCATGTGCACTGACGTTTGCTCATTGTCAGAGGCTTATCTCTCAGTTAACCAAGGGATGCTTCAGAGAAGACATGGATCTAGAAACGGTTAGAACTTACTTCTATTCTTAAGAACCTTCTTTTTGTAGTACGACCATGTATGTAGATGCAGCCTGCATATGCTAAAATGTTCACATTCAGATCCCTAATTGGATCTGAAGAGGATACTTGTCAAACATTTCAATGTCCACACTATAATAACCATGCCGTGTTCTTTGTTTGGTAACATGTAGAGATTGGCTGTACTGGATTCACTTTCTGAAGCATTTAAGGACTGTGAGGACACGCCTTCTCCAGATTCTTATGAGTAAGCATTTACTGTTACTTAGCATTTCTTTTCCGCACAATGTTTAGATGGACATTTCTCTTATTTTGATAATTTCGTACCTGGTACCATGTTTGGTTGATTGTGTGTTTACCTTGTAACACATTCTGCAAAGTTTCGTAGGCAGAAGCATGAATACTCCAAACAGCTGATGTGTGCTCTGTAGTAACTAGTAGGTGCCTGAAATTTCTTGTCCCATGGCCCCATTTTGAATGGGATCCTGTTGACGTGTTCTATCCTTGCTTGTATATACTTATTAGTTATATCCATTCTAACTAATCAACTTTTTATCACATATAGTGATGCTTATGAGGACCGCATAGCATTTGAAGTCGACAACCATCACAGAGGTGCTTCTGATGATCAAATAAACAGCCTGCCACTATCACTAATTGAGGTATGAATTCAGTCTTACTGAAGATGGGATCGTGCATCCCCTTATAATTTGACTCCAATCCTTTCGCTTGTCAAGGGCGAAAATTGTTCAGATGAACCCTGTAATATATGCTTGGATTGCCCTGCTGCTGGTGATTTCGTCCGGCATTTGCCATGCTTGCACAAGTTTCACAAAAAGGTATACACCCATCAGTTGAATGATTCAGAACTGATTTCTGTTCTAACGTCCCAGTTTAAAATTGTGTCCGTTGGATTCAACTCTGCTTCTGCAGTGCATTGACAGGTGGCTCGGGATGAGGATATGGTGTCCGATTTGCAAGTCAAATGTATTCTCCCAGTAGGCTCGGGATGAGGATATGGTGTCCGATTTGCAAGTCAAATGTGCATCGAAGGTAGATTATAGCTGACTAATAGGAGGCATTGGTACTGCTGGTACAGCTGTGATGTGTACATTGGGTTGTTGTTGACTTTGCTCTCTTCTGCTCGGTGGTTACCTGAAGGGGGAGCATCTTAATGCTGTGGCTGTGGAGAGTGTTTCTGCTGTGGGAGAACCGGAGAAGGCACTGAAAACCTCCTGTTCTGCTATTCCCGCTTGTTATACATATACAGTACTCCGTAGTCCGTACCTTATTGTAGGCTGACATGCATACACGTACCTAGAGTACGCCAGTTTTGGGCGGTGCCATGGGGTATGAAACTATGAATGGCTGAATTGGATTTGCGCCCTGACCTTGGGGTCGCAGATTCGTAGTTACAATTTCCAATTACAACGGTCTCTGATCCAATTTGATGTTTGTTGTTAATTTTCGTTCCTATATCCTGTAGGCTGACGGTAGAGGGAGTAGTGTAAACTTTAATTACATACTCCCTCCATTCTAAATTATAAACGGTTTTAAGATACATGGTAAATTCGATATATCAAAATTAAAGTGACTTATAATTTGAAACGGAGCATACCTAAAAATCGTACTCCCTCCGTACCAGAAATAGATGACGTTTTGGACAAGTTTTAAGTCAAACATTGAGAATATAATTCATAAATAACTTTTAAATTATTGAGTTTAGAGATGTAAAAATTATATAAATAAATTTGTCTTGAAAAGTACTTTCATAAAAGTATACATATACTACTTTACAACATTTTTTTTAAAAGAAACAAGTGGTCAAAGTTATACTTTGGAGATCATGTTGTTGTAAAAACGATACGGAGGGAGTACTTATTCAATGGACATTAAAATTAGTTTCGGCTGCTCCTTACACTTTTTTTTTCTACAGATACAGAAACCGCTTTATTACAGAATTAATTAACTGGAGCTCTTAAAAGAAAAAAGAAACAAGATTTGAATTGAGATTTTTTTGACAACTCCTGTCGAGATTTCAGTGTTCGAGACCCGACGACACGCACACCACGAGCACGCGACACGACGCGTCGACGCCAATCTCCCGTTCAACCCTTCCAGATTTCCAGTTCCGGATCACTCTCTCGGCTGCCACTGGTCCTCTCCCTCCCTCCCTCCCTCCCCTTCTCGGCTTCCCCTCTCCGCTCCTTTCCCCGGCGAGATATTTCCTGAGCAGACTCTGAGAGCCACCTCCTGGTCATGTCGCTGCTCGCCGTCGCCCCATCCACGCGCGCCGCGGCAGTGCGGCCGCTGTGCGCCTCGGCGGCCTCGGGCGAGGCGGTGCCGGCGCCTGCTGCGACGGAGACCGCAGCCGAAGGGCGGAGGCCGGTGAAGGTGATCCTGCCGAAGAAGAAGCCGCAGAAGTGGTCCACGGGGATGGCACCGGGTGAGTACGGCGGCGGGCCGGCCACCATCAAGCCGCGCAAGTACTGGTGGGGGAAGGAGGACCGCGACCCCGTGGGAAACACCGACGACTTCATCTGGAACAAGGACTTCCTCCCCCACATGGAACGCCTCATCGCCAACGGCGGCGCCGATGCAGAACCCACCATCACCCGCCTTGCTCCGGTATGTATCTCGAGTTCCCTCACATACCTGTTCGATTTAGCGAACGGAACGAACTCACATGCTTCGTCGTAGTTGTCTCATCGAGTGATCGAGCTTAGAGTCTAGGCTAGGAGTAGTTAGGTTCTGAGCAAAAATTCGTGTGAGCAGGTGGATGAGGAGGAGTCCGGGTTTCTGAGCATCAACCGTGCAATGAGCCTTGACAGGTCACTATCTCACCCCACCTGATCATCAAGCAAACTCTCTGCTCACCGAGAATTGTTGTTCCAACAATTACTTTGCAAATTGAGTATCTTAGAATGGATTACAGTGTGGACGTTGATCTGAGCCAGGAGCTTCAGGCGCCGACCAGGCCAATCTTGCAAACCCAGGTTGAGGCTGCCTGGAGAGGACGGACAATTGGTGCTGAGGTGAGATTTCCCTTTGTTCAAACTTCAATTCCCCTTTCTTTATTAATTATGGCCCTCCTTTGCCTCCTGGAGATGGTGAGTGGTGACACAAGTTGTGTTATTTGAATATGGATGTAGGCTGTGAATGGAGCCAGCACTCCTAGATGGAGGCTAGTCCCAACTCGCAGGGAGCAGGCAAAGTGGGACAGAGCAGCCAAGGCAGCCACTGGTGGCAGTGTAAGTAACTGAAATCCTTTAACTGACTTGTTAGTTGCTCTACATCCTGCCAGATGTAGCAATCTTACAACTTACTATGTCCGCAATGTTTTATATCAAGTATTCCCTACATACCGATGGTTTGTACTATATTCTTTGTAGTATTTTCATAAACCTTGTCTCCTTCATTTGGTCCCATTTTAGGATGTTATACTAAGGGAGTCGAAGTCAAGAGTACAGCAAGGGGACCCTAAGGTATTGGCAGCTCGGTCCAGGGAAGACTACTTAAAGGTAGTCATTTTCTTCCGCATGTAACCTCTTTAGAGAGTTGCATGCTGCACATTTTATGTGTCCCAGACTCCCAGTGTTATGTGCTATTGAATATGAAGTACGCATAGCTTATCTATTGGTCTTTGATAACTTTCGTATTTGCAGCTGAAACAAAGATTACAGTGGCTCACTTTAGGCATAGGTGGCGTTGGTGTAATCTCTGCTTATATTTCATACACTCCTGAAATTGCTGCCAGGTAGGAGTTTATTTCTTTTCTTGCTACCTTCTAACTTTTAGTTTTGGCTGTTTATGTAGAGATAAAGTTGGAAAAAATCTCTTTTTTAGTTACCACTTCTAGGATTGATTTACTTCAACTGACAGCAGTTGCTCTTCAGCTTTGGTGCAGGGTTGATTGGATCATTGGTGTATCTCCGCATGCTTGGAACCAGTGTAGATTCCCTAGCAGGTGGAACTGGAGAAACTATCAGGTATGCTCCCTTCAGTTAGTCATTTACTTATTTCACGAATCGTGTTTGCAGATAGGCTCTCGAATAAAATGTACTTAGCCTTTCAGTTTGGCACAGTCAGTTTATGCTAAATTTAGTTTCTGACCTCATTCTACAGGACTGCCAATTTTATTTTCAAAGTTGAAAGTTACTCATGTTCAGCTCCTTCGAATAAAAACTATGTTTGACAACCTTTGACAGTAAACTAAACATACAGACTAAAGATATTTTTCGTATGAGATCTTTTGAATAGTTGTGCTTCAATTTCAAGGTAGATTGTGGAGATAAAATCCAGATATTACCACACTTTTGTTGATGTGTCCAGAGTTCCAGACCTGTTTTTGGTTGATCTACAAGGTTTTAGCATCTTATTTTCATGCAGACCAAACAGAGTAGTATGATTTTAGTTTGGTAATCTATCATTTTGTAGAGTTTAACCAAAGAACATGGAAAAAAATGTTGGTTCTCATCTGAATATCCTGTTAAGTCAATCCCCTTAGTAAATACTCCCTTTATCCCTAAAAAAGAGTCATTCACTCATTCTCACTTCCCAAAAAGTCAACGGTCTTTAAATTTGACCAAATATATATAATAAAATATTAACATTTATGGTACGTAATTAATATCATTAGATAGACCTTTGAATATACTTTCATAATAAATTTGTTTGGAGATACAAATGTTGCACATATTTTCTACAAACCTAGTCAAAGTTGAGAAAGTTTAACTAGCACACATCCCACAACGACTCTATTTTTGGGACGGAGAGAGTAATTATTTATTCATCATAGAACGGCCACTCTTTTGTTTTCTGCAACATTGTACATGAGGATTTGACAGACCTAAAATAGCTGCTAGGCAGCTTGTAGAACGTTTGTGATGAAGACAACCCTTGAATTTGTTATTGCATACTTACAGGAGTGCTGCTGGACAACCAAGGTTGCTTATTCCAGTGGTACTTGTGATGATGTATAACAGATGGAATGGGTAAGCAGATGAAATTTTCTGTGAACTTTTACAGTTAATTCAGAATATTTGGAAGGTGCTTCTTCTTACAAGAATCTATGTTCTTTCTATTGTGGTTCAGGATATTAGTTCCGGATTATGGTTTCATGCAATTGGAGTTAATACCAATGCTTGTTGGGTTTTTTACCTATAAGATTGCTACGTTCGCTCAAGCAATCCAGGATTCTATACCTGCAGTTGGAAACCGTGAAGGTTGAAAAGTGTCCTGTTGTATATAAACAAAGGTGGTAGCCCTGATCCCTGGTCAGTGGTCACCCAGATAGTAAGGTACCAATCTTCTTTTCTTGATCATGAAAGCAATACTGTATGTGTCAACAATAGTTTTCCCTTTTTATCTTACACCTTTTTTAAGAAAACAGCAAGCAGGATGAAAAGATGTTAAACCCAGACAGACAATACATTAGCCGCGAAAAGGGAAACACCACCCAAGACACACCTATGGGGAAACACCAAACAGTTTTTCTTTTTCTTTTTTTTTAAAAGGTGTTTCCAGTATGCTTACAGCCAATGCATGTGCTTCTGACCACTAAGGACCATTAAGAATGTTCGTTATTGTGTCCTGACCTCATGGTGCCCTTGAAAGTGTATGACCCTAGACTTGAAGGAGCAGACACCTACTATGCAGAATCTCAGATGCCCTACTTTTTGATGTCGACACTGGTTTTAAATTGCAATGAGTGCACTCCCAGCTAATGCATGTGACTCTGACCATGGAAGAATTGTAAAATATTCTGCATATAGGGTCCCTGAATGAGCGTTGTTGCAGGCAGCAGATCTTTTTTTATTTTAATCCTTGCACCTTGAGAAATAAAAAAGAAGTACAACCTTTTTTCTGTTAATCCTGATCCAAATGCTTTATTTTATAGGTCTGTATAGAAGAATCTGATCTGGTGTCATCACCAAGTAGATGAGATGCTCGTTGAGGACGCCATTTGAAAATCTTGAGTGAACTATAATGTTTTGCACAAATATTCTGACGAAAGATGGTGCAAGGTGATATTACCACATTCATTCCATATTGCACGCAGATCATCAATGTATAAATTTTTGGCTCCGAACTTTTACCGCAATGATTAATTGACAATACAATTGTGTGATTCAATTCACTTTTAGAACTGAATGCAAATTATGCAAGCTGCAAGTACACATTTAAAGAAAGTCGGTCAGAAGTAAACCGTACGAATGCTGAAATCTTCAGGAAACTAAGTCCATTTTCGGATCTAAGAGTTTCTAATAGTTAGCTAGATAATAGCTCATAGCTTAGCTAGGTAGCTAGCTAAGATCCTGTTTAGATTCTATGGTTTAAAGTTTAGTTGACTACTAAAGTGTAGACCACTTTAGGTAACTTTAAACAACACTTTAGACCACTATTTAGAGCATCAAGAGCTAAAGTTTAGCTAAATTTTAGACCATGGGATCCAAACAGGCCTAACTATTAGCTGGTTTAGCCCAACGAGTAACATAATTGTTAGTTCAGTACTCAGTCAACAATTAGCTAGACTATTACTAGATACACCTGTTTGGATCTTAGCAGTGAACTATTAGCTCTATATAAATCCAAACTAATAAGTCAGAAGTAGCCAAGGAGTACATGCTTGTACACACATTGGCCGGAAGCATACTAGTAGTGATAGTCACTAGTCAGGCAAATGTTCATAAACTGAGCAAGCTAATTATGTTTAGTCCTAGTGGGAGACATCTATCTGTCTGATTTTTATTATTATATGGTACTTTTTTATTTGTCTCATATTCTCTTTCCTACTCCTCACATCCAATTGTTATCTGGGTCCAACACTCTAGGCTCTCGTGCTTGCTTGCATGAGCTCCATCCTAAAAAAAAATTCTCCACATTAGCAAAAATGCTGACTAGCTTAGCTATAAAATAATTATTGTAGTTGCTCTTATGTTCACCTAGGTGCCTTGCTAATTATAATGGGAGTATTATACTCATTTAATGAGGTGGGATATTAGTAAAAGTGATGATGTTGCACAAAAAAAAAAATGAGCGATCA
The DNA here is from genome assembly GCA_009763385.1 of Coix lacryma-jobi var. lacryma-jobi. Classification (NCBI taxonomy): domain Eukaryota; kingdom Viridiplantae; phylum Streptophyta; class Magnoliopsida; order Poales; family Poaceae; genus Coix; species Coix lacryma-jobi. The sequence goes on from CM019827.1 coordinate 33,965,044, forward strand.
CTTCCATCCAGATGAAACCTAGTGCACACCTTTTTCAATGCATTGTAAACTGAATGAAACATTTTGTTTCAATTCCACGTGTCAGAATCTAAGTGAAACTTCATTGGGAGCATTTCATTTCATAACAACACCGTGCAACATTTTAGTACGTAGGCCTATGAAACTGTCAAATGTGGGGTCTTGTTTCATTTCGTCACCTATACTCCCTCCGTCCCATTACAAAAAATGCAATTCTTACTTTCGGTGGAGTCAAACAAATTTAAGTTTGACCAAATCTATACAAGAAGTTAAAAACTTACCGAATAAATATTATTAGATTGATTATAGAATGGGATATATTCTCATAGTAAATTTAATTGGAGATGTTGAATTTTTTTCTCTAAAAAATGGTTGATTTATCCAAAACCTAGAATTATAGATTTTTTTTATGAAGTGAATACCTCTTAGAAAAAGTGCAATAAAACATAGCATACTTGCGCCAGAGCAAAATTGTTTATGATTGATACCTGTTACAATACTACTAATGGTGTTTAATCTCCTCCTTAATAGACCACCATCATGACCCTATTTACAATAGGATTTACCCCCTCTCATTAACATGTTTATGAGGCTTTATTGGGTATTATTCCCTTGTGTAACCTCCATGGAGGACCTTGTATATACCCATGGTGGATCAATGGAAAAGAGATGACACTACACATTCTTGTCTCAATTGTCATTTACATTGTCATTCCAATAACAACACGTTATCAGCACCGTTCTACCAACTGAGCTACGATCGCAGAGGTAACGATGGCGACTCACCGCGATCTTCCCTCTGCCTCCTTCGTTCTTCAGCTTGTGATGATGGCATACCAACGTGCCATCACACTTGGCGTAAGCTTCGCCAACCACCGCGTCCAAGCGACGCTCTTCGACGACCTCCGGGAGATCCTTGGCGAACGCCTTGGCAACCGCCGTCGAGGTGCACGCAGGGGCTTCCCCCAGCGGGCTTCTCGCAATCGCGGACTCCCTCGAGGACGACGGGCTGACCGCCGTCGTGCCATCGACGACGTAGTGGTCCCTGCACCACCGTCGGAACCGCCGGTTGCGCCGGCAGCGACTCCACTGCAGCCGCCGTCACCACCGCGGGCTCCCACTCCGGAGCCTCCAGCTCCGGCGGCACCTCTGGTGGTACCACCGGCGTCACCGCCGGCATCACCGGTTGGACCGGCGTCACCGCTGCCCGCACCGTACTTCTGCCCGCTGCACGGCTTCGGCCCATGCCCGGCGTACAGTGCGGTGGCGTACAGCGCGAGCGAGCCGTCCTGCACGGAGTACGTCGTCGGCAGCCCATCCGCTAGCTTCAACGTGATCGCCGACTCGTCGCTGGCACCACCAGCGGCTTCCCCGGTGGCTTCACCACCACCACCAGCGCCGTCTTCACCACCACCGCCTCCTCCTTCTCCACCTCGCCCACGCTTTATCCCGACGTGGATTAGCGTGCCCCATGGGCCTTCTGCATGAAGGTCCCTCAACTTGGCCTGAGCGCCTCGGGGGGGGGGGGGGGCGGCCACAGATTGGCCGGTGCCGAGGAGACGCGCCGGAGGCAGCACCTATCGGCACGCGGATCCAGCGGAGGAGAGGCTGAGCACCTCCCTCGGCTCTCTGATGGCGCACGCGCGGTGCGGCCTCGCGCCCCGCCGCCGAGTGCCCGCCGGGCCTCTCTGCGCCCAGCCTCGGCCTCCGCGCGTCTACGGGCCGCGTGCCTATGGGGCCCACGCGGGTGGACCACCGCTGGTGGCGCCCCCTCCACCCCCCTGTTGGGCCGAATGGCCGGCCCAGGCCCAGGTTGGGGCCTGCGAGCTTTCAGCCTGGGTCTGGTGGACTCAAAATAGCGTTTTTGGGCTCAATTACCTCAGTTTTTGGCCCAAAACGTAGTTATCTTTATATTTCCCTTTCACAGAATAATTTGTATTTACTTTAAAGCATTTTTCCTGCTTTATTTACATCAGAATTATTAGTCTATTTACCTTCAGTTTTAGACATCTGATGTACTGCTTTAAAGTATTTACATACTTTGCATTATGAATACAATTTTCGTACTTGTTCAATGCGTTTTGTTTATTTCAATTCCCTATAACAAGTACTTATGCAAATATTTTGGTTGAATTTTTCTCTCATTTGGAATATGTTTTTCACTCGATGTCACCTTTGTTTCGACTATGAACATACAAGGATTACATCTAGACGTGAAATAATAAAATTATGGTATACACCCTCATGGTGATTACCTTTTGTTCCACTAATCGAGAAAAATTCCCGTTATTTCAATTCAAGTTTACCTTGATTATTTGCATTTGTATTCAATTATTACAACCATGTCTTGGATTTTAATTAAATCTATGCATACTCACATGTAGGCATCATGGCTACCAAACTAGCCGCCAAAGAGTTCGAGTCCCTCGCTCTTGATGGCAACAACTTCCCCACATGGGCGATGGATCTCAAAGTGAGTCTATCGCTGCGCGGATTATACTCGGCAATCACACCGCCTGAGATGGGTGTAGACCCCTTGTCTGATACCCACAAGTACAGTGCCTTATTTGTAATAAGGAACCACATCCATCCTGATCTCAAAGCTGAGTATCTGATGGAAGAGGACCCACGCGCTCTCTGGCTTGCTCTACAGACACGGTATGAACAGCAAAAGGCAGTTGTCCTTCCAGAGGCTGTCAATGAGTGGAACCACCTCCGCATACAGGATTTCAAAACTGTTGGAGAGTTCAACCATGCTGTGCACAAAATCAGTTCCAAGCTGAGATTTTGTGAGAAGGAACCAAGTGATGAGGACAAAATTGAGAAGACTCTGTCTACCATGCGTCCTGCACACATAATCCTTCAACAACAATACCGTCAAAGGGGGTTTACAGCTTATTCTGAGCTGATTAAGACATTGCTTCAGGCAGAAAAGCATGATGAGCTCCTCATCTGGAACACCAACCAAGGACCGGTTGGTGCTAAACCTTTGCCTGAAGTGCATGCTAACACTCAGAAACAAACACAACAGGATGTCACTCATAATGGCAATCCTGGAACCTCCAAGTCTAAGAACAAGCGCAAGAGACAGCGCAAGTCCCGTGGTGCTAAGAGGAATGATAATTCTAAGTCGATTAACAAGTCCAACACTTGTGCAAAGTGTGGTTGCTACAACCACCCGACTAAGAAATGTCGCACCCCTAAGCACTTAGTGGAATTGTACTTGAAATCCGTTGGACGTGGGCGCTCTGATCAAGGACGTACCAACCAAGGTGGAAAGAAATTTGAAGCACACTTCAACTCTCATCTTGATGCCGCAGCACAAGACGCCCCAGGATGCTCCAAGTCCGCCGCAGCGGATGCAAGCAACATCATGGCACTCCCCCCACCTGAAGGGGAAGATGAAGACTTAGACAACATGCTCCTAGAATATGGTTCTGGAGATATGTTTGGAGACTATGAATAGACTCCCTAGTTTTCTTAGATTGCCTAAATATTATGCCCATGAGTTGTAATAAATTACTGTCTTTTATTTACCTTAATTATGGCACATTTGATGTTTCATTGTAATAAGCACATTTAAATATCTATATGTTGATTAATCTATATTTCTATGTTGAGAATTTTTATTTTTATTCTCCATTTTATATAGATTGTACGGGAGTCAATCCGATGGATGAGGAAATGTGTATTGTTGATAGTGCTACCACTAACTCTATACTTAGAGAAATAAAATATTTCCAAAATCTCACAAAGAATAAAGGAAATATTTTAACAATCGCTGGACGCGATGCTGTAATAGTCGGTTCTGGACGAGCCACTATTATGCTCCCTATGGGTACAACGATAACAATTGAGGATGCACTCTTGTATCCCGATTCAACTCGTACCCTGCTAAGTTATAGAGATATCCGCAAAAATGGGTTTCATATTGAAACTCACAATGACTATAATGAGGAATCCCTTCTCATTACAAAGGACAACGGATATGGCAAACAGACACTAGAAAAATTTCCATCACTCCCGTCTGGATTGTACTATACATATATCAAACCCGTACGACATGTTGCGTACAAAGTAATTTTTCAGAATGTCAATGCATTCCAAACTTGGCATGATCGCCTTGGTCACCCCGGCATAGGGATGATGAGAAAAATTACGAAAAATTCTGTTGGTCACAATCTAAGTGATGCAAGATTTTCCCAATCCTCGGATTTTATTTGCACCGCATGTGCAACTGGGAAATTAATTTTGAGACCCTCTTATCTCAAAATTCAAGCCGAACCGCTCAAGTTCCTTGAACGCATTCAAGGAGACATATGTGGTCCCATTCAACCTTTGTCTGGACCGTTCAGGTACTTCATGGTTCTAATAGACGCATCTACACGATGGTCTCATGTGTGCCTCCTTTCCACACGGAACCATGCATTCGCTAAGATCATTGCTCAAGTTATCAAACTTAGAGCAAATCATCCTGAACATCAAATCCAGTCAATTAGAATGGATAATGCCGCTGAATTTTCCTCACGTGCCTTCAATGATTATTGTATGGCCTTAGGAATTCAAGTTCAGCATTCGGTCCCATATGTGCATACTCAAAATGGTTTGGCTGAGTCTCTCATCAAGAGAATCAAACTTATTGCACGACCATTACTACAGAATAGCAATCTCCCAACCTCATGTTGGGGTCATGCAGTCTTACACGCTGCTGACTTAATACAATTGCGTCCAACTGCTTATCATGCAACCTCCCCGTTGCAACTAGTACGTGGAAATATTCCAAACATTTCCCATCTGCGTAAGTTCGGTTGCGCTACATACGTACCGATCTCACCACCGCAGCGTACATCTATGGGCCCTCACAGGAAACTGGGGATCTATGTGGGATATCAATCTCCGTCGATCATAAAATACCTGGAGCCCCTCACAGGGGATCTATTCACGGCCCGGTATGCTGATTCTATCTTTGATGAAGATCATTTCCCGGCATTAGGGGGAGAACAAACAAACCACAAAGAATGCCAGGAAATCAATTGGGATGCCACAGCTATCTCCAATGATGATCCACGTACATCTGAGACTGAACTACAAGTTCAGAAAATCATCAATTTGCAACACATTGCAAATAATATGCCAGATGCATTTACTGATTATAAGGGTGTTACAAAATCCTACAATCCTGCGAGAAATGTGCCGGCAAGAGTAGAGGTACCAAATAAAACTACTCCACTCCCAAGTAAGAGGGGGAGAAGTACGGCCATTTCCAAGGATGCAGCTCCTAGCAAGCAAAGGAAAAAGAAGAATTCTTCCAACCAAGTAAATGCAACTCAACCTCATGTTGAGCAACACCCTGTGGAGGTCCAACCTTCACATCCCACATCAACAGTGCACTCAATTACTGATGTTGGGACATCGGAATGCCCTGATGCAACCATTTTGGAAAATGATGATGCATCTCAAAGGGTACACGAAATTTCCATCAACTATCTCGAGTCTGGAGAATCATATGACCGAAAGACTACATTTGTCGACATGCATTTCTCCGCAATGGTTGCTGAACTCCTCCAAAATGATCCAGATCCTAAATCCATGGCAGAGTGCAAAAAGCGCTCGGACTGGAATCTGTGGAAGGAAGCAATTCAAGCAGAAATAGCCTCGCTTACTAAAAGAAAGGTATTCTCTCATGCAATGCCTACACCTTCAAAAGTATTCCCTGTGGGATACAAATGGGTTTTCATCCGAAAACAGAACGAGAACAATGAGGTGGTGAGATACAAAGCAAGACTTGTAGCACAAGGGTTCACGCAGAGACCCGGCATTGATTTCAATGACACATACTCTCCAGTTATGGATGGAATAACATTCCGATATTTAATATCTCTGGCTGTACAAAATCATCTATCTATGCAGTTGATGGATGTAGTGACTGCATATCTCTATGGGTCACTCGATTCGGACATATATATGAAGGTCCCTGACGGGATCCCTATACCGAATCAAAACGCAAACCGCAACATGTATTGTGTAAAGCTTCAAAAGTCACTTTTTGGCTTAAAGCAGTCGGGAAGAATGTGGTACAACCGACTCAGCGAGTACCTTCTGCAGAAGGGATACTCCAACAGTAATGATTGCCCATGCGTCTTCATCAGGAAGTCCCAAACGGGATTTTGCATTATATCTGTATATGTCGATGATTTAAATATCATCGGCCACCAACAAGATATTGATGAAGCCCGCAATCATCTAAAGACGGAGTTCGAGTTGAAGGATTTGGGACACACCAAATTTTGCTTAGGCCTACAGCTTGAGCACCTTCCAACTGGAATTTTTATACATCAGTCTGCCTATATCCAGAAAGTATTGGAGAGATTCAATATGGATAAATCTCATCCTTCCAAAACTCCTATGGTTGTTCGGTCTTTAGAAATGGAGACTGACCCATTTAGACCACGGGATGAAGGAGAAGATGTTTTGGGCCCTCATGTTCCATATCTTAGTGCCATTGGAGCGCTCATGTACCTTGCAAATTGCACCAGGCCTGATATTGCATTTGCAGTGAATTTACTAGCTAGATACAGCGCTGCTCCCACCAAACGTCACTGGACTGGAGTAAAGCATATCCTCAGATATGTGAATGGCACAAGGGATCTTGGACTATTCTTTAAAAGAGGCCCAAATTCAGATATCGTTGGTTACGCTGACGCTGGATATCGATCTGATCCCCATCATGGCAGATCTCAAACAGGCTTCGTGTTCCTACACAACGAAACAGCCATCTCGTGGAAGTCATCGAAACAAACCTTGGTGACTACTTCCACCAATCATTCTGAGATAGTAGCACTATACGAGACCTCACGTGAATGCGTTTGGCTTCGCAGGATGATTAACCACATACAACAATCTTATGGTCTAGGTGTAATTAACTCACCAACCATTATCTATGAAGATAATGCAGCTTGTGTTACACAGATGGAGACAGGTTATATCAAAAGCAATATCAATAAGCATATTTCTCCTAAGTTGTTCTATCCTCATGAGCTGCAACAACAAGGAGAAATTGATATCTTGCAAATTAAATCTTGCGATAATCTCGCTGATTTATTTACTAAGTCACTACCAGCCTCCACATTTGAAAAATGTGTTAAAGGGATTGGTATGCGACGTCTTAGAGATTTGCAAGGTTCAGGGGGAGAAATCTCCTAGATATTGACTTGTCACAACATCATATTGTACTCTTTTCTTTTATGAGTTTTTCCTCACAAGGTTTCTCATAGAAAGTTTTTAATGAGGCAATATTTACATAAGCTCATGTCATATTTCTTATTTTCCCCATAGAGGTTTTTAAAAGGAATATCAAAGACATGTATTGCTATCTAAACTATACATGAGTTTTCTCCTGAAAAGGTTTTTCTCATGCAAGTTCACAAAGAGGCAATAATCATAATGTGCTATACTTTTTCCTTTTTCTCCCACTAGGGTTTTAAGGAGTTTTAATAGCATATCTACCAATATATTTCCTCTTTTTTGTCCTACAGGAATTTTTGGAGGAACAATACTTTTTCATTGATCTCAAAGAGGATTCGATTAAGGGGGAGTGTTACAATACTACTAATGGTGTTTAATCTCCTCCTTAATAGACCACCATCATGACCCTATTTACAATAGGATTTACCCCCTCTCATTAACATGTTTATGAGGCTTTATTGGGTATTATTCCCTTGTGTAACCTCCATGGAGGACCTTGTATATATACCCATGGTGGATCAATGGAAAAGAGATGACACTACACATTCTTGTCTCAATTGTCATTTACATTGTCATTCCAATTACAACAATACCATAAACTTTGATAGCTGTTTTTTTAATCTGAGAGGATGTGGTATACTAAACGTTGACGAAGGCAATCAGCAATGACAGTAAAGCTATCACTAAATCAGCCATGAAGGGACGGGCATCGCCCTTACGTTTAGCATTTCTCAGGAGTTGCAAAGAAAAAACGAAAAAACATCTGATCGAAAAATGCCTGCTACAACAGCCCCTGCCTGCGTACCCGTCCCCCATTCCATTCAAGTTTCCAGATCTACGGAAGCTGAATGTTGTCACAGACTTCACATGATCCATCCATTTCATTGAATGTCACCTGCACATTACTACTACGAGTACTCGTAGTAATAACTAACTGCGCCGCAGAGGGTAACAACACGTGAACCAACCATTAAGGGGGGCAGAAGCGCGCATGGAGAATGATTGATTTTCCTTCCCTTCCAACAAATCATGGCTCAGAATCTGCCACCTGAACTGAGAGTCACCAATTCACCGTTGCCGAATTTTACAGCAGCAGCAGTACTACTATACTAGTAGTAACATTGTTTTTTTTTTTTGACTGCCTACCACAAACTGAACTCTTCTTCTCTCGCGCGGTAGTCGCAGCAGGCCGGCAGCATCCTTTTGGCCACCAAAAGAATCCTAAAATGGTATACAAAAAACAGAATCTAATAACCCAAAAGGAGACGACTAGTAGGTGTGAAAAGGGCGACGAGGCGCGGCCGGCCGGCCCGTCACTGAGGCTTGGGGCCCGGGCGCGCGGCATGACGTCACGGCGTCACGCGGGAAGGCAGGCGGCCCCGGGCGAAGCGGAGGCTGCGGAGCCCTACCCCCGCGCTCCCTACGACCGCCCGCCGAGTCAACGATCCCCGCCCACCTCCTCGGCGGCTGCGGAGGCGGACGACGCGGCGGCGGCGGCTGCGGTGGCCGATCGGGCGGTCGGGCGCGGCCTGCGGCGGCCCGGGGACGCGGAGGCGACGCGGCGGAGCGCGCCGCCGGCCGTCCAGTAGCGGCGGCAGGCGCGGCAGAGGTGGCGCGGCTGCCGCACGTTGTAGTTGTTGAAGTAGCAGAACTTGGTCTCCCGGCTGCCGCACCGCGGGCACGGCAGCGGCTCGCCGCCGCCGGCCCCGGGCGCCTGCTGCAGGGGCAGAGGCTGCGGCGGGGGAGAAGGAGGCGGAGGAGGAGGAGGAGGAAGGGCCGTCGGCGGCGGCGGCGGCGGCGGCGGAGGGGCGCCCTCGTCCGCGGCGCCGCGGCGCTGCGCGTCGGGGTCGGGGGGCTGGATGACCTTGCCGAAGAGCTTGAACCCCGCGGCGTCGGCGTCCGGGAGGTGGTTGGCCATGGAGAAGGTGGGGTGGGGGTGGAGGAGCCGGAGGCGGGAGGCGGGGCCCGGTGGGTGGGTAGGGTAGGGGACGCCGGCCGGCGCCGGCTTTTATACACGGTGGGAGGAGGTCCAGGCCGAGGCCGAGGAGGTGGAGGTGGTCATCGCTTCCCCGCCCTCTCACTTTGCTTCATGCGCCTGACTTCTTTGCGTGACCACCCGCGGCCCGCCCGCTACTCGTAATAAGGGCATGTGGTCGGACGGGATCATGCACGGATATGGGCTCTCTCTCTCTCTCTCTCTCTCTCCTAGCTTTTTTTTAATAGATTGGAAGGTCTGGCTGAAGGCTGGACTGGAGCATGGACCATGACAAATATGGCATGGCTTGGACTCTTGGAGGCTTGGAGCATTGGAGCGGCCAGCCAAAAAAATTTTTAAAAAAATCACGCGGAAACGCTGAGAAGCGTGCCGGTCATGTGGCCCGGAAATTTGGCCGCCCAGAGATCGTTTGTTCGCCGCCCAGAATCAGTGGCTGCTGCAGCTGCCACTTTTGCTTTTTGGCTGCTGCCACTCCAGCCCTCTCGTCGTGTTGACCTTGATGGATTTCTTTTTTCCTCTCGTTATTATCATAATCGGGGTTGACTTTCGATGGTCGCGGCTTATTTTTTTTTGGAATAGAACGGGATTGGACGCATGTGGCGAGTGATTCTTGTGTGTGGCGGACTCAAAGCTCGATCGGCGGCATGCAGCAGCGGAAATACAAAGCGCCTTGAGAGGCCGACATGTGCCAGTAGAGGCGTTGACATATTGTCTCTCTCTCCTAGTAGTTCCGTTGTGTGTCAGTGACTCCCATCCGTGCTGAGCTGAGCTGCGAAAAGCGGAAAGCACACGACCAAACTTGATTTTGCTCAACTTGCGCGCAGATACGGGCGATCCCTGTGAGCGCGACCAGAAGATAATCCTCTCTGTTTTTTTTTTCTCTTCCAACCGAGAAGGGAGACAATTCTACCATTCTATTGCTACTCCCTCCATCCCAAATTATAAGGCATTCCAAGAATCTTGGAGAGTCAAAGTTTTTCAACTTTGACCAAATTTATATAATAAAATAATAATATTTATAATATCAACTAAGTGTAATTAGATTCTTTATTAGTTATATTTTTATAATATACATATTTGATGTTATAAATCTTTGTATTTCTCTCTATAATTTTGGTCAAAGTTAAAAAAGTTTGACTCTCCAAGATTCTTGGAATGCTTTATAATTTGGAATGGAGGGAGTACTTGCTACTAGGCATCTGAGGCTTGTAGAAAATGTTATTACTAACCTTCCAAAAACTAACCATATAGTAATAGTTCCTGGTGAGCGGTGACCAAGAAAATCTTCAAAACCAGTGAGAAAAATATGTGTATTCTACGTTCGACGCACATGAACAGATGCAGCGAACATATGGCCCTAGCTGGAATGTAAAGGCCTCGATGGAGTTGATGCAGCGGTCCAAGTTAGGTCGTCCGAGCCTGATTTTCCGCCGTGCATGCATCAGCTCCCCAGCAGTCTTGTCCAACAAACCAGCGCTACCAGGCTCCGGGCCCGGCCGGCCGGGGAGCTGCTTGTCTCTCATCGCAGCACGTAACGTGAAATATCTTTTGGTTCCGTCGCGATTCATACAGTAAACAAACTCATAGTGACGTCAGCAGCTTTTGTGTGCACAAACAAGGGGGTTAGGAGATGTTATTTTCAAAGGCTACAATTTAGTCTATGTCATATCAGATATTACGGTTTTAATTTAGTCTATTAAAAGACTAATTACAAAATAAATTTGTTAGCCGCAAACTACATAGGAGACGAATGTATTAAACTTAATTAGCTCATCATTTAATAATATTATGCTACAGTAAGTATTTGCTAATGATAGATTTATTTGATTTAATAGATTTATTTTATTAATTACCGTATGATGGTGTAATTAGTTTTATAATTAATTTATTTTTAATAGACTAAGTTAGTGCAGCAATATTTGATTTAGCCTTAAATCCAAACACCCTTAGACTTCTTATCAAACAAGCATGGGATAGTACGTATAATCTTTTCTTTAATATTAATACTAGTAGTATTTCAACTTCCAAGTCAACATCGATCGTGTCTACCTTGCCAGCAAGAGACACTACTGCCTTTGCCGAGATCATAGACCTAGTCCATTTTATGAAAAGCGCAAACTTGTCGTTTGTCACGTTGTTAGCTCATTCAAGTGCGTGTGTGTGCAGGAGTTCTCCGTCTAAAAAAAACGTAACTATACAATTTGTACAAGTCAAACTAACTTAATTTGAACTAAATTTATAGTGACTGATATTGATTTTAAAATTTATTCTATGCGCATGATATTTTATAACTAATACTTTTTGTACCACCTCCGGTCAGTACTAGTTGTTCTAATTTTGTATCATAAATAGTACTTCTTTTATATAATTTTAGATATTGAATTGTTAAGTCCTTCAAAAATGAAAATTAAATTCTTTTGTAAATGGAAGGAGTACGTCCCAGCACCCATGAGTGAATCTAGGTCAGATGATCATCATGGTCTTTGTATGAAAATAGTGGATCCATAGAAATTATTAGTATTACATGCACTAATTTTCTATCAGAATTCTCGAATTCCGTTAGGGTCAACTAACCCGGTGATAATAAGTTGTAGCTCTGCCCCTAACAGCAACACACTAATCCAAGATTTTACCATGCGACCTCTAGTCGATTATCTACTCCATTTGGCTCCAATATGGTTTTGTTTGGTTTTCTCTAAAGTCAAACTCTGTATTAACATCTAGAATACCAAATAAATGCATTATCAAGATGTATTTCATGAGAAATTAAATTTAACAAGACTAACTTGATGTTGTAGATACACATGCATGCATTGCAATAGACTTGCATGCATAGAAATTTGATATTCACAAGAGAGAATTTCTCATCAAGTAGAGCAACTAGTTCTTGATCATTTTTTTGTACTACCTCCAATCAGTAGTAAGAGATATTTTGAAGTTCTCTGAAATCAACAACCCTGTCCACTAGTATCTTTCATTCTGACATATTTCTATAAATGCACTCTTAACAACGGTTCTCCCTAGCTTGTCCGCGAAAGAATGCAATTGTAGAGTATGGAGGTTGTGTGAGAAGGAATGCAATTTTAAGCTCGATGATAAGGTGAAACGGATTATTTGTTGTGAGAGAAAAACATCGTGCTACAACTGATTTATATAAATTAAAAGTCGGTTTATAGCTCAAGCAAACACCGGTGATGAGCAGTTGTGACCTAGGACATCTGTTGTGGGACCCACCCACTGAAATCAACTTCAACCATTTTTGTCTTTATCTAGTAGTCCGGCCACCCCATGAGCTTCTCTCTTGCATGCCTGGTCAGCACCGATGAAGGGGACGCGGTGCCTTTTATTCTTCTGATTCTAAAGTTATAGTAAAATTTCTTTGGAAACTGAGTTGCTTTTCTTGAGGAAGTATATATATATATATATTCATAAAACTACTTTTCAAGACAAAATCTACTCTTATATTATAACTTTAATTCACTAAAACTTAGTACTAGAAATTACAGTAAGTTATTGCAGCTAGAGTTTAGAATGATTGGCTTCGAACAATCTTAATTAAAACGACATTACTTATTTGTCATCAGAAGATGTACTTTCTTAGAAGCTGGAACTAACACGAACTATCCAGATCTTAGCACCAACAAGCCGTAAACTAGCACATGTTCTGAAAATGATGCGAATATATAATTCTATGAAAATAATATTAATATTTGTATCTTTAAATATGTTTACTACTCCCTCCGTCCCATTGAGAGTGTCGTCCGGGAAGCGTGTTTGTGAGGGGGACACGGTTTTCTAACGACACTTTTAATGAGACGGAGGGAGTATACTACAAAAATATATGATACGATTAATATAAGGCCAGTCTTAATGAGTTTCATGAACTGTGTCATGCATATTTATTAGGATGTCACATCAGCAGATCTACATTTTTTGCATGAAATAGAGAGGAGAGAGAAGGAGTTCGTTTCATCACCACGAAACCTATCAGCGTTGTTTCCAAAATGTCGGTAACCGCACGACATCCGCACTAAGGCACTCCATTTGTTTCATCGGGGGAGGGAAGAAAGAGCACAGAGGAGAAGACCGTCATCGCCGGCCGCGTGCGAGTGCCGCCGCGAGCCTCGCTGGTTGTGCGCAGGCGCCGCCGCGGGCAGGCGTGAGGCGGTGAGCGCTGGTGCCGAGCCCGCGCGTGACCCCTCCGCCATGGGCAGGGCCGAGTTTCACCGGTGCAGGAGCTCTGCCGTGGGAAAGTGAGATGTGGAGAGGATGAAAAGAACGTCGTGCTAGGAAACTTTGCACTGTGGAGAGTCTCGTTTCGTATCAAAAGTTTCACGTGTTGGAAACCGAGAGACGAAACTCCGTATTGAGACTGACCTAATGATATCTGTTTGAGATCACAAACACTCATGACTAATATAATGCGAGATGTGCACTTGTCTCTACCGCTGGCAAACCCATTGAGTTGGTGAACTAGGAAATCGACTTGTCAAGGTCAAGCTAACTTGCTCCACCAGAAAGGCACAGCTGATCAATCAACATATAATCCTGTTCGCTGTTCCCACGTAAGCTGCCGGCCTAATAGACTACTAGTATGCTGCTTTGCGTGGAAACAGTACGTGGATAATGCGACGGACATGGCATCTTGACATACGAGCAGCAGCCAGCAGGTACGAAAACAACAACTAACACAGCCACGTCTCCTCTTATCCCCGCTCTTCTTGTCGCGTGCGTAAGCTTTCTCGTCCATCCCCGGCCGTGCGATCGCAACGAGAGAAGAGAGAGGAGGCGGAAAAAGGAGGGGGATCGGATGACGCAGCGGTCGACGTCAGTTGCTTCAGCCTTCAGGGGAGCGGTGGGGTTGCGTAGGATCAAGGCTAGCCTGCCAGGCCCCCCTCTCCTCGCTGCTGGCTTGGAAAGGAACCCCGCGAATGTTTCTACTACTGCCTCCATTCATTTCCAGGTCAGATTCCCTGGCCGCCTATAGGATCAAAGGCCTTGTTTTTTCACACAATTTTTTTTTCACTTGTGACATCAAAATATCTGGACACATATATAAAATATAAAATATAATCTAAAAATAACTAATTATACCGATTACAATATTTTACGACATGGTTTTTTTAAACCGTCCATAATTTAATAATATTGTGTTAAACATGTGATAGTGATAGATTAATTAGTCTTAATAAATTTGTCTCACTCTCACACATCGAATGTTTAGACACATATATGAAGGGTGTGTTTAGTTGAAAGAATTTTGAGTGTAAAGTTCTTGTAACACTTTTGTTGTTATTTGACAAACTTTTTCCAAACATGGACTAACTAAGATTCGTCTCGACATTTACAGACAAACTGTGCAATTAGTTATTTTTTACCTATATTTAATACTTCATGCATGCGTCTAAAAATTCGATGTGATGGAGAATCTTGTAAACTTTTAGAATCTAAACATGCTCGAAGTATATAAATGTAGACTACAAATAACTAATTACACAGATTGCGATAACTTTACGAGATGATTTTTTAAGACTAATTAGTCCATAATTTGACAATGTTGTGTTACAGTAAACATGTGCTAATGATGAATTAATTAGTTTTAATAAATTTGTTTCACACTTTTCCAATAAAATATGTAATTTTTTATTAGTTTATTTTTACTAAACTAAATTAGTATCAGAATATTAAATATGATACCTAAAAACTTTTTAGCCACGAACTAAACGATTCCTTTAGGGCCTCTTTGGTTAGAGCCTCCTAAAGTTTAGGAACTAAAATTAGTCCCTAAAGTACCAAACACCCCACTAAAGTTTAGGGGCCACTAAAATTTAGGAGTCTTTAGTCATGAAGAAGTTGCTAAAAATGACTAAACTTTAGTGATCTTTAGTCACTATATAACCAAACATGGTCACTAAACTCTAAGGAGCACCAAACTTTACTAGAGAGGATCTAACAAAAACAGCCTTATTTTTTCTTCCACGGGAACAAAATTAAAGGAGACTCCGCCCCTTTGTCGCTTGCACGGGTGCGCTACGGCCGACGGCGGCCTGGCATCCTTTCGCAGTAACGAAAAGGACGATGACATGCTTTTCGTTCGGCCGTCTTCCTTCTTCCCACGCAACGGGAACACAGGAAACTTATAAATACAGTACTGAAGTATTGGTTTAGTTCGTGAAATTTTTTGCGATTCATTATTATTTAACAAACTTTATCTAAACATGGACTAGCTAGCCTCAAAAGATTCGTCTCGACATGTATCTACTAAAAGTATAATTAGCTATTTTTTTACTTACATTTAATGCTCCATGCATGTGACTGAAGATTCGATGTGACGGAGAATTTGAAAAAAAAAATTAGAATCTTTGGAAAACTAAATGTGGTCAGCTAAAGCCAATTAGGCCCAACAAGAGAAGGGTGTCCCCGTGGTCTTAGAATTACAGTACATGCTAAATTTCCATGATCTAACGAACAATTTATAGTAATCACACTTTTGGTTGCGCATGATGTTTTTTTGTGTTGATATAATTGATCGTCATAGTAAGTTCTTTAGCGTGCTTGAAATTACCTTTTCATACGCATATGCGATGCCATATGTTCCCTCATCCAATTTGTCATTTCCGCGTGGATGCTCGTGTCGGACATATATAGAGCCCACACACACCCACATATAGAAACAACTCGAGGTTTAGCCATGATCATCTGCTCTTTCCAGTCTGTGATCATTGCTTTCTTTTCCTTAGGTTCATCATCCTCCCCTCTCCCTTCCCACACCGTTCCCCATCACATGTTTTGTTGTCGCACTGCTGTAACGTCCCGCCTCCACGCGGTCGGGCCCACTTACATCTGGCAGTTTTTCTAGGACATAGATTTCGCTCACAGACCAACACCAGTCTTTTCTGCGCACTTTGTCCTCACTCGTGCGCACCCAGGAAGAACTTTCCGGTCGGTCACCCATCCCTAAATTTCTCTAGGCCAAGCACGCTTAACTTTAGAGTTCTTTGGAGATGGGCTTCCGAAAAAGAAGTTGCAACTTGTTGGTATGAGTATCCTATTATTCCTATTAAGCCTTGGGCCGGGATGTTACAACTGCGATCTGCTCCACAGTTTCTACATGTACGTAGTCGTTGTCTAGGTCTAGACATCGGCTGACACGCTGATGTTGACGTTGCTCATACATTGCAATGTTCATCGCTTAAACTAAGTTATATAAAAAACCTCATCATTGTTATAAAAATTATAAAAAAGTATTAAGGCTACGTTTGGATGTAGATATTGGAAACCATAGAATTGAATTGAGTCCACTACCAAATCAACCATAGTATTGAAGTGGCTCCAATTCGAATATTGTCGTTTGGATGACTATTGAATTGATCTTTGGAACCTATGAAGTAGCTCAAATCCATTTCATGTTTGGATGCAAACGCAAGTGGAATTGAAAAGCATGTCCTCTCTCTCTCTCTCTCACACACACACGTGGAGCTGGGCGTAGGTTGGGTGGTGATCAATGGCGACCATGGCACAACAGAGCCCGGTGACAACCATGGCAGGGTGGACTTGGGCCCATCGGTAGCGGCCCACGGTGGGAAGGAGCCTGGCGGCGACCATGGCGGGGAGGAGCTCAGGCGGAGGTCAATGGAGGCCACGGAGGGGAGGGGAGGAGCTCGAGCAGAGGGTGGCGACAGCCATGGCAGAAAAAACTCGGGCGGAGGAGGCCATGGCAAGGAGGAGTTCGACAACGGATATGGCGGGGCGGATCTAGTCCCCCTTGGCGGCAGCCAGGCGGGGAAGAGCCTGACAACGGCCATGGCCAGGAGGAGGTGGACCCGCTTGTTTCGCTAGTGTCGGAGATGGGAAAGAGGGAGCGATTCTTTTTCTCTCTCTCGTGAGACTCAATTCCCTATAATACAAGGGGGTAAGCCTCTGTATCAAGGGATAGGGCAAGCAAGTGTTGCGAAATACCGGTTGGTATTGAAGTTAATTTCAAATTTTGAATTGTAAACCATCCAAACAATTACATTCATCGCTAGCCAATACCAATTCCAATACATGTGACTAAATATCTACATCCAAACGCGGTGTAAAGGAAAACGAAATTAACAATTAGTCAAGTATAAATAAAATGCCATCATGCCAAGAAGGATTCGAGTTTAAGTGAGAAGCATATATAGAGCTAACTGAGTTATGTAAAAAAAACATCTTTGGACCAATTTGATTCCTAATTCTTAAGCTTCACTCTTTGATTCTTTTGATGGAGTGATTCTAATAGCTAGAACAAGGCGAGGAGCATGTGAGAGTTAATTCTGAAGTGGTTCTAGTGGTGATTAAATTGGAAGCAATGGGAAGTGGGTTCTTTTAACTCACAACTCGAGTGTAAATAGAAAGAGTTCAATTGCCAGTTAGATTAAAAGAAAGAGTTCAATTGCCATTTAACCATTTTGTAGAAATCCACATAATCAGCTATATAGAAAAAGGTGTCAACAAAGCTCTGCTAAATTAGCCCTTATTCTAGTTTAATTAGACAAGTAACAATTCTACTCCCTCCGTCCAGTTGTCTTAAGTCAAACTTTTTAAACTTTGACCAAATTTCTAAAAAAAACTATCAAGATTGATGGTACCAAATTCACATCATTAGATATATCATAGAATATATTTTCATAATATGTTCATTTTATATCATATATGTTATTACTCTTTTCTATAAAGTTAGTCAAAGTTAAAAAAGTTTGACCGACACGAATTCTAGGAATTGATTTTTTCATGGACAAAGGAAGTATTAAAAATTATGGCATTCATGAATTTAAATCAAATCCAAGCTCCAGCTGTCTATCGGTTGGACATACAAAAATAGTAATAAACAATAAATAGCACTTATTTCTAGTGTATTCAAGATTTTGATCACAAATACAAGTCATATAAGATTTGTTCTAAGATAATTTTTTCTACTCTGATCATCAATATTTGAAAGAAAAAATACATTACCAACATAAGGCTAACATTTCTTGATTATGTAAAAATATTTCCGTAATATGCAAATATTTTGATTTAGAAAGTACATTTCTATAAATAGTTCTAGTCAAAATTCTTTTTTAGAAAAACTGGCTTAGAACCCAACATGAACTTGATGCAATTT
Source organism: Coix lacryma-jobi var. lacryma-jobi (assembly GCA_009763385.1). Taxonomy (NCBI): domain Eukaryota; kingdom Viridiplantae; phylum Streptophyta; class Magnoliopsida; order Poales; family Poaceae; genus Coix; species Coix lacryma-jobi. Next base: position 33,983,433 of record CM019827.1, read on the forward strand.
TTGGCTCAATCATATATTACTTTAGAGTATCTCCAGCCGCTCCCCTTTATCCTCCCCTATCCCCATAAACCTATCATATTGGAGAAGATAAGATAAATTCGGTGTTCCAACGGCTCCCCTTTACCATCTTTTTCATGGTCACCAATATCTCCTTAATCTTTCCTCAAATAAAGAGAAAGTTGTATCTTTTTCAATAGCTGTGGTCCACCTCCGACTATCATTTCTCTCTCTTTTATGCTTGGTGGAGGAAAACACTAAATAGGTGGAGACTTGTGGGTGGAGACTTGTGAGAGCATCTCCAATTGTTTGGAAAAATTGACTTGAAAAAGTTGTCATTTAGCAATTTGCTAAAACTTTTGGCAAGTAAATTTTTCATGTATCTCCAATAGTTTGGTAAAAATAACATTGAAAAGTAGGCGCGGGAGAAGTGGCGACGGATTCCAACTTGATAAAAATAACATAGAAACGCCGGATAGCAAGTGAAGCTGATTTGGTAAATATAGCAAGTAAATGACCTTCGATTCCAACTTGAAAAAATTTAGCAAGTCATATACCAATCTGTTGGAGAACATTTTTTCTTCTTTTCCCAATAAAACAAGGATAGCAAGTCATTTTTTCCAAAGTACTGAGTTCTGTCTATTGAGAGAAGTTATTGATGATCTGCTGGAATATCTTCCTCTAATATTTTAAAAATAGTATTAGTGATTAACAATACCAAAATATCGATGAACTATTGGAGATGCTCTTTTTTTTTTATCATGGAAAACATCTCCATTACTCATGCAACGATGCCAAATCGTTGGCAACCAAAACACGAATACAATTCGGGATACTATCCACTACAGGATGAGCACCCTGACTCAGACTTGCCCCCAAGACAGCTAGACCATCAGGGACCGAGTTACAAGAACGCGGAGTATGCAATATTCTATAGGTACTGAAATTAATACAGCATAATGGATGCCATCACTTTATGCCTTTTTCATAAAAAGCAACAAGACTAGGCACTGCGATTAATCACAATCGTTGAGGTAACGTGACAGGGCTGAGATAAAACCCAAACACTGGACACTGCAGCAAAAACCGCGTCCGCGTACAGAGCGTCCAACCCACCACCGCTTCCCCCCGGCCCGTTCCCCACCGCGACCGACTGCTCCTCCTCCCCCGCGCCATCCTCAAGGCATCGCCGGCGCCCCAACTTCGCTGAGGAGGAAGCCCGCACCCCGGCCCCGATCCGATGGCCAACAGCAACCTCCCGCGGCGGATCATCAAGGTGCGCTCCCGATCTGATCACCCCGGAGCAGATCTCTCGCCCGCCTCCGATCCGATTCGTTGTGACCTCGCTTGTTTTTGTCTAACCTCTTTTTGGTCGCCATGTGGTTGGATCTGTGCAGGAGACGCAGCGGCTGCTCAGCGAGCCAGGTTGGCGTGCTCTCTGTCTCGCGGTTTCGGTGGATTTCGTTCCTATTTTTTTTAGGGCCAAGTTTTGATTCTGTTAGTCAAATGGTTTTGTTTGGTTCATTCGTTCGCTCTGCAGCACCGGGGATCAGCGCGTCGCCCTCGGAGGAGAACATGCGCTACTTCAACGTTATGATCCTTGGGCCGGCGCAGTCGCCCTATGAAGGTGCAGGCTTCTGATTCGGATTTTTTTTAATGTGCTGTTCGTGCTGCGTGGTGTAGAGACTAGAGTGGTAATATTAGAGTGTTTCTAGATATCGATAGTCGAGTCGAGACAATTCTTTTCAGAAGATGCCTCTGGAAATGGGAGAAATGCGGAAATGTTTGCTTTAGTTTATCTGCACATAGGTAAGCTTGTGTTGTTTGGTCGGCTGGTGACTTTTGGCTTGTCAGTTTTAATTTTTTTGGGTGGAATTGTGGCTGATGAGTCTCAGCTTCTATTTGCAGCATTCTGTTAGCTGTGTTTTGCACTAAACTATGTGGTAGTTCTTACTAGATTTGTTTTATGTGTGCTATTTCTACATGTTTGTGTGGGAAACAAAAGACATTTTTTATTTCCTACTTTAGATTATAATTGTCTGTAGGCTGTAGCTATTTTTGATGAATATGCAATAATATATTTTGTTCCTTTCATGATCCCATATTTCTTATCCATGTATGCTGTGATGATCTCCTTACCCTCTGATTTGTGTAAGTTGTAATTGTAACATAACAGATTCACTGCTAATCTCTTTCTCGGAGGTAAGGACTAAAGGAAGTTACTAGTATGCACCTAGGACAATGGGTTAGTTGATTTCCATTCTAAAATGGTAGTGAATGACTGAAACATACCAGTGGAAACCGGTTCATAAGGTGGCAGGGGAGACTGAGAGACATGTTGAGCCACCCGTTCCAATCACCTAGGCCTAGGCACCTGTAAGACGAGGCAAGGTGATACCATATGGCAGAGGTTAACAAGGGGGCTGGCCCAGCCCACCAGGAAGCTCATATGCCACTACCCTGGTGCCTATCTGGGGTTCCCTGAATCATCATCTAGAGCCGCCAGTGCCACTGCTCTTCCCCCCCCCCCCCCCCCCTCTCTCTCTCTCTCTCTCTCTCTCTCTCTCTCCAGGTGTGCTGCTGCTGCCCCCCTTTCAAATCAACTGCGTCACAGCTGACCGGAGCAAGTTATGCACTGGCCACGGGCACTGTTGCCAGCAGGGATGGCAGAGGCTGCATGTTCTTTATCTTGCTGGCCAGCTCACCTCCTGTTCTTCCCTATCTTCTCCCTCCCTCCATCTCTTTTGCTGATCTTTTTTGTCATGTAAATGTGATACCCAGAATTGCGGCGTTTCTTGTTGCCCCTAGGTGACGCCTTGAAAACCATGGTGGAACTCACTTTTATGTGGCTTAGTGGATTATTGTGTTTAGCTCATTATGTGTTATATACCACCATAATACATTTGCTTGTACTGGTGATATTTGTAACTGGGAAACATTTAGCAATTAATTTATACTTAATTGGTTTCCCTGTAATCATACTTAGTTCCTGATAAAGACGCTTATTGATTGGCCAGGTGGAGTTTTTAAGCTTGAACTGTTTTTACCCGAGGAATATCCAATGGCTGCCCCAAAGGTAAACTACAAATTTTGCTTAATGTCTATAACATTATTGTGCTCTATAATTTGTAAGATAATCTTGTTTGTATGTTAACTTTTAGTAAAACTTCTCTTTCCCAAGATGGCCTCTGCTTTCATTTGCATAGTTATTTGAATCATCAAATAGCTTTGATATGATGTGTGGTATTAGATTAACTACTTGTCTGCCTGATTTTCTTCTGTTTGTGCAATACAAACATATCTGACCAGGATTTGTAGTATTTATTTGGATTAAGAATGCCTTCTATCAGAAGGGCTAGCTATTTTCTGCCCCTTGTCTTTGGTGTCCATTGAAGTGTTAGAACTAGTCAAATACAGTGCTCTAGTGTTTATAATCGCAGTGAACACTTATATTAGCTTGTGCTGTTGCAGGTTAGGTTTCTGACCAAGATTTATCATCCAAACATTGACAAGGTAGGCATATGCATATTCCATTTTAGTGCCAGTTTCCTTCCTATGAATGGTTATTCAATAGAGGACTTTACTGTTGCAGCTTGGTAGGATATGCCTCGACATTCTCAAGGACAAATGGAGCCCAGCACTTCAGATTCGAACAGTTCTTTTGAGGTCTCTCTATCTGTCTGTGTGTGTCAGTGTACCATACTTATGTTTTTGCCTACAAAAACATTGTTTCTTCTTTTTTAACTAATAAACCAAATGTACCAAGGGGAGCTGTCTCTTTATTAATGTTGTTCGGTTCCTATGCCTTTTATATCCATGAACATGCTAGCTATTCTTTGACATTGTTCTGGCTTTCAGTATACAGGCTCTACTGAGTGCGCCAAATCCAGATGATCCTCTTTCTGATAACATTGCAAAGCACTGGAAATCCAATGAGGTAGAAGCTGTTGAAACAGGTAAATTGAAGTTGGCAAATCAGTCAATGCTGTCTCTTCTGTCCTCAGATTTCCCTAGCTGACGAGAGATTTCATGTCATTTGCAGCCAAGGAGTGGACTCGCCTGTATGCGAGCGGTGCATGAGAACCTGGTTCTGTTGATGTAATAACCCGTCATACTTCAGTCCTAATCTATTGCCATTTGCTTGATAAAAACAGACTGGAGGTATTTGCCATGGAAGGAAGTCTCTAAATGACTACCACTCTGAATTGTTTGGTTGTACACCTGTGGTCGGTTCCCTTTACCTTTGGGCACCTTTGACTAATCAGTATCTGTGGTAGAACTTGCTGTTACTCTAATATATTTGTTACTTAATGTAGAAGAGTTTCTCAACTGTCCATAGTGTTGAAGCTGAGGCTGGTTAGCTTGGTTGCACTTTTGTTGTACCTTTTTTCTTTGGTTGTTGAAGTGTTGATCGTCGTCTGAGAATGCGAATTGCCGAAACTATAGTCGCACCTGGTCACCTTTACTGCCACTGCGAGGTGTTTCTAAGTGATCAAATGTTGGTTTTATCGCATTACTTAGTCTGTTTTACTTCGATTTGTTTTTAATACATTTTTTAGTCATGATCTGGTGGAATACAAAAAAATCCATAAATACTAGCCTCCAGTTGTACTCCTTTCATCCCTAAATAAGTGTTGTTCTTGCTTTATGAGAAAAAGCTGTCGGCAATTATATATTAAAATATATTAATATTTAGGCTAAGTAATCAGTATCATTGAAAAGATCTTTACGTCTAGTTTTTTTAAAAAAATATTTGAAGATATAAATATTATATATATTTTCTATAAATTGAGTCAAACATGTGTCACACACATCAACGACAACACTTATTTAGGAATGAAAGGAGCACTGATAATAATCTTAGTATTGTGGTTTCGTGGGTTGTGTTTTTAGGTCTAAACAACCAATACATTAGGGCTTGTTTAGATGGTGACATTGAAAAGCTGCATTGCCAGGCAGACCTGGGGCAAGTTTTGTTGTCTGGCTAGGCAATGGCTGGACAGGTCTTTAAAACAAACAGGAGCCAATGCTTGTCAAGTCTCAACACAAACAACGCCTAGATTCGTTGGAGCGCTCTTAGACTATCCGCATTAGACTATCCGCACTCAGGTTCTCTATTTTCATCCTCTATACTGCCTGGTCATCAAGATTCTCTTCTCTATACTTATTTTCTCCGCATCCATCCATCCTCTATATCATCCTCTATCCACTGTGGGTCCACTTGTCACTTTATCTAAATATATCTATGAGAGATCTAGTTTTGAAGAATTAATTGCAACGAGTTCAATGGTGTGATCGGAATTTAATTTGGATTTTCGATTTGTGAGATATAGCAATTTTTGTAACGGAAAAGGGTGGGACCCATCCACTGTCACTTTGGTCCTTTCCATTCTCTCTCTAAGCAGCGCGCTCGGCGGGCGGGTCCCATGCCATAGCGGTCTTCCTGGCAATCGCTGTATTTAACGGAGACGCTTCGGTAGCGTACGCTTTCCCGTAACCCACTGCAGCTGGTTTTTGGTGGTTTTTACGGTACGAAGCCGATACAGTTTGGTTTACCGTACCCCACTGCGGTTGCTCTTAGCCCATGGGAGGGAGAAGAGGCCATGACTGTATGAGAGTCGCTACCACGCCAAACGATCTGCTTTGTCTCGAGGAGCGAGAGCTAGTGACACGTCACGCGTGAAGTGATCGGTAGGGTAGGACGTACGGAGTATATAGTAGCGAGTATAAAACGCGAAGTAATCGGGCGTGTGGTGGTGGGCTGGGGATGCGGCCAGCTAGGCCTTTTTAGGACGGCACAGGTCTCAGCCACAGTTTTACTCTCTTTCATAAAGTTCTGCCAAACATCTAATTCTTACGGAAAGAATCACTTCATTTACGCTACGAGCTACTAGTAGGAGTTAAAAAAAAACTCTATTTTCCACCGTTTCTCGCCGCTGTCCATTCAATTGCCAGAGAAATTACTTCAAAATTGATTCTCTCACCTGCTCTATACTAGAATCACTCCTTAAAAAAAATCAAGAAGTGAAATTCTACCAAAGTAGCCCTTAGTGTACACCAAATCAACAGCTTTATGAGCTGTTTTTTTATCAAATATATTTTTTCAAAATAGTTGTATGGATGAAGCTCTTTTTTAGGTTCTCACGTAAAAATAGAAAGAGGCGAAGCTGAAAAAAACAGTTTTTCACAACTCTCTTGCTTATTTTCTTCTCTTATTCATGCATAAAGTTGTTTGTTAAAAGTATTTTGCCAATTATTTTTTCAAAACAACCTAACTTTACTGAGAAAGCTGTCTGAGAGCTTCAATGATGAAGTTGAACACTTGAGCTGAGGCAAACGCATGCTAAGGCACGAAGTCGTATGGCGACGACGTAGCTTCGTCTTTGGTCTCCAAGCTTCAGTGCAAGGAGTAGAGAATAGAGACAAATTTATGTTTGATACTTAAATATATTAGAGTTGCGCTCTTTGACCCTAAAAATTCAACCATGTCTGTTTTAAAATTCATTCGGATAAATTTCATTTTACTCATACAATGTTCAATTTTCTTGGACCAAAATGCCCTCAGAATATGATTTGGTAGTCTTTGGCTCCTCTCTTAGGATGCAGAGTAGAAGAAAACCTACCGCCATCTAGTAATAGCAAATCTAAAAAATAAATTATGGAGTTTAGTTCCCATCGCAAAAAATTTTTACTCATCACATCGAATATTTGTACACTTGTATAGAGTATTAGGCTAAAAAATAACTGATTACACAAGTTGCGACAACTTTGCGAGACATTTTTTAAGCCTAATTAGTTCTTAATTTGACGATGTTGTGCTACAGTAAACATGTGATAATAATAGATTAATTAGTCTTAATAGATTCGTCTCACAGTTTCCAGACAGAATATATAATTTAATTTCTGACACATAAAAAATTTTCACAGAAAAACTAAACAATTTAAGTTTTTATGGCTACTGTTTTATAGAGGTGTCTAGGAGAGGATCCATGCATCGAGTAGTGGGAGCGGGTGCTAGCTCGAGCTCATGTTACCACACGGTGGTAGATCCACCCCCTGCGGTCAAGGTATTTTAGATCAAGGCCGCACAGGCAGATATCACAGCCAACAAACTGATCTAAAATAACAATAGTGTCATATGGACACTAAAGTTAAAATAGATGTAAAAGGGTACGATTGAACTTTTAGAATCACGAAAGATGTGGCTCTCTCTTCTGATATCAAATAGCGAATTATGGTCATTTATAATAGTTAAAGTAACAACCGTGGCTCCATTCGCTGCAAATGATGTTTCTTGAGTAACATGTGAGCGTCATACTCCCTCCGTCCCAAAGTAAAAGTTATTTTCGCTTTCCGAGAAACAACCGCCGGCAATTATTATAAATAATAATATCAATAATTAGTATCATAATTAATATCATCGAAAAGTTCTTTGAATTTATTTTTTAACAAAATTATTTGGAAAAATAAATATTACACGTATTTTCTACAAATCTAGTCAAACTTATGGCACAGACACCCAAAACGTCTTCTATTTTGGGACGGAGGGAGTATATTTGTCGGTGGTACGAAAAAGGTACCCCCAATCAACGCAAACACCCGAACGCTCTATCTCCGTCTCGCCCGAGCCCTCCCAGCCAGGCCTCGGGCGAACGCTCTGTCTCCGTCTCGCCCGAGCCCTCCCAGCCAGGCCTCGGGCGAACGCTCTGTCTCCGTCTCGCCCGAGCCCTCCCAGCCAGGCCTCGGGCGAACGCTCTACCTCCGTCTCGCCCGAGCCCTCCCAGCCAGGCCTCGGGCGAACGCTCTGTCTCCGTCTCGCCCGAGCCCTCCCAGCCAGGCCTCGGGCGAACACTCTGTCTCCGTCTCGCCCGAGCCCTCCCAGCCAGGCCTCAGGCGAACGCTCTATCTCCGTCTCGCCCGAGCCCTCCCAGCCAGGCCTCGGGCGAACGCTCTGTCTCCGTCTCGCCCGAGCCCTCCCAGCCGGGCCTCGGGCGAACGCTCTGTCTCCGCCTCACCCGAGCCCTCCGAGCAAGGCCTCGGGCGAGCGCGATCGCTCTCCGTCTCGCCCGAGCCCTCCAGGCCTCGGGCGAACGCGCCCCCACACCTCGAGCCTTAACGCACGGACCTCGAGCTGTACAGACAGCCGTACCAGCCCATACCACGCATTTAATGCCTTCACCTACTCCGGTCGTGTCCACTAGTGCACAGCATGCACCACAGTAACTCGGTGTAAAGATCAAGTCTCGTTTTCACCACAAGCATGGGCAAAAGGGCACCAGTACAGAACTGTTCGGCCAAGCCAGGCACTGCAACTCCTCGAGGCCGGCTACGCGCCCCTCGAGCCCTGCACTGTAACCCCTCGAGGCCGGCTACGCGCCCCTCGAGCCCTGCACTGTAACCCCTCGAGGCCGGCTACGCGCCCCTCGAGCCCTGCACTGTTACCCCTCGAGGCCGGCTACGCGCCCCTCGAGCCCTGCACTGTAACACCTCGAGGCCGGCTCCGCGCCCCTCGAGCCCCCGTGGCACCACCTCGAAGCCGGCTCCGCGCCCTTCGAGCCCTAACTACTTTCATGCTATTAGAGGACAGGTACCCCAAGACCCGGAGGGACCCCGCCGCGTACTGTACAATCCGGGATGGGTGCTGTACGGCTCCCGCCTTGTCGCGCCACCACGTCCGCGCCCAGGATGGAAGCCACGACCCAAGGACGCCTCAACAGCGACGATCACATCGGCTCCAGTGGCCTCGACAAGACAGGGTTCCTACCCTTCTCCGTATGGGGCACCATACGCCCCGACACCTGTAATACCTTTATGTAACCCTGGCCTCCCCTTCTCTATAAAAGGGGACACTAGGGCCCTCATTCAAGGGGACGGACACAACACACGAGTCCACACACAGGCACGAGTCCGGACTCCGGTCCACGCTCACTGAGCTTTTATTCTCCCCTGTACAAGCACTTAGGTGCAAGTAATACAAGAACATCCCCCCGCTGGACGTAGGGCCTTCTTTGCCCGAACCAGGATAAATCCTTGTGTCCTCTTGCATCACCATCCAAGAAGAGAAGCACGCGATCATATCACTCGTTGGTGTAATACCCCCGGGTACGAAACACCGACAGTTGGCGCGCCAGGTAGGGGGACTTCGCGTGTCCGAGCCGATTTCTCGTTGATTCCTGGATGGCTTCATCCCCTCTTCCGTTCTCGGCTGGTGCCGTCGTCTGGTTCGGGAGCCTCGAGTTCCTGGCCGCGGGCAACGGCAACGAGCTAACTCTGCTCTCCACGGAGGGCCTGAGCGGAGTGCGTGTCACCCCACCCCGCGCGGGGGGCGTGACGCGTCGCTCGCACCACCACACGTCGCCACATCGCGAGCGGCGCCGTCGTCACCGTCGTCGCCGGGCGCAGGCGGTGCCCGCGGCAAACACCTACGCCCCCGTAGCCGGTGCAGGGTCCCCAAGGGGAAACCAGCCCGGCGCGCGGCCGGAGACCTCCAGGGCGCACCCGCGCCCGCCTGGCGACTTCGCATTCATCATGCGTACGGACCGGGAACCAAGCCAGAGGCCTCCGAGCCGTGCGCCGTCGACGCCGCTCAGCCTCCTCCCGCACGGGTCGCGCCGCGCTCGACGCCAGCGGTTCCCGGTCGGCCTCGACAGCTCTGCGACTGTATACGCCCACCGCCTCGACGAGCGCCATCAGGACCAGACGGTGGCGGACCGGGAGCAGCGTTCGGGCGCGCTGCTGCAGGCCATGGCCAGCCTGGAGATCGTCCACCCCGCGTGCGTCGACCGCGACTTCTTGCGACCCTTCGAGCCACCTCGGCGAGCCACCGTCGGAGAATGGTACCGCGAGCTGCGGTCCCAGCATCGGCCAAGGCGGCGTGCCGTCAACAGCTCCGACTCCGACGAATACGACTACCACGACCCCGACCTCTGGGATCCCACCAGGGAGTGCTTCCAACTCGAGGGAGTCGTATGCGATACCGAGGACGAAGGCGACGACGACAGGCCGACACTCGACCTAGAGGGACCTAGCGACGTGGCCGCGGCAGGCGGATCACGCGTTCAGGGAAGGGACGAACCTCCAGCGCCGGCTGTACCGCCTAAGCACGACGATGGCCGGGCGGCGCAACTCGCACAAGTGCAAGAGGCAATCACCAAAGCCGAGGAAGAACGGCGACACCTGCTGCAGCTCCGGCAAACCCTGATGCAGGAACCACCCCAGCCCCGAGGAGCCGGAGCTCGAGGCCGGGCTCGAGAGGTCTACTGGCGGATCCTCGAGGACGGGGCACCAGCACGCCCCGAGGTATGTTTCCCGCGAGCTGGGCAGAACGTGGTGGCCGCGGCTATGATGCTCCGTGACCTGCCCGCCGTCTCCAACCCCGATGCCAGGCGCATGCTCGGAGAAATGAAAAACCTCCTCGAGACAGCCGCGGTACAGCAGGCCGAGAGCTCGGCGTCACGCCGACGCGGAGCAGCCTCGGGGAGACCGGCGGACACGCCCCACGACGCTCGTGAGGCATCCGTCCACCAGCCGGACGCCTCTCGAGCTAGGCCAGTCCGCGAACGGATCGTCGACAACCGGCCACCTCGAGACCCCAACGACGCCCGCAACGACATCAACCGACGGCGCAAGGACAAGGGGGCCCAAGAGCGTGGCTATAGCGCCCATCGAGGGGGGCGCTACGACAGCGACGAGGACCGGCAGGTCCTCGAGCCCCCGGCCCCCCGAGTCTTCAGCCGGGCCATCCGCAGCTCAACCCTCCCCGACCGCTTCCGACCACCGACCAACATCGTGAAGTATGACGGGGAGGTCGAGCCCAAGCTCTGGCTCTCGGACTTCCGCCTTGGCTGCCAACTGGGCGGAGCGAAGAACGACGACCGCTTGATCATACGTCAACTCCCACTTTACCTCTCGGACACCGCCCGCCGGTGGCTCGAGGGGCTTCCGCCGGATCGGATCCATGACTGGGCCGACCTAGTCAGGGTCTTCGACGGGAATTTCAAGGGGACCTGCGTGCGTCCAGGCAACCCCTGGGACCTACGGCGTTGCAGGCAGGCGGCGGACGAGCCCCTCCGCGACTTCGCTCGACGGTTCTCGAAGCAGCGTCTCGAGCTCCCCCACGTGCCTGACGAGGACGTCATCTCAGCGTTCCTCGCGGGCACGACATGCCAAGAGCTGGTTCATGAGCTAGGACGCTACCGTCCCGGGACGGTCGAGGACCTGATGGATCGCGTCACCAGCTTTGCTTCGGGCGACGAAGCAGTGGGGGCCTTCTTTGGCCGTTCCATGGACAAAGGCAAGGCGGTGATCGCGCCGGAGGGCTCCAACAAGGGCAACGACGCCAAGAACGACAACAATGACGGCAACAAAAGGAAGAAAAACAAACGCAAGGGCCAGAAGGCGAAGCGTGGCGCCGATGACGACGACGACAAAGAGGTGCTCGCGGGCGCCCTCGAGCCTAAGAAGCCCCGAGGCCCCCCCGATGGGGCTGTTTTTGACCAGATGCTCGAGGATCCCTGCACCTACCACAGGGGCCCCGTAAATCACAAGTTGAAAGACTGCCGACTGTTGAAGGGCTACTACTCCAAGCTCGGCGATAAGAGGGATGGCGCGCCTAAGGGAAAGGATACCGATCGACGCGGCGGCAGGAACGCAGATGGCGACTTCCCCCCGGTGCGCGACTGCTACATGATCTACGGGGGGCCGACCGTCGGGCTCTCAGCTCGAGAAAGAAAGAAGGAGCGCCGGGAAATCTTTTCGCTTAGCCACGACGCCCCCCGGTACCTTGACTGGTCCGATGCGCCAATCACGTTCGACCGTGACGACCATCCGGACCGTGTCATAAACCCGGGGGCTTACACCCTCGTCGTCGACCCCATCATAATCGACGTTCGGTTCTCCAAGGTGCTGATGGATGGGGGCTCGAGCCTCAACATCATATACCTCGAGACCCTCGACCTCCTGGGGATTTCAGAGGGACAGCTCCGACCCAGCGTCGGGGGATTCCACGGAGTAGTACCAGGAAAGAAGGCCCACCCCCTCGGGCGCATCGACCTGCCGGTTTGCTTCGGCACGCCGGCAAACTTCCGTCAGGAAACGCTCACCTTCGAGGTGGTCGGCTTCCAAGGGACCTACCACGCCATCATCGGCCGGCCAGGCTATGCCAAGTTCATGGCGATTCCTAACTACACGTACTTAAAGCTCAAGATGCCGGGGCCAAAAGGGGTCATCACCGTTGACACCTCCTACGAGCACGCATACCACTGCGACGTGGAGTGCGTTGAGCGGGGGGAGGACAACGTCCACCTCGACTCGCTCGAGGCCTTGGCAGCTCTGGCCACCGAGGGGGCCCCAGAAGCAAAGCGTCACGCCGGCACCTTCGAGCCGGCTGAGCACACCAAGCAAATACCCGTCGACCCGACCTCGGCCAATGGCAAGACGCTGACCATCAGTACCAGCCTCGAGCCCAAATAGGAAGCAGTGCTCGTCGACTTTCTCCGCGCGAACATCGACATGTTTGCGTGGAGCCCCTCGGACATGCCGGGCATACCGAGGGAAGTCGCCGAGCACGCCTTGGAGATCCAGGCCGGGTCCAGACCGGTGAAGCAACGCCTGCGCCGCTTCGACGAGGAAAAACGCAGGATCATCGGCGAGGAGGTGCACAAGCTTTTGGCGGCCGGATTCATCAAGGAGGTATTTCACCCAGAGTGGCTAGCTAACCCTGTACTAGTTAGGAAAAAGAATGGAAAAATGCGGATGTGTGTAGATTACACTGGTCTGAATAAAGCCTGTCCAAAAGTTCCATTTCCTTTACCTAGAATTGACCAGATCGTCGATTCCACTGCTGGGTGCGAAGTGCTTTCGTTCCTTAATGCGTATTCCGGCTACCACCAAATTAGGATGAGAAAATCCGATGAACTCGCGACCTCTTTTATCACGCCATTTGGTATGTATTGCTATGTTACGATGCCCTTCGGCCTTCGAAATGCCGGGGCAACGTACCAACGATGTATGCAGCACATCTTTGGCGAGCACATAGGCAAGACCGTCGAGGCCTACGTCGATGACATCGTGGTTAAAACTAAAAAAGTCGGGAACCTCATCAGCAACCTCGAGACCACGTTCGAGTGCCTCCGGGCCAAGAATGTGAAGCTCAACCCCGAGAAGTGTGTCTTTGGTGTGCCTCGAGGCATGCTACTTGGCTACATCGTCTCACAACGGGGGATCGAGGCAAACCCTGAAAAAATCTCAGCAGTCACGAAGATGGGCCCGATTCGTGACCTCAAGGGTGTGCAGAAAGTGACAGGCTGCCTAGCCGCTCTCAGCAGATTCATCTCGAGGCTGGGGGAAAAAGCACTACCCCTCTACCGCCTGCTAAAAAAGACGGAACACTTTGCGTGGACCGCCGAAGCCGAGGAGGCCTTAACCAAGTTGAAGGGGTTGCTGACTTCTGCACCAATTCTCGTGCCCCCGCGACCAGCCGAAGGTGGCGATTCCCCCGAGCCCCTCCTCCTCTATGTGGCCGCAACCACTCAAGTGGTTAGCACGGTCATAGCCGTCGAGAGGCACGAAGAGGGTCATACATTGCCGGTCCAACGACCGGTATACTTCACCAGCGAGGTACTCTCCGAGGCCAAGGTCCGGTATCCGCACATCCAGAAGCTGCTCTACGGCATCATCGTCACAAGGCGCAAGCTCCAACACTACTTCCTCGCTCATCCCGTCACGGTGGTGTCGTCCTTCCCCCTCGGAGAGATCGTCAACAATCGGGAGGCCACGGGGTGCATCGCCAAGTGGTCCGCCGAACTAATGGGGGAGACCATCACCTATGCCCCGCGAAAGGCCATCAAGTCGCAAGCGTTGGCGGACTTCGTTGCTGAATGGACCGACACTCAGCTCCCGCCGGCACAGATTCAAGCCGAGCTCTGGACCATGTACTTCGATGGTTCCCTCACGAAGACGGGGGCAGGAGCAGGCCTGCTCTTCATCTCACCCCTCGGAGTACACATGCGCTACCTGCTACGCTTGCACTTCCCCGCCTCCAACAACGTCACCGAGTACGAGGCCCTCGTCAATGGGCTGCGCATCGCCCTCGAGCTCGGGGTCCGACGCCTCGATGCCCGAGGAGACTCGCAGCTCGTCATCAACCAGGTTATGAAGGCTTCAAGCTGCATCGATCCCAAGATGGAGGCATACTGCGGGGAGGTGCGCAAGCTGGAAGACAAGTTTTACGGCCTCGAGCTCAACCACATAGCTCGGAGGTACAACGAGGCCGCAGACGAGCTGGCAAAGTTGGCGTCCACGCGCGGCACAGTGCCGCCAGATGTCTTCTCGAGGGACGTCTTCGAGCCATCCGTCGAAATCGACCCGGGGGCTGGCCCCTCGACGCCACCCCTCGAGCAAGACACGGGGGCTCGACTCTCAACGCCACACCTCGAGAAAGGCCCCTCGACGTCCGCGGAGTCGATGCAGGTCGACGCACACGCCTCTTCGTCATCACGGCCCCTCGACTGGCGGACGCCCTACCTCGACTACCTGACGCGAGGCGAGCTACCAGAAGACAAGACGGAGGCCCGACGCATGGCTCGGAGGGCCAAGACCTACGTCATCTACGGCGACGAACGAGAGCTATACCGACGAAGTCCGACTGGGATCCTTCAACGCTGCGTCCCACTCGAGGAAGGGCGCAAGCTCCTCGACGATATGCACTCGGGAGCTTGCGGCCACCACGCAGCGCCGAGGACCCTGGTTGGGAACGCCTTCCGTCAAGGCTTCTATTGGCCGACCGCCATTGGGGACGCCAAGCGTTTGGTCCAAGCGTGCCATGGGTGTCAATTCTATGCCAGGCAAACGCACCAGCCCGCACACGCCCTGCAGATGATCCCAATCACTTGGCCATTTGCCGTTTGGGGGCTCGACCTTGTGGGTCCCCTCAAAAGGACAAGTGGAGGACACACACACATGCTCGTGGCCGTCGACAAGTTCACCAAGTGGATCGAGGCTAAGCCGATAGGAGACCCCACCTCCGAGAGGGCTGTCGAGTTCATCGCCAACATCATGTACCGGTTCGGGGTGCCTAATGTCATCATCACCGACAATGGCACCCAATTCACGGGCAAAAAGTTCACCAACTTCTGCGATGACAACAACATTCGCGTAACCTGGGCCTCGGTCGCATACCCCCAATGCAACGGGCAGGTCGAGCGCGCCAACGGCATGATACTCCATGGGCTAAAACCGAGGCTGTTCAAGACCCTCAAGAATTTTGGAAAGGGGTGGGCTACAGAACTCCCCTCGGTGCTGTGGGGCCTCAGGACTACGCCGAGTCGAGCCACCGGGTTCACCCCGTTTTTCCTAACCTACGGCGCAGAGGCCGTCTTACCTACGGACCTCGAGTACGGCTCACCTCGACTTCGAGCCTACAACGAGCAAACCAGCGACGAAAGGCTCGCCAACGCCAAGGACCAGCTCGAGGAGGCCCGAGACGTGGCGCTCATCAACTCTGCACGCTACCAGCAAACACTTCGATGCTACCACGACAAGCACGTGCGCAAAAGGGACCTGGCGGTGGGGGACCTCGTGCTTCGACGGCTGCAAGATAATCGAGGGTGCCATAAGCTCACCCCTCCGTGGGAAGGCCCATACACCGTGGCCGAAGTCCTCAAGCCAGGCACATACAAGCTCTACGACGACCAAGGCAGGATCCTGGCGAACGCGTGGAACATATCTCAGCTACGTCGCTTCTACCCTTAAAGGCCTCGAGGCCTTGTTCATTCTATCACTTTGTACAAACATGTCAAAATGAATGAACAAACTCGTGCATTGTCGTTCATGTTGCTTCGCATCTTAAGGTAGCCTCGACCCTGCTTTGCTCAGGGTCAAGCCTCCCTCGGGGGCTGACGGGGGGGGCCTTCCCCCCCCCCCAGACTCCGGAAAAAATACGCGTTTTCTTTTCTTAAAATTTTGACCCTCGTCTCGACTCGTGCCTCGAGTGAACTAGCGACGTCTAAATCCTAAAGTACCTCGAGCCTCCAAGGTGGGGGGGCGTCGACGTAGATGGCCACCTACGCCCCCGGGCTACGGTGCCCTACCTACGCCTCCCCTCGAGGGGCTCGCAACGTATCGAAGGAACACAGACTAAGTTAGCAGAAACTCGAGCTCGCGACAAAGAGAAGTGGTCAGACGCATTTGAAAGGAAAACAACCCCTTTTAAATAAACAAGTCATATATACATTCGGGTCTCGACGTACCCTCATTCACGTCATAAAATTCTTACAAGGGCCCCGGTGCCCAAATTTGGCGCGCAGACCCTAGTCTTCGTCGGTGCGGTACTCCTCCCCGAGGTCTTCCGCGGCGGGCTCAACCTCGACGCCCGAGCTCGAAGGAGGAGGGCTCCCGACACCGCTGCTGGCGTCAGGAGGCAGCACGTCCTCCTCGAAGATCTTCGCGAGCGACGTCCCCGGCCTCTCCATCTTCTCCAAAATTTTGTCGACACGGCGGTTGTTCCACTCCTCATCCTTCCCCTCGATCTCGATGAAGCCATTCGCGACAACATGGACCGGGAAGCGGAAACCGGAGCGAACGACCGCGAGTGTCTGCTTGACGCCGTGATGGAGAGCTTGCCGGACACGGTCCCGCGCGGCTGCGTCGAAGAAGCACAAGGCGTCGACCAAGGCATCGCCCCGAGCCACTGCACCTTCTGCCGCGGTCACAGGAGGAGCACCCCACATGGGGCCGAGCCGGTCGAGAGAAGAGCGAGCCCGCTCCGCCACCATCGTCACGTCTTGGAGCTAGTCCAAGAGAGCCTGGTTCGTCCCGCGGAGCTCCTCGACCGTCTTCTCGACCCCTGCGCAACAAACAAGGAAGAGTGAGACTGCGGCGTAACAAAGAACTTCGAGACCCAAACAAGAACAAGGTGTAAGCCTCACCGTCGCAGTGTTGCCCCAGTGCGGCGAGGTCGCTGGTCAGGCCCTCAGCACGCTGCTCTAGCCTGCGCTTCTCGGCCAGCGTGAGGAGCTTCTCGGACCTAAGGTCCTCGATCAGCCGGCCCGCCTCTACCAGGGCCAGATCCTTGCGGATCACCTCCTGCCGCGCCGCCCCCTCGGCAGCTCGGGCGGTGGCGGCACCACTCTTGGCGTCTTCGGCCTCTTGTCTCGCCGCCTCCGCTGCGGTTCGGGCAGCGGCGGCCTCGCCACGGGCGTCAGCAGCCTCCTGCTTCGCCGCCTCGGCTTCAGCCCGGGCAGAGGTGGCCTCGCTTCGGGCGTCCGCGGCCTCCTTCCTCGACGCTTCGAGAACGGCGGCGGCCTCCTCCTTGGATCGAGCGACCTCGCCTCGAGCCACCCGGACCTCCGCCTCCGCCTCGTTAAGCCGGCTCGCCATCTGGGCATTCCGGCTCAGCTCCGCGCGGAGATCTCGAAGCTCCGCCTCAGCCCGCGCGAGGGCGGCTGACACCTGTGCGGACCGGCCCGCCTCCTCGGAGCAGGACCGCTCCGCCTCCGCCATAAGCACGGCCACCTCCCGGAAGATGGACCGCACCTCGCGCGGGGCCCCCCGCTGGGCCGGCTGCTCGATGGGAACCACGGCAAGGGGCGGGCTCAGTGGGACGGGAAACGGCCATACCGGTCGGTCGAGCTCGATGTCGGGCAGATCCTCCTCCGCCTCGAGCTGCCCCGACAGCGACCCGCCGCCCGACGACACGAGCCCCGACTCCCTCCGTCCCTCCGCCGGCACTTCCTGTTGCGGATCGATCGAGGGAAGGCTCGACCCCGGGCCCTCTTCCCTGGCCGGGCCCTCCGGCGCCTTGTCGGCGCTAGCCGGCACCTCGAGCGCCTCCACCGTCATCGAGCCCGCGGCGAGGAGCGGCCCCTGCTCCAACTCGTTCAGGAGGTCCTCCACCGTCGGCTCCTTCTCCGCCGACGCCTCTCCCCCCCTTCCCTCCTCCGCAGCCCGGCCCGTGCTGGTCGGAGCCACAAGGGGCGCAGTCTCCTCAGCCCCAGACGCCGGCGGGGCCGTGCTCGCCCCGGATGCTTCCCCCGGAACAGCTGTCGTGGTGAGGGGAAGGATGGCGCTCCCAGTTGGCACCATCGCGGGAGGAGGAGGAGGGGGAGGAGGCAACGCTTCGGCGGATACGGTGGTGGCAGGCTCGATGCCGTGAGCTGAGGCCCCTGCGATACGAGATGACGGAGATGTCAGAACCAGGAAGAGTACCTCGACTCCTGTGGTCGATGGCGACGGCCTCACCAAAATTCGCGACGATCATCCGGCCCCCTCGAGCCATGGCAGCTCGGGCCTTCTCCAGCCAAGCGGCTTCTCTAGCGGAGGAAGGTGCCATACCTCGAGGTGCCTGTGCCTCGACGGGGCTCGAGGTCTTGGCCCGCTTGGATGAAGCGAGGTCCACCTCCTGGTAGGAGCGCTTCCCCCTGAGAAGATGGAGATGGCACGCGTCATCAAAAGCAAAGAGGTGAAGCCTCACTACCGACGAGATCCAAGGAAACTACTCACCCGAAGCGGCGGCTGGGCTTCTTCCCGGAATCGCCAGACCCACTCGGGGGCTTCGAGCCCACCCCACGGCTCGAGCCCTGCGCCTGGGCCGTCTCCACAGGGCTGGGATGGGGGGAGGGCTCCCGACGCCTCCCATGGCTCGACCTCGAGGGAGAGCCCTCCTTCCGCCCCACATCGCGGGAGGGCGACCGTACCACCCTCGTGCTGACGTCGTGGCGCTCGCCCTGGCGCGGGCTCCGGGACCTGCTCCGGCGCCCGCGCTGGTGGTCGCGCCCTCCCGCGTCCGCTTCCGTGTCCCGGCGGCGGTACGGCGATGGACTCCGGGGACGCTCGCGCCCCTGGTCACGAGACGCTCGGGGGCTCCCTCCCCGACGCTCGTGATGGCGCGGGCTCGACGCCTCTTCTTGGCGCCCGCCCCTCCGCGGGCTCGACGGCGCCCTTAACGGCTCGCGGGGGTCGGGCCCGAAACCCTTCTCGACCTGTCGACCGCCTCTCGAGGCCCGACCCCTCTCGAGACCCCCCGTCTGGGCTGACGCGGGGGCGGCCTCCGTTGGCGCTGTGGCGGAGGCGCTCCGGGTCCGGGGCTTCCTTACGACCAGGGGCACATCCGGCGCGGAGCTCGACGGACCTCGGGCCCCCGACGAGGCAGGGATCGGCGCCGCCTTCCGCGGCTGCGTCCCGCGTGCCCCTTTTGTCGGTGGGACCTCCAGTGTACCCTCCTGCACAGAGGAGCGGTCAGCCCTGTCATCGACGAGCCCCGCGCGCATCAAGCGCGCATCCATCCCCTCGTCGTCGCCCTCCTCCTCATCACCACTCTCCTCCTCCGAGCTCGAGGAGCTCAGCTCGGGGGACCCGTCCCCAGGCTGACGGTTACGACGAGCCTTCGCCAGTCTCTGCTCCCGAGCTAAGCGACGCAAGTTTTTATCTTTCTCTTTCTTCTTTTTGGCATCCTTGCTCTCCTTGTCCTTCTGAGCAGAGAGGCGCCTCACCTGAGAATCCGCGGCGTCCTCCCTCACCGGGGGCCTCGACGCGCGACAAGTAAATGCCCCCTGAAGAAAGAAGAAGCGTAATGAGACAAACCACAAGACGGATGCAAACGGATCGAAGGAGGAAGAAGGGGGAGGAGGCTCGAGATAGCTCGACTCGAGGGAGGCTTACCAGGTCGAGACACCCCTCGTCGGGTGCCATCGCTACCAGGTTGGAGAGTTCAGGGACGAACGGCCCCTGGATCGTGATCGACACCCGGGAGACGCCCTCGTTCCGGGACAGCCTCTCTTCGGCCATCCTCGAGCGATTGAGCGCCTCGAGCTGAGCCTGCGGGCCCATCTCGTGCATAAGAAGGGGGCGGTCCGCCAGCGGAAGAACTCTTCGCTGGTGGAACGCCCAAATGACCGCTTGCACGGTCAGCTTCTTCTCATCCACCAGCGTCTTCATCATCTCCATCAGCGGGGCCAGGTGGCGTTGCCTGTCCGCCGCAACGCCCCAGGTCCACTTCTCCGGGCGTCGAGTGAGGACCCTACCGGTGTACTGCGGAAGGAGGCCACCTTCGTTCCGCAGATAGAACCAATGGTCGTCCCACCCGGCCTGGTTGGTGGAAAGCTTGTATCGCAGGTACTCGCGGGGGACATTGGCCGACGAGGTCCCCGCCCTCGCGGTAATGGCAAGGGAGCCCATGCGCACGGGCCGCCTCCCGCTGGGCTTCAGGGACTTGATGAAGAGCTCGCCCCGAAAGAGATGGACGAACATCTCCCAGTGCGGCTCCATCTTCAGGTACCCCTCGCACACCGCGGCGAATATGGCGGCGTGCGAGATGGAGTTGGGGGAGAAGTGTTGCAGCTCCACCTCGAAATGGTGGGCCAGCCCTCGCAAGAAGCGGCTCGGCGGGACGCCGAGCCCCATACGGTGGTAGCGCGTGAAGCTCACCACGTACCCCTCCGGCGGGTGCGGCTCCCGGTGCTCCGCCGACGGGATAACCCACCATGCGGGTCCCTCCTCCGGGTTGGGGCGCAGAAGCCCCTGGGCCACCAGCGAGTCCATTTCGCTCTGCGTCACCTTCGACGGGCTCCAGTCCTCGGCCGGCAGCATCTGTGTCTGGGCGGCCATGACGGTGGCGCGGCGCGGATCCGAGCAGCGGACGGGCGGCCGGAAATCCCCAATCAACTAGCTCGAAGGAAAGGGCGCGTAAAGGCTACGGCGGCGACGAAGGCAAAGGCAAAGTAAAGGGTTCTTTTTCCCCTCTTTCGATATTTATAGGGGGAAATCCAGACGGGCGGGATCTCCCACGACGTAAAAAGGTAACCGAATGCATTCAATGCGCCCACCTAACCACGTCTCGAGCCAGATGCAGGGTACACGCGTTACCTCTCCATTCGCTCCACTACCCGGGCCCGCCACGACCGTCGCTCCGGCTTCGCGCCCGCCGCTCTCCCTGACGGTTTCCGCCTAAAAAGGCGTGCCCAACGGGCAGAAGGACTCCTAGACGACGGAGGCTTCTTCACAAAGGTAAAAACGGGCCCCGGCCCTAAGTCTCGAAGCAGCGAAGGCTGGCCCTCGAAAAGGGTTCGACAGCCGGCTTCGAGCACCCGAGTCAGGGACACCAAAGGGCGCCACTCGCGGCATTACTCGAGGGCCGCGCCCCTCGAGGCCCCTCACGTGTATCCAAGGCGGGGAGCTCGACGTGCAGTGAGATCCCCTCGGAGGGAGGCATCGAGCCACCGGGTCCTATCGAATGGACCCGACACTCCTGCAGACTGAGCACCCATGCTTTATGAGACCGCCTCCGGGCCACAGTCGACCCCTAATGAACGGGGCACGAGCTCTCACTTGGATTCCCCGTTACCAGCTCACCGGGAGCCTCGATACTCGCCCACTCGGGGTAGTACGAGGCATCCCCCCTCGCATCCGATCGAAAGGACTCGCGGGATGACAAGCCAGGGCAATCGGCATGCCGGACAGCTCGAGGAGCCGGCCAGTCGGTTCAGCCTGGCACCCCTCGACGAAAGAGGGTCTAAAAACTCGGACAGTTGCGACTAATCTCTTTTCTTTGTGTGAGCATGAGATTTTCAGGCCTCGGGTGAAAGCTCGACCCCCATCTCGCCTGAGCCCTCGAGACCAGGCCCAGGACAAACGCTCGTTCTCCGTCTCGTCCGAGCTCTCCGAGCCAAGCCTCGAACGAAGTCTCCCACGACAAAGGAAAGGTTACCGCGAATATTTAATATTACTACCGAACCACATTTCGAGCCTGCTGACAGGTACGCACGGCGCCGCGATCTCCGCTCCCTGACGATTCCCGCCTAAAAAGGCGCGCCCACTGGGCAGAAGGTTCCCAAACGACGGAGGGTTCTTCGGGAAGCCCACGAGGGAGCTCTAACCACTCCCCCATGGCCTCGGGGGCTACACCCACGGAATCAAATCGACAAAACCCTCGAGACCAGTTAGCTATCCATCGAAATCCCAATCTAGAGCCCCTGCTCGAATGCAAGCACTCAAACAAGGGCTCGGGGGCTACTGTCGGTGGTACAAAAAAGGGTACCCCCAATCAACGCAAACACCCGAACGTTCTATCCCCGTCTCGCCCGAGCCCTCCCAGCCAGGCCTCGGGCGAACGTTCTATCTCCGTCTCGCCCGAGCCCTCCCAGCCAGGCCTCGGGCGAACGCTCTTTCTGCGTCTCGCCCGAGCCCTCCCAGTCGGGCCTCGGGCGAACGCCCTATCTCCGTCTCGCCCGAGCCCTCCCAGCCAGGCCTCAGGCGAACGCTCTTTCTCCGTCTCGCCCGAGCCCTCCCAGCCAGGCCTCGGGCGAACGCTTTTTCTCGGCCTCGCCCGAGCCCTCCGAGCGAGGCCTCGGGCGAACGCTCTTTCTCCGCCTCGAGCCTTAACGCACGGACCTCGAGCTGCACAGACAGCCGTACCAGCCCATACCACGCATTTAATGCCTTCACCTACTCCGGTCATGTCCACTAGTGCACAGCGTGTACCACAGTAACTCGGTGTAAAGGTCAAGTCTCGTTTTCACCACAAGCATGGGCAAAAGGGCACCAGTACAGCACTGTTCGGCCAAGCCAGGCACTGCAACTCCTCGAGGCCGGCTACGCGCCCCTCGAGCCCTGCACTGTAACCCCTCGAGGCCGGCTACGCGCCCCTCGAGCCCTGCACTGTAACCCCTCGAGGCCGGCTACGCGCCCCTCGAGCCCTGCACTGTAACACCTCGAGGCCGGCTCCGCGCCCCTCGAGCCCCCGTGGCACCACCTTGAAGCCGGCTCCGCGCCCTTCGAACCCTAACTACTTTCGTGCTATTGGAGGACAGGTACCCCAAGACCCGGAGGGACCCCACCGCGTACTGTACATTCCGGGATGGGTGCTGTACGGCTCCCGCCTTGTCGCGCCACCACGTCCGCGCCCAGGATGGAAGCCACGACCCAAGGACGCCTCAACAGCGACGATCACATCGGCTCCAGTGGCCCCGACAAGATAGGATTCCTACCCTTCTCCGTATGGGGCACCATACGCCCCGACACCTGTAATACTTTTATGTAACCCTGGCCTCCCCTTGCACTATAAAAGGGGACACTAGGGCCCTCATTCGCGGGGGACGGACACAACACACGAGTCCACACACAGACACGAGACCGGACTCCGGTCCACGCTCACTGAGCTTGTATTCTCCCCTGTACAAGCACTTAGGTGCAAGTAATACAAGAACATCTCCCCCCGCTGGACGTAGGGCCTTCTTTGCCCGAACCAGGATAAATCCTTGTGTCCCCTTGCATCACCATCCAGGAAGAGAAGCACGCGATCATATTACTCGTTGGTGTGATACCCCCGGGTACGAAACACCGACACTTGGATTCCCCGTTACCAGCTCACCGGGAACCTCGATACTCGCCCACTCGGGGTAGTACGAGGCATCCCCCCTCGTATCCGATCGAAAGGACTCGCGGGATGACAAGCCAGGGCAATCGGCATGCCGTACAGCTCGAGGAGCCGGCCAGTCGGTTCAGCCTGGCCCCCCTCGACGAAAGAGGGTCTAAGAGCTCGGACAGTTACGACTAATCTCTTTTCTTTATGTAAACATGAGATTTTCAGGCCTCGGGCGAGCGCTCGACCTCCATCTCGCCCGAGCCCTCAAAGCCAGGCCTCGAACGATCGCTCGTTCTCCGTCTCTCCCGAGCCCTCCAAGCCAAGCCTCGGACGGAGTCTCCCACGACAAAGGAAAGGTAACCGCAAATATTTAATGAGACTACCGAACCACATTTCGAGCCTGTTGACAGGTACACACGACACCCACGGAATCAAATCGACAAAACCCTCGAGACCAGTTAGCTATCCATCGAGATCCCAATCTGGAGCCCCTGCTCGAATGCAAGCACTCAAACAAGGGCTCGGGGGCTACTGTCGGTGGTACGAAAAAGGGTACCCCCCAATCAACGCAAACACCCGAACGCTCTATCTCCGTCTCGCCCGAGCCTCCCAGCCAGGCCTCGGGCGAACGCTCTGTCTCCGTCTCGCCCGAGCCCTCCCAGCCAGGCCTCGGGCGAACACTCTGTCTCCGTCTCGCCCGAGCCCTCCCAGCCAGGCCTCGGGCGAACGCTCTACCTCCGTCTCGCCCGAGCCCTCCCAGCCAGGCCTCGGGCGAACGCTCTGTCTCCGTCTCGCCCGAGCCCTCCCAGCGAGGCCTCGGGCGAACACTCTGTCTCTGTCTCGCCCGAGCCCTCCCAGCCAGGCCTCGGGCGAACGCTCTATCTCCGTCTCGCCCGAGCCCTCCCAGCCAGGCCTCGGGCGAACGCTCTATCTCCGTCTCGCCCGAGCCCTCCCAGCCAGGCCTCGGCGAACGCTCTGTCTCCGTCTCGCCCGAGCCCTCCCAGCCGGGCCTCGGGCGAACGCTCTGTCTCCGCCTCGCCCGAGCCCTCCGAGCAAGGCCTCGGGCGAGCGCGATCGCTTCCTCCGTCTCGCCGAGCCCTCCAGGCCCTCGGGCGAACGCGCCCCACACCTCGAGCCTTAACGCACGGACCTCGAGCTGTACAGACAGCCGTACCAGCCCATACCACGCATTTAATGCCTTCAACCTACTCCGGTCGTGTCCACTAGTGCACAGCATGCACCACAGTAACGCGGTGTAAAGGTCAAGTCTCGTTTTCACCACAAGCATGGGCAAAAGGGCACCAGTACAGAACTGTTTCGGCCAGCCAGGCACTGCAACTCCTCGAGGCCGGCTACGCGCCCCTCGATCCCTGCACTGTACCCCTCGAGGCCCGGCTACGCGCCCTCGAGCCCTGCACTGTAACCCCTCGAGGCCGCTACGCGCCCCTCGAGCCCTGCACTGTAACACCTCGAGGCCGGCTACGCGCCCCTCGAGCCCCCCGTTGCAACCACTCGCAGCCGGCTCCGCGCCCTTCGAGCCCTAACTACTTTCATGCTATTAGAGGACAGGTACCCCAAGACCCGGAGGGACCCGCCGCGTACTGTACAATCCGGGATGGGTGCTGTACGGCTCCCGCCTTGTCGCGCCACCACGTCCGCGCCCAGGATGGAAGCACGACCAAGGACGCCTCAACAGCGACGATCACATCGGCTCCAGTGGCCTCGACAAGACAGGGTTCCTACCCTTCTCCGTATGGGGCACCATACGGCCCGACACCTGTAATACCTTTATGTAACCCTGGCCTCCCCTTCTCTATAAAAGGGGACACTCCCTCATTCAAGGGGACGGACACACAACACACGAGTCCACACACAGGCACGAGTCCGGACTCCGGTCCACGCTCACTGAGCTTGTATTCTCCCTGTACAAGCACTTAGGTGCAAGTAATACAAGAACATCCCCGCTGGACGTAGGGCCTTCTTTGCCGAACCAGGATAATCCTTGTGTCCTCTTGCATCACCATCCAAGAAGAGAAGCACGCGATCATATCACTCGTTGGTGTAATACCCCGGGTACGAAACACCGACAATATTGCAACATAAAAGTTAAAATAGATATAAAACGGTATTGTAAACGACAAGTACGGCTGTCGGCTCCTGTCATGGACGGCTTCATTTTTTTTAACAGTTTTCGTGGACAAGTCGAACGTCGATGTATATATATATATCTGTGTTAGTGTGATCACTATCACAATGTATTCATGATACAGAAAGCCCAATATAGCACGGATCAATTCCGTTGTCTACTCACGGGTGCGCGCCTATCTTCGTATGGAAGCGATGGCGAAAAAAAAATTCGATATGGCACGAACCGTTTGACGGATTCATCTTGATGCCAGCTGTTTTTTAGACCCAGACGCAGACGCTCACAAACACGAGCACCAACAACTCTACCCCTATGAGCACCTCCGAAAAAACACGAGCACACAATCACTCTACGAGCACCTCCGAAAAACCGAGTTGAACCGGTAAATCTCGAGATTGACGAACTCACCAAAGACGCCTCGCTGTCGATGGGCACGTCGTCTACCATTGAAAAAAGCGTCGTTAAATCCTAAAATAAATGCAGAAAAATACGAACACATGTGTCAAGTCGAGGACTTGAACCCGGACTGAGCTACGCTCAGTTCGCTGATGAGCCAGCTGTTCAGGTACGTATGGAACACAGGAATTTCCACAAAAATTATCGAGTTTTAAACACGACCTTAATCGTTTCTAAACAGGGCTGTCTCTTTCATATGCGCCGGTTGCCCGGTTACATGAACTACACAGCAGCACAGTTGCAGGGGGGAGGACTATTGTCTCCATATACGCCGCCCACTGCATACACAGCAGCACAGCTGCTGAACCGTCGTTGGGTCAGACCGGAATGGACGCCACGTTGAAAACGCACACGGAAATCTGCAGTCAGCGAGCGAGTCCGGGGTGAAAAGCGCGGACCGTCCTACAAGCCTACTAAGGCTCTTGGACAAATTCTCACTGGCAGGGGGGCCAGACAGCGAATTCGCGATCTGGCCGCCCTCTGTCAGTGAGAGCGGCGGGGTCACAGGAGAAACCGAGCACCGTCCCCCGGATGCGCCCCCCCGTCCTCCCGTGCGCCCGGGGAAAGACCAGCGCGGCAGCGCAGATTCCATCGCCACCCCGCTGTCCCGGCCGCTTGTCTGGTGTTTATTCTTCCGTCAGCCCCACCGGCCCACCGCAACCGGCGCCTCCTCCACCCAGCTGCTGCTTCCGGAGAGCTCGCGTCGCGCGTGGGCGCGTGCGGCGGCGAAGCAGCACCGCACGTCACCACCCTTCCCCACGCGTTGCGCGCGCGTCTCGATGGCGGACGGCGAGCCGTCCCTCACCCGCTGGACCTTCGAGGTGACTGGCCGGCTGACCTCTCCGTGCGCTCTCGCTTTACTTTACTCCCCCACCTCGTGTCAGTATCACTGCCCCAGCATGTGGCTGAGATCTCGTGGCGCGATCGGTTGCCCTCCCGCAGGATTTCGTGTTCTACTACGAGACGCGCCTCGGCATCCGGCGTGAGCCCAACGGCGACGACGACGACGGCCCCCCGCCGCGCGGATCCGACCATGCGGCCAGCCGCTCCGCCGCTGCCCGCGCCAATGGCGGCGCGGACCTCACCGTCTTCGAGCAGTTCGAGCGGATGGTGCGTTGGCTCTTCTGTGCCTCTCGTGTCTTCGGATACGTTGCCGAGCTGTTGCTGCATTGGTTGGTGATGGTTTTGGTTTGCCGTCTTGGAGAATCCTGCAATTATTTGCTTCTCTGGTTTTGGTCGCAGGAGAGGAAGGTGGAGATACGCAATGGGGCTATAGAGGATGGTCCACCGTAAGACCTGCTGCTCTCCTTACTTGGGTGTACATCAGAACGAGTTTGACTACACAAATTTTTATCTGAACCACTGAAATGACGCTCTAAACTTAGCTATTTACATCTGTTACTCTGTTCAGCAATTAGTAACTACTAGTGTGGCCAAGTTTACTTTTACTACATTGTCTGTTTGATTTGGATGCCAGCTAAGATGGGGCTGAAGCCTTATTCTAACCTCCATTGACTGAATTCCAGAAATAGCAGGTTTCTAGTAAGAGTTTAAGATAGAGATGCTCCTAGACTTTTATGCTCTGCATGTTGACCAGTACAATTTTGGATGTTTGGCACCCCTGATGGAATCTTGTGCTTGATTTTGGATTTCAAATATACGTGCCTGAGCACGTTCTCAAAAATCTGGATCAATTGTTAATTTCAAGCATGATGTATTTTTGTTTTGGATGTGTTTTGATTTGGGGAGAACTCTAGCTGGCTCGATGTCCAGCTCCCACTCTCTGTTATTATCTTCTCAGTTTTACATACAAGCCCTCTTACATTTTACTATTTACACCAACACTCCCCCTCAAGATGGGCTAAAGATATCTAACATGCCCATCTTGTTACAACTCAACTCGTTCTCATTAGGTCCTAGACCTTTTGTGAAACAGTCCGCTAATTGACTACGTGATTTTACATAACTCAGCTTTAGGACCCCACTATCAAGCTTCTCCTTAATAAAGAATCTATCAATTTCCACATGCTTGGTACGGTCAAATTGAACCGGATTGTTTGCAATATTAATTGCAGCAACGTTGTCACAATGAAGCATCATGTTCTCATTTCTCAACAGCCGCAGCTCTTTCAACAGACGCTTTAACCACAACATCTCACACAGGCTCAACGCCATTGCCCTATATTCAGCCTCTGCAGTAGATCGAGCCACAACTGCTTGTTTTTTGCTTCGCCATGAGACAAGATTGCCTCCCACAAATATACAATAACCAGAGGTTGACCTCCTATCATCCTTGCAGCTTGCCCAATCCGCATCACAATATCCCTCCAATCTAGGTGCCCATTCTTCTTAAACCATAATCCCTCCCAGGAGTTCTCTTCAAATACCTCAAGATTCTGTAGACCGCCTCCATATGCCCTGTTCTTGGGTCATGCATATACCTGCTTACCACACTCACTGCATAAGAAATATCAGGTCTGTGTGTGACACAAGTATATCAGTCTCCCAACCAATCTTTGATATGTTTCTCTATCAACAGAATCTCCAGACTGGGCACTAATTTGATGATTTTTGTCAATAGGAGTACTACATGGTCGACATCCGAGCATTCCGGTTTCTGCTAACAAATCAAGTACATATTTCCTCTGAGAGAGGACAATTCCCTTAGGTGATCTAGCAATCTCAATCCAAGAAAATAACGAAGCAGTCCTAGATCTTTCACCTCAAAGGCTTCCCAGATTCTCCTTCAAACATTTGATTTCCTCATCATCATCTCCAGTAATCACTATGTCATCCACATACACTGCTATAATGGTGATGAATGTCCCTCTATGCTTATAGAAGACTGTATGATCACCATTGCATTGAGTGTATCCCATATCACAAACTGCCCTCCTGAACCTATCAAACCATGCCCGAGGTGATTGCTTTAGTCCATAAAGTGACTTCTTAAGTCTGCACACCTTCCCAACGGTTTGACTATTTGCAAACCCGGTGGAATTCCATATAAACCTCTTCCTGTAGATCTCCATGAAGAAATGCATTCTTTACATCCATTTGATGAAGAGGCCAACCAAAGTTGACTGCACAAGAGATCAGGGTCCTAACAGTTCCCATTTTTGCCACAGGAGCAAAAGTCTCATCATAGTCAATACCATATGTTTGACTATAGCCTTTTGCAACCAATCTTGCCTTGTATCTGTCCACCTCACCTTTTGGGTTTTGCTTCACAGTGAAAACCCACTTACACCCTACTGCTTTCTTCCCTTTTGGAAGTGGGACCAATTCCCATGTCTTGTTCTTCTGAAGAGCATGCATCTCTTCTTTCATTGCTGCATTCCACTTGGGGTCCTGTTTTGCACACTTCCAGTCCTTTGGAATAGACACTGTTTGTAAAGATGCAACAAATGCTCTATGTGCGGGTGAAAGACGAGAGTATGAGAGAAATTGGCAATGTCATGATTTATACTAGGATGCTCAAAATCATAGCGAACAGGAGGTTTTCCAAAATTGGGTCTAGTATCTCTACGTTGTGCAAGAGGTAAATCTACATGCTTAGGAGTAGGAGAGACATTACCACTTGACCCAGATTGGGTCGAGGAGCTCGATGGAGAGAGATCTGAGGAGAGGTTTGGGACTGGTGAAACAGGCTGCTGTGGTTGTGGTACACTCACTTGCTCCTCCTGGCTCCTGAATCGCCTCCTCTGGTACACTATTGGCTCCTTGGCAACTGTTTGCTCCCCCTGACTCCTGAACCGCCTCCTTTGGTACACTATTGTTTCCTTGGCAATTGGTTCCTCATTGTCCGTCAAACATGGGTTGTCCCAACAATCACCACTTCACTCCCTTCATCAACCGCCTCCTCATTCTCATCACAATTATCTCTTCATTCTCATGGCCACTATTCCTCACCATAACATTATCCTGATCAACCACCCATGAGTTTTAGGCTCATCCACTGAACACGGGATAGCACCAACAATCACTTCCTTTTGAGCAGCATCTCTTCCTTCCCCTCTCCTACTGTCACTCTCAGTGACTGAAGAGAATTCCTCCAAGAGCGGATCAAGATCCCAAGTTTTGTGTAGTATGGTTCAAACTCACGAAACGTCACATCCATACTCACAAACAATTTCTTCCCAATAGGGTCCCAACACTTGTAACCCTTTTGTGTAGAAGAATATCCAACAAAAACAACACTTCACCGCCTGAGGATCCAACTTTCCAACTGAAGGTCTATGGTCTCTGACAAAACAAACACAACAAATACCTTGGGAGGCACTTTAAACTCTCGTTGTCCCAACAGAAGCTCAGTGGGCGACTTCATCCCAAGAATCCTGGATGGCATTCGGTTGATTAAATATGCTGCTGTTAGCACCGCTTCACTCCAGAGATATTTAGGCACATTCATCTGAAACATCATTGACCTTGCTACCTCCAGCAAGTGTCGATTCTTCCTCTCAGCTACACCATTTTGTGGTGGGGTATTAGGGCAGGTAGTTTGATGTATAATTCCATGACCCGAAAGATATGCCATAAAATCATTGTTCACATACTCCTTTCCATTATCTGTTCGGATAATCCGAATCTTGACATTAAATTGATTTTCAACCAACTTATGAAAGTCTTGAAAACATTGAAGGACCTCATGCTTACCCCTAAGCATGTAAATCCATGTCATACGAGTATAGCAATCAATAAAGGTGACAAACCACTTAAATCCACTCAAAGATGTAACTGAGCAGGGACCCCAAACATCAGAGTGTATTAACATAAAAGGTTCACAACTACGAAGACCAATACTAGGATATGTTGATCTTGTATGCTTCCCAAGCTCACAAGCATCACACATAAGTTTGGTCTTATCCACATCCTTAAAAGCATCATGATACAATTTATTCAAGCTTTCAAAAGGCATATGTCCTAACGACGATGAAGCAAGAAGATCTCCCTTTCCTGAGCTCCAACATCTACTGCCAATGCTGACTCTGCTTGGTTGATAAACCACAACCCATTACGCCTGACTCCAGTCCCAATCACTCTCCCCGTCCTCTTCTCCTGAAAGGTACAAAGATTTTCATCAATGTAACAATGCATTTGAACTGATCAACAAGGGAACTAACAGAGAGGAGATTGACTGGGAATGAAGGAACATGCAAAACAGATGATAAACAAAGGAACGGAGTGCACTCTATAGATCCTACACCATGAATGGGTTGAGAGGTGCCATCAGCAGTTTGAATTGTTTCAGAATAGGGATGTGGAGTGTAAGTTTTAAAAAGAACTAGATATGCCAGTGACATGTTTGGAAGCTCCTGAATCAATGACCCACTCTATATTATGCCTATATGTGATGCAAGTGCCTGTGCCTGAGTACCTTTGCCCAAGTGGGCATAGTTGGCAAAGTTACCAAAGTGACTGGTAGTGGCCATTACAGAACCGGCTGGAGTGGTTTTGGAACTCTCAGATGCCTTGCTCTTCTGCCATTGTTCCCACTGCTTAACCTGCTCTCCAGTCAAGGTAATAGATGCAACCTCCTCTGTGGTAGCAGCATTGACTTGAGAACCACTCTCCATGGTGGCAGCATTGGCTTGAGAACCACCACGGCCTCTGCCGCGACCCCCTGCACGACCTCCTCCACGGCCACCACGTCCACCTCCTTGATCACCACGAGCACCACCACGACCTCCACGAGTTCCACTCCTACCCATAATTTTTAGGAAGAGGACAATTGTAGCTCAAGTGTCCCTTCTCTCCACAGTTGTAGCAAATCCTTTCTGCCACTGTGGTGTAGGCTGACTTTACAGAATTGTCATTATTCATTAGTCTAAGTCTGCTCTCCTCAATGACCATGGCTGACACTGCCTCCTCCATGGTGGGTAGACTATCCTGGTGACAAAGGCAGCCCTCCTGCTCCCGAACTCAGGATCCAAGTTCTTAGGAAATGAGTTACCCTCCTGTCCTCTACCCACTTTTGAACATCCTGTGCATCCTGCGGATCTCTCATATGAAGCGGAGCATAGTGGTCCAGCTCTCCCCACAAGTACTGCAACTCACTAGCGTATTGCTCCACCGGTCGCCCTGCTTGCTTCACTGCATCAGCCCTGTTTTGAATCTCCATCATCACCATCACATTCCCTCGCTTGGAATACATATTACAGAGAGTCTTCATATTTGTGCTGCAGTGTGCATAGCTTCCACCATCTTACTAACTGATGGTGACATGGATGCCAATAACCACGCTACTATAGTAGAGTTGTTGTATGCCAAACTCTCCACTCAGGGCTAAGCTTGTTAGCCGGCTCAATACAATCCCCCTCCAGATAGTGCTCCACCCTTTTCCTCCTAGGAGCACTGTACTCTTCTAGACCAACTCAGATAATTTTGCTTCCCTAACTTCACATCATTTGGCATGAGTTCTAGTTTCAGTTCCGGCACCGCAGCAACCATCCTGGAACCAATCATACCCATCTCCAAGAGTTCTTGAATCATAGATCTCATCTCACTTCTCATCTCACTTTTGGTAATTGGTGGATCACCTCCCCCATTACCACCACACCTGATGCCTTTCCTGCTTCCTCTTCTGCTTTCTTCTTTCCTTCCTCGTGTGGATTCATCTCCTCTTCGAATCAGACCTCTCACCAAGCACAGAGACACACACTATCAACTAGTCTCCACAACACACTCACAAGCAGCAAGCTTCCACCATCACCAATCCCAGCTCCTCAAGACCCAAACGGTAGCACCACGCAGCAGCAACAGAAGCCCCAAATCCTCACCTTCTCTGCTCTCCAACCCCAATCAGCAAGCACGACACAGCAATCAGCCTCAAATCCCCACCTTCTCTGCTCTGCTTCACGCAGCAGCTTAGCTGGGCTCAAAAGCCAGCAACCACGCCAACACGCATGCCCACACATCACTTGCCTGTGCGTGCAGCAAGCTGCTCACCCGTGCTGCACCTGCTCGCCCGTGGGGCGCTCCCGTGCGCGACGCGTCCCCGTGCACTCGCGGGCCGCACCGAGCACGCTCGCCGGAGCCTCGCCCGTGTTGTCGAGTGCCTGCAGGTCCGAGTGCGCCCGAGCACCCACGTGCTGCTCCACCCGTGTACCAGCACCAGGCAGGCGCCCGTCCGCGAGCTCGCGCAGTCCGCACGTGCTGCCCACACGAGCAGGCCGTGAGCTGCACCGCCGCAGCGTACGCCTACGCCTGCGCCA
Source organism: Coix lacryma-jobi var. lacryma-jobi (assembly GCA_009763385.1). NCBI lineage: Eukaryota > Viridiplantae > Streptophyta > Magnoliopsida > Poales > Poaceae > Coix > Coix lacryma-jobi. The sequence continues at coordinate 34,016,602 of CM019827.1, forward strand.
ACCTACGCCGCGCCACGCCGGTCGCTGCGCCCGCCACGGTGGAAGCCCTAGCACTGGCTCCAGATACCATGTTTTGATTTGGGGAGAACTCTAGCTGGCTCGATGTCCAGCTCCCACTCTCTGTTATTATCTTCTCAGTTTACATACAAGCCCTTACATTTTACTATTTACACCAACAGGATGTATTTCACTTGCCATGCAAATGTATTTCCCTTTTATGCACCTGTGGTAACAGGTTATGATGGTTGCAGGCAGAAACCTCTACTTCCTTCATTTGAATCTGCAGAAATGCGCAACTTAGCTGAGACATTGTTGAGGTAAACTGTTTCAAAAATATGTGCATGACATCACTCATGCGGCACTGTAATGTATTTTGGACTGTTGTTACTATAGCCTCCTTGTCCAATGCCTACAGGGATATAATTCGTGGGAGTCCAGATGTTAAATGGGAAAGCATAAAAGGTCTGGAGAATGCAAAGCGTCTTCTCAAAGAAGCAGTTGTCATGCCCATTAAATATCCCAAGTAGGCTCACTTCTCAGTGAAATATATTGTATGTAGATGTGTACAACCTAGAAAATATTTAATAAAATTAAAGGCTTACATCTTGCAGTATCAATTAGATTGTTTTTTTGTAGTTAAAGAAAACACATGTTTATAGATACTTTCTTAACATATTCATTACATGTTATTTGTATCTGTATACGTTTATGGTATGGATGTCGTACAAGATTTGTTTAATCAATTTGTGATGCATGGCTTTTCACATTGGCTTCCATTTCTATTGATTTAAAAGGTGAACTCTATCAACCATTGTTTTGCAGTTAGGTAATTGGTTACTTTATTTACCTACTTCAACAGTTTGATTTACTGGAAGCTACATTCATATTTTATAGAGTAACTGTTTTAACAATCCAACAGTTATATTCACTCTGATTTTGAAAGGAGTCTTTGTTGCCAACAAAGGTCTAAAGGACAGATGTAAAATTTGTATTAGTCAAGGTCTTAAGGATTTCTTTTGTACACTCAACTTTTTTCAATCATGCGTTGTCCAGTTGGATATTTTCTTCTCTGCTGACTAATTATTTTTCTTGTGTTCTAACTTGTGTTTCAATCCCAGATACTTCACTGGTCTGTTATCACCTTGGAAAGGCATATTACTATTTGGTCCACCTGGAACAGGAAAGGTTTGCACTTTCAAAAATCATTTGCATTTTTTTCTCATTTTTGAACCATGTATGATATTCCTGTGTTTTTAGTTCTTTATGTATGTTTATATGTGCTAGGCCAGCTATATTTAGCGATATTGCTAAGTGATACTTTTGCAGGTCCATGCTGCTCTAAAGCTAATTCTCCCTATTTAAAACAGATAATACTATTGACTTTTCATCATGGGAACTTTAGTAGTTGAGCAAATAATTCAAATATCTGGCATGGTATAATTGAATTACTAAGTTACAACATACTTGTTTCTCTTTCTTTAATGAAATGATATGCAGATGTCCTCTATTCGAGAAAAAAGAACAGTTCTTTGGAATGTTCTACTGCCTACTGTGATTTGGCTAAGCATATAACTATCAAAGATAATAGAGAATTAGCTGCTCTATTTTGGTGTCTAAGGATCAAGCTTCGTAACACATGGAATGTTACCTGAAAAGTTGCAGTTGATCTGTTTCTTTTCTCAGTATTTTTTTTGTCTTTAGTTATACTGAATCATTAGAAAAAGGATAATGTCACTTGTTAATGTCAATAGTTAATACTGGTTTGTTTTGCTTGTTTCCTCATATCCTGCATATTTCTGCCAGTATTTATGTTAGGCTGTTAGCTGTGATGCTATATCTTCCAATTGCTGATCACCTTCATGCGCAACTGTTATAACCTCAGCATATTTCATTTCAGACAATGCTAGCCAAAGCTGTGGCTACCGAGTGCAAAACAACCTTTTTCAATATTTCTGCCTCATCAATTGTGAGCAAGTGGCGTGGTATGTCACTGTCTTCTGTTTGTTCCTTGACATGTTTTTGCTGGTTCATGAGCATGCATAAGTTTATATGTTCCATATTGGCAGTATGATCCTTCCACGAAATTTAACACTTGTTTGCATAACTATGGAGCTTAAAGATGAACATAAATTATAACTGGACTCAGTTGGCCTCAACATTACTTCAATATGCAACCAAGGGGGAGCAGAAGATGGATGACTCTTGCTATATTTCCCTTTCTATCTTGTCTGTATATTCCCCTACCACTTACATGCAATGCAGCAAGGCTTAGGGCCTCCTACTCCTATGCTGCCCACTCGAGAGCTGTTCTTTGTTATCGTAGTGTAACTTCTCAAAGCTGCTGACCTGTAGCTCTTTGCCTTCAAATAAATCGCCTTATGTTCCCTGACATGTATTTACATCATCTTCTGCTACTTATTCGTTATCTGTTTAACCTCTGTTGTTAGTAATATCTACTACATAGCTGACTGCCAAGTGCTTACAAATTGATTGCATGAAGTGCAGCGCACGCGCGCGCACACCACACACACACACACACAAACTCCTTAATCTACATGATATGATTACTTTTATGCTTCCCATCGACATTACGTGAGAATATACATTTGCACAACAAAAATATATGAATTGTGAACCCTGACCTCACTTACAGAAAAGTTTTGTTTATTCTAATAGTCGAGTGATGCAGGTGACTCGGAGAAACTAGTGAAAGTATTATTTGAGCTTGCAAGGCATCATGCACCATCTACCATTTTCCTTGATGAGATTGATGCTATCATTAGTCAACGTGGTGAAGCTCGTAGCGAACATGAAGCTAGCCGGCGATTGAAAACCGAGCTATTAATACAGGTAGTTTTCTTTGATTGTACAAAGCCTAAAGTATAATCAGTTATATTCCACTAAGAAATTTGTGAGCTTCTCAACACAAATTGGTTACAGAGACATGCAGAATATCCTAACACATGAGGATTAGCAAGCATCTGCAAACTTTCTAAAGTTGACATGTAGAATATCCTTGGCTTTCTTAACTTCTTTGAATTGATCACAAAACTAGTCTTTAGTTTTGAGAACAGGCTATTGTCTCTATGGCACTGGTTATTTCATAACATTTTGATTTTATTGCTGCAGATGGATGGGCTGACTAAGACAGATGAACTTGTTTTTGTTCTAGCAGCAACAAATTTACCATGGGAGTTGGATGCAGCAATGCTGCGTCGGCTGGAGAAGCGTGTATCCTTTCCTAAATAATCTTGTATTTCAGATCTTAGTTGATCTACAAATTTCATACATATTACCACATTTTTTCTATAATTTTCTGAATTGCGCTTGCTATTTGATTTCTCATTTGGGAGTATAAATATTTACACTGAACTTCAGGAGTCAGGTGCAGTAGCAAGCCTCTCATTTTTCTTTTCATTTTTAGAAAGCTTGCCATGTCTGACAAGCCTCCATGGCAGGTCATCGTGAACTTTTATAGGTGTACAGTATACAACTGAGTGTTGGCATAATTGTATAGTGCTCTCTTAATCATTTTGTAATCTAAAACCAGCGGCCTGATCGTATACCCCTCTACAATTATTCATTATCTTTACAACTTCTGGCACAAGTGGTTTTTTGGGACCATTCTAAACAATATTTGGTCAATATCTAGAAAAATTATAACACTCAGCACTACCAGAATGCTTATGTCAAAGCTCAAGTAGCATGAGAACGCATGAGTTGCGTGGTAGTTTTTTTTTGGTGATTAGTTGCGCGGTAGTTGGGCACCTAGTTGTGGTGCCAGCCGACCATAGCTAGAACCCAATGTGTCACAAAAAAAGGGCCCCCTGGCCCTTGCTGTGTAACTGCTTCCAAAGATACATGTGATTGTGTCCTGGGCAGCCAGCCTTCGGGCCTTTTCTTGACCTTGTGGTTGAGGTTTCTCCTTATTGAGTGCCGCAGGGAGATCTTCGCCCCAAGGGATTTTTTTTTTTTTTAAAAAAAAACTCATTGTGTTATTTAGAAAAGACGTCTCTTTTTTTTTTAAAAAAAACAAAAAGCTCAAGTCTCACAAATCTGAAGGAACTTTTTTCCCATAACTTGTCAATCAGATTCTTGTTCCATTGCCAGAGCCAGGTGCTAGACATGCTATGTTTGAAGAGCTCCTGCCATCTACACCTGGCACAATGGAGATTCCCTATGACGTTCTTGTGGAGAAAACTGAAGGATATTCTGGCTCTGATATTCGTCTTGTATGCAAGGAAGCAGCAATGCAGCCCCTAAGACGGTTAATGACTGTTCTTGAACACAGGCAAGAAGAGGTCCCTGAGGATGGTGCGTGACTTGTTCATAACTAGTAATATCTTCTTTTCAACAATTCTGTTCTTGTGAACAGGAACAAATGACTACGTGCCACTTTATTGTTCTTCGCTGTCTACTTCTCTTCAATTTCTAGGAAAATCTTCCCTTATATATCGGTTAGTGCTTGGATACTAGAAAATAAGTAGTGGCACATAAATGATAGTACCTTTCGATGCATGTTAATTAAAAAGTAAATTATCAGTAAAGTGCTACTCTTTCTATCTGGAGTCGGTGAGTCTTTAGAACTTTTTTTGGGGACATGTTGCAGAGTTGCCTGAAGTTGGCCCAGTAACTAAAGAAGATATTGAACTTGCTTTGAGGAATACAAGACCGTCTGCTCATCTTCATGCACATAGATACGAAAAGTTCAACCAAGATTATGGCAGTCATGTCCATGGCTAAAGGTGAGCTGTAGACCAAGAGTATCTGTGTCTTTGATTTCTGAGGTGTTCTTTGAACTACTCCCTAATTATCTGTAACAATCCTTTCAGGGTAGAAGCCTGTTGTAAGGTTTAATTTTTATGCTCATGCTTGGGCCAATAGATCAATACTGAATTCATCAACGTGCTGATGTATCCTTGTAAACACTATGCTTATCCTTGTATGCTGTATATTATCATTCATTTGATGAGTAATAAGCTCTTTGGTAGCTCAGTCTCACCTGGATAAGGAGAAACTAGGATTTTCCCTACATTTGGCTTGATTTATGTTCCTCTGGTGTCACTCTTATGTTCTGTCAGCCAGTTTTTTTTAGTTTCTTCCAGCGAGCAGCGTGAACCTCTGTGTACTTAGAAGAGTCAATCAATTCATTTTCGCGGCACTGATGTATTTTTAGTAGCATAGCACTACCAGAAACCCAGAATAGTGAGGTCAGAGCTGTAGTTCAGTTTACTTCGGTGCATACACTTTTCTGTTTAGTACACCAGAAACCCAGTATACTTGACCTAGTAGTATAGAAAAATGAGCTAATGCATGGTAAATTATGGTTTATTTGCTTTCCAGTCTGGAGGCTCTGTTTGCTTGAACTTATCAGCCTTGTACTACAGTTTATTCTCTCTCATAGAATATTATTAAAACAACCGAAAAGTGTTTGAGTACAAGATATATGTCTATGTAGTGGCTCACAACCTTCTTTTGTCATTCGTTCTCTTGGTGGGTTTGAGCTTTCAGCTGCACTACATAGACAATTAGACATACACAGACACAGTGTCAGACCACGCTCAAAGTTATAGGTGGGGCGGACACACAACGTAACGATATAAAAGTTGTTAAAATAAACATAACGATATAATGGTATAATAACAGACCACATGCAATAGCGTATTTGAGTATAAATCACAAGAATCAAAAGTACATACACATTTTAAATGAACAACATATCTAAAAAGTTAAGTTGTGTGTCCGCATAACATCCGTTGACATCTCAAGCCTTCGGAAAAAAAAGTATGGAATCATCTGTGAGTCACATGTCATCAGTGACATCAGTGAGCTGTTGTCTCATGCCTGCTACTCATGCTATTCTAACGCACTGCGGCACTGGTATTGCCATTTGTGACCACGTTCGTTTCTTACGAAGAAAAAGTCAGACACATGATCGACCATCGCTCCTGAGCTTTTCACTGATATGCATTGTGGAATGGATGGACCAGTTACATGTAAGATTTTTGTGATTTTGTCATAATCTCGGCCATCAGAAATTATCGTTCTCATAGAAGTTGTTAGCCATGATCATTGAATTGGCTCATCGATATCGATGGCGATGCTAAAACTTTCTAGAAAACAACTTGGTGAGCTTAGGGCTATGATTGCATGTATTTTCTACAAACTTCGTTAAAATTGAGAAAGTTTGATCGACACATATACCATAGCGTCTCTTTTTAAGGCATAGATGGAGTATGTATATTGTTAACCGCATTTGCAGGCTCTCTCATCTGCTTTATTGTCGAGCAATCCTACCTTGGGCGTCAAGCTAGAAACCCGAGCCTAATGGCCGGGCGCTCCTAGGCCTCGACCATCAGCCCATCACCCTGTTGAAAGATTAAGCCCTTGTGAACTAACCATTCTATCTAAAGTGTGTGAAGGAAAATAGGTTGGGTTCACAAGATGAGTGCATAGTGACTTGATTTGTTTGATTAGTATGATTGGAATACTCAATTCAAACATAGCAAGCAAGTGAAGACCTAGGCAAGACTAGCTAGATGGACCATGTGCTCAAGTGATGGTTAAGGGCAAGCTACTAAGCTTGGCGCTGATGGACCGACACAATGGTGAAGGGCAAGCTAGTAGGCTTGGCGCCGATGAACCAATGGTGAAGGGCAAGCTAGTATGGGCTTGGTGCTGAAGGAGCGAGACAACGACGAATAACAAGTGAGACTAAGGTCAATGACTTGAAGTCTATGTGGTGGTTGAGTGAACAACATCATCTTTGATGGATCAAGTAGAAGATTCACTATTTGTATTTAGTGGCTTGGTGAAGATGTCCGAGATTGATTCCTTGCGGTTATCAATGTGGATTTTGATTAAGCGCAAGACAAAGATATGAAACATAGGGTGTTTCATTTTACCGGCTATAAGGTGTGTAGAGAAGTTTGAGATAGCCGGATTTAGGATAGATAGTCGTACTATTAAGAAAGGCAAACATGCTTTGTATTACGAATATCTAGTGCCACTTGTGAGCTCTAATGCTATGTTTAGTTGTGATGACAGTTAAGTTAAAACCTTTGTGAAATGATTTGTGAAAGCTAACCGATGGTGAGTCGGACGATGCTCTTGCAGGAGATCGTTGCTTGACATTGGCTTGTTTTGAAAAAGGTTTTTGAAGCGCTTGTGAACTAACTTTGAATTGCTTTGGTGCTATCCATTATGTATGGATTAATGGTCCACACCTAAGGAGGCATTGCGCTTGTGAAAGAGTTTTTCAGGCCGATGGCGGACAGTCAGCGCCCCTAGCGACGAACAGTCCGCCAGCCAAACCTAGAAAACCAAACAAATTGGAAACAATCTATTCTTGGGTTGTTGAGTGAACGGCGGACAGTTCGTGCCCTGGTGGTGGTCTGCCAGCTAAATCCGAGGAAGGACAAAGTTGCTAGACATTCTGTGTAACACCTCTGGTGTTTAATCTGTAATTAACCTGACATGTCATCATCATTAGTCATAATCATTCTTGTCATGCATTAATGTTTGTCTAGTGGTTGCTTGCCTTTACCTTTTCCTAAAAGGTATTTTGTGTGTAGTGATCCCTTTTTCTAAAAACCCTAAAAGCCCAAATCTTCCTATAAGGGCAAAATGGTAATTTCAACTCTGTGCCTAGTCTTGTGTATTTCTTGTTCAGTTTAGTGTCTTGAAGCTTTGTTGTGTTGTTCAAAACCCAAATCAAAAACAGATTTCAAATCCCTTTGAAAAACCCTAAATTCCAAACCTGGTTTTTACCCCTCTTTTAATAAGTTAAAAACTATTCAAAATTTGGACTTGGTCCAAAAAGCAAAGTTGTAGATCTTGTCAAGAGGAACAACTTGGTTTTTACAGATTTTCAAGTTTCTATACAAAGTTTGAAGTAATTTCAAATTCATTCAAATTCCAGTCTTTGTCCCCTTTTCAGTTTTCAAAATTAATTCAAAAACTAATGAGTTTCAGAAAAAGTGTATATTATCAAAGTTATAGGTTTTGACAAAAGAATAACTTTCATATTTGCAGATTTCCAACTTTCAATGTAAAATCAAAAGTAATTTTGAATTTATTCAAATCCCAAAGTGTCCCCTTTTCTGATTTCAAATGTGGTTCAAAACTGTTTGGATTTTGAAAATGTTCATTTTGACAAAGTTGTAGATCTCCTTTTCTGCACAACTTTGGTGTTTTGAGTTTTTTGTTGCTCAGTTCAAATTTTGGAAGTAATTTACAAAATACAGAAATCAGTTCAAAGTCAAACCCTAGACCTAGCCCTGTTCATCTTCAACCTAGAGCTACGGGGGGCCCCGGCCGTGGCCGAGCCGCCGGCGCTGCGCGTGCCGCACGCCTGGCCGCTCCTCGCCTGCCACCAGTCTGCCGCCGCTGACACCGTGCTCATTCCGCACCCGCACGCGAGCGCTGACCCTCTCTCCGTCCCCCACTGCTCCCAGCACGTCGCCGCCGCGTGGCCGTCGCCGGCGAACGCACACCCGGTCCCTGCGCGCACGCCCGTCCTTCCGCCAGCGTGCAATCGATTGCGCACGCTTTGGCCAAGCTTATCCGCCTGCACGCGACGCTCATCCGTCCCGAGCGCGGCTATAAAAGCCACCCGCCGGCCGTCGTTCCTCCGCCACCGTCGCCAGCTCACTCCAGGGTCTCCGCCGCCCAACCACCTAGCCCAGAAGCTCCGCCTTGAGCTCGCGAAGCTTCCCAGCCCCTCAATTTTACCTCCGCCGCCTCCAATCGCCCGGCGTAACCCCATCTTCCCAAACTCCGGCGAAACACCGGTGAGCTCGGGTTCGGGAAATCCCCACTCTCCGGCCATGATCATCTTTCTCCGACCCCTGTGTCAGCTTCCCTGTCTTCTTGCGGCTCTGACCGTGCCATTGTGACCTCGTGCGGTGCACAGGATCGCCGGAGCGCCGAGCGCCGCCGTGAACGCCCGCCGAGCTCGTCGACCACCTTTGTTCCGTCCCGCCGAGCCTGCCTCCGACCCGTGGTAAGCACTCGAAGCCCCCGGTCTCTGCTTCCACTCCGCTTCGCCGAGCCAGGCCTCGAGCAAGCACTCGCTCGAGCCAGGCCTCGAGCAGACACGTACCCTCGCCACTTCGCCGAGCCCAGCCTCGGAGCGGACTCACACACCGCTTCGCCCGAGCCTAGCCTCGAGCGGACTCACGCACCCTCAGCTTCGCCGAGCCTAGTCTCGAGCAAGCATGCACCCTCCGCTTCGCCCGAGCCTCCCGGCCAGGCCGGACGAAACGATCGTTTTCCGTCTCGCCCGAGCCTCCCGGCCAGGTCTCGGACGAAACGATCGTTTTCCGTCTCGCCCGAGCCTCCGGCCAGGCCTCGGACGGCCGTTGGTTTCGCTTCGCCCGAGCCCTACGAGGGAGGAACACAGTACTCTTTTCCTTTTTGAAAGTTTTGAATAGTCTTGCTATTTCATCTTTTTGTATGATTTTCTGTGTTGCTCTAAAAATTCTGAAAATTTTACAGTTAACTCTTTATACCATGTAGTTTTATAAAAATATGAAACTTGGACTTTGTGCAAAAATTTGAAAATAAAAATCTCCCTTTTAATTAGAAATGAATGGTTTTAGATTTTTAGAAAAAACATGTGTAGCTCAAAAATCATGAGATAAATTTTTATGTGCTAGTTATGTCATGCTTAGTCTCTGGTAGATTTTTTAGGCTTTTTGGAGTAACTTCATAAAATGACCTTTTTATATATTAGGAAAAATAAAAAAATCAAGTAGAGTTCATGTTGAATGCCCTGTGTTGCATTGTTCATGCTAGCATACTCATGTGCATACATCATTGCATCCGTACAGTGACCGAAGGAGAAGGAATCAAAGTCGAGGCAGCCGCTGACGAACCTACCCCTGAGGCTACCCCGAGCTTCGACCTCTGCACCTCCAACCCTGAGCGAGCTGTCTTTGCTCTTCAAGGCAAGCCCCGGTGCATTTAACCCCTTTCCTTGAATTTATAAAATGATTTCCTTAAATGCTTTTGAGTTAAATTATTGCATTAGGTTTATAGGAGTTGTGTGCTATCCTAATTGATGCACTATCCACCTTGACCACTGATACACCCGATACCTGCTTTTCAAAAGTATTTGAAAAATGCTTAGCAATGCTTATTGAATTAGACTTTGCAATAAAAATGCCTTTTTTAAAAAAAAGTGTGATCACTGAAAGAATCTTTATGGGAATTTGGCTTTACTTCCCGTTCGATGACTGCTTGCCTAGCTAGCATGTGGTCATTGTCGAGAAGAGGTTGTCCGCGCGTACGGTGCCGTCATGTTGTAGTCCAGGACTCAACAGTTGACACCGACCGGGACAGGGTTGAAAAATCGACAGGACCTGTACTCTTGGGTTAGAGTCCCGAGTGCTTGTTGCTGACGGAAAAACTTTAGGGACCATCCGTATGGGGGTCTGCTGGTCAAGACTTGTAACTATTCACATACTCGAAAGCTCTGGCTCCGAGGAATCCTTTATTGGACCGACAACCGCGCACTGGGAGTGGAGAGATGGCGGAAGTAGCATGTTACCCACGTGGTCGTCGTACCTGGATAGGAGTGGTGTACTGTACTTCCGGGTGGCGTAGGACCGGGCCCAATCTTGGAGGAATCGTGGTAGACGAGTTGGCATATGCAAGCTTGTGCGACAATATGCAGTTGTGGATAAGGGATCTCAGCTGAGTATTATTTATCCGGAATTAACGTTGCTCTCGATTATGGAGACTTGTCACTGACTGTCAACGCGGAGTGGTTCTCAACTAGGAATGTTTTGAAATGTAAAATGAATCAGGAACGATGAAGAATTGAGGAATACTGAATCTTTCCAAAATAAAATAAGGTTTACAAAATGCTTTTCTGCAAAATACTTGATCTTGCTTAAGCCTTACCTTGACTACCCTAAGCCTCTCATTCCTGAGTCTTCTCCCTTTTCTTTAGTCGGGTAAGTCTTGTTGAGTACCCCAGTACTCAGGGTTTGTTACCCATGCTGCAGGTATGACTGAGACCCCGATGTGTCTTGCGCCCTGCTGCATGACCATCGTCCAGGAAGAGGCCGATGAGGCCGAAGAATAGTTGTGCACCCTCGGGCTGGGTGATTATCAGTATCTTTATTTTGTTGTACTCCGCTACGTTGCCTTTGTCTATTTCTATTATCAGAACTTGGTTTGTAATAACTGCACCTTAATTTCTATTTGGAACCCTGCTTTGTAAAACTAATGTTATTTAAGTCTTCCGCTCTTTATTCCGATGTTATTTGTAAAAGTATGCAATGCTGTAACCGAATTGTGAGATGATCCTGCGGACATTGGTCACTGATGTAGCCCGGTGGCGAACAGGTCTTAATCACATGGAACATGGGTTCGGCTGTCAGAGGTTGACAGGGACACGTGGGCCATGAGATTAGGGTCGTTCCGTCACATTCTGTCCAGGTCGTTGTGGATCCATGGTGGGCAGTCTGCACATTGGCGGTGGACAGTCCGTCGATCTTTTGCGTGACAGGTAATGATGATGGACATTCTACCCAAACACCTAGGAAGTAACGACGGATAGTCCGAGCCCCTAGGGGCGAACAGTCTGCCGGTCAAAATTTGAACCTAACGACTAGTTGCTGACAACGGCGAATTGTCTGAGGTATGTACCATAGATTGTCCGGGAGTCGCGTTCCAACACATGATAGCTAGATTTGTGGGGCACCTCTATATATAGTTGGTTGCTCGGCTTGTGAGGGATCTCTTAGCCATTCTTGGAACATACTCTTTGAAAGAGCTCCTCTCTAGCACCTCCTCTCATACTCCTTGCTTGAGGGCAACATTTGGAGAGAGGGAGTGCTCTACTAGTGCGGATCTTTACGTGAGAGATTGCTTGTGGCACTAGGTGGTCGTCGTGTGGGCGTGGTTGCCTATTACTCTTGGAGCTTGTCGATTCCTGGACAACTTGGTGATTGTGTCTCCGTGAAGCACACAAGAAGATTGTGTGGTGCTTTGGAGTTGGCTTTACGAGGGGCTATTGAGCTCATTCTCGTTGGAGAAAGGCAAAGAGCATCTCTAGTAAAATCGAGGCTTGTGTGGGTGTCTAGTTGATTTGGCCGGCTCAAGTTTAGTGCTCACATCGAGCCTACCAAGTGTGGTAGTCCGAAGCTTGCGGGCTTGGAACTAACAAGAGGAGCGACAATTCTATAACTCGCCTCAACGTGGACTGAGTTACTGGCAAGTCACCAAACTATGGTAAAAACATCATGTGCCATCCTCTACATTGTGATTTGTTCATCTCATCTCAACTCAAGTTTACTCTATTGCAATATATCATACTTGAGTTGTTGAATTTGTGCCTCTTGTTTACCACATTTTCTAGTATGAGTAGGAGCTCCCTTGCGCTTGTTCTAGTTATTTAAATTGTTTAATCTTGTCAACTAGAATTATTTAGGTGAGATTTCTCTTGTGTGGTATCCTTAGTTACTCTATAATTCAACTTTTATAAGGGTGCTAGCAAATTTAGATAGAGGAATGTAGTTATCTATCTTCTTTTGCTATTAAATTGGCTAGCTCTTGCGATAATTTTTTTGGAAATGACTATTCACCCCCTCTAATCGGTCATCTCGATCCTTCACCTGTGCCTCATGCTCCAGTGCCTCCCGTGTTGTCAGCACCTCTGCACGACTTCAGATCTGACTACGGGATCCATCTGCCGTCGCGATCGGACGTCGAGTTGGACCGCGACATCAAGTTGATCTATAGGTCTGTGTGCTCGCCAAAGCCGAACCCCACGGCACGGCTCCGCCGCCTCCGGCAGTCCAGCTGCCGCATCTCGCCAGCGAGTAGTGGTTCATTCCGCAGAAGCATGTCGCTATCGTCCCGCTGCACCATGCGTGTGGCAGAACCTCCCGGTAATGTGGCCCCACATGCACATGTCAGTGTCTCCCCGAGCTCTAATGACTACACACATATATCACATCACTGGAAAGATCTATCAGGTGTCCCCGAGGGAACCTCGAATCATCCACAAGATCGTCTTGTCTTCGGGTGGAATAATTACAACATTACAACAGTTAATATAAAAATACCTTCGGAGTGCGGAAGCAAGATAGATAAACCTTACAAAAACATCAAAAAGTCACTTTTCACATAAACTTAACTTGTATTGTGGAAGTAGAGCAGTATTACAGAACCACACTTAGGCGGAGCACCTAAGTGGGAGAGAGAGTAACCAGATCACGTCGAGCCCACTAACATGATCTTGATCGACGTCACCAGTTAGGAACCTGCAACATGGAATTAACAAACCCTGAGTACTTGTCGGTACTCAGCAAGACTTATCCGACAAAGAAAAAAGACTCCAGGGTCATGCTGGCTCTAAGGGATGTAAAGGGAAGAGATTTGTAGAAAAGCTTACTATCCTAAATCAAGATTGATTAATTTGGAAACATCATTGTTATTATTAAGAGATCCTATTCTAAAGCATTCAAAACATAAAACCTTTCTTATTCATTTCCAGAGTTTCATAGATTACTACGTTGAGGGTGTGAGGAACAAGTCTCCTTTTCTCGTGGAGCAAACGACGATTCGAACCGCTTTCTCTATCCAGTTGGGGCTTCCTTACCACACGACATATGCAAGACTTAACTTACATATATCAACCAAACTCACAGATCCTCTTTTACCGAAACGAGTTTGCGGCACCCGAGAACACAAAACTCCTCGCTGCCAACTTCCAAGCTCGGAGGGTTCATGCTACTCTCGCCATCTCTCTACTGTCCAGTGCGCGAGTAGTCATTCCAGCAAAAGAATAGTTGAAGCTGGCTTACCGAGGCATGTGGCCATTACTATAACATAGTCTTGCTCCAAGGGCCATCAACGGATAGGTCCTAAGCCACACAGACGGAAACACTACATCAGGATTCCATTCCGGATGCAAGTTGCCCGCCCGGTCTTAGTTTGATTGTTCATCTATTTATCCATTTGTACCTAAGAGAGGTACTCTAACAGTGATGACTCATCATCCCTTGGTTTGCTCAAGGCCCAAGCGGATGATAAACTCACCACCGTGCAGCTTGGCTACGCATTTTCAATTAAAATAGTAACCAGGATAGGGTAGTGATACCTAACTAGTAATGCAACTAGTTGGTGTCATTCAACTCCTAACACCTAATGCATTTGGTAAATCATAAACGATATAAGCTTTATAAAACTTAGAAAGAAGTTTAAATGCACCGGGGCTTGCCTGTGTTGCAGGAAAGACTAGGATCCTCGAGGGATCCACAGAAGTTAGTTCCTTTGTTGCCTTGAAGTTGAAGTGCTCCCACACAAGCTTGTCCCGCAAGGCTGCTCATCCGAGGCTTGATTAACTGGACCTTCCCGATCCGAAGCTTGCTCAGCAAGACCTTTTTCAGAACTTGATCAACACGACCTTCTCACTTACGTATGCACTACACGTAGATAAATGATGCATGCTTTATTATGATACCATGTGATGTATGCTAAGGTGCAGGACAATTAATACATAAAAGAGGCTAAACAAACCTAAGGAAAGTCGAGTACAACTTTCCTTCACGGTAAAGTTGCAAGCCAACAAAACCAACTTGCAACCTACCAACTAGAGTTCCTAGCTTAACATACAACTACCACCAAACAATCTTAGGTTGGTTTACTAAGGTGACTAAGTTTTATCAAAGCATCATTTAAGCCATGGGATTACAAGATAGAGGGTACCCCATGGTCTTCAATCAAGAACTAAACCACACAAGTAATACTGTTGTCCAAGCTTTGGATGGATTTACACCTATAGCTTAGAACATCTATAACGCTATAGAACATCTATAACTAGAGTTCCAAATCTCCAAAAGGGGTGATGCTAGACAATTTGGAAAGCTTATCAAATTATCTACAAACTTTTTATTGTCACCTAAGGTTGGTTCTATAGGCAACTAGGTCAAACATCTCTGTCCAGAATCTAGACAGATTTGATCATCCAACTTCAAACACCTATATCTGGAGCTCTAAGTCACCAAAAGTGGTGATCCTTAACAATCTAGAAAGCTTATGAAAAAGACTATAACTTTGTTATTATGGTCAATAGGTGATTTACATTTTAAAAGGCTCGATCAAACATCACAAATACTTAGATCTATCCAAAAGGTAGGACAGACCTGATCTGCTGACTTACAAAGACTATAACCCCTAATCTAACAGGCCTAAAATCATGAAATTTTAGGACAAGCTAGATATAAAAGTTTATTTCAACTTTGGTATACAACTTATTCACTGAAAACATAACCTTGTTCATGAAACAGTCCCTTAATGAGGACTGGTTCAGCACCTACGTCAACATATGCATATAAACTTAAATGCATTACTTGATCTATAACATATCCAAACATGATCAACTAATTACATGAATCACATTATTTCAATATTAACTGACTAGTATTCAGGGGGCGGAGGAAAAGTGTTGAAGGACGAACCCAATACACAATGAGAGGGGGCACGTGCCCCCACTCAAATTCAAATTCCATGTTTCCAAAGAAAATATGCCTTCTTTCATGCTTATCCGGTGAAAGAAACAAATGATTGCCATTACAGAGTTAATATTTAGAAGGATAGTCAACAATGTCAGGTGATCTCTTTGTGGGAAATGGATGGTCTTGGAAAAACCGCACTAGTTAGTGGTGTTTATGTAAGCCCAGAGCTAACTGTTGAGTGAAAGGTTGAGAAGTGTCTGCACTATCAAAATGGTAGAATTCTTCTAATGTTTTTAAGTAGTAATAAGACACTACCACTGGTCATGACATATGGGAATCCTCACTAGGAGGTATTTGGTAGGGGAAGTTTATACTAAATTTTGAATGCTAAAATTACTAAAAAAGGCCATAGCACTAGGAGAATTAGAAAATTTTGGTTGTGAAGAACCGGTACACACCCAAGAAGCAAGAGCAGAGAAGAAAAGATGAGAAGCTCATTCAAAGAAGGCATGCACGTGAACCCCATGTCCTATTGTGTTTCTATTTTAAGATAAATGATTCAATACAACTGATACCTTACCGAGTTCTAGTAATTGACCAAGTTTCACCTAAGCAACAAATGTACATAAAACAAAACATGTAGACCACGCTCCGTCCATGACTTGACTTATGTCAATCCAAGCAACACCTTACATGAACGTTTCATACAACAACATCAGAACTGTCACGTTGTGCCATGAGTGTATACCCAATCATTATCCTATCACAAGCATATATATATTAAGCAACACATATATTCCCTCCGTCCTAGGAAAAATGTAACTCACTTTTCGGGGTCAGATTAGTGTACACGCACTACTACAGAAACATGCCTTTAGCCCCGGTTGGGAAAACCAACCAGGACTACCAATCCGGGACTAAAGGTGGGAGCCTTTAGCCCCGGGTGCTCCGAACCGGGGCTAAAGACTCCCACGAGAAAAAATAAATTTGCGTTTGTGAGATTCGAACTCAGCACTTCTCGCCTCACGCGCGCTTACCAACTGAGCTACACATCCCACGTGATACAGTTCTAGAAGTTTTCCTTTTGAATACACTCTTGAAGGACCTTTAGCCCCGGTTGGTAACACCAACC
Organism: Coix lacryma-jobi var. lacryma-jobi; assembly: GCA_009763385.1. Classification (NCBI taxonomy): domain Eukaryota; kingdom Viridiplantae; phylum Streptophyta; class Magnoliopsida; order Poales; family Poaceae; genus Coix; species Coix lacryma-jobi. Next base: position 34,033,207 of record CM019827.1, read on the forward strand.
GGGGCTAAAAGGACCTTTAGTCGCGGTTGGTAACACCAACCGGTGCTAAAAGGTCACCCCCAACCGGGACTAAAGGCTGGGGACCTTTAGTCCGGGTTACTAATACCAACCGGACTAAAGGTTCACCTTTAGTCTCGGTTAACGGACGCAATTTTGTGCCGAGACTATAGCTCAGTTGATAGATCGGCCAAAAATCATTTCTGTTGTAGTGACGTAAAACTACTCATTTAACCCTTCTTTATCGTTCTCCCGTACATAAAAACTGAAAAGCAATTATTGCATTTTGAAGTATTCTTCCGATAGATGGATAGGGTACGGTAGATTTTTTTTTTGGCATGTAGTGGTATTTTTAATAGGTGGGTTTCATTGGAAAAGTTGATTTCAAATTTACTGATATTTTTTAGATAAGATCTGAACGACATATTATTATTATTATTATTTTTAGATGGAGAGAGTATTATCTATATCAAAAATTCAAATCGCTTCGCAGTGCCCTCGTCTCAACCTAATTTTCATTGTATGATCTCACATGTTGATGCAGACATCGATTTATGATATGAGTAAAGCAAGAGGGTGAAACGAGTGGGTATAGTAGAAACCCAAACTGGCCTCGCAATTATTGTGTGGGCACATATAGCTGCTAGCTCATGTGAGAACTCACCGTTATCTATAAGGGAAAAAGAATGACATGACTCACCGTTTTCATGGTGTAACATCCTAAAAAAATTTCTCCAAAACAAAATAGGTGAAAATAATTTAATTATGAATTTGTGAGCATTTAACCTAGGGGTTAAATAATTTTTGTTGAATTAAAATAATAGGGGCAACATGTTTTTGCATTCATGCTGATGCACTGGATTTATTGAAGTGACTGGTTTTTGCCAAAATTCAAATTGAATTCAAACTTCATTTGGAAATGTTTTGAAATGCTTTGAAACAAATGAAAAAGGAAATTCCTTTTCTTCTCTCCCTCCTTCCCTTGTTTCGGCCCAACCGCCCGGGCAGCCCAGCCCGCCGGCGCCCTTCCCCTCCTTCTCTCCCCGCCGCTGGGCCTCTTTCCCTCCCCCTCCTCTCTATCGCGCGCGGCCCGCAGGTCGGCCCGCTCGGCGCCGCTGCAAACCGCCTGCGCGTCAGTCCACCTCCTCCCTTTCCCGCAGTGGGCCGGCGCCCTCAGTCTTCTCTCTCCCGCTCGGCCCGCAGGCCGGCCCGACGCAGCAGCCGCCGGCCGCCCGCGCTCTCCATTCCTCTCTCTCTGACTCCCCGTCCCCACCTGTCGGCGTTTTCCTCTTCCCCTTCGCACGCGCCGTCCGCGCTCGAGCGAGCAACCGCTTCGCCCGCATCTCGCGCGCGTCGTGGGCAAGCCGCTCCCACGACCTCGCCCTCGCCCTCGTGCATTTAGCAGATGCGCCCGCATTCCGCTTCCTTCTCCCTCAATTCTCTCCCGCAGCGCCGCTCAACCGAGCTCCCGAGCATCCGTGCAGAGCTTCCCCGCTGCCATTGCCGCCGCCGCCGTCGGTCCGTTGCTTCGGCACCGCTTCGGCCGTCTGCGACCTCTCTCGAGCTTCGCCGCGCCTCGGTGAAGTTGCCGATCCATCTCCCTCCCTCTCTTTCGCCGGGCTTGGCCCTAACCGCCGCCGTCTCCCTTGAGCAGATCCTCGCCGGCCGCCGAGCTTCGGTCTCCTCCGTCCGCCGCTGTCAGCGCCTCCCCGCCGTCCCTTTCACCGCGGTGAGAACTCCCCCCTGGTGCTCCGTTTTCCTCCATGCGCTTGGTTTGGCTGGTGGTGTCTTCTGGTGCCGAGTCCGCGAGCGCCCGTGCGCCATCCATGGCGGGAGCGCGCACGGCGCCGCCAGGGGACCGCGACGCCGCGGCCAGTGCGCGTCGTCGGCCCGCCCCGCGCGTTCGCAACCCCGATCTAATCGGAGCCGCTCATTCATGATCCAGCGGCTCAAAACACCTGATACCGCTTCGCCGGCCTTTTTGCTAAAGAACCCCTGGAGAAGCCGGGAATCAACCCGCGCTCCAGCGGGCACTGTTCGCTGAGTCTTTGAAATCTTCCGACCAAGCCCCTGTGTTTCGGTCGATTTGAGGCGCGGTCCAGTCGTCCGTAAATTTGATTTAAAATTTTATTTAAATTCCGATTTCAATTCAAATGCTTTTCAGTTTATTTACAGAAATGCCACTACCTTGTTTTGCTTATAAAATTCACGTTTTAGCTCCGTTTCGACCCGTTCAAATTGCGTTAGCTTCGTAATTTAGTGCTCTACCCGTTTATACCCCTGTTAGCCTGTTTTGGACAGTTTAGCTTTAGGGTCCATGTTAATCTTGTTTAGGGCTTTAGAAATACCGTTTCGTTCGTAACTTTCACGCCGTAACTCCGTTTTCGATGAACCAAAACTTGTGATCGTAGAAATGCGTACTTCAGTTTTATCAAAGTTTTATTTCAGTTTAATACTGTTTGGTGTATTGTTCTAATAATAGCTCTGTTTGCATCGTGTATGTTTGCACCTGGAATGCGTGGTGATGTTGTGATCGGGTAGACGGTGAGTCGGTGTGGTGCGATCAGGACCCCTCGTTCAGTGACCAGCAGGAAGATCAACCTTTCGACAACCAAGGCAAGTTAGCATGGGATCCCCTTGTTTCCTATACACTTTACTTTAATCACTCATTTATGCATGTGTCCAATTGAGCAACCTTAGAAAACCTACTTAGCTTTGTCATCTGTGATGTTCTTGTTCCCGTGGATATATGCATATGGGTAGCTTTGCTAGTGCTAACTGACTTATAATCGATCCAGTCCAATGATGATTTTGTTTCTCATGATGATATGTTGTTAAACGGTTAATAAAACTTGCTGTTAGCAAAAGCTGGGATTGACAGTGCTACCATGAGTACTATATGGCTCTGGTTTTAGCTCAGTAAACTGGACCTTGTCTAGTATGGCAGCGGTGACCCGAAAGGGCGCAAAAGGGGCTTGCCACTTTGGGTGTAGGGCTGCTCCTGTTTCTATGTGTATAGCTGCGATGGCCTTGTGCCATAGAAAAGGGGGGTTGCTACATCTGCCTGCCAAGGAAACCTAGCGGCCCTGACCAGTTAGACGAACCAGCGAAAGGCTTCATAGTGTGCCCTGCCGATCTACCTCGGAAGTGGATCAAGAGGTTGGCCGCCTCGGGCACAAGGGTAACACGGCTTGTGGGTAAAGATGCACCACCTCTGCAGAGTGTAAAACTGTTATAACAGCCGTGCTCACGGTCACGAGCGGCCCGGAAAACTAGCGGAACTATGAAACTTAACAATTGTTACTTTATGTTGTTGGTACATTATGATGTCATATCTTACCTTTGTTGGACGAATGGATCATGGGTTAAGGGTTAAGCACAATATTCGTTTACCTTAATGTTAAAACTTTGCCAACATAAAAGCTAACTGCAGTCAGACAGTGTCAGCCTTTTTGAGCCTCATGAACCCTATGTTAGCTTGCTAAGTACGTGGAGTACTTACGCTTGTTGTTTATCTTCTTTTTGGGCAAAATCCCGGATGGGTAACAGACGAAGGTGCTGTTGGCGACTTTCCTGAAGACTTCTAGGCTAGCTGCTCCCCCAGTCGACGTTTCCCTGTGGCTTAGTTCGTGTATCAGTTCAGTGATCTGCGGTTCAGTTTGTTGTAAGACTCTGTTTTATATACTATCGTGATGTAATAAACAATGTGATGATGCCACTCTTGTAATTTGTCTACTTATGTGTGTGATTGTTTCCTGGGCACACATGAGTACGTTGACCCAATTTTATCCTTAAAGTTGGGGTGTGACAAATTGGTATCAGAGCCAGGTTGACTGTAGGACGCAAGCCTAGCTAGGAAATGGCCGTCTAACACCTTTTTGTTACCTGTTCATGCTTATTTTATTAACTTGTTACTTTATTAAAATTTATACCTGCTTCTTATTCTTATTCTATTGCATAAAACTAATTGTTTCCGCTTATCTTATCTTGTTTTATAACGTCAGGATGCCTCGCATGAACACCCGTGCCTACCGTGCTCTTTTCACCAGCCAGCCTGTTCCCCCTGTGGTCCACATCAGTGATGGTTCCTCCAGCTCCTCCAACGCCGTCTTCATGGAGGATGAAGAGTTGACCGTTACTCCAGCAGTTTCTGAGGAGCTAGCCGCGCCACCACCGCCCCCTGCAGCAGTTCCCGAGTCTCCAGCTCCGGAGGTGCCAGTCCCAGTGGAGCCTGTGCCTGAGGCGCCAGCGCCTGAGGTCCCTGCTCTAGAGGTACCCGCTCCTGTGGCACCTGTCGCTCCACCAGTCGTGGAGGCCCCCGCCGTCCCAGCAGTCCCTGCAGCACCTGACGCTCCACCAGCTCCTGCGGCACCAGCCTTTGTGCCAGTGTACCCGGTGGTACACTCTCCCGCCGCTTCGTCAGCTTCGGCACCAGCACCCCCTGCCTCTCCAGCAGCGCAGGTGGTGGAAGACCTTGGTTGGGATCGTCGCTTCATGTTCAAGAAGCCCGACGAGACAGCATACTATCATAGTATGCTGGTTCGTCTGCTGGAGGAGTACTACCCTGAGATGGAGGCTAAGCTCCAGTACCACTGCGGCGAGTATACCCACCCTTTGGAGGCTACATACTGGAAGTCCGACCTGATGGTTACAGGTTGGAAAGCTGCTGATCAAGCCCATGTCATAGAGTCGGCTCACAGGACTACCACCAAGCGTGGTGATGCACTCGCAAGTATGGAGGACGCGGCGCAGGATGCTTACCTGCATTACCATGGCCTTCGCTTCCAGATGACGAGGAATGATCGCTACCGCTACCTGCCCCAAAGTGACATGGAGGGCTCGTGGCGAACCCTGCTACCACCAGTGGAGTACCCGGTTCTGGTCTCTACCGCCCAGCATGCCTATGAGGTGCATAGGAAGGCGGACAAGGTGCAGGATGACCTGCGTGCTGCCCAGAAGGTGATAAGGCGTTTGGAGCGCGAAGTGGATTACCTTCGCGGTGAGCTAGACTATGCAGCTGTTTACAAGAAGAAGTACAGAGCCAACGATGCCCCCGGTGGAGCCCAGTAGCTTGCCTACCATGATCAGTTACCTCGTTTAGACACGTTGTTTTAAATTCAGTTTGTGTTATGTGAACCTGTGGTGTTTGTGTTACTTATGTTTGTGAACTATGTTTTGTTGGATCTTTGCTTGTGTGTGGTGAAGTATGGGTTATGTCCGTGCTTCCCCAAGTTAAACACCTTCGTGTGATGTATAAAGTTGTTTATCCCCTCGCCTGTGTTGCTGTTTTCTGGAGCAGCCTGTGGTTAAATCTGTGTATCTCTTAATCCGTGACCCCAAAAATTGTGAAATTTTTGTGGGAGTATCTAGACTGATGTACCTTTCAAACAAATCTGGAACCAAGTCTTTATCTGTTCGGACCTAGGAGATAAGCCTGTTTAAAGTTGATGTTTCCGCGCAGTCTGTCATCCAGAACAGTTTCTGATCAATGCTGTTTTCGGCCTAGAATCTGGCCGAATCTGAAAAAGTGTTCTATACGAAAGTTGTAGCCGGTTTCTTAAGCTTTCCATTGATGTCTGGTTCGTCCCTGTTGGATTTCTGTAACTCAAGTTATGCCCGTTTTAGTGAGCTGCTGTTGACAAGAATGTGCACAGAAAATTTCAGCAATGTTCATTTATGTCATATATACTTTCTATGTTGGATATAAAGGTCTAACTCTTGCGCAATTGTTGGTGAGCAGATGGCAGCAAGGGGTGGACGCGGGAGAGGCCGTGGCCGTGGGCGTGGTGCTCCTATGGACCCGCCACCGCCACCGCCGCCAGTGACCATCGAACAGTTGATGGCCACGCAGAATCAACTTATGCACGCCATGATGAACCACCTGGATCAGGCGCCCGCGACAGCACCTCAACCTCTTCAAGTCAGGGATCGTCGAGGAGAGTTCCTGAAGGGCCACCCACCAGTGTTCTCTCACGCCTCTGAACCACTGGAGGCGGATGACTGGCTCCGTGCAGTGGAGAAACAGCTGAGTATTGCCCAGTGCACCGACTATGAGAAGGTGCTCTATGCCTCGGGGCAACTGCAAGGAGCAGCACAAGATTGGTGGGATGCGTTCATGTTTGCCCGTCCCCAAGATGCTCCAGTTGTTACATGGCAGGAGTTCAAGGAGAACTTCAGATCCTATCATATCCCTGATGGACTCGTAGAGGTGAAGCAAGAGGAGTTCCGCTCCTTGAAGCAAGGGTCCATGTCAGTGGCGGAGTACCGCGACAAGTTTGCTCAACTGTCGCGCTACGCTCCCCAGGATGTGGCCCAGGATAAAGACAAACAGCGCCGATTTCTGAAGGGTCTTTACGATGGGTTGCAGCTCCAGCTCATGTCGAACACCTACCCGAACTATCAGGCCTTGGTCAATAGGGCGATCGTTATTGACAACAAGAGGAAGGAAATGGAGGCAAAGAAAAGAAGCTTCCAAGGCCAGTCATCGGGGAGCAACACTCGTCCCCGAACCAACCCCCAGCAAGGCTACCCCCAGAGGAGTCAAGGCAACCAGTGGAACAGGGGACAGTACCCCCAGGGCAACCAGAACCAGCAGCGCCTTTCATACCAACAGCAGTCAGGTGGTCAGCGCTACCAGCAGCAGCCAGGAGGACAGAGGTACCAGCAACAGCAGAGCAGCCAAGCATCACGCCAGGGAGCACCCAACCCCGCCCCCATGAAGAATGCAGCTCAGCAGAACCCCAACGCCTGCTACCGTTGCGGGGAGCCAGGACACTACGCTCACCAGTGCCCCAAGAAGCAGAACCCCCAGGCCCCACAGAACCAGGCAGGAGCTCAGAAGCAGAATGCTCGCCCACCTCACACTGGACGGGTGAATCATGTAGCTGCCGATACTGCCCTGGATGCACCGGATGTTATGATGGGTACGTTCAGCATCAACTCAATCCCAGCAACCGTACTTTTTGATTCTGGTGCTTCGCATTCATTCATTTCACAGTCATTTGTTAGAATGCATGGTGTGCCTTTATGTGCAATGAAAGAAACAATCATAGTAAACTCACCAGGGGGTAGTATGCCTGCAAATTTTTGGAGCCCCACCTCTAGTGTCAACCTAAGGGGGGTAGACTTTAAAGTAAAGCCTATAGTGCTAAGAACAGCAGGTATAGATCTCATCTTGGGTATGGATTGGATGAAGCAACATGGTGCTGTCATTCAGTGCCAAGAAAGGTCAGTTGTTATATCTACACCTAAGGGAGACAGAATCTGTGTGCAAGTGGTGATGAAAGAGCAGCCAACTGCCACGGTCAACCAGATGGATGCGAGTGGTGCAGAGCAAGATCGGGTGGTGGACGAGTTCCCTGATGTCTTTCCTGATGATCTGCCAGGTATGCCACCTGATCGCGATGTTGAGTTCATTATTGAATTATTGCCTGGAACTGCACCAATATCTAAAAGACCTTATAGAATGGGGGTAAATGAATTAGAAGAACTTAAGAAACAGCTTAAGGAGTTGTTAGAGAAAGGGTATATACGTCCTAGTGCTTCTCCTTGGGGAGCACCAGTGATCTTTGTGGATAAGAAAGATGGTAGCCAGAGGATGTGTGTGGACTATAGGTCTTTAAATGAGGTTACCATTAAAAACAAATACCCTCTACCCCGGATAGACGATCTATTTGACCAGCTTAGAGGAGCATGTGTGTTCTCTAAAATAGATCTCAGATCTGGGTATCACCAGTTGAAAATCCGGAACTCAGACATTCCTAAGACCGCCTTCACCACGCGGTATGGACTGTATGAGTATACAGTGATGTCTTTTGGTCTGACCAATGCCCCAGCCTATTTCATGTATCTGATGAATAAAGTGTTCATGGAATACCTAGACAAGTTCGTGGTGGTATTCATAGACGATATTCTAGTGTTCTCTAAAACAGAGGAGGAACACGCGGAACATCTGAGGATGGTTCTGCAGAAGTTAAGAGAGCATCAGCTCTATGCCAAGAGGAGCAAGTGTGAATTTTGGCTGAAAGAAGTCTCTTTCTTAGGGCATGTTGTCTCTAACGGAGGTATATCCGTTGATCCTAGCAAGGTGCAAGATGTGTTGGATTGGAACCCGCCAACTAATGCCAGTGAAATCCGAAGTTTCCTGGGTTTGGCCGGGTATTATAGGAGGTTCATTGAAGGATTCTCCAAGCTCGCAAAGCCCATGACTGCCTTGTTAGAGAAGAACGCTAAGTTTGTGTGGTCTGATAAATGCCAAGCAAACTTTGAAGAGTTAAAGAAGAGATTAACCTCAGCACCAGTCCTAGTTCTGCCAGACTTGAACAAAAGCTTCTCCATCTTTTGTGATGCATCTCGTCTTGGACTTGGATGTGTTCTAATGCAAGAAGGAAGAGTAGTGGCCTACGCATCTAGACAGCTGAGGAAGCACGAGGTGAACTATCCAACTCATGATTTGGAGTTAGCAGCTGTGGTCCATGCTCTGAAAATATGGAGACATTATCTGGTTGGGCATAAGTGTGACGTGTATACGGATCATAAAAGTCTGAAGTATATATTTACTCAGTCAGATCTGAACTTGAGGCAACGCCGTTGGCTAGAATTGATCAAAGACTATGATCTAGAGGTACATTATCACCCAGGAAAGGCCAATGTCATGGCCGATGCCTTGAGCAGAAAAACCTACGCAAACGGTCTGCAAGTGGAACGCATGTCAGCAGAGTTGAGGGCTGAAATGGCATACCTTAATCTATGTTTTGCCAACAATGTGGTGGAAATGTCTGTTGAACCTACCTTGGAGAAAGAAATCCGCGAGGGACAGTTGAAAGATGAGAAGTTGAAAGAGATAGCAGAAAACATAGTGCTTGGAAGGGCACCAGGATTTCGGATGGATGATAATGGGACTCTATGGTTTGGAAAGAGGATATGTGTGCCCGAAGTGAAGGCTATCCGTGATGCCATCTTGCGGGATGCTCATGAATCTGCCTACTCCATTCACCCCGGTAGCACCAAAATGTACTTGGATCTGAAAGAGAAATACTGGTGGTATGGTATGAAACGAGATGTAGCAGAATATGTGGCTCTATGTGACACCTGTCAGAAGGTCAAAGCTGAACATCAAAGACCAGCAGGATTGTTACAGCCTATGCAGATACCCGAGTGGAAATGGGAAGAAGTGGGAATGGACTTTATCACTGGATTACCCCGTACACAAAGAGGCTATGACTCTATATGGGTAATAGTCGACCGTCTCACTAAGGTCGCTCACTTTTTACCAGTAAAGACCACCTATACTGGGGCGAGGTTAGCAGAACTGTACATGGAGAGGATTGTGTCTCTGCATGGTGTTCCAAAGAAAATAGTGTCTGACAGAGGGACACAGTTCACGTCTCACTTTTGGCATCAGGTACATCAATCCTTGGGAACTGAGCTGACTTTCAGTTCTGCATATCACCCACAGACAGATGGGCAGACTGAAAGGATAAACCAGATCTTGGAGGACATGTTGAGAGCATGTGCACTTCAGCATGGGGCTAGTTGGGATAAAAGCCTGCCATATGCTGAATTCTCCTACAACAACAGTCACCAGAAGAGTCTAAAAATGGCTCCTTTCGAAGCTTTGTATGGACGAAAGTGTAGAACTCCCTTGTTCTGGAATCAGACAGGAGAAACTCAAGTGTTCGGACCGGATGTTCTTAGAAATGCTGAAGAACAAGTAAGGATGATCCGAGATAACCTAAGGATAGCTCAGTCCCGACAGAAGAGTTATGCAGATACTCGCAGGAGGGACTTAGTTTTCAAAGTGGGAGACTATGTGTATTTGAAAGTGTCACCCATGAGAAGCGTAAGGAGGTTTAACATGAAAGGAAAGTTGGCACCCAGATACATAGGTCCTTTCCGGATCTTGGCCAGACGTGGAGAAGTGGCCTATCAGCTCGAGTTACCTGAGAAGCTGTCAGGTGTACATGATGTGTTCCATGTTTCTCAGCTAAAGAAATGCCTGAGAGTACCTGAAGAGCAAGTTCCCCTGGAAGAGATCAAGATAGGAGAGGATCTCACTTACGAAGAGTACCCTGTCAAGATCTTGGAGATAGCAGAAAGAGTTACCAGGAGCCGAGTTATCAAGATGTGCAAAGTACAGTGGAACAGATATACAGAAGAAGAGGCTACCTGGGAAAGAGAAGAAGATCTTCGAAAATCCTATCCGCAGTTGTTTGAGTAAGCTCCAGTCGAATCTCGAGGGCGAGATTCATCTTAAGGGGGGTAGAGTTGTAACATCCTAAAAAAATTTCTCCAAAACAAAATAGGTGAAAATGATTTAATTATGAATTTGTGAGCATTTAACCTAGGGGTTAAATAATTTTTGTTGAATTAAAATAATAGGGGCAACATGTTTTTGCATTCATGCTGATGCACTGGATTTATTGAAGTGACTGGTTTTTGCCAAAATTCAAATTGAATTCAAACTTCATTTGGAAATGTTTTGAAATGCTTTGAAACAAATGAAAAAGGAAATTCCTTTTCTTCTCTCCCTCCTTCCCTTGTTTCGGCCCAACCGCCCGGGCAGCCCAGCCCGCCGGCGCCCTTCCCCTCCTTCTCTCCCCGCCGCTGGGCCTCTTTCCCTCCCCCTCCTCTCTATCGCGCGCGGCCCGCAGGTCGGCCCGCTCGGCGCCGCTGCAAACCGCCTGCGCGTCAGTCCACCTCCTCCCTTTCCCGCAGTGGGCCGGCGCCCTCAGTCTTCTCTCTCCCGCTCGGCCCGCAGGCCGGCCCGACGCAGCAGCCGCCGGCCGCCCGCGCTCTCCATTCCTCTCTCTCTGACTCCCCGTCCCCACCTGTCGGCGTTTTCCTCTTCCCCTTCGCACGCGCCGTCCGCGCTCGAGCGAGCAACCGCTTCGCCCGCATCTCGCGCGCGTCGTGGGCAAGCCGCTCCCACGACCTCGCCCTCGCCCTCGTGCATTTAGCAGATGCGCCCGCATTCCGCTTCCTTCTCCCTCAATTCTCTCCCGCAGCGCCGCTCAACCGAGCTCCCGAGCATCCGTGCAGAGCTTCCCCGCTGCCATTGCCGCCGCCGCCGTCGGTCCGTTGCTTCGGCACCGCTTCGGCCGTCTGCGACCTCTCTCGAGCTTCGCCGCGCCTCGGTGAAGTTGCCGATCCATCTCCCTCCCTCTCTTTCGCCGGGCTTGGCCCTAACCGCCGCCGTCTCCCTTGAGCAGATCCTCGCCGGCCGCCGAGCTTCGGTCTCCTCCGTCCGCCGCTGTCAGCGCCTCCCCGCCGTCCCTTTCACCGCGGTGAGAACTCCCCCCTGGTGCTCCGTTTTCCTCCATGCGCTTGGTTTGGCTGGTGGTGTCTTCTGGTGCCGAGTCCGCGAGCGCCCGTGCGCCATCCATGGCGGGAGCGCGCACGGCGCCGCCAGGGGACCGCGACGCCGCGGCCAGTGCGCGTCGTCGGCCCGCCCCGCGCGTTCGCAACCCCGATCTAATCGGAGCCGCTCATTCATGATCCAGCGGCTCAAAACACCTGATACCGCTTCGCCGGCCTTTTTGCTAAAGAACCCCTGGAGAAGCCGGGAATCAACCCGCGCTCCAGCGGGCACTGTTCGCTGAGTCTTTGAAATCTTCCGACCAAGCCCCTGTGTTTCGGTCGATTTGAGGCGCGGTCCAGTCGTCCGTAAATTTGATTTAAAATTTTATTTAAATTCCGATTTCAATTCAAATGCTTTTCAGTTTATTTACAGAAATGCCACTACCTTGTTTTGCTTATAAAATTCACGTTTTAGCTCCGTTTCGACCCGTTCAAATTGCGTTAGCTTCGTAATTTAGTGCTCTACCCGTTTATACCCCTGTTAGCCTGTTTTGGACAGTTTAGCTTTAGGGTCCATGTTAATCTTGTTTAGGGCTTTAGAAATACCGTTTCGTTCGTAACTTTCACGCCGTAACTCCGTTTTCGATGAACCAAAACTTGTGATCGTAGAAATGCGTACTTCAGTTTTATCAAAGTTTTATTTCAGTTTAATACTGTTTGGTGTATTGTTCTAATAATAGCTCTGTTTGCATCGTGTATGTTTGCACCTGGAATGCGTGGTGATGTTGTGATCGGGTAGACGGTGAGTCGGTGTGGTGCGATCAGGACCCCTCGTTCAGTGACCAGCAGGAAGATCAACCTTTCGACAACCAAGGCAAGTTAGCATGGGATCCCCTTGTTTCCTATACACTTTACTTTAATCACTCATTTATGCATGTGTCCAATTGAGCAACCTTAGAAAACCTACTTAGCTTTGTCATCTGTGATGTTCTTGTTCCCGTGGATATATGCATATGGGTAGCTTTGCTAGTGCTAACTGACTTATAATCGATCCAGTCCAATGATGATTTTGTTTCTCATGATGATATGTTGTTAAACGGTTAATAAAACTTGCTGTTAGCAAAAGCTGGGATTGACAGTGCTACCATGAGTACTATATGGCTCTGGTTTTAGCTCAGTAAACTGGACCTTGTCTAGTATGGCAGCGGTGACCCGAAAGGGCGCAAAAGGGGCTTGCCACTTTGGGTGTAGGGCTGCTCCTGTTTCTATGTGTATAGCTGCGATGGCCTTGTGCTATAGAAAAGGGGGGTTGCTACATCTGCCTGCCAAGGAAACCTAGCGGCCCTGACCAGTTAGACGAACCAGCGAAAGGCTTCATAGTGTGCCCTGCCGATCTACCTCGGAAGTGGATCAAGAGGTTGGCCGCCTCGGGCACAAGGGTAACACGGCTTGTGGGTAAAGATGCACCACCTCTGCAGAGTGTAAAACTGTTATAACAGCCGTGCTCACGGTCACGAGCGGCCCGGAAAACTAGCGGAACTATGAAACTTAACAATTGTTACTTTATGTTGTTGGTACATTATGATGTCATATCTTACCTTTGTTGGACGAATGGATCATGGGTTAAGGGTTAAGCACAATATTCGTTTACCTTAATGTTAAAACTTTGCCAACATAAAAGCTAACTGCAGTCAGACAGTGTCAGCCTTTTTGAGCCTCATGAACCCTATGTTAGCTTGCTAAGTACGTGGAGTACTTACGCTTGTTGTTTATCTTCTTTTGGGCAAAATCCCGGATGGGTAACAGACGAAGGTGCTGTTGGCGACTTTCCTGAAGACTTCTAGGCTAGCTGCTCCCCCAGTCGACGTTTCCCTGTGGCTTAGTTCGTGTATTAGTTCAGTGATCTGCGGTTCAGTTTGTTGTAAGACTCTGTTTTATATACTATCGTGATGTAATAAACAATGTGATGATGTCACTCTTGTAATTTGTCTACTTATGTGTGTGATTGTTTCCTGGGCACACATGAGTACGTTGACCCAATTTTATCCTTAAAGTTGGGGTGTGACACATGGCAATAACTTTTCACTCATTATATCGAATGTTTGGACACATTTATAGAATACTAATAAACGTAGACTAAAAAAATAATTACACAGATTGTGTGTAATTTGCGACATGATTTTTAAGCCCAATAAGTTTATGTTTTGATAATGTTATGCTACAGTAAATATATACTAATGATAGATTAATTAGTCTTAATAAATTCATCTCACGGTTTCCAGACGGAATATGTAATTTATTTTTTTATTAGTTTATTTTTAATAGACTAAATGAGTTCCGAAACATCCGATGTGACATGTAAAAACTTTTCATGCTCTAACTAAATACTCCCTCCGTCCCTAAAAGAATCAATTTCTAGAGTTGTCTTAAGTCAAACTTTTTGAACTTTGACCGAATTTCTAGAAAAAACTATCAAGATTGATGGTATCAAATTCATATCATTAGATATATCATAGAATATATTTTCATAATATGTCTATTTTATATCATAGATGTTATTATTCTTTTCTATAAAGTTACTCAAAGTTTAAAAAGTTTGACCGGCACGGATCCTAGGAATTGTTTTTTTTTCAGGGACATAGGGAGTAAGGCTTTGCGGCGTACGTGCATGTACCACACACTGGTCATAATATGAGAAGCCCAGCGGTCCTGTCCGTAACTCCTTGCGCTTAATTGGTCGTACCAGTAGCACGGAAGATCGCACTAACGTACGTTACTCAAAGCAGCCCGTTGGTTATGAAGATTCAATCATGCATCTTCTACCGTATCAGGCGTCAATGCGTCATCGAGTCCCCACATCTACAGAATCCAACTTGGGAAGGCTTCCGTTGGATCAGAGAGCGAGCTTAATTTATTCGCAGCAAAGCGCAACATGAACTCGATCTCTACTCGTATAGGCAATTAGGCATATATATACATACAGATACAGCACGCAGAATGAAACGCTATCCCTTTGATGTGACCAATCTAGCATCGGGTCCGTGCGTCATACGCGGATCGGACTCGATTTGCCGGAGCTAGCGCCACTGACACCGACGATGACGCGGCGGCATGTGTACTGGGATGTATAACAAAGATCAACTTGAGCTCGTTGATCGATCGGTTGCAACGGTGGTTAACGACCACGGGCCCCGGCGGCCATGGCGCTGCTTGGCAGTTGGCGCCTATAAAATGCCGCCCAAGCTCTGCATTTCTCGCACCACACCACCATACCTAGGCCTGCTAATAGGTTGGGTATTGTTTGGAGTTTTTGGGTTGGGTTGTGCTATGGAACTATTTGGATGAGTGATAATGAGTTTAGAGGTCAAATGGGTTGGGATGGGTTGGGTTTACTCGCAAATCAGGTTGAGATGAGATGGAATGGGTCACATCACTTCTCCAAATCAATGTGGGTCCCAAATCAACGCTTTTCAATAAAATTTTATCTGAATTGACTGAAATTTATTGCAGATGATTTAATTTAACAAGAAGCTACTTCATATCAATTGACACTGCTCGATCAATATGTGGATCCCACATCAAAGTCGGACCCTAGAAATAAAAACTCGCGTTCACATTATAAAATTTTACCTGAATTGACTGAAATTTGTCGCAGGTGATTTAATTTCACAAGCAGCTACTTCATGCTAATTGGCACTGCCAGATCAATATGTGGGCCCCACGCCAAAGTCGGACCCTAGAAATAAAAGCTCGCGTTCACACTATAAAATTTTACCCAATTTGACTGAAATTTGTTGCAGCTGATTTAATTTAAGAAGCAGCTACTTTATACCAATTGACACTGCCAAATTAATATGTGGGCCCCATGTTAAAGTCGGACCCTAGAAATAAAAGCTCGCGTTCACACTATAAAATTTTACCTGAATTGACTGAAATTTATTGCAAATGATTTAATTTAACAAGCAGCTACTTCATGCTAATTGGCACTGTCAGATCAATATGTGGGTCCCACGCCAGAGTCGGACCCTAGAAATAAAAGCTCGCGTTCACACTATAAAATTTTACCCAATTTGACTGAAATTTGTTGCAGCTGATTTAATATAAGAAGCAGCTACTTTATGCCAATTGACACTGCCAGATTAATATGTGGGCCCCACGCTAAAGTCGGACCCTAGAAATAAAAAGCTCGCGTTCACACTATAAAATTTTACCTGAATTGACTGAAATTTGTTGCAGATGATTTAATTTAACAAGCAGCTACTTCATGTCAATTGGCACTACCAGATCAATATGCGGGTCCCACGCTAAAGCCGAATCCTAGAAACAAAAGCTAAATATATGGGAACCCATGGCAACCCACGGTAGCAGAACCCATGGGAACCCAAGACAAAGTGGTCTGGGACGGGTTGGGTATAAATTGATTTGGAATGGGGTGGGATGGGGTTAGAAAATAATTAATCAGATATGGAATGGGGTGAAAATGGGTTGGAATCTCACCCATTAGCAGGGCTGCAGGTTCACGGGGAAATGACGACGACGACGCTGCAGGTGCCGGTGCCCGGTGACGACGGCGAGGCTGGGGAAGACGGGAGCGTAGCTGCTGCGTCCAAGAGGCTGAGCCTGGAGGCCCGGACCCTGAGCATCACTGATCATCCCTGCCGCTGCATGCGCCCGCCCCTGCATTATTGGATCATCCTCTGATTATTATATGTTGTCTGGTGTCCGACGAGAGATAAGAGAACCTCGTGATCATGTTTACCGTTTTGAGTGGCTTCTGCCATTGGAAGCCGTAACGCCGTACGGGATTGGTACGTTTCTCGGCTCACGGGACAGCGTGGAATAAACCGAAGGTCAAAGTCGGCTTTCTGCAGTTTGTTGAATGTGTCACTGGTGTAACTAATAACACTACTTTCTAATGAATGAAGATTTTGGTGTCCTTTTATGTACTATGATGTACTTTGCTTCGTCTAAAGTATTTTTTTCTATTATTCATGGAATTAAATAGCCCGCTATTTGTGCCGCTATAGCCCGAAATAGCTTGAAAAAAATTGTGCCGCTATTTGCGTTTATGCACAATTCTACCGCTATTTTGCCGCTAAAGTCCGCTAATTACAGTTTTTAAAACGCTAAACACTTTAGCTTTAGCTCGCTATTTAAAACCATGCTATTATTTTCTCCGTTTGAAATTATAAAATATTTTGACTTTTCTAAATATATTACTTTTACTTACACTTATATAGCAAAAATAATGTGTCTAAAAAGACCAACATATTTTATAATGTGAAACAAATGGAGTATTTAGCTATGCGTTGTACTCCCTCCTATCTCTTTTAGATATCGTTTAGCACAGCGACACGGTCTACAAAGTATAACTTTGATCACTTGTTTTTTTAAAAAATATTTATTGTAAAATGATATATATATATATAGGAAAATTATTTTCTACTCGGAGTAGTTACTCTCATGTTTCTATCTCTAGATTTATGGTATATATGACCGAACGAAGTATATTTACATGAAGTATATAATCATACTAGACTATCTATAGAAGTATATACGTCAAGTATGCATATATAGAGTATGTGGATATACTTATTTTATATACTATAGTGAGTGATATTTTCGTAATATATTAAAAAGTATGAGTTCCTTTGAAATTTTTTAGTGTATTAAGACATGAAATATCTTAACATGAGTATATAAACATACTCAAAGTGATAAACAAGTATGAACACATACGCAACATGGTTTTTTGAAGATGGGAGTAACTACTCCCGGGAGTATAGAAAACTCACCATATATATATATATATATATATATATATATATATATATATATATATGAAAGTACTTTCCAAAACAAATTTATATAATTTTTATGTCTCTAAACTCAATAATTTAAAAAGTTATTTATGATTTATATTTCTAATGTTTGACTCAAACCTTGTTAAAAAGGACATCTATTTCTGATATAGAGGAAGTATACAAGATCTATCGACAGTAAAACATATTAGAATCCAGAATGCCGAAGCTAGGAGATCGATGGAGATGGATCCTTTTCTAATACTTTTCCGATAAAGGCTAAATTCAGCCTAGATTAACTTTCAAAATCTAATAGACTCGCTAGAAATGCCATATAATCAATTTTCAAAATAGCCTAAATTGGGAACAAAAATAAATTTTCTAACAGACTAGCTAGAAATGTCATATAATCTAACAGACTAGATAGAAATACCACTTGTTCGTATGATGCAGTACCAAAAAAGAACATATTTCTCATTCCAGAAACATTGTTCCAAAGGTACTAGGTAAGTGTTCCATCTCTCCAATGAACAATACAAATAAGTATATGTTTTTTTACCATGATTCTTAAACAAAAGCCTCATCTTTTGTTTTCAGCAAGTAAACACAACAATAACTATCAATGAAAGTTATATCTCTTGCCTCCTCTAGTCAACAATCCATTCATCTCACATAAATCAGAATGAATAAGAGTACTCTTAAAAGGTTTTCGAGGTTGTTTTGCTTGTACACAAGATTGACAGTTTGATCCGTTGACTACATCTAGTTCCGGAATTAACTCTAATCTAGACATTCGAGCAATGGTATCAAAACTAATATGACAAAAATGTGAGTGCCACACATTGGACTCACACATTTTATTTACCATGGATGCAACATTCAAATGGAAATTTAGCTCAACTGTATTTAGGCGGAACAAGCCTCCACTCTCATAGCCTTTACCAATAAAGTTTCCAAATTAGAAATTACAACTTTATTGAACTTAAACACCGACTTATAACCATCTCGACATAACAAGATCCACTAATAAGATTCTTGTTTGTTGACAGAGCATACATTCCTCAAGTGGGCAATCTTTCCTGAGGACAACTTTAGTTTGACCGTACTAACACCAAGAACAGGCGCAACTGATCCATTTCGCATCAAGACGGAGGAAGTCCTTTCTCCCTGGTAGGAAGAAAACAAAGACATGTATGAGCATACATGTATATATGCACCAATATCAACCCCCTAATATGTAGGTTGAAATGTTGAAAATATAATTGGAACTTTACCATACCCAGTTGTGTCACTCTTCTCATTATTATCGCTGCCGATAGTGACATTCACCATTTGTCCTTGCGGTAGCGGCAATTCTTCGCAAGCTGCCCTTCTTTGCCACACACAAAGCGTGCTCTGCTCTTGTCTTCCTTCTCAGGTTTCTTCTTGAAGTTAGTGGTTTTTTAGGTTTTCCACCATTCTGCATTTTAGCTTTGCCATTGTCCTTGTTGTTGTGTCAATTCACTATGATATTTGCACTTGCACCTTGAGCAGATGTTCCAAGAGCATCCCTTGCTCTTGCCTTTTCTTCCACATCGAGAGCTATCACTAGATTCTCGATGGATATCTTTTGTGTTTTAGGCTAGTGGCAAAATTCCTCCATGTTGCAGGAAGTTTGGCAAAAAAATGTCCGCTGTCAAAAACCTATCCGATAAAGGACAACCCAAGCTTGCGATCTCATCAACTAGAACAAGAATCTCATACGCTAGTGCAACTATTGACTTTGTAGCATCAAAGCTATAGTCACAAAATTGCTCATAGGTGTACAGTAATTATCCACCTTCAGAGACCATAAATTTGCGCTCAATTGCATTTGAACATCAAGTTAGACCGCGCGTGGCACTGGGATGATCTGCGAGTTTGTGTGCTCACTGAAGCCGAACCCCACAACACGTCTCTACCGCCTCTGGCTGCCGCATCTCGCCGGAGGGTAGTGGACCCGTGGTTCATCCGCGGAAGCATGTTGTTGTCATCCCGCTGCACTATGCGGTTGAACATGTTCAATGTCCTTCATCCCCAACCCTTTTGCCATCAGCTTACTCACTACTCATAAACACTTTGGATTTAATCCGATCAAAACTTTTGAATAGGTTTTAAAGTATTTAGTTTTGAAACAAAATAATAGAACATAGTATATCTATACCTAATAATAAAGAGGCAAAATTTTCGCCTCTTTTTTGGTACCATTTTTTTTGGTATGGCCTCCTATAACTAACTCTGTGAATGTAAAGATAACTAGAAGTCCTAATCTGTTTACAACATTAAATTTCAGCCACTTTTTTGGTCTGGATTTTCTTTCGTCTGACCTACTTATAAGAGCAGGAGATCGGGTAAAAAATAAATGACACCGAATTAGATTAGAATAGGAAACAAAATTGGAACAGGAAACAAATACGTAGTCTTAGCCCATAGAACATCAACGATCAAGTACTTGGTGTAGTTGGCTAATTTGTCAACCTTGCGGCCACGAAAAGGTCTCCTGTTCGAGTCCTTGTTGTGCAAGATTTGCTTATTTTTGCGTTTTTATGTTTTTTTCGATTAGAGATCGGAGCCCGGGCAGATAATATAAAAGAAAAAACTTCGTTCCTATACGTCAAAAAGAGCCCCAGGCGGAGTCAAATTAAAGGCAAAATATTTAGGCTTTCAAATAACACTCACTATTAGCGTTCTTCCATAAACAAAATCCTAAAAAATATATTAAAGGCAAAATATTTAGGCTTTCAAATAACACTCACTATTAGCGTTCTTCCACAAACAAAATCCTAAAAAATATAACAAGGACACGTTTGGAATGCAAATAAAATTTTATATCTACATGTTTTCCTCTGAAATTGAACTAATTTGTAAAACTCTTATGTTCTAAATAGGTTCTAAATGTCAAACATGAACTTTTGATTAAGGAAAAAATTCTCACCGTCAAGAAAGACAGTTGTGATGTTCCTTGGATTAAGCATATTGTTGCTGCTAAGCAGCACACGCTAGGTTTTCACTGTTTTTGTCTAACCGTTTTCGTCTGGTCTATTGATATTGACCAACTTTCTCATACATGGTCCTCCTATGTGCGCAGGTTGTCAGAGTTAGAGTCGGACACGGGTGAAGAGTTTTACTTCTCTCGCATGTGAACGTTGTTAGAGTTGTAGTCGGACAGGGATCGATGGTTAGACTAATTAAACTATGAACGGAAGTTCCTATAAATAAATTTATATCCGCAATACTTTATAAGGACTCGCATGTGAACGTTGTCAGAGTTGTAGTCGGACAGGGATCGATGGTTAGACTAATTAAACTATGAACGGAAGTTCCTATAAATAAATTTATATCTGCAATACTTTATAAGGACTACCATATGAAAAATCAAAAGATGTCTCCTTTCATAATTACAAATCAATTCTTGAAATATCATAATTCCTTGTTGACTTCAGTAATAGATTAAAATTATATAGTTTTATGGGTTCTAATTAAAAGAACTACAAAGCTTAATATTTAACTATAGTAATACATAGATAGTATAAAATTAAAGTTGTATATTAACATCTATATATTTATATGCTTTGTAAGAGGATAAAAAAATCTCTTATGATTGTATTTTAACTCAACCCAGACTTTATAGAATATTGCTATATTATTGCCAACGTGATATTATAGATTTTAAATTATATATACAAAGCAAAAAAACACAAATAATTATGTATCATTTTTGTTATTGTTTCTCCTCAACAATCGATAGTCTTTTTCTCCCGTTGCACCGCATGGAAGGCAAAATTTCTACCTCTTTTTTTGCACCTATTTTGTGTATGACCTTCTCTAACTAGCTCTGTGAATGTGAAAATAACCAGAAATCCGAATCTATTTACAACATCGCTGTTGTTATATTATAGGTAAGGACTATTGAGAGAATAACTAGGAGTCCTAATCTAAATAGAACCTCTGATCTTGAGTAAACTGAATAGAATAGGAATCCTAATGTAAAAACAAAATTCATTTTCAATTTCCTTCTTTTTTCACACGAATTGGAACACATGACATGTTAGTTAAAAAAATATCAAGCCACAATTGTATAAATATAACCATATAAAAAAATCATGTGTCCCGTTGCAACGCACGGGCATTTGTGCTAGTTTATACTAATTTGTGTTCAAAACTAGTACTTCCATAATATTGAAAGTTTATTAGATTTTATGATAGCACTACAAACAAAAATTACGGTTAAAGTCGCACATTGAAAACTACAGTGAGTATATATATCCAGTAAAAATAGACTAGCTTTTATATCAACTTAAACAGCGTCGATTCGGTACTTGAGCGGGTTAGTCGTTGTCATGGACTCATAGCATACCATTTTGTCTAGAAATGAGTCTATAAGTTTATATAAGTTTATTAAGGAAATAAGTCTATGGTGTGTTTTAGTGTTAAACAAGTTTCATTTTGATACGAGGTGGGTGTTCTACTGTTCTGTAGTGATATAAAAGAGTAGACTTATAAGTTTACTTTTACAGTCAAATAAGAGAATGTTATATGGTGGGGAGCGTATGCTATGCATACCAGCTAGCTATGCAAACTACGGAAACTCGAATCTAGTCCGCACGAATCTAATCTGATGGCTGCAGGTGAAGGAGGATCATTTAAGTACTTAAACCATCCCACAACATCTGTCTAATCTATTTTTTTCAAAACAGTCTAAGGAGCTGATCCGTCTCTCCGCGTTACTTCTCTTGTCTTTCCGTTACTTCTCTCGTCGTAACTTCTCGTCGCCGTGCCTTCTCCCGGCGCCGCCCGAGATCGACGGCGTGGCCACCGTATGCCGCCCAACCACTGCCGCGCCTCGTCGTTGCCCTGGTGCGCGCGTTCTCCCGGCGCACTTGACCCTCACCGCAAGAAGGCAGGGCGCCGGGAGAACGCGCGCACCAGGGCGACGACGAGGCGCGGCGGTGGTTGGGCGGCAGACGGTGGCCACGCCGTCGATCTCAGGCGGTGCCGAGAGAAGGCACGGCGACGGGAAGTTACGACGAGAGAAGTAACGGAGAGACGACGAAGTAACACGGAGAGACGGTTCAGCTCCTTGGACTGTTTTGAAAAAAAAATAGATTAGACAGATGTGGTGGGAGGGTTTAAGTGCTTAAATGAGCCTCCTTCACCTGCAGCCATCAGATTAGATTCGTGCAGACTAGATTCGAGTTTACGTAGTTTGCATAGCTAGCTGGTTTGCATGGCATACGCTCCCTATACGGTGATCTACCGTAAACCTTTAGTCAACAAAGGAACGATAATAGAACGGCCCAAAACACCATAAACCGGCATGAGCCTTCTCATCGGGCACTAACACTGATGTATGTATATATAGATGTGTATAAATAACTTACTCTAACATGTTTTCATGCTAGCTATTGATCAAGCCTTAATAGTGAAATACCTATTTTTCCTTATTGTTATTTTGTTTCTTTTAGGGTTCTCAAAATATATAGGATTTTTTGAAGTCAGTGTGAAGCTTAGATGACGAAGCAATAGAGGTTCATACAGAAGAGTCGGGAGATACAATAGATGCGGCGGATGGGACGAGATAGTGGAGTCCGGACTCAAGTCGTTGGTTCATAGAAGTTTATGTTTTCTAGGTCCGAAAGACTTCGGATGTGACGTGTTTCCTCCGTATGTGTGAGTCTCTGACAACAGACCTTGTTAGTTGTTACCAGTGACGCGTTTAGATGGAAAGTGTCTCTGATAAATCATTATTAGTGATGCGTTTTGTTTCTTGGACATGGACGACAACTATTTTTTTAGATAATTAATATTAAATCCGGCTTTATCTATCCAGGGATAGAATCACACCACTAATTACAAAATCAAACTTCAGTCCCATAAGATAGCCAAACAGTATTTAAACAAAACACGGAAACATGAGCATGCTTCACTAAAGGAAGAAATTGAACTACGCACGACCGATAGAACTTGATGAAAGCCATCCATTGGAGCTAAAAAATTGCAGAGCTGCTACTTCCAGAGTCTGCCCTACTGAGAGAAGCTGCATCCTCATATCTTCACGCCGCTGCAACTTTGCCCACTGGCGCAGCCAGTGAGTTCCCCTGAATAGAACCTGCAAGAAAAATTTCGGTCTGCAATTGTCAAAAATCACCTCGTTTCTTGTTAGCCAAATTGCCCAACAAAGTGTAGATGCTGCTGTTAATAACAACAAGTTTTGTTTTTTATTCCCCTTTTTGACCACGTAAAAAACAAATCATGTAATGACAGTGGTGGTGGTACCCCAAATAATAAGTACACAGCCCGCCACAAGAACTTAGCATAAACACAGTCCAGAAAAAGATGTTTACTGGTTTCTATAGAATGACAAAAGCAGCAGGACGCGTCCCCATTCCAGTTGCGCTTTGTCAAATTGTCCTTAGTTAAAATAACCCCTCTCTTTAAGTACCATAGAAAAATCTTAATTTTCATTGGAACCTTGATCTGCCAAATATCTTGTGAAACGTGTACCCCATTGTTAATTAAAGCAGCATACATTGATCTAACTGAAAAAGTACCCGATGAATGTAAATTCTACACAAACTTATCTCTTTGTTCTGTTAGGTCAATATTAAGTAGAGATGCAACAATTCTGTGCCAGTTTCTTAGATTTAGTCCCACTACATTTCGCCTAAAAGAGATATTTAGTGGGGTTTCACTAAGGACTTTTGCAACAGAGTCTTGTTTCCGTCTCACAATATTAAACAAACCAGAAAATTTATCTTTGAGTGGTCTGTCACCTAACCAAGTATCATACCAGAAACGAGTCTGTGATCCATCCCTTAAATTAAAAGAACCATAACTCAAAAACGTATCCTTAACATTCATCAGACTTTTCCAAAAATGTGAGTCTGTACGTCCCTTGACACAGCTCCCCAGTAGACAATCTCTCAAATATTTATTTCTCAACAGTTCTTGCCACAAACCATCCTCGTTTAGCAGCTTAAAAAGCCATTTGCTCAATAAACATTTATTCTGTAATTCCACATTTAGAATTCCTAGCCCCCCTTGAATTTTTGGTTGGCATAGGATTTTCCATTTGACCAACCTATATTTTCTCTTATGTTGATCATTCTGCCAGTAAAATCTCGATCTAAAACAGTCAATCTTCTCTAAAAACCCCTTTTGGGATTTAAAAAAAGACATCATAAACATCGGTAGGCTTGAGAGCACCGAGTTTAATAAAATCAATCGGCCTCCTGCAGATAGCATTTTCCCTTTCCAACCACTCAACCTCTTTTCTATTCTATCTTCAATAATCTGCCAATTTTTGTTACTTTGCTTTCTATAATGCATTGGCAACCCCAGATAGCGAAAAGGGAAACTCCCTACTTTACATCCGAACAACTGCGAATAGAACGTTTCATACTCAGTTGCTTCACCGAAGCAGAAAATTTCGCTCTTGTGAAAATTTATCTTGAGCCCAGCTAATTGTTCAAAAGTGGTAAGCAAGAATTTCAAGTTTATCGCTTTCTGAACATCATGGCTCATAAACAAGATTGTGTCATCCGCATACTGAAGTATGGATAAACCATCTTGCAGCAGATGAGGACACGTTTCAATTGCGAGTTACTGATCAAGGTGTCTCCGTTGTGCTGTTTTGGCATAGTGCGAAAGCAGCTTGGTTTTGAAGATTCATCGTGATCGAACAACCGTGTATCGGGCGTCATCGAGTCGCCACATCCACGAAATCCAACTTGTGAAGGGCTGAAAGCTTTACTTGAGTTCATTTCATCAGAGGGCGAGCTTAATTTATTTGCCGCAAAGCAACCTCAATTAGCTAGCATACACATTTTTTTTAGATTAAGGATAATATTTTATACCCGGCTTCATCTACCAACAGGTAGAATCAGGCCAAATTATTACAACAGAGAATACTAAAATAAAAGAAACTGGCAGAGGGAAAAAAAATCTCAACAAAGAACTCTAGTAGTCCTACGTGACAAATGACTTGCTCCGTGATGTCGACTCCACAAGAGTATGACCACCAACGTCGAGACAAATGTCGCCGCACACGTCTGTCAGACCTAATAAGGCTACTGAAAGATCGTTGGACACCGAACCTTGAAGACATTGGATGTTATATTCTAGCAAGAGCACGAAGAACCTGGTGGATATGCAAAGGAGTCATCATCTCGTTGCCGGCACCAAAACCGACAACCCGAGGAACCCGGAAAGATCCGCATGAAAGACGACGCTTCCAGCAAGGAAAGTGGCGAAACATGACAGTACCGTCATTGCCCACCAATTATCGAACTGTTACGCCATTGATTGCCGCCTCCATCTTGATCTAGCCGTCGTCGTACATGCCTAGGCCGGTTGCCACCATTACGCGAGTAAGACTGCCGATGCCCAGGCACGCGACGGCTCTGGCTCCGTCGAACCCGCCTTCAACGGCGGCGCGGCGAGACGCCGACCGAATCGCGCGGTGGTTGATCCGATTTTTGCGGACTCCACCGGATCGGGTCGCGAAGGGCCAAACCGGATGAGCCGCAAACGGATCCGCCGCCCACGCAGGCAAACGTCATTGCCGGCCGCCGAGCTTCGCCCCTCCTTCGTCGCGCCAGAAACAGGGCGTCGCCGAGACAAGGCTCCGCCGCCACCATCATGGTTTGCCGCCCGGGCCTCCCGGTGGCGCGCTCCAGCGGCGGCGAGGTCGAGAGAAAGGAATGTGAGGAGGTGGCGGTGGCGACGGCGGCTAGGGTTTCAGAAGAGCCTGGAAGAAGCTTACATATACAGGGCTGCATCTAATTTTTTTTCCTTGATGTGACCAATCTAGCATCGGGTCTGTGCGTCATACGCGGACTCGATTATTTGCAGGACCGAGCGCCACTGAGACGTCGACGATGACGAGGCGGCATGTGTATAGTAAAGATCAACTTGAGCTCGTTGATCGATCGGTTGCAACGGTGGTTAACGACCACCAGGGGCCCGGCGGCCATGGCGCTTGGCAGTTGGCGCCTATAAAATGCCGCCCAAGCTCTGCATTCGTCGCACCACCACCACCACACAAGCTCGTGCACAAGCACAAGAAGGTTTCATAGCGTCAGTTTCGATCACGAACCCCAAAGCAACAAGTTTCTTCAACCTTGCAAGCTCCCGGCATCATACCGATATATCGAATGGCGAGGTGCCTCACCGGCGTCGTCCTCATGAGCGCATTGTTGCTGGTGGTCGTTGTGTCCCTGTCCACCATGTGTGCTCCAGGCGCCGACGCGGCACGGCTGCTGGGACGAACCGAGGTACGCCTGCAGGTTCACGAGGAAATGACGACGACGCTGCAGGTGCCGGTGCCGGTGCCCGGTGACGGCGAGGCTGGGGGAGACGGGAGCGTAGCTGCTGCGTCCAAGAGGCTGAGCCCTGGAGGTCCGGACCCTCAGCATCACTGATCATCCCTGCCGCGCTGCATTATTGGATCATCCTCTGATTATTATTATATGTTGTCTGGTGTCCTACGAGAGATTGAGAGAACCTCGTGATCATGTTTACCGTTTTGAGTGGCTTCTGCCGTTGGAACCCAAAACGCCGCCGTACGGAAGTCGGCTTTCCGGAATTTCTTGATGATTGTGTTTGTGGGTGTAGCTAATAACACTCATTTTTAATGAATGAAGATTTTGATGTCTTTTTATGTACTATAGTTTATTGCCCGTGCTAACGCTACGACATCATCTATCAATCAATATAAAACAAACAATCAAAAAAATATCTCTTAGTAATCAAGTATAGATATAATGTGTGTTAATTTTAGTCTTAAGCAACGACTTGAAAAACAGGAGCTAGTGTCTACACTTGATGCACATAGCTTTATAACCAAAATGATACCATTAAGACATAAGCATAAGCATTTAGAAATATATAAGCAGCTAAGATCTGGCATATCGCATTACATCCTCTCTCAATTCACTTGCGTGTTTGAATACTTGGTGAAATATGCATGAATATATAGATGGATCAAACTGATTTTTTTTTTAATCTTCCTTCCTCACTATCACTACAATTTTTTCAGAACAAAATTGAGTTTAGCCTTCCAGTTCATCACGCCTTACAGCTAGTATAAACCAATAATGGCACTTGACACATTTGGCGTAAAACATACCTTTAAAACATCAGGTCTGCTGTGTATTTCTCAAACCTTACTCGTTTAATTTTAGGCTACAACTTTCTTTTGCCAAACAAAAAATTAAAGGCTTACTTCTCCTTAAAAAAAAGCTTAGTGCACTAAACTTTGGCAAGGCCTCTAACAAGTAGAAACAAAGCATACAATATAGAAGCTCTGATGTCCCCGGACAAAGTTATACTCCCTTCTTATAGGAAATAAATGATGTTTTGGATATCAACACAGTCTCAAAAATGCAACTTTGCATCCCTTTATACTAAAAAATATTTATCAAAAAGTGATACATATATATATTTTTATGAAAGTATTTTTTAAGACATATCCATTCATATGGTTTTTATACTTTCAAACTCAACAACTTAAAAGTTATTCATGATTTATATTCCCAATGTTTGACCGAAACCATGTCCAAAACATCATCTATTTTCTATATGGAGGGAGTACATCAAAATTACTATATACTCCCTCCGTCGCAAGATATAAGGCGCGATTTGACTCGGTGCGGTCTCCAAGAACAGATTTTGACCTATAATTTCTCTCATAATATATAATTTATAGAAATAAAAGTTTGATCATTAGAAAGTATTTCTAAATATAAATATAATGCAACTACTTTTATAGTATAAACTTTTTATATGATTAGGCTAATTGTTAGTCAAAGATAAAAAAATTTGAATTTTGAAATACGTGCGTGCCTTATATCTTGGGACGGAGGGAGTAACAACTAAGGATCAAGGATACATAATCATGACACATATTGAGTTAGACTATGGTAAATTAGGTTATTATAATAGACTTTCTGCTCCTAGATGCGACAAAGAGTTGATTAATCCTTAGTTGCAAAAGGAAGAAAGGAACGACAGTTATTATTAGTCCCCTAATGAGGACACAAGCTCTCGTGGAATAGATCTACAAAAACAAATCAAGTTCAATATATCATAAACACTGTAAATATCTCTAGGAGATAGTAAGGAATAGAATAGGAAATCATATCTGTTTCAATCGCATGCAAGAAAAAAACAGATATATAGCTACAACATAAACTCCTCCTAGACAATTTCAGTAGGCCTTAACAATTTCCTTACCGATAAAAAAGACACTAAACAAATGGATATACAGTAAAAGCAATCAATGCAATCGAAAATAATTCTGTGCTGCTCACCTCAGATTTTTTTTAGGTCGTAAACGAGCAGCGAAAGTGTGAATGCAGAAAACAGATGGAGATGACACATATGCGCTGGCGGCCTTGCGCGACTGTTATTGCCGCCGCCGAATGGGACAAGCGATCGCGAGCTCGCGGCTCGGCAGCCGGCACAACGCGCGTTGCGCGCAGGCGTGCGTGAACGCGATGGCGTCCCGTGCTCGCTCGACCCAACCGAGTGCTCGACTGCTCGCCCCGGCCATGGCACTCGTTATTGGTTTGCGGCTTGTGCCGGTGAGCCGAGCCAAAAGCTGTCGTGGCACGCCACATCGGGAAGCACCAGACGACAGATGAAGTCGTGTGTTTTTTTCGAGCAAAAATAGACGGAGAGAAAAAAAGCGACAAGCAGAGCGAGCGATCGAACCATGGATGTGGAGCGTGGGCGTGGAGGGTGAACGCGGGCGTGAGAGGTGGGATAGGGTTGAGGAATACCATACACGCAACGCAATTCTGATGGTTAGATACGAGTGAGTAAAGACAGAGAAGACTGAGAAGTAATTTGGATGGTTAATTTCTATAGAGTTGTTTTTCTGGGTACATTTTATAGGGTGCATGGAGAGACGTCATCTCAGCGGAGGAGATTTTCTTTGGTACACCAAACAAAGAAAAGAGATTGTTAATTTCTATAGAGTTGTTTTTCTGGGTACATTTTATAGGGTGCATGGAGAGACGTCATCTCAGCGGAGGAGATTTTCTTTGGTACACCAAGCAAAGAAAAGAGATAGTACATTAATAGGGTAGATGATGTACTTTGCTTTGTCTGAAGTATCTTTTTTCTATTATTTTCTCGTTTTAGTTTCATATAATAAGGCCTTATTTAGTTGGAGAGAAAAAAATTGCATAGTGACATTGTACCACTTTCGTTGTTATTTGATAAACTTTGTTCAGATGTACATACTAAAAGTACAATTAGTTATTCTTTTTACCTACATTTAATGTTTTATGCATGTGTCTAAAGATTTGATGTGACGGAGAATCTTGAAAAATTTTGGACATCTTTGGGAACTAAACCGTAGCCTAACATGGAGTATTTAGTTATGCTCTGTACATAAGATCTGTTAACGACCACTAAAACATATTAGAATCCAGGATGCCGGAGCTAGGAGATCGATGTACGTAGATGGATCATTTTCTATACGTTTCCGATAAAGGCTAAATTCAGTCTAGATTAAACGTATGAAGAAGAGGACGAGAAAATATAACAGACTAGCTAGAAATGCTATATAATCGATATTCAAAATAGCCTTTATTTGGTACCAAAATAGATTTTCTAACATCAGACTAACTAGAAATGTCACCCATTCGTTTGATGGAGTACCAAAATAGAACATGTTTCTCCTTCAAGGAACATCGTTACAAAGGTACTCCCTCCATCTCAAATTATAAGTCATTTTAAGAATTTTAGAGAGTCAATTTTATATAAATTTGATCAAATTTATATAATAAGATAACAACATTTATTATACCAACTAAGTATGATTATATTTTTTATTAATTATATTTTCATAATATAACTATTTAATGTTATAAATCTTTATTTTTCTCTTTATAATTTTGGTTAAATTTGATAAAACTTTGATTCTCCAAGATTATTAAAATGATTTATAATTTAGAACGGAGTGAGTACATGTCACACCCAATTTTAAGAACAAAATTGAATGCAATAACTCATGTGTGCCCAGAGATCAATCACACACATAAGCCACAAATATAGGAAGTACCATCACATATGTTTATTACATAACGAATATTATTCAAAGTCTTTACATAGCAGCGGATAAATAAAGTATCTCTCGCGGTAGCTCCATCACAGGGAAGATGACTGGTTGACAGCAAGACTAGAACTCTTCAGGGAAGTCGTCGTTACCATAGCAATCTGTTACCCATCCGGGATTTTTATCCAAGTAGAAATAAAATAAACAAGCATAAGTACATCTCGTACTTAACAAGTGTAACATGGGGTTCATGAGGCTCAAATAAGGCTGACACTGGTTAGACTGCGGTAGCTTTTAGTTGGCATAATTTTAGCATTAGATAGCATCAATAATATCCACCCCAATTAAACATGTGATCAATGTGAACATGAAACCATTGAACGAGATAGAAATATCACATTAAAACATTATTAAAGCAACAACTATACCATAAGAATTCCAGGTCGCTCGAAACCGTGAGCACGGCTGATATATCAGTTTTACACTCTGCAGAGGTTGTACACTTTACCCGATGAGTCGTGATATCCAGATGCCCGGGTTAATTACTCCCATAACACTTCCGAGGTGAGCGGGCAGGATACACGCAAAGCCTTTCAAAGGTTCGTCTAACAAGTTAGGGCCGCTAGGTCTTAAGGCAAGGGGAAGAAGGGTCTCTCAACCTTGCGGCACGCAGGCAAAGTGAAAGTAGCCGCCCTAAATCCAGCTCGTCAAGCGCCTTATGCGCCCTTTCGGGTAACCTCTAACAAGCTAGAAAAGGTCCTTATACTGAGCTAAGGTCAGAGCCATATAACTCTCATGGTTGCACTGTAGTCCCGGGTGATCCCTTATAGTAGTTCCTAAACCATGTTGCTATAAAAGCCAATTTTACCAAGTTGCATATATCATTAAGTTCAGACTCACATGATCAAAGTTTAATTTGAGCACTAGCATAGTTCTACCCAATGCATACCGAGGATAACAAGGCACAAGATCAACACCTAGGATAAATCTAAATAGGCATCAAGGTAGACACATGCATATGATGTTTAAAGTGATTTATGGTTATTAGGACATCAAGGAGGATCCCATGCTATACTTGCCTGATTCAGCGAACTCTGGTAGCTCTTGGTTGTCGTAGAAGGGTTCCTGATCACCAGCGTATGTCTCACCGTCTATACTCGATTACCACATCAACACACAATCATCGGAACACAATCATGCAAAGCAAACAAGCTATAATTAGAACATTACACCAACAGCAAGAAAATAATATAAAAAGTTTGAAAACAGAAACTACGATCCAGCACGATCACATAAACGCGAAGATCACGAAAGACGGAATTATAACGCGAAAGTTATGAGCTAAACAAGTTACAAAACCTTGGTTAGTAGATTAAACCAAACTTCAAATTTTAAGTACTGAAAACAGTATAAATTTTCATACAGATAGATAGATCTTTTCAAAACGAATCTAACGCAACTTGAACGGACTAAATCGGACTAAAAACGTAGAAGTTATAAGCATTTAAAACTGGTGGCAAAACTGTAAATAAACCAAACTCGAATTTGAATTTAAAGTCGATTTAAAACGAATTTCAGAATTGACTGGACTGCGTCTCAATTTGGAAGAAACGCAGGGGTTTATAAGGAAGAAAACACAGACTCATCGAACAGTGCAGTTTGGACCGCGGGTTGAGACCCGAAAAAATTGTAATGGCCTTTTTGTAAAATGACCGGCGAAGGGGTACCGACTGATGGAGATCGTCGATTCCTAGATGGATGGCTCAGATTAGTTCTGGGAGTAAACCGGCGGCGCTTTCGCCGGAGCAAAGGGGTGCGCGGCGGCGCCATGGTCGGAGACGGGCGGCGCGGCTCGGGTTCGCGCTACGATGCGGTAGAGACCTCGGGAGTGGATCCAAACGAAAGAGGAGATCAAGGCGAACTCACCCGAGGTGATGATGGCGTCGGTGAGGTCTCTGTGACGGCGGATGGCACGGCGAGGCGGTCGGCGCGGCTCTGCAACGACGGCGAGAGATTAAGGTATCAAACGGAGAAGGAAAAAGAAGGGAAAAAGCTCGGCTAGCTTCGAGAGATCAAGACGGAGCTCTAGGGACCTCTTGCGAGCGTTGGAACTCGTTGAAGCGTCGGGTTGACGGCGGCGGATCTTCGGCGGCCGCGGAGCTCTCGGTGTGGGCGAGATAGGGCACGAGAGCGCAGGATTCTTGCGTGGGAGAGGCGGCGGGTTCTTGAGAACCTTATAAGAGGGTCGGCTTGGCCTAATAGGCAAGCGAGGTCGCGTGGGAAGGATGGAATCGAGCTCTGGCTCGAGTTTGGATCGGATACGGGACGGGGGAGATAGAGCTGACACGCGGGCCATCGGCGTCAGCGTGAGAGAGAGAGAGGAGAGCGCTCGCGAGCGGCTGGCGACGCTGCGCGCAAGAGTTGGGCCGGGCGGCGGCCCACGCGGGCGAAGGAGAGGGGAGGGAAGCAGGCCGGCAAGAAGAAGGAAGCAGGCCGGCCGGATCGGTTTGGGCCAAAAGGAGAAAAAATGGAGAGGAGAAGAAAGGAAAAGATTTTCCAATTTTCAGAAGCTGATTTCAAAAGCAAATTTGAAATCCATTTGAATTCAAACAAGTTTTGAGCAAAACCAATCATCACAAAAAAAAATAAAATATGCACCAGCATGTATGCATCATCATGGTCTTTGGCCTAGGATTAATTTTAGCTTTTGCAAATAATTTGTTAACTAGGTTTTATGCAACACATAAAAATGCACAACTAAATCATATTGCCTAATTTCCAATTGATGCAAATTTTGGGATGTTACAAATCTACCCCCCTTAAAGAATCTCGTCCTCGAGATTCCAGTGATGCTTACTCAAACAACTGCGGGTAAGACTTTCTCAAATCCTCTTCTCTTTCCCAAGTTGCCTCTGCTTCTGAGTACCGATTCCACTGAACCTTACACATCTTTGTTACCCTGCTCCGGGTAACCCTTTCGGCTGTTTCCAAAATCTTTATTGGATACTCATCATAAGTCAAATCTTCCTTAACTGTGAGCTCTTCCAACGGTATCTGCTCTTCGGGTACTCGCAGGCACTTTTTCAACTGAGAAACATGAAACACATTATGCACTCCTGACAAGCTTTCAGGCAACTCTAACTGATATGCCACTTCACCACGTCTTTCAAGGATCTTGAATGGTCCAATATACCTGGGTGCCAGCTTTCCTTTCTTATTGAACCTTTTCACACCTCTCATCGGTGACACCTTTAGGTAGACATAATCACCTACTGCAAAAGTTAGATCCCGACGACGGTTGTTTGCATAACTCTTCTGCCGAGACTGAGCGGCTCTCAGGTTATCTCTGATTATTCTGACATGTTCCTCGGCATTCCTCAACACATCAGGTCCAAACACTTGACTTTCACCTGTCTGATCCCAAAACAACGGTGTTCTACACGGTCTTCCATACAAAGCTTCAAACGGTGCCATCTTTAGACTCTCCTGATAGCTGTTGTTGTATGAGAACTCTGCATAACACAAATTCTTGTCCCAACTGGTGCCATATTGCAATGCACAAGCCCTCAACATGTCTTCTAGAATCTGATTTGTTCTTTCTGTCTGTCCATCAGTCTGCGGATGATAAGCAGTACTGAAGTTCAATCTTGTACCCAAAGCTTCATGTATACCCTTCCAGAAATGTGACGTAAACTGCGATCCTCTATCGGACACGATCTTTCTTGGAACTCCATGTAGACAGACTACTCTTTCCATGTATAATTCTGCTAACTTTGCCCCATCGTAAGTAGTCTTGACGGGTATAAAGTGAGCAACTTTAGTCAAACGATCAACTATTACCCATATGGAGTCGTACCCTCTCTGCGTACGAGGCAAACCAACTATAAAGTCCATACCGACTTCTTCCCACTTCCATTCAGGTATCTTCATCGGTTGTAACAGACCAGCGGGTCTCTGATGTTCGGCCTTCACCCTCTGACATGTATCACACAGAGCGACGTACTCGGCTACATCTCGCTTTAGTCCATCCCACCAATACTTTTTCTTCAAATCAAGGTACATCTTAGTGCTTCCAGGATGAATGGAGTAAGCTGACTCATGCACTTCTCGCAATATAGTCTCACGTATCTCCTTGATTTCAGGCACACATAACCTCTTCCCGTGCCATAACGTACCTTCATCATCTAATCGAAAATCTGGTGCTTTGCCAAGAACAACGTTATCGGCTAACTGCTTCAACTTCTCATCTGCCATCTGACCCTTACGTATCTCTTGCATCAATACCGGTTCAAGCTCTAACTCTATTCTGTTGATCACAATTCCCAAATTCAAATGTGCAAATTCAGCACACAACTCTTCTGGCATAGAAGCAATTCGGATCTCATTGGCATGGCTTTTTCTGCTCAAGGCATCTGCTACAACATTAGCCTTTCCGGGATGGTAGTGTATTTCCAAATCATAATCCTTAATCAATTCCAACCATCTGCGCTGCCTCAAATTCAGATCAGACTGAGTGAAAATGTATTTCAAGCTCTTATGATCGGTATAGATGTCTGTCTTGTGACCCACTAGATAGTGTCTCCAAATTTTCAATGCATGAACAACAGCTGCTAATTCTAAATCATGAGTGGGATAGTTCAGCTCATGCTTTCTCAACTGCCTTGATGCATATGCTACCACTCTGCCTTCTTGCATAAGAACACAACCCAAACCTTGACGAGATGCATCACAATAAATAGAGAAATCCTTACTCAGATCTGGCAGAATTAACACTGGAGCTGTAGTCAGACGTTTCTTCAACTCCTCAAAATTAGCTTGACATTTATCGGACCAGACAAACTTAGCATTCTTCTCTAGCAGAGCTGTCATTGGCTTAGCAAGTTTGGAGAATCCTTCAATGAACCTTCTGTAGTAACCAGCCAATCCAAGGAAACTACGAATCTCGGTCACATCTGTTGGTGGCTTCCAATTCAACACGTCTTCAACCTTGCCTGGATCTACTGAAATGCCTCCATTAGAGATAACATGTCCAAGGAAAGAAACTTCCTTCAACCAAAACTCACACTTGCTGCGCTTGGCATACAACTTATGCTCTCTGAGTTTTTGTAGCACTAACCTCAGGTGATCAGCATGATCCTCCTTGTTCTTAGAGTATACTAGAATATCATCAATAAACACAACAACGAACTTGTCGAGATATTCCATGAACACTTTGTTCATCAAATACATAAAGTAGGCAGGTGCATTGGTCAATCCAAATGACATGACTGTATACTCATACAACCCATACCTTGTAGTGAAAGCTGTCTTTGGAATATCAGATGCTCGAATCTTCAACTGATGGTAACCAGAACGCAGATCAATCTTAGAGAACACACATGCACCTTTAAGCTGGTCAAACAGATCATCAATCCTCGGCAACGGGTACTTGTTCTTGATGGTAACTTCATTAAGCGATCTATAATCTACACACATCCGTTGACCACCATCCTTTTTGTCAACAAAGATAACAGGAGCTCCCCAAGGTGATGAACTAGGACGAATAAACCCTTTTTCTTGTAACTCTTTAATTTGTTTCTTAAGTTCTTCTAATTCAGGTACTCCCATTCTATATGGTCTTTTAGCTATGGGTGCAGTTCCAGGTAAAAGCTCAATAATAAATTCAATGTCGCGGTCAGGCGGCATACCTGGCAAGTCATCGGGGAACACATCCGGAAACTCTTCCACCACTAGATCTTCTGGGAAAACCTCTTCATTCATCTGATTCACGGTTGCTGTCGGTGTTGGTTGTAGCACTACATTCACACTGATTCTGTCTCCTTTAGCTGTGGTAACTGTCACAATTTTATCTTGACATTGAATACCGGTCTTGGTTTTCGTCAGCCAATCCATACCCAGTATCAAATCAATACCAGCTGTCTTCAGCACAATTGGGGACACTGAGAAATCTACCCCCCCTAGGGACACATCTATAGGCATACACTGAAGCGTAGCTTGCAAACCTCCACCCGGTGAGGTAACCATTATGGGGGTTTTCATGAGACTAACAGGTAGATTATGCATTCTAACAAACGTATGTGATATGAAAGTATGCGATGCACCAGAATCGAAAAGAACTGTAGCGGGGATGGAACTGATATTGAACGTACCAAGCATAATCTCTGGCGCTTCCTGTACGGTCTCTGTGGACACGTGATTCACCTTGCCCGAATTAGGGGGTACTTGCTGCCTTCCTTTCTGCCCATTATTCTGAGGTGGGAGCTGATCTTGCCTCTTCGGACAGCGGTTGGCATAATGACCGGGATCACCACAACGGAAACAGGCATTGGGTGTTCCATTCTTGACGGGGGTGTTGGGTGCACTAGTCTTCATGGGAGCATTGTTGGGAGTGCCTTGACGCTGGGCTTGATTATTGTTCTGCTGCTGTTGCGGGTATGAAGGACGTTGCTGTCCATGATTGCGGTTCCACTGAGAAGTCGGTCCCTGGTATCTCTGCTGATTGCCTGGTGCGAAGTTGGAACGAGGGCGGTTGTTATTACCAGAAGACTGACCTTGGAGCTTCCTCTTCCTAGCCTCCATCTCCTTGCGCTTGTTGTCAACCACAATAGCACGGTTGACTAAGGTCTGGTAGCTGGCATACTCATTGGACATAAGCTGCAGTGCCAGTCCGTCATTCAGACCCTTGAGGAAGCGACGCTGCTTGTCGGCATCTTGAGCAATATCTGTGGGGGCATAGCGTGACAGTTGAGCAAACTTGTCACGATACTCAGCAACGGTCATGGCTCCTTGGCGCAGAGATCGGAACTCTTCTTGCTTCAATTCAATCAGACCAGCAGGGATATGGTACGCTTTGAAGTTGGTCTTGAATTCCTCAAAGGTAACAGGTGGGGCATTGTTGGCTTGACCGAACTGAAACGATTCCCACCAATCCAGAGCGGCTCCTTGCAACTGACCAGAAGCATAGAGCACCTTCTCCTGGTCATTGCATTGCGCGAGGGTAAGCTGGCGTTCAATAGCACGGAGCCAGTCATCAGCCTCCAGGGGATCAGCGGCATGAGAGAACACTGGCGGGTGACCCTTCAAAAACTCACCCCTCTTGTCCCTCACTTGCATCGGTGGTGCTCCTCCAACTGGCTGATTCTGCATATGTTGCATCATGGTTTGCATAAATTGGGCTTGGATGCCCATCAACTGTTGAATGTCAACTGGGGGTGGTGGTGGTGGTGGGTTAACAGGTGCTCCACGTCCACGGCCACGTCCACGTCCACCTCCAACTCCACCTCCTCTGGCGGCCATCTGTGTTTCCCAACAGGGATCAAGGTTAGTGAACTTTTTAAGAAAAGATCACTTATATGAGAGGAAACAGGAGATCTGAAAATTTCTGGGCGAGATCCGGTAACAGCAGCACAGAAAAACAGTCATATACGGAGTTCCAGAAATCCAAACAGGGCGTGTGATACACGGTTGGAAAGATAACGAAATTATCTACAACTTTTATTTAAGTGACTTTCCCAGATTCTGTCGTTAAACTTGTCAAAAACAGAGAACAAACGAATCTGTCCAGAATTCAGAACTGCGCAGAAACTCTAACTTGAAACTGTCATATCTCTCAAACCATAACAGCTATTGGGGTGATTCCAGAGGCATTGGTTAGATATAGGAGTCTATTTTCCACCATAAAACTTTCAGCCATATTGCACGATCAAAACTTGAGATATAACCAAAAGATCACAGGTTGCTCCAGAAAACAGCATAGGACAAGATATAACTAACCCTCTTATTATTCATAAACGTTATGTCTAACTATGAGATTTGTAGACAAGCCTACAATATCTCAACACTCATTACAAAGAACCAAATCACACATAAGCATAATAATAATCCAACTCACACATAAAGAAGCACACTAGCACAAAGGTTAACTAGACTTGACACACGCTTACTACTATCGTCTTATTACATAGAAGGGTGACCTATGCCTATTTGTAGAGCGGTTCACGGAGCCTCTTGTACATAGGGGGTTGGTTGAGAAGTTCCAAAAGCCCATCAATGGTGTTATAGCATCTTTTGAGATCTTTTCCCAGGGATATCACCTCCTTTTCCAAGTCCGCGTTAGATCTTTCCCTGTCAAGGAGAAAATCTCGTGTGGCCTTCTCGGTTGGAGTTGCATTGGGGTCTTCTACCATAGCCTCCCTATTCTCACTGTTCCAATAGGGCAGATAGCGGTATGCATCATCCCTCATGTCCTCAATGCGACGACCCCGGAACGCTTTGTAGGCTTCAACTGCCACGGCTTCCAAGGCTGACGCTAGAGTGGACCGGCGAGCCCTGTGGCCAATCACCATCTCATGCAGGTATAGGCCACTCTCTGGTTCTCGGACGGCGACAGTCACTCTTGCCTTCCAGTAGGTCCTTTCCATGGGATGACTGTACCTCCAGTGGGTGTATTGTACGATGATGTTCTTGTCGGGGTAGTAGGCATCAAAAAGTCCCATCAGCCTGTGATGTGTAGGACTCTGGGCAGCTGTGGGTGCTCCGACGAGATACCCGGAGTCCACGTCCCAACCCGTTGGAAGCTCTTCATCGTCTTCAACCTCCTGCACTTCTGGGGGCACTGGCGCGGGAGGTACTGGAGCTTGTGGTTCCACCTCTTGAGGTGCTTGTTCTTGCAGTACTGGCTCTTGCGGTGCTACCTCCTGCGGTTCTGGCTCATGGGGTGCTTGCGGTGCTTGCGGAACGGGGTTGCCTACCCTCCTGCGTCCACCGACGGTCCTGCGGGTGATACGACGAGCCATCTATGGAGTAGACCAAGAGACAGATACAATAGAATCAATATATTTGTATAATAGAGCAAGTAAAGAGAAGCATATAGTTTTGATAAATTAACAAGGCTAAGATAAATAGCAAGAATTGAGAAGCAAGGACCACTAAAACGACCATAACTAACTAGGCTTGCGTCCTACAGTCAACATAGCTCCGATACCAATTTGTCACACCCAATTTTAAGAACAAAATTGAATGCAATAACTCATGTGTGCCCAGAGATCAATCACACACATAAGCCACAAATATAGGAAGTACCATCACATATGTTTATTACATAACGAATATTATTCAAAGTCTTTACATAGCAGCGGATAAATAAAGTATCTCTCGCGGTAGCTCCATCACAGGGAAGATGACTGGTTGACAGCAAGACTAGAACTCTTCAGGGAAGTCGTCGTTACCATAGCAATCTGTTACCCATCCGGGATTTTTATCCAAGTAGAAATAAAATAAACAAGCATAAGTACATCTCGTACTTAACAAGTGTAACATGGGGTTCATGAGGCTCAAATAAGGCTGACACTGGTTAGACTGCGGTAGCTTTTAGTTGGCATAATTTTAGCATTAGATAGCATCAATAATATCCACCCCAATTAAACATGTGATCAATGTGAACATGAAACCATTGAACGAGATAGAAATATCACATTAAAACATTATTAAAGCAACAACTATACCATAAGAATTCCAGGTCGCTCGAAACCGTGAGCACGGCTGATATATCAGTTTTACACTCTGCAGAGGTTGTACACTTTACCCGATGAGTCGTGATATCCAGATGCCCGGGTTAATTACTCCCATAACACTTCCGAGGTGAGCGGGCAGGATACACGCAAAGCCTTTCAAAGGTTCGTCTAACAAGTTAGGGCCGCTAGGTCTTAAGGCAAGGGGAAGAAGGGTCTCTCAACCTTGCGGCACGCAGGCAAAGTGAAAGTAGCCGCCCTAAATCCAGCTCGTCAAGCGCCTTATGCGCCCTTTCGGGTAACCTCTAACAAGCTAGAAAAGGTCCTTATACTGAGCTAAGGTCAGAGCCATATAACTCTCATGGTTGCACTGTAGTCCCGGGTGATCCCTTATAGTAGTTCCTAAACCATGTTGCTATAAAAGCCAATTTTACCAAGTTGCATATATCATTAAGTTCAGACTCACATGATCAAAGTTTAATTTGAGCACTAGCATAGTTCTACCCAATGCATACCGAGGATAACAAGGCACAAGATCAACACCTAGGATAAATCTAAATAGGCATCAAGGTAGACACATGCATATGATGTTTAAAGTGATTTATGGTTATTAGGACATCAAGGAGGATCCCATGCTATACTTGCCTGATTCAGCGAACTCTGGTAGCTCTTGGTTGTCGTAGAAGGGTTCCTGATCACCAGCGTATGTCTCACCGTCTATACTCGATTACCACATCAACACACAATCATCGGAACACAATCATGCAAAGCAAACAAGCTATAATTAGAACATTACACCAACAGCAAGAAAATAATATAAAAAGTTTGAAAACAGAAACTACGATCCAGCACGATCACATAAACGCGAAGATCACGAAAGACGGAATTATAACGCGAAAGTTATGAGCTAAACAAGTTACAAAACCTTGGTTAGTAGATTAAACCAAACTTCAAATTTTAAGTACTGAAAACAGTATAAATTTTCATACAGATAGATAGATCTTTTCAAAACGAATCTAACGCAACTTGAACGGACTAAATCGGACTAAAAACGTAGAAGTTATAAGCATTTAAAACTGGTGGCAAAACTGTAAATAAACCAAACTCGAATTTGAATTTAAAGTCGATTTAAAACGAATTTCAGAATTGACTGGACTGCGTCTCAATTTGGAAGAAACGCAGGGGTTTATAAGGAAGAAAACACAGACTCATCGAACAGTGCAGTTTGGACCGCGGGTTGAGACCCGAAAAAATTGTAATGGCCTTTTTGTAAAATGACCGGCGAAGGGGTACCGACTGATGGAGATCGTCGATTCCTAGATGGATGGCTCAGATTAGTTCTGGGAGTAAACCGGCGGCGCTTTCGCCGGAGCAAAGGGGTGCGCGGCGG
Source organism: Coix lacryma-jobi var. lacryma-jobi (assembly GCA_009763385.1). Lineage (NCBI taxonomy): Eukaryota > Viridiplantae > Streptophyta > Magnoliopsida > Poales > Poaceae > Coix > Coix lacryma-jobi. The sequence continues at coordinate 34,074,286 of CM019827.1, forward strand.
CGCCATGGTCGGAGACGGGCGGCGCGGCTCGGGTTCGCGCTACGATGCGGTAGAGACCTCGGGAGTGGATCCAAACGAAAGAGGAGATCAAGGCGAACTCACCCGAGGTGATGATGGCGTCGGTGAGGTCTCTGTGACGGCGGATGGCACGGCGAGGCGGTCGGCGCGGCTCTGCAACGACGGCGAGAGATTAAGGTATCAAACGGAGAAGGAAAAAGAAGGGAAAAAGCTCGGCTAGCTTCGAGAGATCAAGACGGAGCTCTAGGGACCTCTTGCGAGCGTTGGAACTCGTTGAAGCGTCGGGTTGACGGCGGCGGATCTTCGGCGGCCGCGGAGCTCTCGGTGTGGGCGAGATAGGGCACGAGAGCGCAGGATTCTTGCGTGGGAGAGGCGGCGGGTTCTTGAGAACCTTATAAGAGGGTCGGCTTGGCCTAATAGGCAAGCGAGGTCGCGTGGGAAGGATGGAATCGAGCTCTGGCTCGAGTTTGGATCGGATACGGGACGGGGGAGATAGAGCTGACACGCGGGCCATCGGCGTCAGCGTGAGAGAGAGAGAGGAGAGCGCTCGCGAGCGGCTGGCGACGCTGCGCGCAAGAGTTGGGCCGGGCGGCGGCCCACGCGGGCGAAGGAGAGGGGAGGGAAGCAGGCCGGCAAGAAGAAGGAAGCAGGCCGGCCGGATCGGTTTGGGCCAAAAGGAGAAAAAATGGAGAGGAGAAGAAAGGAAAAGATTTTCCAATTTTCAGAAGCTGATTTCAAAAGCAAATTTGAAATCCATTTGAATTCAAACAAGTTTTGAGCAAAACCAATCATCACAAAAAAAAATAAAATATGCACCAGCATGTATGCATCATCATGGTCTTTGGCCTAGGATTAATTTTAGCTTTTGCAAATAATTTGTTAACTAGGTTTTATGCAACACATAAAAATGCACAACTAAATCATATTGCCTAATTTCCAATTGATGCAAATTTTGGGATGTTACAGTACAAGTTAATCTCTCCAATGAAACAATGCAAATAAATATACCTTTTTTACCATGATTCTTAAATAGAAGTCACACGTTCCATGTCCTTTTCCTTGATCTGACCGTTCCAAAAAAACCTGGTCACTAATGGTGTGTTTGGTTTGAGGAATGATACGGTTAATCATTTTCTCACTTTTTATTTTTTTTCTATTTAGTTGCTGGAATAGATTAAATTGATGTATCACCATCTCATAAGTCAATAATTAGTATATACACGAAGAATGAGTTAATTTTGACCAGATTTTATAGGATAAAATCATGAATACATCACCTCAGAAAGCATAGTGTAACTCCATGAACTAAACACCCTATAAGTTCCTTCCTTCATACTGACGATGATCGATGAAACGTCCACACCGGTCTTGAAGTACAATACCCTGATAGATTAGGTCTCTCTAGCAAGCATTGTTTCTTTGTTTCATTGAATCCTGTAAACCCAAACTTCCAGAACCCATGACCAGAAGTCCTAACCTCGCCATGAACAATAAAGGCACGCTCAATAATATGGAGCTAGTTAGTAGCTCTAAAATAACTTCTCTAATGATATCAACTTTTAGCAATAGCTTATAATATGATTAGGTCTACTTTTGAAATGTATATAAGACCAGAGACGGAACCAGAACTTTTGATTAAGGGGGACCGAACAATGCGATTATACCTCATAAATATAATAAATATAAATATCTCAAGAGATTTTGAACATTTATATATATATTTAATATTTTTAACAAAAAAACATACTATTATCATCAAAAAATAGTGAATTTATATATTTTTTATCTATATAGTTAAATTTTTTATGTATATTAAAAAAGTTTCACTGTTCAGGGGGGAGGGGGCACGGCCCCTGCTAGCCCCCCCCCCCCCCCCCCCGGTTCCGTCTCTGTATAAGACTAGCTCTTGATTAAGAGATAGTTTTCTCTCTTCTATTAAAATATGAAACAAAATGCTTAAAATTAGTTCATAGGAGTAGTTGTTACAAGAGGCTACACGTGGGCTGTTCTTATGATGGCACATCCTAGCGTTCAGCCTTAATACTTAAGATCTGTTTGGCATGTCTCCTAAATTCCGAATCTTTACTACAAGACCATTCTCAACTGAAGTTATTTTTCTTTGTCTTGTTATTTGTTAAAATGAACTAAGGGCCGGTTTATGTCAATATGTATTCGTAGATTAGTACCATGGTTTGGTCAAAATGAACTTGCCGTTAAATCTATACCATTGGTAGAGAACCGGGCTTTAGTCCCAATTTCTAACCTCTTTAGTACCGGTTTTACTAACCGCGACTGTCAATCCGGGAGGTTCCAGATTTCTAGTCCCGGGACACTCAACCGGGACTAAAACCCACCATCAAGATAAAAAGAAATATTAAGCTTCATGAGATTCGAGCCCAGGATATTTCATTTCACGTGTAACTCACTTACCAACTTAGTTACACAACACATATTACATAGTTCTGAACGCTCTTCTTTTGAATTCACTCATGAGGGACCTTTAGTCTCGGGCGAGAGACCTTTAGTCCGGGTTGGTCACACCAACCGGGACTAAAAGATCACCCTTTAGTCCGGGTTAGAAACACCAACCGGGATTGATGTAGACCATTTAGGGGGTGTTTGGTTCCAACCCAGTAAACTTTAGTCACTAAATTTAGTCACTTTTAGTGGCTAAAATACCAAACACCCTCACTAAAATAAACTAAACATGTTTTTAGTCCATTTTAGTGGGGGTGGTTGGTATTTTAGTCACTAAAAGAGATTAAAGTTTAGTGGGGTGGAACCAAAAACCCCCTTAGTCTGGGTTTCTGACAACAATCGGGGTTAATGCTCAATTAGCCCCGGATCTGATTTTAACCGAGACTAAATCTAAATTTAGGTGTGGTTCAAAAGTCTCTTCTCTAGTAGTATACGTCAAACCTAGTATGTTTTCAATATTGAAAAGGCCTTTATTTATTTCTCTAATTTATATGACTTTCATAATTTAGTCACCTGTGCTGAAATATGCTCAGCAACATAATACGTATATATATAGTGGTACAAAGTTATATGTGCATGACTTCACCATAAAAGTTCAAAGGATTGTTAATTTGGTTGCAACTCTAAAAAAACTATATGCCCCGGCTCGAGCGGATTTTTTTTTCATTTTTAATCCTTTTTTAAATAAATATTTTAATATTAATCGTTCCTGAAAATGTTTTGAGGTCGTAGCTCCTTTGGTCGCGCCAGCCCGACTGGCGTGACAGTGCCACTTTGTCGCGCCAGTGTGTTTGGCGCGACGAGGGCACCACCGTATCAGGACGTTGTTGACCGCGTAGAGATGGGGCCCGTCTGTCGCGCCACATGTACTGGCGTGACAGATCGTCGCGCCAGCGGAGCTGGCGCGACTAGCCTAATAGCGTAACAGCGACCTAATAGTGGGCCCCACGACCTGTCGCGTCCCGCTTTGTCACGGCGGGCCGGCTGGCGCGACAGGTTCGGGCCCATGGCGTGGATGGTCGCACCGACCGCAGTCCCACCTGTCATTGAGGGTTGTCGCGCCAGCTCGCCTCGCGCGACTGCTGTCACGCCAGGGCGGCTGGCGCGACAGGTGCAAATAAATGTTGTGCGCCAACCAACCCCCTCCTTCTTCTTCCTTTCCTTCCTCCATTTCTACCCGAGCTTTCTCTCTCATCTTTCTTTTCTAAACTTTCCAATCCCTTGTCCACAAAATCAAGTTTGGTTTTCATTTCTCGTTTGTAAGGATCGTGTGCTCCAGGTATGTCTCTTTGGTCATCTGATTTCTGCGTATTTTTGTTGATTGGTTTACACTGCTGTGTGGAGAAATGTGTTTATGAAATTGGTATGATTTGAACTAGTTTATGTGATGTTATACAATGTATGATATTTTTATTTAGTATGATGTTGGTTTGACATATACTGTTTAAGTTTTGACACTGACCGTTGTAGGATTTCATTATTCATGAATTATTTCATTATGCTAGAGTTTGAGTTGGTAATAGGTCTGATGTTTGTGACAAATAAGAATTAGTTCATGCATCATATGGTTGGATTTTGCATTGCACCGTACCATCACAATGTGTGTGATAGAGGGCTAAATTACTATACCACTACAATATTTAGGGTTTATATGGTGTATGAGAAAATCGGTTTAGGTGTCATTCGATTTAATATGAATGTATGGTTTGGTTTGCTGTCGCAGATTTAATGGCATTGTCCAACAACATGAAATTTGTGCACCATCCGCCAAACCATGATGACAAAGGCCCATTCTAACCCGTCGAACCGACACCAAAATGCTTGTGTGGGTTACCGGCCTTTGTGAAGCAGTCGAGACATCCAAAATCTTCTGGGCGTTCCTTTTACTGTTGTCAACTTCGACGTCATCCCCCTCCCCTAACGATGTTTATCTTGTTGGATGTAACTTCTACCGGTGGATCGATGGTGTTCAAGAGTTTGATCGCCGCCTCATGTACTTTCCATATGACCCCTGGAAGAGCTATCCATATGGTGAGTTTGTTCGTTGGGTCGGTCCACCATCGAACCCACCACAAATGATGACAAAGGAGAAGCTTGATGCTACATTGCATCGGATTTTGCATCCTCCAACTTGCCACTGTGACAAGCCTGCAGTACTTCAAAAGACAAGCAAGCCTGGAATGTTTATTCCCTTCTTCAGGTGTGGTCAGTGTAACAATGTAAGTGTTGTTTCATTGAATCTATTTTACTAGGTGGCATGAGTTTCATATTATAACACTTGACTCTGAATGTTTTCATTTTTCAGAGAGGTTTCCCAAGATGTGACTTTGAGGAGTTCAACTATGGACCAAAATCGCACTGGCCTTCTCAGCAGGATGCCATAGACTTTGTATCTGGCACTCAGCCATGGCCATGCTTGAGTATGCCAGACATCAAGTGCAAGTGTGGTATCCTGGCTCGCGAAGGAGTTGTTCCATCCGAGCTTGGTTGGGGCCACTACTGTGGCAATGCTTATGGAGGGCCCAATGAGCGCTTTGTGAGTTCTTTGAACTCCCCATAAAATTATTGATTCAACTTACGCACTCGCTTTTGTTTTCTAATAGATTTACGCTTGTTTAGGAGAAGAAGTCATGCGATTGGGAGGACTTCCCTAGGCGTGGACAAGTAATTGTGGAATTGCAGTTGACTATCCGTTCACCTTACCTGAGCGAGAGGAAGAGACTGAAACTCCACCGCGTCAGGGAAGAAGTGCGGAGAAGGTACAATGTGCTCATGCCATCGGTGGACACGTGGAACATGCTAGGTGATGACTTTTGATTGTGTGACCGATGGAAAGTTCAAGAACAAGCATGACCCTGAGGAGCTCATTAGATTCTGGCAAGTGAACAAGGAGCGCTACGACTTTATGGACGCAGAGAGAAGGAGGGAGATTGCCTTCTTTTGGAAGGCGCGTGACAATGCCATTGCAAAACGGAAATTGAGTCGCCAGTTGTGTGAGTATTGCATTTGTGAATCATTGTTTCATTTGTTGGCAAGGTTGGAATGTGCATTTTACATTTCTTACAATTGTTGGTACTACCTTATTTTGGTTGTGTAGTTCCCGATTCACCACCGAATGATGGACATCTCCCGGCACCTAAGGAGAACGACGACGATGATGATGACGACTATGGCGGCGAAGTTTGGGCTTATGACTATGACCCGGACGATGAAGTTCCTGAAGACGCGTGGGACTATCCCCCCGATGACTATTAGGACTTTCAGTTATGGTTTATGATGGTTCATATGGGTGTTCTTTTGTGGTAGGTCGTAACATATTTTCACTGAAGTTTCCTGAAGAAGAGGCTGCAGGGTCGAGATGGCGGACTAGAGGGGGGGGTGAATAGTCCTTTTTAAAACTTAAACATAATCGGAGCGGCTAACCGAAACAAATGCGGAATTAAAACTATCGGTCTAGCCAAGACTACACCCCTCTACTTATACTTTATGACACCTTACAAAAGATCCTAAACAAAGCAAATAAGGTATCGGGCTAGCTAGAGCTCACCTAAACAATTCTAGCTTGCAAGGTTACACAAACCTAAGCAACTAGTACTCAATTAACCGAGGAGCTCCTACACATGCCACTAAGCAAAAAGCACAAAGCCTAAGCTCACTAGCAATGCTCAATAACAAGGCTACACAAGCCAAATTAGAGAGCTCAACTTAGCTACACAAACTAAGCAATGTGACTAGCAAGACTACAAGTCAACTAGTCACTCACGGGATCAACTTCTATGCTACACAAGCAAGGAAGATAACTAGCAAGCTACACAAGCTAACTAATTACAAGAGCAACTACACAAGCACAATATATATGAAAGTAAATACAAGCTTGTGTATGGAGATAGCAAACCACCGAGAAGATGTAGACAATGTTGACACAGTGATTTCATCCCGAGGTTCACTTGGTTGCCACCAAGCTAGTCCCCGTTGTGTCGACCACACACTTTGGTAGTTCGGCGGCTAATAGGCACCACACCTAGCTCGACACTCGAGCGCCGCAAGAACTCACCCACAAGTGACGGTAACTCAATGACACGCGCAATCCACTAGAGTTGCTCTTCGCGATCCCCGCGGGGCGAGCACAATGCCCCTCACAAAGCCTTCTCCGGAGCCACGCACAATCTTCTTGCGGGCTTCACGACGGAGACACAACCACCAAGCCGTCTAGGAGGTGGCAACCTCCAAGAGTAACAAGCACGACCCGCTTGCAACACGATCACCTAGTGCCACTCGAAGCAATCTCTCAATGCAACGCACTAGCGATCACTCACTCGCTATCGATTCGCACACTAGCAAGCACAAGCGAGTTAGAGGGCTCCCAAGCACATCCACACAAGCCACCAAGGCTTTGGAGTGCTCAACCACCAGCCCAAGGCTGGTTACCAACGATATATATAGCCCCAAGGGCTAACTAGCCGTTGCCCCTTCACTGGGCAAACTGCGCTAGCATCGGACGCTCCGGATCGGGACCATCGGACGCTGAGGCCAGCGTCCGATGCACGGATGCTCGCCACGTGTCTCCCACGTTCAACTTCGGCCGAGCGATCCCAACAGCTATAACACTTCCCGCGCCAGATAAAGTGGCATCGGATGCGCCGATGCCTCTGCTCAAAACTGCGCAAACCTGCTCTCACATCGGACACGCCGGACCCTTAGCATCGGACGCTAAGGGCCAGCGTCCGATGTCTATGCAGAGAGCTCCCCGAGAGCTCCATTCTACATCGGACGCGTCAGATGGAACTACATCGGACGCAGGGTGCGTCCGATGCTCCCAGCACAGAAAGCTTACGCCACAACATTGCCATCGGACGCTCGGACCAGTGTCCGATGCAGCGTCCGATGCATCCTCTGCAACAGACTTCAACTAGGGTTTGCCATCGGACGCTCGGCTCAGCGTCCGATGCCCCTCGGACCAGCGTCTGATGCTCCCCGAGCACAACGCTTCTCCTCCGAAAACCGCTGAATCCTGCCTCGCAAGCTCGGCAGGAGGGAGAGGGACTATACACTAGTTTCTCCCACTTCTCCATGCCTCCTTTCAACACGACTTCTTTTCAAAACAACTTCTCCTTTGCAAATGTGCCAACACCACCAAGTGTGCAACAACATGTATATGTGTGTTAGCTTTTTCACAATTATTTTCAAAGGATTTTCTCTTGCACTCACAACGCCACTCGATCCTAGCAACATCGCAATGTTAGATCGCTCAAGTGGCACTAGATGACCGATATGCAAACAAGTTTGCTCCTCTTGATAGTACGGCCATCTATACTAAACTCGGTCATCAACTTCTCTACACACCTATGACCGGTGAAATGAAATGCCCTACAAATATACCTTTGCCTTGCGCATTCCATTCCATCTCCTTCGGTGTTGATGCAACACATGCACCAACCTATCTTCAAATGATATGATCCACTTCATATCATCACATGGCCTCCATGGTCCATCGATGTTGACCTCACTTGCTCTTCACCATTGCTTCGGTCCTTCGGCGCAAAGTCTTTGCTCAAGCCTCCCGACACTCGGTACCAATGGCTTCAAAGCCTCCAACTTGCCCTTCACCTTCGCAACCGGTCCATCAAGCCAAGTCTTGCCTTGATCTTCACCATCTTAGCCACATGACCACATGTCATGTTTCATGTGCATTAAGCTCCTTCTTCACATGTGTGAGCCTTGCAACATCCTCCAAGCCATTTCACCTCTATGACATATGTTGCTCACACATGATCACCTGTGGACTAATCACCTGTGTAATTCACTTCAAACACATATTAGTCCACCTAAGTTGTCACTCAATTACCAAAACCAAACAAGGACCTTTCAGAGGCTGAGTATTCCAACGACTATTAGGACTTTCGGTTAGGGTTGATGGAACAAATATGTAATTGGGTCATATTGTACGAACTATTTTGTGTGATATGAACTCAAGAACTCATGCACTTATGATCCTTGGTAGCTTGCATCAGAATCTCCAAAACTTTTGTTTTGATCTTTTCCTTTATCTCAGTAGTTGACAGTTTCTCTAAAAATTGAATGGCCAGGTTGTCACGCCAAAGAGGCTGGCGCGACAAGTACAGACCCAGCTAGCCAGACCCTTGCTAGTTTCTATTTCTTGCTGGCGTGACAAGCCCCTCCAGTCACGCCAGTTGCGATGACGTGACTAGTCGCGCCTAGTGGAAATAGAAACCAGCAAGGGTCTGGTTAGCTGACCCGAGCCTATCGTGCCAGGGCGAATGGCGCGACGAGCTGTGACGCCACCTTCTCTGGCGCGACAGCCCTACGCACAGTGGTTTTGGGCACTGTGCAAATGGCTGTCGCGCCACCCAGACTGGCGCGATGACCCAATGTTTTCTTATTTTCTTTTTTCGAACTTGAATCTTCACATATACATTACCAACACATTATAGCACATTATCAACATATATACAACACATTATCCATAATTTCACTTAGAGTCCACATAATACAACACAATTTCACTTAGAGTCCACATAATACAACACATAAAGGTCTTCACTTAGTTGTAGTTCATATACTTAGTTCTAGTCCATATAGGTTTTTCATTACTAGCGGCCTGGATGATCAATGCATAAAATTTTTTTATAGACTAAGATGGCGAGAAAGGTTGACGAGCTCGACGTCAGTGGCCTGGATGTGTTGGTTGGACGTTTGGAGTCGCCCGACGTCGGAGCGGTCACGTGCACGTCCTCTCACGTTGCGTCCTTGGCCCCGGTGAGTGGGTGGCTGTGAAGTCTACATACAACATGAGATGACATCAATTTCGAGTAATAGTATTATAGTTTTTATATGGAATAATAGTATTAAATGTATGTCCAAATATGCACCTGAGTCTATGTCGGTTCGGGTGCATCACACTACAAGAAATGGTTGGCTTTTTGACATAAAATCCATTTGTGACACTGGCTTTTTGACGTTAATTATGACATAGTTATATGAATTATGACATTAGTTATGTGAATTATGACATCAGTTATGTGTATTATGACAAAGTGCAATATCAAAAAATGATTGCCCTTCAACTCATGCCATAACTAACGTATTATCTCATAAACCATACATAATTAACGTCAAAAAGTTAGTGTCACAAATGGATTTTATGTCAAAAAGCCAACCATTTCTTGTAGTGTCATCCAATTGAGAGCCTCCCATCTCGTCATATGTAGGGTCGCCTTGCTCATCATCTAAATCGTCGTCATCGTCAGCGGGACGTCGACGTCCACGAGAGCTTTCAGGTATGTCACTTGAGGTCCCCAATGTTAGACATGGTTGAGGGACTTGGACATCTTCGGCCCTCAAGCAACTCATTTTGCGCGCCATTCTTTTACAAGATTTCATCACTTTCTGTGAGAACTATGAATGGACATAAAAAGAGAAAAATATTGAGTTTCATAAATATGAAGTTTCATGAATATGGAGTTTCATAAATATCGAGTTTCATAAATACTTGTGAGAACTCAGCTAGAGGGGAGTTTGCTTGGCCCCTCGATTGCCCAAGGTACATCACATGGACAACGTTCAATTGACTTAGTTCGGCGTCATTGTACTCCATTCGCAATGACCCGTCAACTGGAACTCCTACCGACTCCGTGAACCTTACTTCACATCCATCACTCTCGTTAGAGCTACTACTAGGCTCAGTCCTATACTCAGGCTCCAACACATCATCTGAGGTGCTTGGCGAAGAAGTGAAGTCATCTTCGGAGGCTACATCATCTTCAACATCATCTGATCCATCCGATATATCATCCATATCTTCATCAAACAAATTGTCCACTTCAAACTCATCAGTCAAGAAACCATACTCCACTGACCTATCAACATCCCTAACATGGACACCCCTCAGATCTTCATCTTGGGTAAGGTTCTCTACGGGCTCCAATGCTGCACTATCCTCTACAGACAACACATTTGAGTTACAAACCTTGTCCACAACAACTTCCAAGCACCAGACACTACTATTGTTCACAACTTCAATGTAATTCCTCCATTCCTCCTCAGATAACAAAGTCATAAACACATAGTGAGCTCTTTCCTTTCCACAATCAAATCTACCTCTCAAACTTAGCGGTCAACCAAATTTGTTGCGACAGTGCCTAAATATAGTATCAAAACTAGGTGCTTTGCTAAAGAACTGCACTTGCTCATTCATGCTTTCAAACTCTCCATTTTCCTTAACTTCGCCACCAACAAAAACCTCACTAACCCATCCATCTACAAAATATAAACTATTTATTTGCCTCAATTCCATAAATATTAAATACTCATCTAATGAAAATCTACACGGTTAACAAAAAATAAATAATCCACATTCCACTACATAACAAAATCCTTCATGCATCCACTATATATATCCATGCAATATCAAGTTTCGACAAAATCCATAGGCAAAGCATAGCACAAACCGAATCTACGCATCACATTGTAACAATCAACGCTTCAAACAATCATATATCATTAATTTTTTTTCACTACTACACAAAGGCTTTTTTAGGGGCGGTTCTATGTAGTTTGTAGAGGCGGTTGGCCCAGCCGCCTCTACCCAACCGCTTCTACAAATCACTGATTTGTAGAGGCGGTTGGCTAGCCGCCCCTAGAACCGCCCCTATAAATGATTTTCGAAATATTAATTCCAGATTTTTTAAAAAACCTAAAAAAAATAGCAAAAAAACTCAAAAAAATAGCCACACAGCCCACCATTTTTTGTCAACAGCTATTTTATGCGCAAATATCACACACTCTGCAGGCGATGGGATTCGAACTCACGACCTCACACTCGCGTGTACCATCTTCTACCACTACACCTCAAAGTCACTTATGTCTATATTGGATTTTAGTTATACTCATATTATACTAAATCAAGTTTAAATTAAGTGTTTGACACCCTAAACGAATTCAAATTAAAAAGTGGTCAACTACAAAGTTGTGTAACTTTTAAAGATCTACAACTTTTATTTAGGTTGTTTCTCCATCAGAGGTTATTTAAAAAAATTGAATTTTAATTTTGATAAATTCAAACATAGATTTCTATGATAAGATGAATTCAAATAAAAAAGTTGTAAACATCAAAGTTCTGTAACTTTTCAAGATCTACAACTTTTATTTTGGTTGTTTCTCCATCCGAGGTTGTTTAAAATTTTGAATTTTAAATTTGATAAATTCAAACGTAGATTTCTATGACAAGATGAATTCAAATAAAAAAGTTGTAAACATCAAAGTTCTATAACTTTTTAAGATCTACAACTTTTATTTTGGTTGTTTTTACATCCGAGGTCGTTTAAAATTTTTGAATTTTAAATTTGACAAATTCAAACGTAGATTTCTATGACAAAATGAATTCAAATAAAAAAGTTGTAAACATCAAATTTCTATAACTTTTCAAGACCTACAACTTTTGTTTTAGTTGTTTCTTCATCCGAGATTGTTTGAAAAAATAAATTTTATTACTTAATTTAATTATTCGGCGTCTATTTGTAGGGACGGCTAAATATAGAACCGCCCTTACAAATATGATTTGTAGGGGCGGCTGGATATTGAGCCGCCTCTATAAATCCGAGCTATTTGTTGGGGCGGCTTGTAACAACAGCCGCCCCTACAAATGGATTTGTAGAGGCGGCTCGTCTGGTGGGCATTTGTAGGGTAAAAAAAAGGGAGACATTGCTACAAATATTTTTTGTAGTAGTAACCCTAACCCAACCCTAACCTCCATCAAGAACTTGGTGAAATCGGAGAACAAAAGATGCATTCACCTTGAGTATTTGGCAGAGGATGAGGGAGGAGGTCGGTGGGCGATCGGTCGGCTGCCGGTGATAGCCGGTGACGGCCGGGCGGTGCCGGTGGCCACCGGCCGGCCTCTGCCTGCGCACGAGGGTGGCCGGCGGCGGCCGCCCGCGCCTCTCTCGCCGACAGGATGGCCGGTGGCGGCGGGACCGGGCGGAGGGAGCTGGCACGGTGGCGGCGGCAGGACCGAGCGCAGGCAGAGGGAGCGGCTGGAGAAGAGAAGAGAGAAAAGAAGAGAGAGAGACAGAGGGAAAAAAGAAAGGAGCCCGAGCTTATTTCCCTCTGTCGCGCCAGTGCGGCCGGCGCGACAGGGTGAGACCCGACGCCGAATGGGTTGTGCAAACCCTAACCCGTCGCGCCAACCCGGCTGGCGCGACAGGCTGTGCAAACCCTAAAGGTGTTGTGACGCCGTTAGGCCAACCACGCCAGTGCGGCTGACGCGACCGGCTGTCGCGCCAGTGCATGTGGCGCGATAGACGGGCTACCACCTCTACCCGGTCAATGAAGTCCCGACCCGGTGGCACCCTTATCGCGCCAACGACACTGACGCGACAAAGTGGCACTATCACGTCAGTTGGGCTGGCGCGACTAAAGGTGCTACGGCCTGGAAATATTTTTCAGGAACGGTTAATATTAAAATATTTTTTTAAAAAGGATTAAAAATGAAAAAAAAATCCGGCCCGAGCAGCAATCCTAGGCTAAAGTTCAGATGATGTTCACCTATAGTGTTCATTTAGTTAGTGCGGGGGGCGAAAGTTATACTTCTTTTTATTACAAGACAAGAAATGCTCGGCTCCTTTCAGTTTTAAAATGAATTATTAAACGAGGCCCCTTTCAGCTCAGCTCGTTAACCACCCTAGGAGGCTACAGTACCATTATACTATATCGTCTCTGATCCAACAGATCTGCAGTCAGTTTTTAACTATCGAATTCGTCAGCAAGTAGTAGGCCGAGGCACGAACTGGAGAGATAAAGAAATGGCGCAAGAATATTTTGCTTTTGCTCTGCCGTGCTACGTAGGGCCGCCTAGGAGAATCGATGGAACAGTGGGTGTGGGTCGTCGGCGCGCGCGTGGGAGCTGTGGCTGCGCCGGGAGGCTTTTATTTAAAGTATACTAGTATGGCCAAAGCAAGGAGTTTGTCGGCCATTTGCTGCGGCCAACGCGCGGCGCAGCCAAACGACTTGAAAACCGTTTGCCGCGCACCTCGAGTCCGATCTTACTCGATCGCCTGCTGAATGCTGAGATGCGTAGACTCTAGCTAGGATCTCGCTGACTCCGTGGCCACTAGGCAACTAGATAGTACTCTAGATCATATGCTGACTTCCCAACGTCCTCAACTGCCAAACTACGTACTTTATTTCATGGTTTTTAATGTAGTACACCGTATGTACTAGTGTCCCATTGTGAGCTCACTGTATGATGCCGACTTCGCATGCACTAGGATTGTTCCAAGAATGGGCAGGTTGAGACGCACTGATAGCAGCAATATGATGCAGCAGATGGTGCCGTCCCGGATCCAAGTTTTCAGTCTTTGGTTATAGGCAGGTCATCATCCACTAGACACCGTCACACCAACGTGACTTTTGGTAGAGTGAAAGAACTGATAAGTACACAAGCATTCTTTGATCACGATTCCTGTGGAGTTCAGATCGACTTTATTGCGATACCATACAACTACAAGATCTTTTTTTTAATAGACGGCACCGGCCGCCTATAGCTACTCCCTCCGTCCCAAAATAAGTGTCTCTAGAAATCTGTGTTTACCTCACAGACACGAATTCCGGACGACACTTAAAAAGAGACGGAGAGAGTAGGTACGATGGGTGGCACTATAGCTCGTGAACCACCCCTAGAATATAATTTTCACGGACAGTGTTTCATATAGAAAACCGTCTCTCTAGAGAGGTGTCCATTTTTAGAGCGGTTCGGTTAGGACAGTCGTTCCTAGGAAAATGAGATTTTTAAAGACTATTGTTAAGAGAGTCGCTCTGAAACATGGATAATAAGAACGGTTCTCTCTGTCAAATGGCCCAAAACGAATTCCCTATAAATGCCCTTCATCCACCTCGTGATTGTAGTAGGTCATGCGCTACTGTAGTTGTTTATGTCACCATTGTTAAGTTCGTTTGGAGACGAGAAATTGCAAAAAATAGAGGAGGAGGTTTTGTCTTTTGAATCTTTGAAGGAGTTGGTTTTAAGAGATAAGTTTATGCCATCCCTGATGTTTTTTCAACTTTTACTCTTATATTTCTTTGTGGGCTTGTTTAGAGCTTTGGAATTAAATTTATTTTTAATAATCATAATTTAGACATATATTAATTAAGCTAATATAGTTGTATACTTGTATATGAATTATATTTATATATTATTGTTGGCTATGTGAGAAAGATATTTATACATTGCATTTATACCGTAGGGGAGCGAGTTCAAAAGTGTGTTATAAGTTGCAAAGTAGAAACATACCATGGTGATATATAGAATCAATTTCTGTCTCTTGAATATGAATTTGTGGTAGGTTTATATGTGAACTTTGATAAGTGATGGAATATTTAATTCCAATCCAATAGTCTATATTATTAAATAGATTTAAATTTCTTCAAATAAAAGGATCCAAACGGAACCTCATTAATTTTTGCTCTCATATTGAGAGGCATGGTTTTTCATAATGATATACTTTATGAAATGAAGGACCGACTTTTTTTATAAAATTATGCTCTTTATTACAGCTCGGACGTCCCTCTGTCCCAAATTATAAGTCATTCCGGGAATCTTTAAGAGTCAAAGTTTATTAAGTTTGACCAAATTTAAATAATAAGATAATAACATTAATGATATCAACTAAATATCATTAGATTCTTCATAAACCTATTTGATATCATAAATCTTTGTGTTTCTCTCTATAACTTTGGTTAAATTAAAATATTTTGATCCTCCAAGATTTTTAAAATGACTTATAGTTTAAGATAGAGGGAGTACTACAATATTTCCATGTACTACGCCAAGTGGAATTTTAAGTTCCAGATTCAGTACAAAGGCTATTTAGCCGTTCTATTCACTCCTTTCTACTCCTAGTTTAGCAAATGCATGCCTGTATCATGATATTGACACACCAAATTGGCAAAAGAATGCAGTCTCCACTCTACTTCGAAAGCGGAGCGGAGAAGATGCATACTGTGCTAAAATAGACAGTCCAACTCTGACTTCTGCGCCAACCCTGATTTCTGAATAGAGTGTGAAGGGGAGCCCAAGCCAGTTTAGAAGGTGGTGTCAGAGTGTCACCAAACCGGAGGATTTCACATGTATGCTATTATAAAAAATAGCTTCAACTCTCAGGTCCCTAAAACATCAAAACGAACCTGTATATCCAATCTCATCTTCGTTTTTTCCCACATGTCACTCCGTCCGGATTTCTGTTAGATTTCGCCGTTTGGACACTCTGACAGGTGGGTCCGAGCCGGAAAAAGACCAAAATGCCCCCCTCTCTCTCTCCCTCATCCTCTCTGCTCCCTCCTCCTCCTGGCCTGAAGGACCGAGAATGCAATAGCAAGGCGACCAGAGGGGGGTGAATGGGAGCTCAAAAATTTCTCTCGAAACTTTGGCCTTTGTCCCACAAATCAACCCCAAAAGCTTTGATCGAAACCGTGATGCTCACGACCCTTGGAAGAGGGTGGATGATCCCTAGGATCACAGCGGAGCACCACAAAGCGATAGCAAACCAATCGGCAAAAGCACCGGAACAAGTTCGACCCTCAAAAACCAAGTCCCGAACGTAGATGGAAGGCTACTGTTGACGCAAAACGTGACACCTCGCGCCAAGCACACAACAAGCCGAAAAGCTAGCTTCAATCGGGTGCCCGGAGTATGTTGAATCCAGAGACGTGCCAGTCGGTTTGACCTGAAAACCAACAAGGGATAAAAACGTGAGAATACCTCTGGAACATGCCGGGTGAGACCAGACAGTTCCATATGTACGGCTTTGAAAGCCAATCACGACGGCACACAGCTATAGAAGCTATCTGTCAAAGCATGTTTGTAAAGTCATTCGGCAAGTATGAGAACAGAGTATGTAAAGCATATTAACTGCCGAATGCATATGTAAAGAGAGACATGCTTGAACAAATTAAAGATATTATAAACAGGTAACTTGCAAGAATAGATCTATTCAAATAACACATGCATAGGTTAATCCAGCTAATCTGCCGCACGTTTAGCCTTCATAAACCCGTCAAGCATAAACTCAAGCGAAACTAATCCACCGCATGATACTACTTGCTATAAGTCTACACCACTTATTATAATTAGATTAATCCACCGCATGATACAATCTAATTATAACAAGCTAAAAGCATGCATATATTTGAACAGATCTATAAAAGCTCATTATTCGTGTAAGCTTAACCAAAATCGGCAAACCAGCCGAATTGGGGTCCATGAAGAAGGAACAAACAAGTAATCACGATCAAACTGATCTAAAACCTGCATCTGCCGCACGATACCTAGTTTTATCAAAGTCTAATCGTATTTAACATGCATGAACCCGCAACATGTAACAATCTGGATTGAAAATTGATCCGGCCATCATGATCTTATGATTAGCAAAGCACAAGCAAACTTGTGGAACAAGGCCAAACAAAGATCAATCTAGATTGGGCAAAAGAGTGTTACAGGAATTAAATAATAAAACACATAACACATGATAACTTAATGAATCTATCAGATCTGTCAAATCTAATAGAGTCGATAACTATTTTTACCCATGACTTAATCCGCCGCACGATACAAGGCATAAGCAAAAACCTCCCGTCATAAGCTTAAATCCGCCTCACGATACTAAGCTTAAAGAACGAGACTACTTGCATCATATCTAAATCCACCGCATGATACTAGACATGATAGCAAGGTTGCCGGGACTTACGGAGGTCGACAGATCGATGATTCCTCTCGAAGAACTCGACGACACGACTAAGGACTCGAAGATGGCACGGGGCCGGTTTGTATTGATGTGGTTGTGAACAGTTTTACAATGGTCGAGAGTTTATATTTATAACCTGGATGAAACATGATTCCTAAACCATTACGACTTATACAACGAATTTGGAAAGGAACAAGCCCTATTCTTATTCTTCTCGGTGTCCTTCAACGTTACGTGTCTTCCCGTGCAAGCCGGCTTTACTTGCCATATCCATTTACCGAACGGAGTCGTTTCGTTGCAAGATACCCGACCGCATAGGCATTTACCGAAACTTCTGAGGATCAAATAGTTACCCGATTGCTTGCCGAATCCTTTCCTCTCTGCTGGCTGGGCCCACTTGTCATATCCTCGTGCGTGCGAAAATCTGGTGTTAACACATGCCCCCTAATTTTGGGATAAATATTTATTCCAAAATTCCTTTTTTCTTGTGCGCTGACATGGAACTTCCGGAAGCATCCACCTTCACACGCCATAATTGCGTACTTGCCGATTCATCTCTCGATGCGCCCTTGGGATTCTTTAAAGTCCCCCTTTCACTCTGTTTCGGCTTGTGCATTCTGAGCTCCCCTACTTTAATCTCAAAACCAGAAAACCCTCTTTTCTCCTGTTATCTCCCAATTAATTAGAAGATGTCTTCCGAGGCGAGCCGCCATAGCTCCGAGTTTGGAGCTTCCAGCACCTCTAAGAGGAGGTTGCCCTTCATCGTTTTTTGTCCCGAAAATGAAGCAGCTGTTCTCACACTGTCGCTCTTGTTTTAGGAGGACCGGTGACGACCTCCCCGAGGACCTGACCCAGAAGATCGTAGATCTTTAATTCGATTTGGAAAGGAAGGATCGAGAAATTACCCGAATCTCTCGAGAGCATGATGTCGCTCGGGAACGGGCCGCCGGTAAGTATTTTTTATCATTTCTTTCCCCATTCTCTCTCCCTGCTTCCACTGACTCTTCCTCCTTTTTAGCTCTGGAGGCCAAGCTTCATTCTCTCGAAGCCGCTGTTGTTGATCTTGCCGTTATGGCCAATGTACCGGGTACGACAGCCTTGAGGCGGGTGAATGAGGTCAACCGAGTTCTCCCCGATATCTCCAGAGCTGGTATGGGTTATGGCGCAACGCTTGCCTTTAACGATGTTCGGATTCATTCCGGTGTCGATTACCGCAACTTTGATGTTTGTAAGCGAGGGCTAGAATACAGGGTGGCACGCTCTGTCGATGATATGAAAGAAGCTGGAACAGATCTGGCTGATTCTTTTGACTTTGATCTCCCGATTAGGAGTAGGGCTGATTCTTTTGACTTTGATCTCTCGATTAGGAGTAGGATAGAATGGACGAACTGACTTTCCATTGTAACTTGTTCCCCCTTTTGTAAATAAGAAGTTCCTTTGTTCGTCCTCCCGAAATCAACCTGTGATTGATCCTTCGAGATCAATGTGTGTTCTGTTTCGTGTACCGGCCATTGATTTTCTCTTTACCTTAGCGGCGATGTACATTACATCGGCTATCGCTGATAATCATGCTGATTGCCTTCGTCCTGCAAGTAATTGCTGCAATTGATTACTTAAGATCTGAAGTTCTCAGTCTTCTCAATTTTCCAAATCATGGCAGCAGCGGGATAGCATTCGTAAAAGACTCCCTCGTTTTCAGCTTCCTGCTCTCAGCACCAATCAGTAATATGAGCCCCCAAATAATCAGCCGAAATTGAACACTTCACATAGCAACCATCTTTAGCCGAATCCTATCGGCTCCATGAGTTCGTCAAGTCAGCAAAGATTTGGTCCGGCCCAATAACAGCCCATAAGCTGTGAAAACCCTACTCCGATGCTTGGTCTTCCAATGTGCAAGCCATGGTTCTATAAATATGACCCTACACAAGCTGTCACTCTTGTTTTTCAGCCAAACAGTTTGACCCGTAAACTTCCACTTCTCAGCTTTTAGCTCAAACCAGAGAATTTTTTTTTGCTTGTGTTTCCATCAATGGCAGGCAATAACACCCACAGCAGGCACCCCATTGGAGATGAAGCAGGAGGAAGTCGAGCATTAATTCACCGGCGTTATGGGTAAAAACCAATTTCCTACCCCCTTGCGGTAGCTCTTGCTGTTTATCTGTTTCTGATTTGTCGTCCAATCTCCTTTTCAGGGTGGAGTCTTATCCCAGCCAAGCTTGGGTTTCTTTTCTAGAAACGGTAGCTCCGACAGCTTCTCAATCCTTTTCCTAAGCCATTAGATTCTGAATTTGATAGTTCATTTAGCAGATCCGTCTGGATGCCCTTCGGTACCGCGATGAAAGGGACAAAGCCTGGAAGGAACTGGAAAATGCACCCAAGAGGCATGACATTGAGGAAGCTGAATGGGCAGACCAACGGAAACAGCTCTGCAGCATCATTACAGGTCAGCAGAGTCTTGGTCCTTCGTTCTGGTTGAGCTTGCCCTGCCTGATGCATCCCTTCTTCTCGCTAGCCTTTTCTGCAGAGAATGACCATCTAAAAACGGCAGTGAACAAAATTGCCATTAAGGTAAATGCTTATGGAGATTCAGCTGAAGCTCGTCTTGATGCTATGAAGAGTCGCATAGATCAGGCCGTCATCCAAGGTGTGCATGCTAGGGCTTCCTTTGGGCTAGCGGCAATAAGTTCTTGGACAAAAGAAGACTAC
The DNA here is from genome assembly GCA_009763385.1 of Coix lacryma-jobi var. lacryma-jobi. Taxonomy (NCBI): domain Eukaryota; kingdom Viridiplantae; phylum Streptophyta; class Magnoliopsida; order Poales; family Poaceae; genus Coix; species Coix lacryma-jobi. The sequence goes on from CM019827.1 coordinate 34,094,244, forward strand.
TCCTTTCTACCAGTGGGCTCCGTAGACAGATACCTGGATGAAATGGAAGGCATCGAAGATTACAATGATCGTGCCGCTGCCATTGCTGAAACCATTGACCCACAGTCTATTCTGAACAAACTATTCCAAGGGTAGTTTGTATTAGGACAGATGAAGCTTGTAATAGATGAAACTTGTTCTTCTCTGAATAATTCCATTTTCATCTCTCAGTGATTTTCCTGATTGCAATATCCTTTCATAGAAAATATTTCCCGAACACATGACGTCATCTTAACCGATTAAATCTCGTTCTTTGACATGTCATGTCACTCGGCATCTTACTTACTGCACTTCACCTTTCTCTTCCCCCGATAAACCTGCTAACTTGGAAAATGCTAGGGTCACCAAGGTCACGAATATACTTGTACTAAAGGCGACATAAAAAATATCGGCTATAACTTGAATTTCTTGGAACATTTTTTCTGCTAAAGGCGATGCTTTACATCGGCTGTATACAAATATTCTTGAATCCGTTCCACATACGACTACCACGCGTTCGGCTTTCAACAAGTAGTGCCGAAGCTTAGTCCACGAGTGACGCATATATGAACAAAATTTCTTTACAGCCGAATACCCTTCTCTGGGTCTAACATTTTCGGCTAAAGCTAGCTGCTACTCATCTTTTCCTTTAAACTTAAAATAAGGGCCGATCCTATTACAAGGCTATCAGCCGCCACGTACAACTTGAAACGATCACCAAGTTGCAGAAACGCCTTCATATATTCTTCAATTTCACCAAGACGTTCCGTTGTACGTCACTTCACGTGAACTCTTGATCTTTCTTTAGCTTTGGCAATGGAGAAATAGGCAGAACCTTCTCAAAAGTTTATCAACTTCAATCCATACTGAACTCAAATTCGCACATATTAATCATGTCCTCGGCTTCATCATCAACACTTTATTCCTCGTCAGCCGATATACAACCTGGTCCTGACTTCTCTCCATTACCCCCAGTCAGATTACTTATTAAAAATTGCTCTAAGAGCCGATTGTTCGAATTAGCTGTTGGTCCTCGCCAAAAATGTTCACAGGACCTGCTTCCCAAGCTCTTCCAGAGAAGCACTCGACACCATCATATTCCCAGTAGATGGGCTCTGCATTAGCAACACTCACTGAATCATCAGCATGGACGATTTCGATGTCATCTCCAATCCACTAGATGAGGAATTGGTGCATAGTTGACGGTATACAGCAGTTTGCATGTATCCAATCCCTTCCTAACAGCAAACTGTATGTCCCCTTGCCATCAATGACGAAGAAGGTAGTAATCAAGGTCTTGGATCCGATCATCAATTCAACATGAACTGCCCCCCAAGTGTCAGAAGAATTACCAAGAAAGTCTCTTAGCACCATGTCAGTCTTCAATAAGTCCTCACTCGCCATCCCAAGCTTCCTGAAGGTAGTATAGGGCATAATATTTATAGCAGCCCCTCCATCAATGAACATCTTGGTCAATGGCTTGCCATTGACATAGCCTCTCATATACAATGGCTTCAAGTGTCGATGCTTAGCTGGTTTATCAAATACTGCACGTTGAGCCAAGACAAGATGAGCCAACAACTCTTGGAATTCATCTTCATCAAAATCTGAATACACCTCGTCTCGGACATCCTGATTTTCGGGAGCTATAAATTCCGATGGCAGAAAGAAAGCCATGCATGCATCAGCCGAACGATCACCTCCATCCAGCTTCTCTTTAGGTCGCCAAACTCGCTTTATCTTGGCACTTGCCTGCTCTAACTCTCTGTTTCTTAGGCGCTACACCCTTCTTTTCTGGCTTCTCCTCAATCCTGGTGGACACCACTGTCCTCTCTGCCAGACATACTCGCGATATTCTTCTTCTTCAGTGCGAGCCCACCTTCGATCGGCAAATCCTCTTCCCTGTCGATCTTCGGAATTATTTATTTTTAAGCGCCGATCGTCCTCAGGGATCCGTGCCCCAAGCCTTTCATGGATAGAACGACGGTTGACTCGAGACTGCATATACTCGGAGTACTGATTACCGCACTCAGGGCAGTTGTTCTTAACAGGCAGCTTCAAGCCTTCGTTCCAATAGTACTGGAAGAACGAACATTCCCAATGAGACTGTTCTTGCTCCCTCACATCTTCTCGTTCTTCTCGGTACATCTCTTCTTCGTACCTTCGTTGTTTCTCCAGGAACTTATGTTCTTCATAAAGTCTCTGCTTCTGGTACCGTTTCTGTTCCCGACGCCATTTATTCAACAGAATACGCGTCATGACCCTGGGTCTGGAAGTTTCACCCGTCTCAGTTCGGCTATTTTGGAACCGAACCCTTTGCTGAAGCTCTTTATTTGTAATCTGCCAATCAGGGTCAACGACACCAGCTTCTCTCGCTCTATCAGAGGTTAACACTTTCATTTTGCTCTTACCCCTGGGATCAGCTGCATTGACCATATTAACAGAGAAGGACACAATATTTTGTCCAAAAGGGCTACCATCAACTTTCATCTTTCCATCAAACCTCAGATGCCCGTCCTGGATAGCTTTCTGGATCCGCACTCTGAACACTCGGCAATCGTTTATGGAGTGGGATCTAGTATTATAGAAACCACAATATTTCTTGTCCTTGACCCCTTCAGGATGCAGCATGGGATGACCTTCTGGCAACTTGATGCGCCCTTCCTTCAACAAGTACTCAAATAATTTATCTGACTTGGAAAGATCAAAGTCATAAGTACCTTTTTGTTGCCTCAGCCATCGCTGGTTGACCTGAGTCGGCTCCTTAGCCCAGACTATCTCGGCTGCAGCTATTTCATCTTCATCATCGTACTCGGTTGCTTCTTCCAAGAAAGCCTGATACATCTTGGCAGCCATATCACCCTTCTGGAATTGATTATTCCTCTTGAATCCCTGGGCTTGACTACTCATCGTTGCCAACCTTTGTGATAACTGCCCGAAGTCATCAAACTCCATGTCGAATAGTTTCTCTTTGATACTCGGCAACATGCCAGCTATGGCTATCTCCAGCAATTGGTCATCCGACAAATTTAGAGAATAGCAAAGATTCTTGGTTTCCCTGAATCGGCGCAGATATTCTTGTGGCGTCTCGCCAGGTTTCATCCTTAGGCTCATGAGATCGACCAACTTCTTTTCACTGGTACCCATAAAGAAATACGAGTGGAATTTCTGTTCTAGCTCTGCCGATGTATTGATAGAATTTGCTGGCAGAGAAGCGAACCACGAGAAGGCTGGTCCTGTCAAAGACAACGGGAAGTACCAAATCCTCCAAGCTTCATCTGTAGATGCCTCTCCAAGTTGCATCAAGTATCAGCTGATGTGTTCTATAGTGCTGGTGTCATCCTGGCCCGAAAACTTAGTAAAATCAGTGGGAGGCTTCACCCTCGGAGGAAGTGCTACCCGATTGTACCACTCTGGGTAGGGAGACTTGTAAGCGTACGACTGATTCTTTGGTTTTAGGCTGAATTGATTCTGCATCATATCAACCATCCTATGCATGATGAGGTCAACACTCGAATCAGGAGCTGCTTGTGTTTGCTCCCCCAGGATGTGGTCCTGCCGAACTCCTGTAGCCTGGATTTGGAAGAGCATTGATCGCGTTATAATCGACAAACTCTTGATATCCATCTCCAAACATACTCCTTTGTATCCTGTTTGCTGCAAGAGAGACTCTGGAAGCAGATTGTGGGACATTCCCCATCGTGCCGAACGTGACCTGGCCATAAGTCTGGGAGGTTGTTGTGTCTCATGAGGAACCATCCCACCTGTGCTTGGGCCAGCTCTGCCCTCTTCGGCAATCCTTCGACGTTGAGGTACCGGGAACAACAGCGGTCCTTGCATTGGACCAGCAGCTTCTTCAAAGCGTTTATCCGCTGCTGGACCAAAAATACTAACCATGACAACGCGAAAAGTATTCAAGAAAGTTGCCTGATGATTGGTCATGGCTTCTGATTCAGGTTTGTACACTAATTCGGTCATCTTCCGAATAGCTTCCTCTTCATCGCTATCAGATGGCTCGGGTTGGTGATGAGGAATGATCTTTGGGAATGCTTGCTTCTGGAAGACCTTGCCGCTCTTGTTCTTGGAGAAAGACGCCAAGCATTTGCGCTGGAATTCATCACAAGTCTGTTGTACTAAACTTTTCAAATCTGGCGGCAAGTCATCCATGATCACATCCAGAATTTGATCATCGCTGATCTCAGGCATCTTGAAATGAAGTGGTCCCACCGAGCGTGCCAAAAAGTGTGTTGACGCAAAACGTGACACCTCGCGCCAAGCACACAGCAAGCCGAAAAGCTAGCTTCAATCGGGTGCCCGGAGTATGTTGAATCTGGAGACGTGCTAGTCGATTTGACCTGAAAACCAACAAGGGATAAAAACGTGAGAATACCTCTGGAACATGCTGGGTGAGACCAGACAGTTCCATATGTACGGCTTTGAAAGCCAATCACGACGACACACAGCTATAGAAGCTGTCTGTCAAAGCATGTTTGTAAAGTCATTCGGCAAGTATGAGAACAGAGTATGTAAATCATATTAACTGCCGAATGCATATGTAAAGAGAGACATGCTTGAACAAATTAAAGATATTATAAACAGGTAACTTGCAAGAATAGATCTATTCAAATAACACATGCATAGGTTAATCCAGCTAATCTGCCGCACATTTAGCCTTCATAAACCCGTCAAGCATAAACTCAAGCGAAGCTAATCCACCGCATGATACCACTTGCTATAAGTCTACACCACTTCTTATAATTAGATTAATCCACCGCATGATACAATCTAATTATAACAAGCTAAAAGCATGCATATATTTGAACAGATCCATAAAAGCTCATTACTCGTGTAAGCTTAACCAAAATCGGCAAACCAGCCGAATTGGGGTCCATGAAGAAGGAACAAACAAGTAAGCACGATCAAACTGATCTAAAACCTACATCTGCCGCACGATACCTAGTTTTATCAAAGTCTAATCGTAATTAACATGCATGAACCCGCAACATGTAACAATCTGGATTGAAAATTGATCCGGTCATCATGATCTTATGATTAGCAAAGCACAAGCAAACTTGTGGAACAAGGCTGAACCAAGATAATTCTAGATTGGGCAAAAGAGTGTTACAAGAATTAAATAATAAAACACATAACACATGATAACTTAATGAATCTATCAGATCTGCCAAATCTAATAGAGTCGATAACTATTTTTACCCATGACTTAATCCGCCGCACGATACAAGGCATAAGCAAAAACCTCCCGTCATAAGCTTAAATCCGCCGCACGATACTAAGCTTAAAGAACGAGACTACTTGCATCATATCTAAATCCACTGCATGATACTAGACATGATAGCAAGGTTGCCGGGACTTACGGAGGTCGACAGATCGATGATTCCTCTCGAAGAACTCGACGACACGACTAAGGACTCGAAGATGGCACGGGGCCAGTTTGTATTGATGTGGTTGTGAACAGTTTTACAATGGTCGAGGGTTTATATTTATATCCTGGATGAAACATGAGTCCTAAACGATTACGACTTATACAACGAATTTTGGAAAGGAACAAGCCCTATTCTTATTCTTCTCGGTGTCTTTCGACGTTACGTGCCTTCCCGTGCAAGCCAGCTTTACTTGCCGTATCCATTTACCGAACGGAGTCGTTTCCTTGCAAGATACCCGACTGCATAGGCATTTACCGAAACTTCTGAGGATCAAATAGTTACCCGATTGCTTGCCGAATCCTTTCCTCTCTGTTGGCTGGGCCCACTTGTCATATCCTCATGCGTGCGAAAATCTGGTGTTAACAGCTACGTCGAGAAATCCCCAAATACCGATGCTAACAAGTAGCAAAGATACCTAGAGAGGTTCCTTGGTCAACTCTAGGGCCAAACGAGAACTCCGGAAACCAACCGAGGAAGCCGGGAGAGCAAACGCACTAAACTGGAGGCTTCAGCCGATTCCCGGACTGTCCGCGAGTCCCAACGGCGGACTGTCCGCAGTTCAAAAAATGCTTGCCTAGCAGCACGGAGTCAGGCCACTGGTCTGACCGACCCCGACGCGCGAACTGTCCGTGGTTCAGCTGGCGGACTGTCCACGCATGAACAGAGAGGGTGATTTCGGTCGCCCTTCTCCAAAATCCTCCCAAAATTGATTCAACTCAAAATCCCTTGATACCAAACTTGGAGAGAATGATCACGAGGTAGTTAGGAGGCTATCCTCAAGAAATCATTCGCTTAAATCGATTCAATCAACGGGAAATCGAAGGGGAAGGTGTATGAATGAAAAAGCGCCATGAAAACGAAATTGACCTGATCTACTTGTTCGTGAGGAGTTAGATAAATTCCTTCGGTGGAAATGATCTCCTCACCATAACAAACAAGTTGATTCAAACGGATTTCGCAAAGACGCAGTAGAGAGGGAGACCGAGTGACGGGAAAAACGCGGAGAAACGAAGAACGCGAAGAACACGAACAAAACGCGAATCAAGTCATCGATCTGCAACCGTGTGGCTACCACACGCTACAACAGTGAGATTACGGTCTCACTTCCTCAAAATCTCCAGTACACAGAGGTATGGTTCTCTGCGGATCTCAGTTGCTAGAACAGGGGATTGGGAGAGCAGGAAAACCTAGAAGGAAAAGAGCAAATGACTAAGATAGGATGGGAGGTGGGTGTCTCCCTCTACTTATCCTAATTCTAGTTCCCACTCTACCCCTAACTAATTACAGAGCGAACCCGCTAAACCCTAGGGTTATTCTGGACCAACTCAAAGATGCTGGTAATCCGACGGCCACGCCCGCACAACTGGTAGCGTTGCCTCGACGCAACCTCACCGATTGCCGCCACGTGCCGCCATCGCTCTGCTTGTCCTTTTCCTGGACGTCGCCCCCGGTTTTGAGGCTCAAATCGGGAAACCAGCCTTCACGACCAACCCCCGATTTTGAGGCCCAAACCGGGAAACCAGCCGACCATCGTCTGAGTTTTGTGGCCCAAACTCAGCAAACCCGCAGCACCCAGGTTTTGAGGCCCAAACCTGGAAATCGTCCACTCGGTGGTTTTTCTATGGCTCAACCACCAAACCGAGCTGTAGAGGGGATGCACCTCCCATGCACCCCATCCACCGACACGTGTCCCCAAGTCCTCGACTCGAGCAACACCATGACCGCAAGTCTTCACTCGTCGTTGTCCCAGGCTGTCAGCCACCACAGCTGATCCTCAGGCCACCGGTCCCTCAGTCCAAGCCTCACGTCCGCCCTTCACCGCTCTCAGTCCATCGGCACGACACGTATCTACTTGACCTTCACCTTGCCTTAGATCACTGTATCCGTGCTCGACACCTGCACAACACAAGCCAAAGAACATGTGCATCATCCCAGTTGACAATCACTCATCACTCAGAGACTCGGCATACACCCATGTATCCGCAATCTCCCCCTTGATGAGTGCATTGTCAACTACCAACACAAATCATAATAGAATAGAGGAAGGAAGAAAGAAGGAGAGAGAACTCGACCAAATGACCCAAAAGCATATCAAAGCCGAAGAAGGTCAAGTGGAAAGAGCAACACAACTTGGTTCCCAAAGACATGGGCAACGGCTCGACGCAATCAAGCAAAGCAAAGCTAGCCCTCAAGAAGAGGTAGAACAGGCTCAACACCGCTAGCGAGAAAACTTGATACCAATTGAAGAATCAACTGAAATTCAAGCAAAACAGAGCTAGCCCTCAAGAAAAGGCAGAACGGGCTCAACACCGCTAGCGAGGAAGCTCGATACCCACTGAAGAGCATAAAAACGAAAGCGCTAGTTCCTCAAGAAAGATGCAAAGGCTCAACACAACTAGCTACCAGCTCAGAAAACTCCCCCTTAAATAGTGCACACAACCAGAAAATCTCATGATTTGTCAATATTTTCTCCCCCTTAGTTGAAAATGCACCATCAAACAAATTTCTCCCCCTTGACAGAAGAACTCTCCCTCCAAATGCATATGAGTCAAAATGCAAGTTAGCAGCTTCATGAATATAGTCAATAGAATATGAAGATGCTCAATAGAGTGCCAATCCGATGACTCATAAAATGCACAGAATGCTAGCAAAGGCTCAAACTGATCACTAAATACGAAATCTGAACATTTGAGCAACAAGAGCAGTTTTTCAGCCAAAAAGGTATTCACCATCAAAATAGTACGAAGCATGTATAGACAGGAAGTCAAACAAGTGCTAAACATGTATACAAGGTGAACTACCCCTAGCACAGTTCAATCATCATGCTATAGAATGAAACATAGACTTGTGTATCCAAATTTTATCGGAGTTGCAGCGGTTAAATTACACAAGAGCAAATTTCAGCATGTGATTGCGAGAGGTTGAAAGCTTGTCATCGCCTAACTTTTCAACTGTGCGAAGCCTATGCAGAAGCAATCAGAAGCTTAAAGCAACAGTTTCGGTCATACACTACATAGCTCAAGTTTAACTCAAAGTGCAATGAGAAACAGTCTCGAAACTGTGATGTGCTGACAAGCAATCCCATCTCGATCTTTCCAATTCACTTAACTTGGTTCAGATTTGAAAGCAGCATATGAACATACCAAGCAAGTGAATGACTCAATACTAAAGACATAGCAACCTAGCATATATGAGAAGCACAAGTGATTTCAACACATTCTACACATGCTAGTTGCAAATCTCAATGGTGAATATTTTCAAGTTTTACGTTCATTTAGCAAATTCACCATTCATAAAATAGCTCAGCTCACAATATGTATCAGTGATCAGAAAGAGCATAAACTACAACATCATCATAAAGCATCGGAGCAAGTACTATACAGAGCATAGTCCCATTCTAAAGATTATATACATGAAGCTCTGAATGTAGATATGCAAGATGAAATGCAAAGATGCATGATGAAACCAAATGAAAGAAACGATACCAACTGAAAAACACAAAGTCAGTTTATAGTACAAGAGTCAAAATGTTTCCCCCATCTAAAAGGGGAAACACACACCAAGCTCACCTCTCAACCTAGCAAAAGTTGATTGGTCCAAAGGCTTGGTGAAAATATCAGCCAACTGATGATGAGTTTCGACATGGCGAAGGTCGATATCACCCTTCTCATAGTGGTCTCGCAGAAAATGAAAGCGCACATCAATGTGTTTGGTCTTAGAGTGTAGCGCGGGGTTCTTAGCAACGCTAATCGCACTCGTGCTGTCACAAAGCAAAGGAACACGAGAAAAGCTCAGACCAAAATCACGCAAAGTGGCCATCATCCAGAGCAACTGGGAATAGCAGCTAGCCGCAGCAACATACTCAGCCTCCGTGGTAGACTGGGCGACACTAGACTGCTTGCGAGAAGACCACGATACAAGAGAAGAACCAATAAACTGGCAAGTCCCAGAAGTGGACTTGCGATCAATGCGACAACCAGCAAAATCGGCATCAGAATAACCGCAAAGGGAGAGGGTGGAGGAAGCAGAATACCAAATCCTAAATTCTGGAGTGAAGGATAAGTACCTCATAATGCGCTTGACCGCCTGACGGTGCGAGGTGCGCGGCGACGACTGAAATCACGCGCAAAGACACACCGCGAACTGAATGTTCGGGCGTGTCGCCGTCAGGTACAGCAGCGACCCGATCATACTTCGGTACTCCTTCTGGTCCACAGCTTCTCCATCCACATCCGCATCCAGGGTCGTCGTGGTCGACATGGGTGTTGGAAGAGGCTTGGCCTCACCCATATCGAACTTCTTCAATATGTCCTTGGTATACTTACCCTGGTGCACAAACGTCCCCTCTCGGGATTGCTTGATTTGCAACCCGAGGAAAAACGTCAACTCGCCCATCATGCTCATCTCAAACTCCCTGCTCATAGTGTCTGCAAACTTGGCAACCAAAGCGTGAGAAGAACCACCGAAAATGATATCATCCACGTAAATCTGGACCAAGAGAGTGTCATTGCCTTGCTTGAGGAGAAAAAGCGTTTTATCCACACATCCCATTTTAAAACCCTTAGCAAGCAAAAAGGTTTTCAACCTATCATACCAGGCTCTAGGGGCTTGTTTCAAACCATACAAAGTTTTGTGAAGTTTAAAGACATGGTTTGGAAACTTGGGATTTTCGAAACCGGGGGGTTGTCTCACATACACCTCTTCTTCTATGTAGTCATTTAAGAAGGCACTCTTGACATCCATTTAAAAAAGTTTAAACCCTTTGGATGCAGCAAAAGCCAAGAGTATCCTAATTGCCTCCAAACAGCTACAGGAGCAAAAGTCTCCTCATAGTCTATCCCCTCCTTCTGACTATACCCCTGGGCTACTAGCCTGGCCTTGTTTCTCACAACATGGCCATCCTCTCCTTGTTTGTTTTTGAAAACCCATTTTGTCCCAATAGGATGACAGTCAGGAGGAAGAGGAACTAGAACCCAAACCCGATTTCTTTCAAAATTTTCCAACTCCTCATGCATGGCATTGACCCAATCCGGATCAGATAAAGCGTGTCCAACATCTCGGGGTTCAAAATCAGCAACAAATGTAGAATGAGCAAAGTGAGAGATTTGTTGTGACCTTGACCGAGTGACACGTTCGTCGATCCTGCCGATCATCTGTTGAGGCGGGTGTTGGCGCTGGATGTGTCGTGGCGCCTCCCGAGCTGATGTAGCCTCCCCCTCAACAGCAGCTGGTGCCTCCTCGGGTACAAAAGGTACCGCTCGAGGTGGCGGATCCCACGACCCCCATGTAGTAGAGGAAGAAGGGTCAGGGCCGTGAGTCGTAGTCGAGGCCGCTCTTTGCGGCTCAGCAGGTGGAGGTGGTGCTGGGTCATCCATCCCTTCAGCACCCTCGTCCTCATCATCAAAAAGAGGCTTGCCAACCTCATGATCACCTGCACGCTCAAAACGAGAAGAAGGACAAACCATGGTCTCGTCGAAGGTGGCATCTGATGTCTCCATGACTCGGTTAGTATCAAGGTTAAGTACACGATATGCACGAGTGTGAGTGCCATAACCCAAAAATACGCCGTCTGAAGAACAAGACTCAAATTTGTCCAGGTTGCCTTTCTTGAGTATAAAACAGTGGCAACCAAAAAATCTAAAATAACTCACCTTGGGGAGTTTTCCAAAACGCAACTCATAAGAAGTCTTTTCAAGAAAGCTCGGAGAAAAATGCGATTGGAAATATAGCATGCAGTGCTCATAGCTTCGGCCCAATATCGCATAGGAGTCCTATGCTCATCGAGCATCGTCCTGGCCATCTCTACAAGGGTCCGATTCTTCCTCTCTACAACACCATTTTGTGGCGGTGTGTAGGGAGAAGAAAACTGATGCTCCAAGCCCAAAGGGTTACAAAACTTCTCAAAATCCGAATTCTTGAATTCGGAACCATTATCACTCCGAATTGCTCGCATTGAGTTCAAAGGGAACTCATTCTGAAGACGCAAAATCAGATTGCGAGCAAAGGAGAAAGTCTCGGTCTTCTCAGCTAAAAAGAAGACCCACGAATATCTCGAAAAGTCGTCAACAACAACAAGCACATACCACTTCCCCCCAACCGAGCTCACCCGAGCCGGACCAACAAGGTCCATGTGCAAAAGCTCTCCAGGGCGCTTAGTCATGACCTGAGTCACTGGATGGTGGGGAGCGGCTACCATCTTCCCATGTCTACAAGAATGGCAAACAAGATCCTTCTCCATGGACAACTTGGGCAATCCTCGGATTAAGCCAAGTGAGCTAAGTCTTGCAAGCAAGTCGAAGCTCATGTGACCTAGTCTCCTATGCCACTTCCAAAGATCAGAGGAGGAAGGTCCAGCCAAAAGACAATGAGAAATTCCAAACGACTCCGAGAAATTCGCACGAAAGACTTTTCCAAAGGGCGAAATCAAACATACAAGATTGCCCTGAGGATCCAAAATGCGACTGAGATTCGGTTTAAAACGAATCTCATAGTCATCATCAAAAAGTTGTGAAATAGAAAGAAGGTTAAAGTGCAAGTTAGAAACAAGAGCAACATCGCGCAACACAAAGTGATCATTAACTCGCACCGACCCACGAGACAACACTTTACCTTTGCTATTGTCACCGAAGGTGATAAACTCCTTTCCGGCGACCGGACTAAGACTGGAGAACCACTTGGCGTTTCTGGTCATGTGCCTCGAACACCCGGAATCCACCAACCAAACGTTCTCCAATCGTTTTGCCTACATCAATAAAAAGACATAGGGTGAGCATACGGTCCAACACTAGGGTTAGTGAAGTAGGAAGAATACCAGTGTCGGGGCCGGCTGCTCAAAAGAACGGTTAGCAGAAAAACCATTCCTAACATGCCTACGGGAAGAGCGATCACCACGCAAAGGAGAACGTGGTCCGCTAAGGGAGGAGCGTTCACCGCGATACTCAAAACGCGGTGGGGGAAAACGCTCAACTACAAAGCCACCGCCACGGGGTCCATAGCCCACAACTGCAGGCTCCCGCCGGGCACGACCTCCTCGCGGCCTAGGCCTAGGAACTTGAGGTTTTGGACCTCTAGGCCTAGCAACGCGCCTCTGAACATTCGGCACATGTACATCATGGAAGGGATGGTACATGTCCGTGTTGTTCATCTCCTTTGCACGGCGCGCCTCTCTCTTGCGCCAAAAGCAAAACTCACTCAAGTGTCCATCTCTCCCACAGTGCTCACAATGGTACCTCACCGCTCTCATAAGGGGTTGTTGGTACTCACGGTAGTGGGTGTGGATCACTTTGCCCTTCTGTGGCATAAGCTCCTCCTGGATGGGTGGCATTGTGTCTAGCTTGTTCTTGAGGTGGTTTGGTTTTGGAGCCCATGATTGTTTCTTGGGTGGAGCTCTCGGAGGTTCAACAAACACCCCATCCTTGGTGTTAGGCTTGAGAGGCTCTTTCGGTGGAATCTTTGTAAGTTTGGGAGTAGTGGTGGAGTTGGGCTTCTCACACGGGTTCAGACCACTCGACTCTCCAATCTTGCCAAAGGATGAAACATCAACACCCTGAGCAAAACCTATACCAGGACCTCCAGCAGCACGCTTGAACTGGGAGATCATCATCCCAAGTTGCGGCTCACCACTCGACACCCATGACAAGATGGTCCGAAGGTATGTGTTTTCCTCCTCGGTTTGCATCTTGTCATGCTTCACGTTCGCAATCTCCATCTCCAAACCCTCACACAAAGCGCATCTAGACAAACATGTGCTACCCGAGCTGGCCTTCTCAAGAGACACAATCTTGGCATTCTTCTCTGCCAACTCGGATTGCAAGCCAGCACATGACTTGCACGCACCCAACAACGAGGATCTAGCCTTCAGCTCATCCACCTCTCCTACCAACACAACATACTTACTTCTCAAAGTGAGAAGATCAGTCATGTGTGTGGAGCACATCTCACACTCCTCCTCCTCGGTGACAACAACGGTGGACTTGACAGATTCAAGTTCCTTCACCGTATCCTCCCACTTCTGTCTAACCTCCTTACGCTCTCTAGCAGCGCGCCTAAGCAACTTGTCTTGACTAAGGAGAGCGGCAGTAAGTTTCTCGACCTCAGCAGAAAGCTCATCGGGGGTCTGAGATACCTGGGAGGTGTCGTCGTCATCGTCGTTCCGAGGGATGTCCTCCAGCTCACCGTCGACCTCCTTGCCGAGGGCCATGGTGCAGAAGCCCTCATCGTCGGCGAAGAAGCAGAGGCCGTTCAGCTTGTCCTCGATCCTCTTCTTCTTCTCGGACTCATCGTCGCTTGAGGCAGTGGAGTCGTCATCCGAGTCATCGACGTCACTGAGCGTGGTGAAGAAAGCACGCTGCTCAGCCTGGGCCTTCTCCAAGTACTTTGTCTTGATGTACTCCTTGTCGAAGCCGCCCTTCCGCTTGTGCTTCGCGGGGACGTACTTCTCCTTGCGCTTGCCGGAGTCGTACTTGGGCCCATGATCCGCCTTGCCGAAGACTTGCTTGTTCTTCTTCGGGCAATTGGCGATGAAGTGGTTGGGGTCGCCGCACTCGAAGCATCCGGAGCGTCCTCCTCCACGACGACGGTTCATGCGGTTGTTGTGGAACCGCGAGAACCGGTTGGCGAGCAAAGCCAACTCGTCATCCCCCATGAACTCCAACTGCTCCTCTGTGACAGAAAGAAGAGAATAGAGTGCAAAGCCTCCAGAGGGGTTAGCAGAAGAGCTAGAAACCAAAGCCATCGACGGGCCAGAAGGATTCTCATAAGAAGCCCTCGCCATGGCATAGATCTCACTAGACTTGAGCTTACTGAAAAGCTCGTCGCACGTGAGGGTCTCATAGTTAGGTGATTCGATGATTGCCTGAACCTTGGAATCCCACACCGACCGATCGAGAGTATGCAAAAGCTTCAAAATTCTCTCATGATCGTCGAAAGGCAACAACTCCTTGTTAGCCCTCATCCTGTTGACAATCACCTGAAAGCGAGCGAATAAACTCTCTATGCTCTCGCCAGGCATATGTCGAAAGTTCTCGTACTCTCGCTTGTGCGACTCGTAGAGACGGGTTTTGACTTGAGAGGTTCCCTCATGGAAACGCATGAGGGATGCCCAAATCTCCTGAGCCGTAGCGAGGTGAGAAACGCGATCAAACTCAGTCATGCTCAAGCATGAGAAAAGAGCATTACGGGCTCGGCTATTGGCATCGTGATCATCGATCTGACGCTGAGTAACACGAGCAGCCAAGACCACGTAATCAGCAGAGTTGCAAATATCCCAGATGGAAGCACCCATACTCTGCAGAAAGGCCGACATGCGTATCTTCCAATACGCATAGTTCGTCCCATCGAAAAACGACGGTTTGCCCACGCCGCGATCCATGTCGCCTTCAGTGGATCTGGAACCGGCTAAGGTGGAAGATCCTTAACCCGCTCTGATACCAATTGAAGGACCGAGAATGCAATAGCAAGGCGACCAGAGGGGGGTCAAGGGAGCTCAAAAATTTCTCTCGAAACTTTGGCCTTTGTCCCACAAATCAACCCCAAAAGCTTCAATCGAAACCATGATGCTCACGACCCTTGGAAGAGGGTGGATGATCCCTAGGATCACAGCGGAGCACCACAAAGCGATAGCAAACCAATCGGCAAAAGCACCGGAACAAGTTCGACCCTCAAAAACCAAGTCCCGAACGTAGATGGAAGGCTACGTCGAGAAATCCCCAAATACCGATGCTAACAAGTAGCAAAGATACCTAGAGAGGTTCCTTGGTCAACTCTAGGGCCAAACGAGAACTCCGGAAACCAACCGAGGAAGCCGGGAGAGCAAACACACTAAACTGGAGGCTTCAGCCGATTCCCGGACTGTCCGCGAGTCCCAACGGCGGACTGTCCGCAGTTCAAAAAACGCTTGCCCAGCAGCGCGGAGTCAAGCCACTGGTCTGACCGACCCCGACGCGCGGACTGTCCGCGGTTCACCTGGCGGACTGTCCGCGGATGAACAAAGAGGGCGATTTCGGTCGCCCTTCTCCAAAATCCGACCAAAATCGATTCAACTCAAAATCCCTTGATGCCAAACTTGGAGAGAATGATCACGAGGTAGTTAGGAGACTATCCCCAAGAAATCATCCGCTTAAATCGATTCAATCAACGAGAAATCGAAGGGGAAGGTGTATGAACAAAAAAGCGCCACGAAAATGAAATCGACCCGATCTACTTGTTCGTGAGGAGTTAGATAAATTCCTTCGGTGGAAATAATCTCCTCACCATAAAGAACAAGTTGATTCAAACGGATTTCGCAAAGACGCAGTAGAGAGGGAGATCGAGTGACGGGAAAACGCGGAGAAACGAAGAACGCGAAGAACACGAACAAAACGCGAATCAAGTCATCGATCTGCAACCGTGTGGCTACCACACGCTACAACAGTGAGATTACGGTCTCACTTCCTCAAAATCTCCAGTACACAGAGGTATGGTTCTCTGCGGATCTCAGTTGCTACAGCAGGGGATTGGGAGAGCAGGAAAACCTAGAAGGCAAAGAGCAAATGGCTAAGATAGGATGGGAGGTGGGTGTCTCCCTCTACTTATCCTAATTCTAGTTCTCACTCTACCCCTAACTAATTACAGAGCGAACCAGCTAAACCCTAGGGTTATTTTGGACCAACTCGAAGATGCTGGTAATCTGACGGCCATGCCCGCACAACTGGTAGCGTTGCCTCGACGCAACCTCACCGATTGTCGCCACCGCTCTGCTTGTCCTTTTCCTGGACGTCGCCCCTGGTTTTGAGGCTCAAACCGGGAAACCAGCCTTCACGGCCAACCCCCGGTTTTGAGGCCCAAACCGGGAAACCAACCAACCATCGCCTGAGTTTTGTGGCCCAAACTCAGCAAACCCGCAGCACCCAGGTTTTGAGTCCCAAACCTGGAAACCGTCCTCAGCCCGAGTTTTGTGGCCCAAACTCGGAAACCATCAGTGCCCAGGTTTTGAGGCCCAAACCTGGAAACCGTCCACTCGGTGGTTTTTCTGTAGCTCAACCACCAAACCGAGCCGTAGAGGGGATGCACCTCCCGTGCACCCCGTCCACCGACACGTGTCCCCAAGTCCTCGACTCGATCAACACCGTGACCGCAAGTCTTCACTCATCGCTGTCTCAGGCTGTCAGCCACCACAGCTGATCCTCGGGCCACCGGTCCCTCAGTCCAAGTCTCACGTCCGCCCTTCACCGCTCTCAGTCCATCGGCACGACACGTCTCTACTTGACCTTCACCTTGCCTTAGATCACTGTATCCGTGCTCGACACCTGCACAACACAAGCCAAAGAACATGCGCATCATCCCAGTTGACAATCACTCATCACTCAGAGACTCGGCATACACCCATGTATCCGCATGGCCATGGCGGCCACCCGCGCGCGCCGGCCATGGCGGTCATGGCTGTCTCGGCATTCATCGCCGACGGCAGGTTCAACGGCGGCGAGAACGCCCTATGAGTCCTGCTCCTGCATGCAACCGTCACCGTTCATGGCAGCCGTTTTGGTCGAGGCAGAGAGATCTGATTAACAGTGACACTGATAGTGACACTGGTTGCATCTGCAATGGTATGGCGCTCAGGTTCGTGCGGCCGGAGTTCTTCTACAACAACCCGCTGCTGTCGTTCGTGCAGCTGGTGATCGGCCCCTATGCCGACGAGCTCGGGAACGTGCTCCCGAACGCGGTGGAGGGCGTGGGCGTGCCCGTGGACCCGCTGGTGTTCGCGGGGCTCCTGTCCATCGTGGTGACGTCGCTGAACCTGCTCCCGATCGGGCGGCTGGAGGGCAGGCGCATCGCGTAGGCGCTGTTCGGGCGCGGCACGGCTGCGCTGCTGTCATTCGCCACGTCCGTCCTGCTGGGCGCGGGCGCCATCAGCGGCAGCGTGCTGTGCCTGGCGTGGGGCCTCTTCGCCACCTTCATCCGCGGCGGGGAGGAGATCCCGGCGCAGGACGAGATCACCCCGCTCGGCAACGACCGCTTCGCGTGGGGGTTCGTACTCGCCCTGGTCTGCCTCCTCACGCTCTTCCCCAACGTCTGCCTACTCCGCTGCGGCCGCCATGGCCCGCGCGCGCGAGCTCCGCCGCGTCCGCCATGGCCGACGTGCGCGCGAGCTCCGCCGCGGCTACCATGGCCAGCGCGCGGGTGGCCGCCATGGCCAGCAGGAGGAGGCAGCAGAGAGGATGAGGGAGAGAGAGGGGGCATTTTGGTCTTTTTCTGGCTCGAACCCACCTGTTAGGGTGGCCAAACAGCGGAATCTAACAGAAATCCAGACGGAGTGGTATGTGGGAAAAAACGAAGATGAGATTAGATATACAGGTTCGTTTTGATTTTTCAGGGACCTTATGGTTGGGGCCATTTTTCATAATGGCATACAAGTAAAATCCTCACCAAATGGCCGCATGTCCCCCTAGAAAGCTTAAGTGTGATGGGCGTTTTTTCTCTACTCCAACCAGTTTAAAAGAAACCAGTTCGTTTTTACTGTACTACTCATCAACTCATGCACGCATCGCCAACTGATTTTTTGATTGCATCACTGCCCACTACAACGTCCTAGGTTGGATTGTTAAAAAAACGAACTGGTTGGATGATTTTGGCCTTCCCTGACTGCTGCTGTTACGCCTATCAGCCTCTGCGCGTGGCGTAGCAATGCTTTCTTTTTCGTCGGAGGCATATGGTGTGGATGGAGATTGTTGTTCAACAATGGGTGCATGCATGTGTCCTTTGAACGGTGGAGTGAATTAGTTTCCCGAAGAGTAAATTTCACTTAGGTCAATCTCAGTAGCGAGTCAAACGCCTAAAGCGAGTGGACTTCCAACCACTAGTAGACAAATCAATCAGCAAGCTGACCCTGTGGAACGGACGCCAAATCAACCCAGCAGGCCGTTTGGCCTTGGTTAAAGCGGTTCTCACGTCGCAGGCGGTATACTTTCTCACATCACTGCGTGTCCCAAAGGCAACACTCAAGGATATTGATTGACAGAGGAAGAAATTCTTTTGGGCAGGGGCCGAGGTGCTAATCGGAGGAAAATGCAAGGTAAACTGGGCGCGATCGGCAAGACCAAAATACTCTGAAGGCTTAGGTATCCTTCATCTTGGGAAGTTTGCAAGGGCACTCAGGTTGCGATGGCTATGGAGGGGTTGGTCAGCAAATATGAGTATCCCTTGGGATGTGCAGGAAACGCCATGTAACAAGCTCGACAACCTCCTCTTTGCGGCTTCTACAACTCTCATAATTGGGGATGGGAAAAGGGCTTCCTTTTGGAAGAGTGCTTGGCTAAACGGCCAACGACCTTGTGATGTTATGCCACATCTCTTCAGTATCTCCAAGAGAAAAAACAGAACAATACACCAAGCTCTTCTTGCCAAAAATTGGATACGCGACATCGACCTTTGGCATCCGAGTTTTTCTGCCCAACACTTTGCCGAATACATATGTCTATGGCGAGAGACCATGCGCATCTTGTTGAGAGCTAGCACACCAGATACCGTTACATGGAAATTTGAGGAAAATGGAGAGTACTCGGCGTCGTCAGCTTACCATGCCCAATTTATAGGCTCAACCCGCAATAACTTTGAAACCATTATATGGAAACTGTGGGCACCTCCTAAATGTAAATTCTTCAGCTGGCTTGCCATTCAAAACCGAATTTGGACCGCTGATAGATTAGAAGCGCAGAACTGGCCAAACCAAAGGATATGCCCACTTTGTAGAATACATGCAGAATCAGGTCTTCACCTCTTTAAAGAATGCAGGTTCACGAAGCGTTTGTGGAGTGACATTGTCGCGTGGACAACCAATCCCCATTTACACCCGAATGCATGGCCGCCTAGTGAGTCCCTCGAGAAGTGGTGGACGGCCATGTCAGCTGTGCCAAGCACAAGCAGAAGAGGCCATCGCTCGATCATCATCCTAGTTTGTTGGGAAGTTTGGAAGGAAAGGATTGCAAGACTATTCCAACGCGTGAGTCCCCAAATGCTGCGGTGCACTCGAAAATCAAGGAAGAGGCGAGGGCGTGGATCATGGCAGGAGCAAAGCACTTGGCTAATCTCGCGAGCTAGCACCGCCAACAGTTTTGATCGTCCTCTTTTCTTTTTGCGATCCCTGTAATCTAGTGTCTATGTACAATGCTTGTTTGGACGTCTCCTTCTTTTTAATATAGCGGGCAGCTCTCCTGCCGGTTCGTTTCAAAAAAAATCTCAGTAGTGAGTTTCATCATACAATTATGCCAAATCACCTTTTGTGTTGGTAACTGGTTAGCAAGTTTCATCAAGATGAAACTCTCTCTCTCTTCGTAAATAAGTTGTCAAGTCAGCAAATTTGATGATATGTCACTATATTAAATGAGAATGAAACTCTTTTGAAACTCGTAAACTTGTTCTGAGTTAGACATTCAGATAAACTTGTCCTGAGATCTCATTCAAGTCTCGTTATTTTAAAATTGGCATTCAGTAAACATTCAGTAAACTTGTTCCAAGTTCTTATTCTGATCCTGTTACTTTCAAAACATACACTCGGCTTCAAAAACTTGCATCATTGTATCATTCCAGTTTATTTTCTTCTCCTTCACTTTGTTATATGACCCACCATACTCGTGCAACATCGTGTTCGTCTCTCACGGTGGTGCAACGCACGAGGACGAGATATGCAACGGGGGCTCAGGAGGGACCTGATGTGCGCACAAAGCGTCCTAGGACATGCTACACTACTTAGCGTCCTTGTCCTTGCCTACCGCACGTCGTAGCCGAGCCTTCCTCGCCACCGTGGCCCTCCTAAATTTAGTTTTACTCACTCCTAATTCACCTAACCATGGTGTCGGCCCTCGGCCAGCGATAGCTGTATTGAACACCACCATCCCCCCCCCCCCCCCCCCCCCCGGCACTCCTTACTCTCCCCAAGCAAGAGCTCATGGTCATTCTCGCCATCTCCTATCACCGCACTCAGTTTCTTACTCTCCTGACTTTGCTCAGTCCTTACCTTCCTTGGCAACGACAAGACAGTTGCTACAATTTAACAGGGTGAGTGTAACGTACAAATGATGACACGTCTGTACAACGATGATGGCAATGAGGGAATCAAAATATCTAAATCGATGGCAATGAGGAAATTCGATTTTTTATGACAAACGAGGAAAGTGGTATAGATTTTGGTGTCAACGTGGGAATTCTCTTCTCTTTTAATCGCGCGCATGGCACACAAGGCAGACAGCGATGGAGCACCCCCAAACAAAGCGTCATCAGAAACCGATCACATCTCGCCGAGGCGGCAGCAGCAGGGCACGGAGCAGCAGCCAAGCCAGCAGGAGCAGCAGAGCACGGGCACGGCCGCACCCGCACGGTATCCTTTCGGTCGGTTCACCGCCATTCCCGGCCACCCTTGGCCCTATCTACCGCCGGACCACCAACCACCAGATTTCGCCAGATCTCAGCAGCACATGTGGACGGACTCCGCCGCCCCCGAGTGCTGAAGCAAAGAGCTTGGCAGCATACTATCCGTCTCGCTCTCCGAGGTCCACCACGCTTGTTCTCCGCTTCCCCAGCCAAATTTTATCCCACCACTTGCCCGGCGCTGCCCCCATTTCTATTCCTCCCCGCGCCTCGAACTCCCACGAGGGCACAGGGCGCAGCCCCACCACCCCACCACCGCTCTCGCCGCTAGTATAGCTATACTAGCTCCGCTTTGCTTGCCGCCTCAGTTTTCACAGCGTGTCTCCCAGAGTCCCAGACGGACTCACGGACTCTGTTTACTTGGCTGTTTTACATTGGGGGCTCTGTTTTTTTTTCCCTGCCTGCAACAGCGAGTGCATCCTGTACTCCTCCCCTCTCTTTCCCCGCCCCTTCCTCCTCGACTCCTCCCGCTTCGGATTCCCAACCCCCAGCTCAGGCTCCCGCTCCCCTCACACTCACAGCACCAGCCCAAAACCCTAGCCACACCACCGCCCACGCATGGCCTCCCCCGCGCGCGCCGCCGCCGCCGCCTCCGTCTCCGGCGCCTTCGGCCTGCCCCCGGACGCGCGCTGCTCCTACGACCAGCCCCGGCGCCGCGAGGTGCCCGTGCTCTGCTCTCGTCGCGATCTCTTGGTTTCGAATTTCCTTCCCTCGGCGCCTGACCCACCGATTCTGCCGCGCCGCGGCGGGCGCGCAGGGCTTGCAGGACGAGAGGCTGGTGCGGACGTTCGTGGCCGCCTACGGGCAGCCGCCGCCGCCACAGGACGGCTTCTACCCCAGGGACGCCGTGATGGCGGCCGTGGAGGAGTGCATGCGCAAGCAGGCCGACGCGCTGCTGCACTCGCTCGACGGCATCGGGGGCAGGCTCTCGCAGCTCGAGCTCTACTGCTACAAGCTCGAGAGGTCCATCGGGGAGCTGCGCAGCGACGTCATGGACTACCACAGCGAGAGCACCGCCAACTTCAGATGCATCGACAAGAACCTCAGACAGGTGCGTGCCTTCTCCGTGCGTCGTGGATTGGATCCCGGCGCACCAGTAGTTGGCTTCTCGAGTACAGAGTACTGATGATGGTGTACTATTTTGGCAATGTCGCCGAGTAATAGCAGATAATGACAGTGCAATTTGGGTATTATGTTTGGTGTACAGTGCTTCATAGACTTAACTGATTGTTTATTTCCCTGAAAGCGCTAGTACATTCAGTGGAGTCAACTTACGGTTCCCGGGAGATGAGATTTCTATCACTTGGTTCTGAGACTAACAGCTAGCATCTTTGGTAACTAGATCTACACATTTTGGTTGCCAGGTCCACAAATCCTTGCAGGTTCTTCAGGACAGGCAGGACTTTGCTGAAACTCCGAAAGAACTCAGCAGGCTTCAAATAGCACATGAGGCACCCTCTCAGAAGGGTGAGGCCACTGGTTTTTCCATGCTCGCGCCAAGGGAAAATGACCACAGCACACAGGCGGCTCCCAAGCACGAGGTCGCCCTTTTGCCGCTTCACCAAGTTAACGGGATGCAATCCCCTGCCGTGCAGGTCCAAACCAGCAACGGGTTTGTTCTGCAGCACCTGGTGCCTGTCACTCTGAGCACGCAGCATGATCAGCAGCAGTTGAACCAGGCTCCTGTGTACTATGTGCAGAGCCCGGATCATGCTAAATCCACCGAGAGCAAGGCGTTTGAGCCTTTGGTTCAAGTTGTGCAGCCACTTGTCCACAACCCTGAAGCCATGGTTCAAGTTGAGCTGCCTCAGAAATCTAGTCAAGCAACTGAATTGTACCCTCAACCTCAGAATCACAGACTACAGATGCCTACCCAGCAGGTTGATTCACATACATGGCATGCCCAGCAGCCCATGGTGCAACAGCAGCAATACATTATTCAACAAGTTTCACGACATATGGCTCAACAACAGTCCTCATCTCCTCAGTCTCAGAGTGCTCAAGCCACACCCTTGTTTCCTCCATTCAGTTCCCCGAAGCCTGTCAGTTCTAACACTGAGCCAATTATTACAAGAAGTGTGGCTGGGCAGCCTCCATTCTCTTCATCGCAGCAGCAGCATGAAGTTGCCCATTCATTTTATGGCCAAGGCAATACAGTATTGCTTCCTGTAGCAGATCATAATGCTCAGCATCAGCAACCACAATCAGTGCAGCTACACAGTCAGGGCCTCTGTCCACCTCAACCAACCAAGCCCAGTCACTGCAGTGTTGCATCCTATGCTGTTCAAGGAAATGGTCAGACCTACAGCTCCACATACAAGAACTCTTCTAACTGCCCTGCAACTGTTGTAGCTCTTCTGCCTCAGCCTCCAGCTACTGCTTCCATGGCCTATCATCCCTTGGGACCACAGCTCGTGCACAGTCATCCGTTTGGAAATATGGTTGAAACGGCTAGTGTGGTAGGGTATCCACGGGATCAAGTTGAGATACTCCCAGTGGTGACTGCAGCCCAACCTGTAATGGTTGATAAGCTTAATGCTGGCAGTAATGTAACATCCCCTCGTGAGTGGTCTGCATAGTGGACAATGTGCGATAGTACAGTTCACTGTTTCCACAACTTACTAGTACTATACATATATTGCCGTTGGAAGCTCATCAGGTCTATTTTATCTGGCTCCTTTTTTTCCCATCAGCCAGCAGATTAGAACAGATCCTTCTACCTTTTTCAGCTGAAGGTCAATCTGAAATAAGAAAAGTATAGGTTAGCTGAGTGATCACTGTTGGCATATGTCCTCACTTTTAATGGACATATCTCCTTGTAACCGAACTTATATGCCTTTCTTATATGATGAATATATGACGGGTTTACATCAGCTTGTCAGATGTTTCCTAGGTAACATTAGCAGCTGATGCTCACAGAATCTGTCACGCTTGATCAAGTTGGTTGTGTATGTCATGAAGACATAGCTGTACTTGGTAATTTTATTGATGCATTTCGTTTCATCTACTTTTCTTAGCTTGCTCAACTGAACACAAGTGCTACAGTTACTCTGAAACAGTGCTCGCCACAGATTTGAAGAACGTACGCGCGACAGTAATTCAGAAATGGTAATGCTGGGAATTGTGGTTACAATTATTTATGAAGTAGCAATAATTCTCAATTGTCATTGCAATAGAAATTGAGAATGCATTTGAAGCTTGGGGACGTTGGAACTATCAATCTGCAATTTCCGAGTAGAATATCCTATTCTGCTTTACAAAATGCAATTCAAAAGTATTGATGTACTCTCTCCGTCCCAAATTATAAGTCATTCCTCGAATCTTGGAGAGTCAAATTTTTTTAACTTTAACCAACTTTATATAGTAAGATAATAACATTTATGATATCAACTAAGTATCATTAAATTCTTTATTACTTATATTTTCATAATGTACATATTTGATGTTATAATTTTGTGTTTCTCTCTATAATTCAGGTCAAAGTTAAAAAACTTTGACTCTTCAAGATTCTTGGAATAACTTATAATTTGGGACGGGACAGAGGGAGTACATTCTTGAGTGCCATCAGCCCATCAATCAAATAGCCACATGATACAGTACGAGTTCCTTTCGCTAATTGGTGAACAGAACCAAGTCCGAACCTCATCGTCAACAACCAATACCATTACAAAAAGAATAAAAGCTAGACGAAAATTGCTGTAGCTTAAATAAAATAAATGAATCCTCATTTAATCTAGTTTGATCTGTTAAGTATATAACAATTAAACAGACAAACAAGCAAATCATACGATGGGGCTTCTGGAGCTGCTGATAACTTTTGGAATTCACATCGCATGCCATGATGTGACATGATACTCTTCTCAATGTCAAATTGAGTCAACTTGAGCTTACTTCTCAATGTCAAATTGAGTCAAACTGAGCTGGAGATTTGCGACCATACTATAAACGCTGTTACTGTTAGTTACCACTTACTAACATGTGTGTACTTTGGGAGTGTATTCGTGAATCTGTCATACTCCCTTGGTCCTTTTCTCCGTTTGCTGCTTCCCGCTTCCCGCTTGGATGATCTCTCCTCTCTGGACCCATTTGCAACATCACTACTGCCTGAGGCACCAGCCTTCGACTTCTTTCGTGATTTCTGTTTTGATTTTGAGGACTTCCGTTTTTTAGATGGTGATGAACTCATGTCCTCGGATGTGGATTGACTATTCCTAGGCAACGGTTCATCCTCATCTATCACATGCCAATTATACACTGCATCATTCTCACTGTCAAACTGTTGGGTTATCGGTTCCCAGGGTTCCGCTAACAAATCTTCATTGTTCCAGCCTTTCCGGTCAAGGAGAACTGAATCTGGTCTGACAATGGTACCCAGAATGCTTCTATTATGTCCCAAACTTATAAGCAAATTTGCATCAGTTAACACAGAGTACGCCTTGGAAAATGCTGATTTCACCTGAAAAAAAGGGATTTATTCAAGGTTTTCTTATGTCGAAAGATTCCAGAGTAATAGAATCTCACTATCATAGCAAAAGGCAAAATGAGTTAAAGCATCAAACAGTTCCAGTATCATATCCACAGCATCAGCAACATGCACTGCAAAAGCACGGGTGAAAAAATCAATAGAGTAATTACCTTAAAGTAGTTAAAGGAATTCTTTCCGATATCATTATCTGGTGCCTGGACATCATGAGTTGAACGAGTTAATGCATTGCAACTCAAAATCCTTAGGTGAAAAAGAATGGACGGGTATCTTACCATGGGATCCTGAATCGCTAATAGATGTGGCCGTTCATGATTCATAAAGCTACAAAACCATAAGAAAAGAAGAATCAGAGAAGCGCAGAAATGAATTAGTATAAAAAGATTAGAACCTGGAGAAATTAAATAGTTTCACCCTACCACCTGACAAGTTTTCCAATTATTAAAGAAATTCACATACAAGTGTCTATTGCTTACACTCTACAGACAGCAACAGAATATTTTTAAACAATGAACAAACTAAATGAAAGCAAAGATATGTTGTCAGCTTGACAAAATTTGCAAATCAATAATCAGAGAGTTGTCTGGCATAAGTTCATCTACTAGTAAATCATCAGCTTACTCTTTATCACTCTTCAAGAAAAAAGTCCTTGAAGAATTGCAAGATATTCCGATGTCCCAATGGTTCAACTTGCGTCCATAAAAATCAAAAAACCTGACCTGCCATAAAAGAGCAGGAAAATATAAAGGGGTGTCCTTTGACTTTTCTTCACCGCCACAGAGAGAAATCTCAAGGGAGAATTAAACAAGAATTTCGATGTAGGAAAATAAAGCTCACAGTTTGCAGTTAGCCAATATATGAAAATATTCTGAGCCTGGAACAATAATAACAAATGTATCACTTACCAAAAGAATTCCCAAATTGTGCTCCTTGGACTGATGATACCCGAGAATATCTTTTCCTCCCCAGACCAACTAAGAACAAAAACACAGTGGTAAATAGTTTATTAGAAAGAATGAATTTTCAGGCCCACAAATAATATGAAACTTCAGATAAGCAAAGAATAACACTACGAGTGAAGTACAATGCTGCTGAAATAGTTGTGTTACAAGTGTTCAGAGCTAAATAATTCGGTTCTATTAATTGAACTTCAACATTTTTTAAGAAAACTTAAACAGCTAACAAAACATCATTACTTTCAATTCAAAATATCAACTCAAAATCCTATTTGAAAGATAATAAGGAAAGGCTTCCAAATCAAAAGGCAAAATCTCATTTCACCTGTAGATGTGTGATCAACATCGTGAGAAGAGCATATGATCCAATTCCACCGGTATAGACCTACCAAAAAAGTGTAATGGTCGTCAGAAATCTGGATTGACACAACAATTCAAGATAACCACCTTTTAATTAAAGGAGTAACAAGTGACGGACTTTTGTTCAATTGTACCTCGTTGAGCTCTCTTTGATGCAGAAAAACTTTCAGAATCATACATAGAGGTCTTAAAGCAGGCAACTTCTTCACAGCATCCTGCAGTACAAAATGAAAAAGATCATTGCGGTAGTCCAAAACAATCAGGTGAGCCAAAGTACATGTTGAACATCTGCAACAGATTAGCTTCAAACAGAGTACATGCTGCCTCCATTACTGGACTAGTTAGTTGCCCAGTTGAACAAGTACCTTGATGAAGTCTGCTGCCTGCGGCCCACCATCTATATCAAAGCTGGAACAGAAAAAGGAAGATTGTTAACTGGGACAGCAGAAAAAGAAGTCAAGTATTGGTCTGAGCAATGAAAACAAAACTGCACCTGATGTCAAAAGCTATTCCACTCTTTCTTTCCACAAACTTCACAATTGGCACACGTGCCTTTGCTATTACCTGCCACAAAAGAAAAACAGTAGTCCATTGACAAAATCAGCAACTCAGTAACTAATACTCCCTCCGTCCCATAAATTTTGCAATTATAGAGTTCAAATTTGTCCCAAAAATATTGCATATATAGGTCTTGTCATGGCATGGTAGGCTATCACATCATGTGGGACCCATACAGGACCTTGTACAGCTGTCCATCTCTGCTCTTGTCATGGATGCCTCTCAAACGTAATTTTGCGTAACAACAGTAAAACAAGAAAAAA
The DNA here is from genome assembly GCA_009763385.1 of Coix lacryma-jobi var. lacryma-jobi. Classification (NCBI taxonomy): domain Eukaryota; kingdom Viridiplantae; phylum Streptophyta; class Magnoliopsida; order Poales; family Poaceae; genus Coix; species Coix lacryma-jobi. The sequence continues at coordinate 34,121,725 of CM019827.1, forward strand.
TATCGGCTGGTACTTGTCAGACTACTTTTGAAGGGTATTTACGTAATTTCTCACAAGTCACAACTCCTTGGTTTCTCCTCTGGTCCTAGAATTGCAAATTTTACAGGACGGAGGGAGAGTTGACAAAGTGGCAATGTCCAATGTCCCAGACAATGGCATTTGGTCACTGCCAGTGGCAGAAGACAGATTAGATTTGAGGTATCACGGGGTTGCTGTTGTGGCATTGGCGGCTTGGAGGGCTAGCAATTCAGCCTTCAGGAGTGGGAATGGTAGGCAGATGGGCAAAATGCTTGGTCACTGGCAGAGAGCATATAGACCAACTTGAGTCGTAACTCATGAAACTGGACTGATTCACTGGGGATACTGGTAGTTCGGGGATGGGAGGGGGATGATTTGCCATATTGTGAGACAAGTGAATGTGAGAGGGATTAGGTGGGCCATGCTAATATTGGCAAAAAGTTCAATGCCTTGATTCACTAACTCAAGCCTGGCCTCTCTTGCTCTTGCATTGCTAATTACTTACTCCTACCACGCAGCAGCAGCAGCGAGCTACTTGCTGCTGCAATTTAGGGTGTGTTTGGTTCTCGTTCAATTCTAAGCCTGACTAACTTTTTGGGCCAGGCTAGACTTAGCCAGCTTAGCACAAACCAATAGTGATTTGTTTGGTTGGAGTGAATGTTTAAACCTGGCTAAGTTTTGGTGTGTTTGGTTAGTTAGTTTAGCTTGAATAGAATCATCTTCTCTTTGTTGCTGGTAAAGATACCCCTTTGAAACATTCCATCGAACATGTACGGTGCATCACCCTCGGCAGGTCCGGCAGGAGATGGCCGGCACACCGACGATGGTGGCACAGCACAGTGGCGACATGTTGGCGCAGCGCAATCCCGGCGTGGACGGCGACCTTGGACGGCGACCCCGGCGCAGACGGCAAGCTCGTCGCGTGGCCGGTGCTGTGACCCCATGGCCGTTGCAAGTGCAGCCGGCGCGAGCTCTATCATTGTCCTTGTCTTCCTCTTCCACTGCCGGTCCTGTAGCCTCACACAGTTGTCCGGTAAAGATTAGCACCCCTTCTATTCCTAATGTGTGGAACGAGCACCCTGCACCTCGAACTCAACTACCGTGTGCTCATGCAAGGGGAAACGCCCACACATGCTACTCGCATACTCTTCACCTCCTCTCTCTATGTGTGGCACCCTGCAGCCTCACAGATCATGTGCGGCGCAGCCGTCCTTGCAGGTGGTCACGAGCTCCTCGCGGGTGGGGAAGGCTCCCGGCTTGGCTACGCGCAGACATCAAGGTGCTGGCCGGGGATGCAGGTGGTCGGCGGGCGGATGCGGAGAGGTGCGCGGACGCCGAGGAGCAGCCGAGGAGGCAGGTGCGCTGCGCACGTGGACGCATCGCTCGAGCACTACCTGGAGCCTAGCTTCGCGGAAGCGGCCGCTCACTTCGTTTCTGGCTGGCCAGCCTAACACATGGTCGATGGCCTCAGCAGGCCTGGCTAAGAAGCCCAGCCAGGCAACCAAACAGGCCTAAACTGGCTTCCTGGAGCCTAGACAGTAGTTGGACTTGGACACCTAACCAAACACACCCTTACAAAACTTTCCTCTATCTCTAGCTTGTTTGTTTGCTTCGCACTTCTCAAGTGCCTATGCTGGTCACCAGATCCTGCCACAGGCTCCAACTTTTCACCCTCCTCATCTTTCTAAGCTTCGCCATCGCTATCTTCTTTCCCATGTGTTTCTCTGCTCATATTGGAGGATGGCAATCGCCAGGTTGGCAGCCAAGGGGCCGGGACCGGCAATTCGCAACAAAGGACAAAGGATATCATGGCAAAATTAAGGTATGAGTATGGCAACCGGTTATCATCCTGCGTGGTTAATTCAATTCGATAACAGCTGTGTTGTTTCTTTGATGGGAAACACAGTGTTTTGTCCTCTACAAACTCTTGTTATGAGTAGTTTATGAACCAGAAAAGAAACTCTCAGAGATTCTTGCATGTTTTTTTTAAAAAATAATAATAATAATAAGTGAGAACGGGACCTGTATTTTTTTAGCAACGCCTTTCTGAGACAATGCTTTTGCAAGAGCATATAGACCAACTTGAGGAGTCTTAACTCTGGACTCAAATATTACAACCTGCAACAACAAGCCTAATATGAACTTAAGCAGATAAAGGAGATAGGCATTTTACGAAAAGAAGGTGCATGACCCTGTGTGTCCAGGTGAAACATGGAAAGTGCAAGCTTACAACAAGCTTAGGTGATGTACCCTACAAACTTTCTTTATCAATTACTCCATCCATGCCACTATGTTTGTCCATAGCACACTGGCGCACTAACCCAGTATGTGTTTCAAGAATATTCAATGTGAAATGACTGTTCATGCCCCTGTTAAATAACATGATAGTGATACAACCATTTCCCTTTTTCCAAAGCACTTGATTGAGGGTAGATAATGGAAACATTGTAATAACTACGCTCTCTCGATGGACAAACATTGCAAGACATTCTATCAAGGTTATGGACAAACATAGTGAAACGGAGGGAGCGTTAAAAAGAACAAACAAAGTAGATCTGTCGATATCAAATTAGCTAATGCAAATACAAGGAATTTCTCTCCCTTGTACTGGGAGCATACTCTTGTTTCTCCTTTGTATTCTTTCTCTTAAAAAAATGACACGCAGCTCGCTTGTGTCGTTCGAGAAAAGAAACAAGGTGAAGATAGGTCCCAACAAATATAGCATGTCCTTCTGACCTACGCTACGCATGACGATATTGCTAGCATGAAGTAACACGTATAGCACTTTTCAGCCTCCCTATATAGCAAGTTTGTTGTTTTTTCTGCAATTGCAACAGCAAAAACATAGGATGGAAGTCCACTTTTACCTTTTTCTGTTACTATATACTCCCCTATTATGTATTCCATTATCTCAACCATATTGTTACTTATAGTAATAGTACTTTCTATTGCTTCAAATTTAATAGTGAATAGTTATGGCTATAAGGACCATAACTTATGTGCCGTTAAACAAAATTAGAAGACAAAAAACAAATCTTCAGCTCTTCCTTCTCCGTCTGTCATGTGGGGCTCCGCGTACGTGAGACGCCGTAGGGCGCGTGACGTCCGCCGAGCAGCGGAGCGGGCCGCGGACCGCGAGGGGCGCACGGCCGCGAGTGCTGCGGGCGCAGAAGGCAGGGCTGATTAGGCCCCAAATTTAGGAGATTTGTTTCCAAATTAGTTGGCCGGTTGGCCTTTATATTCCTTGTACTCAAATTATGGAGAATTAAGAAAGATCAATTATCCTATCTTCCTCCTCTCTTCATCTAAGCCTGCGGTAGAGGGGAATAACCTCACCGGAGAAGACGGCCGACGGCTACGAGCTACGCAGTCGTGGTCCGGCCAGCCAAGGGTTTAACGCCCTTGACAACCTGGTATCAAGGTCTCGACGATCCTCTCCCACCCGCTCCACCCAGTCTTCCACAGCCGCCGCCGCCGCCAACCCTTGCCCTAACGCGCCGCCATCCCCTACCTCCGCCGCGCCTGATTCCCACGCACCGGCCATGTCTGAACCCACGATCGCTGACGTCCTGGAATCGCTGAAGACCCTCACCACCGAGCTGTCCACCATGAAGGCCGACATGGCGGCTATGAAGAAGGAGAAGTCCGCGTCGTCATCTGGCAGCGGCGACGACCGCAGGTCGGAGGGTCCGCGTGATCACGATCACCCGCCCAAGCATAAGAAGTGGGATTTTCCCCGCTTCGACGGCATGACTGACCCGATGCTTTTCCTCAACAAGTGCGACTCGTACTTCCGCCAGCATCGTACCATGGCGGAAGAGCGCGTGTGGATGGCATCCTACCACCTGGATGACGTCGCGCAGCTCTGGTACACGCAGCTCCAGGAAGACGACGGCACGCCGACCTGGGGGCGATTCAAGGATCTCCTGAATCTTCGGTTCGGGCCTCCCCTTCGATCCGCACCGTTGTTCGAGCTCGCGGAATGCCGACGCACCGGGACTGTGGAGGAGTACGCCAACCGCTTCCAGGCCCTTCTGCCTCGAGCGGGCCGGCTGGACGAGGGGCAGCGCGTTCAGCTCTTCACCGGCAGACTTCTGCCGCCGCTCAGCCACGCCGTCCGCATTCACAATCCGGAATCCCTCGCGGCGGCCATGAGTTTGGCCCGACAGGTGTTGCTGATGGAGGCCGCACGACAGCCGCCTCCCCCGCCTAGGGCACCGTACCGGGCCCCCCCTCTGTGCCCGCAGGGCGGCCAGCGTTCCCAGCGCAGCCACCCCTGCTGCCCCTTCCTCCCCCCCCCCAGCGGCTGCTCAGCAGGGCCGTGGCGAGGGTACTCAGCGACGCCTCTCCCAGGAGGAGATGGCGGAACGGCGTCGCCAGGGGCTTTGCTTTAACTGTAATGAAAAGTATTCTCGTGGCCATAACAGGTTCTGCAAATGCATCTTCTTCCTCGAAGGCGTGGAGATCGACGACGACGGGGCGGACGCGGCGACCGAGGTCGAGGACCCGGCAACCCCCGTTTTCTCCCTGCACGCGGTCGCCGGCGTCCCCTGCGGCGGCACGATGCAGCTGGCCGTTACAGTGGGTGCAGCCTCCCTCGTCGCCCTCCTCGACAGCGGCTCGACCCACAATTTCATCTCCGCCGGGGCAGCAGAACGCACAGGGCTGACAGTCGAGCCCCGCCCTCGCCTCACCGCCGTCGTGGCCAACGGCGAGCGGGTCTCATGCCCTGGAGTCATCCGCGCGGCTCCGGTCACCATCGCCGGCGTCAACTTCACCATCGACCTGTTTGTCATGCCACTTGCAGGTTTCGACGTGGTGCTTGGTACTCAGTGGTTGGCTACCCTCGGGCCGGTGACCTGGGACTTCGCCGCGCCCTCCATGGCGCTCCAGATTCATGGGCGCCCGGTGCACTAGACGGGTGTGCCGCTCGCCACCGCGCCGCAGATCCACTCCACCGTGACCAGCGCGCCGCTCCTCGCTGAGCTGTTGGCCACGTTCGAGGACGTCTTCGCCGAGCCCACGGGACTGCCACCACCCCGCGGCCGCGACCACAGCATCACCCTCAAGCCGGACGTACCGGTACCCGGCGGCGCACAAGGACGAGCTGGAACGCCAATGTTCCGCCATGATCTAGCAGGGCATCGTCCGCCGCAGCGACTCGGCGTTCTCCTCACCGGTCCTCCTTGTCAAGAAGGCGGATGGCTCCTGGCGCTTCTGCGTCGACTACCGCGCCTTGAACGCCCTCACCGTCAAAGATGCGTTCCCCATTCCCGTCGTCGACGAGCTCTTGGATGAGCTTCACGGGGCGTGCTTCTTCACCAAGCTCGACCTCCGGTCGGGGTACCATCAGGTGCGCAAGCGGCCGGAGGACATCCACAAAACGACGTTCCGCACCCACGACGGCCTGTACGAGTTCCTGGTGATGCCGTTCGGGCTGTGCAACGCCCCGGCCACCTTCTAGGCGCTCATGAACGATGTGCTGCGCGCCCACCTCCGTCGGTTCGTTCTGGTGTTCTTCGACGACATCCTGATTTACAGCCAGAGCTGGGCCGACCACCTGCGACACCTCCGCGTCGTCCTCTCCCTCCTACGCCAACACCGCCTCTTCGTCAAGCGCTCCAAGTGTTCGTTCGGCGTCAGCTCCGTCGGCTACCTCGGCCACATCATCTCGGCGACCGCCGTGGCCATGGACCCCGCCAAAGTCCAGGCCATCCATGACTGGCCGCAGCCTCGCTCGGCGCGCGCGGTGCGTGGCTTCCTGGGTCTCATCGGCTACTACAGGAAGTTCGTCCACAACTTCGGCTCCATCGCTGCCCCCCTGACCGCGCTCCTGAAGAAAGAAGGTTTCTCCTGGAACGACGCCGCCGCCGCGGCTTTCCTCACCCTCAAAGGGGCCGTGACGTCTGCGCCGGTGCTGGCGCTTCCGGACTTCACCAAACCCTTCACCGTGGAATGTGATGCCTCCACGTACGGCTTCGGGGCGGTCCTCATCCAGGAAGGCCACCCGATCGCGTTCTTCAGTCGGCCGGTGGCTCCCCGCCATCGCTCGCTGGCGGCTTACGAGCGGGAGTTGATCGGCCTTGTCCTCGCCGTCCGTCATTGGCGACCGTACCTCTGGGGGCGCCGCTTTGTCGTCTGGACGGACCACTACAACCTCAAGTTCCTCCTCGACCAACGCCTTGCCACGATCCCGCAACATCACTGGGTCGGCAAGCTGCTGGGCTTCGACTTCACTGTTGAGTACAAGCCCGGCGCGACGAACACGGTGGCTGATGCTCTCTCCCGCCGGGACACCGACGACTCCTCGGTGGGCGCCCTCCTGGCGGTCTCTGGGCCGCGATTCGACTTCATCAGCCGCCTCCGCCACGCACAAGCCACGGACCCGGCACTGGCGGCCGTGCACGACGAGCTCACGGCGGGCACCAGGACGGCGCCCTGGGCGATCACCGACGGCCTCATCACCTTCGATGGCCGGTTGTACATTCCGCCGTCGTCACCGCTGCTGCAGGAGATCGTGGCCGCCACCCACGAGGGGGTCCAGCGCACGCTGCATCGCCTTCGCCGTGACTTTCATTTTCCCAACATGCGTCGGTGTGTGCAGGAATTTGTGCGGCAATGCCTCACTTGCCAGCGGTACAAGACGGAGCAACTCCTTCCCGCCGGCCTCCTTCTACCGCTGCCAGTTCCCACCACGGTTTGGGCCGACATCGGCCTCGACTTCGTGGAAGCCTTGCCGCGCGTGAACGGCAAGTCGGTGATCCTCTCCGTCGTCGACCGCTTCAGCAAATACTGCCACTTCATTCCCCTGGCGCACCCATACACCGCTGAGACCGTGGCCCAGGCGTTCTTCACCGACATCGTGCGCCTGCACGGCATGCCGCAGTCCATTGTCTCCGACCGCGACCCGGTGTTTACTTCGCTGTTTTGGCGCGAGCTGATGCGGCTTATGGGCACCAAGCTGCACATGTCGTCCGCCTTCCATCCTCAGTCTGACGGCAAAACGGAGTCCGCTAACCGCGTCATCGTCATGTACCTCAGGTGTTTCACAGGAGATCGACCCCGACAGTGGTTGCGGTGGCTGCCCTGGGCTGAGTACGTGTATAACACGGCCTATCAGACCTCCCTCCGGGAGACGCCGTTCCGCGTGGTCTACGGCCGTGACCCGCCCACCCTCCGCTCCTACGAGCCTGGGGACACTCGCGTGGCCGCTCTGGCTCGTGACATGGCGGAGCGTGATGCCTTCCTCGCCGACGTCCACTACCGCCTGGAGCAGGCGCAGCAGGTGCATAAGCGCTACTACGACCGTCGCCATCGCCAAGTGTCCTACCAAGTAGGCGACTGGGCACTGCTTCGCCTCCAGCAGCGTACCATGTCTTCTCTGCCACAAGCGACCACGGGCAAGCTGAAGCCTCGCTACATCGGGCCGTATCGCGTTGAGGAGCTGATCAACGACGTTGCGGTTCGCCTGGCTCTTCCTCCACAGGCGCGCATCCACGACGTCTTCCACATCAGCGTCCTGAAGAAGTTCGTCGGCACGCCTCCGTCGACCCCTCCAGCCTTGCCGCCCATTCACCACGGCGTGGTGACTCCCGAGCCTGTTCGGGTGGAGCGCGCGCGTTTGGCGCGCGGGGTACGTCAGCTGCTCGTCCATTGGCGTGGCGAACCACCGGACTCGGCCACTTGGAAGGACCTCGACGCCTTCCGTGAGAAGTTCCCTCTCTTCCAGCTCGAGGACGAGCTGCTTCGCGAGGAGGGGAGAGATGTCATGTCGGGCTCCGCGTACGTGAGACGCCGTAGGGCGCGTGACGTCCGCCGAGCAGCGGAGCGGGCCGCGGACCGCGAGGGGCGCACGGCCGCGAGTGCCGCGGGCGCAGAAGGCAGGGCTGATTAGGCCCCAAATTTAGGAGATTTGTTTCCAAATTAGTTGGCCGGTTGGCCTTTATATTCCTTGTACTCAGATTATGGAGAATTAAGAAAGATCAATTATCCTATCTTCCTCCTCTCTTCATCTAAGCCTGCGGTAGAGGGGAATAACCTCACCGGAGAAGACGGCCGACGGCTACGAGCAACGCAGCCGTGGTCCGGCCAGCCAAGGGTTTAACGCCCTTGACACCGTCATAGTAGGATAGAGACTAATACTGTCCAACAAGGTAAGCACTATGATCCAGCAATTAATACAAGTATACAACACAATGGAACAGATAAAGTGAAGCACCAAGCTAGAAATATAGAAAGAGGAGGAAAGAAGAAAGCTTACATCTATATCACTTGTCGGTAGATAGAGACCTGTCCTGAAAGATCCAAAAACTTCCACCTGTCATGGAAGAGTGGGAATCACCAAAATAGTTCACAGCTATTTGACACAAACTAGAGGGGGGAAGACTGTGATGCCTTGCACTGTGGCCATATATGTTTGACAACATCAGAAACATCTTGCACAGCAGCTGTTCGTGAAGATTGCTCTTCAGTAGAAGGTGAGATAAAATCACAGAAGTCAAGAATCTCTGCAACAAATATACAATATCTTAGTGCTCCAGTAGTCAAATTATCCATCACAAAACCATATATACATCTGTGAGTTCTTATTGATCTCAAGTTCTACTAGTTCAAGTGCTAAAGATACATGTGATTTGAATGTCTGGATCAACTGCATAAGTAGCCTTACTATTTCTTAAGTATAATATCAGATCCTTGAGACACAAATTCCAACTAACAATCAGCTCTATCGGAACCAAAAAAGGTGTTTGGCATCATAGCACTCTCTACACAGTTTCTGCATCCCAAATACATGAAGACCACTACAAGGTACTCCCTCCATTCCAAACTATATTTCACTTTAGCTTTGCCCTAAGTCAAACTTCTCTAACTTTGACGAGTTTTTAGAAGGAAAAAAACATATCTCCAACTTCAAATAAATGCCTATCAAGACATATTTCATGGAGAATTGAATGGAACTATTTTGGCATTCTAGCTATATTTTTCTATAAACTAGGTCAAAGTTAGAGAAGTCTGACTTAGAACAAACCTAAAATGAAATTTTAGACTGTAGTTAGAGCAAGTTCATCATTTGTATCTGTTTGATTTTTAACTGTCAAGAAGAATGCCTCCAGAACACCAATAGCCTCATGCAGATTTCAAGTAGACATTAAAGGTTCCTCAAGCACTATGTGCAAACCTATGGCCTTGATTACTTATAATGTAAAACACCATAACCAAGTCCAGACTTTCTGATTTATTTATAACTCGATAAAATGTGATCTTCAATCTGTTTATATCTGATCACCTCCCTCCATCAATGATTTAATTTAATGCCACAGCAGAGCAATGTCTATTTAGTTGCACGATAATTTAGGCACGGGAAGCCACAAAATTCAAAACAATTCCAGAATTTAAGCAACCAAATGCACTGCGCAAAGCACCAAACTAAAACCCTCACCCTTGTGTAGCTGAAGCATGGGGCTCCTGAACCGCCTCCCTCCTCTGAACCACGCGCGCTCCGACCCCTGCGCCGGCTGGTCCTCCAAAGCACGGGAGCTAGAGGGCGTCGCCGCCGCAGCGGCCGGCGCCGGGGTCCGCGGCGATGCTGGCTCGGGCTCGGGCTCGGCCTCGACAGAGGCAGAGGCGGAGACGTCGAGCGAGAAGAAGTCCGCAGCAGGGATGTCCACGGGCGCATCCCCAGCCGCCGTTATCTCGTTGCGGAAGACGGCGTAGGTCGCGGTCGCATCATCCTCGTCCTGCCCCGCGGCGGCGGCGGCAGTGGCCGGGCGGGGCAGGGCGGCGTCATCGAGGGCCTCCACCGGCGAGAAGGCGAAGTGCAGGCCCGGGAGCGCGTCGTAGACGTAGTTCGTGGCGAGGACGGGCGCCTCGGCCTCGGCCTCCATGGCGGCTGGGGCTGCTGTGGCGGCTGCTTGCGTCGGCGGCGCGGGGGAGAGAACGGCTCGTTTGCCCTTCCTCCTTCGCTTCCGCGCTGGCGGTGGCGGCCAAGGCCACGCGTTCGTCGCTTCTGAGGCGCGCGCTCTGCTGGAGCCTGGAGTGGAGCAGGCGGGCCGGGCAAGTTTGCTGCGGCCAGGCCGGTAGAAGGAGTGAAGTCGTAGCTCTGCAGGACTTCTTCCGCGGCCCACGAACGTACCGAGACCGGACTTATTTTTCCTTTTTTATTTACTTCCCCTGCTTCTTTTTTTTTTCCTTTTGATAGAGCATTTTGATTTTATTAAGTTAGAGTAATAGAGACATCTTGCATTTGACCTTAATGAAACTATTGAACATCTCTTCTTCGATCACCGTGTAGTACAGTTTGTTTGGAGGGTGTTTGAAATAGCATTTGGTTAATGTCCACCCACGCACTATTATGCGGTCTAGGGAGAATTAGGTGTATGGTCCTGAAAAAAACTGCTCTTAGGTATATGACCCTTTTTCTTTTGAATTTGGTTCTATGGCCTCAAAACAAAATTTATTTGGCTCTATGGCCTTCCGTCGGTTTTGGACAGCTAACGGTGTTAAGTCAGGGATAAAAAGACTATTTTGCCCCTAGCAAAAAAATAAAATAATTTTGTTTGTATATAGAAAATTTTGGTACATAGTTTGGCTCAATTACAAAAATTTATTCGTAACTGATTCAAACTATGTACAAGATTTTTCTATATACAAACAAAATTATTTTATTTTTTTGCTAGGGGTAAAATAGTCTTTTTATCTCTGACTTAACAATGTTAGCTGTCCAAAACTGACGTAAGGCCATAAAAGTAAGGTAAAGACTCTGTTCCAACCGGCCGTTTTTTATCACTTTGCACGGTCTGCTCCATCTATCGTCCGTTGATGATCTGAAGGTGGATTTACGGCACTAGGCTGCTACGCTGAGACACTAGAACATATGGAGTATTCTCGTTCAGCCCGCGTGCGTTCTCACACTCTCGCCGCCGGAGGCTACGTACGACCGCCGCACCCACCCTACGCCAGGTGCCGAGGGGCTTCGCCGGGCCCTTGGCCGCTCGCCGGCGAACAGCACCCACCAGGTACGTCCGTCCGTCCCTACCTTCCATCCCCTTTCTGCTGTGCTAAATCAAGCTCCCTAACCCTAACGTAAGCTATTTGCTATTTACGCCTCAGATCTGTGCCTCCATGATTTTTCCTCCTCATGAGTCGGCGGCTCCTCTGATCCACTGACCCAGTACCACCTCCCGGCGATGCGACCCCGTCCGTCGCGCCGTACTGTGCCGCGTTTGCTCTTCCGCGCGACCGCGACCGCCTCCGCCTCTGCACACCAGTCTGCGGCCACAACGCGTCGTCGTCCCCTCCCTCCGCCGTCGTGATCTCCTCTTTCGCCTTGCGGTCCTGACCCTCCCAATGGTGCCCACTCCCTTGCCCGCCTCGATGCATGGTTCGCATAACCCCCCGCTGCTACTTATTGGTGCGCTCATGATGAGTCGGTGTACGAGAGGCAGGGCATCCTTTGTGTGGCTTCGCCAAGACCTCCGTCGGCAGCGACCTTTCCCCTGTGTGGGGCTTCGCCAGATAGGGGCGCTGCGCTCAAGCTCCAGCTGCTTGGCACGTGCGAGGACGACTGTTGGATATGGCCGTTCATCACGCAGCGTGTATACCAGGCAGTCGAGTTCATTGATGCGGCCAACGAAATCAACTGCAGGTGAGATGCCCATGCGAGTCTATGTTACTTCAATTGCCTTCTGGATTTCAGTAGTAGAGAACTAGAAATACTAAATTAACTTGGTTTGATTGCAGTTGTATCGTGTAGGAGTACATCTTCTTGGATGCACGTGGATTGGGTGCGTTTGAGGGGATGAGCTTAGATACCTGCTTGCCTGAGGTACTTGTGACTTGTGTTCTGTATATTATATCGTGAACATGCTTTCACTACAGTTGTGTATAACTAGAATTTATGGAAGTAAGAGCAGTTAGCTTGATAGGAGCAATGTTTCTTATTACAAGACAGCTAGGATGCAATATGTTTTCAGGTTCAGATGTTGTCTTAATTGCTTCATCATAAACCAAACTATTTTGTCAAATCAATGATAATACATTTTTTTACCCTACTGAATTAAATAGCGATAGTGGAATTTCAGTAGATACATAAAGTTGTTGGGGTTACTGGGCATGAACTATAGTAATAGTCAATTTTTCACGAATGTGTATCCTCCTAAGATAATAGATTCCTACTTTTCAATTACTTTAATTGAGCTGCATGCTCTAACATTATATTATTTTTTGCAACAAATTTAATCCTATATACTCACTGAAGTATGTTTTTCATGGCATGATGGTCGCATTAGGTGTATGCGTAAGATAATATTTCTCTAGAAATGAAGCATCCTCCTTCGGCCCTCCACTGCCCTTCCCCTACCTGCTGCCAGCTGCCCTTTTCCTAGCTGTGGCAGACATCACCCACAATCTAGTGTATTGCTGACTTTTCCATAACTTAGTGATGGAGTTTTCTTTGCTGAGTTGCTTCTTGGTCAGGTTAGTTTCCCTTCTCTGCTTTTTTCCACAGGTTTTTGTGATTATATATCTATCTAGGCAGCAAACTTAGAACTAAACACAATTTTGTTAAAATAATTTTACCAACCTCGCTAGGAACATCCTTTGTTCTTGTTTCTTCAAGTGATAGCCTGATTCAGGCATAGTAGGCACATCCTGTTTTGGTTATCTGTTGAGTGCAAAATATTTGGTCCCGCTTTGATTTTTTATTCTCTAATATGATTTTTTGTTGTTGTTATAGAACAGATACAATGCATAAAAATGAAAACATAGGTCTGTATTTTTTTTTACAAAATAAACCCAGAGTGGAGTGGGGCTGTGGATTGCAAATGAACACATAAACTATACTTGCTTTTTTGGAGTACATAAATTGTTGACACATGTCTTGATTAGCACACCAGAATTCAACTAAATCGCTTTTTTATTATGATTGGAAAACGTGCATATGTGCTTTTTAAAATGTTGTTCCAGTTTTTGTGTTTTTATGCATAGGACTAGTTCAATCATGATTTTTTATGGGACAAGTATTTTGAATTAGATTGTTTTGATAGGGATAGATGCTTAGTGCTCGTTCCCCTCAATAACTATTGCATTTTATGCTCATACAAGTGTAATATAAGCAACTTCTTTTCCACACATGTATTTACTAAAAAAAGTTGTGCCTAGAAGCCTTGCAGCCTTCTAGATTTTGAAAATCCTACCGCTACTTGGACTGCAACTAAAATAGTTCTTCGCAACAATAATATCTATGTGCTGATGCAACTCACGGTAAGTGTTTTGATATGCATAGCATTCCTTTCTTTTTGTCTGGAATGCAGCACAAGCAGACCTATTGTTCACTGTGCTTTGTAACAAATTGATTGACTATTTACTGTCATGGTATGACACATACATTATATCTTGTATGTTTCCATTTCACATTTTATGTTCTGCTTGTTATATACATGTCAGTGAACTACAAAATAATGCTGCAAAACCTGTTAATAATAAACAGATAGGTTGTAAACCCAGGAAGTGTTATGATATGCATAGCTCTCATTTCTTTTTGTCTGGAATGCAACGCAAGAACACTAGTTTTTCACTGTGTGTTTGCTAGCATGTTTATTGGCTATTTGTTGTCTGGCACATATATTCTATCATGTATGATATGCATAACACTTCTTTAGTTTTTATTAATTTGGTTCCTATTTTGTACCATTGTATGTGCTACATACCTAATAAACAACTCAAATTTCAAAATATATGCACTATACTGATCCTCCAATTGTTTTTTTTCTGTAGTTAGACATTTTATCTTTATAAGTTAGGCAAAATTATTATTTCAGTTAGGCAAAAGTAGTATTACTAATAAGCAAATTACTACTTTTCTCTAATTTGATATGTTATCTTTTTAGTTGAGCATATTTATTGGTTTAGGTAGGAATACTATTACTAACTAGGTGAATCTTGTTTGAATTAAGCAAATTATTGTCCTTTTCTATTTAGACATTTTTACATTTTTACTAACTAGGTGAATCTTTTTCAGTCTATATAGGAGTCTTTCTCAAGACCACCTTAATCATTTCGCACAGCAATCTGAATACTCTTATACTACATTTTTTTGGTTGACACGAAAATATATATTATAGTTCTATAATCCATTGCGCACGTTGTAAATAATAATAAAACTACAAAACAACACTTAATTTTAGCTAACCATTGGCTGGTACGCCATTGCGATCTCCCTCATTCAGGTAAAAAAATATACCATGTCATTGACCGAGCGGGTGTCGTCAGCAACGACCCTGCTGGAAGAACTGAGGGTGGTGAAAGCAGAGCGGAGCAGGTAGTTCACCGACATCCGATCAGAAATCGAGAAGATCACCGCTGAGATCGCTGGGTGGAGCTACGGGCTCCCCTGGGCCAGGGCCGGCGAGGTGGTGGAAGAGCACGACCTCACCATCAGGAGGCTGAACGAGTACAGGACGCGCCTCACGAGTCTCCAGAAAGAGAAGGTACGGTACCTGACGGCCGCACCCGCTGGCTTTGTCTCTGAAACTTCTAAACTTGTTGCGAGCAAGCCATTGGTTAGTTGGTTAGTAAGTCGTACATGAATGAGAGAAACAACAAAGACAGTTTCAGAGAACAAATAAAAATCGAATTGACTTATTAACAGATTCATTCAGGGACTGCTTAACATAATTCACTGATTAACATGAAGAAACACTAAGCTTTGACCTTAGATAAGACCAGCCTGTCAACTAGTAGGAGGTCACACGCAATGTTTTCAGATCGGACGACTAATCGCGATTAATCGCGATTAGTCGTCCTTATCGTAACTTCGTGCTCGATAAGGGCGTTCGATTAGTTTTGGTCGATTAGAAATCTTATCGTCCGACTAATCGCGACTAGTCACGATTAGTCGTCCGATCAGCCTTGTTGGACGACTAGTTGGGAAAGAATATAATCAGTTAAATAGGCAAAATAGCAAAAAAACAAGACTAAAGACTAAATGAAATGTAAAGATTAGGAGAGCAAGGCAAAACAACTTAACCATCTAGCACCAGCAAGCAGCAGTTACACGTAAGTGTCCAGATCAGTAGTAAATCACCATGATAATGATTCATTAAGACATGATTATGACCATGTTTACATATATTTGTCTAGATCAGTAGTAAATCACCATGATAATGATTCATTAAGACATGATTATGACCATGTTTACATATATTTACATCATATATATGTACTATATACATGGTCGATCAGGTCATCCAGGCACTAGGACGACTAAATGTCCGATTAACCGACTAGACCGATCAGACCAACTAATCGACCCTGATCGACGACTAATCACGATTAGTCGTCTGATCGGTGGTCTTACGACTAGCCTCGATAATACGATTTGAAAACATTGGTCACACGTCAGTCAGTTTAGTACCTACTCTCTTTTGGTCAAGTCGTTCAATTGGTTCGTTAGTCATTGTTTTTATTCCTATGGTTGTTGTATATGTAGTTCTGTAATCTATATTTTGATATTTGAGGGCATTGTATGTCTGTTGTTTTATTAAGTGTGTGACTGAATAATGAAAATGATAATTTGATCATTCCATTTTTGTAGATGCATGTAGTTGCTTGTTGAGTACTTGATTTAAGATCATTCAGTAATGCTCACATTGTGCTCTTGCTTATAATTGTCTATTGAGGTAATAATATGTTGTCTTATTTTTGTTTCTTTTTTAATAGAGCTTTATGCATATCTTAAATCAGTCTTAGTGATGTTTTGTGCTCAGGGAGTGACTCTGAGTCCTGCGTGCAAGTGACCTTAAATTGGTGGTGGTGATTGATGCAGGTGAGGCCCACATAGATAGATTTATTGAATTCATTAAGAGTTTTTGTGTTGCGCCCCATGATGAATACGTAAACTTGATAGTGAACATATACATGCTTTGGTGAGGACTAAAATGCTTTTGTTGCTGTTTGAACACTGTACTTGCTTTTTCAGAATACAAAAATTGCCTATTTAAAAAGATATTGTTGCCTAATATATGACAAATTAAATTGCCTAAGAAAATGCAGTTTTTCCTTGCAGCCAGCTGCTGCTATTTTTTGTTACAAATGTTTTTAACACAAGACATCAAAAACCATATTGATTTGTGCAACGTATATAGACACCTCAATTAAGTAATAGTAATACTACATTCAGACAATAATGTCTTCTAAATAGGCAACATAAGGTTTTTATTTTTTAACATATGCATTTTTTTTATCTCAATCCAGCAACGAATTTATGACAAACATTATCTTCTTTTTTAACATGCAGGACGCATGCCATGTACAGAGAAGCAAGATGTAAGTTGTGTACAAAAAAAGATATGGAAATGCATGCCTTTTTATAGGGACTAGATGTATAGTGTTGTGCTCCGTAAAGCAAATCTAAATACGTTCTTTTCTTAGTTGTGTTCTTTTATCAATACATTGTCCTTTTTGATAGTGAATGTATACATGTAATCTCTAAAAGTAAATATTTGGCCTGATTTGCCTTTTTTTTTTACTTATTTGTCTTTTTTTTAGTCTGATTTGCTTTTTTTCTTGGCCTGATTTGCCTTCTCCTATAAATCGTAGTCGGTATTTGCATCTCAGCTGCGCAAGCCGTTTAATATGGCGGAAAAAAATCAATTCTGTAGCAGCAAGCCAGCGTAATTAGTATCTTACCAAAAAAAAGTAATATAATAATACACCTTTACCCAAAATGGTAAGGCCGTGCGGCAGGTCTAAATTACGGTCGGCCGTAATTTAGCTGCTTTCTAGAGTTAAATTTGAAAGAAAAAGGGTCATATATCTAAGAGCAGTTTTTTCTAGGGTCATACACCTAATTCTCCCTTCGCTCTATTTGGTTGAGTCGAAATGATTTGGTTTTTGACAATAAGATACTATCTTCTTGTTGTTTACATGTTTTTAGGGCTACATATTATTATACACACGTTTTTGGTCCATGTTATAAAAGGATCACAACCGACCGTTTTTAAAGTGGACAACATATACCATGGAGATAGCAGCAATGCAGATCTTTCCCAAACATGAGCGGCCGTTTTCGAACAGGCTTTTACTTCTTGCGAGCCTTCTGGGAGCTTGTTCTTTGCTAGAGATTTGCTTTGTTTTAAAATTTGATTGAGTGTGTTGACGTCGGAAATGATCCGAATCAAATACCAGCAGAGCTAGAATGGCCGGAGAGGTTGCAGTTCAACCTAAGACAGCAGGGACCCTGGCTAAACCGACGAAAACCGATCTAGAGACCGGTTTAGATCGATCTAGCGTTTTGGGCTCATGTGTTGATAACTTTAGAACTCCTCCCGGGAAGACCCGTAGAACGCCGTCGAGTCTCGCCGGGAGACGCGCCGAACAGCAAGGTAGAGAGAAAAAAGGGGTAAAAGGGTAGTAGATTGATTTTGATCGATTAGGGTTGGATGCCTCAATCGGCCATGATCGTCTCATATATATAGAGGGGATTGGTCTCATCCCAATAGGAAACATCCTCAGATACGATCTTCAAGTTTCCTATCCAGACTCTATCAACATATAGAATCCAATCCGGACATGACAAGGTAACCCTGATCTCGTCGATCCTTGGATCGACCAGATCGGTCTAATAGGCTTTATCAGCCTATACTGATCAACAAAACCATCCTTACAAGAGAAGGATCCACATATTTAACACCGGACTCAGCATTCATCACAACCTTAAGGCCTCCGACCAGAGCCACCTGGTCGGACATAACCTGAGCGATCGGAAACTCAAAATGATCAGGCCCATTTAACTTTAGAACATCCGATCTCTCAAGAGACAAATTCGACCCTAAAATTATAGGCCGAACACCTTTTTAAATTCATCTTTATCTGTGATATTTTTGAGTGTCAACATATGCCCCCTATTTTTAGGTGATCTTTAGCAGAACCTAAAAACAAACCGAATAACAACGATGTCCAACTCATCGGCTATTCGATAATTAAGGATAAATATTCTGATTATTTTTGTTCTAAGGGCGATACATGTATCGGCCATTGTTTGGAAGGCGCTCAGGCTTCTTGCCAAACACTTGGAAAGTATTTTTTCAAATACCTCCCGTTTATTGCTCTTGGGAGACTTTTACCTTGTAACGTCTCTAGCATATATGCATTCTCGAATATCACTTTGATCACTTTATAAGGACCCTCCCAGCTTGGCGACCACTTGTCAAACTTGTTGCTCTTCGATCCAAGCGGTAATATAGTCTTCCATACCAATTCTCCAACTTGAAACGATTTGCTCTTCACTTTTTTGTTGTAAGCTCTGGCAACCCGGGCTTTGTCTTTCTCCATCTTCTTAAGAGCCTTCAATCTTTTATCAGTCACTTCATCAATGTTGTCCATCATGGCATCATGGTACATAACAACAGATAAATCATTCTGTTTAGCTAGTCTATATGCATCCAGATTTACCTCGACAGGCAACACCGCTTCCTGCCCATATACCAGCTCGAAAGGAGTAACTTTTGTAGCACCATGTCTTACACACGATGAGCCCATAAAGCCTCAGACAAAACCTCATGCCACCTTCTTGGGTTATCCTCAATTTTCTCTTTGATAAGCTTGATCAAAGTCTTATTACTGGACTCAGCTTGACCATTAGCTTGAGCATAGTATGGAGATGAATTGAGCATTTTTATTTTGTATAATTCGGCAAAGTCCCGTACCTCTTTAGAGATAAAAGATGTTCCTTGATATGTAGTTAACGTTTGAGATATGCCGAATCTATGTATAATATGCTCAGTAATAAACTCAATCACCTCCTTGCGCGTCATATTTTTCAAAGGCACCGCTTCAGTCCATTTAGTAACGTAATCAGTAGCGACCAAAACAAAACGATGTCCCTTTGAAGATGGGGGATGAATTTGGTCAATGAAGTCTACCCCCAACCACGAAAAGGCCACAATTTGATAATAGGATGAAGCATAGCAGCAGGTGCAAGCTGTATATTCGTTGACATTCTTCACATCCTTTGTAGTACCGAAAACAATCAGCCATCATCGTGGGCCAATAAAACCCAGCTCTACGCAGTAGCCATTTCATTTTCGGTGCCGATTGATGTGTACCGCAAATTCCTTCATTAACTTCTCCCATAGCCACCTTTACTTGATCAGATCCTAAACACTTAAGTAACAAGTCCTCGGCAGTCCTTCGGTAAAGCTCATCATTGTGTAGCACATATTTAAATGCACTTCGCTGAACACTTTGATCAACCTTAGTACTCGTACCATTGAGATATTTTAGCAAGGGAGTCCTCCAATCTTCTAAATCAGTTTTACTTTCATTAGGACTTGACTCGGACCGATTTAGAGTTCTTTCAGACACATTAATTGAATTAATCATTCCAGGATCGACCAGGTCAATCGAACGAATTAACTGACTTGATTTATAAACAACCTGGTCGGCCAAAGTGTCTACCCGAGTATGCTTAATACATACCTAGTCTCCGGGGCAAGGTGGCCGAACTGGTTTAGAAACAAATTGGTCGGCTATAGGGGTCGACAATATTTCTACATACTGTTGCATCGGCTTTATGTGAAAATTACGTCTACCAATGTTATAGCCAGATGTTTGTTGAGCTAACATGTTGACTTTATGATTTTCATGCCTTGGTATATGTCGAATCTGAAATTCAGTAAAATGAGTAATGATATCAAGGCATATGTCAAGATAAACATTTAACGATCCCTTTAGGCATTGAAACTCACCAGCAACCTGTTGCACTACTAGCAAGGAATCGCCATAAGCCTCAACATGTTTAACCCCTATGGAACATAATATTTCCAAACCGAATAACAAAGCCTCATATTCGACTTGATTATTAGTGCAAAGGTAATCTAACCGGCTTAGCATTTCAAACTCAGCACCATTAGGAGAAATGATGACCACACCAACACCTTGGCCCTCCTTACAAGCCGATCCATCAAAGTAAAGCTTCCATGGAGTAAAAGTAAAAAAACTGATCTCATTTTCTAAACTAATATCATGCTCAACAATGAAATCAGCAAGAACTTGACCCTTTAAAGTTTTTAATGATTCATAAGTCAAGTCAAACTGAAAGGACCTAATGTGTCGCCTAGAGGGGGGTGAATAGGCGTTTCTGAAAATTTACAACTTATAATGCGGAAGCAATTAGTATGCGAGTTTCCAATTACTTGGAAACTCCCAATCGGAGTGAAACAACCCCTCAAAAGACAAACACAAAGTATATGACAAGTATTTAACACCTAGAAGCTAACACCCTGCACCACAAAAGATTAGCTCAAGGGATAAACAAGTTGGGCACAGTCAGTGAATACCGGACATGTCTGGTATCAATACCGGACTTGTCTGGTATGCACATGTTGTGCTGGACTGCTCCTTTTCTTCTCCAATTTCTCAAACAACCTGCAAGCAATGAGTATGATGTATATATGTGACCGATTGCCTGCAAAACAACCTTCACAACGGAGGATAACAAATAACCGAAAGTAAAACACAATGAGATGACCCGGTATTTGTTTCACCGAAGTTCGGCACCCCCTCGGGTCCTAGTCTCCGTTGAGCCGGCTGCGAGCTACCACAAAGGTGAGCTCTAGAGGACACCACAGGTCACTCTAGTCGCGGTCTATTTCACCCGTAATGCTCCTTCCACTAGATGATCTCTTTTGAGGAGAGATCGAACCTTTACAAACTTTCCGAGGCACTTCACAAATCTCTTGGGTGCTCAACGGCGACGCCTAACCGTCTAGGACCGTAGAGTCCAAGAGTAACGAATGCGCACAACAAGATCGACGATTTGCACAAGTGCTCAAGAGGTGGCTTGCTCTCTAATTTTGAATCTCTCTCAACCCACAAATGGATTTGGCAATTAGAAGTCAATCACTCACTAAGAGAGGGTTGGAAAGTGTTTTGAAAGGCTTATAATGAGTGTGGGAACCAGTAGAATCAGCAACCTCCAAAGGAGGAGGCTTGGGGGTATTTATAAGCTCACATTCGAAACTAGCCGTTGGCTGAGTCAACTCATACCGGACATGTCAGGTATGACTTCACTGCGTGAGAAACATCCTTAACCAACCAACTTTCAAACCCCGGATAGGAGCCCGGTAGTACCGGCCCACTGGTCGGTAGTACCGTTAGTTATAAAGGGGTTTCCGCAACCTCTCTGGAAATGGCCAAATTTGGCCTACCAGTACTACCGCTATAAAGCCGGTAGTACCGACCCAAGGGACGGTAGTACCGCCCGACCCAAAAACTCTGTCAGCCAGAAATCCGCAAATACCGGACATGTCCGGTATGGACTCCCTGTGCCAGGACTAACTACCGGACCGTAGGAAAGCTGCACCACTATAGGTTCATACCGGACATGTCCGGTACCCATACCGGTCATGTCCGGTATGGGCTCCCTGCACAAGGTCCATCAGCAAGCCCGTAGAGAGACTGCACTGCTGTGGGCTCATACCAGACATGTCCGGTATGCATACCGGACATGTTCGGTATGGACAGACAGTGCAGCAGCATGCTGAAAGTTAGTTCTAGCTCTCTCATGTCTCACCTAGGTTGGTTTGAGCACTTATGAAGAATCATCTACTATATGTTGCATCCCTCTTAATAATACGGCTTTCCTATTTACTCAAGATAAATTGAAAAACAAGATTTAAACCTCTTGAGTTGATCTCCATTTGAACCAAAGCCGCTTGTCTTCATTTTCCATAGTGGGAGGAATGGTTGTCATGTTTAGAAGTAGATATCCTTCGAGCATAGCCATTTGGAGCATGTGACTTGACTCCATGTAAGTGATATAATGGAATTCCAAATGTGTCAAGTCACTTCAATCAATATTGTTGCTAGGAATGTTCATTCTCCACTAGATGCGATCTTCAAGCTTGATTGATCCTTCGACTAAATGCAAGTACTTTCTTCTTCACTCTAGCTAGGTTCTTCGGCCGCCAAGCCGTCGCTTGCCCTTCACCCTTGCTTAGTACCTCAAAGACTCTTTCCTTGCTATCTTCACTATCTCAACCCATTCAACCATACTTCATTTTGAATCTTTTCGTAGCAATCATATATGAACCGTGATTATCCCACAATACGATAGCCCTCTACATCAATATCATTCTCATTGTTGTCATGCGCTTGGGATGTGATTTTCATACAATAATTCATCATTTGGGCTTTGCATTTCATTCCAAGTACACTGTGCATATGATAGCCTTTTCATCAATATCAATCTCATTGTTGTCTTGTGCTTGTGACATGATTTTCATACAACAATCCATCATTATGGCTTTGCATTTCATTTCAAGTACATAGTGAGATAATCATTTCCCTGTGTCACACTTAGCAAACATATTAGATCTTTAATCAATATTGTCATCAAATCATCCAAAATCACACTTAAGTGCAACATGCACTTTCACAAACTCAATCAACGCATACGCCCACTTACCAGTCCTTCCTCTAAGGATTGGCCGATATAACACGTGCTTAATTACATCGGCCTGACATGCAATAACACATGTACTAGACAGTAAATAATGTCTCATTTTAGCACAAGCATAGTGCAAGGATAAGCATAACTTTTCAATATGGGTGTACCTTGTCTCGGGATCAAGAAGACGATGACCAATATAAGCAATCACGTACTCTTTACCTTCATCTTCTTGTGTTAAGACAGCTCCAATGACCTTCTCTTCGGCAGCGACATATAATCTGAAGGGGACTCCTCTCTTAGGCGTCCGAAGAACTGGTGGAGATGACAAATATTCCTTTATTTTCTCAAATGTCTCTTGTTGCTCTGCCCCCCCAAGTGAACTCAGCTTCATCCTTTAGCTTTAATATAGGGGTGAAAGGAATAATTTTTTCGGACAAATTTGCAATAAATCTTCTCAAGTAGTTCACCTTTCCCAAGAACTTCTGCAAGTCCTTTTTGCATGTAGGCACCTGAACTTTCTTGATTTTTTCTATCCTTTTACGATCAATCTCTATGCCTTTGTCGTGAATGATGAACCCTAAAACTTCTCAGCCGATACACCAAAAGCACATTTTAGTGGGTTCATCTTCAAACCATAGCGGTGCATTCTCTCAAATGCTAAACGCAGATCGGCTAAATGAGATACACGAGCAGCCGATTTGATCACAATGTCATCAATATACACTTCCATGATTATCCCAATCAAATCGTGAAAGATCAGATTCATAGCGCGTTGATAGGTAGCACCTGCGTTCTTTAAACCAAATGTCATCATGACCCACTCAAAAAGACCAACAAACCCCGAACAAATGAAGGCCGTTTTGGACATATCCTCCTCGGCCATGAATATCTGATTATAACCAGCGTTGCCATCAAGAAAACTGACAACCTGGTGTCCTGAAGCGTCATTGATCAACATATCGGCTATAGGCATACAATATTCATCTTTGGGAGTGGCTCTATTTAAATCTCTAAAATCAATGCAAACCCTCATGTACAATATTAGAGACTCACTCCGCATATCTGCATGGCTGGATAAACCCTGCTTGTAATAACCGATTAATTTCCTCTTTAATTCGGTCATATATTGTAGAATTAAAATGACGAAGATGTTGCTTGAATGGTCGGAACCCCAGCTTAATAGGAAGCCGATGCTCAACAAGTTCTCGGCTTAACCCGGGCATCTCCGTATAACTCCATGCAAAGCAGTCAACATACTCCTTCAGAAGCGCGATTAATTTTATTTTATAATCGGCTTCAAGGTTTTGATTTACAAAGGTCGGCCTAGGTATAGAACCATCCCCAATATCTACTTGTTCTAAAGGGTCGGCCGACGTGAAACCTTGGCCCAACTTATTGAGCTCATCAAAATCATCAATAGCTTCACAAGTATCGGCTTTACAGGTCTGATACTTCTCAACACGATGTTTTAACCAATCATCATTAGCATCCATTAAATTACATGATAATGTTGAACCGATTGTTGGTCGGCTTTTAAGACACTGGTACGAAACCTTCCCTAGTAACACTAACAAACTAGAAATCAGAAAGGTCCCGACCAGATAAACAAACAATAGTATCATGCCCCCCGAGCAAAGGAGCATCGCCCATAGCTACATAGGCCGATGAATCTAAGTGTACCACCTCAACATCGTCCCCCACCCACTAAATGAGAAACTGATGTAAGCTAGAAGGAATACACCGATTAGCATGAATCCAGTCACGTCCAAGTATAAGGTTATAGCTACCTTGTATGTCGGCGACGAAGAAAGCAGTGGCCAAACTCTTGCTTCCAACGGTCAGCTCCATGGACGCAACCCCTTTGGCCGGAATAGGATCTCCTCCTCCGACTCTAGTGATAGTCATATTGGTCTTGATCAGCTCTTCATCAGTGCCACCAAGCTTCTGGTAAAGCGAGTATGGCATCAAGTTTACGATCGCCCCGCTGTCGACCAACATCTTGTGAACTGGTGCACCATTAATGTGACCTTTTATATGCAACGACTTAAGATGATTGATAGATTCCTCCGGCTTCTGGAACACAACAGTTTGTGTAGCAAAGTTGAATTCTGCCGCTGTTGAATCATCTCCGACCACGTAGTAGTCGGTTGATAAGTAAACTACATTGACCTCCGCCCTTTCTGGGGAGGGTTCGTAATCCACCATTTCCTCATCTTGTTCTTCGGGTAATTCTTCACTGGTCGCAACAATACCAACGGAGGAAACAGGGTCATTAAGACACATGTCGGATTCCATCGGAGTATTAAGAACTGATTCGGTCTTGGAATCTGGTCGGGTCGGCGCAGTCCCTAACTCAGCGGTAGCTGTTCCAACCTGGTCGACCCCTAGACCGATCGGCACCTGACCCGAGGTGGCTGGATTGGGATCCGACCTGATTGATTCTGAAGCCACTTCAACAGATTCGGTGCCCATGCTGGTCGGCTCAGGATCCGACCTGTCCAGCTCTACAATCGTCAAAGTCGGCTTTTGGTTACAAGTCGGCTCTTCATTCCCTCGCTTGCCCTGAGGGAAAACAGGATGTGTCGAGTTAAATATATCTTCCCTCATTTTCTCTAGCCGTTCCTACCTCTGTTTGTTGCAGCGAGCCCTCTGCAGTTTCCTTTGTTGAGTCTTACTCAAACCAGGAGGGCACCACCTGGGCTGCAT
This sequence comes from Coix lacryma-jobi var. lacryma-jobi, assembly GCA_009763385.1. NCBI lineage: Eukaryota > Viridiplantae > Streptophyta > Magnoliopsida > Poales > Poaceae > Coix > Coix lacryma-jobi. Next base: position 34,146,899 of record CM019827.1, read on the forward strand.
GTACTTGGGATCACGCTCGACAGGCTTTTCTACCTCTGCCTCGGTTGAAGTATTTTGAGCCTCTGGAACCTTTTCTGCAGTTGGTTCCTCAACCACCATCGGCTCGGGTTCATTGGCAAGAGGGACTTCCATAGACCCGATCGTAATAGTAGGTACAGGATCGGATCTGGTCGGAGAAATAACGGGGACACTTTGCACCTTCTTAGGTACATAGATTTGTCGCACTTGCGCCTTCCCCATTTCCTGAGAGGTCAAAGCTCTTGACGTGATCAACCGATCTAGATTTGCGCCACTGGAACTTGGCCGATCACCTAAACGATCGAACACTGAGATCCTTGCGGGCTGACTGACGGGCATTCCCCATCCTGGTTGGTAGTACATATGTGCTGGCATAGGGTAAGGTACCCACACTCCTTGAGGACCCCATTGTGGCGGTGGCAAAATAGGAGGGGGCCACTGATGCCAATAAGGGCCGGTCTTCGGTGCTGGAGATGCTGCCTGAGACACCATCATTTGCTTAGACCTTTCATCCTCACGCTTCAGAGGAGTAGACTCTCTCTTTTTTAAGGGCCAATTCTGAGAATCGGCCTTTTGCTGCTTGTACTTAGCCATGAGCTTATCAACGGTGCATGGTTCCCTAGCAACTTTCCCCTTGTTCCTATCCGCATTGGTCTTCCAAGTGCCGACCTTGGGCTTCTGCGGGACAAATGTGCGTAGGACATGTACTCCGGAAAGGGTAGGGTCTTTAGAACGAGCTTGACTGACCGCATTAGTCGGCTTATTTCTTCCACTGGGGTCAGGAGAAACCTGCTTGACCTGGTCGGCTTTCTGCTTCAACTGCACTGGTTGCTTTGAAGATGAACCAGACTGGTCGATTTGAGGACCCGACCTGGTCGGTCTCTGCTGTGCCGCCCTGGTCTCGAAATATCTTTGTTTATGCAAGTGTCGTGCTGACCCTGCAGTAATTGTGAGCTTGCTTTTGCCATCATCACCCTTCTCGAGCACCATCTTGCACCCCGAATCATTCTCAGTATTCGGCGTAACTCGTGGTTCGCTGATGACCACATTCTTTCCTCTAGTCGTATTGGCTTGCTCTGGACGAATCAGAACAACAGGATTCTCTGCCTCCACCATGTGCACTGGGAAAGAGGTAGTACTGATCTGCATCTCAGTTAGACTCAATCGTCCTTCGTTGAGGGCCGATTGGACCTGTCAACGGAAAACATTGTAGTCGTTAGTAGCGTGAGAGAAAGAATTATGGTATTTGCAGTAAGCCCTCTGTAAGTGCAATCAAGCCCTAATTGTGGGTTTTGGTATTAATGACAATATGATTGGGGAACTAATGAGATTTATGAAGATGACAAGCAGGTTAATAATAAGAAAGGATGGTTTATATGCGTTGGTGGACCCCTCATTCTATACTTCATCGGATCCGGACTCAAAGTGATATGTCAAGTTTTTTCAATTGAATTTGAGTTATAGGAATGTCGTACTATCAAGGGGGAATGCAAATACATTGCTATGGCTGAATGACATGTGCTCAAACCAACCCAAACCATCCATGTTTCTAAACCAAAGACAGCTGCACCCATTTCAGATCTGTGTCTGTCTGCTCGGTAGGCGCGGCAGTGCTGCTCCCAGCGCGGCAGTGCCGGGCCGCGGCACTGCCGCGACTTGATGTAACCGTTGGCAGGGAGGAGATATTTACTCCATCTCCCTGCCACCCCAACGGTCATCCACAACCAGAACTCGTCACCTACCTCCAGACAAGCTTCTCTCTTCCCCATTGAAGGCTCTCAACTCCCCTCTCACCAATCCTTCGATTTCCATTGATTCCAAGTGATTGAGAGGCTTAAACCTTCATCAAAGAGAAGCCCTAGCTGAGATCTACTTCCTAGAGCACTTGATTTGAGCCATAGCCGGTGGATTTGCTTCTATTACTCTTGGGTTCTTGGAACCCTAGCCGGCTAGGCGTCGCCCTAGAGCCTTGCCAACTTGTGTGGCGGCCTAGGGAGGTTTGTAATCACTTGTGCAGCTAGTATTATTACCCCTCACTTCAAGGATTTGGTTCCTTGACTTGAGAACGAGGTAGAGTTGCAAAGCTCATGACCTAAGTGGTCAACCTCAACAACGTGGAGGTAGGCAAGCCTTGGTGGCGAGCTGAACCACGGGATAAATCACTTGTCTCTTGTGCTTGCTTAGTTTCATTCTTCATATTCATGAGCTTGTGATAGATTCTAGGGTTTGGCCCGATCTACTTTATTCTTCATATTTGGCTTGGAGTAGTTGGTTCTGCTGGTTCATAGAACTTGTTGTAGCATTTCTATTCATATAGAATCAGTTAGTTGTGGCTGGATTTCGAATTGCAGCTTCTGGTCTCACATTGCGCGGCAGTACCGCGCTGGGGCCGGTAGTGCCGGGCAGCGGCAGTGCCGGGCACAGAGCGATAGTGCCGGGCTTATCTAATTAAGTTTTGAGCTGTGACTTTTGACAGGCCTATTCACCCCCCCCCCCTCTAGGCCACACAGGTCCTTACAAGTGGTATCAGAGCCTGGTCTCTCAGCAGCACTTCACCGTGCGAGAGAATGGCCACCGACGGAGGAACGGGTAACGTTAGCGTTGTGCAACCCACACCTGAAGTGGAAATGCACACCGCTAGCAGCAATGAAAGTCTCTCCACAGCAAGTGAGAAGGCACCTCCTCAAATGGGTGTGTCGGCCGGAGAGCTCGCAAGAAGAAAAGAGGAAAGAAGATTGAGAAGAGAAGCTAGAGCCAAAGCAAGAGAAGATGCAGCGATTCTCAAAGCAAAAGAAGAAAAGGCTCAAAGAAAAGAAGAGAGAAGGATTAGAAGAGAAGAAAGAGCCAAGAGAAGAGAAGAAAAGAAGAAGGAGGAAGAGCTCCAAGCAAAGAAGAGTGTGAACTTGAGTGATGACTCAAGTAGCACCGAAGATGGAGATGATCACTTCTCCTACACACATAAGGACAACAAGAAGAAGGATGACATGAAGAAGTCATATAAAGAAGTATCCTTTAACTATTCTTCTATGACTAACCATGACTCTAGGCCTCTCATCAATGTGCCCGCGGGCAAGTTACCTCGTTTCGACAGGACTAACTTTGCCAGGTGGAAGCACATTATGAAGACCTATCTTATTGGTCTCCATCCAGGTATTTGGGAGATAGTGCACAATGGACTTGAAGCACCGGTTGATCCAAAGAGCCCCACTCAAGATGAATTCCGCAACATTCATCTCAATGCTCAAGCCACTAGTGTGTTGCTTAGTGCCTTGGATGGTGATGAGTACAACAAGGTCATGGGAGTTGAGGTTGCAAAGGAGATTTGGGACACATTGCATATAGCTCATGAAGGGGTTGACAAAGTGAGGCAATCCAAGATTGACTTGTTGATGGCTAAGCTCAACCGGTTTGTGATTTGTGATGGTGAAGGTCCACAAGAGATGTTTGATAGATTGATGGTGATTGTTGGTAAGATTAGAGGGCTAGGTGGAAATGAAATCAATGATCACAAGGTTGTGAAGATCATGTTAGAGGCATACTCACCTAGAAATGAGACCGTAGTAACATTGATTAGGGACAAGAAGAAGTTTGAGCAATTCACACCTAGTGATGTGCTTGGAAGGATTATCACATTTGATATGCAAAGAGAAGAGGCAAATGAGAGAAGGAAGCTTGGAGAGTTGCAAGCTAGGCTAGATGGGATGAAGATCAAGGATGTGGCACTTAAGGCTAGCAAGCCATCAAGGCAAGCAACATCAAGCAAGGCAAAATCAAGCAAGCAAGCCTCTACAAGCAAGCCCAAGCAACAAAAGAAGAAAATTGAAGTTGAGGACAACACATCATCATCTTGTGGAAGTGAAAGTGATGGTGAAGAATTTGAAGAAATTGGTGATATAGCACTTTTCATGAGAAGATACCGCAAGGGGCTCAAGAAGGAAGGTTATAAGTTTGTAAAGAGAAGGTTTCCAAACAAGAAGAAAAGAACTTGCTACAATTGTGGAAGCACCGATCATTTCATAGCACATTGTCCACATGAGAAGAAGGACAACTTCAACAAGGGCAAGAAAGATGACAAAGGCACTTACAAGAAACACAACAAGAGATACATGGGAGAAGCTCACATTGGACATGAATGGGATTCAACCGCACAAACCTCAAGTGAAGAAGATGAGAAGATAGCAACAATAGCATTTCAAAAGTCATCTCCTTCACCAAGACTATTCAACAACTTGTCCGATGATGATGATTGCAACTCCCACACTTGTCTCATGGCCAAGAAAGAGAAGGTGAAAAAGGCTCACACTTCTAAAACCTCTCTTCCACCTAGTGACATCTCTAGTAGTGAACTTAGTGATTCCTCTAGTGATGATGATTCTAGTGATGAAGAAATAAACATGATAACTAAAAGGTTGGACAAGAAAACCAAACTCTTTATCACTAAACTAATGGAGGAACTAGAAAGTGTACAAGCCGAGCTAGCAATAAGTGAGGATGCTCTCATCAAACAAGAGGACCTCTACATTGCTTGCAAGGAAGCTCTTGCATTAGAGAGAAGTGAGTTGGACGTCTTGCACGAGGCCTTGGCCAAAGAGCAAGATGAACATGCTTCCCTAAAGAAGGCCCATATTGCACTCAAGGAAAAGTATTGTGGCTTAGATGAAAAGCACAAAGAACTTGAGTTGCAATATAATCTTCTTTGGGAAAGCAACTCAACTCTTCCTAAAGCAAATGTCACCTCTATTCCCTCCACTAGTGAAGGTTGTGGAAAATGCTATAATGTTGATTTGAATGTCTATTCCACTAACCTTGTGAACATGGAGGCCATGAGAAAGGAGATAGCAAGATTGACAAATATCATTGTAAATGGTTGTGTCAAGTCTACCACAAGTGCTAATGAGAAGACTCAAGAGAAGAGCAAGCCCAAGTTCAAGAATGGACGGCGTCCTTCCATAAAAGATGGGTTGGGGCACGAAAAAGGAGGCAAGACTAATGGAAGAAGGACAGTGAATGGCTATGAGTGTGTGAGGTTTGAGAAGAAGGGTCAGATTGGTACAGTTCAGCCTGCACAGACCGCGGCAGTGCCGCGCCAGAAGGCGGCAGTGCCGGACCCCGGCAGTGCCGCCCCCAGGCCGGCAGTGCCGCGACCCAAGAAAGGGAAGGCTACTAGTTTGCCTTCTGCTCAGTCTCACACACAACACAAGCAGGTACCCAACCCAAAGCAAGAATCTCAGAAACCAAAGGAATCTATTTGGGTGACCAAGAACAAGTTTGCACATCAACCCAAGATAGAAGCCCCAAGGAAGAGCATGTCATCTTGTTACATTTTAGGACACAACAACAGTGGTAAAGTTGTTGCAAAGTATGTTGGTGATAACAAGAGGACAGCCGACAAGTGTATTTGGGTTCCTAAGATACTTGTGACTAACTTGCAAGGCCCCAATATCAATTGGGGACCTAAACCTAGGAACTAAACTTGTCTTGCAGGCATACTCCTCCGGTGGATCAAGTTGGGTGCTTGATAGCGGATGTACAAATCATATGACCGGAGAAAGGAGTATGTTCTCATCATATTCCCCAACTTCAAATGCAAGCGAAAACATCATTTTCGATGATAACTCCAAGGGGGATGTGTTAGGTCTTGGTAAAGTTGCTATTACACTTGAGAATTCAATTACTAATGTCTTACATGTTGATTCGTTGAGTTACAACTTGCTATCCGTTTCACAATTATGTGGAATGGGTTTCAATTGTCTCTTTACGAATGAGGGTGTGGAAGTCTTTAGAAGGGAGGATTCCTCTATTGTCTTTACGGGTCGTTTGAAAGGGAAGCTTTACTTAGTTGATTTCAACAAAAGTGAAGCCAAACTTGAGACTTGTTTAGTGGCAAAATCTAGCATGGGTTGGTTATGGCATCGCCGACTAGCTCATGTTGGGATGAGGAACTTGGCCAAACTTCAAAAGGACAACCACATCCTAGGACTAACCAATGTTGATTTTGAGAAAGACAGAGTATGTGGAGCTTGCCAAGCCGGAAAACAAATAGGCGTACCTCACCCACCGAAGAGCTACGACACTACTACTCATCCATTGGAGTTGATCCACATGGACCTCTTTGGACCGGTTGCCTACCTTAGCATCGGCGGTAACAAACATGGTCTTGTTATTGTTGATGATTTTTCTCGTTTCACTTGGGTATTCTTTATGCATGACAAAAGTGTAGTGCAAGAGAAGGTGAAGATGTTCATACGAAGAGCTCAAAGGGAATTCGGTTTCAACATCAAGAAAGTTCGTAGCGACAACGGAACCGAATTCTGAAACACCCAAGTGGATGAGTTTCTTGATGAAGAGGGCATTAAACATGAATTTTCAGTTCCATACACCCCTCAACAAAATGGTGTGGTGGAGAGGAAGAATAGAACACTCATTGACATGGCAAGAACGATGCTAGATGAATACAAGACGCCGGACATCTTTTGGGCCGAAGCCGTCAATACCGCTTGTCATGCAATCAACCGCCTCTACCTCCACAAGAGAAGAAAGAAGACCTCCTATGAGCTGCTCACCGGTAACAAACCAAAGGTGTCGTACTTTAGAGTATTTGGGTGCAAATGTTTCATATTGAACAAGAAGCCCAAAGCCTCTAAGTTCGCATCCAAGGTTGATGAAGGTTTTCTTCTCGGTTATGGATCAAACGAGCATGCCTATCGTGTTTTCAACAAGGCCTCCGGCAAGGTTGAAATAGCGATAGACGTGACGTTTGATGAAACTAATGGCTCTCAAGTAGAGCAAGTTGATGAAGTTGTTGTAGGTAATGAGGAACCACCTTGTGAAGCAATCAAGCAATTAGCCATTGGTGATATTAGACCACAAGAACAGCAGGCTACTAGTCGAGATGGTCCTCAAGCTGAAGCTCCTGCTGGGATTGATCAGATACAGTCCCCGGCAGTGCCGGGCCTGACCCCGGCAGTGCTGGACGGCGGCAGTGCCGGGCAAAGCCCAGCAGTGCCGGGCACACCCAGGGCAGCTGCAGCCACTCCACTTCGTGGAGTGAATCTACAACCCATCTTCGAGCAAGATGAAGAAGAGAATGCAGAAGATGAACCAAAACCCATTGATCATCCAAGGCTCAAGCAAACTATTCAACGGGATCATCCCGTTGACAATATTCTTGGGAGTCTTCGAAAGGGGGTAACGACACGCTCTCATTTAGCAAATTTCTGTCAATATTACTCGTTTGTCTCCTCTTTGGAACCTCTCAAGGTAGAAGAAGCCCTGGATGATCCGGATTGGGTGATGGCCATGCAAGAAGAGCTCAACAACTTCGAGCGCAATCAAGTATGGTCACTTGTGGAAAGACCAAATACCAATGTTATTGGAAGCAAATGGGTTTTCCGCAACAAGCAAGATGAAGAAGGTGTGGTGACAAGGAACAAGGCAAGATTGGTAGCTCAAGGGTTCACTCAAGTAGAGGGCTTGGACTTTGAAGAAACATATGCACCGGTTGCAAGGCTTGAAGCCATTCGGATTCTTCTAGCCTATGCAGCCCATCACAACTTCAAGCTATATCAAATGGATGTGAAGAGTGCATTTCTCAATGGCCCTATACAAGAGTTGGTGTATGTCGAGCAACCACCGGGCTTTGAAGATCCCAAGTTCCCCAACCACGTCTTCAAACTCCATAAGGCACTCTATGGGCTTAAACAAGCACCTAGAGCATGGTATGAATGCCTTAAGGAATTCTTGCTCAAACAAGGCTTTGAAATAGGCAAAGCCGATCCTACTCTCTTCACTCATAAAGTCAATGGAGATATCTTTGTGTGCCAAATATATGTCGATGACATAATATTTGGTAGTACTAACAAATCTTTTTGTGATGAGTTTAGTAGGATCATGACTAAGAGATTTGAGATGTCTATGATGGGTGAGCTCAAGTTCTTCCTTGGTTTTCAAATCAATCAATTAAAGGAAGGGACTTTCCTTTGTCAAACCAAGTACACCCATGATATGTTAAGGAAGTTTGACATGGTAAACGCCAAGCCTATCAAAACTCCCATGCCAACCAATGGGCATCTTGATCTCAACGTAGAAGGGAAAGCCGTGGACATTAAGGTATATCGCTCCATGATCGGCTCACTACTCTACTTATGCGCATCTAGGCCCGATATTATGCTTAGTGTGTGCATGTGTGCTAGATTTCAAGCTAACCCGAAAGAGTGTCACTTGGTGGCCGTTAAGAGAATCTTGAGATATCTAGTTCACACTCCAAACCTTGGCTTGTGGTATCCTAAGGGCTCCAAGTTTGATCTACTTGGCTATTCGGATTCCGATTACGCCGGTTGCAAGGTAGATCGAAAAAGCACTTCGGGGACATGTCAATTCCTTGGACGCTCCTTAGTGTCTTGGAGTTCTAAAAAGCAAAATTGTGTAGCCCTTTCCACGGCCGAGGCCGAGTATGTTGCAGCAGGTGCATGTTGTGCGCAACTACTTTGGATGAGGCAAACCCTTTGTGATTTCGGATGTCATTTTACCCATATTCCACTCTTGTGTGACAATGAAAGTGCCATAAAACTAGCAAACAACCCAGTGAGTCACTCAAGAACCAAACATATAGACATCTGACATCATTTCTTGAGAGATCACGAAATAAAAGGAGATATCGCAATTCGTCATGTGAGCACCGACCAACAGCTAGCCGATATCTTCACTAAGCCTCTAGATGAGTCAAGGTTTTGTGCCTTAAGGAGTGAACTAAATATACTTGACTCTCGTAACGTAGTTTGAAACCTAGCATGCTTGATTGATCAACTAGAATGACCTAGGCAAAACAAATTTCAAAACTTTCATATTGTGTTTCAAAATCTTTGAAAGAAAACTTGCTTGGTATGACCATTGTTCTGTATTGACTGATTGTCTCTGGTCATAACATGCAAGTAGTACTTGTCCACTCCAAGAATAAGATATAGTGCTGTAGAGAATAAACCTGTCTCTAGGTAACTGTCCGGAAGTGCCGGGCCAGGCGCGGTAGTGCCGAGCCCCGGCAGTGCCGCGACAGGCGCGGTAGTGCCGCGACTTACCGATTCAGCCTGAATTGGTTTGTTACCGAGTGGGGCCAAGGGAAAACTTTCCTATTCTTACCCGACGACCCCCTCTCTCTCTCTCTCCCTCATCCATTCACCGCACCCGTGCTCTCCTTTTCACCTCTCTCTCACGGGCGACCGGGCGACCGCACTCTCCCTCTCCACCGACCGTGCTCCCCGGCAGCTCCGGCCTCCGGAGGTGCTGCTCGGGATCTCCTTCGGTGCTGCTCCGTTGTCCTCTTCTCCAAGGGTCTCCTTCTCTCTCCTTCCTCTCAAGGTGAAAGTTCAAAATCCCTAACCCTAAGTTTTTCCCGATTTATAAAATGTGCCATGGGTATTGTATTTAGAGGTTGTAGAAGGGTTTGTAGATGATAGGGAAGTGGTAGAGATAATGGATGTGGTGTTCCTTGGCTCAGATCTGGCCTGCCTGCGCGGCAGTGCCGCGCCCTGCGCGGTAGTGCCGGGCCCCGGCAGTGCCGCTCCCAGAGCGGCAGTGCCGGACCATGAGCAGGGATTTGATCCAAGTAACACCTTATCCATCAAAATCTATCGCCTCACTATAACCTACCAGCCCTTATGCAGTCTTCTAATTCGCAGTTTCCATGTTTTAGATGTCGGGCGGAAGAGGAGATGAGAGAAGGGTTAAGAAGAGGATGGATCCGCTCAGGGGGAGGAGCAAGCAGCCATCCCGTCGAGGTGGCTCTAGCTCCCAAGGAGATGTTTCAGCGAGGCAACAAATCCGAGATGAGGCTCGCCTGCAGATGCAGGGTCGTCAGATTCAGGATGACCTCTATCCCAACACCCCAGAGCACCTGGCAGAGGTCAGCAGAGCACACTTGCAGCCCTACACAGAGGATGTGCAGGAAAGGCCACCTCAGGACACCAGGGACAGGCAGCCCCTGTCATACTATCAACAGTTCAGCTCGGTCAAGTCTCAGCGCCAGCACAACCCATACAATCATCAAAAGGATATGGGCATTGATTACAGGTTCTGAAATGAGTTCCATTCAGATTTCTAACGCTCAGTCCTGTACAATGCTAAGAAGCAAAAGATTCTGAACATGAAGTATGTTGATTGGGAGGATCTAGAGAGCAAGACTGACCGTGACATCAATAGGGTGGTGGCTGCATGCAAGGCAAGAAACATGTATGATTTGATGGGATTTAGCTATAATTGGAACACCGAGATCATCCATCAGTTTCATGCAACACTATATGTTGACAATGTGGTTGAGGAGATGCACTGGATGACTGAGGGTCGTCACTACAAGGTCACTTATGAGACCTTTAGTAGGATCCTTGGTTTGGGCAGCGAGGATAGAGAGCTTGATAATCTGCATGATGAGAGGACTTTGACAGATTCTGAGATTGCTTTCATGTATGAGGACCCTCGGAAGGCAGATGGGTTGGTCAAGGGACTACAAGGTTTTTATTACATGTTGAACAACCTCTTCAGGCAAACTCTCAACCCAAAGAGTGGGTCCCATTCTAACTTGTATGGATATGGCAGGAACATGTTGGCTAGGATGACCCCAGGGGCTAATCGCTTTTCCATATCCAGCTTTATATGGACTGAGCTTCAGGTTGCAGCCGAGGATGCTAGGAAGGCAGTTCTTTATGCCCCCTACATCATGTTTATGATTGAGATGGTTTCCGGCTATACCTTTGCTAAGGATGGGTTGCATGAGCCGTACCGTGCAGAGAAAAAGAGAGGAGCAGCCGCAGGGGCAGCAGCAGCTGACAGGCCAGAGAGCTCCCGCCCTTCCTATCAGAGGAAGAAGAAGAGCAAGTTGGCCAAATGGATCAAGGCCATCTTCTCTACTTGCACCTACGCAGCCCAGACAGCTCACCAGGCACTCGTTGAGCAGCGAGCAGAGCGAGAGCGGGCGGGACGTTCGCCGTTACCTCCACCCCGCTCTCCACCTCACTTCGACCTCTCCAGTCTCGACTCAGATGACATAGACTCTGATGGAGATGAGGAGCAGGAGGAGATAGTGCCTGTGCCACCCCGTCGTTCTACACGTGCCTCGACCTCGACTCGCTACACCAGTTCCACTCACCGTCAGGGGAAGGCCGTGGTAGAGTCCGACGACGACGATGATGACGATGATGATGATGAGGAGGAAGAAGAAGTTCAGTGGGACAAGATAGCTTCGGATGATGAGTGAGTGTTTGGACACTCTTCTCTTCTCTACTTCTCTCTTTTTGGTGACTTGTTGCCAAAGGGGGAGATTAGGTGAAGCGAAGGGGGTACAACACTTTTTCTTTCTGTTCATGTCCCCATCATGTTAGTAGTTGTGAGTTGTGAGGGAGTTTGATTCGTTCAAAACTCTATGTTTGTAATATTACTCTATGGTACTACTTCTTAGGCTTGGATGTGGACATGTACTTTTACCTGCTTATCTGGCATGTGTTATCTTGTTTAGTTCTGTTATTGATTATGCTTTGTGGCTTTGTGTTAATTCCGCTGCGTTTGCTGTCTGTAGCCTGAGCGGCAGTGCCGCTCCAGGGCCGGCAGTGCCGGACTCCGGCAGTGCCGCGCCCAGGGCGGCAGTGCCGCTCTGACAGAAAGGCAGCAAACACCTCTGATGTGCTTAAACTGTCATTCGCATCACGTATTATTCTTGACACAGTTTAGTTGCACCCCACAAAGCTACTAGATGTGAAACTGAACCCATTTCTCACTTATGGATATGTGAATATTGGCCTCTAATGCCAATTTGAGATTTCCATTCTCATTCACACATTTAGGGGGAGGTTTCACACCTAAGCTTCTAAATCTCAAGTATTGTACCTTTTATTGTAAGCTTCAATTGTATTGTCATCAATCACCAAAAAGGGGGAGATTGTAAGTGCAATCAAGCCCTAATTGTGGGTTTTGGTATTAATGACAATATGATTGGGGAACTAATGAGATTTATGAAGATGACAAGCAGGTTAATAATAAGAAAGGATGGTTTATATGTGTTGGTGGACCCCTCATTCTATACTTCATCGGATCCGGACTCAAAGTGATATGTCAAGTTTTTTCAATTGAATTTGAGTTATAGGAATGCCGTACTATCAAGGGGGAATGCAAATACATTGCTATGGCTGAATGACATGTGCTCAAACCAACCCAAACCATCCATGTTTCTAAACCAAAGACAGCTGCACCCATTTCAGATCTGTGTCTGTCTGCTCGGTAGGCGCGGCAGTGCTGCTCCCAGCGCGGCAGTGCCGGGCCGCGGCACTGCCGGGCTTAGGCCGGCACTGCCGCGACTTGATGTAACCGTTGGCAGGGAGGAGATATTTACTCCATCTCCCTGCCACCCCAACGGTCATCCACAACCAGAACTCGTCACCTACCTCCAGACAAGCTTCTCTCTTCCCCATTGAAGGCTCTCAACTCCCCTCTCACCAATCCTTCGATTTCCATTGATTCCAAGTGATTGAGAGGCTTAAACCTTCATCAAAGAGAAGCCCTAGCTGAGATCTACTTCCTAGAGCACTTGATTTGAGCCATAGCCGGTGGATTTGCTTCTATTACTCTTGGGTTCTTGGAACCCTAGCCGGCTAGGCGTCGCCCTAGAGCCTTGCCAACTTGTGTGGCGGCCTAGGGAGGTTTGTAATCACTTGTGCAGCTAGTATTATTACCCCTCACTTCAAGGATTTGGTTCCTTGACTTGAGAACGAGGTAGAGTTGCAAAGCTCATGACCTAAGTGGTCAACCTCAACAACGTGGAGGTAGGCAAGCCTTGGTGGCGAGCTGAACCACGGGATAAATCACTTGTCTCTTGTGCTTGCTTAGTTTCATTCTTCATATTCATGAGCTTGTGATAGATTCTAGGGTTTGGCCCGATCTACTTTATTCTTCATATTTGGCTTGGAGTAGTTGGTTCTGCTGGTTCATAGAACTTGTTGTAGCATTTCTATTCATATAGAATCAGTTAGTTGTGGCTGGATTTCGAATTGCAGCTTCTGGTCTCACATTGCGCGGCAGTACCGCGCTGGGGCCGGCAGTGCCGGGCAGCGGCAGTGCCGGGCACAGAGCGGTAGTGCCGGGCTTATCTAATTAAGTTTTGAGCTGTGACTTTTGACAGGCCTATTCACCCCCCCCCCTCTAGGCCACACAGGTCCTTACACCCTCCTTTTTAATTCGTCGAGTGATGGCAAAGTATAATTAATTTTAAGATAACCGAATTTAAGTAATTCATCGAATATTCGGTCACATTTAGAAAAATCAAAAGTAAATTTCACCTCCTCACCTCGATTCTTTTGAATCGGTTTAAGGAAAGGACAAGTGACTAGTTTATTCTGCGTCGGCCATAGAATTTCGGCAGCGCAGCAATCTTTAGACTCATCGTCGGAACTATCAGAATCTATCTCGGCAATATGCACGCCCGATCGATGGGTCTTATGAGGATCATAAGGTTCTTTATGGCGCGATTCTATTGAAACGGCCTTTTGCAACAACTGATTCACATTAAAGAAATAATGATGCTCAAGTTTATCCTTGATCTCTCGACGTAGACCAACTAGACATAGATCTGTTAGATCTCTTTCGGGGATCATCAAATGGAAACATCGGTTTTTGATTTCTTTAAAGCGCTTAAAGAAGTCGACCACATACTCGCTACGCCCCTGTCGAACCGACGTGAGGTGTGACAACCTAGTTTCTTGAACCCGGTCATAAAAGTGATTATGAAATTTTTCTTCTAACTCGGCCCAAGAACCTATGGTGCATTCTGGTAGTGACGTGAACCAAGCAAAAGCTGTACCAGTAAGAGACAAAGGAAAATGCCATACATTCATATAATCTAAGGTACTGGCTTCGCCCATTTGTGCAAGGAACATGCTGACATGCTCCATAGTTGTTTTGCTACCGTCACCGCTAAACTTATAAAAGTCCGGTACCCTCCAACCGTCAGGTGCTTTCATGAAATCAGAACATGAAGGGTATGGTTTTGAATACGTGGTCCTAGTAGGTTTAAATTGGACCCCCTAAACTGGTCTCGAGAGACCTAGTTATTTCTTCCTTAAACCGATTTATGGCTCGTCCAAAATCGGTGTTGGCAAGTGTCGGGGGAACACCAAAGGGGTACCCCCAATCGACGCAAAACAAACAAGTTAAACCTAGAACACCAATTAATAAGAGGAGAAACTAGTCTAGCTCCATAAAAACCAAACCCTCGAGGCCGGCCGCACCGACCCTCCGCCAGGAAGCTTAGACTCGCCAAAGCCTTACCGACCGCCTCCCGGCAACCTACCCCTCGAGCCCTGCCACCTAGGCCTCGAGCCCACCACAGCCGTACACCGCTCCTCGAGACCCCGCGCGGGGACCTCGAGCCTCTCAAGCACGATAGCCTATCCGTCGAGACATTTCACATCTCCTTCGAGCAGCGCCAGACTTCGGATGCCAATCCCACACTGCGCATTTAATACGTTCACCTACTCCGGTCACGTCCTCTGAAACCCGACGTGCGCCACAGTAAACCGGAGCCACAGTCAAATCTCGCTTTCACCTCAAGTATGGGCAAAAAGGCGCAAGTACAGCATTGTCCGGCCATACCTTGCACTGTAGCACCCTCGAGCCACCTCTCGAAGCCTGGATTCCCGCTGTTCGGCCGGGCTTTCCGGGACTTGCCCATACCTACGGGGGCTTGAGCCCCACGTAAACGCCACCTCGAGGCCGGCCCTGCGCCCCTCGAGCCCTGACGGCTTTCCTGCTATTGGAGGACAGGTACCCCCAAGACCCGGAGGAACCTGTAACACCCCGGGTTTTTAATTAATTAAAATAAATTAGAATTTAATAAGGAAATGGACAAAACCCTAGATGGAGGAAAATCCTAGCCAGATGTTTGATGCATTCATGCCGTTGCACAATTTTTATTGGGTGAAAAATAATTTTATTAAACCTGTATAGGGCGAATCGAATTTATTCTATTTAGAAAACAAATAAAATATTTATGAAAAATTTATAAAATCAAATCCAAAGTTTTATTTTCAAAACCTAGGGAAAATGTTTTTGAAACTTTGTGAACTGTTTTGATTTCAAATGGTTTTGATTTTGAATTTTGAAAAGGATTTGAAAAAAAATATAAAATGAAAAAGGCATAAGGGCTCCCTCTCCCTCAACCCACCCATCCGGCCCAACCAAGCCGAGCCGGCCCACCCGCGCTCACCCCTCCGGCCTAGCACCCACTCTCCCCTCACCCCGGGCCCGCACCACTCCCTCCTCTCTCGCTCGGCCCGTGGCCTCTCCACCCCGGCGGCCCGGCGCACACTTCTGGCCCAGCTCGCACCTCCCACCACACAGCTCGCGAACCCCTTCCCCTCCGCACAGTCGACCCAGCGCACCGCACCCCCGCCTCCCTCCCACTCAGTCCGGCCCATCCCAGGCGAAACCGGCGGCCCACTCCTCTTTTCCTCACCGCGAGCGCGCGCCCGCCTCCCTGCCTCGCCGCCAGATGGGCCCCGCCCGCTAGTCCGTCTTCCCCAAACCACCTTCTCCGCCCTTTGCGCGGTGCCACCCTCCCCTCCGTTTGCCGAACGGCAGCTAGAGCCCGCCACCACCCCCCGTCCTCATCTCCCCGTCCCTTCCGGATCCAGCCGTAGCAAAAGATCGCGCCGCCACCCTTCTCCGCTCGGCCTACAAGAAGCCCTGCCGTGCCCTAGCTCCATTCCCTCTTTCTCCCGAGAACACCACCACCACCCCGCCATTGTCGAGCTCCGCTCGAAGCTCTCCACCGTACCAGGAAGACACCACCGACCCCCTCCGCTCTCCACCGAAGTCTCCGAAGCGCACCGCGACCCGGAGCTGCATCCCCGCTGCGAAACCGATCCAGGACGTGGCTGCGTCTACTCCGCCGAGTCGTCGACCGCATCCACCGCGGCTCCCTCTTCTCCGATCGCACCGAGGACACGAACCCCGTCGTCGATACCGCTGTGAGCTCCGTTTCGCCCCCCGTACCTCCCCTGGTCACTACTAGATCCTAGGCCCTTTTGCCAAGCACGCCGGCGAGCTTCTCGGCGGAGCCCATGGCGCGCGGCCGCACACGGCACGGGCACCGCCGCTCTGTACCCCTCCTCCAGTACACACTCACCGGAGCCGTCCGATCTGGTATCGACGGCCAAGATTAGAAGATTTCCCCGAAGGGGTACGCACCGCGTCCACGCACCGTGGACCCGTGCCCCGCTGGCCACACCAGCGCTCGCACAGCCGCGTGGTGCACCGCACCTATCACCGCGCGACACGCGGCGCCACGCCAGCGCTCGGTCAGCCCAGCGCCGACGGCGCTGGCCACTTTGCAGAAAACCCCCCCAACTTCTTTGAAATCAACCCACCGTCCACTGCTCCTATTCTTTGAGTCTGTGTTTTCTTTCGATTCGCAACCTGTGGTTTCCTGTAAGTGAGGCGCGGTCCCTCGGTCCATCACACCTACACCACGAGCCAAGTCCACCGTTTTTCCACCCTCGCGTCCACCGAACAGTGGGGCACCGCAACCAGTGGCGCTGCGCCACGTGTCGCCATGACGGCGAACGTGCCAACCAGCCGGCGCATTTTGCAAATGAACCCCCGACCTTTCGCCAAATCAACCCGCACACCAGATCTTATTCAATGAATCACGGAAACTTTGTGATCTAGCCCCTGCACTTCCAGCTAAATGAGTCCAGGTCCCGACGCCTTTTAAATTTCAGAAACTAAATATTTTAAATGCAAAACGAGTTTAAACAAATCACAGTTTTGCCACTGAACTTCAAATGCCTATAACTTTTGCGTTTTAACTCTGATTTGACCCGTTCAACTTGCGTTAGATTCGTCTCGTCGAGCTCTACGCAGTAGATCTATTTATGTTCTGTTTTCATAATGTTGATGTACTGTTATTTATTTGTCTTGTTTGGGCCATGTTTGATGTTTGATCCAGCGAGCGCGATCTACGCGGAACCCCAGAATCCAGCCTTCGCCTCCGTTGATTCGACCCAGTCCAAAGGCAAGTGTCCTTGCTCATATTGCTCCCGTATTTATTTTATTTTGAGTTAGAGTAGTTAGATCCAGTAGTTGCATGCAGTGTCTTAATACTGAATCCCATGTTAAGGTTTATTAGAACTTGTTTATATTATCCTTGTCGCCCGTTTTGGGATGTGTTGGGTAGAAGTCATGCTTAGCCTTGTTGTCTTGGGTTGGGATGGTTAATTATAATTAATTCTGATTAATGATTTATGAAACATGTGGACTGGTAATGTTGTAGTATGGTGAGTAGGTAAATCCGGCAGGATGGACCGTGTGGTGGTTTTGTGCCGTGTGACTCTGCAGCTGCATTTGGTTTTTGGTTCTGGGCTTGTGCTAGATTATCCTGCCTGGATCCCTAGGACCCGGTTCTTGGAGCATGTAACCCGGCAAAACAGCGCAAACCATGAGGCCTATATGGCTCTGGGACTGGCTAATTAATTAGTTTCCTTCAAGTTGAGGGTCCACACGGGGTTTGTTTTAGTGGCTCACGAGGGGGCCCTGGGGGTCGTAGACCTTTGTACGGGGTGAAACCTTAGAGGTACGTGTGGAACGGACTTGGAGGCGACTTTGTAAAGGCCTTGTAGTGCGACCCCGCTGTGCACCTTGGCAGTGTTGAGCGTGATGGGGAACGCATGACTCATGGGTAAAGATGTGCGAACTCTGCAGAGTATTAAAACTGATATATCAGCCGTGCTCACGGTCACGAGCGGGCTTGGACTTCTTCGAGATTAGTTGGTGGGTTTGTTCTAGTTCGTTAGAGAAGCCTTATGTGGTTATTAGTCTCATATGACATGGGTACAGAGGCTTCTTCTACGCGGGTTACTGCTTGGTACGGGAGTGACTCCCAGGCTCGGGCGCAGACCTGGTGTTATTACGGAAGGTAGCTCTCTATGTCGTGACGTATGGAACTAATACACATATGACTCCTTGTAACGGCTTGGTTCGGGTCATCTGATGGACTTCAGGTGTGGTTTGCCTGATGGACTTCAGGTGTGGGTACTTGGTGCGACTCCAAGTGCGGTTGCTTGGTGTGACTCCAAGTGTTGGTTGCTCGGTGTGACTCCGAGTGTGGTTTGCTCGGTGCCACTCCGAGTGTGGTTACTTTCCTGTTGGAGACTGTGGTTATAACCTAGTAAATAGGTGCATAGGTTTAATAGGATTTAATAGGAAGTGTTGCTTTAGGCGCTTGAGTCAAACAAAGTCAGCCTACCTTCGTTATAAGCCTCATAAGCATATATTTCCCACACTTGCAGAGTACATTTCGATGTACTCACCCTTCCTCTTTGAACCCCCTGCTACCCCACCCAGACGTTGGAGTCTACGACGCAGAGCAGGAGTACCCCGAAGACGGTGGTTACGACCTCGACAACTCGCACCCAGAAGACGGTGGCTACGACCCTGACGACCTGTACTAGGATGGCGCTACCCCCGGTCGACCTTCCTGTGGAGATGGAGTCCAGATTTCCGCATCTACATCAGAGTCCTCATTAGAGTTCGTTATCATGAGAGTCTGTACTTTTTATTTCAGACCTGAGGGTCATTTATGTAACAAAGTTTGATATTATTAATAAAGCATTGTTTTGATATTTACTATGATGTGGATATATGTATGAAAATTGATCCTGGCATACATATATTGTGCTCCAATTTTGTTCTTAAAATTGGGGTGTCACAGAACCCTGCCACGTTATGTACGCGCCGGGATGGGCGCTGCATGACCTCCACGTCGCCACGTCTCCACGTCCGTGCCAGGGATGGAGGCCACGCTTCAAGGACGCTTCAACAGCAGCCCCCACGCCGGCTACAGTGACCCCGACAAGACATAATTCCTACCCTCTGTCGTATTGGGCATCATACATCCCGACTCCTGTATCATCCCTGTGTAACCCTGGCCTCCTCTTGCTCTATAAAAGAGGACACCAGGGGTCTTCACGCACCCGGTGACACAACTCCACGATAGACAAGTCTAGATCCACCTCCACTCGGGTCAGCACACAAGCCCATAGAACACCATACCTAGACGAGTCTGGACTCCGGTCCAAGCTTGTTGAGCTTGTAACGCCCCTGTACAAGCACTTAGGTGCAAGTAATACAAGAGCATCCTCCCCCCGCTGGACGTAGGGCCTTCTTCGCCCGAACCAGGATAAATCCTTGTGTCATCTTGCATCACCATCCAGGAAGAGAGCACGCGATCATAATTACTAGTTGGTGACATACCCCCGGGGTAGAAACACCGACAGTTGGCGCGCCAGGTAGGGGCTCTTCGCGTGTTCGAGCCGATTTCTCGTTGTTTCCTGGATGGCTTCTTCCACTCCTCCGTTCTCTGCTGGTGCCGTCGTCTGGTTCGGGAGCCTCGAGTTCCTGGCCACCGGCAGCGGCAACGAGCTGACCCTGCTCTCCACGGAGGGCCCGAGCGGAGGGCGTGTCACGCCACCCCGCGCGGGGGGCGTGGCGCGTCGCTCGCACCACCACGCGAAGCCACCTCGCGAGCGACGCCGTCGCCACCATCGTCGCCAGGCGCAGGCAGTGCCCGCGGCGTGCGCCCACTTCCCCGCAGCCGACGCAGAGTCCCCGAGGGGAAACCTGCCCGGCGCGCGGCCGGAGACTTCCAGGGCGCGTGCGCACTCCCCCAGCGAGTTCGCGTTCGTCACGCGCACGGACCGGGAGCCTGGCCAGAGGCTCCCGAGCCGTGCTCCGTCGACACCACCTGGCCTCCTCCCGCACGGGGTGTACCGCGCTCGACGCCAGCGGTTCCCGTTTGGATTCAACAACTCCGCGGCAGTTTACGCCCACCACCTCGACGAGCGCCGTCAGGACTGGGCGGCCGCAGAGCGGGAGGAGCGTCCGGGCGTACTCCTACGAGCCACCACCGACCTGGAGATCGTCTACCCCGCGCACGTCGACCGCGGCCTCTCACGAGCCGTCGAGCCACCTCGTCGAGCCACCTTTGGGGAGTGGTACCGCGAGCTGCAGTCCCGGCACGAGCCAGGGCGGCGCGGCATCAGCAGCTCCGACTCCGATGAGTACGACTACCACGACCCTGACCTCTGGAACCCCACCAGGGAGTGCTTCCAGCTCGAGGGGGTCGTGGACGACGCCGAGGACGATGGCGACGACGACACCAGGCCGACGCTCAACCTCGAAGAGCCCAGAAACGTGGCTGCGGCAGGAGGATCACGCGTTCAGGGGAGGAACGAACCCCCGGCACCGGCTGCACCATCTTAGCACGGCGACGACCGGGCGGCGCAGCTCGCGCAGCTGCGGGAGGCCATCGCCAAGGCTGAGGAGGAACGACAGCGCCTGCTGCAACTCGAGAAAACTATAGCACAGGAACCAGCCCAGCCTCGAGGCGACGGTGTTCGTGGCCGCGCTCGAGAGGTCCACCGACAGATCCTCGAGGACGGGGCACCAGCACGCCCCGAGGTGCGTTTCTCGCGAGCCGGGCAGAACGTGGTGGCGGCGGCAATGCTGCTCCGTGATCTACCCGTCGTATCCAACCCTGACGCCAGGCGCATGCTCGGGGAAATGAAGAACCTGCTCGAGACAGCCGCTGTGCAGCAGGCCGAGAGCTCAGCCTCGCGACGGCGCGGGGCGGCCTCGGGGAAACCAGCAGACACGCCCCGCAACGAGCGCGAGACGTCCGTCCACCAGCCGGACGCCTCTCGAGCTAGGCCAGTCCGAGAACGGATCGTCGACAACCGGCCACCTCGAGACCCCAATGACGCCCGCAACGACATCAACCGCCGGCGCAAGGACAAGGGGGCCCAAGAGCGTGGCTATAGCGCCCATCGAGGGGGGCGCTACGACAGTGACGAGGACCGGCAAGCCCTCGAGCCCCCGGGCCCCAGAGTCTTCAGCCGGGCCATCCGCAGCTCAACCCTCCCCGACCGCTTCCGACCACCGACCAACATCGTGAAGTATGACGGGGAGGTCGAGCCCAAGCTCTGGCTCTCGGACTTCCGCCTAGGCTGCCAACTGGGCGGAGCGAAGAGCGACGACCGTGTGATCATACGCCAACTCCCACTTTACCTCTCGGACACCGCCCGCCGGTGGCTCGAGGGGCTCCCGCCGGATCGGATCCATGACTGGGCCGACCTAGTCAGGGTCTTCGACGGGAATTTCAAGGGGACTTGCGTGCGCCCAGGCAAACCCTGGGATCTACGGCGTTGCAGGCAGGCAGCGAACGAGCCCCTCCGCGACTTTGCTCGGCGATTCTCGAAGCAGCGCCTCGAGCTCCCCCACGTGACTGATGAGGACGTCATCTCAGCGTTCCTCGCGGGCACGACATGCCAAGAGCTAGTTCATGAGCTAGGGCGCTACCGTCCCAGGACGGTCGAGGACCTGATGGATCGTGTCACCAGCTTTGCCTCAGGCGACGAGGCAGTGGGGGCCTTCTTTGGCCGCTCCACGGACAAAGGTAAGGCGGTGACCGCGCCGGAGGGCTCGAACAAGGGCAACGACGCCAAGAACCGCAACAACAACAACAACAAAAAGAAGAAGAACAAAAGCAAAGGTCAAAAGGCGAAGCGCGACGCCGACGACGACGACGATGAAGAAGTGCTCATGGGCACCCTCGACCATAAGAAACCTCGAGGCCCCCCTGACGGGGCTGTTTTCGACCAGATGCTCGAGGACCCCTGCCCTTATCACAAGGGCCCCG
Organism: Coix lacryma-jobi var. lacryma-jobi; assembly: GCA_009763385.1. Classification (NCBI taxonomy): domain Eukaryota; kingdom Viridiplantae; phylum Streptophyta; class Magnoliopsida; order Poales; family Poaceae; genus Coix; species Coix lacryma-jobi. Next base: position 34,168,647 of record CM019827.1, read on the forward strand.
TGAATCACAAGCTAAAAGACTGCCGACTGCTGAAGGGCTTCTACGCCAAGCTCGACGACAAGAAGGAGGACACGCCTAAGGGCAAGGACAACAAACGACGCGACGACGGGGACGCGGGTTTCCCCCCGGTGCGTGACTGCTTCATGATCTACGGGGGCCCAACCGTCGGGCTCTCAGCTCAGGAGAGGAAGAAGGAACGCCGGGAGGTCTTCGCACTCCGCCACGACACTCCCCAGTACCTCGACTGGTCCGACGCGCCGATCACATTCGACCGTAACGACCATCCGGACCATGTCGTAAATCCGGGGGCGTACCCCCTCGTCGTCGACCCCGTCATCGTCGACGTACGGTTCTCCAAGGTGTTGATGGATGGGGGCTCGAGCCTCAACGTCATATACCTCGAGACTCTCGACCTCCTGGGGATTTCGAGGGATCAGCTCCGACCCAGCGTCGGGGGGTTCCACGGAGTCGTACCAGGGAAGAAGGCCCACCCCCTCGGGCGCATCGACCTGCCGGTTTTGCTTTGGCACGCCGGCTAACTTCCGCCGGGAGACGCTCACCTTCGAGGTGGTTGGATTCCAAGGGGCCTACCACGCCATCATCGGCCGGCCAGGCTACGCCAAGTTCATGGTGGTTCCCAACTACACGTACTTGAAGCTCAAGATGCCGGGGCCGAAAGGGGTCATCACCATCGACACCTCCTACGAGCACGCGTACCACTGCGACGTGGAGTGCGTCGAGCGTGGGGAGGCCAACGTCCACCTCGACTCGCTCGAAGCCCTAGCGGCCCTGGCCACCGAAGAGGCCCCTGAAGCAAAACGCCACGCCGGTGCCTTCGAGCCGGCAGAGCACACCAAGCTGATACCCGTCGACCCGACCTCGACCGATGGCAAGACGCTGGCCATCAGTGCCAGCCTCGAGCCTAAATAGGAAGCAGTGCTCGTCGACTTTCTCCACGCGAACATCGACATGTTTGCGTGGGGCCCCTCGGACATGCCAGGCATACCGAGGGGAGTCGCCGAGCACGCCTTGGAGATCCAGGCCGGGTCCAGACCGGTGAAGCAACGCCTGCGCCGCTTCGACGAGGAGAAGCGCAGGATCATCGGTGAGGAGGTGCACAAGCTTTTGGCGGCTGGATTCATCAAGGAGGTATTTCACCCGTAGTGGCTAGCTAACCCTGTACTAGTTAGGAAAAAGAATGGAAAAATGTGGATGTGTGTAGACTACACTGGTCTGAATAAAGCGTGTCCAAAAGTTCCATTTCCTTTACCTAGAATTGATCAGATTATCAATTCCACTGCGGGGTGTGAAGTACTTTCATTTCTCGATGTGTATTCCGGCTACCACCAGATTAGGATGAAAGAATCCGACGAGCTCGCTACCTCTTTTGTTACGCCTTTGGTATGTATTGCTACGTTACAATGCCCTTCGGCCTTCGAAACGCCGGGGCAACGTACCAACGTTGCATGCAACATATCTTTGGCGAACACATAGGCAAAACCGTCGAGGCCTACGTCGATGACATCGTGGTTAAAACCAAGAAAGTCGGGAACCTCATTAGCGATCTCGAGACCACGTTCGAGTGCCTCCGGGCCAAGAATGTGAAGCTCAACCCTGAGAAATGTGTCTTTGGTGTGCCCCGGGGCATGCTACTTGGCTACATTGTCTCACAACGGGGGATCGAAGCCAACCCCGAAAAGATCTCAGCAGTCACAAGGATGGGCCCAATTTGAGACCTCAAGGGCGTACAGAAAGTGACAGGCTGCCTAGCTGCTCTCAGTAGGTTCATCTCAGGCTAGGGGAAAAGGCGCTACCTCTCTACCGCTTGCTGAAGAAGACGGAACGCTTTGCGTGGACCCTTGAAGCCGAGGAGGCCCTAACCAAGTTGAAGGGGTTGCTGACTTCCGCGCCATCCTCGTTCCAACCACGACCAGCCCAGGGTGACGATCCCCCGAGTCCCTTCTCCTCTATGTGGCCGCAACCACTCAGGTGGTCAGCGCGGTCATAGTCATCGAGAGGCACAGGAGGGTCGTGCGTTGCCGGTCCAACGGCCGGTGTACTTCACAGTGAGGTGCTCTTCGAGGCCAAGGTCCGTACCCGCACATCCAGAAGCTGCTCTAACGGCATCATCATCACGAGGCGCAAGCTCCAGCACTACTTCCTCGCTCATCCCGTAATGGTGGTGTCATCCTTCCCCCTCGGTGAGATCATCAACAATCGGGAGGCCACGGGGCGCAACGCCAAGTGGTCCGCCGAGCTAATGGGGGAGGCCATCACCTACGCCCCGCGACTCGACCTGTGGGTCCCCTCAAGATGACAACTGAAAGTACACGCATGTGCTCGTGGCCATCGACAAATTCACCAATGGATCGAGGCCAAGCCCTAAGCGCCCCACCTCCGAGAAGGCTGTCGAGTTCATCACCGAAATCATGTACCGGTTTGGGGTGCCTAACGTCATCAATCACCGACAATGGCACCCATTCAGAGGCAAAAAGTTCACCAAACTTCTGCGACAACAAACAACATTCGCGTGACTGGGCTCAGTCGCGTACCCTCATGCAACGGGCAGGTCGAGCACGCCAATGGCATGATACTCATGGGCTGAAGCCGAGGCTGTTCAAGACCCTAAGAATTTTGGAAAAGGGTGGGCTGCAGAGCTCCCCTCGGTGCTGTGGGGCCTCAGGACTACGCCGAGTCGAGCCACCGGGTTCACTCCGTTCTTCCTAACCTACGGCGCGAGGCGTGTCTTACCTAAGGACCTCGAGTACGGCTCCCCTCGACTTCGAGCCTACAACGGGCAAACCAACGACGAGAGGCTGCCAACGGAAGGACCAGCTCGAGGAGGCTCGAGACGTGGCGCTCATCAACTCCGCGCGCTACCAGCAAATACTTCGACGTACCACGACAAGCACGTGCGCAGAGGGACCTGGCAGTAGGGGACTCGTGCTTCGACGTCTGCAAGATAATCGAGGGCGCCACAAGCTCACCCTCCATGGGAGGTCCATACACCATAGCTGAGGTGCTCAAGCCAGGAACGTACAAGCTCTACGACAGTCAAGGCAGGATCCTGGCGAATGCGTGGAACATATCTCAGCTACGTCGCTTCTACCCTAAAGGCCTCGAGGCTTGTTCATTTGTTGCTTTGACAAACATGTCAAACATGAATGAACAAACTCGCGCACTGTCATTCCTTTTACTTAGCAACTTAAGGTAGCCTCGACCCCTGCCTTGCTCAGGGTCGAGCCTCCTCGGGGGCTGATAGGGGGAACCCCCCCCCCCCCCCACCCAGCCTGGAAAAAACGCGTTTTCTTTTCAAAAATCGACCCTCGCTCGATTCGCACCTCGAGCATACTAGCAGCGTCTAAAATCCGATACATACCCCGAGCCTCCAAGAGTCAGGGGCGTCGACGTAGACGGCCACCTACGCCCCCGGGCTTACGGTACCCTACCTACGCCTCCCTCGAGGTACTCGTGGCGCGACGACGAAGGAACATGGACCAAGCCGGTTGAAGCTCGAGCTAGCGACAAAGAGAAATGATCGAATAATTTGAAAAGAAAACAGCTTCTTTAAATAAACAAGTCATATACACATATTGACCTCGACGGGCTATAAGTCATGATTTGAATTCTTACAAGGGCCTAGACGCCCAAATTTGGCACGCAGACCTCATTCTTCATCTGTCTGGAATTCCTCCCCAAGCTCTTCTGCCGCGGGCTCAGCCTCGACATGCCGGCCAGGAGGAGGGGGGCCACCGCACCACTGTTCGCATCGGGAGGCAGCACGTCCTCCTCGAAGAGCTTCGCGAACGCGCCCCCGGCCTCTCCACCTTTCCAGGATCTTGTCGACGCGGCGGTCATTCCATTCTTCGTCCTTCCCCTCGATCTCGACGAAGCCCTTGGCGACGACGTTGACGGGTAGAGGAAACCGGAACGGACGACCGCGAACGCCTGCTTCACGCCGTGGTGGAGAGCGCTCCGGACTGCGTGTCTCGCGCGGCCACGTCAAAATAGCACAAGGCATCCACCAGGGCGTCGCCTCGAGCCACCACGCCCTCTGCCGCGGCCACCGGGTCGACACCCCACATGGAGCGAGCCGGTCGAGGGTGCAGCGCGCCCGTTCCGCCACCATGGTCTCACCCGGAGTTGCTCCACGAGGTCTGATCGTCTCACGGAGCCCTCGGCGGGTTTTCTCGACGTCTATGCAACAAACAGAAGGGGGTAAGTCCGCGGCATGGCAAGAATCCCGAAATCAAAGCAAGACAGGGCATGAAGATTACCTTGGCAGTGCACGCCCAGAGCGGCGAAGTCGCTAGTAAGGACCTCGACGCGCTGCTCTAGTGCACGCTTCTGGGACAGCACGTCGAGCTTTTCGCCCCAAGGTCTCGACCAGTTGCCCGTCTGCGCAAGGGCCAGATCCTTCCAGACCACCTCCTGTCGCGCTGCCTCCTTTGCACCAGGGCGGGGCGGCCTCGCTCTTGGCCTCCTCGGCCTCTTCTTCGCCGCCTCCGCTGCAGACGGGCGGTGGCGGCTTCGTTTTGGGCGTCGACGGCCCCTTCTTCGCCGCCTCCGCTGCAGACCGGGGTGGGGCCCGCTTCAGGCGTCGGCGGCCTCCTTCTTCGATGACTCCACCGCGACAAAGCGGTGGTGGCCTCCTCTAGCTTGGGCGGCCTGTCGAGCCGCCTGGGCCTTCGCCTGCGCTGGTTGAGCTGGCTCGCCATCTGACGTTCCGACCCGCTCGGCGCGGAGCTCCCCCTCTGCCTTCGCAGGGCGGCGCCATGCGCGGACTTCTCCGCCTCCTCCGAGAAGGACTCTCTGCCTCCGCCACGAGCTCGGCACCTCCCTGAAGATGGACCGCGCCTCCCGCGGAACCCCCTGCCGAGACCGGCCGCTCGAGGGATCATGGCGCCGACGGGCTCGGCGCGTCAGATACGGCACGCCGATCGATACGATCTCGACGAGGGGCAGGCCCTCCTCCTCCGGCTCGAGCGGCGCAGCTGCGGCCCACCAACCGGCGGCAAGGCTGTGGCTCCTCCCCCTCCGCCATCTCCTCCCGCTACTCCGTCCCTCCGAGCGAGACGGCGCCGGCCTGCGTGGAGGTGGGGACTCGAGCGGTAGCGGATCGCTCGAGGGGTGGCTCGTCCCCAAGCTCTCCTCCCTCGCGGGTCTTCCGGCGTCTTGTCTTGGTGACCCCAGTCGGTGCCTCGAGCGCTTCCTCCAGCGTGAGCCCTCGACCGGGGGGGCCACCTGCTCCAGCTGTCCAGGAGCTCCTCCACCGTCGGCACCTTCTCCACCGACGTTCTCCCTCCTCCCCTTCTCCGCGGGCCGGCTCGCGCGACCGGGGACTCGAGGGCGCCCGACCCTTCATCCCCAGACGCCAACGGAGCCATGCTTCTCTCGGGAGCTCCCCCCGATTGTCGTCGCGACAGGGGGAGGAGTGGCCCTCTCGATAGGCGCCACCTGAGGAGGAGGAGGAGGAGGAAGAGGAGGATGCGGTGCCGCGACGGACGCGGGTGGCGGCAGCTCGGCGCTAGGAGCTGTGGTCCCTGCTGAAAAAGGAGAACAACATCGTTAGAAACAGGAAAAAGCTTCGACCCCCGTGGTCGACGGCGTCGGCCTCACCAAGATCCGCGGCGGCCATTGGCTTCCCCGAGCCATGCTGCTCGAGCCTTCGCCAGCCAAGCGGCCTCCCAGGAAGAAGGAGCCATACCTCGAGGTGGTTGGACCTCGGCAGAACTCGAGGTCTTGGCCCGCTTGTACGCCGCGGGGACCACCTCCTGCCGGGGGCGCTTTTCCCTGAAAAGCCAGAAAACAGCACATCACCAAAGGTAAAAAGGTAAAGTTTCCCTACCAACGAAATTAAGGAGACCAACTCACCCAAAGCGAGGGCGGGCTTCTTCCCCAATATCGGACCCTATCAAGGGCTTCGAGCCCGCCCCATGGCTCGAGCCACGCCTGAGCCGTCTCCACGTGTTTGCGTGGACCCTTGAAGCCGAGGAGGCCCTAACCAAGTTGAAGGGGTTGCTGACTTCCGCGCCAATCCTCGTGCCACCACGACCAGCCCAGGGTGACGATCCCCCCGAGTCCCTTCTCCTCTATGTGGCCGCAACCACTCAGGTGGTCAGCGCGGTCATAGTCATCGAGAGGCACGAGGAGGGTCGTGCGTTGCCGGTCCAACGGCCGGTGTACTTCACCAGTGAGGTGCTCTTCGAGGCCAAGGTCCGGTACCCGCACATCCAGAAGCTGCTCTACGGCATCATCATCACGAGGCGCAAGCTCCAGCACTACTTCCTCGCTCATCCCGTAATGGTGGTGTCATCCTTCCCCCTCGGTGAGATCATCAACAATCGGGAGGCCACGGGGCGCAACGCCAAGTGGTCCGCCGAGCTAATGGGGGAGGCCATCACCTACGCCCCGCGAAAAGCCATCAAGTCGCAAGCGTTGGCGGACTTCATTGCTGAATGGACTGACACCTAGCTCCCGCCGGCACAAATCCAAGCCGAGCTCTGGACCATGTACTTCGACGGATCCCTCATGAAGACGGGGGCAGGCGCAGGCCTGCTCTTCATTTCACCCCTCGGAGTCCACATGCGCTACCTGCTACGCTTGCACTTCCCCGCCTCCAACAACGTCGCTGAGTACGAGGCCCTCGTTAATGGGCTGCGCATCGCCCTCGAGCTCGGGGCCCAACGCCTCGACGTTCGAGGGGACTCGCAGCTCGTCATCGACCAGGTTATGAAGGCTTCAAGCTGCATCAATCCCAAGATGGAGGCATACTGCGGGGAGGTGCACAAGCTCAACCACATCGCTCGAAAGTACAACGAGGCCGCGAACGAGCTGGCTAAGTTAGCATCCACGCGCGGCACCGTCCCCCCAGATGTCTTCTCGAGGGATATCTTCGAGCCATCCGTCAAAATCGGCCCGGGGGCTGGCCCCTCGACGCCACCCCTCGAACCAGACACGGGGGCTCGACCTTCAAAGCCACCCCTCGAGAATGACCCCTCGACATCCGCTGAGGCGATGCAGATCGACGCACCTGCCTCTTCGTCATCACGACCCCTCGACTGGCAGACGCCCTTCCTCAACTACCTGACGCAAGGCATGCTACCAGAAGACAAGACGGAGGCCCGACGCATCGCTCGAAGGGCCAAGACCTACGTCATCTACGGCGACGAACGAGAGCTGTACCGTCGAAGCCCATCAGGAATCCTTCAATGCTGCATCCCCCTCGAGGAGGGACGCAGGCTCCTCGACGACATGCACTCGGGGGCTTGCGGCCATCACGCAGCGCCAAGGACCCTGGTAGGGAACGCCTTCCGACAGGGCTTCTACTGGCCAACCGCCATCGGAGACGCCAAGCGCCTGGTCCAAGCTTGCCAAGGGTGTCAGTTCTACGCCAAGCAAACGCACCAGCCCGCGCACGCCCTGCAGATGATCCCCATCACTTGGTCGTTTGCCGTTTGGGGGCTCGACCTCGTGGGTCCCCTCAAGATGACAACTGGAAAGTACACGCATGTGCTCGTGGCCATCGACAAATTCACCAAGTGGATCGAGGCCAAGCCCATAGGCGACCCCACCTCCGAGAAGGCTGTCGAGTTCATCACCGACATCATGTACCGGTTTGGGGTGCCTAACGTCATCATCACCGACAATGGCACCCAATTCACGGGCAAAAAGTTCACCAACTTCTGCGACAACAACAACATTCGCGTGACCTGGGCCTCAGTCGCGTACCCTCAATGCAACGGGCAGGTCGAGCACGCCAATGGCATGATACTCCATGGGCTGAAGCCGAGGCTGTTCAAGACCCTCAAGAATTTTGGAAAAGGGTGGGCTGCAGAGCTCCCCTCGGTGCTGTGGGGCCTCAGGACTACGCCGAGTCGAGCCACCGGGTTCACTCCGTTCTTCCTAACCTACGGCGCCGAGGCTGTCTTACCTACGGACCTCGAGTACGGCTCCCCTCGACTTCGAGCCTACAACGGGCAAACCAACGACGAGAGGCTTGCCAACGCCAAGGACCAGCTCGAGGAGGCTCGAGACGTGGCGCTCATCAACTCCGCGCGCTACCAGCAAATACTTCGACGCTACCACGACAAGCACGTGCGCAAGAGGGACCTGGCAGTAGGGGACCTCGTGCTTCGACGTCTGCAAGATAATCGAGGGCGCCACAAGCTCACCCCTCCATGGGAGGGTCCATACACCATAGCTGAGGTGCTCAAGCCAGGAACGTACAAGCTCTACGACAGTCAAGGCAGGATCCTGGCGAATGCGTGGAACATATCTCAGCTACGTCGCTTCTACCCTTAAAGGCCTCGAGGCCTTGTTCATTTTGTTGCTTTGTACAAACATGTCAAACATGAATGAACAAACTCGCGCACTGTCATTCCTTTTACTTAGCAACTTAAGGTAGCCTCGACCCTGCCTTGCTCAGGGTCGAGCCTCCCTCGGGGGCTGATAGGGGGAACCCCCCCCCCCCCCCCCCCCCCCCCCCCCCAGACTCCGGAAAAAACGCGTTTTCTTTTCAAAAATTCGACCCTCGTCTCGATTCGCACCTCGAGCATACTAGCAGCGTCTAAATCCGTAAATACCCCGAGCCTCCAAGAGTCAGGGGGCGTCGACGTAGACGGCCACCTACGCCCCCGGGCTACGGTACCCTACCTACGCCTCCCCTCGAGGTACTCGTGGCGCGTATCGAAGGAACATGGACCAAGCCGGTTGAAGCTCGAGCTAGCGACAAAGAGAAATGATCGAATAAATTTGAAAAGAAAACAGCTTCTTTAAATAAACAAGTCATATACACATATTGACCTCGACGGGCTATAAGTCATGATTTGAATTCTTACAAGGGCCTAGACGCCCAAATTTGGCACGCAGACCTCATTCTTCATCTGTCTGGAATTCCTCCCCAAGCTCTTCTGCCGCGGGCTCAGCCTCGACATCCGGGCCAGGAGGAGGGGGGCCACCCGCACCACTGTTCGCATCGGGAGGCAGCACGTCCTCCTCGAAGAGCTTCGCGAACGCCGCCCCCGGCCTCTCCACCTTCTCCAGGATCTTGTCGACGCGGCGGTCATTCCATTCTTCGTCCTTCCCCTCGATCTCGACGAAGCCCTTGGCGACGACGTTGACCGGGGTAGCGGAAACCGGAACGGACGACCGCGAACGCCTGCTTCACGCCGTGGTGGAGAGCGCTCCGGACGCGGTCTCGCGCGGCCACGTCAAAATAGCACAAGGCATCCACCAGGGCGTCGCCTCGAGCCACCACGCCCTCTGCCGCGGCCACCGGGTCGACACCCCACATGGAGCTGAGCCGGTCGAGGGTGCAGCGCGCCCGTTCCGCCACCCATGGTCTCACCCCGGAGTTGCTCCACGAGAGTCTGATTCGTCTCACGGAGCTCCTCGGCGGTCTTCTCGACGTCTATGCAACAAACAGAAGGGGGTAAGTCCGCGGCATGGCAAGAATCCCGAAATCAAAGCAAGACAGGGCATGAAGATTACCTTGGCAGTGCACGCCCAGAGCGGCGAAGTCGCTAGTAAGGACCTCGACGCGCTGCTCTAGTGCACGCTTCTGGGACAGCACGTCGAGCTTTTCGCCCCTAAGGTCCTCGACCAGCTTGCCCGTCTGCGCAAGGGCCAGATCCTTCCAGACCACCTCCTGTCGCGCTGCCTCCTTTGCAGCCAGGGCGGTGGCGGCCTCGCTCTTGGCCTCCTCGGCCTCTTTCTTCGCCGCCTCCGCTGCAGACCGGGCGGTGGCGGCTTCGTTTTGGGCGTCGACGGCCTCCTTCTTCGCCGCCTCCGCTGCAGACCGGGCGGTGGCGGCCTCGCTTCAGGCGTCGGCGGCCTCCTTCTTCGATGACTCCACCGCGGACAAAGCGGTGGTGGCCTCCCTCTTAGCTTGGGCGGCCTCGTCTCGAGCCGCCTGGGCCTTCGCCTGCGCTGCGTTGAGCTGGCTCGCCATCTGCACGTTCCGACCCAGCTCGGCGCGGAGCTCCCCCTCTGCCTTCGCAAGGGCGGCCGCCACCTGCGCGGACTTCTCCGCCTCCTCCGAGAAGGACCTCTCTGCCTCCGCCACGAGCTCGGCCACCTCCCTGAAGATGGACCGCGCCTCCCGCGGAACCCCCTGCCGAGCCGGCCGCTCGACGGGGATCATGGCGCCGGACGGGCTCGGCGCGTCAGGATACGGCCACGCCGATCGATCGATCTCGACGAGGGGCAGGCCCTCCTCCTCCGGCTCGAGCGGCGCCAGCTGCGGCCCACCAACCGGCGGCACAGGCTGTGGCTCCCTCCGCCCCTCCGCCATCTCCTCCCGCTACTCCGTCCCCTCCCGAGGCGACGGCGCGGGCCTCGCGTGGAGGTGGGGACTCGAGCGGTAGCGGATCGCTCGAGGGGTGGCTCGTCCCCAAGCTCTCCTCCCTCGCCGGGTCTTCCGGCGTCTTGTCGACCCCAGTCGGTGCCTCGAGCGCTTCCTCCAGCGTTGAGCCCTCGACCGGGGGCGGCACCTGCTCCAGCTCGTCCAGGAGCTCCTCCACCGTCGGCACCTTCTCCACCGACGTCTCTCCCTCCTTCCCCTTCTCCGCGGGCCGGCTCGCGTCGACCGGGGACTCGAGGGCCGCCGACCCTTCATCCCCAGACGCCAACGGAGCCATGCTTCTCTCGGGAGCTCCCCCCGAGATGGTCGTCGCGACAGGGGGAGGAGTGGCCCTCTCGATAGGCGCCACCTGAGGAGGAGGAGGAGGAGGAAGAGGAGGATGCGGTGCCGCGACGGACGCGGTGGCGGCAGGCTCGGCGCTAGGAGCTGTGGTCCCTGCTGAAAAAGGAGAACAACATCGTTAGAAACAGGAAAAAGCTTCGACCCCCGTGGTCGACGGCGTCGGCCTCACCAAGATCCGCGGCGGCCATCTGGCTTCCCCGAGCCATGGCTGCTCGAGCCTTCGCCAGCCAAGCGGCCTCCCCAGCGGAAGAAGGAGCCATACCTCGAGGTGGTTGGACCTCGGCAGAACTCGAGGTCTTGGCCCGCTTGTACGCCGCGGGGACCACCTCCTGCCGGGGGCGCTTTTCCCTGAAAAGCCAGAAAACAGCACATATCACCAAAGGTAAAAAGGTAAAGTTTCCCTACCAACGAAATTAAGGAGACCAACTCACCCAAAGCGAGGGCGGGGCTTCTTCCCCAAATCGTCGGACCCTATCAAGGGCTTCGAGCCCGCCCCATGGCTCGAGCCACGCCCCTGAGCCGTCTCCACGTGGCTTGGACGGGGGGAAGGCTCCCGATGCATCCCGTGGCTCGACCCCGGCGGAGAGCTCCTCCTTTTGTCTCCCGTCCCGAGGGGGCGACCGCGTCTCCTTCGAGCGGTCATCTTAACGCCTTTCCCGCCGCGGGCTCCGAGACCTACTCCGGCGCTCGTGCTGACGCCCCCCCCCCCCCCCCCCCCGCGCGCCTGCCTCCTTCTCCCGGCGGCGATGTGGCGACGGGCTCCGGGGTCGCTCGCGACTCTCGTCACGGGACGACCGGGGGCTCCCCCCTCGACGGTCATGGTGGCGCGGGCTCGATGTCACCCTCGACGCCTTGCGATGGTCGGGCCCGGAGTCCTTCTCGACGTGTTGACCGCTCCTCGACAGTCGGCCCTTCTCGAGACCCCCCGCCTGGGTCGACGCGGTCGCGGCCTCCTTCTGCGCCGCAGCGATGGCGCTCCTGGTTCGAGGTTTCCTCGCGTCAGCGGGCACGTCCGGTACGGAGCTCGACGTGCCCTGAGCCTCCGATGAGGCTGGGCCTGACGGAGCCTTCCGCGGCTGCGCCCCGCGCGATCCCTTCGCCGGGGGGACCTCCAAAACATTCTCCTGCACAGAGGAGCGATCAGCCCTGACATCGATGACCCCCGCGCGCCTCAAACGCGCATCCATCCCTTCGTCATCACTCTCCTCCTCATCGTCGTCCCTCCTCCTCCGAGCTCGAGGAACTGAGCTCGGGGGACTCCTCTCCAGGCTGCCGGTTACGACGAGCCTTCGCGAGCTTCTGTTCCCGGGCCGACCGGCGCAAGTTCCTCTCTTTTTCTTTCTTCTTCTCTGCATCCTTACTTTTCTTATCTTTCTGAGCAGAGAGGCGCCTCACCTGTCTTTCCGCGGCGTCCTCCCTCACCGGGGGCCTCGACGCGCGACATGTGAACACCCCCTTCAAGAAAACAAAGTTGATAAGAAAAACCATAAGGAGAGTAAAACAAGATTCGGAAAAAGAGAAAGGAGGGGAGGCTCGAGACAACCTGACTCGAGGGTGGCTTACCAGGTCAAGACACCCCTCGTCAGGCGCCATGGGGATCAGGATGGTGTCCTCGGGGACAAACGACCCATGGACTGTGATCGACACCCGGGAGACGCCCTCGCTCCGAGGCAGCCTTTCCTCGGCCATCCCCGACTCGTTCAGCGCCTCGAGCGGGGCCTTTGGTCCCATCTCATGCATGAGGAGGGGGCGGTCCGCCAGAGGAAGGACCCTCCGCTGGTGGAACGCCCAAATAACCGCCTGGACGGTCAAGCCCTTGTCCTCCACCAACGACCGCATCGTCTTCATCAGCGGCATCAGGTGGCCCTGCCGGTCCGCTGCGACGCCCCAGGTCCACTTCTCCGGGCGCTGGGTAATGACCCCACCGGTGTACTGCGGAAGGAGCCCGCCCTCGTTCTGCAGGTAGAACCAATGGTCGTCCCACCCCGCCTGGTTGGTGGAAAGCTTGTAGCAGAGGTATTCGCGGGGGACGTTGGCCAACGAGGTCCCAGTCCTCGCGGTGACGGTGAGAGAGCCCACACGCACGAGCCTCCTCCCGCTAGGTTTCAAGGCCTTGAGGAAGAGCTCGCCCCGGAAGAGGTGGACGAACATCTCCCAGTGCGGCTCGATCTTCAAATATCCCTCGCACACCGCGGCGAAGATGGCGGCGTGCGAGATTGAGTTGGGGGAGAAGTGTTGCAGCTCCACCTCGAAGTGGTGAGCTAGCCCCCGCATGAAGCGGCTCGGCGGAACGCCAAGCCCCATGCGGTGGTAGCGCGTGAAGCTCACCACATACCCCTCCGGCGGGTGCGGCTCCCGGTGATCCTCCGACGGAAGAACCCACCACGCGGGTCCCTCATGCGGGTTGGGACGGAGGAGCCCCTGGGCCACCAGCGAATCCAGCTCGCGTTGCGTCGTCTTCGACGGGTTCCAGTCTTCGGCCGGCAGTGCTGGAGTCTGAGCGGCCATGGCGGCGACGACGCGGATTCGAGCAGCGGACGGGCGGCCGGGAAGATTCCCAATTGCAGGCTCGGGAGTACCGACCAGTTCACAACGGTCGCATAGATACAGATCTGACTAAAAAGTCAACTACCGACCTCAGGTCGGTACCACCGCGGGCGGTAGTACCGGAGGCATATTCCTACAAAACAAGATTATGTTTTTGATTTAGGTACCCAAATGAGATTTGGTCCTAGGGGGTTAGTCACATAAGCTTTTGGCACCCAAACATTTCTCATAATTTCCCTCTTCTTGAGGGCACCAACATACTTGACTACTATCTTGCCATCCTCCCCCCAACAACACAAGTAATCACATGTATAGCTTCTTGATATGGGCTTTTGTTGCTTGGGGGCCTCCACTTGCTTTTCCTTGTTGATCTTACCATTAGCAAGTGGAGCCTTGGGATTGGCAATCTTGTTGACCTTGTTCATTAGGTCAAAGAGAGGAACCCCTTTGTTAAAGTTAACAAAGGGTACCCCATTGACCATTTTCCTTCTATTGGCCTTACCACCATACCTATTGTACCCAATTCCATCCTTGATGGATGGGTGTCTTGCGGTCTTGAGGATATCTTTTGGTTGTTGCACCTTACACTTGCAACCATTCCTCAAGATCATGTTCAACCTATGAATCTCCTTGTCTTTCTTATCTAGCACAACAAGGTTAGTTGCACAAGCATTTATATCAATTTTATAGCATCTTTTGCAACCATTACTAGTTGAGGCATTAGAGCCATCGGAATCCTTAGAAGAGGTTGAAGAAGTGCTATTCCAAAGAGTATTGTAGCTTAGTTCAAGAGTTTGATATTTATCTTGAAAGCTTGTGAGGCTTTCTTGAACCAAGCTAACCTCATTCTTTAGGCTAGCAATTGAGTCATTGCTCGTGGAACACTCCTTAGCCAACTTCTTGTTAGAGTCATTGGCTAAAGATAATTCCACGGTCAATTTCTCAACTTTCAACTTCTCCTCTGCAAGAGAGGCTTCCAATGCAAGGTTCTTTTCTCTCTCTTGAGAGATCAAGTCCCCTTGCAAAGCAAGACTCTCATTCCGACTCTCTAATTTAGTGAGCAACTTTATGATTTTAGGTCCACCTTTCTTACCAAATTTTCTGATTATGCTAAGCTCAAATTCATCCATTTCATCATCACTATATTCATCGCTAGAACAAGTAGGAGAGTTAGATGATACCTTCTCATCCTTAGCCATGAAGCAAGAATGAGTGAAGTCATCCTCGTCGTCGGAGAGGTTCTCGAACAAGCGTGATAGAGTTGTCGATGTAGCCATGTTGGAGAAGGGGCTTGGAGAAGAGGTCTTGTGTATGGCAATGTTGGCCGCTCCCTTCTCCTTCTCCTTGCTCTTGCTCTTCTCTTCATCACTTGAATCATCTTCCGAGAACCATTCCTCACCAAGATGAGCTTCACCACCTCTTCTTCTACTTTGCTTCTTGTCATCACTCTTGCTATACTTGTTCTTGTTCTTCTTTTGTGGACAATCGGCAATGAAATGATCATCCGCACCACACTCATAACATGTCCTCTTCTTTGACTTCTTGAAGTATCCACTTTTGCCCTTCTTATACATTTTCTTCTTCATAAATCTTCGGAAGTTCTTCACAAAGAGAGCAATCTCATCATCGGAGTCATCACTTCCTTCACTTGATGAGTCATCTCGGGCCTTGCTTCCTTCTTCTTGATTAGCTTTGAGAGCTACCACCTTCTTGTGGCTTTCCTCTTGATCTTCTAAAGCTTCATCATCTAAGACTTCATGATGCTTTATTTTGGCAAGCATCTCATGAGGTCCCATGCTCTCATAGTTGGGTCTCTCCATGATGATTGATGCAGGAGTCTTGTTCCTCTTTCTATATGCTCTCAATAGCTTTCTTCCAGCTGAGTAGTCATCCCACTTTGTGTCTCCGAGAGCTCTAATCTGATTGACCAATGTCATGAATCTATCAAACATTTGTTGAGTGGTCTCACTTTTCTTGATAGCAAAGTTCTCAATCTTTCCATGAAGAAGCTCTATGTTGCACTTCCTCACACTTGCATCACCCTCATATGATATCCTAAGGGTATCCCAAATCTTCTTGGCACTCTCCATTCCATGTACCTTGTTGCTTTCTTCAGGCTTAAGACATGATAGGATCAATGATGCGGCTTGGACATTTTGTTGAAACTCAATCACATCATTGTCGGTGAACTCTTGACCTTCAACATGACTTGGTCCACTCTCAACAATCTCCCAAACTCTTGCGGCAAGAAGGTGTAGCTTCATCTTGTGTGCCCAATCATTGTAGTTTATTCCATCAAAGGCAGGTGGTTTGGCTAGATTGACGCTAGGCAATTGAATGACTTTGCCCATTTGGCTATAGTCATAATACACTCTAGAGAACTCGGTGTCTCTTTTGCCTTTCTCTTCACCATCCTTCTTCTTGTCTTCCATGGGTGGTGGCGACTTTTCTCCACTTCCGGATGATTCAGCTTTGCTGTCCAAAGCTCGCCTCAAACTCTCAATCTCATCTTTCATCTTCTTCATTTTATCTTCATGCTTCTTTGCTTGATCTTCAATTACCTGAGCTGAAACCTTCTTCACAAGCTCATCAAGTTGTTCTTGACTTAGGGTCGACATGATTCTCCCTTATGCGATGAAGCGCTAACACAAGGGTTAGGCTCCGATACCAATTGAAAGGATCAAATCAGCCTAGAGGGGGGTGAATAGGTGATTTTTAACAATCTGAAACTTCACAAACTAGAAGATGTAGTTAGATAACAACCGGAGAGGCCGGTTTGTTTGGGTAGGTACTACCGGGTGTAAAACACTGGTACTACCAACACAAACAAACGGCACAACTGGGATCCTAAAAGGAACTACAAATCCAATGTATGTAAGCTGTGAATTAATACAAGAATCTACCCCACTTCCCTAAGTATGATAGATAGCAAATCTACTCTCACCGAGCCTTGGTTGCTTCCCTTGATGTAGATCGAGCCTTCCCAACCTAAGAAGAAGATAAGGATAGGAAGAACACGAAGAACACAACAACAAGTGTAATAGAGACAGTAGAGATAACAACAAGCACACGGGACACGCGATTTATCCCGAGGTTCAGCCAATCCACTAAGGAGTGCCTACGTCCTCGTTGTTGAGGTGACCACAAAGGTCGGAGTCTATTTCACCTCCTCGCCTCACTCAAGCAACCACAAAGGCTACTCGAGTTTCTCCACTAGAAATCACAGGGGTAATACAAACACTTCGGGGAGCCCTCACAAGTGAATCAATACGGGCTACCACGAAGAACACCTAACCGGCTAGAGCTCAAAGAGCTCAAGAGTAATAGACACAAATCAAGCCGGCTAGATGGAAACCCAAGTGCTCAAGTAGTAGATCGAAGCTTCCCACTCTCTAATCTCACTTCCCTAGCTCAAATCTTGCAAGAGAATGGATCTAGGAGCAAAGGGGGAGAGAGAGGGGAGGAGTCAATGCTTGGAGAGAGTTTGTCTCAAGTTAGGTCAGCAATAAGTGAGTGGAAATGAGTGGGTGACCGTGAAAAGTGAAGAGAGGAAGCATTTATACTCTCTCAGTCCCGAGGCTGGTCGGTAGTACCGACCACCCATGGTCGGTAGTACCGACCAGTTCACAACGGTTGCATAGATCCAGATCTGACTAAAAAGTCAACTAGCGACCTCAGGTCGGTACCACCGCGGACGGTAGTACCGGCCTTATGGCGGTACTACCGCCAGGCCAAATCGGCCTCAGACAGAGAGCTCCGCAGTTAGGGACTTGGTCCCTCGAAAACTACCGACCAGGGTCGGTACCACCGAGGGGTGGTCGGTAGTACCGACCAGTTCACAACGGCCGCATAGATCCAGATCTGACTAAAAAGTCAACTAGCGACCTCAGGTCGGTACCATCGCGGGCGGTAGTACCGGCCTTATGGCGGTACTACCGCCAGGCCAAATCGGCCTCAGACAGAGAGCTCCGCAGTTAGGGACTTGGTCCTCGAAAACTACCGACCAGGGTCGGTACCACCGAGGGTCGGTAGTACCGACATAATGGCGGTACCACCGCCAAGTCAAAAGCGCGTCAGTCCAGAGAGCTCAGCAAACTTGGTTACTACCGGCCAGGGCTCGGTGCCACCGAGGACGGTAGTACCGACATAATGGCGGTACCACCGCCAGGTCTTTTCGAGCGCGAACAGAGAGGTCTGTGAAACCAAGCTTACTACCGACCTGGGTCGGTACCACCGAGGGCGGTAGTACCGACATAATAGCGGTACTACCACTAGGTCATTTTCGAACTAAAACAGAGAGGGTGTTTGAGCACTGCGCGGAGAAGCCGTGGTCGGTACTACTGACCACATAAAAATACTCTCTATGTGTTCGTGATTGTGCGGTGTCTCTCAAGCGAACTATAGTTAGTCGATTTGAGCACTTTTCTCCACATCTAGCCAACATAATTGTGACTCTCTTGATAGTCCGACTTACCTATAACTCAAGTTTAAAATTGAAATTTTAAACTACTACTTGAGCTAGGCATCTTTATGTCCAAATGTATCCAACGTGCTTTGTTCACGAGATTTCAACGTTTCAAATCTTTCTTAGGACTAACACCTGCATGTATGCTTTTATAAACCGGTTAGTCCCTAATTTGATTGTCATTAATTAGCCAAAAACTCACATTGGGGGCGAATGCACTTTCAATACTGATCAACAAAATCATCCTTACAAGAGAAGGATCCACATATTTAGCGCCGGACTCAGCATTCATCACAACCTTAAGGCCTCCGACCAGAGCCACCTGGTCGGACATAACCTGAGCGATCGAAAACTCAAAATGATCAGGGTCATTTAACTTTGGAACATCCGATCTCTCAAGAGACAAATTCGACCCTAAAATTACAGGTCGAACACCTTTTTAAATTCATCTTTATCTGTGACATTTTTTTAGTGTCAACAGAGTGCATAACTTATGCGAGATCAGAATAAAACTTCTTTTTTTTCTCTCAAAATCCCTAGATTATATCAGAATAAAACTTTGTTTTAAACTTCTTTTTTTCATATACCATATGGTCCACGAATAGAATAAATCAAGAGGGACCGGGAGTGTAATAGCTCCACGGAAAGGCCCAACCGCCCTACCTACATCCAAGGCCCGACACATGTGAGATGGCATCCCGTGGATGTGGATCGGTCATCAGTGCGTGGGTGCATTGCGTACGGTACAGCACAAAGTCGCTTCATGATCTGTCCACGTTAACTCGTTAATGCTCTTCTTTAACCCCCGTACTTACTTACATAAAACAATCTCCACTTGACATTGGCGAGCGCCAGCGCCAGCGACAGCCGAGAGCGACGCGCTATCACTATCAACAACGTCGCACGGGTCAATTCTCCGGCGAGAGAAGCTGCACGGTCAATTCTCTTGGTTTTCTTCTCTCGCAGCCGCAGGACAAGCAAAGGGCACTGAGGGCCAGAGCGTCAAAAACGACGGCGGCGGCGGCAGCCGGCAAAGTGCGGATCAAGAGCAAGAGCAACGCAGATGGGCCTGTCATGCCCGGAGACCCCCAAGAATCACCACTTGGCACTTGCTCGCTTCTTCTTTTCAGTCTTCCTCGAGTCCTTCACCGCGAGGGTACTGCCCACTGCCCTGGCTATAGGCGGGCCGGGCCCCACCTGATTGATTAGACACGTTACCTCCAACTTTTAACTTTTTCTCTTTCTCCATCCTATCATCGTCACATCAATGTTTTGACGTACATGAAGTATATTAAATATTAGTAAAATAAATAACTAATTACACAAATTAGATGTCAATCACGAGACGAATCTTTTGAGTCTAGTTAGCACATGGTTGGACAATAATTATCAAATACAAATGAAAGTGCTACAGTAGCAAAAAAAATCCTTTTTTGCATCTAAACAAGGCCCCAGACAAAAAAACACTTTTAGACTATCCGCACTCACATTCCCTATTTTCATCATCTATACTGTGTGGTCATCAAGATTCCCTCTTATATACTCATTTCTCTTGCATTCATCCATCTTCTATATCATCATCTATCCACTGTGGGCTCACTTGTCAACTTTATCTAAATATATCCATGAGAGATCTACTTTTGAAAAATTAATTGCAATAAATTCAATGGTCGAAATTTAATTTGAATTTTCGGTTTGTGAGATATACCATTTTTTTTGAAACGAAATTGGATGGGACCCATTTCGTACTCTCTCCTCTCCCTCTCCCTCTCCCTCCTCTCCCTCTCAAGCGAGCACGCCTGCGCGCTGCCGGTCTTCTCCGCTAAAGGCTGCTCCCTCCGTTGTCTTTAGCGGACGCTCGCGCGTACCTAGGCGGTACCGTTCCCCGCTTGCGGCTGTTTTTTTAGGCTAACTGGGATAGCGGATCGGTTACCGTCGCCCAGTGTGGTTCGTCTTATCACATTCATTTTTTAGACACATGCATACAATATTAAATGTAGACCAAGTTGTGTTTAGATGTATTCTAAAAAAAATTATATCACATCGAATGTTATAGCATTAATTTTAGTCTGTTAAAAATAGATTAGCTATAAAACTAATTACACCGCCGTATAGTACTTAATGAGATGAAGCTATTAGTCTAATTAATCTATCATTAGTGCATGCTTATTATAGCATCATATTATCAAATCATGGACTAATTAGACTCGATAGATTCGTCTCACGAGGTAGATTCCGGCTGATAAATTAGTTTTATAATTAGTATATATTTAATACTTCATGTATGTGTCCAATATTCGATATGATATGTGAATTTTTTTTGAGAAAACACCTAAACATGACCTAGAAATAACTAATTACATAATTAGTCTTAATAAATTCATCTCATGATTTATAGACCAAAATATATAATTTATTTATTTTATTACTCTATTTTTAATAGACTAAATTACTATTGTAATATTTGATGTGATATTTAAAAAAAATTCCAACTAAACACTCCTTACAGTATGCTCTCGCCTTTGTTGTGCGCTCACGGTTGATCAATCCGCGGGCAAGAACCGGCAGCATGCGCAAAGC
Source organism: Coix lacryma-jobi var. lacryma-jobi (assembly GCA_009763385.1). Taxonomy (NCBI): domain Eukaryota; kingdom Viridiplantae; phylum Streptophyta; class Magnoliopsida; order Poales; family Poaceae; genus Coix; species Coix lacryma-jobi. The sequence goes on from CM019827.1 coordinate 34,188,944, forward strand.
GGCAAAGGCGCCTGCCGGTTTTGCGCTGGCGTTGCCACTTGCCAATGCTTGCAGGCGAATCGAATCGTTCTACAGACAGTACAGGCTGCTTCTTTTTTGGGTGCATGTGAGCTCAAGAAGATCTGTGCACGGGTTTTCCGCGATTGCTTCTCCCAGAAATCCAGAATACACTACAGTACATACTACGGAGTACCACGGGTGGTTAGCTTACAGGAGTATTTCTCATAGGTTAACTTAGGGCATGTTTAGATCCCAAATATTTACAAGATTCTCCATCACATCGAATCTTTAGACGTATGTATGGAGTATTAAATGTAGGTAAAAAAATAACTAATTGCACAGTTTGTTTGTAAATGTCGAAACGAATCTTTTGAGGTCTAGTTGGTCCATATTTGAACAAAGTTTGTCAAATAACAACGAAAGTGCTACAGGAACTTTACACTCAAATTTTTCTAACTAAACACACCCTTAGGCTTTTTTAGATACCGAAATTTTTTTCAAATTTCAACTTTGCTATTGTGGCACTTTCGTTTGTATTTGATAAATATGTTTAATTAGTGTAAAATTTAAAAATTGGAAGGAATCTAACAAGACCTTGGTGCCATGGGGTTTCGATCCTGGATAGACTAGAATCGACATATCTGCACAGACCACAGACCAATCCATCGGACTTAACTCCGTTTATTTGAGCTACAAACCAAATTTGATCTGTATAAATCAATGGTTGAATAATATTTTACTCTTATATAATAAATTAGTCATACAAAAAATAGAAGCCGATTTAAATCTTGTTAAACAAAGTTTTTCTGGTTCTAATGGCCAGCTCAAATATCATATGTCCAAGAGGCCAAGCCTAACACGGGGAATGCTCGGACCTCGTAAACTAATGATTTGAATTTTTATAACTGATGACGATATAAGCGGTCAATCGAACGAGAAATCGGCGCCATGCCCATACGTAGCCAGAGGCCCAGAGTACGTCCCACGGGTGGATTAAGATAACAGCTAGTATGAGCAGCGCCACGTTATCATCCGTGTAACCCATGTCCAATCCATCGATTAATTATGCGCGTCCACGTCCACGTCGCAAAATCTCAGCGCCCAGTTTACACAATATTTCCTCACGAATCTTGGGGACTCGGCCCACCTGCGCGTTGAGAATTCGTCGGCTTGGACGGGGGGAAGGCTCCCGATGCATCCCGTGGCTCGACCCCGGCGGAGAGCTCTCCTTTTGTCTCCCGTCCCGAGGGGGCGACCGCGTCTCCTTCGAGCGGTCATCTTAACGCCTTTCCCGCCGCGGGCTCCGAGACCTACTCCGGCGCTCGTGCTGACGGCCCCCCCCCCCCCCCCGCGCGCCTGCCTCCTTCTCCCGGCGGCGATGTGGCGACGGGCTCCGGGGTCGCTCGCGACTCTCGTCACGGGACGACCGGGGGCTCCCCCCTCGACGGTCATGGTGGCGCGGGCTCGATGTCACCCTCGACGCCTTGCGATGGTCGGGCCCGGAGTCCTTCTCGACGTGTTGACCGCTCCTCGACAGTCGGCCCTTCTCGAGACCCCCCGCCTGGGTCGACGCGGTCGCGGCCTCCTTCTGCGCCGCAGCGATGGCGCTCCTGGTTCGAGGTTTCCTCGCGTCAGCGGGCACGTCCGGTACGGAGCTCGACGTGCCCTGAGCCTCCGATGAGGCTGGGCCTGACGGAGCCTTCCGCGGCTGCGCCCCGCGCGATCCCTTCGCCGGGGGGACCTCCAAAACATTCTCCTGCACAGAGGAGCGATCAGCCCTGACATCGATGACCCCCCGCGCGCCTCAAACGCGCATCCATCCCTTCGTCATCACTCTCCTCCTCATCGTCGTCCTCCTCCTCCGAGCTCGAGGAACTGAGCTCGGGGGACTCCTCTCCAGGCTGCCGGTTACGACGAGCCTTCGCGAGCTTCTGTTCCCGGGCCGACCGGCGCAAGTTCCTCTCTTTTTCTTTCTTCTTCTCTGCATCCTTACTTTTCTTATCTTTCTGAGCAGAGAGGCGCCTCACCTGTCTTTCCGCGGCGTCCTCCCTCACCGGGGGCCTCGACGCGCGACATGTGAACACCCCCTTCAAGAAAACAAAGTTGATAAGAAAAACCATAAGGAGAGTAAAACAAGATTCGGAAAAAGAGAAAGGAGGGGAGGCTCGAGACAACCTGACTCGAGGGTGGCTTACCAGGTCAAGACACCCCTCGTCAGGCGCCATGGGGATCAGGATGGTGTCCTCGGGGACAAACGACCCATGGACTGTGATCGACACCCGGGAGACGCCCTCGCTCCGAGGCAGCCTTTCCTCGGCCATCCCCGACTCGTTCAGCGCCTCGAGCGGGGCCTTTGGTCCCATCTCATGCATGAGGAGGGGGCGGTCCGCCAGAGGAAGGACCCTCCGCTGGTGGAACGCCCAAATAACCGCCTGGACGGTCAAGCCCTTGTCCTCCACCAACGACCGCATCGTCTTCATCAGCGGCATCAGGTGGCCCTGCCGGTCCGCTGCGACGCCCCAGGTCCACTTCTCCGGGCGCTGGGTAATGACCCCACCGGTGTACTGCGGAAGGAGCCCGCCCTCGTTCTGCAGGTAGAACCAATGGTCGTCCCACCCCGCCTGGTTGGTGGAAAGCTTGTAGCAGAGGTATTCGCGGGGGACGTTGGCCAACGAGGTCCCAGTCCTCGCGGTGACGGTGAGAGAGCCCACACGCACGAGCCTCCTCCCGCTAGGTTTCAAGGCCTTGAGGAAGAGCTCGCCCCGGAAGAGGTGGACGAACATCTCCCAGTGCGGCTCGATCTTCAAATATCCCTCGCACACCGCGGCGAAGATGGCGGCGTGCGAGATTGAGTTGGGGGAGAAGTGTTGCAGCTCCACCTCGAAGTGGTGAGCTAGCCCCCGCATGAAGCGGCTCGGCGGAACGCCAAGCCCCATGCGGTGGTAGCGCGTGAAGCTCACCACATACCCCTCCGGCGGGTGCGGCTCCCGGTGATCCTCCGACGGAAGAACCCACCACGCGGGTCCCTCATGCGGGTTGGGACGGAGGAGCCCCTGGGCCACCAGCGAATCCAGCTCGCGTTGCGTCGTCTTCGACGGGTTCCAGTCTTCGGCCGGCAGTGCTGGAGTCTGAGCGGCCATGGCGGCGACGACGCGGATTCGAGCAGCGGACGGGCGGCCGGGAAGATTCCCAATTGCAGGCTCGGGAGTACCGACCAGTTCACAACGGTCGCATAGATACAGATCTGACTAAAAAGTCAACTACCGACCTCAGGTCGGTACCACCGCGGGCGGTAGTACCGGAGGCATATTCCTACAAAACAAGATTATGTTTTTGATTTAGGTACCCAAATGAGATTTGGTCCTAGGGGGTTAGTCACATAAGCTTTTGGCACCCAAACATTTCTCATAATTTCCCTCTTCTTGAGGGCACCAACATACTTGACTACTATCTTGCCATCCTCCCCCCAACAACACAAGTAATCACATGTATAGCTTCTTGATATGGGCTTTTGTTGCTTGGGGGCCTCCACTTGCTTTTCCTTGTTGATCTTACCATTAGCAAGTGGAGCCTTGGGATTGGCAATCTTGTTGACCTTGTTCATTAGGTCAAAGAGAGGAACCCCTTTGTTAAAGTTAACAAAGGGTACCCCATTGACCATTTTCCTTCTATTGGCCTTACCACCATACCTATTGTACCCAATTCCATCCTTGATGGATGGGTGTCTTGCGGTCTTGAGGATATCTTTTGGTTGTTGCACCTTACACTTGCAACCATTCCTCAAGATCATGTTCAACCTATGAATCTCCTTGTCTTTCTTATCTAGCACAACAAGGTTAGTTGCACAAGCATTTATATCAATTTTATAGCATCTTTTGCAACCATTACTAGTTGAGGCATTAGAGCCATCGGAATCCTTAGAAGAGGTTGAAGAAGTGCTATTCCAAAGAGTATTGTAGCTTAGTTCAAGAGTTTGATATTTATCTTGAAAGCTTGTGAGGCTTTCTTGAACCAAGCTAACCTCATTCTTTAGGCTAGCAATTGAGTCATTGCTCGTGGAACACTCCTTAGCCAACTTCTTGTTAGAGTCATTGGCTAAAGATAATTCCACGGTCAATTTCTCAACTTTCAACTTCTCCTCTGCAAGAGAGGCTTCCAATGCAAGGTTCTTTTCTCTCTCTTGAGAGATCAAGTCCCCTTGCAAAGCAAGACTCTCATTCCGACTCTCTAATTTAGTGAGCAACTTTATGATTTTAGGTCCACCTTTCTTACCAAATTTTCTGATTATGCTAAGCTCAAATTCATCCATTTCATCATCACTATATTCATCGCTAGAACAAGTAGGAGAGTTAGATGATACCTTCTCATCCTTAGCCATGAAGCAAGAATGAGTGAAGTCATCCTCGTCGTCGGAGAGGTTCTCGAACAAGCGTGATAGAGTTGTCGATGTAGCCATGTTGGAGAAGGGGCTTGGAGAAGAGGTCTTGTGTATGGCAATGTTGGCCGCTCCCTTCTCCTTCTCCTTGCTCTTGCTCTTCTCTTCATCACTTGAATCATCTTCCGAGAACCATTCCTCACCAAGATGAGCTTCACCACCTCTTCTTCTACTTTGCTTCTTGTCATCACTCTTGCTATACTTGTTCTTGTTCTTCTTTTGTGGACAATCGGCAATGAAATGATCATCCGCACCACACTCATAACATGTCCTCTTCTTTGACTTCTTGAAGTATCCACTTTTGCCCTTCTTATACATTTTCTTCTTCATAAATCTTCGGAAGTTCTTCACAAAGAGAGCAATCTCATCATCGGAGTCATCACTTCCTTCACTTGATGAGTCATCTCGGGCCTTGCTTCCTTCTTCTTGATTAGCTTTGAGAGCTACCACCTTCTTGTGGCTTTCCTCTTGATCTTCTAAAGCTTCATCATCTAAGACTTCATGATGCTTTATTTTGGCAAGCATCTCATGAGGTCCCATGCTCTCATAGTTGGGTCTCTCCATGATGATTGATGCAGGAGTCTTGTTCCTCTTTCTATATGCTCTCAATAGCTTTCTTCCAGCTGAGTAGTCATCCCACTTTGTGTCTCCGAGAGCTCTAATCTGATTGACCAATGTCATGAATCTATCAAACATTTGTTGAGTGGTCTCACTTTTCTTGATAGCAAAGTTCTCAATCTTTCCATGAAGAAGCTCTATGTTGCACTTCCTCACACTTGCATCACCCTCATATGATATCCTAAGGGTATCCCAAATCTTCTTGGCACTCTCCATTCCATGTACCTTGTTGCTTTCTTCAGGCTTAAGACATGATAGGATCAATGATGCGGCTTGGACATTTTGTTGAAACTCAATCACATCATTGTCGGTGAACTCTTGACCTTCAACATGACTTGGTCCACTCTCAACAATCTCCCAAACTCTTGCGGCAAGAAGGTGTAGCTTCATCTTGTGTGCCCAATCATTGTAGTTTATTCCATCAAAGGCAGGTGGTTTGGCTAGATTGACGCTAGGCAATTGAATGACTTTGCCCATTTGGCTATAGTCATAATACACTCTAGAGAACTCGGTGTCTCTTTTGCCTTTCTCTTCACCATCCTTCTTCTTGTCTTCCATGGGTGGTGGCGACTTTTCTCCACTTCCGGATGATTCAGCTTTGCTGTCCAAAGCTCGCCTCAAACTCTCAATCTCATCTTTCATCTTCTTCATTTTATCTTCATGCTTCTTTGCTTGATCTTCAATTACCTGAGCTGAAACCTTCTTCACAAGCTCATCAAGTTGTTCTTGACTTAGGGTCGACATGATTCTCCCTTATGCGATGAAGCGCTAACACAAGGGTTAGGCTCCGATACCAATTGAAAGGATCAAATCAGCCTAGAGGGGGGTGAATAGGTGATTTTTAACAATCTGAAACTTCACAAACTAGAAGATGTAGTTAGATAACAACCGGAGAGGCCGGTTTGTTTGGGTAGGTACTACCGGGTGTAAAACACTGGTACTACCAACACAAACAAACGGCACAACTGGGATCCTAAAAGGAACTACAAATCCAATGTATGTAAGCTGTGAATTAATACAAGAATCTACCCCACTTCCCTAAGTATGATAGATAGCAAATCTACTCTCACCGAGCCTTGGTTGCTTCCCTTGATGTAGATCGAGCCTTCCCAACCTAAGAAGAAGATAAGGATAGGAAGAACACGAAGAACACAACAACAAGTGTAATAGAGACAGTAGAGATAACAACAAGCACACGGGACACGCGATTTATCCCGAGGTTCAGCCAATCCACTAAGGAGTGCCTACGTCCTCGTTGTTGAGGTGACCACAAAGGTCGGAGTCTATTTCACCTCCTCGCCTCACTCAAGCAACCACAAAGGCTACTCGAGTTTCTCCACTAGAAATCACAGGGGTAATACAAACACTTCGGGGAGCCCTCACAAGTGAATCAATACGGGCTACCACGAAGAACACCTAACCGGCTAGAGCTCAAAGAGCTCAAGAGTAATAGACACAAATCAAGCCGGCTAGATGGAAACCAAGTGCTCAAGTAGTAGATCGAAGCTTCCCACTCTCTAATCTCACTTCCCTAGCTCAAATCTTGCAAGAGAATGGATCTAGGAGCAAAGGGGGAGAGAGAGGGGAGGAGTCAATGCTTGGAGAGAGTTTGTCTCAAGTTAGGTCAGCAATAAGTGAGTGGAATGAGTGGGTGACCGTGAAAAGTGAAGAGAGGAAGCATTTATACTCTCTCAGTCCCGAGGCTGGTCGGTAGTACCGACCACCCATGGTCGGTAGTACCGACCAGTTCACAACGGTTGCATAGATCCAGATCTGACTAAAAAGTCAACTAGCGACCTCAGGTCGGTACCACCGCGGACGGTAGTACCGGCCTTATGGCGGTACTACCGCCAGGCCAAATCGGCCTCAGACAGAGAGCTCCGCAGTTAGGGACTTGGTCCCTCGAAAACTACCGACCAGGGTCGGTACCACCGAGGGGTGGTCGGTAGTACCGACCAGTTCACAACGGCCGCATAGATCCAGATCTGACTAAAAAGTCAACTAGCGACCTCAGGTCGGTACCATCGCGGGCGGTAGTACCGGCCTTATGGCGGTACTACCGCCAGGCCAAATCGGCCTCAGACAGAGAGCTCCGCAGTTAGGGACTTGGTCCCTCGAAAACTACCGACCAGGGTCGGTACCACCGAGGGTCGGTAGTACCGACATAATGGCGGTACCACCGCCAAGTCAAAAGCGCGTCAGTCCAGAGAGCTCAGCAAACTTGGTTACTACCGGCCAGGGCTCGGTGCCACCGAGGACGGTAGTACCGACATAATGGCGGTACCACCGCCAGGTCTTTTCGAGCGCGAACAGAGAGGTCTGTGAAACCAAGCTTACTACCGACCTGGGTCGGTACCACCGAGGGCGGTAGTACCGACATAATAGCGGTACTACCACTAGGTCATTTTCGAACTAAAACAGAGAGGGTGTTTGAGCACTGCGCGGAGAAGCCGTGGTCGGTACTACTGACCACATAAAAATACTCTCTATGTGTTCGTGATTGTGCGGTGTCTCTCAAGCGAACTATAGTTAGTCGATTTGAGCACTTTTCTCCACATCTAGCCAACATAATTTGTGACTCTCTTGATAGTCCGACTTACCTATAACTCAAGTTTAAAATTGAAATTTTAAACTACTACTTGAGCTAGGCATCTTTATGTCCAAATGTATCCAACGTGCTTTGTTCACGAGATTTCAACGTTTCAAATCTTTCTTAGGACTAACACCTGCATGTATGCTTTTATAAACCGGTTAGTCCCTAATTTGATTGTCATTAATTAGCCAAAAACTCACATTGGGGGCGAATGCACTTTCAATACTGATCAACAAAATCATCCTTACAAGAGAAGGATCCACATATTTAGCGCCGGACTCAGCATTCATCACAACCTTAAGGCCTCCGACCAGAGCCACCTGGTCGGACATAACCTGAGCGATCGAAAACTCAAAATGATCAGGGTCATTTAACTTTGGAACATCCGATCTCTCAAGAGACAAATTCGACCCTAAAATTACAGGTCGAACACCTTTTTAAATTCATCTTTATCTGTGACATTTTTTTAGTGTCAACAGAGTGCATAACTTATGCGAGATCAGAATAAAACTTCTTTTTTTTCTCTCAAAAATCCCTAGATTATATCAGAATAAAACTTTGTTTTAAACTTCTTTTTTTCATATACCATATGGTCCACGAATAGAATAAATCAAGAGGGACCGGGAGTGTAATAGCTCCACGGAAAGGCCCAACCGCCCTACCTACATCCAAGGCCCGACACATGTGAGATGGCATCCCGTGGATGTGGATCGGTCATCAGTGCGTGGGTGCATTGCGTACGGTACAGCACAAAGTCGCTTCATGATCTGTCCACGTTAACTCGTTAATGCTCTTCTTTAACCCCCGTACTTACTTACATAAAACAATCTCCACTTGACATTGGCGAGCGCCAGCGCCAGCGACAGCCGAGAGCGACGCGCTATCACTATCAACAACGTCGCACGGGTCAATTCTCCGGCGAGAGAAGCTGCACGGTCAATTCTCTTGGTTTTCTTCTCTCGCAGCCGCAGGACAAGCAAAGGGCACTGAGGGCCAGAGCGTCAAAAACGACGGCGGCGGCGGCAGCCGGCAAAGTGCGGATCAAGAGCAAGAGCAACGCAGATGGGCCTGTCATGCCCGGAGACCCCAAGAATCACCACTTGGCACTTGCTCGCTTCTTCTTTTCAGTCTTCCTCGAGTCCTTCACCGCGAGGGTACTGCCCACTGCCCTGGCTATAGGCGGGCCGGGCCCCACCTGATTGATTAGACACGTTACCTCCAACTTTTAACTTTTTCTCTTTCTCCATCCTATCATCGTCACATCAATGTTTTGACGTACATGAAGTATATTAAATATTAGTAAAATAAATAACTAATTACACAAATTAGATGTCAATCACGAGACGAATCTTTTGAGTCTAGTTAGCACATGGTTGGACAATAATTATCAAATACAAATGAAAGTGCTACAGTAGCAAAAAAAAATCCTTTTTGCATCTAAACAAGGCCCCAGACAAAAAAAACACTTTTAGACTATCCGCACTCACATTCCTCTATTTTCATCATCTATACTGTGTGGTCATCAAGATTCCCTCTTATATACTCATTTCTCTTGCATTCATCCATCTTCTATATCATCATCTATCCACTGTGGGCTCACTTGTCACTTTATCTAAATATATCCATGAGAGATCTACTTTTGAAAAATTAATTGCAATAAATTCAATGGTCGAAATTTAATTTGAATTTTCGGTTTGTGAGATATACCATTTTTTTTGAAACGAAATTGGATGGGACCCATTTCGTACTCTCTCCTCTCCCTCTCCCTCTCCCTCCTCTCCCTCTCAAGCGAGCACGCCTGCGCGCTGCCGGTCTTCTCCGCTAAAGGCTGCTCCCTCCGTTGTCTTTAGCGGACGCTCGCGCGTACCTAGGCGGTACCGTTCCCCGCTGCGGCTGTTTTTTAGGCTAACTGGGATAGCGGATCGGTTACCGTCGCCCAGTGTGGTTCGTCTTATCACATTCATTTTTTAGACACATGCATACAATATTAAATGTAGACCAAGGTTGTGTTTAGATGTATTCTAAAAAAAATTATATCACATCGAATGTTATAGCATTAATTTTAGTCTGTTAAAAATAGATTAGCTATAAAACTAATTACACCGCCGTATAGTACTTAATGAGATGAAGCTATTAAGTCTAATTAATCTATCATTAGTGCATGCTTATTATAGCATCATATTATCAAATCATGGACTAATTAGACTCGATAGATTCGTCTCACGAGGTAGATTCCGGCTGATAAATTAGTTTTATAATTAGTATATATTTAATACTTCATGTATGTGTCCCAATATTCGATATGATATGTGAATTTTTTTTGAGAAAACACCTAAACATGACCTAGAAATAACTAATTACATAATTTAGTCTTAATAAATTCATCTCATGATTTATAGACAAAATATATAATTTATTTATTTTATTACTCTATTTTTAATAGACTAAATTACTATTGTAATATTTGATGTGATATTTAAAAAAATTCCAACTAAACACTCCTTACAGTATGCTCTCGCCTTTGTTGTGCGCTCACGGTTGATCAATCCGCGGGCAAGAACCGGCAGCATGCGCAAAGCGGCAAAGGCGCCTGCCGGTTTTGCGCTGCGTTGCCACTTGCCAATGCTTGCAGGCGAATCGAATCGTTCTACAGACAGTACAGGCTGCTTCTTTTTTTGGGTGCATGTGAGCTCAAAGAAGATCTGTGCACGGGTTTTCCGCGATTGCTTCTCCCAGAAATCCAGAATACACTACAGTACATACTACGGAGTACCACGGGTGGTTAGCTTACAGGAGTATTTCTCATAGGTTAACTTAGGGCATGTTTAGATCCCAAATATTTACAAGATTCTCCATCACATCGAATCTTTAGACGTATGTATGGAGTATTAAATGTAGGTAAAAAAATAACTAATTGCACAGTTTGTTTGTAAATGTCGAAACGAATCTTTTGAGTCTAGTTGGTCCATATTTGAACAAAGTTTGTCAAATAACAACGAAAGTGCTACAGGAACTTTACACTCAAAATTTTTCTAACTAAACACACCCTTAGGCTTTTTTTAGATACCGAAATTTTTTTCAAATTTCAACTTTGCTATTGTGGCACTTTCGTTTGTATTTGATAAATATTGTTTAATTAGTGTAAAATTTAAAAATTGGAAGGAATCTAAACAAGACCTTGGTGCCATGGGGTTTCGATCCTGGATAGACTAGAATCGACATATCTGCACAGACCACAGACCAATCCATCGGACTTAACTCCGTTTATTTGAGCTACAAACCAAATTTGATCTGTATAAATCAATGGTTGAATAATATTTTACTCTTATATAATAAATTAGTCATACAAAAAATAGAAGCCGATTTAAATCTTGTTAAACAAAGTTTTTCTGGTTCTAATGGCCAGCTCAAATATCATATGTCCAAGAGGCCAAGCCTAACACGGGGAATGCTCGGACCTCGTAAACTAATGATTTGAATTTTTATAACTGATGACGATATAAGCGGTCAATCGAACGAGAAATCGGCGCCATGCCCATACGTAGCCAGAGGCCCAGAGTACGTCCCACGGGTGGATTAAGATAACAGCTAGTATGAGCAGCGCCACGTTATCATCCGTGTAACCCATGTCCAATCCATCGATTAATTATGCGCGTCCACGTCCACGTCGCAAAATCTCAGCGCCCAAGTTTACACAATATTTCCTCACGAATCTTGGGGACTCGGCCCACCTGCGCGTTGAGAATTCGTCGCATCGAAGCCGCTTTCTCGGAGCGCAACGGATTGGAATAAGATTTCATACGGCCATGGAGCCATCAACAAGTTTGTCATCCTCATGGAGACTAATTAGTTTAATTTTATGCTAATTAGTCTCCAACTTGTCAAATTATGGAGTATAGTATATTGTCCGTGCTAACGCTACGGCTTAATTTCAGAAATACCATAAAAACAACCAAATGCTATTTTTAGTAGTTTAAGTTTCACGTAATTATATATGACAAAATATATTATCCGAAAAACAATTATGCATAATAGGTCATCGCTTTAGGTAGAAGAATAATTTTATATACGTTTATAATCCTTATTTTATTTTATTAGATGATAATAAATTGTTATTGTAATGGTTTATAAACTAATAATAATATTGACATCGTGACTGGTGGCGTGCACGTGAAGGATCGCGTGCATGGCGCCGGTGATCGGCGGCGTGCGTGTGGAGGGCCTAGTGTTTTTTTCGCTTGTGCATGTATCTACACGGACAATGGCCAACGTTAATTTAGACGGACTGATGAATTATGTGCATGAGTCTCACCTGCGTTCGTGGAGTCGGACGACGGCCTCAGATGGTAGATGGCGATTGTCCAGTGCCGCCTTCGTCCGTGAAGTTGGATGACCGCCTTTCAATAATTTTTTTCACGATATTACCTTATTAGCGCTTGTTTATTTTTTCGGTGTTGCTTCCGCCCGGACGTTCGGACGGACACCTGCGTCCGGACGCCCGCTCACACAGCCCGTGCTAGTGCCGCTGCCTGCCCGTCCACACAGCCTGTGCTAGTGCCGTTGCCCGCCCGCGCGCCCGTGCTAGTGCCGCTGCGACTGTCTGCCTGTGTGCTGTTGCGGTACCTGCGTGTTATCAGCTCGCGTCTGCGTACTGCTGCTGCGCATACTGTCGGAGAAGCGGCGCGCCTACCGCTGAAAAGCATGTGTATGGGCTCGCCCAACTAGCTGCATGAGAGAGAAGGCAGAGCCGCAGAGAGAGTTCTCCCTATTTTGCAAAAATTTTCATCAAATCAACCACCACATCAATGTTTGGACGCATGCATGGAGCATTAAATATAGGTAAAAAATAACTAATTATACTTTTAGTATGTACATGTCGAGACAAACCTTTTGAGTCTAGATAGTCCATATTTGAACAAAGTTTGTCAAATAACAACAAAAGTGTTACACGAAAATTTTTTGCAAAATTTTCCAACTAAACACACCACATTGGACTATTGAAGCTAGCATGTACTTCGTATGACGGAGATAGGCAGTAGTGGCTGGATGCATGCATGATATAGGCAGTATTGGCTCGATACGTGGCATACATGCCCGCGAGTCAGCACGTGTGGAGCATCGCGTACACGGTACTGCCTTCATCACCATAGTCCGCCCCTAGCTACAACAAGGATAAAAAGGACTATTGCAATATCAAAGGAGACCATAATGAGATAAAATAAAAAAACTGGTGAAATAAAATAAAAAACGGGTGAAACAAAATAAAAAAACTATTGACACATCGAATAAAAAGCTATTGAAACATCGACAGAACAACTAATGGAACAAACAAAAATATAAACTGCAAGTACACGGGACTGTCTTCCCTGGCCCCAGCACATCCACCCCGCCACCAGCTCATCACCATAGTCCGCCGCCAGCTGCAACAAGGAGAAAAAGACTATTGCAATATCGAAGGACATCGTAATGAGATAATATGAAAAAAAACGAGTGAAACAAAATAAAAAAATATTGACACATCAAATAAAAAGCTATTGAAACATCGAAAGAACAACTAATGGAACAAATAAAAATATAAATTGCAACATCAAAAAATATTTATTGCACACATTCAAAACACATCCACTGCAATAGCAGGAAGAATTTGTTGCAACAAAGAATAAAAAGCTATTGCAACATCAAAAGCACCACTAATGCAACATCAGAAAAAAGAACATCTATTGCAATAAACAAAAATATACTGCAACATCGGAAGAAAATTGTTTCAACAATGAAGCAAAGCTATTGAAACATCTCAAGAACTACTTATGCAACATCACAAAAATGCATGTTGCAACAATAAAAAAAGATACCATTGCAATATTACCACGTCATCTGTTGCAACATTAAAAATGAACCATTGCAACAACGAGGAGTATCTCGAAAGATCTGTCTCGTCAGAACCTTAGCCACCACCAAAACCTTGGATCCAGAGGGGAGAAAAAGAGGAGAAGAAGGAGAGACCAGAGATCTAGAGGAAGGAAGGGGGTCTCAGATCCAGATCCTTGACAACCTAAGTCGCAGGAGCCGAGTCGTCATCCTTCGTCTCCAGATGCATGGAGGTTGCAGCGCGCGAGGATGGGAGCAGCATGGAGGAGAGGAGGTGCGCGTGCTCACCAGATGCCTCCGCCGTAGTGCCCACCCCCGGTGGTGAGGAGGACGTAGAGGTCGCAGCGGGGTAAGGGAGGGGGCAGGGGAGGGAGGAAGGTAGGAGGGAGCGGGAGGCAGGAAGGAAGGAGGGCTCGCCATCGGTGTGGCACGAGGGTCGAGGACATGCAGGGAGGAGCGTGCGTGGGCGCGATACTGGAGCAACGCGTATGTGAGCAGAGCGACGGAGAAAACGAGGAAGAAGGGATAAGGCGTGGGAGGAGGCGAGCGAGTGCAACTGTACGGTCCATCCAACACATTCGGACGTCCTCATTTTATAATTACTGATATACGTAACATCCAGAGAAAACACTGAGCAGCCGAAATATTTAAAAATATACAATTACAATATATTATATAGTTATGACAACATATAAATTATCATAGCAATATCTAGATAAAACATACATTAGAGACTCATGAATATATATGAAACTCGATGGCCGATACACAGCTAGATGTAACATAGTGGCACGGAGTTTACCGCTCATGCACACATAAATTAGTTTTGAAAAATAGGACATGGAGTATTTTACTATGTTTGCATGTGGATAAAAGGATTTCACAGAAGAAGAAAGTTAGTGCGTGTTTTCATGTGATGCAGACCTTATGAGTGACTAATCCCTTGCTTGCATGCGGATGGAAAAGAGTAGTCATATGAGATCGGTAACATGGACGGTGAACAGACACGATACAGACCGAAACACGCGCAGCGCAGCGTGACCCTCCGAGGAGTGTCCGTCCGGACGGACGGACGTTCGGTATGGAGCATTACCGTTATTTTTTAAAATATTTTATCTCTTCCTACGCGCTTGCTTTACAGACAGCAATATTTGTTCATGATCTCTTTTTCATGATATTACCTAATTAGCGCTTGTTTATTTTTTGCAATATTTTCTCTCTTCCCATGGGCTTGTTTTATGGACGACAACTGATTAGCGCTTGACTTCGGCCCGATCTCACGACGCGGTGTTTCACGATTTCATGACGCAGGCTTTTTTTTGGCAATTTTCTTCTCCCACGCTCGAACGGATCTCACAACGCGGTGCTTTTTTTTTTTTGGCAATTTTCTTCTCCCACGCTCGGCCCGCGATTGTCTTGTTTTTTTGGCAATTTTTTATCTCCCATGAATATTTTTCTCTCCTTGTGTGGAGGAAGAGATATATACCATACACTTAATCTGGTCCATTGGATGTGAGTGAGTAAGGGAAGAGAATGTTACGAAACAAATCTGGATGGTTGATTATTATAGAGTTAGATTTTTTTTGTATAGTTTTGTGTGTGATTTTAGTGAGGCTATCTCAGCGGGGGAGGTTTCTTTGGCACACGAAGCAAAGAAAAGATTTGGTGTATTAGTAGGGTAGAAGATTAGTAGGGTAGATTAGGCCATGAACTAATTATAAAAATAATTGCACAGACAAAGACTAATTTGTGAGACAAATATATTAAGTCTAACTAGTCTATGATTTGATAACATATGGAGCTACACTGAACTTGTGGCAATGATGGGTCTTCGCAAAAAAAATATGGTAATGATAAGTTAATTAGGTTTAATAGATTCATGTGTTTGGATCTCAAAGGCTAAACTTTAGTCCACTCACATCGGATATTTGATATCAACTAATAAGAGTATTAAACATAGGACAATTATTAAAGTAATTATACAAATTGAGGCTAATTCGCAAGACAGATCTATTAAATTTAGTTAGTTCATAGTTTGGCAATGAGACACTATAATAAACATTTACTAATAATAAATTAATTAGTCTTGACAAATTTGTCTTGTGAACTAGTCTAGAGCTTCTACAGTTAATTTTATAATTAGATTATGTTTGTCTTCCAAAAAGCATCTAAACATCCACGAGGACTCAACTTTACCGGAAAAGATCAAACACCGCGGGGCGCGGGCCTAGAACCAAACATCCCGAACGATTCTTCAAGGGGGTAAAGGGATCTGAAAGGGATAGCTGATGTGATTTGCCTAGCTAGCTACTCTTTCCGTCAATTTTTAACTGTAATCCGAAAAACATATCTGTGAGGGACAGTTAGGGACGGAGGGAGTAGCTGAAGGGGAAAAAAATGTCAGGTTATTTGTACATATATTTTTTGCTTGGAATCAGATCCAGGGCGATCACATGGGTCTCTTTTCCACATGCTGCTTTCTTTCATAAAGAAAAGATCCTATAGCAGAGATAAAAGTGCCTGTACTTTCTGTTTTTCCGTTAATGATAGCACCGTCGCACCCCCGCGTCCTGAATTGACAACCTGGGCCGATCATGGATTGCACCACGCATTGCATCAGTACCTGTTTGGGCAAATATTTACACGAGCAGATGAGGTTGTTCAGCTACCTTCCGGATCCGGGGGTGGCGAAATGAACTCATCGTAAATTCAGTATACTGTCGCCTTGCAAGGACTACCTGCTGGATTGGTCATCGCTCATCGGAGTAGCTTTATAGCCAAGCAATGCAGCTACCAGTACAGTAGATGGTATACACACGGTACCCAGTAAAACGATGGATCACCACCACACGCGCGAGGCGAGACGATTCTCTCGTTTTCACGGACAAGATTGAGCGTAACTGCTTTCCACACGGTTTGCGTGGCCGCACGGGCTCAAGTCACAAGCAAGAAGCAACCGTGCCGCGTCCGACGGGTTGCCGTCGTTTTCCTGGCTACTCACGCAGGCGCGACACGAGAGGCAAGAGGCGCCAGCAGTTGCAGCTCAACAAAACCAAGGCGTGGACGGGCCCCACCGGCCGGCTCACATGGCAGCGCCGACCCCCGAACCAGCCCGGTGCCGTGCCCGTATGATCGGGATCTGAGCGATGCTTCTCTTCTCCTTTTTTTTCCCACTAGATGAGATGATGGACTAGAGTACTAGACTAGAGGACGGCTCGACTGACCCCTCTGAATTCTGCGAACCGGGACTTCGGCAGATAGCAAGGGCGAGGACGAACGTTTCTTTGAACCTTCCGCGCAGATGTGTCGTCGGGTGAGGTCCGTCGCTGCCTACGCTGAAGTGCCACGGGCCCCGGCCGAGCGGGGCACCGTGGCGCCTGGCGGTGTGATGGTCGTCGGCCAGCAGCGCCGCGGGTGTAACGGTCCGCTGACGTTGAGCGTGCTTTTGCTCTGTTTTGTTTTGTAGCGGCACCGGTCTTTAAGGGTCATCTAGAACGCATGAATTGTAAATATGGACGGGGATAGTGCTCCAATAGATATTCGTGGTTCTTCTTTTGTTCAATTTAAATAATTAATTAGATAATTTTTTTCTCATTTTTACATATTTAGTTCATTAGTTGAACTAGGGGGAGAATCGCGGTTCGCTCCACCCTATCCTTAATTGTAAAGAAATCATGTACTCTCAGTCCTCCAAAAATGTAATTATCATCTACCGAAAAGTCAAATGATTTCAGGATTCATCAAATCTTTTTTTTCGAGACCAAAGAAGAATTGTATTAAATAATAGTTGGGTACATCATCGTATTACAAGTACTCTGGAAAAAACATGCATCCAGAAACTGATTCTCATCTATATTATACCCAAGCTGTGAAAGGCTCAAACTCTCGAATCCAAACCTGTTTGACGCTTCGTATAGATGACCGCACAGACAAATACTCGGCAACAGTTGTTTTCGGCCTGAGAACAGATGCCCAACGGACGACCAACATTCCTGCAGGAGGTGTTGACAAACTTCTTCTTCTTCCTTGTGTCTTCCTTCTTCTTCTTTCTGCCACTGAAGAATGATGAAGACTGATCTGAAAATTATTCTCCCTAGTCCTTCATCGTGGCCAGATCCAACCACAACAAAACGAAGAAGGGACCGGAGAAAATTATTCCATGGCGGCGACATCATCTCCGTCTTGATGCCAAAGCCCGGAAACAAAAGTCTCCATGTTGTCTTGTCGATGTAGATGTTGACGCCGAAGTTGTCACCCTCATCTTCAACAGAGCCACCATGGAGAGACCGGATCCACCCTACCTCCTCGCCGTCGCCGGGAAGGAGGAGGAGGAAATACACCCTCAATACCAAGATACTTGGCATGGAGAAACTCTAACTATAGATGACTCGATCTACTAGAAAACTTATTAAAAACGATGGATCCCCACTCCTTCCGACCTCCGGTGAGATACCGGAGGGGGAGGGAGGGGGACCAACGGTGAAGAAGACGGAGACGGAGACGGCGGCGGCGGCGGCGGCTGGCTCAGCGTGGTTGGAAACTTGAATCAATTTGACGCTAGTACTCACTCTAGGATTCATCAAATCTATGTCAAAATATTAACATTTATAATATTCAATAAATACGACTAGATTAGTTATAAAACATATTTTAATGATAAATCTATTTAAAGACACAAATATTGATATAATTTTCTATAAACTTGATAAAACTTTTAAAAAAATTGACTCATCCAAAACTTAGTATTCCTTTTTAGGACAGAGGTAGTAGTTCATTGTTTTTACTACCTCCGTCCTCCAAAAGATTGCAAATATCAAAAACCTGTCGGTCAAGCTAGTTTAACTTTAGCTAAGTTTTTAATAAATAGTATTAGCATTTATATCTCCAACTAAATTTATTATAAAATATATTCTATAACTAATCTAATAGTGCTTATTTTGTTTTATGTACATTCTTATATAATCTAATGGTAGTACTAGAGGATGACTGGACTGACCACAAAGATGCTTCGCACTCTGAATTCTGCAAATCGGGACTTTGGCACACACCAAGGGCGAGGAGAGACAGTTTGTTTGAACCTTTCACGCAGATGTGTCATCTGTCCCTGCCTACACCAAAGCTGAATAAAGAAACCAGTGCCGTGCCTCTGATAAGTCGGCTAGTGTTATTTTGTTATAAGGAAAACATATTGTATCATGATTGATAAATTCAAGCAAACAAGATGACTAAAAAGCTAAATAGTATTAAGTTTGATTAAATCTATATTAAAATACTAAAAATTTATAAAATCAAATAGATATTGATAGATTAGTCATGAAATGTATTTTAATGACAAATCTATTTGGAGACATAGATGTTGATTTTTTTTATAAATTTGGTCAAACAAATTTTTTTGACTCATTCATAGAATTTCATTCTTTTTAGATAGAGGCAGTAGTAGGGAATCAGTTTGTTTCACATGGAAACATAGAAACAGAGTGGGAATCCTTCATTTTAAAAGAGGTCTCCGGAGCATCTTTATTGGGTTTCAAATTCCTTCTCCTCTATAACTAGCTAGGAAATCTTTCAAAAACAACTTTAGGATATGAGGGACTTTTTGCTCTAGTGGTGTCGGTGGTACAAAAAAGGGGTACCCCTAATTAACGCAAACACGCGAGCACTCCATCTCCGTCTCGCCCGAGCCCTCCCAGCCAGGCCTCGGGCGAACGCTCTATCTCCGTCTCGCCCGAGCCCTCTCAGCCAGGCCTCGGGCGAACCGCTCTATCTCCGTCTCGCCCGAGCCCTCCCAGCCAGGCCTCGGGCGAACGCGCTCCCGCACCTCGAGCCTTAACGCACGGACCTCGAGCTGTACAGACAGCTGTACCAGCCCACACCACGCATTTAATGCCTTCACCTACTCAGGTCATGTCCACTAGTGCACGGCATGTACCACAGTAGCCCGGTGTAAAGGTCAAGTCACGTTTTCACTACAAGCATGGGCAAAAGGGCACCAGTGCAGCACTGTTCGGCCACGCCGGCCACTGTAACCCCTCGAGGCCGACTATGCGCCCCTCGAGCCAGGCACTGTAACACCTCGAGGCCGGCTACGCGCCCCTCGAGCCCTGTACTGTAACCCCTCGAGGCCGGCTACGCGCCCCTCGAAGACCTGCACTGTACCACCTCGAGGCCGGCTCCGCGCCCCTTGAGCTCCCGTGGCACCACCTCGAGGTCGGCTTCGCGCCCTTCGAGCCCTAACTACTTTCATGCTATTGGGGAACAGGTACCCCAAGACCCGGAGGGACCTCACCGCGTACTGCACATTCCGGGATGGGTGCTGTACGGCTCCCGCCTTGTCACGCCCCCGCGTCCGCGCCCGGGATGGAAGCCACGACTCAAGGACGCCTCAACAGCGACGATCACATCGGCTCCAGTGGCCCCGACAAGACAGGGTTCCTGCCCTTCTCCGTATGGGGCACCATGCGCCCCGACACCTGTAATACTTTTTGTAACCCTAGCCTCCCCTTGCTCTATAAAAGGGGACGCTAGGGCCCTCATTCGGGACGAGGGACAGGCAACACACGAGTCCACGCACATACACAAGTCCGGACTCCGGTCCCCGCTCATTGAGCTTGTATTCGCCCCTGTACAAGCACTTAGGTGCAAGTAATACAAGAATATCTCCCCCCGCTGGACGTAGGGCCTTCTTTGCCCGAACCAGGATAAATCCTTGTGTCCCATTGCATCACCATCCAGAAAGAGAAGCACGCGATCATATTACTCGTTGGTGTGATACCCCCGGGTACGAAACACCGACAGTTGGCGCGCCAGGTAGGGGACTTCGCGTGTCCGAGCCGATTTCTCGTTGACTCCTGGATGGCTTCACCCTCTCTTCCGTTCTCGGCTGGTGCCGTCGTCTGGTTCGGGAGCCTCGAGTTCCTGGCCACAGGCAACAGCAACGAGCTGACTCTGCTCTCCACGGAGGGCCTAGGCGGAGTGCGTGTCACGCCACCCCGCGCGGGGGGCGTGACGCGTCGCCCACACCACCCCACGCCGCCACGTCACGAACGGCGCCATCGTCACCGTCGTCGTCGGGCACAGGCGGTGCCCGCGGCAAACACCTACGCCCCCGTAGCCGGTGCAGGGGCCCCAAGGGGAAACCCGCCCGGCGCACGGCCGGAGACCTCCAGGGCGCGTTCACGCCCGCCTAGCGACGTCGCATTCGTCGTACGTACGGACCAGGGGCCAGCCCAGAGGCCTCCGAACCGTGCGCCGTTGACACAACTCAGCCTCCTCCCGCGCGGGTCGCGCTGCGCTTGACGCCAGCGGTTCCCGGTCGGCCTCGACAGCTCTGCGGCTGTTTTCGCCCACCGCCTCGACGAGCGCCAACAGGGCCAGACGGAGGTGGACCGGGAGCAGCGTCCGGGCACGCTGCTGCAAGCTATGGCCAGCCTGGAAATCGTCCCCGCGTGCATCCACCGCGACTTCTTGCGACCCCTCGAGCCACCTCGGCGAGCTACCGTCGGAGAATGGTACCGCGAGCTGCGGTCCCAACATCGGCCAAGGCGGCGTGCCCTCAACAGCTCTGACTCCGACGAATACGACTACCACGACCCCGACCTCTGGGACCCCACCAGAGAGTGTTTCCAACTCGAGGGAGTCGTATGCGATACCGAGGACGAAGGCGACGACAACAGGCCGGCCCTCGACTTAGAGGGACCTAGCGACGTAGCCGCGGCAGGCGGATCACGCATCCTGGGAAGGGACGAACCTCGAGCATCGGCTGCGCCGCCCAAGCACGACGATGGCCGGGCGGCGCAACTCGCACAAGTGCAAGAGGCAATCACCAAAGCCGAGGAGGAACGGCGACACCTGCTGCAGCTCCGCCAAACCCTGATGCAGGAACCGCCCCAGCCCCGAGGAGCCGGAGCTCGAGGCCGCGCTCGAGAGGTCCACCGGCGGATCCTCGAGAACGGGGCACCAGCACGCCCTGAGGTATGTTTCCCACGAGCTGGGCAGAACGTGGTGGCGGCGGCCATGATGCTCCGTGACCTGCCCGCCATCTCCAACCCCGACGCCAGGCGCATGCTCGGAGAAATGAAAAACCTCCTCGAGACAGCCGCGGTGCAGCAGGCCGAGAGCTCGGCGTCGCGCCGACGCGGGGCAGCCTCGGGGAAACCGGCGGACACGCCCCACGACGCTCGTGAGGCGTCCGTCCACCAGCCGGACACCTCTCGAGCTAGGCCAGTCCGCGAACGGATCGTCGACAACCGGCCGCCTCGAGACCCCAACGACGCCCGCAACGACATCAACCGACGGCGCAAAGACAAGGGGGCCCAAGAGCGTGGCTATAGCGCCCATCGAGGAGGGCGCTACGACAGCGACGAGGACCGGCAGGTCCTCGAGCCCCCGGGCCCCCGAGTCTTCAGCCGGGCCATCCGCAGCTCGACCCTCCCCGACCGCTTCCGACCGCCGACCAACATCGTAAAATACGACGGGGAGGTCGAGCCCAAGCTCTGGCTCTCGGACTTCCGCCTTGGCTGCCAACTGGGCGGAGCAAAGAACGACGACCGCGTGATCATCCGTCAACTCCCACTTTACCTCTCGGACACCGCCCGCCGGTGGCTCGAGGGGCTCCCGCCGGATCGGATCCACGACTGGGCCGACCTAGTCAGGGTCTTCGACGGGAATTTTAAAGGGACCTGCGTGCGCCCAGGCAACCCCTGGGACCTACGGCGTTGCAGGCAGGCGGCGGACGAGCCCCTCCGCGACTTCGCTCGACGGTTCTCGAAGCAGCGTCTCGAGCTCCCCCACGTGCCTGACGAGGACGTCATTTCAGCATTCCTCGCGGGCACAACATGCCAAGAGCTTGTTCATGAGCTGGGACGCTACCGTCCCGGGACGGTCGAGGACCTGATGGATCGCGTCACAAGCTTTGCTTCGGGCGACGAAGCAGTGGGGGCCTTCTTTGGCCGCGCCACGGACAAAGGCAAGGCGGTGATCGTACCGGAGGGCTCCAACAAGGGCGACGGCGCCAAGAACGACAACATTGACGGCAACAAAAGGAAGAAAAACAAACGCAAGGGCCAGAAGGCGAAGCGTGGCACCGATGACGACGACGACAAAGAGGTGCTCGCGGGCGCCCTCGAGCCCAAGAAGCCTCGAGGCCCCCCCGATGGGGCTGTTTTTGACCAAATGCTCGAGGATCCCTGTACCTATCACCGGGGCCCCGTAAATCACAAGTTGAAAGACTGCCGACTGTTGAAGGGCTACTACTCCAAGCTCGGCGACAAGAAGGAGGACGCGCCTAAGGGAAAGGATACCGATCGACGCGGCGGCAGAGACGCAGATGGCGACTTCCCCCCGGTGCGCGACTGCTACATGATCTACGGGGGGCCGACCGTCGGGCTCTCAGCTCGAGAAAGAAAGAAGGAGCGCCGGGAAATCTTTTCGCTTGGCCACGACGCCCCCCGGTATCTTGACTGGTCCGATGCGCCAATCACGTTCGACCGTGACGACCATCCGGACCAGGTCATAAACCCGGGGGCTTACCCCCTCGTCGTCGACCCCGTCATAGTCGACGTTCGGTTCTCCAAGGTGTTGATGGATGGAGGCTCGAGCCTCAACATCATATACCTCGAGACACTCGACCTCCTGGGGATTTCAGAAGGACAGCTCCGACCCAGTGTCGGGGGGTTCCACGGAGTAGTGCCAGGAAAGAAGGCCCACCCCCTCGGGCGCATCGATCTGCCGGTCTGCTTCGGCACACCGGCAAACTTCCGACAGGAAACGCTCACCTTCGAGGTGGTCGGCTTCCAAGGGACCTACCACGCCATCATCGGCCGGCCAGGCTACGCCAAGTTCATGGCGATCCCTAACTACACGTACTTGAAGCTCAAGATGCCGGGGCCGAAAGGAGTCATCACCGTTGACACCTCCTACGAGCACGCATACCACTGCGACGTGGAGTGCGTCGAGCGGGGGGAGGCCAACGTCCACCTCGACTCGCTCGAGGCCTTGGCAGCTCTGGCCACCGAGGGGGCCCCAGAAGCAAAGCGTCACGCCGGCACCTTCGAGCCGGCCGAGCACGCCAAGCCAATACCCGTCGACCCGACCTCGGCCAATGGCAAGACGCTGACCATCAGCACCAGCCTGGAGCCCAAATAGGAAGCAGTGCTCGTCGACTTTCTCCGCGCGAACATCGACATGTTTGCGTGGAACCCCTCGGACATGCCGGGCATACCGAGGGAAGTCGCCGAGCACGCCTTGGAGATCCAGGCCGGATCCAGACCGGTGAAGCAACGCCTGCGTCGCTTCGACGAGGAAAAGCGCAGGATCATCGGCGAGGAGGTGCACAAGCTTTTGGCGGCCGGATTCATCAAGGAGGTATTTTACCCAGAGTGGCTAGCTAACCCTGTACTAGTTAGGAAAAAGAATGGAAAAATGCGGATGTGTGTAGATTACACTGGTCTTAATAAAGCATGTCCAAAAGTTCCATTTCCTTTACCTAGAATTGACCAGATAGTCGATTCCACTGCTGGGTGTGAAGTGCTTTCGTTCCTTGATGCGTATTCCGGCTACCACCAAATCAGGATGAGAAAATCCGATGAGCTCGCGACCTCTTTTATCACGCCATTTGGTATGTACTGCTACGTTACGATGCCCTTCGGCCTTCGAAACGCCGGGGCAACGTATCAACGTTGTATGCAGCACATCTTTGGCGAGCATATAGGCAAGACCGTCGAGGCCTACGTCGATGACATCGTGGTTAAAACTAAAAAAGTAGGGAACCTCATCAGCAACCTCGAGACCACGTTCGAGTGCCTCCGGGCCAAGAATGTGAAGCTCAACCCCGAGAAGTGTGTCTTTGGTGTGCCTCGAGGCATGCTACTTGGTTACATCGTCTCACAACGGGGGATCGAGGCAAACCCTGAAAAAATCTCAGCAGTCACGAGGATGGGCCCGATTCGTGACCTCAAGGGCGTACAGAAGGTAACAGGCTGCCTAGCCGCTCTCAGCAGATTCATCTCGAGGCTGGGGGAGAAAGCACTACCCCTCTACCGCCTGCTGAAAAAGACGGAACACTTTGCGTGGACCACCGAAGCCGAGGAAGCCTTGACCAAGTTGAAGGGATTGCTGACTTCTGCGCCAGTTCTCGTACCTCCGCAACCAGCCCAGGACGGTGATTCCCCCGAACCTCTCCTCCTCTATGTGGCCGCAACCACTCAGGTGGTCAGCGCGGTCATAGCCGTCGAGAGGTACGAGGAGGGTCATGCATTACCAGTCCAACGGCCAGTGTACTTCACCAGTGAGGTGCTCTCCGAGGCCAAGATCCGGTACCCGCACATCCAAAAGCTGCTCTACGGCATCATCGTCACAAGGCGCAAGCTTCAGCACTACTTCCTCGCCCATCCCGTAACGGTGGTGTCATCCTTCCCCCTTGGAGAAATCGTCAACAATCGGGAGGCCACGGGGCGCATCGCCAAGTGGTCCGCCGAACTGATGGGGGAGACCATCACCTATGCCCCGCGAAAGGCCATCAAATCGCAAGCGTTGGCGGACTTCGTCGCTGAATGGACCGACACTCAGCTTCCGCCGGCGCAGATTCAAGCCGAGCTCTGGACCATGTACTTCGACGGATCCCTCATGAAGACGGGGGCAGGTGCGGGCCTGCTATTCATCTCGCCCCTCGGAGTACACATGCGCTACCTGTTACGCTTGCACTTCCCCGCCTCCAACAACGTCGCCGAGTACGAGGCCCTCGTCAATGGGCTGCGCATCGCCCTCGAGCTCGGGGTCCGACGCCTCGACGCCCGAGGAGACTCGCAGCTCGTCGTCAACCAAGTTATGAAGGCTTCAAGCTGCGTCGATCCCAAGATGGAGGCGTATTGCGGGGAGGTGCGCAAGCTGGAAGACAAGTTCTACGGCCTCGAGCTCAACCACATAGCTCGAAAGTACAACGAGGCCGCAGACGAACTGGCAAAGTTGGCATCCACGCGCGGCACGGTACCACCAGATGTCTTCTCGAGGGACGTCTTCGAGCCATCAGTCGAGATTGAACCAAGGGCTGGCCCCTCGACGCCACCCCTCGAGCAAGACACGGGGGCTCGAGATTCGACGCCACCCCTCGAGAAGGACCCCTCGATGTCCGCGGAGGCGATGCAGATCGACGCACACGCCTCTTCTTCATCACGACACCTCGACTGGCGGACGCCTTACCTCGACTACCTGACGCGAGGCGAGCTACCAGAAGACAAGACGGAGGCCCGACGCGTCGCTCGGAGAGCCAAGACCTACGTCGTCTACGGCGACGAGCGGGAGCTCTACCGACGAAGCCCGACCGGGATCCTTCAGCGCTGCATCCCACTCGAGGAAGGGCGCAAGCTCCTCGACGATATGCACTCGGGGGCTTGCGGCCACCACGCAGCGCCGAGGGCCCTGGTTGGGAACGCCTTCCGCCAAGGCTTCTATTGGCCGACCGCCGTTGGGGACGCCAAGCGTTTGGTCCAGGCGTGCCATGGGTGTCAATTCTACGCCAAGCAAACACGCCAGCCCGCACACGCCCTGCAGATGATCCCAATCACTTGGCCATTTGCTGTATGGGGGCTCGACCTCGTGGGTCCCCTCAAAAGGACAAATGGAGGGTACACACACATGCTCGTGG
The DNA here is from genome assembly GCA_009763385.1 of Coix lacryma-jobi var. lacryma-jobi. NCBI lineage: Eukaryota > Viridiplantae > Streptophyta > Magnoliopsida > Poales > Poaceae > Coix > Coix lacryma-jobi. The sequence continues at coordinate 34,215,098 of CM019827.1, forward strand.
CCGTCGACAAGTTCACCAAGTGGATCGAGGCTAAGCCGATAGGAGACCCCACCTCCGAGAAGGCTGTCGAGTTCATCGCCAACATCATGTACCGGTTCGGGGTACCTAATGTCATCATCACCGACAACGGCACCCAATTCACGGGCAAAAATTCACTAACTTCTGCGATAACAATAACATTCGCATAACCTGGGCCTCGGTCGCATACCCCCAATGCAACGGGCAGGTCGAGCGCGCCAATAGCATGATACTCCACGGGCTGAAGCCAAGGCTATTCAAAACCCTCAAGAATTTCGGAAAGGGGTGGGCTACAGAACTCCCCTCGGTGCTGTGGGGCCTCAGGACTACGCCGAGTCGAGCCACCGGGTTCACTCCGTTTTTCCTAACCTACGGCGCCGAGGCCGTCTTACCCACGGACCTCGAGTACGGCTCACCTCGACTTCGAGCCTACAACGAGCAAACCAGTGACGAAAGGCTCGCCAACGCCAAGGACCAGCTCGAGGAGGCTCGAGACGTGGCGCTCATCAACTCTGCACGCTACCAGCAAACACTTCGATGCTACCACGACAAGCACGTGCGCAAAAGGGACCTGGCGGTGGGGGACCTCGTGCTTCGACGGCTGCAAGATAATCGAGGGCGCCATAAGCTCACCCCTCCGTGGGAAGGCCCGTACACCGTGGCCAAAGTCCTCAAGCCAGGCACATACAAGCTCTACGACGACCAAGGCAGGATCCTGGCAAACGCGTGGAACATATCTCAGCTACGTCGCTTCTACCCTTAAAGACCTCGAGGCCTTGTTCATTTTATCACTTTGTACAAACATGTCAAAATGAATGAACAAACTCATGCATTATCGTTCGTATCGCTTCGCATCTTAAGGTAGCCTCGACCCTGCCTAGCTCAGGGTCGAGCCTCCCTCGGGGGCTGGCAAGGGGACAGAACCCACCCCAGACTCCGGAAAAAAAAACGCTTGTTTTCTTTTCAAAAATTTAACCCTCGTCTCGACTCACGCCTCGAACGAACTAGCAACGTCTAAATCCTAAAGTACATCGAGCCCCAAGGTCAGGGGGCGTCGACGTAGACGGCCGCCTACGCCCCCGGGCTACGGTACCCTACCTACGCCTCCCCTCGAGGGGCTCGCGACGTACTAAAGGAACACAGACTAAGTTAGCAGAAACTCGAGCTCATGACAAAGAGAAGCGGTCAAACGCATTTGAAAAGAAAACAACTCTTTCCATAAACAAATCACATATACTTTCGGGTCTCGACGTACCCTCATTTATCTCACAAAATTCTTACAAGGGCCTCGACGCCCAAATTTGGCTCGCAGGCCTCAATCCTCGTCGGTGCGGTACTCCTCCCCAAGGTCCGCGAGGGCAGGCTCGACCTCGACGCCCGAGCTCGAGGGAGGAGGGCTCCCGACACCGCTGCTGGCGTCAGGAGGCAGCACGTCCTCCTCGAAGATCTTCGCAAGCGACGTCCCCGGCCTCTCCATCTTCTCCAAAATTTTGTCAACTCGGCGATTGTTCCATTCCCCATCCTTCCCCTCGATCTCGATGAAGCCATTCGCGACAACATGGACCGGGAAGCGGAAACCGGAGCGAACAACCGCGAGTGTCTGCTTGACACCGTGATGGAGAGCTTGCCGGACGTGGTCCCGAGCGGCTGCGTCGAAGAAGCACAAGGCGTCGACCAAGGCATCGCCCCGAGCCATCGCACCCTCCGCCGCGGCAACAGGAGGAGCACCCCACATGGGGCCGAGCCGGTCGAGAGAAGAGCGAGCCCGCTCCGCCACCATCGTCTCATCTTGGAGCTGGTCCAAGAGAGCCTGGTTCGTCTCACGGAGCTCCTCGACCGTCTTCTCGACCCCTGCGCAATAAACAAGGAAGAGTGAGACGGTGGCATAACAAAAAACTTCAAGACCCAAACAAAAACAAGATGTAAACCTCACCGTCGCAGTGTTGCCCCAGTGCGGCGAGGTCGTTGGTCAGGCCCTCAGCACGCTGCTCCAGCCTGCGCTTCTCGGCCAGCGTAAGGAGCTTCTCGGACCTAAGGCCCTCGATCAGCCGGCCCGCCTCCACCAGGGCCAGATCCTTGCGGATCACCTCCTGCCGCGCCGCCCCCTCGGCAGCTCGGGCGGTGTCGGCGCCACTCACGGCGTCTTCGGCCTCTTTTTTGGCCGCCTCCGCTGCGGTCCGGGCGGCGGCGGCCTCGCCACGGGCGTCAGCGGCCTCCTGCTTCGCCGCCTCGGCTTCAGCCCGGGCAGAGGTGGCCTCGCTTCGAGCGTCCGCGGCCTCCTTCCTCGACGCCTCGAGATTGGCGGCAGCCTCATCCCTGGATCGGGCGACCTCACCTCGAGCCGCCTGGACCTCCGCCTCCGCCTCGTTAAGCCGGCTCGCCATCTGGGCGTTCCGGCTCAGCTCCGCGCGGAGATCTCGAAGCTCCGCCTTGGCCCGCTCGAGGGCGGCAGACACCTGTGCGGATCGGCCCGCCTCCTCGGAGCAGGACCGCTCCGCCTCCGCCATAAGTGCGGCCACCTCCCGGAAGATGGACCGCACCTCGCGCGGTGCCCCCCGCTGGGCCGGCTGCTCGACGGGAACCACGGCAAGGGGCGGGCTCAGTGGGACGGGAAACGGCCATATCGGTCGGTCGAGCTCGATGTCGGGCAGGCCCTCCTCCGCCTCGAGCTGCCCCGACCGCGACCCGCCGCTCGACTGCACGGGCCCCGGCTCCCTCCGTCCCTCCGCCGGCGCCTCCTGTTGCGGATCGGTCGACGGAAGGCTCGACCCTGGACCCTCTTCCCTGACCGGGCCCTCCGGCGCCTCGTCGGCGCTAGCCGGCACGACGGGCGCCTCCACCGTCATCGAGCCCGCGGCGAGGAGCGGCCCCTGCTCGAGCTCGTTCAGGAGGTCCTCCACCGTCGGCTCCTTCTCCGCCGAAGTCTCTCCCCGCCTTCCCTCCTCCGCAGCCCGGCCCGTGCTGGTTGGAGCCACAAGGGGCGCGATCTCCTCAGCTCCAGACGCCGGCGGGGCCGAGCTCGCCCCAGGCGCTTCCCCCGGAGCAACCGTCATGATGAGGGGAAGGATGGCGCTCTCAGTTAGCACCATCGCGGGAGGGGGAGGGGGAGGAGGCAGCGCTTCGGCGGACACGGCGGTGGCGGGCTCGATGCCATGAGCTGAGGCCCCTGCAGTATGAGATGGCGGAAACGTCAGAACCAGCAAAAGTACCTCGACCCCTATGGTCGATGGCCGACGGCCTCACCAAAATTTGCGACGATCATCCGGCCCCCTCGAGCCATGGCAGCTCGGGCCTTCTCCAGCCAAGCGGCCTCTCTAGCAGAGGAGGGTGCCGTACCTCGAGGTGCCTGTGCCTCGACGGGGCTCGAGGCCTTGGCCCGCTTGGACGAAGCGAGATCCACCTCCTGGTAGGAGCGCTTCCCCCTGAGAAGATGGAGATGACACGCGTCATAAAAGCAAAGAGGTGAAGCCTCACTACCGACGAGACCCAAGGAAACTACTCACCCGAAGCGGCGGCTGGGCTTCTTCCCGGAGTCACCAGACCCACTCGGGGGCTTCGAGCCCACCCCGCGGCTCGAGCCCTGCGCCTGGGCTGTCTCCTCAGGGCTGGGATGGGGGGAGGGCTCCCGACGCCTCCCATGGCTCGACCTCGAGGGAGAGCCCTCCTTCCGCACCACATCGCGGGAGGGCGATCGTACCGCCCTCGCGCTGACGTCGTGGCGCTCGCCCCGGCGCGGGCTCCGGGACCTGCTCCGGCGCCCGCGCTGGTGATCGCGCCCTCCCGCGTCCGCTTCCGCGGCCCGGCGGCGGTGCGGCGACTGGACTCCGAGGACGCTCGCGCCCCTGGTCACGAGGCGCTCGGGGGCTCCCTCCCCGACGCTCATGATGGCGCGGGCTCGACGCCTCTCCTTGGTGCCCACTCCTCCGCGGGCTCGACGTCGCCCTTGACAGCTCGCGGGGGTCGGGCCCGGAACCCTTCTCGACCTGTCGGCCGCCTCTCGAGGCCCGACCCCTCTCGAGACCCCCCGTCTGGGCTGATGCGGGGGCGGCCTCCGTGGGCGCAATGGCGGAGGCACTCCGGGTCCGGGGCTTCCTTGCGACTGGGGGCACGTCCGGCGCGGAGCTCGACGGACCCCGGGCCCCCGACGGGACAGGGGTCGACGCCGCCTTCCGCGGCTGCGCCCCGCGCGCCCCCTTTGACGGCGGGACCTCCAATGCACCCTCCTGCACAGAGGAGCGGTCAGCCCTGTCATCGACGAGCCCCGCGCGCATCAAGCGCGCATCCATCCCCTCGTCGTCGTCCTCCTCCTCGTCACTACTCTCTTCCTCCGAGCTCGAGGAGCTCAGCTCGGGGGACCCGTCCCCAGGCTGACGGTTACGACGAGCCTTCGCCAGTCTCTGCTCCCGAGCTAAGCGACGCAAGTTTCTATCTTTCTGTTTCTTCTTTTTTGCATCCTTGCTCTCCTTGTCCTTTTGAGCAGAGAGGCGCCTCACCTGAGCATCCGCGGCGTCCTCCCTCACCGGGGGCCTCGACGCGCGACAAGTAAATGCCCCCTGGAGAAAGGAGAAGCGTGATAAGACAAACCACAAGACGGATGCAAACGGGTCGAAGGAGGAAGAAGGAGGAGGAGGCCCGAGATAGCTCAACTCGAGGGAGGCTTACCAGGTCAAGACACCCCTCGTCGGGTGCCATCGCAACCAGGTGGGAGAGTTCAGGGACGAACGTCCCCTGGATCGTGATCGACACCCGGGAGACGCCCTCGTTCCGGGACAGCCTCTCTCCAGCCATCCTCGAGCGATTGAGCGCCTCGAGCTCAGCCTGCGGGCCCATCTCGTGCATAAGCAGGGGGCGGTCCGCCAGCGGAAGAACTCTTCGCTGGTGGAACGCCCAAATAACCGCTTGCACGGTCAGCTTCTTCTCGTCCACCAGCATCTTCATCAGCTCCATCAGCGGGGCCAGGTGGCGTTGCCTGTCCGCCGCAACACCCCAGGTCCACTTCTCCGGGCGTTGAGTGAGGACCCGGCCGGTGTACTGCGGAAGGAGGCCACCTTCGTTCTGAAGGTAGAACCAATGGTCGTCCCACCCGGCCTGGTTGGAGGAAAGCTTGTACCGAAGGTACTCGCGGGGGACATTGGCCGACGAGGTCCCCGCCCTCGCAGTAATGGCAAGGGAGCCCATACGCACGGGCCGCCTCCCGCTGGGCTTCAGGGACTTGATGAAGAGCTCGCCCCGGAAGAGATGGACGAACATCTCCCAGTGCGGCTCCATCTTCAGGTACCCCTCGCACACCGCGGCGAATATGGCGGCGTGCGAGATGGAGTTGGGGGAGAAGTGTTGAAGCTCCACCTCGAAATGGTGGGTCAGCCCTCGCAGGAAGCGGCTCGGAGGGACGCCGAGCCCCATGCGGTGGTAGCGCGTGAAGCTCACCACGTACCCCTCCGGCGGGTGCGGCTCCCGGTGCTCCGCCGACGGGATAACCCACCATGCGGGCCCCTCCTCCGGGTTGGGACGCAGAAGCCCCTGGGCCACCAGCGAGTCCATCTCGCTCTGCGTCACCTTCGACGGGCTCCAGCCCTCGGCCGGCAGCATCTGTGTCTGGGCGGCCATGATGGTGGCGCGGCGCAGATCCAAGCAGCGGACGGGCGGCGGCTAGCTCGAAGGAGAAGGCACGAAAAGGCTACGGCGGTGGCGAAAGCAAAGGCAAAGTAAAGGGTTCTTTTTCCCCTCTTTCGATATTTATAGGGAGAAATCCAAATGGGCGGGATCTCCCACGACGTAAAAAGGTAACAGAATGCATTCAATGCGCCTACCTAACCGCGTCTCGAGCCGGGTGCAGGTTACACGCGTTACCTCTCCATTCGCTCCACTGCCCGGGCCCGCCACGACCGTCGCTCCGGCTTCGCGCCCGTCGCTCTCCCCAACAGTTTTCGCCTAAAAAGGCGCGCCCAACGGGCAGAAGAATTCCAGACGACGGAGGCTTCTTCACAAAGGTAAAAACGGGCCCCGGCCCTAAGTCTCGAAGCAGCGAAGGCTGGCCCTCGAAAAGGGTTCGACAGCCGGCTTTGAGCACCCGAGTCAGGGACACCAAGGGGCGCCACTCGCGGCATTACTCGAGGGCCGAGCCCTCGAGGCCCCTCACGTGTATCCAAGGCAGGGAGCTCGACGTGCAGTGAGATCCCCTCCGAGGGAGGCACCGTGCCACCGGGCCCTATCGAATGGACCCGGCACTCCTGCAGACTGAGCACCCATGCTTTATGAGACCGCCTCCGGGCCACAGTCGACCCCTAACGAACGGGGCACGAGCTCTCACTTGGATTCCCCGTTACTAGCTCACCGGGAACCTCGATACTCGCCCACTCGGGATAGTACGAGGCATCCCCCCTCGCATCCGATCGAAAGGACTCGCGGGATGACAAGCCGGGGCAATCGGCATGCCGGACAGCTCGAGGAGCCGGCCAGTCGGTTCAGCCCGGCACCCCTCGACGAAAGAGGGTCTATAAACTCGGACAGTTGCGACCAATCTCTTTTCTTTGTGTGAGCGTGAGATTTTCAGGCCACAGGTGAAAGCTCGACCCCCATCTCGCCCGAGCCCTCGAGACCAGGCCCAGGACAAACGCTCGTTCTCCGCCTCGTCCGGGCCCTCCGAGCCGAGCCTCGAACGAAGTCTCCCACGGCAAAGGAAGGAAGGCTCCCAACCGACGGAGGACTCTTCGAAAAAGCCCACGAGGGAGTTCTAACCACTCCCCCGTAGCCTCGGGGGCTACACCCGCGGGTGTCGCTCGCACGACACCCACGGAGTCAAATCGACAAGACCCTCGAAGACCAGTCAGCTACCCATCGAGATCCCAACCTGGAGCCCCTACTCGAGTGCAAGCACTCAAACAAGGGCTCGGGGGCTACTGTCGGTGGTACAAAAAAGGGGTACCCCTAATTAACGCAAACACGCGAGCACTCCATCTCCGTCTCGCCCGAGCCCTCCCAGCCAGGCCTCGGGCGAACGCTCTATCTCCGTCTCGCCCGAGCCCTCTCAGCCAGGCCTCGGGCGAACCGCTCTATCTCCGTCTCGCCCGAGCCCTCCCAGCCAGGCCTCGGGCGAACGCGCTCCCGCACCTCGAGCCTTAACGCACGGACCTCGAGCTGTACAGACAGCTGTACCAGCCCACACCACGCATTTAATGCCTTCACCTACTCAGGTCATGTCCACTAGTGCACGGCATGTACCACAGTAGCCCGGTGTAAAGGTCAAGTCACGTTTTCACTACAAGCATGGGCAAAAGGGCACCAGTGCAGCACTGTTCGGCCACGCCGGCCACTGTAACCCCTCGAGGCCGACTATGCGCCCCTCGAGCCAGGCACTGTAACACCTCGAGGCCGGCTACGCGCCCCTCGAGCCCTGTACTGTAACCCCTCGAGGCCGGCTACGCGCCCCTCGAAGACCTGCACTGTACCACCTCGAGGCCGGCTCCGCGCCCCTTGAGCTCCCGTGGCACCACCTCGAGGTCGGCTTCGCGCCCTTCGAGCCCTAACTACTTTCATGCTATTGGGGAACAGGTACCCCAAGACCCGGAGGGACCTCACCGCGTACTGCACATTCCGGGATGGGTGCTGTACGGCTCCCGCCTTGTCACGCCCCCGCGTCCGCGCCCGGGATGGAAGCCACGACTCAAGGACGCCTCAACAGCGACGATCACATCGGCTCCAGTGGCCCCGACAAGACAGGGTTCCTGCCCTTCTCCGTATGGGGCACCATGCGCCCCGACACCTGTAATACTTTTTGTAACCCTAGCCTCCCCTTGCTCTATAAAAGGGGATGCTAGGGCCCTCATTCGGGACGAGGGACAGGCAACACACGAGTCCACGCACATACACAAGTCCGGACTCCGGTCCCCGCTCATTGAGCTTGTATTCGCCCCTGTACAAGCACTTAGGTGCAAGTAATACAAGAATATCTCCCCCCGCTGGACGTAGGGCCTTCTTTGCCCGAACCAGGATAAATCCTTGTGTCCCATTGCATCACCATCCAGAAAGAGAAGCACGCGATCATATTACTCGTTGGTGTGATACCCCCGGGTACGAAACACCGACAAGTGGATTGCCAACACCTCATCTCGGGTGAGGAGGGTGACAAGTCTAAAGATTATAGGGATAGCAGATGTAACAACAAATTTGGTGTAATTTCTACATTTCATATTTAAGGGGCAGGGGAGACTATAAGAGATTTGGTGGAGATGTTCTAAGCGTCAAATAGGAAGAGTCAAAATGATAAATTGATACTTTTGTCGAGCTTTGCTCCCAACCATAGGGTTTTGGCCGTGGCTTCATAATAAAGCAAATCTAACACAAAATTGTTATGTCAGATATTCATTGTGCATATGAATCGTCTTGTCTTTATTTAAGTTAGGTACATGGTTTTCAATGGTTTTTTTTGATGATCCACTCATGTGGAGTGAGTTCCTAAAACATGAGCAGATCGAACAAATACAAGTAGAGGAGGATTTGGTTGAGCATTTGTGGATATTTTGTGTGTAAATTAGCTTTCCTGATTTGAATTAAGGAGTTTAAATTTAACAATTTGATCGTGGTTGAAATCTATGCATTATAGATGTTTATGGTTGGATAGTTCACAAAATAGGTGGTCTACTTAGGCAACTAGGGCCTGGTTATGGTGTATTGCTAGAGAACTTTTTCTCTTCGGATCATGGATTGGTGGATATCAAGTGATAATATCAGTCTTGCAAGAAAAGCAATGGGTTTATTGAATCTATTGTCATGCTTGTTCACAAGATCCATATTGAGGTAGTCAACTTAGTTATAGAGATCAAGTATAACTGGTCCATTTTTTATTGGCTCGGTGTTCAATACCACCAAATTCCTATGCTTTGGTTGAAATGCAAAACTTGAAGTCACCATCAATGTAAGGCTTAATTTTAATTCATAGAAAAAATTAAGACTTGAGAAGAACTATGAGATTTGCCCAATTTTGCGCTAGGGCGTTACTAATGGAGACATATAGTAGTGATGGTTTCATTCGGAATTAATGTCCAAATAGAAATAGAAATGTTGAAGTACTATCCATTTAGCGCAAGTATATTTTTTTGTTATTCTTACCACTATTTCGCTTCTCCATTTTTTCCATCACAATTTTTGCTGTTCCTGTTTTCCCTCTCTTCTACAGCTATTATAGTTTTCGCAAATATCACTATCATCAACAGAGATATATTTTAATGTGCTCTTAATTGCATCAACAAAGACGTGATATATGATTCCTTACATGCGAAGGGTTGGACCAAGAACTTAAAACCTTACACCGTGACACCGTGGCCACGGCACACGCTAGAGCAAACAACAAAGTCATCAAGTTTGGTACGGAATCTGGGAAGGCATCGTTGTTCCATGAATAGCACAGGAAGGGAATTTACTCTGATAAGCCAAAATTTTCCATCTTGATAAACATGACAACGTTAAGGCCTTGTTTGGTACAACTCAGCTTCACTAGTGAAGTTGTTTTTTCGGAAAATAGCTTCATAAGCAACTTAATGGGTGAAGCTGAGCTGTTTTGAAAAAAAAGTGTTTGAGAAAATAGTTTCACCAACAACTTCATGCATGACTAAGAGAGAGAAATGAGGGTGTAAGCTGTGAAAAACTATTTTTTCCAACTTCATCTCAGCTTATGATTTTGTAAGAGAGAGAATAAAACAGCTTCATGAGTGTTGTTTTGGAAAAAAGTGTTTGGAAAAACAAAAAAACAGCTTTAAACAGGCCCTAAATTGTAATATACTATCATCCCAAGATCGACGATAGTGTAGCATGTTAAGTACACGGCTTGCCATAGAACTGTCCTTTCGTACAATGGGAGTCTGGAAGCAGATGGTCTCGTACTCATCTGTTGACAAGAGAATTGAACTATCGAAATTATGGCCTTGTTTAGTTCCTCTCATTTCTCAAAATTTTCTATCACATCAATGTTTGGACGTACTACTTCGTCCCATAAAAAGAGTCGTTATGGGATGCGTGCTGGTCAAATTTTCTCAACTTTAACTGAGTTTATACAAAATATGTGCAATATTTTTATCTCCAAATAATTTTATTATTGTCGGGGGTCCACAAAAGGGGTACCCCCAGTCAACGCAAACTAATAGGTTAAACCTAGAACGCCGGTAAATAACAAACCTAACTAGTCTAACCCCTTAAAGAGACCAACCCCTCGAGGCCCACAACACTGGCCCACCAAGCCAGGCCTCGGGCGAACGCGCGCTCTCCGTCTCGCCCAACGCCCGTTCTCCATCTCGCCCGAGCCCTCCGAAGCCAGGCCCCGGGCGAGCGCTCCACTAAAACCTCGAGTCCTGGCATTTAGGGCTCGAGCCCCCACAGCCGAACACCATACCTCGAGACCCCACGCGGGGACCTCGAGCCTCTCTGGCACAACAGCCTATCCCTCGAGACGCTTATGCTTCCCTCGAGCGGCGCAGGCATCGGATGCCAGCCCCATACCGCCCATTTAATACATCCACCTACTCCAGTCACGTTCTCTGCAGCCCGATGTGTACCACAGTAACCAGGGCAGGGTCAAGTTTCGTTTTCACCACAAGCATGGGCACAAGGGCGCCAGAACGGCACTGTTAACCCATACCCTACACTGTTGCACGTCCAAGCCACGTCTCGAGGCCCGGATGCCCACTGCTCAATCAATTTTCACGGGACTTGTCCATACCTGCGGGGGCTCGAGCCCCCCGTAGGCGCCACCTCGAGGCCGGCTCCGCGCCCCTCGAGCCCTAACTGCTTTCATGCTATTGGAAGACAGGTACCCCAAGACCCGGAGGGACCCCGTCGTGTCCTGTACGTGCCGGAATGGGTGCTGCACGGCTTCTACATCGTCACGCCATCACGTCCGCGCCCGGGATGGAGGCCACGCCCCAAGGACGCCTCAACAGCAACGCCCACATCGGCTCCAGTGGCCCCGACAAGACAGAGTTCCTACCCCTCTCCGTATTGGGCATCGTACGCCCCGACACCTGTAATACCCTTGTGTAACCCTGACCTCCCCTTGCTCTATAAAAGGGGACACCAGGACTCTCATTCCACGGTTACACAACTCCGAGAGACAACACACAAGTCCACACACGTACACACTCGAGTCCGGACTCCGGTCCACGCTCATTGAGCTTGTATTCGCCCCTGTACAAGCACTTAGGTGCAAGTAATACAAGAACCTCCTCCCCCGCTGGACGTAGGGCCTTCTTTGCCCGAACCAGGATAAATCCTTGTGTCATCTTGCATCACCATCCAGGAAGAGAGCACGCGATCATATTACTCGTTGGTGTCGTACCCCCGGATTCGAAACACCGACAATTATAAAAATATATTCAAAGATCTATCTAATGATACTAATTATGTAACATATATATTAATATTTTATCATATATATTTGGTCAAAGTTAAAATTTATTGACTTTTTGGGAAGCGAGAATGACTCTTTTTTAGAGACGGAGAGAGTATGCATGGAGCATTAAATGTAGGTAAAAAAATAACTAATTGTACTTTTAGTATGTACATGTCGAGACGAATCTTTGGAGTCTACGTAGTCTATATTTGGACAAAGTTTGTCAAATAACAACGAAAACGTTACAGGAAAAATTTTGCAAAATTTTTTCGTCTAAACAAGGCCTATAAATAACTGGAGCAAGACTTCTCTTATCTCCTACTATATAATGCCCGATTTATACATGTCAAAGGTGTTCAATGTTCAACTATACGTATAGTAGTGATAAAGAAGCAAGTTATTCATGACATGTTTCCTTTTTTGGCAGAAACAATCCCCTCATCATCCATTCATTCAACATTTCAACATGCATGAAACTAGTTCGCAAAAAAAGTAAATCGAACAAACTTGAATACTATACCTAATTACAACAGAGTATGGAAATGGCAATATCCTTCATTATCATTTTTATTACCAAAAATAAACTCTCAAACCATTCCAAAACCGACACACACAAAACAAGAGCTGTACCCATCCACCGATCCGAGGCTGTGCAGCGGTGCAGCCTGCAAAACTGTCCACGGTCCACCGTTTCATTTCGCCGGTTCGCTTCATGGATTTCGGCTCACGCGAGCTCGCCTTCGCCTCCTGTCCTGGGTCCCCCTCCCTGGCTCGTCCTGGTTTGTTGGGACACACTTGCCGAGCTCCCGCACTTGTGCAGGAGTGGGGCGAAGGTGGCCAAGCGTCGGAAGCGATAGCGAAGGTAAGGTGAAAGTGGGAAGATGCTCGATTCCCCAAAGGGTTGTCCCTTTACACTGTTCATCCTCTTGGTATTTATAGGGAATACCAAGGGGCACATGCCAAATTACAAAAGGGTACAGGGAAGATTCCTCACCTCCACGCAGGGAGGAAGGGCAAAAGCGTAAATACACAGCAGAAGCGGAAACCCTAATCGGCCATCCTCTACCGCGCCGCCACCTGGTTCTCGTTCACCTTCGGGGGAGAGGTGCGGAGGTTCTGACCTTCGGCCGTGCTCGCCCTTGGGCCCGCGCCCCTCCGCCGTCTGCCGGGCCTCCGGCTATACTCGCCTTCGGGGGAGAAGGCCGAAGATTTGACCTTCGGCCGTGCTCGCCGGTCCTTCGGCTTCGCTTGCCTGACAGCGCGCACTCGCCGCTTGCTTGAACCTTCGCTCCAAGCGAAGGTGGCGTTGTGAGCCAGCGAGGGTTGCTTGCAGTGCGGACCTTGGACACCGGCTTGGGCGTCGCTTCTGCCATGGTTCGCGTCGTCGTACTGGCGTTTCCCACGCTAGGGAATCACAACCTAGGCCGCCCACCCCGAACAAGGTGCCGCCAGCCCGCCTGCGCTTCTCTCAATTCCTCCGCCGGCCCGCCCCACTGTCTCGCTGGGCAGTCGGCGCACCTCCATCGTCCGTCCCCCTTCTCCAAGCCGGTCGCCCCGGGTTTCAATTTTCAAACCATCCCCAAACCCCACCCCACCCCGACCCGTCCGGCCGTCTCCCTTCCTTCCAGCTCCACACGCCTTCCTTCCATTCCACCCCCTTCCACTCCTCGAGCCGCCCGCTCCCCCCCAGATCTAGCCCAGCCCTAAACCCATCACCACACCCAACCCAATGCCAGCATGACCACGCCGCGCGGCACGCAGCGACGCGCGGCCGCCCCGCCGGCGGCCGCGGGCGGCGAGCCCTACAACATCCTGCCCATCCACGACCTCCTCGCCGAGCACCCGTCGCTGCGGTTCCCCGAGGTGCGCGCGGCCGCGGCGGCGCTCCGGGCCGTGGGCGGCCTCCGCCCGCCGCCCTTCTCGCAGTGGCGCGCCGACCAGGACCTCATGGACTGGCTCGGCGCCTTCTTCGGCTTCCAGCGCGACAACGTCAGGAACCAGCGGGAGCACCTCGTGCTCCTCCTCGCCAACGCGCAGATGCGCCTCTCCTCCGCCGACTTCTCCGACACGCTCGAGCCCCGCATCGCGCGCCAAATCCGGAAGAAGCTGCTCCGCAACTACACCTCCTGGTGCGGCTTCCTCGGCCGCCGCCCCTCCGTCTACATCCCCGACGGCGACCCGCGCGCTGATCTGCTCTTCGCGGGCCTGCACCTGCTCGTCTGGGGCGAGGCCGCCAACCTCCGCTTCATGCCCGAGTGCCTCTGCTACATCTACCACCACATGGCCAACGAGCTGCACCGCATCCTCGAGGGCTTCATCGACACCGCCACCGGCCGCCCCGCCAACCCCGCCGTGCACGGCGAGAACGCCTTCCTCGCGCGCGTCGTCACGCCCATCTACGACGTCATCCGCGCCGAGGCCGAGGCCAGCCGCGACGGCAAAGCGCCGCACGCCGCCTGGAGGAACTACGATGACATCAACGAGTACTTCTGGCGCCGTGACGTGTTCGACCGCCTCGGCTGGCCCATGGAGCAGTCGCGCCACTTCTTCCGAACCCCGCCGGACCGCAGCCGCGTACGCAAGACGGGCTTCGTAGAGGTCCGCTCGTTCTGGAACATTTATCGGAGCTTCGACAGGCTGTGGGTGATGCTGCTTCTCTACCTGCAAGCCGCAGCGATCGTGGCGTGGGAGGGCGCCAAGTGGCCGTGGGATGATCTGCGCTCATCCCGGGGCTCAAAGTCCAAGGACACACAGGCTCGCGTGCTCACCATTTTCATCACCTGGGCTGCGCTCCGGTTCCTCCAGTCCCTGCTGGACATCGGCACACAGTTCCGCCGCGCATTTAGGGATGGTCGCATGCTTGCTGTGCGCATGGTGCTGAAGGCCATTGTTGCAGCCGCATGGGTCCTTGCGTTTGCTGTCCTATACAAGAGGATCTGGAACCAAAGGACAAGCAATGGGCAGTGGTCGTCAGCAGCTGATTCACGGATCATGAGCTTCCTCTATGCAGCTGCAGCATTTGTTATCCCTGAGGTCCTTGCTATCGTGCTCTTCATTGTGCCCTGGGTGCGAAACGCTTTGGAGAAGACAAATTGGAAGATCTGTTATGCCCTCACCTGGTGGTTCCAGAGCCGCAGCTTTGTTGGCCGAGGACTACGTGAGGGCACCTTTGACAATGTCAGGTACTCCATCTTCTGGGTGCTTTTGCTTGCTGTGAAGTTTGCATTCAGCTAACCTTTGACAATGCCAGGTACTCCATCTTCTGGGTGCTTTTGCTTGCTGTGAAGTTTGCCTTCAGCTATTTTCTCCAAATCAGGCCACTTGTGAAACCCACAAAAGAGATATACAAGCTCAGTGGAATCCAGTATACTTGGCATGAGTTCTTTGGCCAAAGCAATCGTTTTGCGGTGTTTGTGCTCTGGTTACCAGTGGTGTTGATCTACCTCATGGATATCCAGATTTGGTATGCTATCTTTTCTTCTCTGACGGGTGCATTTGTGGGGCTTTTTGCACATTTGGGGGAGATCAGGGACATGAAGCAGCTGCGACTTCGGTTCCAGTTCTTTGCAAGTGCCATGTCATTCAACATCATGCCTGAGGAGCAGCAGGTGAATGAGAGCTTCTTGCCCAGCCGTCTTCGCAATTTCTGGCAGCGATTACAGCTAAGGTACGGTTTCAGCCGATCCTTTCGGAAGATTGAGTCGAATCAGGTGGAGGCACGACGGTTTGCACTCGTTTGGAATGAGATAATAAGCAAGTTCCGGGAGGAAGACATTGTTAGTGATCGTGAGGTTGAGCTTCTTGAGTTGCCGCCTGAGCTGTGGAATGTGCGTGTAATCCGTTGGCCTTGTTTCTTGCTCTGTAATGAGCTGTCCCTTGCACTTGGTCAGGCAAAAGAGGTTAGAGGACCTGATCGCAGGCTATGGAGGAAGATATGCAAGAACGATTATCGTCGTTGTGCAGTGATTGAGGTCTACGATAGTGCAAAACACTTGCTTCTTGAGATCATCAAGGAGGGGACTGAGGAGCATGGCATTGTTACACAATTGTTCAGTGATTTTGATGGATCCATGAAGATGGAGAAGTTCACTGTGGAGTATAAGATGACTGAGCTGCATAATATCCATACAAGGCTTGTAGCTATATTGGGCCTCCTTCTCAAGCCCACCAAAGATGTTACCAAGATAGTTAATGCCTTGCAGACTCTATATGATGTTGTCGTTCGTGATTTCCAGGCTGAGAAGAGGAGCATGGAACAATTGAGAAATGAAGGTCTTGCACAGTCAAGGCCCACCAGGCTTCTCTTTGTGGATGCAGTTGTGCTTCCTGAAGAGGAGAATGCTACCTTCTATAAGCAAGTGAGGCGCATGCACACTATCCTGACCTCCAGGGACTCTATGATCAATGTCCCACAGAACCTTGAAGCTCGACGGAGGATTGCCTTTTTCAGCAATTCATTGTTTATGAACATACCAAGGGCAACCCAGGTTGAGAAGATGATGGCTTTCAGTGTCTTGACGCCTTATTATAAGGAGGAGGTGTTGTACAGCAAGGACCAACTCTATAAAGAGAATGAAGATGGCATCTCGATTTTATACTATCTAAAACAGATTTACCCAGATGAGTGGGAGTACTTTGTAGAGCGAATGAAACGTGAGGGGATGTCTGATATTAACGAGCTGTACAGTGAGAAGGAAAAGCTAAGGGATCTTCGGCACTGGGTCTCATACAGGGGACAGACGTTATCACGTACAGTGAGGGGAATGATGTACTATTATGAAGCTCTCAAAATGCTGACTTTTCTGGATTCTGCCTCTGAACATGACTTAAAGGCTGGGTCAAGGGAGTTAGCTACTATGGGTTCCTCAAGAATCGGATCCTCAAGGCATGATGGTGTTGCTGGTGGGTCAGGGTATTACAGCAGGGCATCTTCCTCTCGTGCATTGAGCAGAGCAAGCAGTAGTGTGAGCTCCTTGTTTAAAGGAAGCGAGTATGGGACTGTCCTCATGAAATACACATATGTAGTTGCATGCCAGGTATATGGACAGCAGAAAGCTAAGAATGACCCCAATGCTTTTGAAATATTGGAGCTCATGAAAAATTATGAAGCATTACGTGTTGCCTATGTTGACGAAAGGCAGACCAATGGCAACGAAAAAGAGTTCTTTTCTGTTCTCGTGAAGTATGATCAGCAACTGCAGAGGGAGGTTGAAATCTATCGGGTTAAGTTGCCTGGAGAGTTGAAGATTGGCGAAGGAAAGCCAGAAAATCAGAATCATGCACTCATCTTCACAAGGGGTGATGCAGTTCAAACGATTGATATGAACCAAGACAACTACTTTGAAGAAGCTATAAAGATGAGAAACCTGCTAGAAGAGTTCAATCGTTATTATGGAATTCGCAAGCCTAAAATTCTTGGGGTTCGGGAACATGTCTTCACAGGTTCAGTTTCTTCTCTTGCTTGGTTCATGTCTGCCCAGGAGACAAGTTTTGTCACTCTCGGGCAGCGTGTTTTGGCTGATCCACTTAAAGTCAGAATGCATTATGGCCACCCAGATGTTTTTGATCGCCTTTGGTTTTTGGGTCGAGGTGGTATCAGTAAAGCATCAAGAATAATCAACATTAGTGAGGATATATTTGCTGGTTTCAACTGTACCCTCCGTGGCGGTAATGTTACACACCACGAGTATATCCAGGTTGGTAAAGGTAGAGATGTGGGGCTCAACCAGGTCTCTATGTTTGAAGCCAAGGTTGCTAGTGGCAATGGTGAACAAACTTTGAGCCGAGATGTTTACAGGCTGGGTCACCGATTGGATTTCTTTCGGATGCTCTCTTTCTTCTATACAACTGTTGGATTCTATTTCAATACAATGATGGTTGTGCTAACTGTCTATGCATTTGTATGGGGGCGCTTTTACCTTGCACTCAGTGGGCTTGAGGACTATATCAGCAAGAACACTTCATCTTCTAATAATGCAGCCCTGGGAGCTGTCCTCAATCAGCAGTTCGTCATACAACTAGGCCTGTTCACAGCTTTACCCATGATTATTGAAAACTCACTTGAACATGGGTTCCTCACTGCTGTGTGGGATTTCATGAAAATGCAGCTACAGTTTGCATCTGTTTTCTACACATTCTCCATGGGAACAAAGACACACTATTATGGGAGGACGATCCTTCATGGAGGAGCGAAGTATCGGGCCACTGGTAGAGGCTTTGTTGTAGAGCATAAGAAGTTTGCTGAAAACTATAGGCTCTATGCTCGCAGCCATTTCATCAAAGCTATAGAACTTGGTGTGATATTAACTCTTTATGCATCTTATGGGAGTGCATCTGGGAATACACTGGTGTATATTCTGCTGACAATTTCAAGTTGGTTTCTTGTGTCGTCATGGATTCTTGCTCCCTTCATTTTTAATCCCTCTGGTTTTGACTGGCTGAAGAATTTTAATGACTTTGAGGATTTTCTAAACTGGATCTGGTTCCGGGGTGGGATCTCAGTTCAGTCAGATCAAAGCTGGGAGAAGTGGTGGGAGGATGAAACTGATCATCTCCGGACGACGGGTCTATGGGGCTGCATCTTGGAAATCATATTAGACCTTCGATTTTTCTTCTTTCAGTATGCAATTGTTTATCGGCTTCACATTGCTGATCGGAGTAGAAGCATCCTTGTCTATCTTCTTTCATGGACTTGCATCCTCCTAGCTTTTGTGGCTCTTGTGACAGTGGCTTACTTTCGAGACAGATATTCGGCAAAGAAGCACATACGGTATCGTCTTGTCCAGGCAATCATTGTTGGGAGCACAGTGGCTGCTATTGTTGTGCTGTTAGAATTCACAAAGTTTCAGTTTGTTGATACTTTTACTAGTCTTTTGGCTTTTCTGCCAACTGGCTGGGGAATGATATCTATCGCTCTGGTATTCAAGCCATATCTGAGGCGATCTGATATGGTCTGGAAAACTGTGGTTACTGTGGCACGTTTGTATGACATATTGTTTGGAGTAATTGTTATGGCACCTGTGGCTGTATTATCATGGTTGCCTGGGCTTCAGGAAATGCAAACAAGGATCCTGTTCAATGAAGCTTTCAGCAGGGGACTTCACATTTCCCAAATCATTACTGGCAAAAAGGCACATGCATTTTGAGGTATGTTATGGATGCATTAAACTTATATTTTCTCTTTGCTATTGACAACAGTGTCTATAAACAATGCATTTAGGAGCACTAGGTATGACTCTGCATATTGGCTAGGACTGATTTATATGATTGGAAACCGACATTAAACTTATATGATTGTCTCAAACCCTGTTCCTATGTATTGGCTATGGCAATCTCAGTACTTCCATTTGCCGATTATCATTTTTAATGAAAGAACTGTGAGGGAGATCTCCACAGCAAAGTTATTACTGATAAAAACAAAGGAGACACAAAAAGCACACTGTACAAAGCCTGTTGTCACCTTTTATTGCGTTGAAATGCTATCACCTGGTTTCTGATTAAATCCTCTTGCCTCTGATTAGATTTGTGTTTGTCTGTCTGATATTTCAGTAACAACTTGGGACCGCTTTGTATCTGATTGAGAATATGCATTGTTTTCCTTATTTATTCCATTGTTCAACCTTGTTCCTCTTGAATGCTAGCTTTTGCATTAAATCTTATGCTTTTGAAGATTTTGCAAATTTTGAGGCTAGAATGCAATCATGTTGTGGAGGCTTTTCAGTTATGATAAAATACCACTTTGTTCCTCCGCTTAGTCCTCTTAAGATCACTGATGTTTCTCTCTTACTTTTGTATAGTTGTTACTGTTTGTATTCCATATTGAAAATAGGATGATGTTACACACTGAACTGCAGATTTTGAGAGTTTGCACCTGCTTTGTGTTCTTGCAGCTAAATACATACTCCAACTGACCGATTCTCAAAGTGAGCTGCTTCGTTATTGCGGATGACTAGTTCGTCTCTGTGGCTTATGGTACATTCACTGTGCGTTGTCAATTAAATTCATGTATTAATGTTCAAATGGATGCCTAACATCAAGATTGCTGTGCAGGTTTATACAAATTTTATGGCGTAGAGTAGATGGATGCTAGCTCTTCCCTGTACAGGCAATCTTTTTATCAACGATTCTTCTTAACTTGATGTACACTTGGATTTTCATGGTAGAGATGATAGTCTAATGAGATGTTGATTCGTCCCATATTCATCACTCCAGATTTTGGTAGCCTTTAGATTTCTAGTTAAGGCTGTACAAAACTTCATCATGAGTGCTATTTATGCCGTGGTTTCTTCCCTACTCTTCTCCTGTAAAGGGCATGCTATTTGTTCTTACCTGCACATATCTCAGCGTTGTGGGGAGGACCAATTCTGTACTGCCGGAAATGTTATCTTGCCGATCCATATGTATGCGCTGCTGGAGTGCTGATCTGAATCCAACCTGTCTTGTGCATGTTTTACACACGAGATGCTGAGCGTCGTCTTCGTCTCGTGCTTTTATATGAAAAAAAGGAAAATATGTCGTTGGCCGTGTCCGACTTGTTTCAGGATCATGTTTGATTTCTGGATGGATACCGTGGGTATTCAGGGCTACTGGAAAAATTAGGTTTCAATTCGCATTTCCAAATTTGATATCCTTTTTTTGTGAGAAAACTAGTACTATCTGAATGTGTTGGGTTCGGGCATTCTTTTACAACCTTACTTCAGTAAAACTGCGAAAAATTCAGATGAGACAACTATAACGTGAAGTTTAAGGAATAAAAAAGATTTTAGTGGTATTTTTATAACAAAACACATTAACAATTATATCATGGATCAGTAGGTCTCAATTACATGATAATTGACGTTGTCCAATATTTATGTAATTGAGCATCTTAGGGTTGGGTTAAGGTAATTTTGGTTTGGATTTTGGATACCGGGTTTTATGTGCACCCTTAATATTGCACTACATATAGGGCAAAGATATTTCGGTTATCAAAACCGTAGTTTAATTCTGCCCGTGTACATCAGTTTGTGCTTGGAACATCGAACATGCCATATATATCTTTTTGCTACCGGTGATATTCGAGACGTCCCGTCTTATCCCCCACCCACCTGAGAGCGTCCTTGTACCAAATACAAATACAATTAAAATTAAAATGAAAATAAGGTTACGACACACCTACTTCTTCCCTCCCATAAGTATCGTTCTCATTTTTTTTCGAGATATACTCTCTCTGTTCCATTATGTCTGTTGTTGTAGCAATGCAATTAAGTGTCTAGATCACAGTTTCGTCCATACATCCAGACATAATCTATGTCCAGATTTAGAGAATCTTTGTTGTACCCGGTTGAATGCTAAAATAACATGTATAACGGGAGAGAGGAAGTATATAAGAAAATATTGATATATATGGTATATATAATTAATATCATTAGGTACAAATCATTCAATATGTTTTTATAACAAATTTACTTAGACCTCGTTCGGATCCTTGCAGTTGAATTTATTTTAATAGTCATGATTTAAATACATATAAATTAAGCTAATAAGTTAGCTATACGAATATATTATTGTTGGCTACACGAGAGATACATATATTATATTTCTATCGTATAAGAGTGAGTTAAAAAACGTACTATAAGTTGTAAAGTAGAAATATAGTATGCTATAAAAATAAATTTTAAGCGAAGCAAGGGCTGTCATTTATTCGAGTTCCGCGTGGCTGAGGAACGTGCGACGAACGCGTTTGACGGGATTTTTCCGTGTTTGCAGCTAAACTTGTCCGCCGAAGCGGAATCAAACGCGGCCATAAAGTTTTTTTATGGGACGACGGACTGACGGAGGGAGCAAGGCGTTGCGACCAGCAGTAGCGACCTCACTGATTTGACGCTGGAAACAGTGGAGCGTGGTTGGTTCTGCCTTCACGAAAGCAGCATTTTCAGTCTTTGTTCCGCACGTCTACTTCTACGACGACAGCCGAAGTACTGGTGCTGCCTTCTCCCTGATCTCCGGTCAATGCTCGCCGACCGGGTCAGCCAACATGAACTTCCACAGCAGCTTGTCGTCCACACAAGTTACAACCTCGGTCCAACCGCACCATTCGTGTCTCCATTATGCATAGCTGAGAATACTGAAGTGGACTACAGCAAGAAGGATCACTTTGGCAACTGCTCTCGAACAAGTGCCTTTCTTGCATTGTGTAAGTAGATGTTACAGCTATTATGTATGTCGGTACAAATACAATGTACCGGTGAGTTACAGATAAGAATGGCTGGCTGATAAATTGATAAAAACAAAAGGTACAACAACAGCTTAGCTTAAATCAAGCTGTATCATGATAGAATCAACTGCGCACTTCACTGAAAACAAAGATGAATGCGGCTAGGTTTCCTGAGGCGAATTTCCCTGCCACTAGAGTTAGATGCACCAAACGGGTGGAGCACTATCTGACTGTGTGGACCAGGCAGGAGTAAAGTGCCGATCTAGCAAGTGCAAGAACCTAGGGCTGTTTTGAACAATCAATCTCCAAATAGAGTAGAGAGCACTAGGCCTTGCACAAACGTTGCTCTGTCGGTGGCCTGTTT
This sequence comes from Coix lacryma-jobi var. lacryma-jobi, assembly GCA_009763385.1. Classification (NCBI taxonomy): domain Eukaryota; kingdom Viridiplantae; phylum Streptophyta; class Magnoliopsida; order Poales; family Poaceae; genus Coix; species Coix lacryma-jobi. The sequence goes on from CM019827.1 coordinate 34,237,055, forward strand.
CCGCTTTTGCTCCCTTTCCTCGCTTGTGAGAGATGAATCAATACTGCCATGGAAAAGGAAACAGAAGTTGAAGTTCATGTATATCTCATACATGAGGAAGAGTGTCCTTGAAACTTGTAAGCACTAAAGCACATTCTTTGATGGCATACATAAATGAGAAGTAAAAAACATAAACATCTAGGAAGTGAAATCCCCTTTTGTCTCAAATGCCATGAATGTGCATCTTTTAACAGTAAAGCGAATTATCTGTCAGTGTGGTGTGCCTTTCTTGTAACTTAGTTCTAATGCAGAGGTCCTGGAAATATCAAGAATTGCTTGCTCAATTAATTCAATTTAAGGCTAAGATTATTTGCATTGAAAGAGAAGAGTTTGTTGGTTGTGGAAGTATCATAGTGCAATTCCAAACCTCAGGCAACAGCATATATCAAAAAACCAATGTATGCAAGGTAATCGGATAGTAGAAAGGAGAACAGAAGATGCAATAGGTTCATAGTGAGATTGATTTCAGCGGACATGCAAGCAATTAATGAAATACCTTCAAATTTATGGAAAACAATTGTAAAAGTAGTCCATAAAGAATTTAGCAAACTTATATCAGGAGTAAGGAGTAATATATACCTTGATTCCCAAGGCTGAACTGGTGTCTCCTTACGTATTGGGGCACCATCTGGAATAGAAGATGCTGATTTTGATGGTTCTGGTGCATCTGATGTTGGGAAACTCAGGCCAAACGATGAAAGAAGAGGATCACTGGAAATGTTTGTGGTCACTGCGTTATTTGATCTGTGGCCATGACCACCCCCTAGAAGAGCCTGTAAATGAGTACCACGTAGATCTCGGCTCAATAAAGAAATTGCATGGCTCTCGGGAATAATAAATCTGCGAGACCTGTGACCATTCTGTAAGTAGAAAATAAAAACAGGGTGTCAGAAGACTTCTAAATTTTATTAAAAATGTTATTGCAGAGAGAGGTAGGAAGGTAGATAGGTAAACCTTGAACAAGTAACCATGTTGCATGGTGATATGGTTAAGCATATCTCTTGTAATCCTTTGGGAGCATATAGGGCAGGGCTGAAATGAGAGAAACAAAATGAAAATGAGAACACTACCTCTGCTAGCAGTCTAACAGTACAGCGTAAACAAAAACAGTATGAGGTGCTCATTTTGAATGACTTGTCATAGAGGCGATCTGATAAAGAAGGGCTATTTTGGACCACCTAGTATGATTTAAACTAAGGTGGCACTATCCTTGCTACAAGAAGGTGACTTTTTTAAGATTGTATTACATAACAAGCCAAATGTAATAATTGAATCCGTTATCCCAACTATCGCCTCTCAAACTAATGGAATCAGGTCACACATAAGAAACTTCCCCCACAAGTTTTCTAGCGTCACTTGACACCTCTTCGTCTGTCGTCAAATAATGCAAATCATCCAAAACCTTTCTCAAGCACTCATGTAACAACAGTTTCTTAAAGATTTTTTTTTGGGTGGGTTGGGGGGGATTCCCACTTAGAATTTGACTGTGGAAGAAAAGGGTACACAGGTTTACCCTGGCACATGGGGGATCATAGGGTTGTAAGTCTGAAGGTAAATACATGAACAACACAATCAAAATTAAGAGACTCAGGAGAGAATCATTTGCTCCAGATGACAAAGTCGTCACACGCTGATTTTATAACACGACAGGTGAGGGAAGCTCGTCACAAAAAAAATTGTGCCATTTTGCACATCCCAAAGGCGCCAGAGATGGTGATGAGGAAAGCCCGCCACAGCCCACAGGTCTTGTCTGAGCTGAGAGGAAATAGTCTGAAGCACACAAATAAACTTATACTCGGACTATAGCTACATTCTTTCCTCTCAAGCCCTACTTGAACGTCCTATTGTCCGTCACTAAGCCACAATTTCAGTCCAAAGTGCTATTCTTTGCATGAAGCTACGAAGCCATAAGCTTCAGTTCAGTTATTGACTGAACCTTGGCTCTCCTAAAACTGCATCTGCCAACTAGACATCACACGGATAGTCAAAATCCTCTGACAAGGTGTCAAGGTTACTACCACTAAAGCGAGAGCTCACGAGCTGATTCATCAGGTCAACGCCTCAAGCAGTAAGCTAGTGCATCGTTTCCTCCAGCTCCCAATCGGAGGAAGAAGCAAGAGCATCACACGTCCCAGTTTCAGAATCCACTATCTGTAAGAGCCCTGCAGGAAGAAACGAGCTGGCTGACTCACCGCAGCCTGGGGCTCGTAGGGGTGGTCCTCCTCGAGGTGGACGCAGAGGGACGCGACGTCATGGTCCTCGTAGCAGTAGGGGCAGGCGACCTCCGGCCACGTCGCGTCCCCGAGCTCGAGCGCCATCTCCATCTCCATCTCCATGTCGCCGTCGTCCTCCATCTCCATCTCCACCTCCTCCGTCCCCATCCCGCCGGGCACATCTGCAACCACCGCCCGCAACAAGAACCCGCCGCAAATCAGTACCAGGATAGGATGGATCGCCTCGCGTGATGTTACTGAGGGAACAGCCGAACAGGGAAGGGAGAAGCAGGAAAAGGCCGGCGGGATGTCCTCACCGTCGACGTGGCCGAGCTGCGCTGCGTAGTAACGCTTGGCGGCGGCCAGGCGCGAGATCCAGTGCTCCGAGTCCATGTCTCGATTTGGTTCCCCCCCTACCCTTGCGCGGGCTCCTTCACGTGTCAGGTGCCTTCTCACAGGCTCTACCGCCTCCCCGTCGTCCCCTCTCCTTGAGCTGTCCAAGCTCGTTCCTGCTCGCCTCCGACAGCAGCAGCGGCGGCGGTGGTGGCACCCGCACCAACAACCGGAAGAAGATTTTGACCAGGGCGTGTCCTGACTCCCGACTTCCTCCCAGAAAAGAATTTTTTTTCCTCGCGTAGTTCGCCGGCCTCCTCCTGCCTTTGTTGTTTCTTTGGCTCGCAATACGGGGAGGATTTTGCTAGGACGGAGAAAGAGGGGACGGCGACGGAAGCTTCTTATCGGCAGGAGAGAGGGAACCAAAGGCAAAGGGGGGAGGAAGCGGGTGAGAAATGCCGGGCCTTTTCGACGTACTGGTCGGCGTCCGAGTCAGCGCGCGGCCGTGCCGTGGCACCAACGACACTAAAAGATGGCAATGGAGCCCCGATCCCCGATTCCCCGCGGGGAATTCCCCTGGGGATGGGGATGGGGCTGATTTCTCCCCCACGGGGATCTAAATGGTAGAAAAACGATCCCCGTCGGGTCTGGCGGGTACGGGGATGGGGATCCATCCCCCGAACCCGATCCCCGCAAACCCGCCCCGCTTAGAGCATATAGTATTGCAGGCTTCAGGTTCATTCAGATCGGCCCACCAAGGCCCAACAACAGTCCAAGTATATATACAAAGTATAACCCTAATTTCTCAGCTTCCCAGCACTCAACCAGTCCCACAACCACTGGAGGACCAGATGCGCCGCCACGAGCGGGCAGCAGCTTCGACTTATTCGCGCCATGCTGAGCGCCGCCATGCGTCTACGCCGGCCATCTCTCCACGCCCCTCCCTTTCTCGTGGCATGCTCGGTGCTCCCAGCAACCCGTCCAGACCATGGCCACGGCCCCGATGCAGGAGACCAGCCACAGCAGCAGGTGGCGTCTTCAGTTCAGGCTACTACTCTCGGTGCTTCATTCTGTAGGAAAGTTGGATCTTGCGTCTTCTATTTCTCCTCTTGACATCTTAATAGTGTACAGCAGCAGGTGGCCCTTGTCATCTTGTGACTACATTTTATCCTGTCGCAGGCATGAGTAGATTTAATAGATTTGGATTTGTGAGATTTGTTTGTGATTTCTTTACAAATTTTGTAAGCAAGCAGGCCGTGGTCTCTAAACTAAGCATCTTATTTCTTGTTGCAAGATGTGTTCTATGGTCGACATTCCTTCTTCTATATAATTGATTTTCGAACACTATAAATTGTATTTGTATAGTGGGGAGTCGGGGACGGGGACCCCGTCGGGTATGTTTTCCCCGCTCGGGTTCGGGGATGGGGAGAGATCATCCCCCGTGAGGCTTGGCGGGGACGGGGACGGGGAAATTTCTCCCCCACGGGGACGGGGATGGGGAGGTAGAACCCGACGGGGAATTCCGCGTTGCCATCTTACGACAGCGACCGCCCACTCTCCGCCGGTTGCTACCCACTTGCCGCTGGAGAGCGGATGACGGGTGGGGGCGCACGGGGTGGGCCCGCGTGGCGGCGGACGCGGCAGCCAGCCACGCGGGGGGCGGGCGTGTTTGGATGAGATATAGGGGCCGGCGGTCCGGCGCCGTGCGCCCGTGGGCCGTGTTTTGGCAGGGATAAGAAAGAACCGCGGCGTCCGCTGGAAACCGCGTGGGGCCGAATAGAATAGCTGATTGGAGCGGGAGCGGGATGTCAATGGCCCCAGGGCCCAGGCCCCAGCTCCAATTTCTTACCGTCATTTAGGGACTGTTTCGTATAACTCACGACAGCTTCATGAGCTGTTATAAGCTATTATTTTTATCAAACAACTTTTTTCCACAACAGCTTCACCTATGAAACTGTTTTATTACTTCTTTCACAAAATCATAAGCTGAGATGAAGCTAAAAAAGTAGTTTTTCATAGCTTACACTTTTATTTTTCTCTCCTAATAATGCATGAAGTTTTTGGTGAAGCTGTTTTGCCAAACACTTTTTTCCAAACACACCCTAAGTTGTTCATTAAGCTATTTTGTAAAAAAACAGCTTCACTAATAAAGCTGAGTTGTACCAAATGAGGTCTTATTATTATTATAATTATAATTATTATAATTATTATTATTATATGGGACGAAGGATGGTTTTGATGGAATGCATTTCTATTCAGAAATCAAACTATATGTTTAAAAGTGGATAAGAATAAAACAGAAGCTTAAATTCTACCTCAACCCACCTCAATACACAAGAACTGAAGTGGATACAAGCATATCTAAACAAGTTTATGGGGATTTAATTAGTGTTTAGCACGGTTTCATGTCCACAATAAGAATAACACAAAAGCTTAGGGCATGTTTGGTTGTCGGCCACACTTTGTTACGCCTAAGGTTAAGTATTTACCATACTATAGTTTGCCACATTCTATGGTAAAAATGATCCTTTTGGTTCGTTACTAAACTGTGGCAAAACTATGTGGCAGTTGTTTGGATGATTGCCACAAAAATTTAAGAAACATATGGTTTAGATCACGTTACAATAAAAATCAAATCATAAATTTGAATAATTTCTTATGAACAAAGAATAATCATGAAAATTAAGGCTAATATAGCTAATTAGTGGTATAGAATACCCCTCCTATCTCCTTCTTATTTTTCCACTTATTTATTTTTTCTCTCTTTTCTCTCTACCTTATCAACCACATCCCCTAGTTCCCCACCATGCCACCACGCAACCTAACCTTGTCTCTTCGTTTCCATCCACTCCATGTCATACATCCTTATATCTTCAAGTCCATCCACCGCATGAGCCCAGGTGACCGACGACTGCGCGCTCGCGTCGGGGAGGCCCGACGGCCGCGCGCTCCTGCCTCTCCATGCTCCAGCGACCGCGCGTCGGCGCTCGCATATGACGCCCCACCGACCTCGTGCGCTGGCTTGCCTCCCCATATCTTGCTTTCGTTCTTCCATTTTGCTTCTGCCCTCTTGCTCCACCACGCTCGTATGCTCTGACATCCTCGCTGTTGGAGCCAAGCACATCATGGTGGGAGTGCTGGGAGGTGTGGTAGCAGAGCAATCTGTGGTGAGAGCGAAGAAAGTGCTCGCCACACATTTGGCGCAAAAAGTTATGGCAGATGCTCGTCGTGGTTGTGGCGAACCTAAGTTGATGGCTCAACCAAACATTGGCCTAAGCACATGTGGCAAACCTAATCTTAGACGTGGCACTTTGTGGCCGGCGACCAAACATCCCCTTCAATTCTACCTCACCCCGCTTTGATACACAAGAAATAGGGTGGATACGAGCGCATCTAAACAAGCTCATGGGGATTTAAGAAGTGTTCAGCACGGTTTCGAATCCACGGGCTCCTCTACCGAAGTTAGAGCTGGAGGTAGAGTTACAAATTATGGTTCTATGTTCATATACGGAAAGGACTTTGGCTCCTTCTAATATGTAGAAGTGCATCTCCTCTGTCATCGGTAATAGATTTACCGATATGTTTGATGTCGGAGGGACACCAAACACAACCTTAAATGGTGAACAGACATTTCATATGGACTCTGGGAATAAAAATAATTTATGCTTCCATCGATTTTGATCTTGTTTTTCGTGTACACATCTATAGATCACTAGAGTTCGTGATTTAGTTTTGTGTGGTGTATAGTTTTTTTTCTGTGTATTAGTGTTAGAGTTAGAGGTGGACGTCATTGTAATTTATCCCCTGTATATTTATATTGTCAAAAAAACTGTACATTTATGCTAAAGTTATTACTTACTTTTATGTTACATATGAATCACAATCTATATTCCTATATTTCATGGAGAGATGGATTTTGGGAGGGTAAATTTATATCTTTTAATGTTGCTTTTTGTTAGGTGATCGTGATTGATTAGGGATAACACTCGGAAAAAAAAGTAGAAAAACAACATCAAGCAAGATATTGTTTGGATCTTATGATCTAAAATTTATTCACTCTTAGGACTCTAAATAAGCAGTCTAAAATACTCTTTAAAGTTTTGTCAATCTCATAAGGAACCTTTGACCACACAAATACGCTAAAATGGTCTAAAATTTAGTAGCCAACTAAACATTTAAATTATGGGATCTAAACAGAGTCTAAGCTAAGAAAATGAGATAAAGTTACGCTAAGTGCTTGTTTAGGTGGATTGGTGGGTTTGTTCGCTGCGGCCGCTGCATCCATTTTTCCAGCTGCTGTAATGAACAAGCTGTGTAAAGTTGGAAATATGAAAAAGAAGCAAAAGTTACATGGAGAAAAACATTAATCGTATTATTACTTGAATAAAGTGTAATGCATCGAACAGATAAACGTGAAAGTTTTGACTCTCAAAAAATATTTACGATACTCTGTTGAAAATTTAGGAACGAAACTTGCTGCAGTGACCAGAGCCGGTTCGCTCCGTATTGGATTTGCCGATCCTATCGCAGAACCACGAGCAGTACTCTCCGCTCGCCTCGTGAGACACGTGGCTGTCTTCGCCAACTTGGCCTGTGCATCTGCCAAGTTCCAGAAGCCACGCCACCGATCGTGATTATCCATCAGTCGAGCATTCTGGTAGACCTGACTACCTGAGAGCAGAGAGAAGCCGCCAGATCGAGCGAGCGTTCTGGTTGCGGCAGTCGTTGCGGGGGCCGGGGCTTGAACTTGCACCGACGGCTAAAGCACTACTAGCGGCGGCGGACCGCGGGAGCGGACGACGACGATGGCTGCGCCAGCGCCGCCGCATCAGGGGCAGGGGCAGCAGGGTGACCGCCAGCAGCAGAGGCTGCAGAAGGTGATGGTGGCGGTGGACGAGAGCGAGTGCAGCCGCCACGCGCTGGAGTGGGTGCTGCGGAACCTGGCGCCCACGCTGGCGGCGCCGCTACTGGTGCTCACCGTGCAGCCGCCCTTCCACCTCGGATACGTCTCCGCCGCGTCCTTTGGCGCACCTCGTACGTATACGTATCGCTGCTTGATGCCTCGTTTATTTTATTTCCTTGCTCGCTCCATCTCGAATATCGGCTGAATTGAATGGGATGGTTCGATTGATTTTTGTTAGTGGGCACCGTTCCTCCGGTGGCTCCGGAGCTCATCAGGTCGATGCAGGAGCAGCAGAGGGGGCTCACGCAGGCGCTCCTCGACAAGGCCAGCGCCATCTGCGCTGAGCATGGGGTATGTGATCCGGTTTCCTTTTTCAAAAGTGTCTCATGACTCGGCTGAATGGCTGATTTATCTATCTTACAGATTTACAGAGTACGTACTATTTTTTTCCGAATTTTTACAGAGCAGGTTACAGCTAGAATTGGTTGCTCCATAGCTAGAGCCATAGAGGGATTCAGGCTGCAACTTTTGACAACTTCATCCGAACATTTTCCGATTGCAAACTTACACGAGACCACATCCCAGCCTTCCATGGAGACGAACAAATTGTAGTTATGACTCCGTAACATGCACAGAGGGAAAGAATGCTATGGATTGAGGCATTGAGCAGATTTTGTTTACCTTCTTATTCCAGACTGCAGTAGTGTGTGTTCTGTGCATATTCAGTGTTGTCACTTCGTTGCAACATACAATCTGCCATTACCTTCCTACCCCTGTTTGAATTGCAGGTGATTGTAGTTAGCATTACCATTGCCCTTACCACTCTACCCCTGTTTGAATTGCAGGTTGCTGTAGAGACAAATGTTGAGGTAGGAGATGCAAAAGAGGTGATCTGTGAAGAAGCTGAGAAGAAAAATGTTGACCTGCTAGTTCTTGGAAGCCACAGCCGTGGGCCAATACAAAGGTATACATATAGTAGTTTAATATCTTGAATTTTGTTGCTATGTTTATGTGTTTATTTTCCAAGTCGCCAGCACAAAGTAATTGGTAGTTTATGTGTGTGAGTTTACTTCTGTGAATATAATGAATTCTCAGGTTCCATTGTTGATAGTTAAACAACAACATTGTGCATTTTATTGAAACGGGAAAGGAACTTGGAAAGCCATTGATTGGGCGAGAGGAGTGTAAGTTGCATAGTCATTTTTGGAAAAGGCCGAGCCACACACATTCCTGTTGCGAGGTCATTTGAGTGACAGTGAATGGAACGATATACACTTTACTTGCTGCGTTCTAGTTAATCAAATATAGGAGTACTTTGCAAAGTTCATTTCTGAAAAAGGCTGAGACACATTCCAGTTCTGGCTTACTGATCAGGAAGCTTATTTTAGCCCATATTCCAGCTCTGGCTTCAAGAGCCAATGAGACAGGTATTTTAGTTAGGACATTTCTTCGATTTGACTACTACATACTGACAGTGGTAAGTTCTTTTCTCCACGTTCCAAAGTTGTTCTTTAAGTTACTGGAGCATTATATTGGGCGGCAGTTAACACAAACCATTTCTAGCAAGTTCTGCTCCTCCAGAGAGACCCAATATAATTTGAAGAAAATATTGTGTTCCATTCCAAGGATTGGCTTTCTGTTATGCGGCTTATGGGACCCATCAAGATAATCCGGAGGACTTGGTCATACTGTTTTCTGACCACTATCCTTCATCGTCGCTGCAGGTTGTTTCTTGGGAGCGTCAGTAACTACTGTGTACACCATTCTAAGCGTCCAGTTCTTGTTGTGAAGAACCAATCAGGCTGAAGCCTGAAGGTCCCTGAACAAAATCAACTCCCTGGTCGTCCTAATTATGTTCGGGTATTTATCAACATCTTTCTAATGTAAGTATTACTTTAGCCAAACACATTGGCAAATAAAGTAGCTTGCTTCTGGTCCGTGAGGGCCGAGGCTGGCAAAAGAGACTTTTCTTTCCTTGTCGGCGTGTCTTGCTTCCGGCTGGTCTCGCAGAGTTGTAAATAAAGAACTGCTATGAACTTTGTGCGTATTTATGGTTGATGCCAGTTATTCTGTTATGGCCTCTCTGTTCATGCACATCTTGGGGCACTCTCAAAAATATAGTTCTTGTTTAGTTTCTACCGTAAAAACTTTTCATCTATCACATTGAGTGTTTAAACACATGCATGAAGTACTAAACGATGATCCATGCAATAGGAGAAGAGCCAAGAAGAATGCGATATCCAATGATGTACCATTGATCTGTTGGGTCACTTGCCCAAGTGGAGTCCGAGTAAGCATGAAGCTAAAGCGAAATATCATGCACATAGAATAAACTTTAAGATGATATCCCTGTAATTATCAAAACACGCAAAGTCAATGTCTAACTTGAACATAAGTTGGAGAACAAATAAACTAACTTAACATATGGACAACATGAGCAATATTAGGCCTGTGACAGTGATATAAACATGACTGCTATAGTATGTCGATATCGAGAGGGATTTTCAAGAGATACCATATCAGTGGGACGAAGTTGCAAGTGAAGATCCATAGGTTTAGTTGCAGTTCGATTACTAATGTTGACCAAACGAGCAATAAGATCTTTTATGTACATAGACTAAGAAAGATGGTAGCCATTGGTAGATTGTTTGACCTCAAAGTCTAAGAAATAACTGAGAGGACCCAAATCAGACATTTGAAATTCAACACTAAGTTGTTGCTTCACAAGAAATGTGATCCTCATCATCACCCGTAATCAACATATAGAAGGAGCAAAGTATGACCCCGCGATGACAAATGAACAAATAAAGCCATATCATGATCACTAGGTGAAAAAATAACAGCTCGTATCATAAATACAAAATACTCATATCAAGCATGAGAAGTCTGTTTAAGGCCATATAAAGCACGGTGAAGACGACAACATATCCTGGAGAAGCAACAACACCTAGAGGTGGTTGCATATAAACTTTTTCAGTCAAATCACTATGACGAAGGTTGCATATAAACTTCTTCAATTAAATCACCATGAAGAAAAACATTCTTGACATCTGTTTGAGATATATGCCAAGAAGAAGTAGATGCTGCAAGTAATGTGCAAACTGTCGTCACATGAGCAACAGATGTAAATATCTCATCATAATCTAGACCTTGAGTCTGTTGAAAACCTCTAGCAACAAGACGAGTTTTATCTCTCTCTCTCTCTCTCTCTCTAGATCCATCATACTTGGTCTTAACTTTGGATACCCACTTAGATGTAATAGGTACCATGTGTGATGGCAATGGAACGAGATACCAAGTGCCTTGATAATCACGGGTAGCAAGTTCCTCATACATAGTTGTCATTCTGGAATACGAGAAGCTTCTTGATAAGTGGAGTTTAGTCAATCTGATGTAGTTGGTGATCCAAGAAATCACATACCAACTGAAGAATATCCAATGAAAATAGAGACCAAGTAAGAAGGTCATATGCTTTGAGAGGTCTGATCCAACCTCGTAATCTTACCTTATTGAAAAGAGTGAAAACATTCTGTGATAAGAATGAGATTGAAGTGTTAGATATGGACAAGGAAATGAATGCCACATCTGCATGTAGAAAGCAAAAGGTAACAAACAAGCACTTCTACCATGTTAAAGTTTTCCTTGCTACCGTAGATGCCATTTTATCTGAGATGAATGATCGATTTGGCGAAGTTAGTTCAAAATTATTAGTATGCATGGTTTGTCTTAAGTAAAGATGGCAACGTGTACCCGAAACCCAAAACCTGATGGGTTTTTACCCTATTAGGGCAAGGGCATGGGTCAACTTTTTTACCCATGGGTTTGTTAATGAGTAAAAAGATAGATCTAGCGGGTTTATGGACATGAGTCTGAGATTGTAGTACCTAAACCCGTAAAACCTTGAGTTTTTAAACCTGATTTGTCATAGTAAAGTAAATCATATCGATCAAGAATAACCTTACTCAACCTTTCGTCTTGACACATATTTTGCTCAATCGTGTATATATACCCATATAAAAAGAATTAAAAATATTATTTAGTTGTTTTAGAAACAAAATTAAAAAAACTACAAAGAAAAAAGAGATGGTAAGCATTGTGCTTTGGCATAGTCTCGAGTATAATTTATGTTGGGCATGGGTGACCCGATAAATATCCATTACCCGAGTGGGTATGGGTTTGGGCACAAATTTAAACCTGTGACATGTCATGAGTTTTTTAGTGGACATATTTTAGGTTCGTGGACATTAGTTTGGGTTGGCAAAACCCAGCGGGTTTGTACTCATTGTCATCTTTAGTCTTAACACAAGGAACTTGTTCTCTAATTTTGATGTGGATAAGCTTGTGAGACTTTCTGAAATTTATGCTGCTAATTTTGATATTAGTGACCTTCTTTTTTTGCCTGGTCAACCGAGAGGATTTGTCAATCGTGCTAGAAGAACTTAAGATTTTCTTGGATGTACAGAGCTTGGAAAGGTTGCTGAAAGACCAAGACTAAAATAAACACATCTTATGGATTGGTGTATCGTCTCATTGAATTAACATTAATTCTTCCGGTGGTAATAACTTCATTTGAGAGGTTATTTTTTACTATGTCTATTGTAAAGACATATTTGCGTAACAAAATAGGTGATGAATGGCTCAATGAATTAATGATATGCTATATTGAGAGGAAGATATTTAGAAGCATCAAGAATGACAAAATCATAAAACAATTTGAAGATGTGAAAACACACTGTATGTTAGTGCATCAGAACAATTTAGTGGTATGATATATGTTTTCTTCTACCTTCAAAATTTTGAAGTTAAATACTTGAAATTTGTGTTCCGAATTTATTTTTTCTCTTGTATATAGATTGCTTCTAATGATTCAAAGAATACGACAACATAAATGGTGAATGCGTCTTGACCTATTGATCTTTTTTTGTTGGTTAGATATAAAAAAATGTATTTTACTTCTCGACTTCTGGAGGTTCTGCTATAGTCATCCTTGGTTATGTATCTTCATCTCTCAAACAAGTAGTAACTTTATCAGTTCTCCAGTTGTACTAATCTTCTCTCATGGCATAGATATATTCACAGATTTATTATGTTAGCTTGCTTGACATTGCACTGAAACTCTAGAAAGTACAGGCATGACAGATTTAATTGATATATACCATACCAGGTCGAAGGTGGCGAGGTCGACATAGCCTGGTGATCCTTTACTCGGTCGTCTGTAGCGACACATCGTAGCCGTAACAGGAGGCGCGAGCCCGAATTAATTCACATTGGCAAAGCTGCTTGTACATGCATTGGCATATTATCGAACATGTTCTGAGCACGGAGGCTTTAACAAATGGAAACAACACCTGAAATGATCAAATTTACCTGCATGGAGAGCTGGTGCACGCGGATCATGGAAAGCAAGCAGTTTTAGGAGAAGCCGAGTCGCCGTACCCATTCGCAATAGCAGCTGCCTCCCACAATGCCGGTAGCCGGACGCCAAGACAGAAATGCATGAATAGCTTCCACAAAGAGTTGTCACCCTTAACTACGCCCATTAAATTAAAAGAGCTTGCAGAGAAGTATGAGGGGCTATCAGTACAGAAGAAATATAGGACAACACTAACCTGCCATGTCCATATGCCATCAAACCATTTTAATTTCTGTAGAACAGTTTAAAAAGAAGAAAACGAAAAAAATATAGAAATTCTATTGCTCATAACTTCCATTTATATCTTTGCTACAGATGAGAATGACTCTAAAATAATTGTAATTAATTGTTCTTAACTCTGAGACTAATCAATCCAAAATTTAATGTATGAAGAATTGCTCACATTTATAGTGCTATTGAGTACTCGATTGCTTCGAGAGTAGATTTCTAGAACTTATAATCTGCATTACAAAACCAAAGCACAAAGTACATGACCTTTTTTATAGATGGAAAACATCAAAGATTGTATCTTATTTTTTACATATGTGCATTGCCTTTTTCCCCTAAAATTAGGATGACACGCAGAAAAAACATGAAAATATCGTGTTCCGTTAGAAGAAAAGGAAAGGTTGTCAAAAGCATGGAGTAGGGAGGGGGGTAAGGGTGATGACGGCTAGGGCTGGGAGCTGGGCGGCGGCGACGTGAAGCAGGACGAGGGCAGTGGAGTGCTAGGGCAGGGGAGGAGGGGTAGGCTCAGAGAGTAGAGAGAGAGCAGAGATAAACCTTGGATTATTTTTTCTTGATTCAATAGTTACATAGTTCCCTATATTTATAGTCCAGAGTAGACTTCTATCTCAAGCAATCTAATCATGACAGCCTTTATAGAAATGAACTCCTTCCTATCTTATCTAATCCTATTCCTATTGGAGATGTCCCGATATGGTTAGTACATCGACGGGGCGCGCTCGCCCTAGACGATATTGCCGCCACCGGTGCCACACGCCCGCCCTAGGCGGCGCTGGCCTTGGCCTATTAGGCGTATGACAAAGGTGGTCATGGTGCATACTCCTGCTATAGAAACGCTGGAAGGGCAGAAACAAATCTTAGTGTGACAACTGATGAATCGAATTAATATTACATTTTCGAACAATTGATTGATCGTTCGAGAAAATTGGGAATTAAGCACTCCCTAAAAGAATCAAATCACATTTTGTGTAGCATCATCCTGTTGGGGATTTCCGGGGCGTTTCTAGTAATTACCGGGGGTCTTGGAGGAAGGTGATCTTGCAGTTCCTACTAATTGCCGGGCCTTGGAGGAAGCTGGTGTTAGAATTATACATGGGCTTAGCCCATTAATAAATTCTGAAATTCATAATAAATCTCAAAGGCTCATTCATGTGTGCAAAGAGGGGAAGTGGAACTCTTTAGTTTCACCTTGCTAGTGGAAGAGGAGTACTTGCTTGAATATGGAAGTCCTCTCCACTTCCTCAAGTCTAGTGTGAGGAGGAAAAAGAGAAGCCCACATGCGCGCATGCGCTCGCCTCGCCTCGCTGGGCGTGGCGTGGCGTGGTGACTGGCGCGCGGCACCTGCGTGAATGGTCCGTCGACATCCGGCTCCTCGCCTTGCGGGGGCGCAGTCTCCTTTTGCAGTTTTAGTTTTTGGTTTCTTGGTCTTCAAGTTACAGAGTTCTAAACGGTTACAACTTAAGATTCCTAAACCGATTTAGATCGTGATCGCGATACGAGGTCGGTTCAACAGGACTATATAAGCAACCTATCGGTCACGCCAAAACGTATCTCTCAACACCTCTCGAGCTAGGGTTTTGCCTCATCTCGCTTTTGCGCTGCCGTCTAGTCGTCTCCAGTCTGTTCGCTTGCGTGCACCAGCGACCAGGCGAGCAGGTCTCCGGAACCCTCGTCTTTGCAATCCTGCACCGGGAGGAGACGAATAAGGTTTTTGGGAAGCACTCGTCGCGTGACTGCTCTCGTCTTCAACAACGGGTCGTCTACCGTCCAAGTCAGGTGGCGCTGCGTCCAAACGTACTCGTCGTCAACTGCTTCGAGCTCTTCCTCCGCCGCTCATCGAGGATCAGCCAACCTCGACTCCACCATCGTCTTCTCCAGCATCCGAAAGGTACACCGCTCGTGATCTAATGTCTATGCTTATATTAGATCTTATGTTTTTGTTCTTGCTATTTAATCTATCCGATGTACGAGCTGTGCTTACATCGTTTGTTATATTTGAGATCATGTTACGCATGTTTTATTATGCTAGTAAACAATACAATCTGAGTTATCTAGATCATCAATTTATTATGATTTATATTTTGGTTTTAATCTAGAAATTGGCTATTCTTTTAACAGGTGGGCTTGTAGCGGACGTGGATGAGGAAGGTCTGGCGCGGGAGATGATGGTAGGGCTTGAGAGTGCGTGGCCCGTCGACGGCCTGCCAGTACCGGTGCCGATCGCAGTACATGCGTCGACGCGGAGCATGGCAGCATCCGCAGCTTGGCATCAGACTTTATTCAATGTTATCCCTTGATTTTAATAGACAAATTCTTATGTATATTTTTTCTAGATACACAGTAGTTAGAGACTCAGCAGAGGACATTTCCCGTGGACTTAGTATAATTTTGATTGGTCTATTATATTATAGTAGAGATAACAAATTAGGAGCCACGCTACCGTTGATAAAAGATAACTTACATAAACTTCTATATGTACTTTTACGAGATGGCGAGCAAGTAATTCGTTGAAGATGCTACATTCCATGCAGATACTTGATTTTTGGGGAGCCGAAGATAGTGCATGCATGGGAACCAAAGTGCGATATGATAATATTTTTCGCCTTAGACACTGTATAACTCGGGGAATTCCCCAGTGACATAACTAGCACGGTACAACCACTCGTCGAATGAGTAGGCAGGCGTCAGAAAATCTATTAAAATAAAACCTGCGATGCCGAAAACAGTAATGCACATCCCACCCATCGAACATCAGTTCCTCCGTTCCGCATCGATCGCTCCTTCATGTCGAGGGAGGACCTGGGATAAGGTCCGTTATGCCGTTATTTATGCTTTCTTATTCGCTGTAGTCGGATGAATATGAAGTAGCATCTGGATCCTCATCCGCATTCATCTCCCCTCCAACACCACCATCCTCTCCATCATCACCAATCTCATCATCATCATCCATCTCAACATCGGCATCATCAACTGCTTGATCTGCATCATCTTCTTCCACATTCTCATCACCTTCAGCATCTTCATCCTCCTCGTCAGTCTCATGATCCATCATGGACATCATTCCACGGTGCCTGGATCCACTAGAATAACCCATTGAGTAATCTGGAACTTGCTCTTCATAATCCTCATCCATGGGCTGGCCATTTTCCTCGTTATCTTCTGACTGTGATCCAGAACTGTTCTCGTCGCATTCGTTGTATGTCATTCTGGTCTCCAGGCCCCACTCATCTGCACCAGAGCTTTGTGGAGACTCCTCAATGGGGGCAGGCTTTGAGCTGCTAAGCATGCTAAAGCTTCCCAACAAATTTTCCTTTGGAATTGATCTGGCTCTGCCCACAGATGGCTGTCGAGGCCTCACAGTTCGACGTCCTCGTCTACGACCACGACCACGTGCACGCCCTCGGCGTGCATTCTTCCTTGGCGCTTTATCAGACGCAACAATGTCATCCTTGAATTCAATCCTTGATGAGCTGCTAACACCTCTTGGGATCCTTCCACCTCGACTTCGACCTCTGCCTCCCCTGCTGCCTCCTCTGCTTCCACGTCCACGTCCCCTACGACCACTACCAGGAAGCCACCTTCCATCATACAGATTCAAACCAGTTGGTTCAAGTATACCTTCTTGTTTGCTCTTAGCAACTGTATACCTTGATGGAAATTTCTGCAGGTAAGGAATAATATAAATGCATAATTATAATTTGCAAGGGAACTAATGATAGCATCATATATATACATGAAAAGTCTGTCCAGATAAATAATCAAGCACATGAAAACATTTCTGTATTTGAAGGTATATTAGCAGAGCACATGAAGCTATAAATCTGATGGCACGTGTCGGTCCAACAACAGCCATACCTCACGTCTAACCAAAAAAGAAATAGTATTATCAAAATTTAACTTACCGTGAAACCTCCATCATCTCTCTCCATCTTTTGATTTTGCACGTAAGAAATAGCTGAGTCAAGGTCTAACATTCGGAGCATAACAGCAGAAGTAGTGTCAGGAACCCATGGAAGGACAGAAGCAGATCCAGCCGATAACACAGGATTCTGGGGTGCAATAAACTGTGAGTTTAGACATTCACTTGTTGTTTCAAAATCAGAAGAGAGGCAACCTGGTCTTATTGCACCTTCCAGAACAGTCAAAAGCTGCAAGGGAATGAAAAAAAGTCTCAGATAGTCAGATATCAGTATCCAGCAGATATATGAAAGTCAACATACATGTGACTCAAAAATCTTTACAAAGAAAACTGATAACCATAAAAGCAGTATGCCAGTATACACTTTGAATTGATATGAAGCTATTTAGTCATGCTAGTATTGTCAGTTGCACCATCCTTTCATTTGGTAGTTCAGTTTAGATCAGATGCAAGGCTGAGACTGGCAAACCAGAGCATAATTTGTGACACATTAATCAAGGCACCATGCTTGACCATGGCAAGTCCTCATCAGAAGCAGTTTCCCAAATCACCTTCTAAATGTTGACAGGTAAGGGTGGAGACTGGGTAAGTTGTTTCATCAACTCAAAGTAAATAAGGTAGTTATATACTTCCAAAAAAAAATTAGCACAGTTTTGAATAAGGCATCAACCATGAGCTGCAGTGTTCTAGCTAAAGTGCTGGAAACCCATTAGCACTTGAAAGTCATATATACATCTGCCAGGCAAATGAAACTTGAATGCAAGTAACCAGAATTTCAGTCCAAAACAGGAAAGGATGGGAAGCCACAATAGTGGGAAAAAATACTTAACCTGGAATGTTTCGGCAATAGATTTGGTAGCGTACAGCTTCACACTCCAAGATTTCCGAAACACATCAGTCCAAAATGGTTGAAGTGCTTCCGATGGTATACATGCCTATAAAACAGGACAAATAAGTTGATTAAGCAGCTCAGTGGAAAGATTAAATTAAAAAAAAGAACTAAGGAACCACCGAAAATGTGACTTTACCTCAATCGACACTAACTGCAGCTTGAGTAATACCATTCCTATTGGAACAGAATAATCAGCAATTTGCATTTTCCAGTAAGGGTCAGTTCTCCGTTTCTCTTCACATTGTGTTGTATGATCCGAAAAATTGTAAATGGATTTGAAAGTCTTATGGCAAGAAGGACAGTGTCTTTCTTCGGCTAAGTAAATCTGATAGCAGCAATTACAAGAATGCAACAATTCAGAGCATCTTTTCTTCCCATATTTCATGGCACATGTTAATTCCTGATTGTAGCATTCCCTCCACATCCATTTTAAAAATCTATCAGCCCTTTTTGAGATAGCTGTCTTCTCAAAATCATTACGCCCAAGCTCTACTTTAAAAGAATCAGAATATGCTTTCACACTATCAGATGTAGCACTAAAAGGAGTACTGCTTGAGCTTCCAACCTCACTATGATAATTTGCCCTTATCATGTCAGTAGCTCCATTCTTTGGATACCTTCCAGCAGATAATTCTACACTTGCACTTCTCCTCTTAATAGCTTCCTTAAAGGTTGGCTCAATCACTTGCAGCATTGAATGTAGCTGCGCCTCCCGGCTGCCACGTGTATCGAGGGCAGCCACTAAAGAATCAAAGGCCTGCATTTTAAATAGACGGAATGTTCAAAAATTAGAGAGGTGGTTTATGCATAATGCTTGTCTAAAATCCAGCTAGTTAAATAATGAGCATTCAAATTAAAGTCAAGCAGGTTTCTACATAATGAGCATACAACAAACTATACAATATCTGCTTAGCATCGTTGGTCTTACGCTGGCTCTATGCAATATGAGCATCAGGCTCTTAAAGCAACATCTATGGGACAATTGCCTTTTTTTGCCATCCTAACCAGTGGTAACATTCAAACCCATTGTTCCCAAAACCTTCACCAAACTGCCATCCACGGAACACAGGAACTCAGTGATTTTCCCCCCAAAAAAATCGCTCGGGTTGCAGGCCACCACCTCCCACCATGATCACACTTCTCTGTCCATCACAAGAACAGAGCCATTGCTGGAGCTCACTCTTCCTAGGGATGCGTGCTTGACGGCATCAATAAGCTAATGCTCCATGTCACCGATGGTTGCCGTCGGTCAATGGCTAGCTGCGCACCACCTCCCTGCTTCGTCGCTCCTAAATCTGCCAAGAGGTGCTGCATCCAACAGGGAGGCCACACCGTCGCACTCAGTGACCACAGGGTCGAGTGTGAAATCACAACGCCACCTCCTGTGCCCGTGTTCACGCCATCACCATTGCCACTGCAGCCTATTCCTGAGAATGCTTGGACTCCTCCTGTCTTTTCCCTTCCTTTCTTCCATCTCTCTCCTCTATTCACCCCTCTCTATAGCAGCCAACCTCAACGAAGATGGAGCAGAGCAGTGTTTACAAGTCATTCCATTAGGTCAGTCAGGGTCACCAAAGCAACTATAGAAACCTAGTCGTCCAGCTAATCACGACTGTTGTCCGACTAGGAGGGGGACAACGAGGTTGGATCTGTGATTGCCTGCCCTATTCACGGGCCAGTCCAACTGGGCTTAGAGGCTATTAGGTTAGCATAAGAAGACAGAATTTACTTCATTCTCCCATTGTCCCACGCCAGCGCAATTCCTCCCACGCACGATTCCTCCTCAGGTGGATTAGCACATGACATTTTAAAAAATTATAACGTACATGACAGGTAGCCTGATGCTAGCAAACATATTATCTAGATTCTAGAAAATAGCAAGATTTTGCATCTGACTTAAAGAGCTTTTTACTACCATAGTAAAATGAATACAGTAGAAAAGTAGAATCTAATAAGTATAAATTAACACTTACCTCCTCTGAGTCAATAACTCTCCAACATCCATCTTTGGATTCAAAAAAGATTCTTCCTGAGCCAGGGTCATTTGGTGATGCTGAAGTTGTAAACTGCCAATACCTGTTTCGCCTCCGATCCTGACCTAGAGGCAGGGATCTGTAAACATAGAGCTGTTCTGCCCGGTGACCAATGTACGATTTCAACTGAGATCGTGTTTTATCAGCATAAGCATACTGCTGAACATATGAAGTATCTGGGGTTGCAAGGATTTCCTGGCTTACGCCATTTTTCTCATAAGCCATACTGCCAGCATTACCCAGATTATGCTGATCAAGCATCTCACAGTTGTTGATTGTCCCAACACGTCCATCATTCTCTTTATAAGCATCACAGGCTGGAGTTGAAGTAATCTCTGTAGCATTATTTTCTTGATATATATCAGCCTTCAAACCCATGTCAGAGTTATATTGTACTCTGCTAGCAAATTCTTCCTTGGAACGCCTCTTATCTTGTTGCGCTTCTGCCCACATTTGCTTCTTTAAGGCATTTGCTAACTCCAAACGTTCCTGCAAGACTCTATATCAGATGTCTCCCAATGAGGAATGACAAGATAGAAGAGTAGTTTAGCAGGATCATAATATATACCTCAAGTACACCACGAATAGAGTTTCCTTCAGTGGCAACACCAACAAGGGCAACCAGTGCGTTAAGGCGTTCTTCAACACTAAGATCGCAGTAGTCACCTTCTGCTAGTGCACATACCCAAGGCTCAACTTGATTGCTTTCATCAATTTGTGTATTTTCAGAATCACCAGGAGCTACTTCATGATTAGCTGATGAGCCTCCAAGCGGTGAATCATTAGAGGTATCTACCGCGTTGGACTTGCCTAAAGAAAGGAGAGGAGTGCCTTTTGCTGATTTAGTAAAACTACTTGATGAGTTCAATGCATTACCCACACTATCTAACTCAGACTTTATGCCAATAACTGTAGCTGTACTTGGTACTTCATCTTGTGCCTTGAGAGCAAGAAGAGGATCCTTGTCGTCTTCCACCTCAGTATTCACATCATCACCATCAGGGTCATCATCAGCATCATCACAATCAGAATCATCATCCCTCTCAGCTTCATCTGCCTCCTTTTCAGCTTCAGAGTCAGAAAGCACATTCTGAAAAGCCCTAATCTTTTCACGCGCTGCTGACAACACGGACTCAGAATCAGCTGGATCTTTTCTATAAGGTGACTTCACGCAATATGTTGAAGGAGCAGTTCTCTCAAAAAGTTTTGTATCCCTAGACAAGGCGGCAGCTATGGATGCCTCAGGTGTCTTGCTTGTTGTGAGGTCTCTCAATCCTGATTTCTGAACAGGAAAATAGTCAGCTTACAAGATTAACTTATGGGGGGAGCGAAATAAAGATACATATATATGTGTGTATGTACCTGAATTTTTTCTGCTACTTCCAATATTGTGAGGCCTTTACTCCCTTCAAGAGAAAGCACATGGAAAGCGGCAAATTTTACAGTTCCAGGAGTGAGACGGTGGCGGGATCTACGTCGATTGGTGTAACCTCTTTCTTTCATCTTAGCAGCAGCATTCACAGCTGCTGAACCATTTCGAAGCGTTGATATAACATTCTCACCATCATGACCCTGCAACAAATTTTGTGTCGACCTTGTGAAAATACCTTTATATGTTTTTTCTTGTCATGAAAACTGAGAATTTGGTGTAAACTCACCATGGAGGTACTGCTTCTGAGAACTAATATTTATACATATGGCTCAGATATATGTTAATTTTTCATGAGAATTGTCATAATTCCAGTACATTCAACAATACTTTTTTAGTTTTGAGTTTTGACCTTCATCCTAATCACTAGAATCAAGGTCCCAAATCACAAAAAAAAAAAATCCAGCCTTTTACAGTTAATACTAGAAACAAGCAAACTGGTTATCTTTAAAATCAATCTATATTTGTGATTAATATTCATCATTTCCTGATAGCAATTTACTAGACTCGTGATCATTCAGTAGCATAAATTGATGCAACATGATGTAGGTTAAAATTTGGAATGACCTCAAACAAAATAAGTCAGCCTAAGTATTACTGGTAAGTTGCTGGCATAATCCAGGAGGTTATTTTGATTTCATAAGTATCACTTGACCATTTGTTTACAAGGTACTGTATCAGTTAAGGAGCAAATTATAACAGAATTCAAATATCTTATTGATTCAAGTGAGAAATACATAATATTAGGAGATACTTTGAACTGAAATCATCTTAAGAGGCAGGTGGGTTGTATAGGAGCACAGACCTCATTATCATTACGATAGTAAGAATCTTCTACCGTCCTTTTCTTTAATTGGGGTCCGAAACCAGCAGATAAAGCAAACTGTCTTAATATCTCAGGCCATGTAAGAAGATTAAGATGGTATTGCCAGCTACGTATATTGAATCCCCAGGCATATGCCTACCAGAAAGAAACATGATTGTTCAAGAATATATATTAAGAAAAAACATGAAACAGACAGGATGAAAAGAAAAGGAATAAAATATTTGAGATTAGCATCAAATATGCATGTACAAATAGAGACCCACCCCTTCAACAATTTGTGGATGGCCACCTCCTGGATTTACCCCCAGTGCAATTGATGGAGTTCTAGCAACATCCTCAATATCCTTTATAATGGATTTAAGCAGAGCAACATGCAGTTCCCCCAACAACCTTGAATCCTATAGAAAGAAATGTGAAAATAATTTAGGCTAAGACAAGTATAAGAGAAAAAAAGATTGTAGATTATCAGTATATTGCTTCAGAAGATGGTAGCTTCCAAGCCTAGTGAAAATTTTCCAAGGCTACAAAAGTTTTACAAAAAGGAATATATATAATGGTACAACAAACTCCAGTACGATAACTCACTGTAGAAAAACTCTACCTGTAGGGGTTAAGACTGCCCCCACAGCATTCCAAATAAGAAGACCTTCTCACCAGGATGAGAATTGAGAAAACCCCCGAAAACCTGCCCCACCACTACACGGTGGCTTTCCGTTGCCCAAGTGAGAATTGAGCCAGTGCACCCCCGCACCCCCCAAGTGCTTTGGATCTGGGAGACTGGGACAGACAAGGGGATATTTTAAACCTCAGCCTGAAATTCCCTCCCACGGGGAGTCGAACCCAGGACCTTAGAAGTGCTGCTGGGGTACTCTGACCAACTGGACTAGAGGCCCTTTGGCAAGATAACTCACTGTATCGCATGGGCATACGAAGTTACGCATATAATAAACAACTCTGTATGGAGATCAACTAATACCCAAATCACCTAACAGCTACTCCCTCCGTCCCAAAATAAGTGCCGTTTTGGGTTTTGTGCCTGTCAAACTTTCTTAAGTTTTAAATTTATAGAAAATATTAGCAACATTTTTATCTCCAAATAAGTTTATTATGAAAATATATTCTGACAATTCATCTAATGATACTAACTATGCACTATAAATAGTAATATTTTTTATATATTTAGTCAAAGTTAAAAACGTTAGTTCTCATGAAGTGAGAATGACACTTCATTTGGGATGGAAAGAGTAACTCCCAGTATCAAAAAGGTTGTAGACAAAATAACAAAAACACACTGGCAAGAATACCTTCACTGTATCATGGTTTTAGTTATGTAGCACCTAGTTAAATGGAGCAAAGAACCCTAATGAGATCAAATAAAAAATACTAAGAAAAAGGTTTTCCTTGCATATTTTGAGTCAACCAAATTCATGACTGAACTTAGAATTGTTTCAGCTTTGCATGACAATGAGATCCAAGTTTGATTAATAATATTCAATATATATGAAGTTAAATTTTGATATATATGACCAAGCAATGTATTAAAACTTTAATGGCACTGGCAGTATAGATAAATACACTCATAGAAAGCAATCCGACAAGGAATATCAAATCTGACATAAGAAATGTTATAGGACCATTAGTAGGAACTAAGACAAACATAAGGAGTGTGATCACTCCTGTTCAACTTTCTCAAACACGCAGGAGAGGCGTATCCACTCCTGTTCAATTTAACATTTATTCATTTGTTGCCCGAAGCCAGAGATAACATTTGATCAATCATCCACATTTTGTGCCTGATCTTACCACTGTCAGAAAGTGTGAAGAACATAACCATACAAATCTATTTATTCAATTTTCCTCCCTTTACCATTACTCTACCAGCAAAAAAAAAAACATACAGAAGTCCAGAGGAAAAGGAACTTACATAATCATGAAGAGACTGAACAAACTCATCAAGTGTAACTGGACAAAGACCCAGAACATCAGTGAAAGTAATGAAGAATTTCCACACCTGCAATTCAGTTAGCAAAACATCTCTTGAGATGAACGTTATGCGAACACCATAGATACTATAGTACATAGACAAACATAGAATTGATGCCAATGTATTAAAACATTTATACATGTGTGGAAGATAAAGAGCAAAGCATCTTAACAAATAAAAGAATGAGAGAATTCTTAGGAACATTTTTATTCTCAAACGACGCAGCGGCAAATTTTTATTCTCAAATAAAAGAATGAGAGAACATTCTTAGGAACATTTTTAAGAATGAGAAAGGGACTATACAAAATTTACATGAAAACAGGGGAAGCATCAAGAGCTCCCCCCCTACAAAAACCCAACACACCCTGCCTTACTAATCTTTGAACAAGGGAGATAACAGCGACCTTTACAGTTAATGTTTCTTATAGGAATGATGTCCCCATGAAGGGGAAGCATCAAGAGCTCCCCCCCTACAAAAACCCAACACACCCTGCCTTACTAATCTTTGAACAAGGGAGATAACAGCGACCTTTACAGTTAATGTTTCTTATAGGAATGATGTCCCCATGAATATAACTTGGCTATTAATGAACCAAGGCAACCCTAAAATCTTTGCTAACAATACTAACCAAGATATGTTTAGGATCTCAAGTTCTCAATATCTCTTAAGAACTGTCCAAATAATAAAAAGAAAAAGGTAAGAATGTAATATGAATACAAAATTACCATCAAAAGCTTTCCAACATTATCCTCGGATCCAATCCAAGGATTGATAGAAAATGGCAACTTCAGTCTCACTGTTGTAGGAGGAAATTGACTTAACATGCCTGGAAAAGGAGAAAAAAATCAAAAACATGTAAATTGAAGTATGCAATTAGGCTTCCAATGTCAGAATTAAAGTGTAAAACCAAAACAAGCTATCATATTGCCACATGTCTGTTCCTTTGATAATAATGTCATAAATAACAGTACATATCAAATGAGTGCATTTTTCAATTGCGGAAAATTGGCATGCAAAATCTCTCCCAGCAGCTTGGAGGGACGTCCTCTGTGGACCGGTGGGCTAGAATTAATGAGGTCTGAGGAGGCCAATGGACAAGCACATCAAGGTTTGAATTGCGTTATCATCTTAGGGGTTTGAACACTTTGGAATCATCGAAATTGTTGTGTTTTATGGAGCCCTGCCTAATCTGACTGGAGCTTTGTTGCTAGACAATTGAGAAAATGAGGTTTTGCAGTTTAGCCAGGCCAGAAGTATATCCTACATGGCCACCTTAGCACCGAAGTTAGTCTTTGTTCCTAGGTTGATGTCAGTTTTGTAACCACGGCAGACCTGTAGTCTTAGAAACATTGGTGTGAGTGGTGTGTTTGTAAGGGTGCAATGACCTTTTTCTTCTTAATACTATGATATGCAGCACTCCAGCGTGTTCACGAGGAAAAAAACTGTTGCTAAAATAAACAACTACGTGGTGACAACCTTTAGAGGCAGTTTACCAAAAAAGAGAGTTTCAAGTGAGTTGTGGGAAAAGGAAATTTAATTTGTGAACAGTCAGAATAATGCAAAGCAAAATATTAGGCGCCAAGTGCATTTTTGTATTATACTTTGAATTCTCTGGATTAAAAACGTAGATTTTCCAAAACTCCAAAATCATGCTAACTTTTTTTTTACTTCTTAGAAAATAATCTTATCTTTTGAAAACCAACCAAGGCATAACTGGAGATCCAAACAAACCCTAAAATCTTCCTGTTAAAAAGTGCACTATTTTTTTCTCGAACAATAAAGGAGAGCTGCGTGTCATTTCATTAAGAGAGGAGAAAAAAAAGTGCTATATTCATGTGGTGACCCTAAAGCAGTAGGGATGAAGCATTCTTCAATGCTCAGATTCTTACCTAGAAATTATAAAAGACTATATAGATACAATGAATTGTTGGTTTGTGTCTATGTCTATGCCTTTAGTTATACTCTGTTAATGGATGCACAGGAAACTGGAATTTTGCCCAAGAAAGTCACTAGGAGTGAAATATTACTTCTGAAAGAATATATATTAATGAGGAGTTCAGAACTAAACTAGACCAACATGTAACATACCTCGAAAGGAATCAAGCTGCTGCAATGTGTCACTGTCAAGATACAGCATTGAGGGCAAGCCTTTGTTTTGTGCAGCTAATTCCATTAGTTCCAAACGCTCATCTTCCACCAGTTCCATATACTCCCGCGCAATTCTGCGTGCAGTAGCCCTTTCATTGGCAGCCTTTTGCCTTGCCGCTTCTTTCTCTTTTCGAAGTTCCTCTTTTTGCCTTTGTTTCTCTGCCTGCACATGTGTAGGCAGAAGGAATAAGCTATTTAATACACTAAAGTTCCATTAAAATTCTAAGAACCAGAAAACTAACTCGTCTAGATTGCTTCTGCAAAAACTTCTCCATACGCTCATGTTCACGCCTTTGCTCTCTTTGGAACCTCTCTTCTTCTCTCTGCCTCTCACGCAGTAATCTCTCCTCTTCTTTTCTTCTCTCACGATCAAGTCTCTCCATTTCCTTGCGTCTTTGCTCCTCTCTCTGCACAGACATCACATTGTAAACAGATTTAACAAGGAAGGCGCACACACACACACACACACACACACAATTATATAGAACTGGCAATACCTTTCTATTCAACATATCTTGTTTTTCAAGTTCCTTTCTAATTCGTCTTTCATGAGCTTCAACTTCCTTTGCAATCTTTGCTTCTTCATTATGCTGAAGAAAATTCCAGATAAATTTAATATGTATATGACTATAAAGCTGAAGGGCAAGATGCGCATATGAACTCAAAGAAATCATACTTTTCGTTTTCTTTCCACTCGAGAAGTATCTTCATCATGATAAACTCTTCTTTCAGATGATACAAGTGGGTTTTCAAATGCAGCAACCTGAGAAATATCAAACTGGCCTTCAACAGGAACAGAATTAAGGTTGCTGTTAGACTGGGTCATCTCATAATCTGTTGGTGCTGCTGGAAACACCTGAGACCTGCTGGAGTGGGGCAACAGGCTAGAACCAGATGTGTGACCTTGAAAAGCATAACTAGGCGCAGCCTCCTCAGATCCATGGAGAAGTTGTGATCCTGATGTGAGAGAAGATATCCTAGAATTTGAAACTTCCACTGGAGTATCATAGTAGTGAGATCGGCTTGCCCTCTCATATGTATCACTTGGTTGCTCGGGAAGGAACTGATACTCATGGACAGCCCGTGATCCAACATGAGGTTGGACTATGGGTGGATTACCAACAGTTGATTTTCTCTTCCCAGTAAACGAGTTTTGCACAAATGGGGATTCCATAGTAGGTAAAAATGCTGAAGCCTAGGGGAAAAAAGAAAGAACAGGAGATTAAAATGTGATACTTAGGAAACTAAAGAGGAGCATGGAACCCTTAATATGGTAACTATGGCACGGAGAGTAGTCTCACCCAGAAATCTAAGAACGCAGATTGATGCGAGTATCATTAGGGGAACAAAGTTTGCAGCATGAATACTCAACAAAATAGGGATATATGCTAAAGGGATAACAGTTGTAAAGGCAAGTAGCTCTTCTCTACAACCATAGGAAACATAATCATCCATGCATAGCTTGATGTGCAGAACTAATGCAGAGAAAAAGGTGTCCACCAAATACTACATAATAATAATCGTGCCACGCCAATATTTTTTGCAACCAAGCCACCAAATTCTTAGTAGTCTCGCCATGTTACCTACAACGCGCCTGCAGTGTATACTACTCAATGGTCAAGTCTTTAGTCTTGACCACTTTGGGGGATGGTAGTGAGTAGTGAAGGGGTTCATAAAACTAGTAAAACCTGATTTACGATTTTGAATCTTCTTAGGCATTCTTATCATTTAAAAGATAGAAATACATGCCCAATTCTGAACTGACTTAGCAATCACCACATGAGGTATGATGCACATGCTCGAAGTTTAGGGCTAATAAATCAGCACAGCAACCTGCAACCTTAATTACTCATACTCGCATCGCATTCAATAGGAGATAAATTAAATAAACCTCATACCCCCATCATTTTAGCACTGATGCAATTTCACTTCAAAAGGTAAGCACATTCAAATCAGAAATCCAGTTTATGCAATGGCACAAATCTACCACAGATATATATAAGAGATACAAACTTACATTTAAAAGTTTCCTACAGATATACCTTTAAGAGCTTTTGATCATGCCTAGAAAAGATCTTCGTATCATAAGATCGCACAGGCTGCTTTTGTTGCTCTGGAACTGCCAGAAAATACACAGGAAAAGATTTTCAATAATTAGAACTTGTATTGGTAAGTGCACAAATGCTATTAATAGAATCCCCAAAATAAATTTCATTCACCTAATAAAGAAACTTATACAAGACTTAGACGCATGCCATTTAGCAAATGCCCATCTAATATTTTGTTTGTAAAATGTTAAGGGGTCATACTCAAGTGATCTAGTATGATTGGATTATAGATACATGGGACCATACAAAAGCAACAAAATGCTCATCCACACTATTTCCAATTCCCCCTAAACATAATAAACTCAAATCACGTCTATTGGATCTAGAGATATATGGCAAATTCCCCCTAAACATAATCAACTCCAATACCGCCGATTGGATCTAGAGATATATGGCAATGTCTAATCTACCAGTAATCTGGCCCTAGAACATTGATGCCATATATACTAAACTTCCAAGTTCCAATTGCAACTTGGGTGTGGTAAGTAGTCGTCGACTAGCCTTAGCTGATTCAGCGGCTTGCTTCCAGGCCTGATGGCAGGACATATGGGAAAAGAAATGGGATCAAGCACAGGGGAGAGAAAGTAGAAGGGCCTGAGCCAAACCCTAGTGCAGCCCCAACTTTGCCATGATGTCGTCCCTTTCACCTCCCAGTAAGTACCCTCCCTTGCTCTCGGTAAGAACCAACATTGATGGCGAAGAAATATGGGAGACGGATCTAGTTGGGGCGGTGCTCACCCTGTTGCCTCCTTTAAGATCCCTCCTTGTCTTCTGATGTGCAATGAAAATATTATAGCGCAGGAGGTGGCGCAGCGCACTATTTCTAAGGTGATTGATACAAAGCTTACACCGCTCTCCCATGCCCTAACACTAATTGGGCCTCACCTAAAGCCCAGGTAGACCCAGTTAGACATAAAAGGCCCAGCAATCGTCATATTTTCAGTTGCCACTTTGCAGTCGATGTTAGTGGCAATCACTGTCCACCGACCAGATTACAATGTCGCAAGTGGATGTGCAAGACAACAATTGGGGTGTGATTCTTCCTCTTGGGAGTGAGGTAGGCACTAGCGAAGCTATCTCCAATCTAATCCCTCCCTCGCTTCTAATATCTATGACACAAATGTATGAAGTTGCTGCACTGCTCCACTCTGCCCTAAAACTAAATTGGGCCTCACAACAGACCCAATACCAGCTGAACATAACTCCAGGCAGTCAGCATAAATGCTGTCACTTGATGGGTCTCTTTGGGAGAGCTCCAGCTCCAAGAATTCGTGAAGCAGGATATCCCTAGCTCTATGAATTCCACAAAGTTTGTGGAGCTGGAGTAGATTGAGGGATTTGGGTCTTTTTTCTTTTCTTTTTTTTCTTTTTTGCGGCTGGGGTTTGGGTGAGTCGGCGAGGCATCTCGTTTCTATTTTAGACTAAAAGCAGAGACTTAAACCAATCTATTTTAAACCACAGACTCCAAATTTGGCGAGAAACCAGGAGCTTAAGAAATCCCAGATAGGGCCACATTTTCATCCTATGCCACATCTAACGAAGTGCAGATAGGGAATATAATAAAGAAGATTCACACAGCATAAAAAGCAAGTAATTGAATAGAGAAACAAGGAAACTGATCATTAAGCACTATAAGGAAGTCTACTAGAAAAGAAAAAAAAAACTGCTATCTAGTATTTACACAAACCATTCGTACAACTCCTTTTCAACCAAAAAGATCAAATGGTTCAACTCAGTTGGATGGTTTTTACTTCTAAACCAAAGGGACTAAAACACCTACTCCCTCGAATACCAAGTTCAAGTCCATCAAGCATCCTTCCAAATGCACCTAGTTTATCCATGACAATTCCAATGCAGCCTTTTGTCTCATTCTTCTATGTCTGCACATGCTTAAATGCACCCTAAACAATACAATAAACGTGCCAGCTACCTTAACTTTTAGCAGTAATTGGTGGGCACTATGATCATGGTACGCCTTACCTTGACTCTTGTGCTCAAGTCCACATGGACTTATATTTGGGATTAGAAGTAGTAGTTGTGACAGAGTTGTACAGATGGGAAGAAAATGATCACTAAAAGAACTCAGGTGTGCAGCAGGAAGAAAATGTCAAGCAATACGACAAAGACAATTAATAAACATGGCACATAATATTAAAAGAACTCTAATATTCTATATAATATTATAAAGTACAAGGTACATGAGGGGCTAGAATGGGTCATGCATGTTGATAGGGATAGAATAGTTGCATATTTTAATAGAGATTATGGATCTCAGTTTTATTAGTAGGAAGTAAAACATGGCTGAGCTCAACGAGACCTTATGATGTGCAAATTATAATTGATGATCCCACATTCAGAAATAATATTCAGCTCAATGCTCATCTATAGAAAGAATACTAGTTTAACAGGTCTCTTACGAATAATAGACCAGTGGGATTTTCACGGCTTGCTCCTAGTCTAAATTTTTCATCGATCAGTCATTCATATCCCTCGTGGCCTCACCGGTGTTATCTACTCCAGCATGCTGATAACATATACTAGTACCATATATATGTATCATTAAATTTGCCTCTCCAACCATATTGGATCAATCTACTTCCTGGAATATAAAAGGGTTGAGTAAAATCAATTACATGATTCTTTTACCGTATAACAAAAGTAACACAGAAGATTAGTGACTTTAAATGTCAAATACTTTAAAAAGGCGTTTGCAAAATCAATAATCATTCGGCCAGGGCATATGAAAAGACTGAACATTTCCACAGACAGGCCACCTTGAGCATTCACTAGCTTAAACCTTGGCATAAAACACAGTGACTTCAGATTTCAATATGCATACCAATCGGTGCACCAAAGGCGCCAGGAGGAAGGGGATCAAACTCAACGCCAAGCGCTGGACCATCCTCCCTCAATGGTTCCCCAAGCTGTGACTCCACAGAATTAATCACACGGAGCTCAGCTTGTGTGAGCTGCATCGACGGGATAGCCGGCGTTATCATAATCGGTGGTGGCTCGTAATACCTCCTCCCAATATCCGGCATGGAAATCCTGGGGACTGCTGAGGACCGCCCAGCACCCCTTTGCGAGTGAACTGGGTGTAACGGCTCATCATACGGCCCAGGAGCACCCACCATAAGGTCACTGCTTGCCAATGGCATCACAGGTGCCGGTAACACTGGCGGTGGAGGCATCACTGGCGCTAGTGCAGACTCTTCCTCCCGCCGTTGCCGTTTCGATGGCGGTTTGCGGTCCTTGAGGCGGCGGTGGCAGAACCACATTTGCAGCTGCCTGTCCGACAGCCCTATCTTAGCCGACAGCTCCAGCCTCATAGCTTCCGACGGATACTGCTCCTCTGCAGCAAACCAAAAACCCCCAGAAATGCTCAATCGATAGAAACACCCAAAAAATCAGGGGCAAAAACACTCGAATGAATTCATCGAAATCCACGGACCCGCATAGGTCTTCTCCAGAACCTCAAGCTGGTAGGGGGTCTTCATCATCCGCTTCGCCGGCTTCTCCCCCGACCCCGAGGTCCCCACGCCCGCCCCAGTCGCAGAAGCCGGTGCCGGGACCAGGGCCGCCACTGGCGCCGGAGGCGGGGTCGTGGCCTCGGCGGGGGCCTCCAGCGCCGCCTTCCCGGCGCCGCTGGCGTCCATGGCGGCGATCGAGCGCCCGGAAACCTAGATCCGAGCACCCTCCTCTGCAAAGCAAGGCGCAGAAACTTCCCAACTTTTCTCACCCCCACCACCTCGTAGCGTCTGCCCGCACCAAATGCCTCACAGTCGCTGTTATACCCCCGCGTCGCGGAGCGAGGAATAAAAGGCGAATCGATGTGCGGCTGGATCTCCGTGGCGAAGAATACCAGCACCGATGGCCGAACTGGGAGGAGGAAAGGAATAATGACGCCAACAATAACTTGAACACCACGAACACCGCCGGCGGCGGATGGGTGGGTAAGGCAAGGCAACGAACAAGGGGAAGGATAGGGATGTGGAGGAGATGGAGATTGGGGAAGCCGCGAGCCAGGAACAGCAACGGGCGGGGCGACTGCTCGAACTGGGAGATTATTACCCACGCGCTGCGGCGCTGGGGATTGGGTTTGGATCGCTGCTGCCATTCTGTGCAGCTAATAAAAACCAAACCTTTTTTTCTCTCCCCCCCTTCCCCTTTTCGCTTGGGGGCTCTGGGCTCAGGCCTTTGTATTTCTTTTGTTTTGTTTGGTTTGGTTTGGTTTCGTTTCCGTGCGAGTGTGTTCTGTGTTGTTGTGTGCGGGAGCTGCTGGGGAGTAGTGGTGGTCGAGCTGCTGCCGCCGCTGCTGCTGCTAAGCGATGAGGAAAAGAAATTAAAAGGAATATTTGGATCGATGGAGAGAGACGGATGGGATGGAATAATTAGCAGCGTAGCGGGTGCTCGGATTTCTTGGGGTTTGATCTTTGCGGAGTGGTGGTGGTGGGCTTTTGTGCTTTTGACTAGCTGGGGTTCTGGTGGGAAAATTCGCGACCTGGATTTGGTGCGGGGGTGGATGGATTTGGACGTTTGGTCCTGCTGCTGCCTGCGAGTTGTGTTCATAGGATTGTTCCTCCTGTACGAGGGAGGAGTCATTGGACGAAGCGCGCAAGGGGGGGAGCTAGAACTTGGCTGGATCCTCTGCGGCCCAGACTTTGCGAGCCCCGCCTGTTCGGGAAGCAGACTCCTCTGAGCCTGTGGGCACGTGGTTGGTGCCTTGGTGGCGGGACACCTGTCTCCCTCTCGTCCTTGGGGTTTTGCCAGCTTCCTTGCCGTTGGTATCAGCCGGACAGACGGTTTTGTTAGTAATAAAATCTCTGGGCCCATTTAGCAGTGGGATTACGGCCACGCTTCTCCATTCTGCGAGTGGAGGACGGATCGCTGAACTGTGCGACTCGTACTGACGATGATGATGCCGCCGCTGCATGACCGCTTGTGGGTCAGTGCTCAAACAAAGTTGGGCCCATGCCCGACATGACCCCGACCCCGGGTGTACTACCACGATCGATGGTCAGTGCTAGATACCACGCTCGATGCTCCGTGCTAGAGTCAGACAAACCGGAAAAATTGTCAAACTAATGCTTTCATCAGTTTACAAGACGCAATTTTCATAGGCCATGATGTCTTAAATTATACGTACTTTGATTATTTCCTCTGGCCACAAAATATAATTCTAGTTTTATATAAGTGTAACACCCCGATTTTTAAAATAAATAAAATTAATTAGAATTTAATTAAGAAATGACCAAAATCCTAGATGGAGGAAAATCCTAACTAAATGTTTGTTGCATTCATGCCGGAGCATAATTTTTATTGGGTCAAAAAGATTTTTTATTAAACCCGAATAGGGCGAATCGAATTTATCCTATTTTAGAAAATAAATAAAAGATTTATAAAAGTTTTACAAAATCAAAGTCAACTTTTTATTTTCAAAACCTTCGAAAATATTTCCAAAACATTTTCAAAATTTATTTGGTTTCAAATGATTTGATTTAGATTTCAAAAGAATTTGCAAAAAGTTTTGAAAACGGAAAACAAAAGGGAAAAAAAGAATAGCAAAAGGGCTCCCTCATCTTTTTTTGACCCACTCCCTTGCTCCACTCTCCCCTCCCCGCAGCCCATCCTGGGCTGAGTTCGCGCAGCGGCCCGCTTTCCCCCTCCTCCCGTTTTTCCCCAACTAGCTCGGCCCTTCTTTACCTTTCTCCTCCCCAGCCCGGCTCCCACCTCCTCCTCTCGGGCCGCATCCCTATCTCCCCGCTCGGCCCAAGTTTTCCCTGGCCCGCCTCCGCTCCTGCCTGCAACCGGCCCGCGCCTCCGCGCGTTTTTCCCCTCACCCTGTCGCTGGCAACAGGCCCCGCCCGTCAGCCTCTGCAGCTGCGCCTGCTCCCTTCCCTCTCTCGCTGACACGCGGGACCCGCCTATAAGGCGTCGTCCCCAACCCCCTCCCTCCACCCTTCGCTCTGCTCCGCAGCGTACACCTCTGATCCCCCTGCCTGGGATCGATCTGCAACACCACACCAGCTGCCACCCTCTCCCCTCTGCCTACTTAAGTTCTCCCCAAAACACCCGCACGCGATCTCTTCACCCAACAACACGCCACTTCTTCCCTGGCCACCGTCTTTCCCTCGCCATTGCCGAGCTCGGCACAAGCCCGGATTCATCGCTGCAGAACCTGCCCGCGCCCCTTTCGACGTCCTCCATCGAATCACCGAGACTCGACGCGCCCAGGAGTCCAAACTTCGGCGCGAACCGGAGCCAACCTCTGCGTCTGCAACCATGCCGGAGCAGCACCCGTCATCGCCGTCGATCCCCCCTAACCGAACCATCCTCGACGCCAAGAGTACCACCCCTGAGATCGCAGTGAGCTCCTCGTTCCCCTCCACACTTAATCGCAATCTCTAACGATCCCTAGGGCATCCCCGGGCCGCTCCGGCCATGGCGCCGCCGCGGGGGCCATGGCGCCTCCGAGCCTCTGGGCACCGGCGGTGAGTACCCCTCCTTCCCTCACGCCCTGCACCGTCCGATCCGGCCGCAACGGCCAAGATTAGAAGCACCCCGCGAAGGGGTATGCACCTGATCCACCAGACTGTGGACGCCGTCCACGAGAGCCGCGTCAGCTTGTTCACCGCCGCGTGGCACACCCGGCTTGTGCTCGTTTGCCACGTGGCGCTAGATCACAGCCACCGCAGCTGCTCTGCCACGCAGCGAGCGTTTTGCAAAAGAACCCTTCAAGTTACGGCGAATCAACCCGCGCTCCATCGTCTCTGTGTCACTAAGTCTGTGGATCTTTTCGATTTAACCCCTGTTGATTTTGTTAAATGAGGCCCGATCCGCGCCACTTTCTTTTTCATATTTGATTTATTTAAAATACGAAAATGAGTTCAAATTATTTACAGATTTGTCATCTAACTTCAAACGCTCGTAACTTTTGCGTTTTAACTCCGTTTTGACTCATTCAAGTCGCGTTAGATTCATCTCGTCGAGCTCTACGCAGTATGATGAGGACATCGCCACGCTGGACACACCAACGCCATGGTCTTCCCCAAGTTGCAATCCGTCTCCAACTCGGCTACCTCGTCACCCTCAGAATTCAGGAGCAGTCCCGGGTAAAATCAACGCCCCGGACGCATACGGACTTCGTTTTCAACGAACCAGATATGCTTGAAAAGATAATTTGATAAGCTAACCAATGGCTTTGGAATCACGTCAAAATAGGTCCAGAGTCAACGGGAATCGTCGAAACAAGTCAGTGTCCAGAATCTGCCAGGGTGCTGCGTCACCGTATTTTGGTCCGTTGGACCGTGTATCGTTTTAGAGCCCATTAGGGGGCGCGTCCAACGTAGATGACGTCCTAAACCCTATAATTAGCCATCGTCGTCGTCGTTAGGTCTCGGGTTTTGTTTAGAGTTTAGTTTTCCATCGAGGAACTGAATCGTTCAATGTAACTGTGGTGTCGAATCCTTTTACAGTGATCCAGGGCCCCCGTTCTTGATCTCCTCCACTGTGTCGATTAGTTATTTGGAACCGAGTTCTTGAACCCTCCATTGAAATTCGTGAGATTCATATTTGCAATTTCAGATTGCGTGTTTTTACCTTCTTGCTTGTGTTCTTCGATTCGCTTGCAGGATTAGCCTTCTTGGCGAGGTCAATCAAGTTGTGCTTGGTTGATAACCAACGGAGCAGTGATGTAATGGTTGCAGGGTTCGAATCGTGTTGATTTGAAGCCGGATCGCCAATGTCGAGATCTCCACCAATCGAATTTACCAGCTACCTCACGGAAGATCGGGCCGTCTCTCATCATAGTAGATCTATTTACATTTTGTTTTCCTACTGTATGATGTACTGTTATTTATTATATTTGTTTGGGCCATGTGATGATGCTTGATCCAGCGAGTGCGAGCCACGTGGAACCCCAGGATCAACCTTGTGCCTTCGTCGCTCCAGACCCTTCTCGTAATCCAGTTGATTCGACCCAGCCCGAAGGCAAGTGTCCTTGAACATCTTGCACCCATATTTATTTTATTTTGAGTTAGAGTAGTTAGATCTAGTAGATGCATGCAGTCTTAATTTGAATCCCACGATATGGTTTACTAGATCTTGTACTATTTTCCTTGTCACCTGGTTGGGATCATATGGGTAGAAGTCATGCTTAGCCTTGCTGTCTTAGGATGAGATGGTTAATAATTAATTATGATTAATGATCTATGGAATACTTTGGGCTGGTAATGTTGTAGTACGGTGAGTAGGTAAATCCGGCAGGATGGACCGTTGGTGGTGTGGTGCCATGTGACTTGGCGTACGGTTGTCGTGTGACTCGGCTTACGGTTTGCCATGAGACTTGGCGTTGGTTTGGGTTTGTGGTTTGTTATCCTGCTTGGATCCCTAGGACCCGGTTCTCGAAGCCTGTAACCCGGCAAAACAGCGCAAACCATGAGGCCTATATAGCTCTGGGACTGGCTAATTAATTAGAGAAGTCTTATGTCGTTATTAGTTACATATGGACATGGGACAGAGCTTCTTCTACGCAGGATACTGCTTGGTACGGGAGACCGGCTCCCAGGCTCGGGCGCCAGACCTGGAGTTATTACGGAAGGTAGCTCTACGCCGTGACATATGGAACTAATACGCATAGGAGGACTCTTTGTAACGGTCTTGTAGTGAAGCCTGCCGACTCACCTTAGAAGTGGGTCAAGAGGCTAGCTACCTCGGGCACAAGGGAAACACGACTCATGGGTAAAGGTGTGTGAACTCTGTAGAGTAAATAAACTGATATATCGGCCGTGCTCACGGTCACGAGCGGACTTGGACTTCTTCGAGATTAGTTGGTTACTGGTTCGGGTGGCCTGATGGACTTCAGGTGTGGTTTGCCTGATGGACTTCAGGTGTGGTTGCTTGGTGTGACTCCAAGTGTGGTTGCTTGGTGGACTCCAAGTGTTGGTTGCTCGGTGTGACTCCGAGTGTAGTTTGCTCGGTGCGACTCTAAGTGTTGTTACTGTTACTGTTGGAGACTGAGGTTATAACCTAGTAAATAGGTGCATATGAAATAGGATTTAATAGGATGTGTTGCTTTAGACGCTTGAGTCAAACAGAGTCTGACTACCTTTGTTTTTAGCCTCATAAGCATATATTTCCTACACTTGCGGAGTACATTTCGATGTACTCACCCTTCCTCTTTAAACCCCCTGCTACCCCACCCAGACGTTGGAGTCTACGACGTGGAGCAGGAGTACCCAGAAGACGGTGACTTTGACCCTGACGACTTGTACTAGGATGGCGCAGCCCCCGGTCGACCTTCCTGTGGAGTGACGTCCAGTTTCCGCGAGTCTACATTAAAGTTAGATTGAGAGTCTGTACTTTTCTTTCAGACTCGAGGCTTATTTTTGTAATAATGTTCGATATATTAATAAAGCATTGTTTTGATATTTACTTTGATGTCGATATATATATATAAATTGATCCTGACATATATATATTGTGCTCCAATTTTATTCTTAAAATTGGGGTGCCACAATAAGTCAATCTATCTCAATTTTAATTATATATATAAAAGATAGATTAGTGGTGCCAGCTAATTATAAATAGGGAGAATTAGGTGGAAGGCCTCGAAAAAAACTTGGTTTAGATATCGGGTCTTTTATTTTCGAATTTGGGTGGAAGGCCCTGAAATGAAATTTTCTTAGATGGAAGGTCTTCTGTCTATTTTCAACACTTGACGGTATTAAATAGGAGATAAAAAGACGATTTTACCCCTGAGTCAAAAAATAAAAAAAGAATTCTGATGTGCTGAACAGATAAATGTGTGTGTGAACGTGTGAGACATATATGTGTGGATGTGCTAAAAATATATATGTGATTTTATATTGAATAAAATAAATATATACATATACTCAAAATATTATAAACAATCATATTTTTTTAAAAAAATTGACTCAGTGGTAAAATTGTCTTTTATCCTCTACTTAACAGCGTCAAATGCTATAAATGGACGGAAGGCCTTTCACCTAAGAACATTTTGTTTCAGGGCCTTCCACCCAAATTCGAAAAAGAAAAGGCTTGATACCTGAACCGAGTTTTTTTAGGCCTTCCACCTAATTCTTCCTTATAAATAAGCTTATCATGAAATTTATTATTAATGTATATCTATTTTGAGTTATAAATGTTAAAACACATTTTCTATAACTTTAATTGAAAAGGATATTTGACTCAATACAAACTCAGAAAGCTAATTATAAATAAACTTATCATGAAATTTATTATTATTGTATATCTATTTTGAGTCATAGAGGTTAAAACACATTTTCTATAACTTTAATTAAATTAAAGGAAATTTGATTAATACAAACTTAGAATTGCATTCTTTATGGGACCGAGGTTGATGCTTTTTGGACACTACTCCCTCCATCTAAAAGGGATACAATTTTAGGTTTTATCCGAAACAAATTATCTTAAGTTTTGTTTGTTCTGTTGTGACCTATGAAAAAATGTTGAACATATATTTGATTTAGTTAAGTTAGAAAAAATATTGTAAACTGTGAACTGTGGAAACACTATGAATTAGTCAAAGGTAACCAGAAACTCAAAGCCGATACGAAAAACTAATGCCACTGAAATGAATCACTTTCAAATCTTAGCACTAGACCGCTCAATCTCACTTGGAATTGACAAATCAAGTCAAGAGATGAGCAAAGAGGGTTGTCAAGACTCACATAGATGCTAGAGTATCAAAATGTGCAAGAGAGGACATCCACTAGCCGCCCAACCCCCTTAAATAGACCCCAGCACTACCTAAGGATTTTCACTTGGCCATCACCATACATTAGCTTGATCACTTTTTGGCAAGGATTAGAGTAAATCTTTTAACCTTTTCAAGGTAACGTTGAATAGCCTAGAGTTTTATTTTGAAATCTTGGAAATATCTTGCTAGAAGTTCCTCGATGGTGAAAAGCTCCTACCAAAGCTGATATATGTTTTTTTCTTACAAGTATTAGGTAGGTTAGTAGTGGAAGTAGAGCTAGAGTAGAGCTTTCTTGGAGTCCAAAAGAGTCTTTTGGGTCTGGTATAGCTCCTTTGTAATATTTATTAGCACTTTACTTTATTTAGTATTTTACTTTATTCAGTAATATATCGTTGCTTTGTTCAAGTTCTTAGTTCACTCTTGTTCATCTTTAGTGAGCTTAGGTGCTTGCTCTTAGAATTAGTAGCATAGATAAACTTTTGCTTAGCTTGATTTTCCTCGGTACGGGTTCTACCGTGTAGTTAGGGTGTTTCAATCTCATACACCGGAGCTCGGATTGAAGTAGTGAGTCTACAAATTAAACACATTGCTTACACTATAGCTTGCCTGCGCATACAACTAGATTCCCGGATAGTTAGTGGCAGGTAGCAGATGATGACGACCATGTCTATCCTTTGTATCATGTATAGTTCTTAAAATGTAGGCTCGTGGCAAACCTTGTCTAGTTATCTAGGTGGCATGTTCCCCAAAGTGCTAAAGAACACCTTTTGATCCTTACATTAGCTTTGTTGCTTAAGTTCGGATAGATCTTTGCTCGCTTTGTCACTAGCTTTGTTATATTATACTCCTTACCTTCTATCTCTCCTTGTTGAGAGTTATATTTATCCCACCTTCCTATCCCTACGCCATTTGTCGTTAACCTCTTTCAACCGAGGATGTGCCCTTTTGCTTGATAATCTTGTCCTAAGCTTCTTATTCATCTATCATCTTATCCACCCGCTTTCCCTGGGAAAATAAGTTCAACCTCGAAATACTTTACCGAGTGAAGTGCTACACGATTTTTTTTTGTGCGTTTGTAGAATCCCTCCAATAGACATTAAAAGGATCAACAATGGCAACCTCCAATACCAATAAACAATGTCGCTTGCAGATCAAGCTCCTAGGGCCACTTGATCACTCTCTCGAAGTATCACTCTCTCGTTTGACAAGTTCTTGAACTGAGTTGGGCAATTAGTGTCTAACTGCACCCACTTTCGAAGTTTATGTACAAATACTAATTGTGCATTTTACCTCATTTTTCTATCCAAAGCAATTATTTTAATAAAACAATAAATATAAAAAACAAACAAATTTGCTTGTTTTGAGGAGCCATGGACGACGATGCGTCCGACGGTGACTGCCTGCCTCCTCGCTGTCGAGTTCTTGGCTCGTTGTTCGTCGAGTCTTGAGTCATTCCAGCCCACGCATCCTCGCGCTCCTCGGCATTCTATCGAACACCTGTTTAGGCCTACCTCTTACAGCCGCCCCCGATGCCGCCGGCCAACCCCACGCCGCCCAAATGGCCGAAGACCCTCACCGCAGACCACCTCCACCGCCTAGTTCGGGCCGAACGGGACCCTCGCCGCGCCCTTGCGATCTTCGACGCTGCCACCGCCGCTTCCACTTCTGCGCCAGACCCCATCACCCCGTCTCCGGACACCGTCTCTCTCCTTACATCTCGCCTCGCCTCCGCCGGCCACCTCCCCCTCGCCACCTCCCTCCTCTCCCGCTCACGCGGGGTCTTCCCCTCCGTCGCCGCTCTCGAGCCTCCCTTCCTCGGCCTCCTCCGCGCCTTCGCCCGCACGCACCGCCCGCTCGCCGCTCTCCACCTCTTCCGCTCCGCCCCCTCCGACCTCGCGCTCCCCCACTCCGCTCGCTCCTACAACGCCGTCCTCGCCGCTCTCGTCGCGCACTCGCACCTCCCCCTCGCCCGCTCCCTACTCGCCGACATGCGCGCCGCCGGATTCGCCCCCACCGCTGCCACCTACAACGTCCTCCTCAAGGCCCACTGCTCCGACGCCGCTTCTCACATCAAAGACGCTCTACGCCTTTTCCGGAACATCCCGAAGCCCGACGTCTGCTCCTACAACACCATCATCGACGGGCTCTGCCGCCGTGGCTGCCTGGCCGAGGCCCTCGAGATGTTCTCCGAGATGGTTGGGAAATGCATTGCACCTACCGTTGTTACTTATACCACTGTTATCCATTGGCTCGCAAGTGAGGGTTGTTTTGATGATGCGTTTAAGATGTTTGATGAAATGGGGAGGAGAGGGGTCTCGCCTAATCTGGTCACTTATAGTTCGCTGATTGATGGACTGTGCAAGGGTGGACGTGCAGCATCAGCGTTAGAATTGATGGATAGGATGATCAAGGAGAAGAAGCTGCCAAATACAATCACATATAGCTCGGTGATTGATGGACTCTGCAAGGAGCACATGCTGAGTGAGGCAATGGAGGTCTTGGACCGGATGCGTCTACAGGGGCGGAAGCCTGATGCTGGGTTGTTTGGGAAGATAATTGTTGGGCTATGTGATGCAGGAAGGGCTGTGGAGGCTGCAAATTACCTGGATGAGATGGTTCTTGCCGGTATTGAACCGAACCGGGTGACTTGGAGCTTGCATGCCAGGATAAACAATACCGTGCTGAAAGCATTGTGTGCTAAGGGTGAACTTGGCAGGGCTTTTCAGGTCTACCAGAGCACAAGGACTCGTAGTATTTCTACCGAACCAACCACTTTCCATCTTCTTGTTGAGAGCTTCTCCAAAAAGAACATAGAGAAAGCTGCCCATGTTGTGCTTGACATGCTGTCAGAGAGATGCATCCCTGAGAGGGAGACATGGGATGTTATTATTAGTGGGTACTGGAGTAAGAAGAAGGTGAGGCAAGAAGTCATGGAAATTTTGGACCAGCTAAGTGTTAGTTGATCTTAGAAATTTGGCTCTATGCTGTGCTAGTACCTGGTGTCGCCTATGCAAGTAAACATATTGGCCAGCTTACTCGTCAGGTATGATGTGATTATATCTCCCATGTCCCTTCTATATACTACAGACCTGCTTTCACAGAGTATTGCTGGATTGTTTGATGTGGGTGTGGGGAGAGACTTTTCTATTGCAAGAAAAGGACAAAAGAAAGCATACTAATTCAAAGACCCAGAAGTAGGAACTTAATGTTCATGTTTTTAAGTAGAGGGGGCTGCTTAGCTTATAGCTCAAACTAATGCATACCAAAAGTAGTTAGATGTAACTATTGAAACATCCATGCTAGTAATGTTGAGAATTTGAGATTTATAATTTATTGACCAAGTAAAATAAAGTTAAGTTCTTGTTTGCTGTATGTGCTGGTTATGTTCCTTTGATGGATAGTTGTGTCTTGTGTTTGGTGTTATTCGACAATGGAATAGAAGGCATGAATGCTGTGTTGGCATGGTGCTACTTCTCTATTATTTGCTAGTTTATTCATAACTAGAAATGATAAAATATCTTTGTTCTGTGCTTATGCTCTAGTTTTGCTT
Organism: Coix lacryma-jobi var. lacryma-jobi; assembly: GCA_009763385.1. Lineage (NCBI taxonomy): Eukaryota > Viridiplantae > Streptophyta > Magnoliopsida > Poales > Poaceae > Coix > Coix lacryma-jobi. Next base: position 34,279,833 of record CM019827.1, read on the forward strand.
TCTAACAAAGGAAGAAAATAATGTCTAGATAAAACACAGGAAAAATATAATCTGTGTTTGTTCTGGAAAAAATTATAGTTTTGTTTAGGATTCATTCTAGCCATTATCAACTTCTGTTTATGATGTCCCCATCTACTCAATTTTTCATTAGATATAAAAATAACAAAACTGACACAAACAATCTTATTACAACATGCACGCGATACTAATTGATCAAAACCAAAGTGAAGATTTTAATAATTGTACAGAATGTCAAAAGTTTTCATATAGTCCTCCTGACATGTGGAGCTAGTTTATTGCAACTTGCAATCACTCTGACCATTCATTCGCATTCCATTTGCATATCTTTGTTGGAGGTGCCATACAATTGCTAACTCAAACTATTCAACAACAGAAATAACTATAAAATGAAATGATATGAGTTTTATTCAAGAAATAAATGTTTTAGTTTGCTACTAGGTTGTGATGGTCAACCAAACAGTTTCATGATTTTGTACGGGTGCCCTTTGTTCACAGTTGATACACAAACATATCATATGTACCAGGCATTGATTTTGATTTCATATACAAAACCCATCTGTCAAATGTCACCATTAAGTGAAACTCTTCCCAAAATATTATTGCTAGAGATAGATGTAATGCCATACACCTCCAACCTACTCAAGGGGCTTACAAGTTACAACTAATCGATTCAGCAGGAACCAGGGCGGACAAAAAATTGAAGACCCTATTATTGTGAAGATGGTGTGGAGCCAATGCTATGACGAGTGGTAGGGAAGCTAACAAACAGCATGCTTCCAATGACTCCAACGGCAACTGGTAATGCTGTGAGAAGTTGCTTTATATCCTCGGATGGTGTTGGATAGAAGCAAGACACCACATTTTGGTCAAACAGTGCGATCACTACAAAAATCATAGCTGAAACAATGGCATGTACAAAGTCTAGAAACCGCATCCTGAATCCTGCTGCTGCAAGTGGTTCAAGAGGAGCCCCACCATCAATGACCCACAATCCCCTGAATGTAACAAACCCGTATCGTACCTTCCCTTCCTCATCCCTGAAGCTATCTGTGAAGCTGAGAACAAAGCAGGACAATGCACACAGCATCACGAGCCCTCCTGTCATCATCCGGTTCATGTCACTGCAGTGGCCTTGCTTTGCCAGGGTGGGAGCCAGGATCTGGAAAGAAAGAACAGTGCCAGAAGGAAGGAGTTTGGCGAGGTGGGCAGTGCTCTGGTATGTTTGGCCTATTGTTTTTTGCATTGGGCTCATGTTGTTTCGGTCATCTCTGTTTGACAAGAGAGGGCGTCTCTCATTGTGCTGCAACTCAGCGTCGAGGTTTGTAGCATCCGTTGTTGCTGGCCCCATACCCTAACAAAGTTCTTGAGATCTAATGTCGGAGATATGAGCAGAAGATGGGTGTTTCTGCCGATGGAAGGGGAGGTATCTGAAGGGTAGTAAGCTGTAGTCATTTGCTGTTCGCTGCCATTTTAGATGCCCCTTCAATAAAAATAGGATAAAAACTGACACAAGCTGGGAGTTATATTTTTAGGTTTCTAGCGAGATTTTGGCGATGCAGTTTCTCTTTTGCGCTCCAGCTTTTTTAATGCACATTTGGGTAACAGCGAGAACAGTAACTAGTAGCATATAAATCATACGGTTACAGTATTGTCGTCGGCAAATGCGTAATTATGGCATACTCCTCCTGTCTCAAAATAGAGATTATTCTCGCTTTCTGAGAAATCAACATTTTACAACTTTGACTAATTATATATTAAAGAATATTAATATTTATAATACATAATTAATTAGTGTCATTATGTAGATCGTTGAATATACTTTATAATAAATTTATTTAGAGATATAAATGTCGTATATATTTTCTATAAACTTAGTTAAAGTTAAAAAAAAGTTTGATCAACGCATTCGGTAACGTCTTATACTGTGAGTATAAGACGGAGGGAGTATGTCTTTATTTTTCTTCTGTTGGGATAATTGGACATGGCAAGAATCCGGAGATGGGTTGCTATTGCTACCAAAAGTCGGTGTCCCCGTCGACCTCCGTGCTTTCAGAGAAATAAAAGTAGAAGAATCGTAGTGCTATTTGGTAAAGGGAAGAGGGAGCATGGACGAGCTGTAGCCTCGATACCTAGATGTGATCCTAACATCACAATAGTTTACTTGACAACTTGGTTTAACGACAATTATTACCCCAACGTAACCCGATCTCTCTGTATCTGCTGGTCATTTTTCTGTAGCTGTAGCTCTCCGTGGAGTACGTTAACAACTACCCAACGTGTATTTGTTTATTATTGTTTTCTCTAAATAGCTAGCTAGCTATAAAACTGACAGGATAGAACGAAGGAAGTGGCTAAGCCTGCTACTGCAAAAGGTCAAAAACGGAACCACGGAAGCTGAGACAGGGTTCAACATTTATGGCCTTGTGGGCCGATGTTCTGTTGATCAAAAGCCCAAGCCAAGGCCATGCCCATCTACTGATCATCTGAACACTTAGTTTTCCCTTTAGCAAATGAGGCCGTTCAGTTCTCCAAATTTCCAAAAAAATTTTACATAGTACTCGTCATATCAAATCTTTAGACACATACATGAAGTTTTAAATGTAGGTAAAAAATAACTAATTATACTTTTAGTCTGTTCATGTCGAGACGAATCTTTTGAGCCTAATTAGTCCATATTTTGACAAAGTTTGTCAAATAACAACGAAAGTGCTACAATAACTTTTCTCCATAAATTTTATGAACTGGACAAGGCCTGAATAAATATTTCGTTAGCAAACCGACAGTGTGACCGAAACCTCCCAGTTTTATTGTCACCCCGCCCCCATCCTGTCTGGAATTCAGAGCATTGGGCCATTGGCAGTCGGTCTCTAGCGTGAGCTGGGCAAATAGCCATCTGAACATAACTGATGCAAAGAGCATGTCGCCTTGTCTTTGACAAGCTCCAGAAGAACAATGCAGCTAAGCATTGCTTCCATCCTCCATGAAAAAAAAGAGCGACAGAGATCATATGCTTGCATGCATGTCTTATGCATGAGACCATAAAGATCACGGGCACAATCCACTTTAGTCTCCGACAAGTAAAATCCTTTTCTTAAGACAAAAACCTCATGCAGTGGCCCCAGCTGCTCATCCTAGCATCTTTGATGACGGCACCAAAGATACCAGCAGTCCAGCACACTGCGGCAGCATTCCATTAGCAATAACCAAGAGTCTGGGGGAACATTGTAAAGTCGCCGAGAGACGACAGCGGACGACTTTAATCATGTGGATCTTTCTTTCCATCCATCTTGCGATCATAGCGTGTGGTCATGTGTGCGCAGCAGTTTTCCTCAGCGTGTATAACTCTGTATAAAAGAAACATATACCTATATCTCCTATAGTTAATAATTTGCCAACTCGGGAAAAACATTCATATGAATTATTTTTTCGAGATCGGGGGGATAGTGGTAGGTTATTCACGCATGACCATATATCAAGTTTAACTAGTTCTGTACACTCATTCTACCACCAGAGTTCAGAAGCAGTCCCAACTCCCAAGTATCTTTCACATGAAGCACCATCCTTGCCCTCTTTTGAGGCGGACATGTCTTTATCCACTTCGCAACGTAGTAGTACATGTATCAATATTACAATAGGCAATCCCTTTTGTGTTTTTTTTTGGTTAACAATTCAATAGGTTTGTATAAGAAATTTGTCGATGATAACTATATGAAATGCATTGGATGAATATAGTGGACACATGGAGAGGATAAATTATAGTCAAATAAATAAACAGGAGTATTTGAAAAAAATGTTTTTAAGTTAAAAAAAATCTAAATGTTATACAATTTTAAAATACCTAGCTATCTGCCCTATTTGCTTGGGCCGCTTGCCTAGTATCTCATTACAAATGTGTTAAAAGAAGCCCTCATATTACCACAATATTTATTTAGAAAAAAAATAAAACCTACACCTTTGGATTTTATAATGGTATAAAGGCATATAGATAAACTAAAGTTTCCATGCATTAATAATAGTAAACTCAAAATAACAAGGTAATAAAAAATAACAACTCTGGGTTCTATGAGTTCAAAGAAAGAATACACAAATAAAGAGTACGTATAAAAAACCATTATTAAAAGTAAAATTCGAATAAAAAGTACAGAAAAATTTAATAGTTTGATCACCAAGAAATTTGGGAAGAAAAAGAAACCTAAATAAATAGTCCACATAAATTATTTTAGTAAAATAGACAATTTCAAAATTGAAAATTTAAAAGTGGTAGTTGGATTTCCATAAGTTGGAAAAGTGATAATTGGATTTCCATAAGTAGAATGTTAGTGTACTGCTATAAATTTAGACTTTTTAAAGAAAAATGTAATTAGTTTTATCGTCAAAGTCCAAAAACTATCACAAGATCCTATAAATCTAGGTGGTAGTGGTAACCTATCAAAATATATACAATAAATAAATAAGCCATCAAAAATTGATCGACCAAGTATAGAATGGTATAATTGTGGTAGAACCGCTCGTTTTTACCCTGATTTGGCATGTCCAGCGACCATTCAACACTAAGGCACACGCTTAATCCAAGTCAAACCCGTTAGTCTTTTCAGGCCACCTCGTGGGAAGATGTGAAACATCCATGTTTCTCATCAGGACCACATCCATAAGTATCTATTACAAAAAAAAAATAAAAAAAAACAAAGACATTTCAAATCTGAAGCCGAGTGAATTGAACATAGCTTTTCATCAAGACTCACTAGAAGAATTCAGAATACAGTGGAGGACTAAACACTACAAAGTGGAAGCAATTCGTTTTTTTTAGAGAAATTTTGCTCAGGGATACTACTCAAATGTAACATGTAATATGTTGTTGGACACCACCAGATGCGAAATATGTCAAGTAGCATCATGAATCTGTGTAAATTTGCTGTAACACACCGTGATGATTATTTTATTTATTTCTCGGATTTTAAGAGTGAAAAGGTTGGGGAAAAGGGAAAATGAACAGTCCTTGTCTATATTTTCCCGGCGTTGACGACAACACCGAGAGTTAACGGCCAAACCAAGAAAACTTGGCTCATCTTTCTGGCCAAATAAATTTCATACACACAGTAGAGTAGGTAGCAAGAAGGCGTACTGAATGCATCCCTTGCAGTCGTTTTTCGCATGCTTTTGAGCCCACCTGTTCCGAAAAGTGCGTTAAAACGTCGACATCAAACTTGATCCCTATTGGGAAGTACCTGCCGCCATTTTTCAACATGATGGAGTTAGGACGACTGCGAGGCTTGCCCTACAAGATGATGATATCACCTGCTAGTACTTGATTATAGATTCACTACTAGAGAAAAGACCTTTGGTCGATCTACCAAATCACCTTTAGTCTCAGTAAAAATTATGTTTGGGACCAAAAACCTCTTTAGTCCCGATTGGTAACATCAACCGGGACTAAAAGTCCCCTGCCCCGTCAGACATTTGAGGAGGGACTTTTAGTTCCGGTTGGTGTTACCAACCGGGACTAAATGTCAACCTTTAGTCCTGGTTGATCTTATCTTAGCAGCCCGGACTTAATGTCAACCTTTAGTCCTGATTGATTTTAGCAACCCGAACTAAAGGTCCCCCAACTTTTAGTCTCGGTTGATAAGGGTGACATTTTAGTCTCGTTTGGTGTTACCAACCCGGACTAAAGGTCTTTCAGTCAGGACTAAAGGTCCCCCATGGATCAATTTAAAAGGAGAGTGTACATGACTTTGTCACATGTGGTGTACAACTGAGTTGGTAAGGAGTTTATATGCGAGATGAGGGGTATTGAGTTCGAATCTCACACACCACAAGAGAGGCCTCCATAAAATTTCATTTATTTTTTCCTCTAAGCATGAGCTTTAGTCCCGGTTGTGATACACGAAGGCTGGGACCTTTAGTCCTAGCTAGATTCTTAATCCCGTTTGGAAAACCGGGACTAAATTCCCTTCCCAACCGGGACTAAAGGCCGGGACTAAAGCTCCTTCCCAACCGGACTAAAGGCCGTGTGTGCAGTAATGATTATATATATACATGTTGTCATCAACGCATACTCCAGAACCAACAAATGCATTGTATATGTCGTTGTGGAGCGTAAGATCGCCATGGTTCATCGAGAGAAAGACTTGACAAGTTACAACTAGTGTTAGAATATCAAAGCTTGTTTGAATCCATTAGTACTGAAATTACTGCCAATAGATCCAAAGAGACATGCTAGTTATTAGCCTAACTATATTAGTTCCAATAGCAGGTTCGTAGTTGCTATTAGGTGCTAATTGTATGCACTTTCAACTCACTATCCAACCCATCTATTAGCATATGGATCCAAATAGTTCCTCCTAAAAATAGCAGCTATTAGCAATTAATTAGCTAAATTTTTAGTCATAATGGATCTAAACAAGAAAAAAAGGAACTATTCCAATTTCGTATGAAATCCAACATAAACTTGATTTGGACACGTTACTTCAGATATTTCCAGAAGTAAGGGCTCAACTGAAAATTTTGGAAGGTTTTAGAGGAGAGAGAGAGAGAGAGAGAGAGAGAGAGAGAGAGAGTGAAAATGAGATTGAGAAACTAGAAATATTTAATGTTACGTTTGATGGATTGCCGCCAATTATTAGTGTTGACAATAGCGTGAATTAAAGGTTGTGTACTGCAGATTGCTTTGTCCATATGCCAGGTTTGTAGGAGAGAAGAAGCAGGCTTTTGGGATAACTTGTTGTAATCTCTAGTGTAGTACGCCCTCCGTCCTAAATTATAAATCATTTTAAAAATCTTAGAGAGTTAAAGTTTTTTAAGTTTAATCAAAACTATAGATTTATGACATCATATAGATATACTATAAAAATATAACTAATAAAGAATCTAATGATATTTAACTAATATCATAAATATTATTATCATATTGTATAAATTTGGCCAAAGTTTAAAACTTTGACTCTCTAAGATTCATGGAATGACTTATAATTTGAGACCTTATGAAATAAACAACTCGTGACCTTAATTTGGATTATTAAGATCTATCAAGTACACAGTAATGGGGCCCTGGCACATACAGTATACTTTAGCATTTTAGAAACTGTTTTCTCGCCACCTAAAAGCGCATTGCGATGATGTTGTCGTGTGCACTCGTCAGCTAGCAGAAATGTGAGATCGATCGAGTGGCCTCCATCTCCAGTGCAAATGCAACAACCAGAGTTCCTTCCGCACATTCCTAGCTAGCTAGCACGAGAACCAACATCCACAAGCCACAAAACCCCCTGTGCTAGGGCATGTTCGTTTCAGGGCAATTTTTTTTTTGCCCTGTCACATCGAATATTGCGGTCCTAGTTTGCCCTATTAAAAATATAGTAATTAAAAACTAATTTGTCAGCCGGAGACTATTTCACGAGACGAATCTATTAAACTTAATTATTTCATGATTTGACAATGTGGTGCTACAGTAAACATTCGCTAATGATAGATTAATTTACCTTAATAGATTCGTCTTAGTAATTAGCCTATGGCCCTGTAATTAGTTTTATAATTAATTTATTTTTAATAGACTAAACTAGTGCCACAATGTCCAATGTGACAGGCAAAAAAAAAATTTGCCAGCGAAACGAACACCCCTTTAACCTCGGCACTCACAGGCACGAAAAAACAGGATTTTCTGCATGCAGTCTCCTGCATGCTTCACCCCCCCCCCCACCCACCCCACCCATACACATTTTCTATATTTCAGTGACAGTTTTATCTTTATCTTTTAATAGAAAAAAAATATTATTTATTTTTTATGATTTGTGCTAATAAATTTAGACTATTGGATAGAGATCTGAAAGTTGTAGTCATCATGTGAAAAGATGTTATATTTCAGATTTTTTTCCCCTTGTTTTTCAGGGCTTGGAGTTTGCAGCTAGTTTAGGACTGTGCACCTTGGCACGGCACGCGTACATCATAACAGTGGCTGTCTTGCATCATCAGTCGGAAGGATATGGCGATCGGCGGTGGGTCCGTCAAACAAATAAACAAGTCCGATAATGCCATTGCCGCCGATTTCTCGTACGTGGCGGACGACATGCGCGTTTGCCCTGCAACACCTGCCTTCCCTCAGCATCGTGGCAACTCAAAAACAGAGTGCTGTGCCGTCGTCAGTTCGTTAATCGGCACCAAAACATGTCATGCCATCCAGCGCGCGGCCGGGCCGGGGTACATGTCTCCCCCCGCCGACGGACGGACGGACGCCACCAGCAGCAGCGGTAGCTAGCTAGCTAGTAGCTACTCACTCCTGCAGACTGGAGTCTGCAGTACGTGTACGTCCTGCTCGCGCCGCACGCGCGATCGGCTGCTGCCTGCCTGCTTAATGCTTTCCCGCACCGCACGTAATATTTTTTTTTTTGCATTTTAGCTCTTTTTTAACATTTTTTTTTTTGCAAACAGATCTGTTTAGAAACTTTGTCTAAAAATGAGACAAAAGAGTCTCATGACGCCAAGCTATAGTGCCTCGGCGTCATGTCCCATGACGCCGACCCTTTTGTCCTATTTTTGGACAAAGTTTTTAAACAGGTCTGTTTGCAAAAAAATATTTCAAGAAAAGGGCTAAAATGCAAAAATATCACGCACCGCACCATCCCACTCACTCCACTCCACTCCACTCCCCCGGCCGGGGGCGTCGACGTCGCCGCTCTGGGACGCGCGGTAGATGGACGGTTCAAGTCTTTAGCTGTTGGGGTGGTATCTCTCTTCCAAGACACTCTACGGTGACCTCATATCTAAAAATAAAGCAGCTCGCATGAGCGGCGGACCTGATCGATCGATCCCTCTCGGTCTCGGTCGTCTCGGTCCTCCCTTTCCCACAGCGGCCACAGCACACACGCAGACGCGCGGGTCGGGGCGGGCGCGCACAGGCCACAGGCCACAGGCACAGCACACCACCTGACCGGACACCTGACCACCGTACCCCGCCCGGCGTTGCTGCGCGCGGCAAGTAGAAGGGTGGTGTGGCGTGAGGTGGAACGTCGGGCCTCGATCGCTCGCGATCGGGCACGCGAGAATCAGGTTGCCCCATCTCCACTCCACCACCAGTCCACCACACCCCGCCCGGCCGGCAGCGGCTAGCAGCTGCCAGCCATGCCACCCTCACGATCCATGCTTTTAGCAAGCTCCCCATTTAATTTTGCCCCTGCACGTACTACTCCGTCCATGTTTTCGGTGTTCGTGCCACAAGTTTGACTGGATTTGTAGAAAATATGTGCAATATTTATATCTCCAAATAATTTTGTTAAAAAACTAGATTCAAAGATCTTTCCAATGATACTCCCTCCATACCCCAAATTGTTGACGTTTTGGGCCCTTGGCCTGTTTTCACAAAGGTTGACGTTGTGAGCCTACGAGTTGCCTCTTGGACTCAAATACCCCTGGTGCAGAATTGGAACTCGCGTTAAAAAATAAATGCGCCTGCCCCAGGGTTCGAACCCTGGCCAATGGCTTGAGGCTGCTGTGGTTTAACCAACCATACTATGGAGTCTTTTTTTCTATTGGATACACGCAGCCATATTTAATAAGGGTAAAGCAGGAAAACTAACCCTAATTAATCACTCCTTGGTAAGCACAATCTTGTCCAAAACGTCAACAATTTCAGGTATGGAGGGAGTACCAATTATGATGATACTTGTTATTTATAAAAATTACCGGTAGTTATTTCTCGGAAAGCGAAAACGTCATCTATTTAGGGACGGAGGGAGTACCCTTTAATTATCTCCCCTAGGCCCTAGCTACCTCAGTACTCTACAATGCATACAGGGAGGTGCCTCGCTCCCTCACATCTGCTCCAAAACACACGACCAGTACGTACCATCCAGTTTGGGAGGGCAGGGGTGATGTAGATCTGTGCACCACCACCGCACCACGGACGCGTCTGTTTTCTATTCTATTCTATCATCCCCGGTACACGCATGTAAGTAGGTTGAGCTAGTCGCAAGTGACGATATATAGACGTGTCCGCTTTTATTACCAGAAGAAAACAAACACACCGGTCACTGGCCACGGCCCTCCATGCGTCATACTATATGCGTACTACACTTGTACTCCTATAGCTAGCTATCTAGTTCACCGACCGATGATTGGCTATAGCTAGCTACCTCTCCGCACGTGGTACTGATGAACGAACAGTCTTGGCCGCCGCTGGTGATCTGTGCGTGTCGTTGTGTGCGTGCATACGATGATCGAAAACGTGCATGGCCCACCGCGCTGCTCGATCTTCTGCATGCACGTACACGAATGAGAGTAGGGCGCTGTGTTTAGTTCCTAGAAGTTTTTGAAAAAAGTACTATAGCATTTTCATTATTATTTGACAAACTTTATCCAAATATAGACTAACTAGACTTAAGAAATTCGACTCGACATGTACATACTAAAAATACAATTAGTTCTTTTTTACATACATTTAATGATACATGTATGCATCTAAAAATTGATGTGATGTGATGGAGAATCTAGATTTTTTTTTGGAAATTTGGGAAAACTAAACACGGCCATAATGCATACCGTAGCTGGTTCCGGCCTGTGTTCTCACGGTGAACAGGTGCACTTTGTGTGTCCGCGTATTATTGTGACTTGTGAGACAAGTAGTGAAAGTTTTTTTTTTCTTTCTCTCTCCAGTTCTTGGATTGCAAGAAGCCTGCCCGATCGATCAGTCGGCCGGTGTCGACGGCTATATTATCGTGGTCTACTGTGAGGCCTTGTTTAGTTGGTGGATAATTTTTTTTTTGCATATCACATCGACTGTTTCGGTAATAATTTAGTTTATTAAAAATAGACTAATAAGAAAACAAATTACATATTCTGTCTGGAAAACTGTAAGACGAATTTATCAAGACTAATTAACTCATCATTAGCACGTGTTTACTGTAGCTCAACACTGTCAAATTATGGATAAATTAGGTTTAAAAGAATCGTCTGTCAAAGTTATCGCAATCTATGTAATTAGTTATTTTGTAGTCTATATTTAATATATGCTATGCATGTGCATAAATATTCGATGTGATGGGTGAATTCTTATTTTGGGTGGGAACTAACAATGCCTTATATACTCCGTCGTGTATGTATACTTGTTTGATAGTGCGCGCTTCGCTGCGCAGGCAAAGATTAAATTAATAAATAGATAATATTAAAAACATTTAATTATAAAATAATTTTTATTTAGGAGGTGTTTATTTTTTGTGGCTAAATTTTGACATGTGTAACATCGAAATGTTATGACACTAATTTAGAGTAGCACTAATAAAACTAATTATACAAATAAAGACAAAGAATAGTGAACATAAAAGGAAAGGGAAAAATAACCTAAAGGAGGAGGAAAAGACAAAAAAGAGGAATGAACAGTAGCGCTACAGAAAAAGAGGAATGAACAGTAGCGTTACAGTCCTTGGAGCTGTGAAAGCTCTCAAAAACTCATAGTTGAGAGATACTATTATGGGTGCACTGACGTCACACCGTTTTTTGAAAAGAGAAAAACCTATGCGGAAGTTATTTGTTAAAAAATATGTGCTAAATGAAAGGAAAAGAGAAAAATAAAACTAGTGGTTCAGGGATACTATTATGAGCGCTCTATGAACACACTAGTTTTTGAAAGGAAAAAACCTATACGGAAGTTTTTTAAGAAACATATGCTAAAATGAGAGAAAAAGAGAAAAACAATAACCATAAAAGAAAATAAAAATGAAATGAATAGTAAACTAAGGCATGAAGAGGTAAAAAGTAACTCCTCATTAACAATATTATTATATCTTATAGTACTATTGAACGCTCTACCGCACATCGGTTTTTTAGAACGAAAATCATGAAAAAAAGAAAAGAAGAAAAAAAAAGTAGAAAAGAAACATAAAAGAAAAGAAAAAACAAAAGCAAAAAAAAGCTACAGTACATCAAGCGCTGAGAGGCCGCCAATCCTCCCGCGGTCATAGGTTTATATTATGTAATTACTTTTGTTAATAGTATTTAATGCTCTAAATTAGTGTTAAACACCCGATATGACATCCAAAACTTTTAAATTTAGAACTAAACAATCTCTAAATATCTCAGTCGCTATATAAGTATAAAACGCACGTAAATATTGAGCAATTAGAGTTTGTATTATTAGACGCGCTATCGTCATATCGATTTTTAATAGAAAAAGATACCTACAAAAAATCTTAAAAAGAAAAAAAAATAAAAAATAGAAAAGTAAAAGAAAAGGAAAAAAGAAAAGAAAAAAAAGCTACAGTAGCCTACCCCGCGGGAGGGCGCCAATCCTCCCGCGGGTAGAGGTTGTACTAGGATGGTTAGCGCGCTTTGCCGCGCCGCCCTCTTGCACGGTCATAGATGCCTCCGTTTTTGCTGTGACGAAATTTTGATGGTCTTTTGTAAATAGTACAAATGTGTGTAAAATATATAGAGTACATGTACAAATTATCTGACGAATAATCTTGTATGATGTGTGGACTTCTGCCGGTAGGATAACCATAAAAAATGGATGGAAGAAAGCACATATATTAAGCAAGTCACCTGGAGCCAAAATATGCATCGTTGATACAAAGTACTCCTGCTTCTTGAATTTAGCCTATCCATAACATTGAAAATATGCAGATGAACAACACACATTGTTGCGTCGGTATAGATTGTGCGCTTGCTATCACAACACACTTATATTTATTTGATAAATTTACAAAATTTAATTAGTGTTGTTGACAGCCCAAATTATTTATTTTAGAAAGTTTTCAAAATATAGAATTAACTTCTCGTTATTGTAAAGATAATAATTAAAAATATATTGAGTATCTAATTTAGAGTCCAGATAAATAAAGCGACGCTCGCAGTAAAAGAGAGTGATATGATTTGGTGTATCTGTTTTGAGGTTTGGCATGTTCCACGATTGACCCAAGTGTCGTAGCGTTCAAGTGTCGTAGCGTTCAGGAGATCGAGCACCAAAACCACAAGGGTCGCTGTAAAAAAAAACCCACAAGGGTCAAAGGTAGAGGGCGATTATATCAGGGCTCAGGTACAGTCATGCAGAGGGTGCTAAGCGATCGTGCTTTGTTTTCTCGTATATACGTGTACATGGTACAGTAGAAGGTGTGTCCGCGTGAAGCGCACGCAACCCCTATTATAAGGGCAGGGATACTCCCACAGGTAAAGATGTTTATATTAATATGGCAAATAAAATCGATCAGATCAGCACGCCGAAGTCTTTTCATCAGATGTACAAACATGAACCGTCAGATAAATGAACGTCGACGTCACAGGAAGGGGCGGGAGAGGAGAGGGGCATGCCGCAGGCACCATCCCACTCCCACATCGATCGATGTGCACGCGGCAACTCGCGATGGCCGGCCGCTGGTGTACGCACGTGGACCCCGCGGCCCGGCCAGCGCGGGCCAGCAGGGGCCCGCTCCAGAGAATCCGGCGTCCGGCCTGGCCTGGTTTCCGGCTCACGGCTTCCTCCTCCATCCGTTGCATGGCCAGACTTGAGGGGCAAGCAACCACCCACCATTCGCCCAGGTCCATCGCCCCTGCCGCCGCCGCCGCGCGCCTCCTGGATCAGTCCTCCCACCCCTCCTGCTAGCTTTGCTACGTGTTCCCGCACACGCATCGACACAGGGATCCATAGCTACAGCGACTGCTGGCCTCGAGGTCAGCTAGCTAACAACCTGCTTGCTGTTGCTCGATCGTCTCTCTCGATCGCATGCTGCTATTTGCATGCGCTGCTTCTTCCATCTCGCTCTCTCGATCGGCAAGTTGCTTCTCAGTTCGCCTCGCTGTCCTGTCCGTGTACGTAGCGTCCTGCGACTCGATTGATCAACCTGAAGCTGAAGCTGATTATCTGAAGGTACGTACGACGACGACGGTCCATCTCTAGCTAAGCTAGCTAACAGCTGCGTGCTGCCGGTTTCTTTTCATTTTTAATATCTGTTGAATAATAATATTGCCCGGGCGACGAGATCGACCTCGTGGTGCATCAGAGGTGGTGCCGTGGTGGTAGTAGTGGCGACAGATCTTCTTCTTGCACTGGGCGCGGAGTAGTGGGATATGGGAGGGATGCAATGCAACAACCAAAAAAGTTGGTGACGATTCTATTCTCCTGTACCAGACAGACAGCGAGAGACTGCCGGGAGGGTAGCAGCGCCGCGCGCGCGCATGCACGGCGCACCAAGCGACCCAACTGATCGATCATTCAGCACGCACGCACAAGCACAACACAGGCCGCCGCGCCGAACCCGAGCGAGAGGCGCGCGCGCGCACAGCAGGCAAGGCTACAGCGGCCGGCCCCGCGCATGATCGAATCGATCGGGTCGGTCGGTCTCGGTCTCGGGCTCTCGGCCCGTGGGGTGGTGGCTGTGGTGGCTGCTGGTGCCAGGCCAGGCCAGGCGGTAGCTTTTAACAGGGACAAGCTTCCTCCGGCCTGCGCTGTTTTTCTCTTTGTTCTCTCTTCTCGGCCGCTTTGTTCCCTCTCCTCGCCCTCTCTTCTTTTGCGCGGCGGCCGGCCTGTCATTCCCCTGGGGTCTGGGGATCATCACAGCCTTAGCAGCTAGCGTTGCCTCATATGGGGGCGAGCTGAGCAAACGCAGCAGCGGACAACAAGAGGCTTTCTTCGGCTTTCGCGGTTCGCGCGATCTCCCTCAGACCTCTGTCGTCCCACGTACTACTCTACTTCTCGTCACGTACTCCACCCTTCCCGGCTTCCCGTGTCCCCGCCTTGTAAAAAGATCGACGAGGGCCGGCCGGGACGTGGTGAGCGAGAAGGCTATCCTATAGCAGCTGGGGGCCGGATCCAGAGAGAGGGCGACATCGATCGATCGTCTTCGATTCGTCGACGGCGCGGCCATGACATGGTGCAACAGCTTCAACGACGTGCGAGCCGTGGAGAACAACCTGGCCACCGCCGCGGCCGTGGCCGCCGCTGCCGCCAAGAAACAGCAGCAGCAGGCGGCCTCCTCCCACGGCGTCAACCTCATCAGGACCTGCCCCTCCTGCGGCCACCGCGCGCAGTATGAACAGGTACGTACCTGCTGCAACACGTACATTCAGCTGCAGATCGATCCCTAGATCGATCGCGCTAGCTACTGATGTCTATATTATCGTCTTAATTTGAGCATGCATGCATTCATGCATATATGGTCAGTCATCAGACTCGATCACGCACGCTCCGAGGATTAATAACACACGCTCGCGATCGATCGCCGTCGATCATCAGGTGCAGGCGGCGGCGACGATCCAGGACCTGCCGGGGCTGCCGGCCGGCGTCAAGTTCGATCCGACGGACCAGGAGCTTCTGGAGCACCTGGAGGGGAAGGCGAGGCCGGACGCCCGCAAGCTGCACCCGCTCATCGACGAGTTCATCCCCACCATCGAGGGCGAGAACGGCATCTGCTACACGCATCCGGAGAGGCTTCCTGGTGAGTAGAGACTAGAGCTAGTAGAGTAGCTACACACGCCAACATTTAAACTGCTGGCTATGCTGCTGCCTGCCTCTCTACGTACTACGAAATAATCGTTCGTCCTTTCTTATGCGTGTGTTATATATTTGGTTATTATTACTTGCATGCTTGCATTACCCCGCCCATCACTTCATCATCAGTATCAAATAAATAAAAGCGTTTCCGGCAAACTGTCCATCATATACTACCTCCCTCCCGATCCCCGGCCGGACCCTCGCGGAAAAAAAGAAAAGAAAAAAGAAACGGTCCATCATCTATCAATTTAGCTAGATTTGTTTTTTGAAAGGTTATATTATCTCTTCAGATTTAGACCATCAGTCGACAAGGAAGATAGATCCGTCACGGAAGAACATTGATAAAGCTAGCGCGCTTATCATAGATTAATTGTTCTTTAAAATTTTTCCAAACCATATATATTGGATAATAAATAATAATCCTTATTTTGGTGTTAGAAAAAGATTACATTATTATGTACTGTTTTAGTCGTTTTCAATTGGGTGGTCTTGCTTAATCAATCGATCAAGGTTAATTAGTCCTAGAAATTTATTGTGCTGCATTGTCTCACTACTAGCTCACGTCATATGTAAAACTAAATTTGTATTTTAGTTTATTACGTATATATATATCTGTCCATTAATCGTAGTAGTACTTTGTTTATTTGCTTTTGAGCGGGATACGTATAAACATCGATAAAGGGTGCCTTTGAAGTAACTTCTTGTCCTACTTGTTGGCATGTAGTTTAGTTGCAGTAAACTGAAAACGACAGATTTAGATAACGCAACTCCATCAAAGGTCTACGTCATGCAGGCTGCACGCAACATCAGACACTACTAGAAAACAGGCCTTTGGACGATCTATCAATTGAGCTATAGTCTCGAACAAAAATTGCGTCCGGGGCTAAAGATCTTTAATCCCGGTTGGTGTTACCAACCGGGGCTAAAGGTGAATCTTTAGCCCCGGTTGGTATTATCAACCCGGACTAAAGGTGCTGGACCTTTAGTCCCGGTTGGTAATACCAACCTTTAGCCCCGGTTGGTGTTACCAACCGGGACTAAAGGTCCTTTTAGCCCCGGTTGGTGTTACCAACCGGGGCTAAAGGTCCTTCCCGAGTGGATTCAAAAGGAAAACGTCCAGAACTACATCACGTGAGTTGCGTAGCTCAGTTGGTAAGCGTGCCTGAGGCGAGATGTGCTGAGTTCGAATCTCACACAGCACATATTTATTTTTCCTCTGTGGACCTTTAGCCCCGGTTGAATGCACCCGGGACTAAAGGCCGGGACCTTTAGTCCCGAATTCTTAGTCCCGGTTGGCATACCCGGGACTAAAAGCCCATTTTAGCCGGGACTAAAGGCCCTTTCTCTTCTAGTGAGATCAAAGGAAGTATAACCTTTGAGAAAAAGACTTAAATGAATTTATGATACACATGAGAACTATTTTCTCTCCTTATTATCTTTAAGTTTTCAGCTTTCAATAATTTATCTGAAGTGCAACAGGTTTCAGGCTAGTCGTTTTTGTATATATGCTATAATGAATTAGTGGATAATGATAGTTAATCAAGATATTTTTCTCTTTGTCTTCTGATATTTGTTCTACAATGCAAAGGCACTACTTTACCATGGAAGCAAAAATAAAATAAAATGAAAACTAGTAATAGAGCTAGGCAGATGTATTTTGTTTTGGAGACAACATTTAGCACTTACCATTTGACCCAAATTTTGATTAAGTGCTTCAAATAACTTCTTTTCTTTTCTATTCTTTTCTGACATTGATTTACGTGGATCGATACTAGATATGACAATTCGTCTATATCATTTCATCTCTCCTATCTCTATATCATTGTGATCCAATAGGAAACAAATGGCATCAGAGTCTCACAATCGTCTGTGGATAGATTTATGAGACACAACTAACATATTTCTATTACAATATTTATGTTGGTAACCTTAATGTCTACCCAACTATGACAAAATTCAGTAACCAATTACTCTATTTAATTTGTTTTCCAATCCATATTCATATTTTTCTTCTTTATATTGCATCTCTCCGGCTCTATGTTTTCAATAGTTGTTTAATTAGAACCTTAGCTTCAGTTATTTTAGCTAGTCTAAATCACAACATCCTCTCTCTCACATTAATTTGCACCTCTGTTGAATAAATCAGTAAACTAAACAGCCATTTAGCTAGTCTAATCACGCTTACCTCAATTATTGTTAGATTTATGTCTTTCTTTTGGTTTTGATTGCTTAAACTGTCAACCATGCATTTAATAGTCCCTTTATGGGCTAAATAACATGTTTGGCCTCTATTTACCATTTAAATATGTATAGTTGGTCTACACGGTGCGTGACACACACAACATACTCTATCATGTTACTTTGAGTTAATTAGTTTTATAGAGTAATAACACAGTAGAAGAGTGCATTCTTTAATCATGTTAGGGATACTTGGTGTTAGGATTAGGATATATATAACTAAGTGCTTATTTTTAATTTATTTTATTAATAGCAAGTATGTGTTTTTGATGCAAATAAATTTGAGCCAGAGGTTGTTTTAGATCGTCTTTGTAATGGTTAATTTATATGCAAATTCAGAGGTTGTTTTATATTATCATTTGTGTTGGCAGAGATGGTTAATGTAAATATAGATTTAGATTATTTTTTGTAATAGCATTGTAGCTATTTTTTTTTCTAAAAAACTATAATAGAGCCAATGTATAGTCAATGATGCATATGATTAGAGTTTAATAAATTGATGGCAAGATGCTTTTGTTTTTCATGAGAATTTTTAAGATCCATCTCTTTTTTAGCATATGTAGGATGAACACTTCTAACTAGTAGAAATAAGATTCTATATAGACATGAATATTCATTTTTAAGGTTTTTCTTTATTTGCACCAACGTCAAAAAATTATTGGGACCATGTATGCATACTCAGCGGTAATAATTTATTTTCTATATTTTATATTGTGAAATACCACACCGGGGAATACAAAGTTATATATCCATTATATCTTTTCTTTAAACAATAATTTATATGTTTGTACAATTGTAATAGACATACATATTTTATTGTATAAAAAATCTAAGATTGTTGAGCACGTAAATATGTGACTTAGGGCATGTTCGTTTCCTTGGCAAATTTTTTTTGCCTGTCACATCGACGTTGCGACACTAGTTTCATCTATTAAAATTAAACTAATTATAAAACTAATTACAAGGCCATATGCTAGTTACTAAGACGAATCTATTAAGGTAAATTAAATGATCATTAGCGAATATTTACTGTAGCACCACATTGTCAAATCATGAACTAATTAAGTTTAATAGATTCGTCTCGTAAATTAGTCTCCGGCTGACAAATGAGTTTTTTAATTACTATATTTTTAATAGACGAAACTAGGGCCACAACGTCTGATGTGATTGGGCAAAAAAAAATTGCCTGGAACGAACATGCCCTTATGCACGCATAGCTTTGAATCACTTTGCACTTTCATCTCTGGACATTTATTTGAGGAACGTTGTCTTGATGGATTTCAGGTGTCGGCAAGGACGGCCTCATCCGACACTTCTTCCACCGCCCGTCCAAGGCCTACACGACCGGGACGCGGAAGCGGCGGAAGGTCCACACGGACGAGCAGGGCGGCGAGACGCGATGGCACAAGACGGGCAAGACCCGGCCGGTGTTCACCAGCGGCAAACTCAAAGGCTACAAGAAGATCCTGGTGCTCTACACCAACTACGGGAAGCAGCGGAAGCCCGAGAAGACGAACTGGGTGATGCATCAGTACCACCTCGGGTCCGACGAGGAGGAGAAGGACGGCGAGCTCGTCGTCTCCAAGGTGTTCTACCAGACGCAGCCGAGGCAGTGCGGCAGCGGTTCTGCGACGGCCAAGGACGTCGTCCCGCTTGCTGCTGCCAGCGCGGCGGCCACTGATCACCACCACTATGACGGTGGCAATGGCGGTGGCAATAGCATGCTGAAGGAGGCAGCAGGCATCGTAGATTTCTACAGCCCAGCGACGCTAATCGGCTACAACCAGACAATGGCTCCGAGCAGCAGGGCGCCTGCTCCTGCTCACCTGATGCCTAACTTTGAGGTGCACACGACAGCGGGGGCGGCCGCATTTGGTCCCTGACCAAGATGTGCAGGTGCAACTATTGGACTGATATAGGTTAGAGGCGGAGTCGGGAGAGAGAAATGCAGGCACATAATGGCAACGCCGTGAATGGAATAACTTTTACTACAAGTGGTGGAGGAGTTTACTATTACTGATCCGTAATGCTGGACAATAAGAGGAGGAGATACGTGTTGAGTGAGTGCGCGCGTGTGGTTGGACGTACGTACAGATGCTGAAGTGTAGGAATCGATACAACTATTACATTGTTCATTACTTGTTACAGATATACGTAACTTGACGCTATCAATTTTTTTTGTTTGATGATCGATCTGTTGTATTGTTCCATAATAAGAACGGTGGAGTTTAATACTGTATATTAGTTCTTAGTAATTGACTAGAGGACTTGTACATGTATACAAATCACTGTACATCTTTCTTTTGGAACAATATATCTGCTGTATAATTCTGTTGATTGTTGCTGAGTCCTTCCCGCAAAGGCAAAGTACACATTCCTCATAACACCTGTGCTCATCAATAACCAGAATCTATCCAAATTACCAAGTTAGGGATATATGCGTTCAACCGTAGACATGGACTCGTCACTACTAGAATCAACAAATTTCCCTAGAGTATATTTCTTTTCCTACTGTTTTTAAACACTCTAGGGAAAGATATGTTTCCTAGGGTTAGATGATAAAACCATAGGGAAACTCTTCTTTCCCTGGGAAATTCTTGTTTTCGTCGGGATAGACGGAAGGAAGGGGCAAGGGTTAGATGATAAAACCATAGGGAAACTCTTCTTTCCCTGGGAAATTCTTGTTTTCGTCGGGATAGACGGAAGGAAGGGGCCAGGTCAGCCACGTTGGCGCCTGGCTGTCTTCTTTCCCTAGGAGTTTCCCTAGGAAATAGATAGAACTTCTAGGGAGATGCTGAACCCGGCCAAACCCTATCTCCTGAAAAATTCCCCATGAAAATTTCTTTGCGCCGCACTCCACCCAGGTCGCATGCGAACCTCCCTCCGAGCGGACGCAGGCCGCCGCAGCTCCCTCCGTGCTTGCCGCACGCCACTCCCTCCACGCGCCGCCGCAGCTTCCTCCGACCTCCGTGCCGCGTGGAGCACGCCGCCGGCACCCGAGCACGCTGCGGGACACAGGTCGTCGCAGCTCCCTCTGTGCTTTCTGTAGGCCGCTCCATCCGCACGCCGCTGCAGGTACCTCCGACCTCCATGCCGCGCGGAGCACGCCGCCGGCACCCGAGCGTGCCGCGGGACGCAGGCCGCTGCAGCTCCGTCCGTGCGCCACCGCGTGGAGCACGGATCTGCCTCCGCACTCGCTGCACGGATCTCCCTCCGTGCTCGCTGCACGGATCTCCCACCCCATGCGATTTTTCGTTGGGACTCCAGATCTCAGTCTAGTAAACTTCTTATCTTATTAAACATGTACTCTGTAGTGTGTTTTTGGTTTCTCATGTTCTAATTTTTCTTTCTCGTGTCCTTTACTGCTGCTGTAGGAAGCTTTAGACATCTACATTTTTATCACAATATTGTGAGCAGCTCGACATTATTGCAGAATAAGTTGAACAAGAATGATAGCAAATTAACTCATAATTATTCTCCTCTATTTTAGTTTAACAAAATTAATCTCTTTTGATATGTCATATCTGCAGAGGGCTTGAGGATCCCAGCTACGGAATTTTATGACCCGATTCCATGTCCCATTAGTTGACAGATTAACATGTATGTAATTCTACAATTTAAGTACTGCAGTTCTGTACTGTTGCTTTGCTTCAAAGTTCAAAGTTCATAGTATTGCGCTTAGCTTCTTATTGTTCAGTCTATTGCGCTTAGCTCCATTTATATGTTTGTTTAGCATTTTACTCTTGCTCTGTATTAGCCTGAGCAAAGGAGCATGTTACAATTAAAAAAGGTAAAAGTTAAAAAGGAAGACAATTTTCATAGTGTTTTGCCCTTTAGTGTCTTCACCTTACATCAAAATAATATTGCCCAGATGTAGACATCACTTTGAAGATAATGGAAGACAAATATTCCTATTTCCTATCTATTATGTATAGATTGCAATATTATTTTGATTTTCTGACCAAATGTACAGTATGATGTTTATCTGACCATTGTTTTGTTTCATAATTTGCTTAATAGTATCAATTGATACCTAACAAACTTGCATGTATGCAGTGCTCTATTTATGTCTCATTTCTTACCAAATTTGTTGGTTGAGCAACCTGCACTACAATCAACAATTCTTATGTATGTAAGTGCTCTGTTTATTTTGATGATTAATGAATTTTAGTCCATTTTAAACTTGTGTAACACAACAAGTAGAAATCATATGGTCTTCTTATTATTTGTTATATATATCAAATTTGTTGACACAACATGTTCTTCGTAAATGGTTAGTTGTGGAATCATTAGCTAATGAAGAAATTCCTCATGAATTAGTAGTGCAATCAATTCAACCTTTTTCTAACTTTGGGCTTGCTTAATCTCATAGGGTGTGTTGACGCTCACTAATGCTCATAATTAACCATCAACTATTGCATAAAATGACACTAAATGAATCACAAAGCATAGCTGTAGGGTTTGAAACTAACAAGTTCCACGAGTTTTGGTGCTCTCACTTGTTTTGTAGGACATCCATGTTTTTACCAAATAAAAGTATCTCAAGTGACGAAACAGAGCACAACATTGCGAAGACCTCGTCGAGACGATCGAAACGGACATATGATTTGCTATATTTGGAGTCCCGGAGCGAGAGTCCTCGATGGATACGACTTGGAAGATTCTAGAAGATTCCAGAACATTCCAGAAGACACAAGAAGGCGACCCACGGAAGGAGGGGCCCACCTGTCATAGAGGCAGACCGACCGGTCTCCTCCCTGGACCGACCGGTCAGGTATTGGGCCCAATCTCGATATCCTTCGCGTGACGCACTCCAACCGACCTCTCCAACGCGTTTTGACCCATTAAGGCCCATGTGCATATGGCGAAGGATTTAGTACCACATCGCTTAACAAAGGTGGAGGGGAGGCCAAGAGCCCATATATAATAAACTCAGGACCCTCATGAGGCAACACACCATCATGGAGTTGTAGAGGCGTCCCTCGAATGGATGACCTTTCTTCTCTATGTAATTAGGCTTAGATTTTCTAATGTAATAGCTTAGCTCTAGTCGGGAGTTAGTGAGAGCGGAGCTGCGCTCCGATTCCGGAGGAGTCTTCAGAGTTTTGGTATGTCTTTGTATCTTTTCTTTGTAAGACTTATGCTTTAATATATTTATCTTCTCTATTTACTTTATGCCTTTCATATTATGATTAGTATAGTTGTTATGTTCTAGCATAGGATCTCCGCTCGTATCGAGTGCTCTAGTTATAGGCCATAATTAGAGTAGTAATCGATAGATTAGACTTGGTGTTTAGTCTATAGGTTACCTGAGGTTGAGCTCAACCCCACGGATAGTTGTGGTAGCCCCAGGTGGTGACAGCCCTGATGGCCGACGTATTCCACCACGTTCGGGTTGATGTTCGTAGGACCGTAGTCAGAACTTCCCAAACCCCCTTCTCATCCCTTTCTGTGGTTGGTGTTCTGATGTCCCGAAGTGTTATTATATGACTGCTATATCTTTTCATCCTTGTTACCTTAGAACCCAAATAATAGAGAAGTACATAGGAACCTTGATCTCTCCCGTTGTCCTCCCACTATAGTTATCTTTACATTTATCTTATTTATGTGCTTACATTCATTATCATATCATTTATCAATTACTCCTGCTTTAGTCTATTTAGTTCTCTGAGTTAGTAGATGCATGATAGTGAGTTATCAGATTCTTGACCTTAGCTTCCCAGTGGTAAAATATAAATAACGATCCTAGAATACTCCCGGTAAAATGCTACAATGGTGTTCTGTGCGCTTGCGGAATCTTTCATATTCTATTTGTGTTAACAAACGTCAACAAGCATTTTTGGCGCCGTTGCCGGGGAAGCAATTGGTGTAAAGGTTTTGATAATGATCTTGATGTCTCCTAATTTAGTGTACCACTAGCTTTAGTGGGATTACCCCTTATTCTGTTGAGTGTGGAATAGACATGACATCAGATGTCATTTTGACTTTATGGCAAAGATTCCACAAGAATGAAGAAACCAGGGTGCCTGAACATTCAAGATCCATCATTAATTCTAGAGCCCTGCCATCTCACAAGTTTGTGTATACATATATATTATTCTAACCATGTGTAGATTGGAGAAAAGGTCGTCGTCACAAGAATTCAACTCTCATCCCATGTGACGGATATTAGCGCTGTGTCACTCACAAATCCCAGTTGTGAGCCATGGTAAGTACGATCAAGGTGAGACAGTCTTGCTCATGGACTTTAAACTTTTTGAGTAGTTATCTTTTTAATTTCTTGCATTCCACTGCATGTTTACATTGAATCATCCTTGCATCCACTCCATTTAGTTTAGGTTTTCTTTTATCAAATCCTCATCATGTTTAGTTCCTTGCATGCATTCATGTCATCTGCATCTAAACGAAATATATATATATTAAAAAAAAGAAAAAAAATATTCCTCACTGTGATCATACTCTGTCATCTTTATTTGAATAAATCTCTTTTATGCTTTCATGCTACCTATGTCTATCCTAGTATATTTTCGGTTTGAAAGTACTTCATATGGGTATTTTTATAGGCTTTTTAAATTAAGCGTGGTGCTTAGGTTAAATAGTCTACCTTAATCAAATTAGACACGGAGTTTGGTTTGATTATTGATATAAAATTAGCTTGTGTAGACATTGGATATTTTGTTGGACTAACCCCTGCAGGAACTCTAAATACACTTTGGGAAAGTCCTGAGATGAATTCACATCAGAGATGAAGCAAGGCATACAGTAAACTGTATAATGAAGACTCAGCTCATTCATCATGGACGAGAAAAAAATTGTGAGTATTAAAGTTTATTTTCATCTTCTACTGCAAGTTATCTTTTGCCTTGAACCATGTTAAAATGCAGCTAACACATAAAATGCTAGTCTATGCTAAAGTAATCTTAAAATCATCTTTTCGTTAGCCTGGATGAATAACACATAAGTTGTGGATAACAACCGATGTTTCAAATTCAGTGCAATCCTTCGGGTATATGTCCACTAACATTTTGTAGGAGATGAGGTTTGCTTGTTCATGGTGTGAACTTAAAGATCTAAAATCCAACCCGTGGATAGACAAAACTCATCATCAGACAAGTCACTAGTGATGTCGAAGGCAGCCAAGCTGTGAAGGCTTAAGCTAGGACACCGATGACGAGCAGGATGCAACTCACCCTGTATGGGTCAATCTATGCCTACACTCATCATTGTCGAAGACATCAACACCGACACCAACAACAAATATCAGGGTGACGATATGACACTACATTATAACATCTATGAGTCATCCGAAGGAAGTCTGTTGGTGGTTCACTATGAAGACAAGCATTTTTGGCGCTACTCGCACTGCTTGTCTTCACTTCTAATCATTGAAACACAATAGCTAGTTTAGGGGACAAGGTGGAACAACTTCAACAACAACAAGGTATATAATTTCAACTCATGAACATGTTGTTGAAGAAATTTGGACATCCACCTACTTCACAAGCCAGCTTGGGGGAGACACAATTCCGTTGTCTAGATTTGCTTCACGATCAAGGAGAGGAAGGAGAAATCCAGCTTCAACACTTTGATCAGTGCAAGCCACTGGACGCTATCCCAATTAAGGAGAAGAATATGATCCATCACTCATTCTTGGAAGATCGTTCTTGAACACCACCAATGTGTCATCTATGTCAGACCTGGAGATGTCCACTTTTGGATCTCCGAGCAAAGGGATTGCTGCTTCTTCAACAATTACACCACTTATGAGCAGCCGAAGAGAACCAAGAGAAGACGTTGACTCAATTGACAAAGGAAGAACCAACTACCAGGAATTGAGGTGGAAATAATGAAGGATGAAGTCACTGCACTGCAAGAATTCAAAGATGGAGAGATAGTACCTGAGCCTAAAAATCAAGAGAATAGTTGACAAAGTCTCCATCATCTGGACCTGTTGAGATCAAGACTCAGTTGGCCCACTGTGAGATAAGCAAGAGAAGACAAACCATTCATGAACAACAACTAGCAAGACAAGAGAAGCTTTCACAAGGTGGTTCGACACAATCACTCTTCAATAATAAGGTAACATTTCAAGGTAAGTGACTATCACTTTAAATGCTTCTCTTTGATTCTGGTATGCGCATAAATAAAGAACCAAACATGTTTAAGTTACACCTCACTTGATCCAACCTAATCAACTCAACATGTTTAGTTTTTTTTACTCCTTGTTCCTGACTTTACTCTCTTGAATCTCACTATCTTAATTAAATGAGCTAAAATGTTGTGCATCCAACCTTTGGAAGATGATATATCACAATCATGAAAAGATCGACACATTCTGCATAGATTATCCTTCCTTAGGTTAAGTAATATGATCTGTTAAATATTTTTAAGATGCTACTTTCATGCTCATCTTTTGATCCTATCACTCATGTTAATATTGAATAGAAGACATAAACAACAAGTTTATCTTGTTCAATGTACCTAAGGTAAGGTTAGAGAGGAATGAACAAAACTTTTGGTTGTCGGTGTTTTCCCACCAACAAAGCCCATGCACTTGATCTCTACATTGTCTTTATGAGCAGGACACACTCTTGAGCAAAACATGGAGGGGTTTGTCAACTCCCAAATTCTACAGAGTGAAGGTCCTGGATCTACAAGAATATGCACACTAAGCAAGATGCTGCCAGCTTCCACAATTAATGTTTCACTTCAAATTGCTGGGCAAATAAAGAACATGGGTGACACCATATCAAGAGGTGTAGTTATCAAGGTCTACATATTAAGATCAAATGATGCACCTTAGGAATAAACATGGTGAGAAGTCCTGTTCAGAGGACTTAAAACATTGAACCCTCGCCGAAAGGTAAAATCGGTAGTTATCCATATTTATGTTTTCTGCATTAGTTTCTATCTATGCATATTTACTTTCCATCATTATTTCTCCATAGCATATTTATTTTTCTGCATTAGCATTGCATAAAAAAGAAAATAATTTTTTTTTACATATTGCACTGCATTATAAAACCTAAAGCCCCATGTGAATAATTCTGTGGTGTGCAAAAACCCGCATGAAATATTCACCGTGGTGGCTTAAAAATAAAAATAAAAATGCATTCATTTTATTAAATTGTTATTGCATCGAAAAAACTAAAATAAAAAAATATATTAAGAAAGTGATCTTACTGAAACTCCGGACAACTAAGGCATGAGTAGCCAACAACTAATGCTTAATCTGTTCCACAAGTTTTGTTGTCTATTTAAGTTTCACAGGATTTGAAAGACTAAGAAAAGCTGACGAGCAAGTGGATATTCCATCCACTGTTGGAGCACTATTTCAACAACCATCAACATCAATCAATGCTCTGATAGAGGAAGAACATTTTCACTGCCAGTCTGCTACATTGCAAGATCGAACGACTACGTCAACATTCAGCTTGGGGGAAAGCACCCCTGTGTATCCAGGTAAGTATCTTTATACTCTTAAGTTTTTCTTTTTATAAATAAATTCAAAATACAAAAAATGTGAGCACATGAAGGCTCACCCTTAAAAAGAAAAAGAACAAAAATATTCGGGCACATGAAGGCTCGATGTGATCAAAGGGATTAGCTTGGGGGAGATGCACCTCCGTTATCTTCGTGATTCAGGTATGTCTTACTACTATCTTAATATTTTTAAATAATAGGTTATAGTGTGTGTTAGATTAAATAAATAAAGCATGTCAAATCTAAAGAACTCTCTCTAATCTCTTAAAATAGAAATGATGAATAGTTGCTCTATTGTATTTCTTTCTAGTACCTAGCCTTTAAGCATGAGTTCTCTTAAGTTTAAAAATTAATGATGCCTTGAAACGGAATTAGATATATGGGTAGCAACTTCTGATCCATTGTTGAGTTTGACTTTGCTAAGGGACTAGCAAAGGGTAAGCTTGAGGGAACTTGTTGACGCTCACTAATGCTCATAATTAACCATCAACTATTGCATAAAATGACACTAAATGAATCACAAAGCATAGCTGTAGGGTTTGAAACTAACAAGTTCCACGAGTTTTGGTGCTCTCACTTGTTTTGTAGGACATTCATGTTTTTACCAAATAAAAGTATCTCAAGTGATGAAACAGAGCACACCATTGCGAAGACCTCGTCGAGACGATCGAAACAGACATATGATTTGCTATATTTGGAGTCCCGGAGCGAGAGTCCTCGATGGATACGACTTGGAAGATTCTAGAACATTCCAGAACATTCCAGAAGACACGAGAAGGCAACCCACGGAAGGAGGGGCCCACCTGTCATAGAGGCAGACCGACCAGTCTCCTCCCTGGACCGACCGGTCAGGTATTGGGCCCAATCTCGCTCTCCTTCGCGTGGCGCACTCCAACCGACCTCTCCAACGCGTTTTGGCCCATTAAGGCCCAAGTGCATATGGCGAAGGATTTAGTACCACATCGCTTAACCAAGGTGGAGGGGAGGCCAGGAGCCCGTATATAATAAACTCAGGACCCCCCCTGAGGCAACACACCATCATGGAGTTGTAGAGGCGTCCCTCGAATGGATGACCTTTCTTCTCTATGTAATTAGGTTTAGATTTTCTAATGTAATAGCTTAGCTCTAGTCGGGAGTTAGGGAGAGCGGAGCTGCGCTCCGGTTCTGGAGGAGTCTTCAGAGTTTTGGTATGTCTTTGTATCTTTTCTTTGTAAGACTTATGCTTTAATATATTTATCTTCTCTATTTACTTTATGCCTTTCATATTATGATTAGTATAGTTGTTATGTTCTAGCATAGGATCTCCGCTCGTATCGAGTGCTCTAGTTATAGGCCATAATTAGAGTAGTAATCGATAGATTAGACTTGGTGTTTAGTCTATAGGTTATCTGAGGTTGCGCTCAACCCCACAGATAGTTGTGGTAGCCCCAGGTGGTGACAGCCCTGATGGCCGACGTATTCCACCACGTTCGGGTTGATGTTCGTAGGACCGTAGTCAGAACTTCCCAAACCCCCTTCTCATCCCTTTCTGTGGTTGGTGTTCTGATGTCCCGAAGTGTTATTATATGACTGCTATATCTTTTCATCCTTGTTACCTTAGAACCCAAGTAATAGAGAAGTACATAGGAACCTTGATCTCTCCCGTTGTCCTCCCACTATAGTTATCTTTACATTTATCTCATTTATGTGCTTTCATTCATTATCATATCATTTATCAATTACTCCTGCTTTAGTCTATTTAGTTCTCTGAGTTAGTAGATGCATGATAGTGAGTTATCAGATTCTTGACATTAGCTTCCCAGTGGTAAAATATAAATAACGATCCTGGAATACTCCCGGTAAAATGCTACAATGGTGTTCTGTGCGCTTGCGGAATCTTTCATATTCTATTTGCGTTAACAAACGTCAACAGGGTGGTACCTTTGGCTCATCCGTTGGAGCCGAAACTCTGGATCAAACAATAAGTAGGATCACTTGTGGAGTATTTTGTGGCCATCCGAATGGGACGACTACAAGTGGTGGAGGCATGTACTCTCCTCCAAAGAGAGATCAATTTTTGTTCTTTTGATTGTTGTCAAACCATGAGCTGCAGTTCTTACAACTTGTTGCACATTTGATTGAAGTACTGGTGAGCACCATGGAGAGCTAGTCTTGCAAGATAAGTAGAGATGACATGGTTGTATTATGATAAACTCTAAATGTATGAATTTATGGTTATTGATTGGATGAAATGAGTACTTAATTACATGTTCATGTGTGAATTTGAATTAAAAATATTTTTGCAACTGAATTCAAATATAAAATAATATTTGAATTCAAATATAAATTCTGTGTAAAAGATTTGATTGCAATAGTGTTGTTTTGTGATGTATTATTTCCCTACAGTTCAAATTCCTAGGGAAACATTCCTAAGGAAATTACTTTACCTTTCCACGTAGGACAGCGTGCCATCTCAGGAAGTTTCCCTTGGGGATATAATTCCTAGGGAAAGAATGTTTCCCTACAGTTTTATGTTAGAACCTTAGGAGACGATGGGCTTTCCTGTCAATTTCCTCCCTAGGGGGCTTTCCCTACCAAATACCTAAGGGAAACAGTATCCCTACAGTCCCTAGGATAATAAACCCTAGGTAAACTTGTTAATTCTAGTAGTGATACATATGCATACATTCGGTGCTGCCTCCATGCCTATCTAGTGTGTTATTTCTCCATGAGGTGCACAAATTAATGGTATTTATGGCTCTGGATTTGGGATCATGGAGCCTCCTTTTGCAAACAACTAGCTTGCTAAAGTTTAGTCTATGAAAATTCAAACACGTGGACTAGTGGATGGGGAAATAGTAGTTCAAACTCCAACTAATTGTTAGTTCACTAGTCTATAGAAATCAACTATCAGAACTAGTGATTCTATTAGATTGGGGGAAAAAAGACATCCATTACCCCTGGTCCACCCCTTACGTGCATGCACACCAAGTCAGTTAGAGGTAAACAAGTCTAAACATTGAGAAGGCAAGTACATTGGTCTTGTCTCGTAGATGGTCTCATATAGTGCCACATAGTTTTAAGATGACTTAGTAGACAACATGTACAATAGTTTGTTTTTTAAGTTGTCTCGTAGCAACTCATGATTCCTTAATTTATGGATAGAATAATTTTTTTTTTGTGAGTTGCATGACAACAACTCATATAATGATAGAATAGTTGTCTCATAGTCCTAAATTTTAGCTCATGAGGTGGATGTTTCATGAAACAACGACCTCTTCCTCTTTCGCTTCTCTCTTTTCTCCACATCAACAAAAATCCTACGTGGCACTGCATGAGACGATGTACGAGACAGCTGACGTGTAGCAATGTACTTGCTCTTAGTCTATGGATCCAAACAGGACGAAACTAATCACTAGTCAGTTAATCCCTAGTTGATCATCTAATCACATATGAGAATATCTAACTAATTTTGAGCCGCACATTGAGCACGGGTCATGGCCCAAGGCCGTGGGCTGTTGGATGTCTAGATTTCTACTGGGCCGGCCCTGACAACCACCCAGTGCTTCAACGACTTGGCAATTGGGCCGAATCTTTTTTTTCGTATTTCGGTCCATCAAAGAGCGTGTACAAGATATAGAAGCTCCCCGCTGAAAACGAGATTTCAGTTATACTTACTCCGTTCCAAAATAAGTGTCACTAGAAATCCGTGTTTCCCTCACAGACACGCTTTCCGGACGACACTTGTTCTGGAACGGAGTGAGTAGAGTATAGAAGCTCCCCGGTACAGTAGTCTAGAACTACGGTTTGGCTTCTGTATAAATTACCGTTTGATTTCACTATCCTGAAAAAAAGTTGATGACAGGAAGACAAACTACCGTTTGTTACACCACTTATGCCTACCAAAGCCAACGGCCACTACGCTTGCACGCGTGCTGCCGTTTATGTACGTGTCATATATGTCCGGCCTCGACGAAACGGCTCGCGTGAAACTTGTACCATACTCCGTACGTCCATACGAGGGGAGCACTGGTGCATTCGAGCGACGTATATACAGAGTACTAGTACTGTATAAGGGTAGCACGGACACGCGAGCCTCCCGTCCCCTTTTAATTCTCGTTCGGAAAGCGTGTCCTTGCTGCTGCTCCGAAACTCGTGCGCGTGATCTTTTGACTGACGCAGGCACGCACGCTGAACACCTGCCAGCGACAAAGGCAGAATCATCAGTCTGGAACGAAGAGACGGCCGGCGATCGAGCTGAAATGTACTGTACCACGTGACGCTGATCGGAGTAGCAATACTAGCGCATGTACCCACCAGCACGGTTCCTTGCGTCTCGTGCTCAACAGATGCGCAGTACAAAGAGCGCACACAATTCTTGCGTCTCGTGCTCAACAGATGCGCAGTACAAAGAGCGCACACAATTCTTGCGTCACACAATTTGGAAAAGAATTGTGTGCGGATATGGTCCTTGTCGAGTGCCACGCGGACATCCTACCAATCACCACATAGACCATTATTAAGAGGATGCTCGGATAGTAGCAGAGTTTGTCACATCGATGTTCGAATACTAATTAGGAAAAACTAAATATAAATTAATTTTAAAACTAATTACAAAGGTAATCTATTATTAGCACAGGTTAAGTGTAGTACTTTGCAAATTAATCTCTATTGTACAATTAGTTTTATAGTTAATCTATATTTAATAATCTAAATTAGTATACAAACATCTGATATTCTGATGTGACAGACACTAAAATATAGTCTGCGGTACTGAAAGGTCCTAAATGGCTAGAGGGGGTGAATAGCCTAATAAAAATTCTACAAAACACTTAGAGCAACTAGTTAGACAATTACAAAGCGAAGCTTTTTGCTCTAGCTCTACAAAGTGTTGCAAGCCACTTATCCAAACAATTCTAGTATATTATGATCTCTATGCCACACAAAAGCTAAGTCACTACTTTCTAAACTAGTGAGCTAGCAAGAAATGATTACTTCTAATTAGAGAGCTACTTCTAGCAACAATTATATCTACACAATAGATAAAGAATGTAATACAATGATAGAGAGATATACCGACACCGGCAAGAGATGATCAATCACAATATGAATACTAATGAAGTCCGGGAGATAGCTAAATAGACAATGGAAAAAAAGATTTTGTCCCGAGGTTCACATGCTTGCCGGCACGCTACTCCCCGTTGTGTCGACCAACCACTTGGTGGTTCGGTGGCTAATAGGTGTTCACAAACCTAGCTCAACACTTGAGCACCACAAGAACCGATCCACAAATGGAGGTAACTCAATGACACGCGCAATCCACTAGAGTTACCTTTTGGCTCTTCGCCGGGGAAGGCACAATACCCCTCACAATCACTGGGAGATGGCCACGAACAATCACCAACTCGTGCCAATGCTCCTCCGCTGCTCCAAACCGTCTAGGTGGCGGCAACCACCAAGAGTAACGAGAATACCCGCAGCAACAACGATCCCCAAGTGCCACTAGATGCAAACACACAAGCAAATGCACTTGGAATCACTCAATCTCACTTAATTCGCACTATCAAGCAAGGAGATGAGTGGGAGGGAGTATGTTTAGCTCAAAGGGATGTCCAAGATGTTAGAGTGCCAAGAGGGAGCTCCCAAAGCCGGTCAACTCATATTTATATACCCCCTCAAACAAATAGAGCCGTTACCCCTTCGAATGGGCTGACTGCGTACTGACCGAACGCGTCCGGTCAATGTTGCAGTTGCGTCCGGTCAATGTTTTAGTAGTGATCGGACACATGTTTCACTAGCGTCCGGTCAATGTTGCACTGTGCGTCCGGTCACGAACAGAGAGGTTCCAGAGACGATTTTTATCGATCGGACGCGTCCGGTCACTATTGACCGGACTCTATCAGCGTCCGATCACCTCTATTACACGTGTTGCCTCTCGTGAACAGTTGTAGCGTCGCGTCCGGTCATATGTTACATTAGCGTTAGCGTCCAATCGATGTTTCAAAAGTGATCGGACGCATGTTGCAATAGCGTCCGGTCGCTGTTGCAGCGTCCGGTCAAGCCTGAAAATCACGTTTTCAATTCCAGTTTCTTCTCCTTTGCAAATGTGCCAACACCACCAAGTGTACACCACCCTGTGCAAGTGTGTTAGCCTTTTCAAAATATTTTTCAAAGGATTAGAGGTTAGCACACTAGGTCCTAATGCATATGCATGTATGAATTCACCTAGTGGCACTTGATAACCGCAATCACCGAGATAGTCCCCTCTTAATAGTACGGCTATCGATCCTAAACACACTCACACCCTCTATGGTGTCTTGAGTGCCAAAACAAAATCCCTATTTATACCTTTTCCTCGATCTCCATAGGGTTTTGCTTTTCTCTTCTTCTCTTTCCAAATGTGGAGCACTTGATCCATCTTTTGGTCATCACCACCAACACAATGGTCATCATCTAGCTCCAACACTTGGTGTGTACTGACCTAGCTCATAAACACTTCATGACAGAGGTTAGTACCCTAGGTGACATCAATTATCCAAAACCAAACAAGGACTTTCAGGTACCCAAACACACCCTTGGATCACGATGAGGATGTGTTTAGAACTTCAAAGTTCTCGTCATCTCATACTATAGTTGGTGTTGGTTCCCAGTCGTAGGTTTTTTCTTTGAAATATGAAAAAGTGTGCATCTTTATATTAAGATATAGAAGGTTGATACAAACCATATGCTTCTAACGAGCGCCCTAGAAGGTCTATAGAACTACAAATGTGAATACACATATCAATATTATATAAGTAGTAGAGAATTAAGATTAGGGCAACGACATAGTCTAAGAACCACGGTCGCAGGTTCATAGCAATAAATGAACGAGTTACTGTCGGCTTTGATAGTAGAGAACTAGAGATTGGAAAACCACAATCAACATAGTCGGGAGCACCTGGGAAAGACAAGACAACGACATCCAGAGAGCGAATCGGCAACTAGGCAGGTTTCTAAGCCATGCGCAGACCACAATTGCATTAGCCAGCGCCATGGACGACCTTTAATGTTGCTGCTATTGTTGATGTTTTAGATGGTGGTGACCCTGTGCACCTCAACTGAATTCCTTAGACAGTAGTTAGACACTAGTAAGAATGATGATGCACTGTAGTAGGTGCATATAGATCATTATACATTGTTTCTACTAGGGTTTTTCAATAGTATATTTATCAGAATAGTTGAACGTGTGTTTTTGTAAAATGGACATCAGTGAAATTTTCATGCTCCAACTTGTGTTGTCGTCAATTGCTATTGAATCGACTTCCACATTGTCCGTGTGACTACACCTATTCTAAGTTACCGGAGCCTATGGCACACCAAGCCGGTGGGGGTAGTGGATGTTAGTTCATTTGTTAAGCATGAAAAATAATCATGTGTTACAAATTCGTGATTGCGTACCTTTGTTTTACTCTATCTTACAATAGGTGTTTGATAAAGTAAGCAAAACTTCCATAGTTGTGTTCTGTTCAGTTCAAACAAAGAGGGGATTTGCAACATGAGGTTATGCAAAAATCTATTCTTAAAAAAATTGCAAGAATTGCTTACTCATGCTCCCTTTGTCTTAAAATAAGTCTCCATCTCACATTCTGAGGAGTGAACAAATTTTAAGTATGACTAGGTTTATAGAAATTAATAGGTTTACTATAAAAATATATGACATGATTTTAATGTAATGATGCTTATCCAATATTATTAACAGGCTTATAAGGGCTCTTACAATGCAGACTCTATGATAGAGTCTAAACCTAATTTTTACCCTCTTATTTGTAGTGTTTTACTGATGTGTCAATATATTTATTAAAGAGAGAGGAAGAAAAAGCAAGACTTCAGGTCTTATTTAGACTTTAAGTTTATGATATCTTCGAAGTAATAAATAGGCTTAGATTCTATGATGGAGTTTGTTGTATTTTAGAGTTCAAGGGACTCAGCTCCAGCCTTTCAATTATTATTAAAAGACCATAAGATATGTTGCAACATAGATGAAGAACAAGTCCAACGTATGTCTACCAGGGCTCGACAAACAAAGTCAAATATTGGAAGGGCCTCAACACCCACCCTTAGAGCCAGCCAATATTCAGAGCACTAACAAGAAAACAACACTACCGATCTATAGCCCAAGAATTGTCCAGATCTACCCACCAAAGAATCAAAACCCGAGACACAACCGAGAAGTTATCCTGACCATCTCCTTCCAGACTACTTCAGCTCGACCATCACCCGTGTGAAACTTCAGGTGCTTCTGGGAACATCTGGGAGTCAGAGAACTCTTCCAGCAACAACCTTAATCTTGTTTATATGTCCCTCTAATACCATATGTCTGTCTTTCGGGCATAGAACACTATCCAGTTTTGAAGTAACCCAGCTACCTTGTAGAACAATATTTCCATGCCTCTCCACCCAAAGTTCTAAAAACACATATGTCGGTGTTTCGAAACCGGGGGTATGACACCAACGAGTAATATGATCGCGTGCTTCTCTTCCTGGATGGTGATGCAAGAGGGACCAAGGATTTATCCTGGTTCGGGCAAAGAAGGCCCTACGTCCAGCGGGGGGAGGATGTTCTTGTATTACTTGCACCTAAGTGCTTGTACAGGGGCGAATACAAGCTCAGTGAGCGTGGACCGGAGTCCGGACTCGTGTGTGTGTGGACTTGTGTCTTAACGTGTCTCTTCCCGACCGAAGGAATGAGGGCCTTGGTGTCCCCTTTTATAGAGCAAGGGGAGGCCAGGGTTACACAAGGGTATTACAAGTGTCGGGGTGTATTGTGTCCCTTACGAAGAAGGGTAGGAACCCTGTCTTGTCGAAGACATTGTAGCCGACGTGGGCGTTGCTGTTGAAGCGTCCTTAAAGCGTGGCCTCCATCCCGGGCGCGGACGTGGAGGCGCGGCGAGGTGAAAGCCGTACAGCGCCCATCCCGGAACGTACAGGACGCGGCGGGGTCCCTCCGGGTCTTGGGGTACCTGTCCTCCAATAGCATGAAAGTAGTTAGGGCTCGAGGGGCGCGGAGCCGGCCTCGAGGCGGCGCCTACGGGGGGCTCGAGTCCCCGCAGGTATGGGCAAGTCCCATGAAAATCGATTGAGCGGCAGGCATCTGGGCCTCGAGGCGTGGCTTGGACGTGCCACAGTGTAGGGCGTGGGTTAACAGTGCTTCACTGGCGCCTTTTCGCCCATACTTGTGGTGAAAATGAGACTTGACTCTGCCCCGGACCACTGTGGCACACGTTGTGTTACAGAGGACGTGACTGGAGTAGGTGGATGAATTAAGTGCGCGGTATGGGGCTGGCATCCGATGTCTGCACCGCTCGAGGGAGGCATAACGTGTCTCGAGGGATAGGCCGTTGTGCCAGAGAGGCTCGAGGTCCCCGCGTGGGGTCTCGAGGTGTGGTGTTCGGCTGTGGGGGGCTCGAAGGGTAGTGGAGCGCTTGCCCGAGGCCTGGAGGGCTCGGGCGAGACGGAAAACGATCGTGCGCCCGAGGCCTGGCTTGGAGGGCTCGGGCGAGACGGAAAACGAACGTGCGCCCGAGGCCAGGCATGGAGGGCTCGGGCGAGACGGAAAACGAGCGTGCGCCCGAGGCCTGGCTTGGAGGGCTCGGGCGAGACGGAAAACGAGCGCGCGCCCGAGGCCTGGCTTGAAGGGCTCGGCTCGGTGGGCCAGCGTCGTAGGCCTCGGGGGGTCGGCTTTTTAGGGGGTTAGACTAGTTAGGTCTGTTATTTACCGGTGTTCTAGGTTTACCCTATTTGTTTGCGTTGATTGGGGGTACCCCTTTTGCGGACCCCCGACAGTAGCCCCTGAGCCCTTGCTCGAGTGCTTGCACTCGAGCAGGGGCTCCCGACTGGGATCTCGTGGGTTAGCTAACTGGCCTCGAGGGTTTCGTCGATTTGATTCTTGTGGGTGTCGTGCGAGCGACACCCGCGGGTGTAGCCCCCGAGGCCACGAGGGAGTGGTTAGAACTTCCTCGTGGGCTTTTTGCGAGTTTTAGTTGCGATTTTTAGGTTCAGGGGTGTCAGGCCCCCGAGTTTTTAGACCCTCTTTCGTCGAGGGGTGCCAGGCTGAACCGGCCGGCCGGCTCTTCGAGCTGTCCGGCGCACCGGTTGCCCTGGCTTGTCATCCCGCGAGTCCTTTCGATCGGATGCGAGGGGGGATGCCTCGTACTACCCCGAGTGGGCGAGTATCGAGGTTCCCGGTGAGCTGGTAACGGGGAATCCAAGTGAGAGCTCGTGCCCCGTTCGATAGGGGTCGACTGTGGCCCGGAGGCGGTCTCACAAAGCATGGGTGCTCAGTCTGCAGGAGTGCCGGGTCCATTCCATAGGACCCGGT
Organism: Coix lacryma-jobi var. lacryma-jobi; assembly: GCA_009763385.1. Lineage (NCBI taxonomy): Eukaryota > Viridiplantae > Streptophyta > Magnoliopsida > Poales > Poaceae > Coix > Coix lacryma-jobi. Next base: position 34,317,380 of record CM019827.1, read on the forward strand.
GGCTCGATGCCTCCCTCCGAGGGGATCTCACTGCATGTCGAGCTCCCCGCCTTGGATACACGTGAGGGGCCTCGAGAGCTTGGCCCTCGAGTGATGCCGCGAATGGCGCCCCTTGGTGTCCCTGACTCGGGTGCTCGAAGCCGGCTGTCGAACCCTCTTTCATCAAGGGCCAGCCTTCGCTGCTTCGAGACTTAGGGCCGGGGCCCGTTTTTGGGTGCTCGAAGCCGGCTGTCGAACCCTTTTTCGAGGGTCAGCCTTCGCTGCTTCGAGACTTAGGGCCGGGGCCCGTTTTTTACTTCCGGAAGAAGCCTTCGTCGCTTGGAATCCTTCTGCCCGTTGGGCGCGCCTTTTTAGGCGGAAACCGCCAGGGAGTGGAGATCGTGGCGCCAGGGCGGCGGGCGCGAAGTCGGAGCAGCGGCCGCAGAGGGCCCCGACAGTTGAGCGAACGGTGAGCTGCCGCGTGTTCCCTGCATCCGGCTCGAGACGTAGTTAGGTGGGCGCATTAAATGCTATGCGGTTACCTTTTTACGTCGTGGGAGACCCCGCCCGTCGGGGTTTCCCATTATAAATATCGAGAGAGGGGAAAAGGAACCCTTTACTTTGCCTTTGCCTTCACCGCCGCCGTAGCCTCCACGCGCCCTCTCCTTCGAGCTAGTTTGTAACGTAACGGCCCTAACCCCATGGCCCACTGATCACCGTCAACCGCTGACAGTCGATCCGTACAGCCAAGAGATTAAGACCGGTTCCGCTACTGGGCTACATCAGTGCCCGATGTCCGCAGGATCATCTCACAATTCAGTTACAATCTCTTGAACATTTTGACAAATAACATCGGAGTAAATAGCGGAAGACTTAGATAACAATAGTTTTACAAACCAGGGTTCAACATAAAATTAAAGTGAAGTTATTACAGACCATAGTTCAAATAGATAGAGTTGGCAGAGTAGCATATGACAACAACTGAAAGGTAAAGATACTTCACCCAGCCCGAGGGTGAATAATCACTCATCGGCCTCATCGGCCTCCTCCTGAACAACAGTCACACAGCAGGGTCCAAGGCATACTGAGGAATCTGCCATACCTGCAACATGGGTAATAAAACCCTGAGTACAAAGGTACTCAACAAGACTTACCCGACTAAAGAAAAAGGGAGAAGACTCAGGAATGAAGGCTTAGGGTAGTCAAGGTAAGGCTTAAGCAAGATCAAGTATTTTGCAGAAAAGCATTTTGTAAACCTTATTTTATTTTGAAAAATTCGGTATTCCTCAATTCTTCATCATTCATGATTCATTTTACATTTCAAAACATTCCTAGTTGAGAACCACTCTCCGTTGACAGTCAGTGGACCAAGTCTCCATAACCGAGGAGCAACGTTAATCCGGATAAATAATACTCAGCTGAGGATCCCCATCCACACTGCATATGTAGCACCCAAGCTTGCATATGCCAACTCGTCTACCACGATTCCTCCAAGATTGGGCCCGGTCCTACGCCACCCGGAAGTACAGTACACCACTCCAATCCGGGACTCTAACCCACGTGGGTACATGCTACTTCCGCCATCTCTCCACTCCCAGTGCGCGGTTGTCGGTCCAATAAAGGATTCCTCGGAGCCAGAGCTTTCCGTAGTATGTGAATAGTTACAAGTCTTGACCAGCAGGCCCCCATACGGATGGTCCCTACATTTTTCCGCCAGCGACAAGCACCTCGGGACTCTAACCCAAGAGTACAGGTCCTGTCGGTTTTTCAACCCTGTCCCGGTCGGTGTCAACTGTTGAGTCCCGGACTACAACATGACGGCACCGTACGCAAGGACAACCTCTCCTTCCCATTGACTAAGTACGGATCAGATACTTAGCCAATAGTGGGAGTAAACCAGAAATTCCCATAAAGTTTCTTTCAGTGATCACACTTTTGAAATTGGCATTTTTATTGCAAAGTCTAATTCAATAAGCATTGCTAAGCATTTTTTTCAAATACTTTTGAAAAGCAGGCTTCGGGTGTATCAGTGGTCAAGGTGGATAATGCATCAGTTAGGATATCACTCAACTCCTATAAACCTAATGCAATAATTTAACTCAAAAGCATTTAAGGAAATCTCTTTATAAATTCAAGGAAAGGGTTAAATGCACCGGGGCTTGCCTTGAATGGCAAAAAGAGCAGACTCGGGGTTGGTGGTGTAGGTGCCGGAGCTCGGGGTCGCCTCGGGGACAGATCCTTCGGTGGCTACCTCGACTTCAGGTCCTTCTTCGTCAACTATACGGATGCAATGATGAATGCTCATGAGAATGGTGATATGAACTTAAGGTGCAAGACAATTCCACTGATTCTAGATTACTTTTAAACAAGGCATAATCGAAATCTAGGTTGAGCATAAAAGGTAACCATTTCTTCCTTAAGCAATATTGATTAAACTAGCCCTTATTATAATTATCCTAAGCATCAACCAAACATAGCATCACAAACATCATAGACCAAAGGGTAGGGGTCTATGAATATCAATTAATCCAAAGATCACATCATCAAACACTTATTACCAACCCTAAACCATCTTTTCTATTTTCTTAATTTATTTAAAAGGTTATTTTATGAAGTTGCTCCAAAAATTACCAAATTAATCACATAAGTTCATTATGGTGTAGATAGATGGCAAAACAAATTTCATAATTTTTGGAGGTCATTAAGGTGCTCAAATAAAATCAGACATTTAATTAACAAAAGGCACTATTTAACAATTAAAATAAAAGCTCAAAAAAAAAATCAACTTGTTCCAAAAGACTTCAAAATTTTACCAGAGGCTAAACATGGCATAAGAAGCTCACAAAAATTTGTCTCATGATTTTTGGAGTTATAAATAATTTTCTAAAAATCCAAAACCATCCATTTATTAATTAAAAGAGGGATTTTACATTTTCAAATTTTTGCACAAAACTCAAGTTTCAGATTTTTATAAAATACTCCAGAGCATAAAGAGTCTACCACAAAAATTTCAGAATTTTTGGATGTACACAGAAAATCATACAAAAAAGAGAAAACAGAACACTATTCACATCTCTCAGAAAAAGAGAAGAGCACTGTGCTCCTTCTAGGCCGGGCTCGGCGAATCGCGGGCTCGGGCGAATCGCGCGGGGCTTGGTGGAGACGGAAGCGACAGCTTCGTCCGAGGCCTGGCCCGGAGGCTCGGGCGAGACGGAGAAGTGAGCCTCCGTCCGAGGCCTGGCTCGGGCGAAGCGGAGAGCATGCGTCGCCGAGGCTTGGGCTCGGGCGAAGCGGAGGGCATGCGCTCGCCGAGGCTTGGGCTCGGGCGAAGCGGAGGGCATGCGCTCGCCGAGGCTCGGGCTCGGGCGAGACGGAAAAACAAGCCTCCGTCCGAGACCTGGGAGGCTCGGGCGAAACGGAGTGGAAGCAGAGACCGGAGGCTCGGATGCTTACCACGGGTCGGAGGTAGGGCTCGAGGGTGAGGCTCGACTCGTTCTCGAGGGTGAGGCTCGACTCGTTCTCGAGGGTGAGGCTCGACTCGTTCTCGAAGGTGAGGCTCGACACGCTCGAGGGAGAAGATGACTGCGGCGGCGCTCCGGCGGTCCGGCGGTCCTGCGCAGCACACGCGACCGCAAGGGCCGGGTTAGAGTCGCACGGACCCAAGGAACACGACACGGGGTTCGGTGGGGGATGGTCATGGCCGGAGGCGGCGAATTTCACGAACCCGAGTTCACCGGTGTTCGGTCGGAGATCGGGAAGATGGGGTTACGCCGGGCAAACGGAGGCGGGGAAGGTGAAATTGAAGGGTGGGAAAGCTTCACGAGCTCAAGGCGGAGCTTTAGGGCTAGCTGGTGGAGAGGCGGAGTGTCTGGAGAGGTCTGGCCACGGTGGCGGAGGTGGAGTGAGGAGGTCGGAGCTCCGGCGGCTTATATAGCCGCGGCCAGGGGCCGGTAGAGAACACGGGGGTGGGTGGATAAGCTCGGCGAGAGCGTGCGCACTCGATTGCGCTCTGGCGAGAAGGACGGCGTGCAACCGGGGCTCGGGCGTGCGTTCGCCGGCGACGGCCACGCGGCGGCGACGCGCGGGAAACAGTGGGGGACGGGGCGGAGGTCAACTGTGCGCGTGCGGGTGCAAAAGAGATGTCGCGGGCGCGGGCGACAAGTCGGGGGCGGCGTGCGGCTGCCAGGCGCGCGTGGCGCAGGCGGCGCTGTCGCGCGGCCATGGCCGGGGCCCCCTAGCTGTAGGTGGAAGATGAACAGGCTAGGTCTTAGGGTTTGACTTTTGGCTGATCTCTGTATTTTACAAATTACTCTCAAAAATTGAGCTGTGCGACAAAAACTCAAAACACCAAAGTTGTTCAGAAAAATGAGATCTACAACTTTGTCAATATGAGCATTTTCAAATTCCGAATAGTTTTTGAACTATATTCAAAAACAGAAAAGGGGACACTTTTTCAAACTTGATTCAAATCAAAATTACTCTGGATTTCAAACTGAAACTTGAAAACCTTCCAATATGAAAGTTGTTCCATTTGACAAAACCTATAACTTTGCTAATATACACTTTTTCTGAAACTCAAAAGTTTTTGAATAACTTTTTAAAACTGAAAAGGGGACAAAAACTGGAATTTGAACGAATTTGAAATTACTTCAAATTTTATATAGAAACATGGAAATCTGTAAATACCAAAGTTGTTCCTCTAGGTCAGATTCACAACTTTGCTTTTTGAACCAACTCAAAATTTTGAATTTTGAAAAAGTTATCAAAAAGGGAATAAATCCAGGGTTTGGGATTTTAGGGTTTTGCAAAAAGGGAAATCAATTCAAATCTGATTTTTGAACTTTGATCAAAGCAACAAACATCAGGGCACTAAATTTGAACAAGAATTACATAGAACTAGGCACAGAGGTGAAATTACCATTTTGCCCCTATAGGAAGAAGTGGGCTAAAAGGGTTTTTGCAATAGAGGTACATCACATAAAATGATACACTAAGCAAATGCATACACATGAAATCATGATCAAGATGATTAATGATGCTAATGATGATATGTCAAGTTAATTACATGCTTAAACACCAGAGGTGTTACATAGTTGATTGGGGATTTTCCGGCTGCCCGTCCGTTGCTCGGGTCCGCGCCGCGCCACCGCCATGGCCGCCCAGACACAAGTGCTGCCGGCCGAAGACTGGAGCTCGTCGAAGGTGACGCAGAGCGAGATGGACTCGTTGGTGGCCCAGGGGCTTCTGCGCCCCAACCCGGAGGAGGGACCCGCGTGGTGGGTTATCCCGTCGGCGGAGCACCGGGAGCCGCACCCGCCGGAGGGGTACGTGGTGAGCTTCACGCGCTACCACCGTATGGGGCTCGGTGTCCCGCCGAGCCGCTTCATGCGGGGGCTGGCCCACCACTTCGAGGTGGAGCTGCAGCACTTCTCCCCCAACTCCATCTCGCACGCCGCCATATTCGTCGCGGTGTGCGAGGGGTACCTGAAGATGGAGCCGCACTGGGAGATGTTCGTCCATCTCTTCCGGGGCGAGCTCTTCATCAAGGCCCTAAAGCCCAGCGGGAGGCGGCTCGTGCGCATGGGCTCCCTTGCCATCACTGCGAGGGCTGGGACCTCGTCGGCCAACGTCCCCCGTGAATACCTGCGATACAAGCTTTCCACCAACCAGGCCGGGTGGGACGACCATTGGTTCTATCTGCAGAATGAAGATGGTCTCTTTCCGCAGTACACCGGCAGGGTCCTCGCTCAACGCCCGGAGAAGTGGACCTGGTGCGTCGCGTCGGACAGGCAACGCCACCTGGCCCCGCTGATGAAGATGATGAAGACGCTGGTGGATGAGAAGAAGTTGACCGTGCAAGCGGTCATTTGGGTTTTCCACCAGCGAAGAGTTCTCCCGCTGGCGGACCGCCCCCTTCTTATGCACGAGATGGGGCCGGAGGCCAAGCTCGAGGCGCTTAATCGATCGAGGATGGCCGAGGAGAGGCTGTCTCGGAACGAGGGCGTCTCCCGGGTGTCAATCACGATCCAGGGGCCGTTCATCCCTGAGTACACCCACCTGGTCGCCATGGCACCCGACGAGGGGTGTCTCGACCTGGTGAGCCTCCCTCGAGCTGAGCTGTTCCAAGCCCCCTCCCCCTTTCTCCCCCTTCGAACCTTTTGCATTCTTCTTGTGGTTTGTCTCATCACGCTTCTTCCTTTTTCAGGGGGCGTTTACTTGTCGTGCGTCGAGGCCCCCGGTGAGAGAGGACGCCGTGGATACTCAGGTGAGGCGCCTCTCTGCTCAGAAAGACAAGGAGAGCAAGGATGCCAGGAAGAGGAAAGAGAAAAACAAAAACCTGCGTCGCTTGGCTCGGGAGCAGAGACTGGCGAAGGCTCGTCGCAACCGTCAGCCTGGAGACGGGTCCCCCGAGCTAAGCTCCTCGAGCTCGGAGGAGGAGAGCGGTGATGAGGAGGAGAGCGACGACGAGGGGATGGATGCGCGCCTGAGGCGCGCGGGGGTCGTCGATGACAGGGCTGACCGCTCCTCTGTGCAGGAGGGTATGCTGGAGGTCCCCCCGGCGAAGGGACCGCGTGGGACGCAGCCGCGGAAGGCGGCGCCGAACCCCGCCTCGTCGGGGGCCCGAGGTCCGTCGAGCTCCGCGGCGGACGTGCCCCCGGTCGTGAGGAAGCCCCGAACCCGGAGCGCCTCCGCCACAGCACCAACGGAGGCCACCCCCGCGCCAGCCCAGGCGGGAGGTCTGGAGATGTGACGGAACCGCCCAATAATGTGGCCCACTTGCACACGTCATCGTCATAGGGAGCCCAATGACTGTGCAAATGAAACACGTTACGGGAAAGATCCGTCGGGTGTCCCCGAGAGGACCCCGAATTACTCACGAGCCACAGGACCATCATCATGAAGGTTGGAATAATTACAACATTACAACAGTTGATACAAAATACCATCGGAGTGCGGAAGCAAGATAGATAAACTTTACAAATTATGAAGATGTTACTTTTTACATAAAAATAACTGGTATTGCGGAAGTAGAGTAGTATGACAGAACCACACTTAGGCGGAGTACCTAAGTTGGAGAAGAGGAACAACCAGATCACGTCAAGCCCACTGACATGATCATGATCAACACCACCTAATAGAAACCTGCAACAGGGGATTAACAAACCCTGAGTACTGGGGTACTCAACAAGACTTACCCGACTAAAGAAAAAGGGAGAAGACTCAGGAATGAAAGGCTTAGGGTAGTCAAGGTAAGGCTTAAGTATTTTGCAGAAAAAGCATTTTGTAAACCTTGTTTTATTTTGGAAAGATTCAAGCATTTCTCAATTCTTCATTGTCCATGATTCATTTTACATTTCAAAACATACCTAGTTGAGAACCACTCTCCGTTGACAGTCAGTGACCAAGTCTCCATAACCGAGGAGCAACGTTAATCCGGATAAATAATACTCAGCTGAGGATCCCTATCCACACTGCATATGTAGCACCCAAGCTTGCATATGCCAACTCGTCTACCACGATTCCTCCAAGATTGGGCCCGGTCCTACGCCACCCGGAAGTACAGTACACCACTCCTATCCAGGTACGACGACCACGTGGGTACATGCTACTTCCGCCATCTCTCCACTCCCAGTGCGCGGTTGTCGGTCCAATAAAGGATTCCTCGGAGCCAGAGCTTTCCGTAGTATGTGAATAGTTGCAAGTCTTGGCCAGCAGGCCCCCATACGGATGGTCCCTAATTTTCCAGCCAGAACTATACCTTGGTCATATCTCACCCAAGCGTAATAGTCCTGTCAGTTTTTCAACCCTGTCCCGGTCGGTGTCAACTGTTGAGTCCCGGACTACAACATGACGGCACCGTACGCGCGGACAACCTCTTCTCGACAACGACCACATGCTAGCTAGGCAAGCAGTCATCGAACGAGAAGTAAAGCCAAATTCCCATAAAGATTCTTTCAGTGATCACACTTTTGAAAATGGCATTTTATTGCAAATCTATAGTATAGCATCACTAAGCATTTTGCAAATAGTTTTAAAGCAGGGCTGGTGGATCTTCTGGTGGAGGTAAATAATGCAGGTAATAGGTCATCACACAACTCCTATAACCTAATGCAGTAGTTTAACTCAAAAGCATTTAAGGAAAACATTTTATAAAACCAAGGAAGGGTTAAATGCACCGGGGCTTGCCTTCGTTGCAGGGAAGATAAGATCCAAGAAAGATTGACACAAGTTAGTTCGTTTGCTGCTTGAAGTTAAGTCTTTTTCGACGAAGCCTGTCCAACAAGAACCCTCCTCCGAGGCTCGTTCGACAATGGTGAACACCAGAGCTTTGATCAACACGACTTCAACACTCTTGGATACTACACGTGGATAAATGATGTATGCTTTAACATGATGCCATGGAATGCATGCTAAGGTGCAGGACAAGACTACTGATTCTAGAGTACAGCTTTCTAACATGTGAGTAACTTCTAGGATAGACATAAAGATTAATTATCTTTATCTTTTTAAGCAAGATTAAACAAACTTATTAAGCATTATTTACAAAACATTACAAGGCATCACAATCATCATAGACCAGAGGGGTGGGGTCTATGAACAGCAAACAATCCAAAAGGTCACACCATGATTACTTTTCTGTTTTTCCTAATTTATTTTAAAAGATCATTTTATACAGTTGTCCCAAAAATTACCAAATTAATCTCATAGGTTCATCATGGTGTAAATAGATGACAAAACAAATTTCATGACCTTTGGAGCTATACATGTTTTACTAAAAACCTAAAACCATCCATTTATTAATTAAAAGGAGGATTTTTCATATTTTAAACTTTGCAGAAAAGTAGAGTTTCTTATTTTTCTAAAATACTACACAGAGCAAGGAACACACAACATTTATCTCAAGATTTTTAGAACAACAGATTAAACCTCACAAAAAGAAGAAAACAAAACACTATTCATATTTTTAAAAGAAAAGGAATACTGTGCTTCTCTTGAGGCTCGGCGCGCTTGCCTGTAAGGCGGACAGCGGACCGGTCGCTCGAGGTCTCGGCTGGGAAGGCAGAGGGTGGGGATAGCTTCGCGGGCTCACCAGGAGTTGGAAACGAGGCTCGGCGAGGCGGTGCAAGGGTCAGAGGCGGGAGCTTGATGGTGGCGAGGCCTTGGCGGAGGCTCGGCTAACCTCTCGAGGGTAGCCTCGGCGTGCTCGAGGCTCAGTCCGAGGGTGGCTGCGATTCGCCCGAGGCTGAGGGTGGGGCTCGGCTGCTTCGAGGGGGCGCGGTTCGCAGGCGTGCTCGAGGGTGAGGCTCGAGGAGACGCTCGAGGGTGAGGCTCGAGGCTGGCCTTGGCATGTTCGAGAGATGCGGCTCGAGGGATGTGGCTCGAGGGGACGCTCGAGGGTGTGCGGTTCGAGGGTTGGCTCGAAGGTTGGCTCGAGGGTGAGGCTCGAGCGATTCGCCGGAGTTGGAGGGGAGTCGCTGCGCCGGCGAAGGAAAGGACGGAGGGGTGAAATTGGTGGCTTGGGAAGGTGGAGAAGCTCAAGGCGAAGGCAGTGGCGGCCTTGGCGGGCGCTGGGGCTGCCTGATGGCTTGGGTTGGCGAGGAAGTGTTGGTGGTGGCAATGGGGAGCTTGGTGGCTTTTATAGGCGCGGGGTGATGCCGGGGTCCGGGCGAAGGACGGTGGGGGTCCGGGCGAAGAGGACGGTGGGGGTCCGGGCAAGAGGACGGTGGGGGTCCGGGCAAAAGGACGGTGGGGGTCCGGGCAAAAGGACGGTGGGGGTCCGGGCAAAAGGACGGTAGGGGCCGGGTGACGATGAGGTAGGGGTCCTCCAGCTGTGCACAGTGAAAACCTATTCTTCTTTTGAAATCTTGAAAATTACTCCTAAACTTTGAACTGCACAAAGAAAACTCAAAACACCAAAGTTGTTTAGAATTTGAGATCTACAACTTTGCTAAAAGGACCAACTTCAAATTTTGAACAACTTTTGAATTAGAAAAAGGGGTAAAACTAGAGTTTGGAAATTTGGGGTTTTTCAAAAGGAATTTAAATTTTATTTTGATTTTTGAATTTTGGTCCTCATAACACAGCATCAAAACACTTAACTGAACAAGATCTACACAAAAATTAAGCAAACTTAAATGCATGGCAAGAATGATTAAAGACTAATGATGATGACATGTCAGGTTAATTACTTATTAAACACCAGAGGTGTTACAGGAGAAGGGCCGGGCCTCGAGAAGCGGCCGACAGGTCGAGAAGGATTTCGGGCCCGACCGCCGCGAGCCGTCAAGGGCGCCGTCGAGCCCGCGGAGGAGCGGGCGTCAGGAGGAGGCGTCGAGCCCGTGCCATCACGAGCTTCGGGGAGGGAGCCCCCGGGCGTCTCGTGACCAGGGGCGTGAGCGTCCCCGGAGTCCGTCGCCGCACCGCCGCCGGGACACAGAAGCGGGCGCGGGAGGGCGCGATCGCCAGCGCGAGCGCCGGAGCGGGTCCCGGAGCCCGCGCCGGGGCGGGCGCCACTACGACAGCACGAGGGAGGTACGGTCGCCCTCCCGCGACGTGGGGCGGAAGGAGGGCTCTCCCTCGAGGTCAAGCCACGGGAGGCGTCGGGAGCCCTCCCCCCATCCCAGCCCTGCGGAGATGGCCCAGGCGCAGGGCTCGAGCCGTGGGGTGGGCTCGAAGCCCCCAAGTGGGTCCGGCGATTCCGGGAAGAAGCCCAGCCGCCGCTTTGGGTGAGTAATTTTCTTGGACCTCGTCGGCAGCGAGGCTTGACCTCTTTACTTTTGATGATGCATGCCATCTCTGGTCTCTCAGGGGGAAGCGCTCCTACCCGGAGGTGGACCTTGCTGCGTCCAAGCGGGCGAAGGCCTCGAGCCCCGTCGAGGCACAAGCACCTCGAGTTATGGCACCCTCCTCCGCTAGAGAAGCCGCTTGGCTGGAGAAGGCTCGAGCTGCCATGGCTCGAGGTGGTCAGATGATCGTCGCGAATTTTGGTGAGGCCGTCGCCGTCGACCGCAGGGGTCGAGGCATTCCTCTAGATTCTGATATCAACGTCATCTCGTATTGCAGGGGCCTCGGCTCACGGCATCGAGCCCGCCGCTACCATGCTTACTGAGGCATTGCCGTCTCCCCCTTCTCCTCCTGCGATGGCATATGTCGGGAGCGCCACCCCTCCCCCCGCTACAACGGCCGTTCCGGGGGAAGCGCCTGGGGCGAGCACGGCCCCGCCGGTGTCTGGGGCCGAGGAGACCGCGCCCCTCGAGGCCCCGACGGTGGAGGACCTCCTGAACGAGCCGGAGCAAGGGCCGCCCCTCGCCGCGGGCTTGCCGATGGTGGAGGCGCCCGAGGCGCCGACCAGTGCTGGCGAGACGCAGGAGGGCCTGGCCAGGGAAGAGCCGGGGTCCGTGCCGTCGGGCGGCGGGCCGCAGCTGGGGCAGCTCGGGACGGAGGAGGATCAGCCCGACATCGAGCTCGACCGACCAGTATGGCCATTTCCTGACGCGCCAAGCCCGCCCCTTGCCATGGTCCACGTCGAGCGACCGGTCCAGCGGGGGGCTCCGCGCGAGGTGCGGGCCATCTTTCGGGAGGTGGCCGAGCTCATGGCGGAGGCGGAGCGGTCCTGCTCCAAGGAGGCGGTCCGGTCCGCACAGGTGTCGGTCGCCCTCGCGAGGGCTGAGGCGGAGCTTCAAGATCTCCGCGCTGAGCTGAGCCGGAACGCCCAAATGGCGAGACCGCTCAACGAGGCGGAGGCGGAGGTCCGGGAGGCTCGAGGTGAGGTCGCTCGATCCAAGGAGGAGGCCGCCGCTGCTCTCGAAGCGTCGAGGAAGGAGGTCGCGGACGCCCGAAGCGAGGCCACCTCCGCCCGGGCTGAAGCCGAGGCGGCGAAGCAGGAGGCCGCTGACGCCCGTGGCGAAGCCGCCGCCGCCCGAACCGCAGCGGAGGCGGCGAGAAAAGAGGCCGAAGACGCCGAGATTGGTGTCGCCACCGCCCGAGCTGCCGAGGGGGCGGCGCGGCAGGAGGTGATCCGCAAGGATCTGGCCCTTGTGGAGGCGGGCCGGCAGATCGAGGACCTTAGGTCCGAGAGGCCCCTCATGTTGGCCGAGAAGCGCAGGCTTGAGCAGCGTGCTGAGGGCCTGACCAGCGATCTCGCCGCATTGGGGCAACATTGCGACGGTGAGGCTTACACCTTGTTCTTGTCTGGGTCTCGAAGTTTTTTGTTACGCCGCAGTCTCACTCTTCCTTGTTCGTCGTGCAGGGGTCGAGAGGACGGTCGAGGAGCTCCGCGGGACGAACCAGGCTCTCTTGGACCAACTCCAAGACGAGACGATGGTGGCGGAGCGGGCTCGCACCTCCCTCGACCGGCTTGGCCCCATGTGGGGTGCTCCTCCAGTGGCTACGGCAGAAGGTGCAGTGGCCCGAGGCGATGCCTTGGTCGACGCCTTGTGCTTCTTTGACGCAGCGGCGCGGGACCGTGTCCGGCAAGCTCTCCATCATGGCGTCAAGCAGACGCTTGCGGTCGTTCGCTCCGGTTTCCGCTTCCCGGTCCACGTTGTCGCCAACGGCTTCATCGAGATCGAGGGGAAGGACGAGGAGTGGAACAACCGCCGTGTCGACAAAATTTTGGAGAAGATGGAGAGGACGGGGACATCGCTCGCCAAGATTTTCGAGGAGGATGTGCTGCCTCCTGACGCCAGCAGCGGTGTCGAGGGCCCTCCTCCTTCTAGCTCGGGTGTCGAGGCTGAGCCCGCCGTGGAAGGCCTCGGGGAGGAGTACCACACCGACGAAGATTAGGGCATGCGTGCCAAATTTGGGCGTCGAGGCCCTTGTAAGAAATTTATGGCATGGATGAGGGTCCGTCGAGACCCATTTGTATAAATGACTTGTTTGTTTAAAGGTGTTGTTTTCTTTTCAAATGCGTTTGACCACTTCTCTTTGTTGCAAGCTCGAGTTTCTGCTAACTTAGTTTGTACTCCTTCGATACGTCGCGAGCCCCTCGAGGGGAGGCGTAGGTAGGGTACCGTAGCCCGGGGGCGTAGATGGCCGTCTACGTCGACGCCTCCTGACCTTTGGAGGCTCGAGGTATTTTGGGATTTAGACGTCGCTAGTTCACTCGAGGCACGAGTCGAGACGAGGGTCGAATTTTTTGAAAAGAAAACACGCATTTTTCCGGAGTCTGGGGGGTGGTTACCCCCCTGTCAGCCCCCGAGGGAGGCTCGACCCTGAGCAAGGCAGGGTCGAGGCTACCTTATGCTACTAAGCAAAATGAAAGACAACGCACGAGATTGTTCATTCATATTTGACATGTTTGTACAAAGCAACAAAATGAACAAGGCCTTGAGGCCCTTAAGGATAGAAGCGACGTAGCTGAGATATGTTCCACGCGTTCGCCAGGATTCTGCCTTGATCGTCGTAGAGCTTGTATGTTCCTGGCTTGCGCACCTTAGCCACGGTGTATGGGCCTTCCCATGGAGGGGTGAGCTTGTGGCGCCCTCGGTTGTCTTGAAGCCGTCGAAGCACGAGGTCCCCCACTGCTAGGTCTCTTTTGCGCACATACTTGTCGTGGTAGCGTCGAAGTGATTGCTGGTAGCGTGCGGAGTTGATGAGCGCCACATCTCGGGCCTCCTCGAGCTGGTCCTTGGCGTTGGCAAGCCTCTCGTCGTTGTTTTGCTCGTTGTAGGCTCGAAGTCGAGGGGAGCCGTACTCGAGGTCCGTAGGCAAGACTGCCTCAGCGCCGTAGGTTAGGAAAAACGGAGTGAACCCGGTGGCTCGACTCGGCGTAGTCCTGAGGCCCCACAGCACCGAGGGGAGCTCTGCGGCCCATCCCTTTCCGAAATTTTTGAGAGTCTTGAACAACCTCGGCTTCAGGCCATGGAGTATCATGCCGTTGGCGCGCTCGACCTGCCCGTTGCATTGAGGGTATGCGACCGAGGCCCAGGTTACGCGAATGTTGTTGTCATCGTAGAAGTTGGTGAACTTTTTGCCCGTGAATTGGGTGCCGTTGTCGGTGATGATGACGTTAGGCACCCCAAACCGGTACATGATGTTGGCGATGAACTCGATAGCCTTCTCAGAGGTGGGGTCGCCTATCGGCTTAGCCTTGATCCACTTGGTGAACTTGTCGATGGCCACAAGCACGTGTGAGTGCCCTCCGCTTGTCTTTTTGAGGGGACCTACAAGGTCAAGCCCCCAAACGGCGAATGGCCAAGTAATTGGGATCATCTGCAGGGCATGTGCGGGTTGGTGCGTCTGCTTGGCGTAGAATTGACACCCATGGCATGCCCGTACCAAGCGCTTGGCGTCTCCAATGGCGGTCGGCCAATAGAAGCCTTGACGGAAGGCATTCCCAACCAGGGTCCTTGGCGCTGCGTGGTGGCCGCAAGCCCCCGAGTGCATGTCGTTGAGGAGCTTGCGCCCTTCTTCGAGTGGGATGCAGCGCTGAAGGATCCCGGTCGGACTTCGTCGGTACAGTTCCCGCTCGTCGCCGTAGATGACGTAGGTCTTGGCCCTTCGAGCAACGCGTCGGGCCTCCGTCTTGTCTTCCGGTAGCACGTCTTGCGTCAGGTAGTCGAGGTAGGCCGTGCGCCAGTCGAGGGGTCGTGGTGAAGAAGAGGCGGGTGCGTCGATCTGCATTGACTCATCGGGTGTCGAGGCATCGCCCTCGGGGCGCGGTGTCGAAGGTCGAGCCCCCGTGTCTGGCTCGAAGGGTGGCGTCGATGGGCCAGCCCCCGGACCGATTTTGACTGATGGCTCGAAAACGTCCCTCGAGAAGACGTCGGGTGGAACCGTGCCGCGCGTGGACGCCAATTTGGCCAGCTCGTCTGCGGCCTCGTTGTGCTTTCGAGCTACGTGGTTGAGCTCGAGGCCGTAGAACTTGTCTTCTAGCTTGCGCACCTCCCCGCAGTACGCCTCCATCTTGGGATCGATGCAACTTGAAGCCTTCATAACCTGGTTGATGACGAGCTGCGAGTCTCCTCGGGCATCGAGGCGTCGGACCCCGAGCTCGAGGGCGATGCGCAGTCCAATGACGAGGGCCTCGTACTCAGCGACGTTGTTGGAGGCGGGGAAGTGCAAGCGCAGCAGGTAGCGCATGTGGACCCCGAGGGGTGAGATGAAGAGCAGGCCTGCGCCTGCCCCCGTCTTCATGAGGGATCCGTCGAAGTACATGGTCCAGAGCTCGGCTTGAATCTGCACCGATGGGAGCTGAGTGTCGGTCCATTCAGCAACGAAGTCCGCCAACTGTAACACCCCGATTTTTAATTAATTAAAATAAATTAGAATTTAATAAGAAAATGGCCAAAACCCTAGATGGAGGAAATTTTCTAACCAGATGTTTGTTGCATTCATGCCGATGCATAATTTTTGTTCGGTGAAAAAGAATTTTATTAAAACACGTATAAGGCAAATCAGATTTATTCTATTTAGAAAAGCAATAAAAAGATTTATGAAAATTTTGCAAAACCAAAACCCAATTTTATTTTCAAAACCTAGGTAAAATATTTCTAAAAGTTTCCAAAAGTTGTTTGATTTCAAAAATGATTTCAAATTGATTTTAAAATGATTTGCCCAAAAGGTTTGAAAAGAAAAGAAAAAGAGAAAAAAAAGGGCAAAGGGCCTCCCCTCTCCTTTATCTCCCAGCCTAGCCCACTCCTCTTTCCCGTTTCCAGCCCAGCAAGCGCCGGCCCAGCTCCTTCCCGCACGCGCATGCCTCCCTGGGCCGCCGTCGGCCCACTCGCTCTGCCTCACCCAGCGCCGCGCCCGCCCCCGGCTCGCAACCGCACGGTGCTCTCTCCCGTCTCCGCCTGGGCCACCCTCTTCCCCGCCAGCCTGCTAGCACACCGCGGCCCGCGCGCGCGCCCTGGCCCGCCCGCGGCGCTGCCGAGCCCCCCCTCCTTCGCCCTCTCCCACTGCCACATGGGCCCGACTTCCCCATCTCACCGACAGTGGCCCCCACCGGTCAGAGGTCGTCCCCAACCTCCTCCCGAACTCTCCGCACCGCGTTCTCCATCTACGCACCGAGCCTTGCAGTCGCCGCTCCGCCCTTCCTGGCGCCCATGCCTATCCTGAGCCCCCCTGGCCCCCATAAAAGGGAGCGCCGCCGCAGTCGCTTTCCCTGTTCCCCATCCTCGAGCCGTCGTCGCCGACACCCAAGCACGGAGACACCGCAACCCTAGCCACCGGCCGCCGGACTCTCATCGTCAATTCGCCGACGCCTCCGCCGCGGCTCTCTCCTCTCCGAACCGCACCGACGACACGAACTCCACTCCGGACCCCGCGGTGAGCTCCCATCTTACTACGCTCTCTTCCCATGCCTAGGTCCGGTTTTCCCGTAGCCCATAGAACCCTCTCTGGGTACAGCCACGAGCTCGGCCATGGCGCCACCGAGTTCCCCTCTGGTTCCGGCCGTCGCACACCTCCGTACACCCCCTCTCGGCCTGATTTGAGGATCGCAGAGGACCCACGGCGCGCACCGCTCCCGTTCTCACCACCTCCCGAGCTTTTCTTCTCTCTAGCACCGCGCAACCGGAGCAGATCGCGTCCGTCCGCCCTCCGCCGCCGAATCCCATGCCGAGCAGTCGCCAGCGATAAGAACCACACTATCGAGCGCGTGGTGAGCTCCGCTACCCTCTCCACCCCTTCTCGTGTCCCCTTGTGGCTCCTAACGAGTTTCCGAGGGCAACCGACCACCTCGCCAATGGCCGCCGCCGCGCAGAGCGACGCCGCATCGGCCACCATCTCCCCGAGCCGTCCGATCCATCTCAGACGGCCCAGATTAGAACCGGGGGCGCGAATCGGTATGCACCGGGTGCATCCGGCCATGGACGCGGTCCATTCCGCTGCGTCAGCAAGTCTATGAGACGCGTGGCACACCCCACCACTCCACGCACGCCACGTGGCGCCACGTCTGCACCACGTGGGCGGTCGCACGCCAGCACAGACCGGTCGCGGTCATTTCGCAAAACGGTCCTCGGATTATTTCTAAATCAACCCGCCGTCCATCCGGCACTATGCACTGAGTCATCCGAAACTTGCATCCTAGCCCCTGCACTCCTACCAAAATGAGGCCCGGTCCAGTTTCCTTTTTAATTCAGATTTGAATTGTTTAAAATGCAAAACCGAGTTTCAGGTATTTACAGAATTGCCACTCTCATTCAAAAGCCCATAACTTGCTCGTTTTAAGTCCGTTTTGATCCGTTCAAGTCGCGTTAGATTCGTCTCGTCGAGCTCTACGCAGTAGATCTATTTATGTTCTGTTTTCTTACTGTTGATGTACTGTTATTTATTTACTTTGTTTGGGCCATGTGATGATGATTGATCCAGCGAGTGCGAGCTACGCGGAACCCTGGAATCGAGTCCGTGCCTTTGTTGATTCGACCCAGCCCGAAGGCAAGTGTCCTTGCTCATATTGCTCCTGTATTTATTTTATTTTGAGTAGAGTAGTTAGATCCAGTAGTTGCATGCAGAGTCTTAATTTGAATCCCATGTTATGGTTTACTAGAATTTGTACATATTATCCTTGTCGCCTGTTTTGGGATGTTCGGGTAGGTGCCTTGCTTAGCCCTGCAGTCATGGTTGGGATGAGAGTTAAAATGTTTATAATCTTGATTAATGAACTATGAAACGAATGTGGACATGGTAATTTTGTAGTAACATGGTTATTAGGTAAATCCGGCAGGATGGACCGTATTGGTGGTTTTGTGCCGTGGGACTCGGCAGCTGCTTTTGGTTTTTGGTTCTGGGCTTGTGCTAGATTATCCTGCCTGGATCCCTAGGACCCGGTTCTTGGACAAGTAACCCGGCAAAACAGCGCAAACCATGAGGCCTATATGGCTCTGGGATTGGCTAATTAATTAGTTTCCTTCAAGTTGAGGGTCCACACGGGGTTTGTTTTAGTGGCTCACGAGGGGGCCCTGGGGGTCGTAGACCTTTGTACGGGGTGAAACCATAGAGGTACGTGTGGAACGGACTTGGAGACGACTTTGTAAAGGCCTTGTAGTGCGACCCCGCTGTGCACCTTGGCAGTGTTGAGCGTGATGGGGAACGCATGACTCATGGGTAAAGATGTGCGAACTCTGCAGAGTATTAAAACTGATATATCAGCCGTGCTCACGGTCACGAGCGGGCTTGGACTTCTTCGAGATTAGCTGGTGGGTTGGTTCTGGTTCGTTAGAGAAGCCTTATGTGGTCATTAGTCTCATATGACATGGGTACAGAGGCTTCTTCTACGCGGGTTACTGCTTGGTACGGGAGCGATTCCCAGGCTCGGGCGCAGACCTGGTGTTATTACGGAAGGTAGCTCTCTATGTCGTGACGCATGGAACTAATACACGTAGGACTCCTTGTAACGGCCTGGTTCGGGTCATCTGATGGACTTCAGGTGTGGTTTGCCTGATGGACTTCAGGTGTGGGAACTTGGTGCGACTCCAAGTGCGGTTGCTTGGTGTGACTCCAAGTGTTGGTTGCTCGGTGTGACTCCGAGTGTGGTTTGCTCGGTGCGACTCCGAGTGTGGTTACTTTCCTGTTGGAGACTGTGGTTATAACCTAGTAAATAGGTGCATAGGTTTAATAGGATTTAATAGGAAGTGTTGCTTTAGGCGCTTGAGTCAAACAAAGTCAGCCTACCTTTGTTATTAGCCTCATAAGCATTTATTTCCTACACTTGCGGAGTACATTTCGATGTACTCACCCTTCCTCTTTGAACCCCCTGCTACCCCACCCAGACGTTGCAGTCGACGACGCAGAGCAGGAGTACCGAGAAGACGGTGGTTACGACCCCGACAACTCGCACCTAGAAGACGGTGGATACGACCCAGACGACTTGCACTAGGATGACGCAGCCCCCGGTCGACCTTCCTGTGGAGATGGCGTCCAGTTTCCGCGAGTCTACATTAGAGTTAGACTGAGAGTCTATACTTTTCTTTTGAGACCCGAGGGTCATTTTTGTAATAATGTTTGATATATTAATAAAGCATTGTTTTGATATTTACTGTGATGTGGATATATGTATGAAAATTGATCCTGGCATACATATATTGTGCTCCAATTTTGTTCTTAAAATTGGGGTGTCACACCAACGCTTGCGACTTGATGGCCTTTCGCGGGGCGTAGGTGATGGTCTCCCCCATTAGTTCGGCGGACCACTTGGCGATGCGCCCCGTGGCCTCCCGATTGTTGATGATCTCACCGAGGGGGAAGGACGACACCACCGTTATGGGATGAGCGAGGAAGTAGTGCTGGAGCTTGCGCCTTGTGACGATGATGCCGTAGAGCAGCTTCTGGATGTGCGGATACCGGACCTTGGCCTCGGAGAGTACCTCACTGGTGAAGTACACCGGTCCTTGGACCGGCAATGCATGACCCTCCTCGTGCCTCTCGACGGCTACGACCGCGCTGACCACCTGAGTGGTTGCGGCCACATAGAGGAGGAGAGGCTCGGGGGAATCGCCAACCTGGGCTGGTCGCGGCGGCACGAGGAGTGGTGCGGAAGTCAGCAACCCCTTCAACTTGGTTAAGGCCTCCTCGGCTTCGACAGTCCACGCAAAGTGTTCCGTCTTCTTCAGCAGGAGGTAGAGGGGTAGCGCTTTTTCCCCTAGCCTCGAGATGAATCTGCTGAGAGCGGCTAGGCAGCCAGTCACTTTCTGCACACCCTTGAGGTCTCGAATCAGGCCCATCCTCGTGACTACTGAGATTTTTTCAGGGTTTGCCTCGATCCCCCGTTGTGAGACAACGTTGCCAAGTAGCATGCCTCGAGGCACACCAAAGACACACTTCTCGGGGTTGAGCTTCACATTCTTGGCCCGGAGGCACTCGAATGTGGTCTCGAGGTCGCTGATGAGGTTCCCGACTTTCTTGGTTTTAACCACGATGTCATCGACGTAGGCCTCGACGGTCCTGCCTATGTGCTTGCCAAAGATGTGCTGCATACATCGTTGATACGTTGCCCCGGCGTTTCGTAGGCCGAAGGGCATCGTAACGTAGCAATACATACCAAATGGCGTGATAAAAGAGGTTGCGAGTTCGTCGGATTTTTTCATCTTAATTTGGTGGTAGCCGGAATACGCATCAAGGAACGAAAGCACTTCGCACCCAGCAGTGGAATCGACAATCTGATCAATTCTAGGTAAAGGAAATGGAACTTTTGGACATGCTTTATTCAGACCAGTGTAGTCTACACACATCCGCATTTTTCCATTCTTTTTCCTAACTAATACAGGGTTAGCTAGCCACTCTGGGTGAAATACCTCCTTGATGAACCCGGCCGCCAAAAGCTTGTGCACCTCCTCGCCGATGATCCTGCGCTTCTCCTCGTCGAAGCGGCGCAGGCGTTGCCTCACCGGTCTGGAACCGGCCCGGATTTCCAAGGCGTGCTCGGCGACTTCCCTTGGTATGCCCGGCATGTCCGAGGGACCCCATGCAAACATGTCGATGTTCGCGCGGAGAAAGTCAACGAGCACTGTTTCTTATTTAGGCTCGAGGCTGGCACTGACGGCCAGCGTCTTGCCATCGGTCGAGGTCGGGTCGACGGGTATCCGCTTTGTGTGCTCCGCCGGCTCGAAGTTGCCAGCGTGACGCTTTGCTTCAGGAGCCTCCTCGGTGGCCAGGGCGGCTAGGGCCTCGAGCAAATCGAGGTGGACGTTGGCCTCCCCACGCTCGACGCACTCCACGTCGCAGTGGTATGCGTGCTCGTAGGAGGTGTCGATGGTGATGACCCCTTTTGGCCCCGGCATCTTGAGCTTTAAGTACGTGTAATTGGGAACCGCCATGAACTTAGCGTAGCCTGGCCGGCCGATGATGGCATGGTAGGCCCCTTGGAACCCAACCACCTCGAAGGTGAGCGTCTCTCGGCGGAAGTTAGCCGGCGTGCCAAAGCAAACCGGCAGGTCGATGCGCCCGAGGGGGTGGGCCTTCTTCTCCGGTACGACTCCGTGGAACCCCCCGGCGCTGGGCCGGAGCTGACCCTCTGAAATCCCCAGGAGGTCGAGTGTCTCGAGGTATATGATGTTGAGGCTCGAGCCCCCATCCATCAACACCTTGGAGAACCGTACGTCGATGATGACGGGGTCGACGACGAGGGGGTACGCCCCCGGGTTTATGACATGGTCCGGGTGGTCGTCACGGTCGAACGTGATCGGCGCATCAGACCAGTCAAGATACCGGGGGGCGTCGTGGCAGAGTGCAAAGACCTCCCGGCGCTCCTTCTTTCTTTCTCGAGCCGAGAGCCCGACGGTCGGCCCCCCGTAGATCATGTAGCAGTCGCGCACCGGGGGGAAGTCGTCGTCCGCGTCCCCACCGCCACGTCGATTGGTATCCTTTCCCTTAGGCGCGTCTTCTCTCTTATCACCGAGCTTGGAGTAGTAGCCTTTCAGCAGTCGGCAGTCCTTTAACTTGTGATTTACGGGGCCCCTGTGATAAGTGCAGGGGTCCTCGAGCATCTGGTCGAAAACAGCCCCGTCAGGGGGGCCTCGGGGCTTCTTAGGCTCGAGGGCGCCTGCGAGCACTTCTTCGTCGTCGTCGTCATTGGCGTCGCGCTTTGCCTTCTGACCTTTGCGTTTGTTCTTCTTCTTTTTGTTGCTGTTATTATTGTCGTTCTTGGCGTCGTTGCCTTTGTTCGTGACCTCCGGCACGGCCACCGCCTTGCCTTTGTCCGTGGAATGGCCAAAGAAGGCCCCCACTGCCTCGTCGCCTGAGGCAAAGCTGGTGACACGATCCATCAGGTCCTCGACCGTCCTGGGACGGTACGTCCTAGCTCATGGACTAGCTCTTGGCATGTCGTGCCCGCGAGAAATGCTGAGATGACGTCTTCATCAGGCACGTGGGGGAGCTCGAGGCGCTGCTTCGAGAACCGTCGAGCAAAATCGCGGAGGGGCTCGTTCGCCGCCTGCCTGCAACGTCGTAGATCCCAGGGGTTGCCCGGGCGCATGCACGTCCCCTTGAAATTCCCGTCGAAGACCCTAACTAGGTCGGCCCAGTCGTCGATTCGATCTGGCGGGAGCCCCTCGAGCCACCGGCGGGCGGTGTCCGAGAGGTGAAGTGGGAGTTGGCGTATGATCACACGGTCGTCGTTCTTCGCTCCGCCCAGTTGGCAGCCTAGGCGGAAGTCCGAGAGCCAGAGCTTGGGCTCGACCTCCCCGTCATACTTCATGATGTTAGTCGGCGGTCGGAAGCGGTCGGGGAGGGTTGAGCTGCGGATGGCCCGGCTGAAGACTCTGGGGCCCGGGGGCTCGAGGACTTGCCGGTCCTCGTCGCTGTCGTAGCGCCCCCCTCGATGGGCGCTATAGCCACGCTCCTTGGCCCCCTTGTCCTTGCGCCGACGGTTGATGTCGTTGCGGGCGTCGTTGGGGTCTCGAGGTGGCCGGTTGTCGATGATCCGTTCGCGGACTGGCCTACCTCGAGAGGCGTCAGGCTGGTGGACGGATGCCTCGCGCTCGTTGCGGGGCGTGTCCGCCGGCTTCCCCGAGGCTGCTCCGCGTCGTCGTGACGCTGAGCTCTCGGCTTGCTGCACAGCGGCTGTCTCGAGGAGGTTCTTCATTTCCCCAAGCATGCGCCTGGCGTCAGGGTTGGAGACGGCGGGCAGATCGCGGAGCAACATCGCCGCCGCCACCACGTTCTGTCGCGCTCGCGGGAAACGCACCTCGGGGCGTGCTGGCGCCCCGTCCTCGAGGATCTGCCGGTGGACCTCTCGAGCTCGGCCACGAGCGCCGGCACCTCGAGGCCGGGCTGGTTCTTGTGCTAGGGTTTTCTCGAGCTGCAGCAGGCGTTGTCGGTCCTCCTCAGCCTTGGCGATGGCCTCCCGCAGCTGCGCGAGCTGCGCCGCTCGGTCGTCGCTGTGCTGGGATGGTGCAGCCGGTGCAAGGGGTTCATTCCTCCCGTGAACACGTGACCCGCCTGCCGCAGCCACGTCTCCGGGCCCTTCGAGGTTGAGCGCCGGCCTGCCGTCGTCGCCCTCGTCCTCGGTGTCGCATACGACCCCCTCGAGTTGGAAGCACTCCCTAGTGGGATCCCAAAGGTCGGGGTCGTGGTAGTCGTATTCGTCGGAGTCAGAGCTGGTGATGTCGTGCGGCCTTGGCTCGTGCCGGGGCTGCAGCTCGCGGTACCACTCCCCGAAGGTGGCTTGACGAGGTGGCCCGACGGCTCGTGAGAGGCCGCGGTCGACGCGTGCGGGGTGGACAATCTCCAGGTTGGCCACGGCCTGCAGCAGCACGCCCGGGCGTTCCTCCTGCTCCGCCGGCTGTCGGCCCCGACTGCGCTCGTTGAGCTGGCGGGCGTAGGCCTCCATCCTGGGCGCGGACGTGGAGGCTGTTGAAGCATCCTTGAAGCGTGGCCTCCATCCTGGGCGCGGACGTGGAGGCGCGGCGAGGTGGAAGCCGTACAGCGCCCATCCCGGAACGTATAGGACGCGGCGGGGTCCCTCCGGGTCTTGGGGTACCTGTTCTCCAATAGCATGAAAGTAGTTAGGGCTCGAGGGGCGCGGAGCCGGCCTCGAGGCGGCGCCTACGGGGGGCTCGAGTCCCCGCAGGTATGGACAAGTCCCGTGAAAATCGATTGAGCGGCAGGCATCTGGGCCTCGAGGCGTGGCTTGGACGTGCCACAGTGTAGGGCGTGGGTTAACAGTGCTTCACTGGCGCCTTTTTGCCCATACTTGTGGTGAAAACGAGACTTGACTCTGCCCCGTACCACTGTGGCACACGTTGTGTTACAGAGGATGTGACTGGAGTAGGTGGATGAATTAAGTGCGCGGTATGGGGCTGACATCCGATGTCTGCACCGCTCGAGGGAGGCATAACACGTCTCGAGGGATAGGCCGCTGTGCCAAAGAGGCTCGAGGTCCCCGCGTGGGGTCTCGAGGTGTGGTGTTCGGCTGTGGGGGGCTCGAAGGGTAGTGGAGCGCTTGCCCGAGGCCTGGAGGGTTCGGGCGAGACGGAAAACGATCGTGCGCCCGAGGCCTGGCTTGGAGTGCTCGGGCGAGACGGAAAACGAACGTGCGCCCGAGGCCTGGCATGGAGGGCTCGGGCGAGACGGAAAACGAGCGTGCGCCCGAGGCCTGGCTTGGAGGGCTCGGGCGAGACGGAAAACGAGCGCGCGCCCGAGGCCTGGCTTGGAGGGCTCGGCTCGGTGGGCCAGCGTCGTAGGCCTCGGGGGGTCGGCTTTTTAGGGGGTTAGACTAGTTAGGTCTGTTATTAACCGGTGTTCTAGGTTTACCCTATTTGTTTGCGTTGATTGGGGGTACCCCTTTTGCGGACCCCCGACAACATATCATTCCTAAGTTTTCAAATAGACCAAATGACAATAGAAGAAATCATATCAATAACACAAAAAATCTTGTTAATCAACCAAAATTTTCCTATAAGGGTCATGTCCACACGTACTTGATAACCTACAATTTCTGAGATCACTTTTCAATATTGCTTAGCAACTGCGCATTCAAAGAAAACATGTTGGATGGTCTTTTTTTTTCTTCACAAAACAAGCAAGTCTCATCCTTAACTTTTTCTTCTTTTCGCTAGATTATCCCTGGTTAGAGACCTATTATTAATGACTAACCAAAGAAAGAAGTGTACTCTAGGTGAAATTTTCAAACTCCAGACTGCCGACGCATGAACAGATGTGATTCCTCTAAAATTAATTATTCTGTAGAGCGATTGGAAAGAATAAACGCATGAGGAAGTAAACTGCTAAATCATCACATCTTCATCATCTACTAACCGGATAGTAGCTACTAATTCTACGATCTCTGGCCAAGATTGACAGAGTACACCCAGTCTGCATTGTGAGTGTCCTAAGCATCACCGTGTCATTGACTGGTTCGGTGAAATCAGGACATACTTTTTTAGTCATGTGCTGAACAATGTTGGACGGTCCTTTGCACTTATCTTACTTGGACGTTGCCAACCATGACACATTCTTACATCTTACTCACGCGCGGACACATCTGTGGGGTTGTCAAACGCCCGCGGAAAAGACCGGAGCTACCTGTAAGCCTGTGTAACCCACTAGCCAGCCCACTAGAGCACACATCTCCAATGCTTTGCTCTAGAGCTGTGACGGCCGAGGGGGTGAGGAAAGGATCGGAAGAGAAGAAGGTCTGCAATACTCCGTACCTTATTAGCAGCTAATATGTTCACATAAGGGAACATTAACGGGGACAGGAACGAGAACTTGGAGACTAAAGTGGTCATTTATAACGGAGTAGGAATGTAAATGTTGTCAAATCGAACATGTAAATACAGTACGTACTGTATTTAGGAACGTGAACATGCTCTGTGTGTGTGGCTGCTAAGCTCTGTAAAGCTTTACTACGTGCAGCTCAAAATGGTCGCGCATGGGCGCATGCATGACGATTGGCGAAAGACGTGCTTTGTTTGACACTGACCACAAGGTCCACACGGCTTTAGGTCATATCTAGGCTACTGGCGGCGGCGGACCCGTGATGCATGGCCACCTGCCGGGCGGGGGTCCGGGTCCTGATCGACGAATGAAATGAAATAGAAAAACCAAAAAACGTAGCTAATCAAAGGCAAACGACGGAACACAACACGAGCAGCAGAGCTGCTGAGCACGCAGGAGGAGGAAGCCAGGAGCAGAGCGCGGTCGTCGTCGCAGCCACAGCGGCGACAAGGCGCGCGTGGGCGCGGCCCCGCCCGGCACCACCCCGTGCTCTGCCCTGCCCTGCTCCGCTTCCGCGCGCTGCTGAAAAGGGCAGAGCGGCTTCTCCCACGACTCGTGTCACCGCTGCGATGCGGGCAGGTTGTGATGTCTCGCTGCCGGCCGCCGCCGCAAAGACCAAGAAGAAGAGAAGCTCACACGCATGTCCACGTCCACGTCCGGTCCAAGTGCTGGTAAAAGCCCTCCCCGTCAGTGTCGTCGGAGTCGGACGCAAGCCAACGATGCCGTGACTGTTCCAGCACGTACTTTTGGAGCTGGATCAGCTGGCGCGAGGGCCCGCAAGGCCGCAACGCCGAGCCCGAGCCCCCCGCGAGCAGCGAGCGGACAACGTGCGCACTGCAGAGTGACAGAGTCACGGTCGCTGCGCTTTGACGACCTTTGTGAATGTAATACTGTAGTAGTAGGCCCGGTCCTTGGATTCGCTGCGCCATCGATATCGGCTCGAGCCGGCCGGCGCGGCATGCTGACATGCGATGCAGGTGTCAAAGCGTAAAGGGTTCGTGCGTCGATTGGGGCTTGCAGTTGCCGCTTGCGCAGGGACGGTGTCCAGTCCAGGGAACGGGAACAGGGTGGCGCCGTGGCGGTGGCGGGCAGCCGCCAGCCGGGGGCCAAAGCGCCTAGGTATAGGCCCCCTAGGGGCAACGGCTCTTCTTTACCCCAAGCAGCATCTCTGAGCCACGCCCGATAAAAGCGAGGGGAAAGTGAGGTGGACGTAACACTGCTGCTGCGGCGGCCTGTGGCCTGTTGGCGCCGAGACTGCCGCTGCCGGCCTCGGACGTAGCTGCAGTGCCGTCGGAGTCGGAGAAGTGCGGGGGTGGGGGACCGTTCCCTTCCTACCGTGCCACTGTGTTAACTCTCCGTGTACAAGTAGTAGTAGAACGACGCCACCCGCCCGCTCGTGTGGTCTCGTGCATTTTGATCGCTCTCGCCGACTCGCCCCCTGCGGCCGGCGGCCTGCCCCCACGGCCATGTCTGTCCCGGACCATCATGGTCGCGTCCGTGCGAGGCCCCGGCAGCCTGGCGTACTGCGTGCGCGTACGTACGCGCGTGCACAGCGGCGGTGGCGCATGCATGTGGCACGGCACGGCGTGGCCCTGCCTGTGCATGCGGCGGTGCCTGCCTGCATGCATGCGTTTGCCTGCCCATGCTTGCTCGACCGGCCTCGCCAGTCGCCACGTTCGCAGCGGCGGCAGCGCGAGTAGCAAGCCAGCGGCGGACGGGAGGACAGGGCCATCAAATTTGGCAGCGCCAGCGTGCGGACGCACGCACGCACCAGCTGCTACGTCTGCGAGGCAGGCGTGCCGAGCCATCAATGTCCAGTCGGCCTTACACGCAGTACTGGATAAAAGAGCCTGGCTCGCATTGCCAGCCCAGCCCCTCTTGCTCGGCCGTTCCCCGAAGCGTGCGTGGCCTTCGGGAATCTTGAGCTCATGGTAACTACTGTTCTAATCATGGTGTCATGATGAGATGAAGGCCCATTCTGGAAGACGCTGGCACTAATGATAAAACCCATCGAGTGTACAAACAGCTGGAGATGTGGCGGCCTGTGGGCCGCCCGGTCGACCAACAGCGATCGTGTACTACGAGCTGTTGATTCCTCCCGGCAAATCCAAATTTTACTTTAGAGTGTGTTTAGATGCTAAATTTTGTAAATTTTTTTTCTTGTAGTATTTTCGTTGTTATTTGACAAACTTTGTCCAAATATGGACTAACTAGATTTAAAAGATTTGTCTTGACATGTATATACTAAAAGTATAATTAATTATTTTTTTATCTACAGTTAATGTTTCATGTATGCGTTCAAATATTAATGTAATGGTTGATAGGATAAAGAGAGTGTAAAAAGAGAAGGAATTTAAACAGCACCTTAAAGTTGTGACAAGGCCTTCGTGGCCTCATGGTCACGGCCAGGGACAAGCACAAGCAGACAAAGAGCCATCTTCAGGAGTGCATGCACGCACAATGCCCCTGATTTTTATGAGGCCGGCCGGGTCAAATCACACAATGGCCTAGTAGCGTCCACTACACCTGCAAAATACTGTAGGAGCCTAGCATGAATCACGTACTAGCGCCCCTAGCGGTGTGGTTTTTTTTTTTTTTTTGAGTCGCGGTGTGGTATTTGTAGCATGGACCATGGACCGGGCCAACTCATGGATCGGATCGGATCGGTGTGGCGCGCGCTAGGCCAGGGGTAACATGGCGCCGAGGTCCGTTAACCGGAGCAGGGTCCCTCTCGGAACAGCTCAACCAACTGCATGTGTCCTGGCGAATGGGCCTGTGGTCCGTGGGACGCTACCCATCAGCGTTCAAATTCTGGTGTTTGCATCTTTTTCTGGATTTTATCCAGATTTTCAGGTACATGCACGCGTGCGCGTTCGGTGGTACTGCGCGTTTTCCGCGCACTGGAGGCGGCGAGTCTCTCAATCTCTTCTTTGCGTGTGTACGGACGCGCACGCTTGTGTGTGCGTGTGGTGTCGAGTGTGATGTGCGTGGGTTGTGTGCGTCCAAAGTTGTATCCAGATAAAAAAAAAACTGCATGTGTCCTGCAACAGAGAAACGGGACCCTCTCGCCCTCGGTGGTGGCCTGGTGGGGGAGCCGAGGGCATTTGGCCCTCCCATCCCATGCAATGCAAGCAGGCTGAGATGGCTACAGGGAGTTCGATGGCAATGTCAATGTGGGCGCCAGCCGCCAGGCCGGACCCGGTCCGGCGGTGCTGGTACGTGGTACCGCACCATCGGCCGTTCGGTGATCCAGGGCGTACTACTGTGCCGCCGTGCCGGTGTGCCCCCCCCCCCCCCCCATCGAGTTTGTCACCATCGGTGAGGGCCAAGCGAGAATTATGCTGCTTGGCAACACTGAACGGCGGTGGGGGTCAACTGGATTCATCGGTATCAAAACGTACAAATGCTTCTGTTTCCCCCCTAAATGATCCGCCGTATTATATTTTTTCACCATGTCAGGAAAACGATAACTGTGTTAACGTTTTGTAATTAGCTCAATGCTGCTGAGTGAAAACTAGGCCGTGTTCATATTACCTCCAACGTTTAACTGTTTTTCACTCTCTCTCCATCATATCACCATCACATTAATGTTTCGACGTCACATTAATATTTGGACGCATACATGAAACATTAAATATTGGTAAAATAAATAATTAATTACATAAATTAGATGTAAATCACGAGACGAATCTTTTGAGCCAAGTTAACACATGATTAAATAATATTTATCAAATACAAACGAAAGTGTTACCGTTAATTTTTTTTTTTCAACTTTTCGCATCTGAACAAGGCCGGATATGCCATCCAACCATCCAAAATCAGAGTGACAGAAAAGTTTCCTAATTAAAAATGATGTACTACCACGCTAGTACAGTACTAGTAGTCCGCAGGAAAATACCTTTGAATCCTAAAAACAAAAAATAAAGAGGCAGTGAGGGACGGAGTGAAAGGAGAGACTGGTCTGCGTAAAAGAAAAACTTGGCAGTGTGAGCAGGGGGGTTGGGGGGGGGCGCAACGGTGTCAGCCCCTAGCACAGTAGCGTCACCCCGTCCTTGGCTCTCATCACTGCCCCACCTCTGCCGCTGCACGCACTGCACAGCGGCACCCGGCACACACGCCTGCGCTGTCCACCACCACTACCGTGCCTTCTCCCCACCTCGGCCTTCTTTAGACGAGAGGAGTGAGTTTTTTTAAGAGCACTCGTAATGCAAACTTTATTATAGAGTCTAAACCTATTTTGCTGATGTGACAGTGTAGTTATTGAAGAAAGAGAGACAAAAACTAAGACTCCAAGTCTATGATACTCCCTCCGCATTGATAATAGATGATGTTTTGGACATGGTTTTGGTCAAACATTGAGAATATAAATCATGAATAACTTTCAAGTTATTGAGTTTGAAAATATAAAAATCATATAAATAGATTTGTATTGAAAAATACTTTCATAAAAATATATACATATCACTTTTTGATAAATATTTTTTAGTATAAAGTGAGTCAAAGTTATACTTTGGAGACCGTGTCGATGTCCAAAACATCATCTGTTACCAATACGGAGGGAGTATATTCGAGGTAATAAATAAATTTAGACTCTATGTAGAGTCTGCACTGTGAGTGCCCTAACTGTAGCACTTTCGTTATTATTTGACAAACTTTGTCCAAATATAGACCAACTAGACTCAAAACATTTATCTCGACATGTACATACTAAAAGCACAATTAGTTATTTTTTTTACCAATATTTAATATTCTATGTATACGTCTAAAGATTGATGTGATGGTCAGTCCCACGCCGGCCACTTCCTTCGCTACAGAGACCCATGCCTCTTGCCCTGCGTGCGCCGGTGGGCGCTGGGCGTGAGGAGAGAGAGACAGGCCAGCCGGCCAAGAAGTGTCAAACAAAACCACTGCGGCTTTATCCGCCACCAGCGCCAGGCCGCCCGCAGGAGCGGGTAAAATATTTCAAAGGCCGTAGCCCCGCCGTAGGCCTGCCCTCTCGTCTGCCGTCTGCGCCCTACTCGGCTACTGTTCTCCCCACCACACCACAAACATTTCCCTTTCCCGCCTACAAGCAAGCCACCCCAGCCATTCATGGCCATCACCACCATGTGTCGCCACTCCACCTCCACCTCCCACTCCCACCCACTCCTCTCCCCGCGCCATTAAACCCGCTCTCGCTTCCTCAGCCCCATCCATCGCGCGCCGCATCGGCGCTTTGCTGCTGCTTGCTCCTTCCGTGGAGCCAGCCAGCCAGCTGCGCGCGGCCGACCGGGGGGCCATGGCGGGCATTGACCTCAACACCGTGGAGGAGGAGGAGGACGAGGAGGAGGCGGAGGCGCCGCCCGTGGCCAGGGCCGGTGGCGCCGTGTGCCTGGAGCTGTGGCACGCGTGCGCGGGCCCCGTCGCGCCGCTGCCGCGCAAGGGCAGCGCCGTCGTGTACCTGCCGCAGGGCCACCTCGAGCACACCGGCGGCGGCGGCGACCCCGCGGGCGCGGCGGTGCCGCCGCCGCCACACGTGCTCTGCCGCGTCGTCGACGTCACCCTCCACGTGAGTTCGTGGCTTCGTGCAGCGCTCGTACCGTTCGTTGCCTGCGCTGCGATGGAGCGCAGTGTGCTCGAGCTATTGGCTGACAGGAGAAACCTGGCCTTTGTTGTTCCGTGCAGGCGGACGGCGCCACAGACGAGGTGTACGCGCGGGTGTCGCTGCTGCCCGAGGACGAGGAGGCGGAGAGGCGGGCGCGGGCGCGGGTCCGGGAGGACGAGGACGCCGGTCGCGACGGCGAGGACGGGGCCGCCATGAAGCCGCTCGCGCGGACTCCGCACATGTTCTGCAAGACGCTCACGGCCTCCGACACCAGCACGCACGGCGGCTTCTCCGTGCCGCGCCGCGCCGCCGAGGACTGCTTCCCGCCGCTGGTACGGCCATTCGTCCTGAATTTGAAGAGGTCCCTTCTCATGCTGGTTTCGACGTTGCTTGGGTTTCTGACGCTGTTTGGTGTGGCGTGCAGGACTACAGCCAGCAGAGGCCGTCTCAGGAGCTCGTGGCCAAGGATCTACACGGCACGGAGTGGAAGTTCCGACATATCTACCGAGGTAGTACGCCAATAGAGTTTACATATATTGCCTGGGTTAGCTTGGCTTGGGGACTCACTATGGGCTATACGGTTCTGTACATTATGCTTCGTTGTTTGGATTCTCTCTGCAAACATGGGTTCCATTTGCTTAGCATGTTATTCAGGCTTAAGTACTGAATGAGACTCAGTTTATGTCGTGGTCCTTTACTCCTAGAGTGGCCGGTCCACGGCTGCGCAGCTCGTAGCTTGAGCTTGAGGTAGGAAATGGCGGCGCCAGAGCGTTGTCTGTCGCCGGTAGGAGAAGGGAGATGGGATTGAGAGAGAGAGGCGAGGTGAGATAACAGGATTTCTTCTTTTCTTCTAACTGAGTCCCCTCATTACAATATATGGGAGCAGAGCTCCTTGATACTACTGCTGATGCATTAATTTAGACGGCTCATTAAGACTCTAACTCCTTGATCATCGGCCCCAATTCAAACCTCAGCCGCCCTGGCCTCTTCGCGATCCTGTTGGTCGGCCACGCCGGCTTGAGCCCTTCGCGCTCCGCGCCGGTGGCGGCTATACTGTCGGCCCCACATAACATCTCCCCCCCCCCTCGACGAGCAGCTCGTCCTCGAGCTGGAATGAAGGGTAGCGGTCGTGGAGCTCGTCGACGTCTTCCCAGGTGGCCGAGGCGGCTGGCTCGCCTTGCTAATGGACGAGGACCTGGTGCACGCCTCGAGCCAGGCGGGCGCGCGTCGCGCGTTCCGGCACGGGCTGGGAAGCCCCGTTGTGGATCGGGGGAAGCGCCGGTGGTGTCGAGGGTGGAACGCCCACGAACTTCTTTAGGAGCCCGACATGGAAGACGTTGTGCAGGCGGGTGCCGTGGGGCAGGTCGAGGTGGTAGGCGACGTCGTTGATGACCGCCGCGACGCGGTACGGCCCGTAGAAACGGTGCCGCAACTTGCCCTTGGTAGGTTCTGGCAGGGAGGCGGGGGCGCGGTGACGGAGGCGGAGCCACACCCAGTCGCCCACGTCGAAGCGGAGGTCACGGTGGTGGCGATCGTAGACCCGTTTGTAGACCGCCTGGGCCTGCTCCAGGCGCGCCCGGGCGTCCACCAGGAGTTCATCGCGGGCCGCCATGGACTTGGCCACGACTGCCACACGGGTCTCGCCCGGCTCGTAGGAGCGGATTGTCGGAGGCGGCCGTCCGTACACGATCTCGAACGGCGTCGTCTTCAGGGCCGTCTGGAAGGCTGAGTTGTAGATGAACTCGGCCCATGGCAGCCAGCGCAACCATTGCCGCGGTCGATCCCCCGTCATACACCGGAGGTACATGACGATGATCTTGTTCGTTGCTTCCGTCTGGCCATCGGATTGTGGGTGGAATGCGTTGGTCATGTGAAGCTTGGTACCTGTCAATCGCATGAGCTCCTTCCAAAACAGTGAAGTGAAGACAGGGTCCCGATCGGAGACGATCGATTGGGGAACGCCATGGAGGCGGACAATTTCCGCGAAGAAGGCCTGCGCCACTGATTCCGCCGAATATGGATGGGCCATTGGAATGAAGTGAGCGTATTTGCTCAGGCGATCCACGACTGTTAGTATGACAGTCTTGCCACCCACCTTGGGCAGAGCCTCCACGAAGTCCATGCCGATGTCCGACCAGACCGAGGTGGGTACCGGCAGCGGTAGGAGTAGACCGGCAGGGTGCAAGTGCTCGGTCTTGTAGCGCTGGCAGGTGGCGCAGGCGCGGATGAAGTCCTGCACCAACGTCTTGAGCTGGGGCGCGTGGAAGTCGCGCTGGAGCTGGTGCAGGGTGCGCTGGACGCCTTCATGGCCATCCTCGTGGACGGCGGTAACGAGCTCGTGGAGGAGGGGGGAACAGGGTGGCAGATAGAGCCGGCCCTTGAAGGTGACCATGTCGTTGGTGACCGCCCACGGCGCCTGGCGGCGACCCGCCGTGATTTCATCACGAAGAGCCATCAGCACGGGCTCCTGCTGATTGGCCGTGCGCAGGCGGTCGAGGAAGTCGAAGCGGGGTCCCGAGATGGCCATGACAGCCAGCTCCTCGGTGTCCCGGCGGGAGAGTGTGTCGGCGACGATGTTGGCGCTGCCCGCTCGGTACTCCACCGTGAAGTCGAAGCCCAACAGTTTTCCCACCCAATGGTGCTGGGGAATGGTTGACAGCCGCTGATCGAGCAAGAATTTCAAGCTGTAGTGGTCAGTACGTACCAAGAACGGTCGGCCCCAGAGGTAGGGTCGCCAATGGCGGATGGCGCTGACGAGGCCGATCAGTTCACGCTCGTAGGCCGCCAGGTCACGGTGGCGCGGCGCGGCGGGCCGACTGAAGAAGGCCACCGGGTGTTGGTCCTTGATGAGGACCGCGCCGAACCCATGGGTGGAGGCATCGCATTCCACGATGAAGGGGCGACCGAAATCCGGGAGCGTCAAGACAGGGGCGGTGGTGACGGCGGACTTGAGCGCCGCGAACGCCGCGGCGGCCTCTGGTGACCAGGCGAATCCTTCTTTCTTCAGCAGAGCCGTCAGTGGTGCGGCAATGGTGCCGAACTCCTTGACGAACTTGCGGTAATAGCCCGCAAGTCCAAGGAAACCACGGACCGCCCGGGCGGACGCCGGAGTGGGCCAGTCAGCCATGGCCTGGACCTTTTCGGGGTCCATGGCGACGCCCTGGGCCAAGATCACATGCCCAAGGTAAGCGATGCTGGAGACGCCGAAGGCGCACTTGGATTTCTTCACAAAAAGCCGATGCTAGTGGAGCAGAGCGAGGACGGCGCGCACGTGTTGGAGGTGTTCGGCGAAGGAGTTGCTGTAGATGAGGATCGAACCGCCGTAAGAAGGGACGGAGGATCTCGTTCATTAGCGCTTGAAACGTGGCCGGCGCGTTGCACAAGCCGAAAGGCATGACGAGGAATTCGTACAAGCCCTCGTGCGTGTGGAACGCCGTCTTCTCGACGTCGTCGGCGTTCATTCGTACCTGATGGTAGCCGGAGCGTAGGTCCAGTTTGGAGAAGAACCGCGCGCCGTGGAGCTCGTCCACCACCGGAATGGGGTAGGCATCCTTGACGGTGATGGCGTTCAGCGCGCGATAGTCCACGCAGAACCGCCAGGCGTCGTCGGCCTTCTTGACCAGCAGTACAGGTGATGAGAAGGCGGAGGAGCTGCGGCGGATGATGCCCTGGGCGAGCATGGCGGCGCACTGCCGCTCAAGCTCGTCCTTGTGCAGCGCCGGGTAACGGTATGGGCGGACGGCCACCGGAGCAGCGCCCTGAACGAGCGTGATGGCGTGGTCCCGTGCGCGTGGAGGTGGCATGCCGGAGGGCTCGGAGAAGATGGGGGCGAATTCCTCCAGGAGGGCTGCCATGACGTTGTCGGCTTGGCAGACCGCCAATTGGGGGCTTGTCGGCCCCGCGACGCCGCGCCAGCTCACGCGTTGGCCTTGGTAGTCGAAGGACATCGAGAGGGAGCGGAAATCCCAAAGAATGGGTCCCAGCGTCGCGAGCCACTGCGTGCCGAGGACGGCGTTGTAGCCCGCCAGTGGAAGGACGAAGAAATCCGCGGCGAACGGGGTGCTGGCGACCGTGAACGGGGCGGCGCGGTAGATGCCGGGGCATGGGACTTGCTCCCCGTTGGCCACCGTCACCTTCATGCCCCCGCGTAGCTGGAGCTTCAGGCTGGAGCGGACGTCCGCATCTTGCGCGATGAAGTTGTGGGTGCTGCCCGAGTCGAGCAAGGCCAGCAGGGACACGTCGCCCAGCTCGATGCACACTTGCATGGTGTTGAGGATGTGCACGCCCGCAATCGCGTGGAGCGAGATCAGCGGGTCGTCGGTGGTTGCAGCAACGGCGGCGAGCGCGTCAGCCTGGCCGTCGTCCTCATCGTCGTCCGCCAAGTCCAGAAAGAACAGACGAGGACACACCCGGTTGTGGCCCCGGCTGAACTTGTCGTTGCAGTTGAAGCAGAGCCCTTGGCGGCGGCGTTCGTCCATCTCGGCCGCGGACAGCTTTCGGACTTGACGGCTGTCCACCGTCTGGGTCGGAGTCGGGGTAGAACGCGGCGGAGGTGGAGGCAGGGCCAGCTGCGATGAGGGCCCGGCGAGGAGACCCTCCCCCGCGAGGCGCGGCGGCCCGGATGAAGTTGCGGCCGGTGGTAGCTGGAGGGCGCTCTGGTTGCGCAGCTCCAGCTTGCGGGCCATCCCCATGGCGACGATGAGTGTCTGGGGGTTGTGTATCTCCACGTCATGGCTGAGCGGAGGCCCCAACCCCGCCGTGAAGGCTTGAACGCGCTGCACCTCCTCCAATGGACCGACGCGGGGCAGGATGGCCTCGAACCGGTCCTGGTACTCCGCCACGGTGCCGGTGCGGCGGCACGCCAGTAGCTCGGCCAGAGGATTGGAGCGGATGGGCGGTCCGAACCGGAGATTGAGGAGCTCGGTGAAGCGGCGCCATGACGGCGTCCCCTCCGTTTGCTGGACCTGTATGTACCAAAATTGAGCGCCGTCGACGAGGTTGTAAGAGGCCATCCAGACCTGTTCCTCGGCGGCGATCCGTTGCTGCACGAAGTATGATTCGCAGCGGTTGATGAAGACCAGGGGGTCCGATTTCCCATCGAACTTGGGAAAATCGAGCTTCTGGAACCGCGGCGGCCGGTCGCCCTGTTGTTCGCCGAAGCCGCCGCCCCGCGCCCCAGAGCTG
Source organism: Coix lacryma-jobi var. lacryma-jobi (assembly GCA_009763385.1). Classification (NCBI taxonomy): domain Eukaryota; kingdom Viridiplantae; phylum Streptophyta; class Magnoliopsida; order Poales; family Poaceae; genus Coix; species Coix lacryma-jobi. Next base: position 34,353,285 of record CM019827.1, read on the forward strand.
GACGAGGACTGATGCTGTTCGGAGAGCTGCAGCTGCACAATCTGCTGCTGCATTGCCGTCATGTTCTTGGAGAACTCGGTCATCAGCTTGGCAAGGTCGGAGATGGTTGGTTCCGCCATGGCTGCGGAAGAGGCAGAGGAGCGGGTGGGCGACGATGAGGAGGACCGATGACCGGAGGATCGTCGGCTAACTGATACCAAGTTGTCGTGGTCCTTTACTCCTAGAGTGGCCGGTCCACGGCTGCGCAGCTCGTAGCTTGAGCTTGAGGTCGGAAATGGCGGCGCCAGAGCGTTGTTTGTCGCCGGTAGGAGAAGGGAGATGGGATTGAGAGAGAGAGGCGAGGTGAGATAACAGGATTTCTTCTTTTCTTCTAACTGAGTCCCCTCATTACAATATATGGGAGCAGAGCTCCTTGATACTACTGCTGATGCATTAATTTAGACGGCTCATTAAGACTCTAACTCCTTGATCATCGGCCCCAATTCAAACCTCAGCCGCCCTGGCCTCTTCGCGATCCTGTTGGTCGGCCACGCCGGCTTGAGCCCTTCGCGCTCCGCGCCGGTGGCGGCTATACTGTCGGCCCCACATAACAGTTTACAAGCAGGGCTTCAGTTGTGCCCAATTGGAGTCTGCATTTTCAGTAATAATTGACCAAATGATGGCTTTAGTTTTCAAGTAATGGAGGTTATTGTATTTGCATTCAGTCTGTAAATTTAGAGAAATTTCTGAAAATATGATCATGCAACTTGTGAACAGCGAAACAGATGTTAGTGATTGTATGAAACATAAAAGAGGCTGGATGCTATTTGATTTTGAATAACTGTAGTCAACAATTTGTGGCCCTGAGTTTCTGATAGGCCTGCTTGTTACAGGCCAGCCACGAAGGCATCTCTTAACCACTGGATGGAGCGCGTTTGTTAATAAGAAGAAGCTCGTTTCTGGAGATGCAGTTCTGTTCCTTCGGTAGGGCGTTTAGCTTATTTTGTCATTATAAAGTTGAGCATATTGTGCCTTCTCTTCAGTATAGATTTTCATCCTTCTCCAGTGGTGAAGATGGAGTGCTTCGACTGGGAGTGCGTCGAGCAGCCCAACTAAAAGTTGTAACTCCTATTCCCGCACCACATAACCAGTGCTCAAGTCATAGCAATCTAGGAAACGTTGCACAAGCTGTGGCCACGAAAACTGTTTTCCACATCTACTACAATCCCAGGTAATAAAAGTACCTTTCTGGTTGTTTTGTCAATTATCTAGATGTCTGTACTGCTACATATTTGTAAAGCTCAGATTCATATGATGCAACTATAGCTGTGATAGAATATCTGCTATGCATGCTATTTGTGGATCCTTAAATGGTAGGAAACTGCTAAATCCTACTTTTGTTCCTGATTGGCTTGCTCAAAAGCCATTTATTAGAGACCAAAATATTATGTATTATACTCGGTCCAATTCTTAACTGAATCCAGTGCTGCCTGTTTTCCAGTACAACAATCCAATTTTATGGTGTCACATTAGCGGCTGCTGTTGTGCTATGGTTGATTAACAAAATCAAAGAACTGATCCCTTCTGTTTCACCTCCTTGGCCCTGCTGCATTAACTTGTGTCTCCTTACTTGCAAATTATGCCATCATATGTGATCCTTGGGAATGATGACACAGTGCACATTTGTGGTTACCATTTAGATTTCAAGGTTGTTTTTGAATTTAACATTTCAAATGATGTACTGATGCTAAATAATATTTAAATGTATCTATGCCTTTCTTCTGTGGTACTTCTTTTTTAGTATCATGTTTAAATTTGTGACTAATTAGAAGTGCAAGCAGTATTTTAGATTTGCATTTTCCTTCTAATCTCTCCCCTTGCTGGATGAGTCTGATGCCTTCCTGTGTATAACAAACTACTTGAATTCACAGGTTAAGTCAATCTGAATTCATCGTACCCTATTGGAAGTTCGCGAGAAGCTTCAATCAACCAATTTCTGTTGGAATGAGATGCAGAATGCGATATGAAAGTGATGATGCTTCTGAAAGAAGGTTACAGTGGTGCAATAATCATATATGCCTTTTGCTGATGGGCTTGCCGTGCACCCTGGTCATTCTATTTCACTCATTCTGGTGTGTTCAAAATCAATTTTTTTCAGGTGCACTGGGATAATAATTGGAAGCAGAGAAGCTGAGCCTACGTGGTATGGTTCCAAATGGAAATGCTTGGTGGTATGTTCTCTTCTCCTGATTTGTACATAAGATGGATGCCAATATTCGATTGTACATGTATTCTTAAGAAAATCATTGCAAGAAGAATCAATGTCTGTATCTAGAAGTTCGTGATTGACATTCTTCCTGGCCTGACCTTTCTTAAGAGCATTCCAAATAGAACGAATTTATGTGTCTACTACTCCCTCCATTCCAAATAATAAGTTGCCTTAGTTTTGTACTAAATGAAATTTCTCCATCTTTCACCAATTTTATAGAAAAATGTACCAACAAGTATCAGATCAGTTTTGTTAAATTCTCCATGGAATGTCTTGATACTGCATTTATTTGTACTTGTACATGTTAATTTGTTTCTCTGAAAATATTGATCAAAGTTAGAGAAGTTTGACTTACAAAGCCAATGTGACCTATAATTTGATGAAACAGAGGGAGTAGTAATTTTGAAGAAACAAATCTGTTACTGTACCCTAGGAGGCTACTACTGATGCTTGAATGATTAATGCAATTTCTGTTTTTTTCCTTTGGTTATTGTGCTACTAATCAAGTTATATTCATCTAGCCCATCTGAACTGAAACTAAACTTCAATTAATTGTTTGTGGAACTTCATGCCTGCTTGTAGTTGCTATTCACGATTCTAATAGCTCCGAGTCAATTGATCACTATAGGTAATAGAAAGGAGTTATAGCATCTAAAAGTTAAGCTAATATCCTTAACCAAAGTTTTTGTATGGGATATTTTAATCCTGCAGTGTTACTTTCATACTTCGTTACTTACCTTCCAGGTTATTTGTCTGATGTAAGTTTACATGCCATTGTGGATCAGACTTCAGTTTGAGCCTTCATGTCAAATTCTTATCCTTCTGCCCTTCTGAAATCATGTTCCAGGCTGCCATATATTATTGACTGATGGTCATCTTGACAGGTTAGATGGGATGATGGTATAGAGTGCCATTGGCCCAATAGGGTATCTCCTTGGGAGATTGAGCTCACAGGATCAGTTTCAGGATCTCATATGTGTGCTCCCAATTCAAAACGTCTGAAACCATGCCTCCCCCAAGTTAATCCGGAGAGTGTGCTTCCAAGTAGGTATTTTAACAAGTGAAAGGAGAACCATTAGTCAAGGTTTATGTGCCCTGCTGAATTTGTCCTCTTTTGCTATTTTGGCAGATGGAAGTGTTTCTTCAGATTTTGTGGGATCTGCCAGATTCCACAAGGTCTTGCAAGGTCAAGAATTGTTGGGTTTCAAAACCCATGACGGTACTGCTATTTCTGCTTCTCAGGCAACCGAAGCAAGAAATTTGCAGTACAGTGATGAACGTAGTAACATGAGTAACAATATCTTAGGGATTCCAAGACTTGGTGTTAGATCTCCAACTGGAATCCCTGGGTTTCCCTACCATTGCTCAGGCTTTGGCGAATCTCAAAGATTCCAAAAGGTCTTGCAAGGTCAAGAAGTGTTTCGTCCTTTCCGAGGAGGATGTTTGGCTGATGGCCGTATAAGAACTGCTGGCATGTATGAACCTGACGGTAGCCATGTATCTGGTGCAGCTTATAAATGGCCTGCACCACAAGGGTGTGATTTTCGGCAGCCAGCAAAACCGTTTCTTCTGTTGCAAGCATCCTCCCCATCATCTGTGATGATGTTTCCACAAACTAGTTCTAAGATAACTCACTTGGAATATGAGTACAGCTGCCTGGGTAAGGATGAGGATGGTAGACTTGATAGGAGTGTTCCTACTCAAGACATGGGAAGAAGCAATCAAGCATTATCTCTTTGGCCTCATCTTGTTTCCGGCGAAGCAATAGAAGAATGTACTGGAACTGAGAATATGCACTCCTCTGTCAGTGGTGCAGAGCACGAATCAAACAATGAGAGTACAGTTGAAAATGGCTGCAAAATCTTTGGTATCTCATTGGCTGAAAAGATCCGATCATGCGATGAAGCAGACTCTTGTAGTGCAAAATGTAATTCTCGACTCCAGCCTTCCAAGTCACAAATGCTAGGCAGTTGTTGGGCCACTGTAAGTGCTTTGTAGTACTTTCTTCTTTTGACATTGTCTTGGTGTGATTGCTCATTGACTGATGAAAGTTTTGCAGGTTCATGAGCAAAGACCTGTTGTTGGCAGGGTGGTTGATGTCTCGGCGGCCGATATGATGATCTGAACCAGATGGGTATCCTTGTCGAAGATGCAGAAAGGACAACCTTCTGCAACTTTCATGTTAGTGACACTCATGGATGTTAGAAGTTTATAAAACCTCCTTTCTGCAATTTTCCACCCACCTTACGCTCTGAGGCCTCTTAACCATAATTTCTGCAGGGCCGCCTGAACCACACATCCTGGATGAAAGATAGCTAAAAGGTGACCTGATGATTCTTGGAACATGGATGTTTGACAAATTTGTAATGTACTTTTGGGCTTTGAATATCTTATTATCTTAAGCTACCTAGTAATCATCACTTGTATCTTAAGGTGTGCGTTATGGCAAGTTCTTTTAGAAGGCTTGTTTGGACTAGCACCATTTCCCAAGTACTCGTCGCATTGTTTCTTCGCCCCCGGAAAACAAGTCCGTTTTTTTCCCGTGATGTTTAATTGGCAGATTGGCTCCAGTCTTGTTGGCACCATTCGTTGCATCGTGTGTGCTTGTTCAGTTGCACATGAATTGAGGTTTGTCGAGCATTATTTGACCAGCTAGTTGCCACCTTTTAAGGAATAAAGGGCGGAACTGGCAGCAGTAACCAGTAGCCAACTAGCTAGTGTTGACAAGTCGGCGTGGAGAACGTACATCCCTGAGAAAAGCTTTCGCCATTTGGTCGATGGTGTGTATTCGTGGCCTCCCCAAGTGACATCAGAATAAGCAGGACGCATACAATTGAAAGACTTTGCCGTCTCATTCAGTCATTCGTTCCCGGTCCTTGATGCCAACAATGGGTTATAATTGGCTGGATAATTAATTGTTTAATCAAGCCAATTAATACTCTCTCAGTCTGTGAATAAAAATAGATTCCTAGAATTGTCTTAAGTCAAATTTTTTAAACTTTGACCGAGTTATTAGAAAAATACGTGAAGATTTATGATATCAAATTAGTATCATTAGATATATCATAAAATATATTTTCATAATATATTCATTTTATGTCATAGATATTTTATTCTTTTGTATAAAGTTGGTTAAATTTTAAAAAAATTGACTAATACGAATTCTAGAAATCGATTTATTTAGTAACAGAGAGAATATGATGTTTTGGGGAAAAAATATTTGGCCAATTAAAATCTACTAGCAATTATGTCGGTCCATTGCAACGAAACCGATAAGTCTTGAAACTATACTTTATACTATTGTTGAACTTCAGTCATTCTAACTCGTATAAACCCAAACCCTGATTCCAGGTCACATATGGCCATATGGGACACAACACAGAGGTCGTAAGGGCAGGGTAGCGTTGTGGTATCGGATTTGGATTATGTTTATTTATTAAGATATTATTAAGTATTGACATGTAAAGAATGGCCCGAGGTGAGTTTCTAGAATCAATGGAAGATGATTTTTCTCACTCTTTAATATTTTATTTATGGAGTATATATATAGGTATATACATATAGATAGTGTTTTGATGTTTTGTTCTCAAATTTGTAACATCATCTGATTACATGGGTTATAGATACCGCTAGATTCTGTTTGTTTCAGATCAGCAGTAATTTGTTTACACCGTGATCCGATACCGGCCTATAGTAACTTGTTACCGCCACCCCACGAGCGTGAACCGTTACCATCCCGTCATCGTCTTCTCCGCCCCACATCTTTTGAGCTCAATGCGTTTTTATTCCTATACTAGGTGAACACATGTGCGTTGCTACGAGAAGGCTACTCATTGTGTATGTATATATTATCAGCTAAAAGTATATTGATTCAACCTTACATCGTTATTTTACATTACCATAGATGTACAAAGCATATATTCATTTAAATAAAGATATATAGATGACATATGTCATCTTCAAAAGTATTTTACATCTGTTCCGTTGAGCTATAAACCGGTTTTAATCCATACAAATCAACCGCCGAACAAATGAGTCGTACAATGAGGAGAAGCCACTCTAAATCATGCCCGAACAGAGCCTTTGTTATTATTTGACATGGAGCAAATTAATTTATTTAAAAATGAGATTAGATGGCATTACCATTAAGTTAGATTGGATGTCAAACTGCTTAAGATTTCAGTCACGATTTAATTAGTTGGACCATTGTTGATCATGTTTTAGTAGTAATAATTTTTACTCCTAAAAAAATTCGTCTATATTATATTGTGTAATCTAAAATATATATATATCTATATAGGTGGAGGCCACTAACAATCATAATTGCTATAAAACTCCATCACTTTGGCCCACGTCACCTTACAAATAGAGGTGTCCGTCATAATTGCTATTATATTATTTCTTTCATTCAGACAAATTAAAATCTATTTAATAAACAAGACTATGTATCTTGGAATGTGACATTCCACTACTTTTTAAAGTTTACATATAAGCTTTCATAGGATGGGGGGATGAAATTTGATTATATAGGTGTTTTAATTTAGCAACTTATAATACACTCTTAAATTCACTGCTCTACGGTAGAAATACAACATATAAATATTTCTCTTCTATAGCCAACAATAATATGCAAATATAGTCCATACACAACCATATTACCTTAATTAATATGTGTCTAAATTATGATTATTAAAATGTATTCAATTTCAAGGATTTAAAGGGGGCCTTATAGTTTTTGTCTAAGATTTTTTTTCAGCTTCCCAACGAAGCTCAAACAAACACAGGCACACAGCCAATAAGAAGAAATGATATTTCTTTAGTTTTTAGCATGAAGATCGAGTTGCATGCAGAATTGCAGATAGTAGACAAGAAAAGGAGAAATCTAGCATGTCATCATGATAATGATGCGTGCAGCTGGCTCCGTATTTCTTTGCGTGTATATGCACACGTAGTTATTATAAATTATAATAATAAGCACACGCACAAATCGCAGGGGGGTGAGATTGGATGAATCATGAGAGCATGGGCATCAGGGCATGTCGTCTGCCTTCTCCTTGCTCAGTTCAGTTGCTCTTGGCCTTGGTCTCCTGCTGCCCCAGGAACGGCGCGTCGGCGTTGGCGTCGCTGCAGTAGAGGCAGGGGTGCTGCTGGAATCCCTGCTCGTCGAGCACCTCCCTGGCGCGGCGCACCAGCTCTTGGTTGCTCATCGGCGCCGGGTGCGCCGCTAGCACGGCCTGCAGCGCGGCGCTGAACGCCCCGCACGCCCTGCCGCCGGCCGCCGCGACGTCGTCCCCCGCCACGTCCGCCGACGTCTCGTCCGTCTGGCACCCGCTCAGCAGGATCCCGGCGTCGGCGTCGGCGTCGTCGGTGCGCGTGGCGCCGCTGGTGCTGCCGTCGTGGTTGCGGCGGTGGAGGCGGTGGAACTTGGCGCTGGCGTCGGCACCGAAGAGCGCAACGAGGTGGTCAGCGACGTGGTGGGACGCGCCCACGCCCGACGCGCCGGACAGGTGGCCGAGCACTGCGGCGTACGGGAGGAACCGGCCGGCGTGGACAGCGTGGGCGCGGAGCTCGGGGTCGGCGGCGGCGGTGGGGCCGATCTGCTCCTTCTCCTGGTCGATGAGGCCGCCGCTGTGGCACGAGTCGGATACCATGGTGAAGGTGGCGCCCGCCGGCACGCGGTCCACCAGCTCCCGGAAGTCCACGTCTGCCGGAACGACGTCGCGCGTGCGCGGATGTGAGCATGCATGTCAGTCTCAGTACTAAGTGGTCAGAACTCAGAAACGAAACGACGACGCGCCAGGGCGCCATGCGTGCATGGCCGGGAGCCCGGGACGGAGGTTTGGACGTGCGTAGTAGACACGGACCTGTGATGAGGTTGAAGTCGCAAGGCACGATGGCCTCGTCGTCGTCGCGGCGACCGCGGCGCGGCCTGCCGCTGACGGGCGGGACGAGCGTGCCGTGGCCGCTGAAGTGGAAGAAGAGCACGTCCCCGGGCGCCGCGCGCGCCACCATGTCGGCCAGCGCGCTCTTGACGTAGGCGCCGGTCGGGAGCACGCCGGCGCCGCCGTGCTCGTGGTCGTCGGTGAGCACGGTGACGTCGCCCGGCGCGAAGCCGAAGCGGTCGAGGAGGACGGCGCGCATGGCGTGGACGTCGTTGATGCAGCCCTGCAGCGCGTACGGCGTGCCGGCGTAGTTGCACCCCACCAGGGTGGCCAGCATCTTCTTCTGCTTGCCGGCCGCCTCCATTGATGTTTTCCGAATTCCGACGACTGCTGCAGTGCTGCTGCGCTGCCGGTCGGTGGTGTCTGGTGTGTGTGCTTCAGTTCAGTATAAATAGGCTTCGTGATCATCAGCGTTGTTCAGTAGTTGTATACTTGTAATTGATTACGTACGCGTTGTGTGTTGGTGCATCTGTTGCTTGCTTTAACTTGTGGATGCAAGCTAAGGAACATCTGCCTTTGGACTTTGGAGTAAAGCAATCAGCTGGGGAACATCTCTGCTACTGCTCGGCTTAATTGCATGCACACTTGCAGTAAGAAAAGCTTAAGCAAGCACGAATGGTTAGGCGGAGAAAGATTTGATTTCATAAAAGCGTATGACAAACAGCTCGTCATACCGAGAATGTATATGTGCTACAGCTACGTAACCAACCTAGATCGTCCATTCATCCTAGCGGAGACGTCAACAGTGCAATGAATTAGGTCGATTACAATCCTTTGAAGCCGGGAGATTGCGTGAAATAGATGAATTTGCAGTCCCGGCCGGCCCCTTCAAGTGTAGTACTCCTACTGTATACTCCCTCCGTCCCTAAATAAATGTTGTTATTGGTGTGCGTGTCACGTGTTTGACTCAATTTGTAGAAAATATGTGCAATATTTATATCTCCAAATAATTTTGTTAAAAAACTAGATGTAAAGATCTTTCCGATGATACTAATTAATTAGTATAAATATTAATATATTTTAATATATAATTGCCGGTAACTTTTTCTCGGGAAGCGAGAACGACACTTATTTAGGGACGGAGGGAGTATGTGATGTGATCTTATATTCTTATATATATGTGATGTGATCTTATATTCTTATAAGTATAACCTCCTTACTTACGGCTCAGTGTGGCAGAGTTGTTTGCTTAGCGTGTGTGTTTTTAGGTGTCCTCGCCTCCTCGGTGTTGTGGCCTTGTGGGTACGGAGTATATGCCAAGGTTGGGTTTGTTTTAGTTAAGCAGTTCTCTTTTCATAGTTGTATAAGGTTTTCGAACCTAGTTTTCCCTTAAAATTTGAGCCAATCTCTTCTAATCTATAAAACAACGATAAAGCTTGCTAGTCTTTTCAAACAAAATACTTACTATGGATCCATAAATAAATACAGTGGTGGAGCTAGAGCAAACTTAAGAGGTACGCTAGCCTTGTGGGTGCATATAATTTTATCATACGGATACATATATGATGAAAAATTGAACATAATCACTGTTTTTCAGATTTTTCTTGGGTGTGGTCACACCCCTATTATGAATATGGATCCGCCCATGAATAAATATAATTCAACAATGGCTAGATTTTACGTTTACTTCTGAATTAATTAAGACCACTATGATATTGCTTTTGGAACTTTCATGGTTTGTGAGCCCTGTACGTGAGCGTGTTAGGTTAGGGTGTTAAACTCCTTTGTAATAAGCATGATTGGGTTCCTCATTTTATGAGGAAGAGGACGAAAATTATTTCCATACAGTACATTATCTAAAAACTATTAGGGCCATACAATTTACAAATATGGTTCTATATGAAGTATATATGTAAATATGGTTCTTATTAGAGAAAGAGGAATTCTAATAATTACAATTTAAGTATAAATTAATTAAGCTAATATGGTTCTATATGAAATATATTTGTAAATTAATGTTAGTCATACAAAGGGAGATCTTATATGTTGCATTTCTACTCTAGGAAAACGAGTTGAAGAACGTGTTATAAGTTGGAGAGTGAAAATAATCTATGAAATCAAATTATGTGAACTTGAGAAAGCTTCGGATCAATAATTTAAGATTAAACGTAAGACATTGCCTTCAGCTTGCTTCCACGCTATACCTAATTAATCGGCGGTTTCACCTGTGCCATTGAAACTCTGCTTATCATCACATTCCTATCGGCATTGCCCCTCCCGTTCTGGTCGCTGCCCGAGCCCGCCGCCGGGAATCCGGTTGAGGGCAAGGACGGCAGCGGCCGGGCGTCCTCCTCCCTCTCCATGTCCCCGTCGTTCTCTCCTCCTCCACCCTCTCCTTCGGCGCCGGTGACCGCCGGGCGGCGTGGGGGTCAATCCGGCTCCTCCGTGGCCGGATCCGGCATCCCCACAGTCGGATCGGGCTTCCCCACGGTTGGGGCGGCCGGATCGGCCAGCGGCGGACCAACCTAGGGTTGGTGCGGCCATTCGCTCGGCGGTGCTGCGAGGTGGCGGCCTACTCGACGGTGGCGGCCGATCTGGCTCGCCCCCTGGTGGGCTCGGCGACGCGGACGGCGGCACCGTTCATCGGCGGCCGGCGTACCCGCACCGGTGAAGGGGTCTGGCGGCGGCGGGCACATCTGGGTATCTCAGGCCTGGATCCGCCGGCTGCTGCCCGTGCTGCCCCCTTCTTGGTGCGGGTGGTGCTCCGGCGATGCGGACTCGGGCGGGCGTTGCCTCGGGTCGGGGACACTTTCCCCAGCGGCAGCCAGGGGGTCAATTTGGACTCCCGGACACCGGATGGGGATGGCGGTGTTGGCATCGGCCATCTACAAGCCGTCCAACCCGCCCTCCCACAAGATCGAGGCCTAGATCAATCCTGCATCAGGCACTCGGCTAGAGACCACATCGCTCCCAGGCGGCCCGCAAATCGACTCTGACATCCACATCAAAGGACAATGTCGCCCACTGCTTTTCTGTTGCCTCGCTGCATTTGGTGAAGACTCTGCCGACCATCTCCGGCATCTCGTCGTTTGCAGGTTTGGCTTGGATGTGCCTTTGCAGGATTTTGGAATACGGGTGAAAACCCTGTCTGGAGGTGCTGGGCCGGCGGCGATGACGCAATCGACGTCATATTCCCCCTTGGAGGCGTCGCTGTAATTTCCTCTTCCTTTCGTTGATGATGGCGCCTGTGGACGTCATTTACCTTCTTGAAGGCATCAACATAAGCACACCTGCTCCTAGCCATACCCTGCACCGCGGCATTTGGGACCCAGCGGCGGCGTCGAGAGCAAGCCAATGACGCCCTCTCGTTGGTCAAATAGAGGGTCGAAACATTTATCGTTTGCTGTAATGTCCTGGTCTATCTATAAGACTATGGTTTTTCTCTCTTTTGTTTTTTTTCTGTCTCTTTTTGTAATAATTGGTTGTGTACATCCCTGGATGTAGAGGCCGGATTTGATTATCCTTTATCAAAAAAAATACCTAATTAATCTATCTTTGTTCCTTCTAACAAGGTCCGTCCAGTGCCCACCGCGGCTCCTATATCATTTTTGGAAATATAAGAGAGGAAAGTAGTTTAACTTAAACAACTCTTAAAGTTGATCTATTGATTTTTAGACGGAGCAGCCGAGTACAGCCGGAGTGAGCAGCAGAGCGGCCGGAGCTAGCAGCCAGCAGCATAGCGCGGTCATGTTCAACCTTATACAATTTTTTTCCTTAAAAAAATAAATTCAGAAATACTTTAGAAGTACTTTATAGGCCTCGTTTAGATTGGAAAAATGAGTTTTTTTCGTCAATTGTGGCACTTTCATTTATATTTGACAAATATTGTCCAATCATGTGCTAACTAGGCTCAAAAGATTCGTCTCGTGATTTATAACTAATCTGTGTAATTAGTTATTTATTTTATCAACATTTAATACTTCATGCATACGTCCAAACATTGATGTGACTAGTTTAGTGCCCGTGCTAACGCTACGGTTTCACTTCAGGATGTATTTGAAAACGAAACAACTAAAATTATTTAAAAATGGACCAAATGATCTAAGTGATGGTACAAGTTCCCTTGCACCAAAATGTATAGATACCAGTGCGTGTCGTGGTGGCAACTCGTCATTTCAGGCTAACCCCAAGGGTTGTGAAAGAGAAATGAGAGTTGAAATAACGAATATGTTTTCTAAAATATTTCATATCACTATCTATTTGATTGGTGAACAACCTTTTTTAACTCAGTCGACACATTAGAAATATTCATCTGAACTTTTCCTTTTCAGCAATAGAATCCGAGTAATTCATATTTGAACAAAATGGCCTCACATTATATGCAATTAGGTACCTTTTGCAAGACAGGGTGGTGATTTGGTATGCAGGGTCTTCAATAGGATTATCACTATAAACACAGTATGGTTCAAATCCTTCATCTGCATGAGAGTTAAGTTTTGGATGTGAATAAATAAACATGGTAATCCATGATAACCAGTATGATTTATATATAATAGAGGTACCTTCGTCGTGATAGTTTCTTGTTTCGTCGTCGACGATATCATCTTTCATGTCTTTCACGTGCATGCAAAGCACTAAGTTCATAATACATGTCATGACCATCATTATTTTTAAAAAAATATTCATATTGAGCTTTGGTAATTTTGTATTTTTAAAGGAACACACCTTCCTCTTCATCGGAGTCAGTCTCTCCATGGTGTCCAGGCTCAAACAAGGTTGGGTCATATTCATGTACGTCACCATTGGTAGCATTTGATGGCACACTCAAACCAGGTGGTACACCTGCAACACGCATCGACACTCATATTAACGTGGTTAATAGACCAATTTATATGGTGTAATAATTGCAACCCAGAACATTAATAGTTGAACCTGGATGTTGCATATCAGTTGGAGTAAAGTTTGGTGCAATATTTCTCATATTCCTTGTATAGTCCCTCATTTTCTCTAAATTTTTTGTTTTTTAATCTTCCATATCATTGTACCATTTGTTTTTGTCATCAGAATTTGGTCTCTGGAGTTTGATGACAATTCTATTAATATGCAAAGTAGATTTTTTTATTAAAATTAGACATTTATACAATTATACTGCAACATGTATATATATATATAAATAAGTATATTATTAAACTGGAACAAGTATATATATATATTAAGTACATTAATAATTACATTAACACATAGAGTAGGATTAAAGTTATACCTAGATTAGTCCCACACATATGAGCACTCCTTCGTATATAGTTGCCATTTTGATGCGGGCTTAATTAATGTTCTTCATGCTAGGAAGAATAATAATTTTATATATGTTTATAATCCTTATTAAATAATAATAAAATATTGTTGCGAAGGTTTAAACTAATAATAATATTGATATATCATTGCTTACAAACTTGGTGATTGCAACATGAGAAATATCGTATGTTGCAGAAAACATTACCTTCTCTGAAGGACATTGTAGAAAACATTACCAACATTTAATGCTTCATGCATACATCCAAACATTGATATGATTATGATGTGATGGAGAGAGTGGAAAAAGTTGATAGTTTGAAGACATCTAAACAAGGCCTAAGTGCTCTTGTACTGGCAATGGACCTCCACCATCGGCAAAGATTAAAAGATATCATGCACACCACCAAACCTGAGGGTAGTTTAAACTTTTTCAGCGCAGTAAAAGTGAACGGAACGGTTTAGTCAACCAGTGGCGGAGCCTGGAGTAAAATATATATAGGGTGGGGGGGGGCATTTGCCAATTGAACCCATATGCATATAGGTGGTGGAGAAATTAATTTTAGTACTTATAATTAAGTCACAATATACAAAATACAAATGATGACAAAAAAAGTCGAGCAGAAATTTATTCTAAAAAAACAATATAAGATCTCAATTCATAACAAAATGTTACTCAATCATTCACTTGTAGTATGTATATGTTTTGTAGATTTTATAGATCGAAGAGTCAGGAAGGAAAAAAAAAGATAGAAGAATCACGCATGCAAACAAAAACAATTGCTGTGTAAGCACTACTACTAAATAGGCTAACTCTAGACGGTGGGATTATGGAAGCACTATTAAACAATTGATGTGTCTGTGGCCGCTGCCTTATTGGTTACGATACAAAGGCGAGGGACAGCCGCACACGGAGACACGCACGGACAGACAGCAGATTGGAGCGGCAGAGACTCGTGGACTTCAGAAAATCACGGAGGCAGAGCCCAGTGTTGCCCCCACGTAGCTCCGCCAGTGTAGTCAACAACAACAAAAAAGTTCTGATCAATGACATTTGGGAGCGCTTGAACTCTTTAGTGATCCGTAAGTAAGGACTGTCTTTTTTTAATGGTTCACAGATAAAATTCTCAACCAAAAATTAAAGAGGATTCTCAAGCACTTCGAGGCACAATTTGCCTAGCCAACCCAGAGGATTAACTAGATATAATTGCAACGAGCCCTATAATTTAAGAACTAGGCCTATCATGGTACAATACAGAGAATGCATAGAACTGTCACCACCTGCCATGTAACATTAACTATCCGAAGGCCTAGTCATATCCATAGGCAAGCTATAGCCAAAGTGCCATGTTTAATCTATAGATTAACAACTTCGATCCAAGCTTTGATGAAATGAGATCAAAGCACCCTAATCATATGGTGAAACCCCTTGATGAGAGTTCCAACTAGAGATCGAAGCACCCTAACCATATGGTGAAACCCCTTGATGAGAGTTCCAACTAGCCTTCCACTCAGTGGCAGATCAGTTAAGGGGGGATGTCGAGGCTCCAGCCCCCCTACAGCGGCCACGTCCATGGAGCCCCCCCTTAGCCCTCTCCATAATTTTTTAGTCATGAGACAAGGTTAAGAAGAATTTGAGATGAAAGATAATGTCATAAAGAGAAGATTTAGGTCTTAATTTTGCTAAATGATTTAAACTTAGCCCCTCCTAAATCTTTATCCTAGAC
Organism: Coix lacryma-jobi var. lacryma-jobi; assembly: GCA_009763385.1. Lineage (NCBI taxonomy): Eukaryota > Viridiplantae > Streptophyta > Magnoliopsida > Poales > Poaceae > Coix > Coix lacryma-jobi. The sequence continues at coordinate 34,368,434 of CM019827.1, forward strand.
CTGCCACAGCTTCCGCTATACCAATAATGATGCTCCAAGATACTTAAATTCTACACCATATACTATATTATATTTTTTCTCTTTATTACTATAGTATCATCCCTGAACAAGTTGTGTCAAAAACTTTGTGTTACTTCAAACATTGAATATTGTGAAACCTCAATCAAATTTTCATGTTACTAAAAAACATAAATCAATGTATTGTTACCAATAAGTCATCCTTCATTAAAAAACATGTGCTTAATTACCACACAGCATATCCAAAATGCCCTCCGCAGCAGCGCGCGAGGTTTCTTCCTAGTAGAAGTTTATTTCAGTGGTCATGAGAGGAATCATGCACAATGTTTGCTAGTGGTCTCCGCAACAATTGGTGGCCCAATTCTTTCGCTTAGAGTACGTTATCAGGCGGTGTTAGTCTCTCATATGATAAATTAGGTAACAATGTAGTTCTTGTTTGGATGCATTTATATCCATCTCAATATATATGTGCTTGAATAGATTGTGATGAAAACTAGTAATATTCACCATAATCCACTCTAACACAGGTGGATACTCAATCAACGTGTGTTGGAGTAGATTAGTGTGAAAATTAGTTAAATTGCTATCCCAATTCATGTCAACACATGTGGATGAGGTGAATACGAGAGTAGCCAAACAAGCCCGTAAATAATCTTCTGATATAAGTTCAGCCTAAATTAATGGATGTACTCCCTGTTTCTCCATCCCAAAATAAGTGCACATCTCGCTTATCGAGGAGACAATTTTTTCTAAGTTTGATTAAACATAAAAACGCTAATACATATGATGTATAATATGTATCATTTCATTGGTTGTAGAATATATATACTTTCATAATAAACTTATTTAAAGATATAAATATCGATATTATTTTCATATACTTAGTCAAATTTAAAAGAAGTTTGACCCATCGATTAGCAAGATGTGTATTTATTTTTAGACGAAGGAAGTATTTGTATTAAAAAAAATCCACTTTTGTGGGGCCAAGTAAAAACACCAAGCCAGACCATTGCTTCTACGTAAAAGGATGAATGAAGTCAATCTTCATTGCTCAGGAGCATCTTTGTTGTCATGTTTCACTACAACAGAAATGGTCATAGGACGATCTATCAATTGAGCTATAGTCTCGGCAACAAATTGCGTCCGGGACTAAAGACTTTTAGTCCTGGAAGGTTCACCTTTAGTCCTAGTTGGTATTTCCAACCCGGACTAAAGATCCCCCAACCTTTAGTCGCGGTTTGTAATACCAACCGGGGCTAAAGGCTGAACCTTTAGCCCTGGTTGGTGTTACCAACCGGGACTAAATGTCCTTTTAGCGGGGCTAAAGGTCCTTCCCGAGTGGATTCAAAAGGAAAACATCCAGAACTACATCACGTGGGTTGTGTAGCTCAGTTGGTAAGCGTGCTTGGGGCGAGAGGTGTTGAGTTCGAATCTCACAAACGCAAATTTATTTTTTCTCGTGGAAATCTTTAGCCCTGGTTCGGAGCAACCGGGGCTAAAGGTGGGAGCCTTTAGTCCCGGATTGGTAGTCCCGGTTGGGAAAACTGGGGCTAAAGCCCCTTTCTAACCGGGGCTAAAGGCCTATTTCTGTATTTCTGTAGTAGTGTTTAGACCGGTTTCAGTGGGTTTTATAAGAGTTTCATAGTTGATATGATATAGTATAAATAGAGAGAGATAAAAGTTTTATAATATAAACGAAGAGAGATAAAGGTTTTATAGGATGAAATGCGTCTTATGAGAATGAAATTTGTCCACGCTGTTTTCAACGTATTGAAATCTTGACATTGACAGACATGACGTTGAAATCTTGACATTGACAGACATGAAACCTCCACCAAAGATTAGGATTACTATACACAGTTTCAGACAAAGTGCATGGACCAATCAATGAATCAACTGGGGCTATGGAATCACGGGTACGATGCCCTTTTCGATAGGACCAAACAATTAACAAATGGCCCGGCCAGTTGCTATTTTCAGACTAGTGATGCGTTGTACTCCAATACAACGCGTTTTCTGAATTCTTGTAAAAAAAAACGCGTTCTCTGAATGCATATAGTATGTCCGACTCCAGTGTGCATAGCGTACACGCATTCGCCTTGCAACCAATTGTGGTCTTGTGTATTTGACAAGTGCTGGCACGTACAGTTGCTAACGCATACAGTACGCCGGTTACTTGCAGTACTTTTTTTCTGGGAGGTGCTACTTGCAGTACTTTTATGACCTGCCACGTATGCGTGCTCCATGGTTTGCTGACGGCCTAGCCTACCTAATAGTCCAACTGTCTAAGAAAACATATAATTATAATTATGTGTAATTACAGGTTACATGTCAGATAAAGATGTTTACTTTTAACCAAGTTTTTAGCGAATAAGATTCATATCTATGACTCTAAATTAATTTATTATAAAAAATATATTTCATAACTAATCTAATGACATTTATTCGATCTTATAGATATTTGTAGTTTTTTTATTTATAATTGGTCAAACATACTATACTAAAATATGGTACTGCGTTAGAATTACAGGGACAGAGGGAGTATAATATTTCGGGCTTGTTCGAGTCAAGCATGCCAAGACCGACCAGATAGTGATACATTACCAGCGTGTTTGTTTCCTGCATCTATCCGAGCCAAGTTCGTGACGTGCGATACCTAGCTGCAATGTTTAATTGGTTACCTGATGCAAAAGAAGCCCTAGAGCGGTCCTTAACTAAGCCTAATCTAATGAGACGATAGTTGTGTGCACAGTCGGCTTCATCCTTGCATCCGCATTCCGCGAAGGCCGAAGGGGCATCTAAATGGTTTAAATTGGCGATCGGGCACACGCGCACTGGTCCTTGCATCCACAAAGGGCCACCAAAAGTAAAAAAAGGGTTCGATTTGGCGATAGTGCACAGTGGACCCAGCTAGATAGACTAAAGTTTAGATCTAGGGACTAAAATTTATTCTCGGATATTGTGACACTAATTTAGTCTATTAAAATGGACTAATTATAAAACTAATTACACCATACAATAATTAACAAGACGAATCTATTAAGTCAAATTAATCTATCGTTTGCAAATATTTACTGTAGCACTATATTATCAAATCATGACTAATTAGGCTTAATAGATTCATCTCACGAATTAGTCTCGGGCTGACAAATAAATTATGTAATTAGTTTAATTTTTAATATACTAAATTAAGGTTGTAACATCTGATATGATAGAGACTAGAAGGTACAACAAACACACCTAGCGCAACTTGTCACTCGAATTCCCTGGCATTAGGGGAATCTACTTCAATCACATACTATGGTGTATGCATGTACTCCCTTCATATTCATATTAATTGTCGTTTTAGATAAGATTTGAGTCAAATATTAAGAATATAAATCATCAATAACTATTAAGTTTCTAAATTTACAAATATGAAAACTATATGAATAGATTTATTAAAAAATACTTTTATAAAAATATACATATATCATTTTTTTATAAATATTTTTATAAAAACAAGAGGTTAAAGTTATGTTTTGAAGACGAAAAAAAAAGATATGGAGTGAGTACGAACGATGTGATTATGTGATGGAAAAACCAATACTGACATCGGCACATGTCAAACGGTAGCATGCGTCCATACAAGAATGTACGACTGGACGGCCAAGCATGACCGCCTCACTTAATAAGGGTCTAAGGGTCTGTTTGGTACAGCTGATAACAGCTTCATGAGCTGTTGTGAGCTGTTTTTTTTGTCAAACACCATTTTACAAAACAGCTTTACCTATGAAGCTGTTTTATCTCCCTCTCACAAAAACAGCTTCACTCATGAAGGTGAAATAAATAGTTTTTCACAGCTTACACCTTCATTTCTCTCTCCCAACCATGCATGAAGTTGTTGGTGAAGCTGTTTTGCCAAACACTTTTTTTTTAAACAGCTTAGCTTCACCTTGTAGTTGCTCACGAAGTTATTTTCTAAAAAAACAGCTTCACTAGTGAAGCTGAGCTGTACCAAACATGGCCTAAATACTCCGTAATAAACTACTATCATTATGGATATGGAGTTTCGTTAGGAAAAAGAGTACGTACTTCCAATTCGAAATCATATGGCTGCCATACTATCATCATTTGTTTCCTTGTCATTGCCAGCCAAACCGTGGAGAATGCTGCGACAATCCCCCCGTCTAGCCTTCCTGATTTCTCTGCTCTCCCTTCTGCTGCGCTCGTCGGCGTCGGCGTCGGCGGCTCAGCACACGCTGGGCGCCGGCTCCTCCCTGTCCGTGGAAGACCACGCGCGGCCGTTCCTGGTGTCCCCCGACGCCACCTTCTCCTGCGGCTTCCTCGATGCCGGCAACAACGCCTTCTCCTTCTCCGTCTGGTACACCGACGCAGCGAACAAGACCGCCGTCTGGACGGCGAACCCCGGCGCGGCCGTCAACGGCAGGAGGTCCAGGATCTCGTTCCGTCGCGACGGGAGCCTGGCCCTCTCCGACGCCAACGGGACGACGGTGTGGGAGAGCAAGACGAGCGGCGCGGGTCTCTCCGTCTCCCTCCTCGACTCCGGAAACCTCGTCATCTCGGACTCGGACCCGTCGAGCGGCGGCGGCGGCGGGCGCACCCTGTGGCAAAGCTTCGACTGGCCGAGGGACACGCTGGTGCCGTCGCAGCGGCTCACCAAGGACACCACGCTGGCGTCCCGGTTCTTCTTCCTCTACTACGACAACGACAACGTGCTGCGGCTCCGCTACGACGGGCCCGACATCTCGAGCATCTACTGGCCAAACCCGGACTACGGCGTGTTCCCGAACGGCCGGACGGCCTACAACAGCTCGAGGGTCGCCGTCCTCGACGACGCTGGCGTCTTCCTGTCCAGCGACAACCTGCGGGTCGTCGCCTCCGACCTGGGCCAGCCCGGGGTCAAGAGGCGGCTGACCATCGACCCGGACGGCAACCTGAGGATCTACAGCCTGGACCCGTCCACGGGGGGCTGGACGGTGACGTGGGCGGCGATGGCGCAGGCGTGCTCCGCGCACGGGCTGTGCGGCCGGAACGCCATGTGCGTGTACCAGCCGAGCCTCAGATGCTCGTGCGTCGCCGGCCACGAGATGGTCGACCGCCACGACTGGCGACAGGGCTGCAGACCCATGTTCGCCGCCCCCAACTGCAGCAGCCAGGCGGCGGCGGCGGGGCCGCCGGCGCCGGCGCCGGAGCCGGCGGCGGGGCAGCGGTTCAAGTTCGTCGAGGTGCCGCACACCGACTTCTACGGCTACGACGTGGCGTACAACAAATCTGTCACGTTCGAGCACTGCAAGAAGCTGTGCCTGGAGATGTGCTCGTGCGCCGCCTTCTCCTACCGGCCGTTCGAAGGCGGAGGCGCCTGCTACCCGAAAGGCTTCCTCTTCAACGGCTACACGTCCCCAAACTTCCAGGGGAACATCTACCTCAAAGTGCCAGTCGATTTCGACGCCTCCTCGTCCTCGGCTCAGCCAGTGCCAGTCTCTGCACGCAGCTCCGGAGGAGGCCTTGCCTGCAATCCTGACGGCCCCGAGATCGTCCAAGGATCTCCGGACACGTTCCGGACATCCAGAAACAACGCCAAATGGTCGTACCTGTTCGCGTTCGCCGGAGTGCTGGGAGCTCTTGATATCATCTTCATTGCGACAAGCTGGTGGTTCCTGTCCAGCAAGCAGAGCATACCCAGCTCGCTGGAGGCCGGCTACAGGATGGTCGCGGGCCAGTTCCGGAGGTTCACGTACAGGGAGCTCAGGGACGCGACGGGGAACTTCAAGGAGGAGCTCGGCCGGGGCGGCTCCGGCGTCGTGTACCGCGGCGTGCTGGACAAAGGGAAGGTGGTCGCCGTGAAGAAGCTGACGAACGTGGCGGGGGGCGACGAGGAGTTCTGGGCGGAGATGACGCTGATCGGACGCATCAACCACATCAACCTCGTCAGGATCTGGGGGTTCTGCTCCCAGGGCAAGCACAAGCTGCTGGTGTACGAGTACGTGGAGAACCAGTCGCTGGACTGGCACCTGTTCGACGCCGACAGGGACAGGACGGCGCTGCCGTGGCGGGAGCGCTACAGGATTGCGCTGGGCACGGCCAGGGGCCTCGCCTACCTTCACCACGAGTGCCTCGAGTGGGTCATCCACTGCGACGTGAAGCCGGAGAACATACTGCTGACGCGCGAGTTCGACGCCAAGATCGCCGACTTCGGGCTCGCCAAGCTCTCCAAGAGGGACGGCGGCGGCGGCGTGCCGCTGTCGCAGATGAGAGGGACGACGGGGTACATGGCGCCGGAGTGGGCGCTCAACGTCCCCATCAACGCCAAGGTGGACGTGTACAGCTACGGTGTCGTGCTGCTGGAGATGGTTATGGGGTGCAGGGTGTGTGACCAGACCACGGCGGGCGGCGAGCGCCTGGAGGTGTCGCGGATCGCTCAGGGGTTGAGGCAGGTGGTGGCTTCCGGCGACGTCGTGCCCTTGGTGGACGGCAGGTTGCAGGGGCAGTTTAATCCCCGTCAGGCCCTGGAAATGGTGCGGATTTCTTTATCGTGTATGCAGGACAGTAGCAACCGCCCGACAATGGATGACGTTGCCAAGGCTCTCACAGCCTGCGACGACGAGGACGAGCATCCTGCATATAGGTAGAGTCATACTGTTAGAACCAGGAGATAATATTTTTTGTCTGATAGGCTACGACTGAGGGTTAGTACCCTATCAAAATTTGACAAACTATATATTTTGTAATAATTTATTGTAAAACTTGAGCATATAATGATGGTTTTGGCCTTATTTAGTTAGACTGTCTCCAACAGCCACTACCCAAAATACAAGACCCATTTGATATTTAGGTAGCGCTACAGTCAATAGTTTCAATACCTATTTTTAGCCTTCTCAAACAACCAGATCCAAAAGAGAACTCTTTCTGCAAATAGGTCTCGAGGAGAGAGGATACTCAAATTTAGATTGTATCTCTCCAGATATCCAAAATGAGTCTTCCATATAGATACTCTGTTGGAGACTATAGATGTTATGTTGGACACCTATTTTGAGTTTGGGTCTCCAAATGGGTCTCCTATTGGAGACAGACTCAGAGGTGTGAAAAGTTTTTTTTACGTATGATATCAGATGTTTCAGTACTCATTTAGTCTATTAAAAATAAACTAATAAAAAAACAAATTATATGTATATATTCCGTCTGGAGCACATAGACTAATTAATCCATTATTACCGTATATTTACTGTAGCATAACATTGTCAAAACATAAACTTATTACGCTTTAAAAAAACGGTATTGCTAGTGGGCACCCGTGTGTTTTTAGGAAAAACACATGATTTTTTTGGGTCATCGACATGTGGGGCCACACACCATCTTTTCCTTCCACCTTCTTTCTCCTCCCGCACCCATCCTCGACCCGCTCGCCTCCCGTGCCGACGCAGCGCTGCGCCACCCACTCCCCAGCGCGTCGGTTCCGGCCGCGCCGCCCGCGCCCCGCCGTGCTGGTTCCAGCTGCGCCGCTCGAGCACGCGCCTCCCATGGTCGTGCCGCCACGCCAGAGGCCCACCAGAGGCCATGGCAGTGGCAGGTAGGCCTCTCCTCCCATCTGTGATTGTCACTTTTCTCCTATATATAGAAAAAAAATTATCTCTGTATGATCTGTGATCTTATTTATTTTGGAGGTAGAAGAAGAGGTGAGGGCTGGAGGTAGAAAAAGAGATGGAGGTTGTTGGATCTTCATTCTATGGCTAAAAAAAATCATGTGTTGGTTTCCTAAAAAAACACATGGATGTTTGGTAGACAAATTAAAAAAAAATTATCTCGCAAATTACACGTAATTTATGTAATTAGTTATTTTTAGTGTATGTTTAGTACTTTATGTATATGTCCAAACATTTGATATGATAGGTGAAAAGTTTTTGCGGTGACAACTAAACAAGGCCAAAATACATTGATTTGGGCTGTTTGGTTCAGGGCCACACCCTGCCACACCTAACCTTAAGCAAAGTGGGGCAAGCCACACAAAGTATGACAATCAAAAGTGTGGCCACACTTTTCTTGCCTAAGGGAATCTTGCCACACTTTTTCTAGTCTATGACATGTGGAGCCCAGAAAAATCTTGCCTAAGGTTAGTCATCAACCAAACACTTATCAATGTGGTCAAACTTGTCTAAGGTTAGGTGTGGCAAAATGTGGCTAACAACCAAACAACCCCGTTACATTTTATAAACTGCGTATTCGTATATATTAAACCTGATGACAGCCTGTTATGTCATGAGTCCTGACTACATAAAAAAAATATTAAACCTGAACAGCAGGTGTACTGCCATAAAATACATTTTCGATCACAGGTTGGGACCGGACTGACAGGCCTCGTGGTTGGCCTTGTCTACCCTGCTAATGCACCACCCCTTCTCTTTGGTTGCGAAAGAAATCTTTCCTGCTGCGATGAACTTACCAAATCCACACGCGAAACCGTACTCATAATACTACCTCTATCAAAATCGACCTTCGTTTCGTAATTTTCTCTCTCCTTACCCACTCATGTCTAATGGAACAGATTAAATGTATGGTATATCTCTGGATCATTGGTCATTACACAATCATCTGCGCAAACACTGCAAAGAAGGAATAAACAACACTGTTGCCAGAACCGCTGAGGAAAAAAAGATCGCGCAAAAAAAAAAGCACTTGTCGCCGCAGAAGTCGGCCGCCGCCTCCGTCCACGGCGCGGCTGTAGAGCGGCGCGCGCTCAGCGGTGGGGAGCTCGTTGAAGGTGCGCACCACCGCGAAGGCGCACGCGGGGTAGTCATCGGAGGCGGCGGCGGCCGCGGGGAGGGTGTGGTGGTGGCTGACGACGTGGAAGAAGCCCCAGGTGCGGGTGGCCAACGAGGCGGCGGCGAGGTGGGGCGGGAGGGTGAGGTCCACGACGGGGATGGAGGCGCCAAGCAGGGCGAGCGGGATGAAGTCGTAGGGTTCCGGGTGGCGGAAGAGCTCCGGGACGGAGGAGACGCCTAACTCCACGAGGCCTCGCACGCCCGTGCGGGCATCGTCGAAGGCCTTAAGGAGCTCGACGCGGCCGGGCACGGGCGCCGGGAGGGAAGAGGACGCCATCGAGTCCCTCGTCACTACTGGGGAAGATGGATGGGGTCATCTGTTGACTGTTCGGCGAGAGCCGAGCCGCCGAGAGGGATGGCCGTGGCCCGTGCGTGTGGCGAGCTCGTTATAGTTGTAGTTGCACCCACGGGCGGAGCTAGAGTCACTACTGCACGATGGGCCTTTAGCCCCGGTCCAAAATGGTCTTTAGCCCCAGGCATGGAGCCGGGGCTAAGGAATCGGGACTAAAGGCCGGACCTTTAGCCCCGGTTCCTGTGACGGAACGGCCCTAATCTCATGGCCCACGTGTCCCTGTCAACCTCTGACAGCCGAACCCATGTTCCATGTGATTAAGACCTGTTCGCCACCGGGCTACATCAGTGCCCAATGTCCGCAGGATCATCTCACAATTCGGTTACAGCATTGCATACTTTTACAAATATCATCGGAATAAAGAGCGGAAGACTTAAATAACATTAGTTTTACAAAGCAGGGTTCCAAATAGAAATTAAGGTGCAGTTATTACAAACCAAGTTCTGATAATAGAAATAGACAAAGGCAACGTAGCGGAGTACAACAAAATAAAGATACTGATAAGCACTCAGCCCGAGGGTGCACAACTATTCTTCGGCCTCATCGGCCTCTTCCTGGACGATGGTCATGCAGCAGGGCGCAAGACACATCGGGGTCTCAGTCATACCTGCAGCATGAGTAACAAACCCTGAGTACTGGGGTACTCAACAAGACTTACCCGACTAAAGAAAAGGGAGAAGACTCAGGAATGAGAGGCTTAGGGTAGTCAAGGTAAGGCTTAAGCAAGATCAGGTATTTTGCAGAAAAGCATTTTGTAAACCTTATTTTATTTTGGAAAGATTCAGTATTCCTCAATTCTTCATCGTTCCTGATTCATTTTACATTTCAAAACATTCCTAGTTGAGAACCACTCTCCGTTGACAGTCAGTGACCAAGTCTCCATAACCGAGGAGCAACGTGTGGCAGAACCGCCTAAGTTAAGTGGCCCACATGCATCCATCATTGTCTCAAAGACCTTTGATCGGCATGCATGAGTTCCAAATGACTTAAGGGATCTGTCGGGTGTCCTCGGGAAACCCGAATCATCCACGTTTATCTTTCTTCCAGGATATTCCTTTGTCCAGCATCACAGTATTACAACAGTTTTATAGATACAAGAAATATCAGAGTAAAGCGGAAAGATTATACAAAATAGATTAAAACTTAAGTGTTAAGTTTACAAACCATAGGTTTTTAATATTACATAAAAGTTCGGAACTTCATAATATACATAAACCATCACAGAAGCACTTGCCCAAGGTTACTCATCAACATCATCATCACTCTCCTCCACGAGAGTGAAGAAACACTGGCCATCAAAGGGATGGTCGACTGGCTCACCTGCAACAAGGGTTAACAAACCCTGAGTACAAAAGTACTCAACAAGACTTAACCGACTAGAAAAGAGATGAAAACTCAGGTATGCTGGCTAAAGGGATTCAAGGTAAGGCTTTAGCAAGAACAAAGCTTTTTCTTTTGCATAAAAGCTTACTAGAGTAACTCCTATATCCAAAATTTTATTCAAGATTTCCTAAGGATTTTTTTCAAACATTTAAAACATTTCTCTGTTCAAAAATCCTTTTCTCAAGATTCATTCTTTACTACGGTGCAGGTCAGTGGATTGAGGCTCCATATCCGAGGAAACACGGCGATTCGAATCGATTATACCCAGCTGGGGATTCAGTACCACACGATATATGTAGAACTTAATCTTGCATATATCAACCCTTACTATAGATCCTCCTATACAAGAACGGGTCCAGCGTCACCCGAGAGTACAGTACACCTCGAACCCGACTATCTCATAGCCCCGAGGGTACACGCTACTCCCGCCATCTCTCCACTCCCAGTACGCGGTTATCCGTTCTCAGTATTGGAATAGCTATAGACCAGGCTTACCATTGTATGTGGGCTGTACTCAAAAGTCTCAATCTAGCAGGCCAACAACGGTAAGGTCCTATGTAGAATAGCGTTACATCAAGACTCCTCTCTTGATGTAAGCTACCATAGAGATTATACCAACATCGAAAATATAACCACATTGCCGGGAAGAGTGAGAAAGCAAGTCTAAGCATTTCTACTGTTTGTGTAAAACAGGGATCAGGGTTTGGTATAACAACAAGGTAAATCATGCATCAACAGGTTTAAAACATTTATTTGATAAACAGCTAATGCATCAAATTATAAAGAAAAGTGTAATTGCGAAATTCAAAGGATTGGTTTAAATGCACCGGGGCTTGCCTTGAAAAACAGCGAAGTCCGGCAACTCAGACGAGACGTGAAGATCTACACCCTCAGAGGAAACCCACTGAGAAACAGGCTCTTCCGGAACGGAGTCTACACGAATAAGTGCATATGCATGATCAATGAGATGCTTTGACATAAACATGGTAAAGATGGAAACTTTCCAAGCTATAAACAGTTACTTGAGTACAACTTTCCTTCATGAAAAGGAAGGAAACTAATTTGATTAATAAATCTTTAAAACTACTAAGCATTTCTTTTCATTATCATAAAGCAAGACTACATAATTAATAAATGACAAAGAACAATGAACATATAGAAAACCTTAACCAGGGAGCATTTCATGCTAGATTCCCATTGGTTGTCAAACAAATCCAAAATCACAAAAACCTAAATGATTATTCTTTTCTATTTATTTTTATAAGCCTATAAATAGCTTTTACTTATAAAACAATTATATTAATTCAAACAGAGATGAAATTAAACATAAAGGTAGACATGACCAAAATAAACTTGCATTTCAAATTTCATGATTTTTGGACAAACACGGAAAATTACATAAATCATCAAAGTTGCATTTATTAATTAAAGTACAGATTTAAAGACTATAGCAAAAGTACTCAAAACACAAGTTTCATAATTTTTATATTAGCACAGACATGCTATCATCTATCATGTCAAATTTCATAAAAAACAGAGCCATAGATTAATTATAGCAAAAATAACAAAACTGATTACTGTGCATAAAACCAGAAAAAGAAAAACTTGAACGAACCCAAACTGGGCTTTCGGCCCAAGCCAACTCGGCCCAACGTGGCGCGAGCGCACGATGGTGAGTGCGGACGCGTTCGCTCTAGGCTCGGCGCGAGCGAGATAACGCCCGAGGGTCCGCTCGAGGCTTGACTTAGGGCTCGGACGAGACGGAAAAAGCTCGTCCGTCCGAGGCCTATCTCGACCGAGACGATAAACACCAAACGCCCGTCCGAGGCCTGACTCTCGGCTCGGGCGAGACGGAAAAAGCTCGTCCGTCCGAGGCCTATCTCGGGCGGAACGGTGAACACGTTCGCCCGAGGCTCGGCTCGAGCGAAGCGGAGGAGGCGCCTGCTCGAGGCATAGCTCGAGACGTGAGCACGTGTCCCATGTCCGCTCGAGACCTGGCTCGAGCGAGACGGAGCGCCCTGACAGCTTTGCAGAAAAGCCCTTCGGCTTACGCGAAACTAACCCGCAGTCCAAGGCACTATTCACCTGAGTCTGGGACTTTGCAACCAACACCCTGGAAGATCTTATCTTTACAAACGCGAGGTCCCTGGCCATGGCCCGAGCGTACGACGGCGAACCGAGCGGCGACCGTCCTTACGCCGGCCAACTCCGGCCGTTAGAGACTTAACTAAGGCGAGCATCAGCACCGACAAGCCAAACGCGGCCGAAAGAACCCCTAAACCCTAACTCTACTGCTCCGGCGAGGTCTGACCACGCACGGCGGCGATCCGAATCGTGGCGGAACTGTTCCGGCGAACTCAGGCCGATAGCAGTAGAACGGAGGGGCTAGGAAGATCCAGTAGCTCACCCTGAAGACGATGGTGCGGATGGTTTAGATGGAGCAAGCTCGGAAGATAGACGACCACGGTACAGCGGCGATCGGCGGAGAACTCCGGTGAAGATGGCGCTGTTCCGACGAAACCTGGGCATTAGACATGGAACCATCAAGCCGATGAGTTCACAGGGATCACGGTGAAGCAATAACACAAGAGAAAGTGGTCGAACAAATGCTCGGTTGAGCTGACCACTGCAGACCCGAGCTCGGCGGCGATTCCAAGACCGGCGGAGAGGATTCCGGCGAGTGCGAGCTCTCTGAGGTGTTAGAGATGGAGAGGTAAAGTCCGGGAGGTGCGCAAGGTAACAAGGTACTTATAGGTGCGGTGAATTAGGATGAGATCAAGCAGAGACGATCAATTTTGGATTGGGATCAAGATGGTGCTCGTCGGTGCACCGGTGGCAAACGGCGATGGCGAGCGCAGGAGAAGGTGCCACGACGCGAGAGAGCTGGCCAGAAGGTGCGCAACCTCGCCACGGTCACGGTCGTGTGCGGGTTCGGGAGAGATCGGCGTCCACGCGCGCGCTCGGGTAATCAACAGATCACCCCCTCCCTGCCGCCATGAACAGGGACAAGAACATATCCTCTCCCTTTCCCTTTCTACCCTTCTCTAAAAAACTTTAAAATTTTGAATAGAAGTTGAAAATATTCCAAAATATCAAATGCTCAGAATTTCAAACTGAACATCTTTTATTTTTGCAACACACCCAAATTTAACTTGCATATTGAATTTGAGTTAAATTTGCAAAAAGGGATAAGAAGGACAAAATAGAACTTTCACAAATACTTTTGATTTTGCATGATCACTTGAAAAACTTTACACATCAAAGTTGTTCCTTGACAGAAATAGAACAACTTTGCTTTTTGAAACATACCCAAATTCTTTTTAGATTTTAATTTATAGAAAAAGGGAACAAAATAGGATTTTGAGATTATTTAAACTATTAAAATGAATTTCAACCAAAATCTGCTCTATACCCCATTGATGACTTGAATCAAAATCCAAATACACCCTTGAGATATAAAACAAAGTTTGATTCAAAATTCACTGCTATATAAGAAATTACCATAAAACCCCTTTACTCAAACAAACACTATTCAAAAACATGAAAGCATAAACTAGAGATCAACTTAAACACTCTTTATCAACTAAGCATAACATCAAATGATAAACTTGTTTTAGTGAATGCAATACCAGGTTATCACTCAAATGAAATGCCAATGCATATGATGACATGTCAGGTTTTAGTTGCTTAACACAGGAGTGTTACAGCTCCTTCCCCCTAAAAGAAATCTCGTCCCGAGATTTAACCTGAAGGCTAACTAATGGAAAAAAAAATGTGTCAAGCACTTTTATTATTAACTATTACATAGAGCAGGGGATAGGTCATCATATTGTGACTTACAAGAACTAGACAGATGATAGAAACTCAGGGAAACTATCTAAGAGAAACTCTTCTGACTCCCACGTGGCTTCATCTTCTGTATGCTGACTCCATTGAACCCTGTAAAACCTAACAGTCTTTCTTCGAGTGACTCGATCCTTCTGGTCAAGAATCTTGACAGGATATTCTGTGTATGTCAGATCAGGTTCTAACTCAATTTCTTCCATATGAATGACATGATCAGGCACTTGAAGACATTTCTTTAACTGAGAAACGTGAAACACATTGTGAACTGCTGACAAATGTGATGGCAAATCAAGACGATATGCCACTTTTCCACATCTTCCAAGAATCTGATATGGACCTATATATCGAGGTGCTAACTTTCCTTTGATTCCAAAACGAGTGACTCCTTTCATTGGTGACACTTTAAGATAAACAAAATCTCCAACCTTAAAAGTAAGAGACCGACGTCTCTTATCAGCATAACTCTTTTGCCTAGATTGTGCTTTCTTCATGTTATCCTGAATTAACTTGACTTTTTCTTCAGATTCTCTGACTAAGTCAACTCCAAACAAACTATGCTCTCCAGGTTCCGACCAATTCAAAGGTGTTCTACACCTTCTGCCATACAAAGCTTCAAATGGTGCCATCTTAATACTTTCTTGATAACTGTTGTTATAAGAGAATTCTGCTAATGGTAAACATTCATCCCATTTCTCTGAGTAACTAAGCACACAAGATCTTAACATATCTTCTAAAATCTGATTAACTCTTTCAGTTTGACCCCCTGTCTGCGGATGATAAGCTGTGCTATGTATAAGTTTAGTGCCCAAGGATTGATGTAAACGTCTCCAGAAAACATTAACAAACTGTGTTCCTCTATCTGACACAAAGTAAGATCTATTGACTTGACTTTCAAGCAATTGCAATGACTCTTTCGACTGAGTGCATCTGCTACTACATTAGCTTTGCCTGGATGATAGTGTACCTCAATATCATAATCTTTTATCAATTCTAACCATCTCCTTTGTCGCATATTCAACTCAGACTGAGTAAAAATATATTTCAAGCTCTTATGATCAGTGTATATGTGACACATGTTTCCCAACAGATAATGTCGCCAAATCTTCAGAGCATGAACTACAGCTGCCAATTCTAAGTCATGTGTAGGATAATGCTCTTCATGCTGTTTAAGTTGTCGTGACGCATAAGCAATAACTCTACCTTCTTGCATCAGTACACACCCAATTCCCTTGCCTGAAGCATCACAATAAACATCAAAGGATTTCTCAATGTCTGGTTGGGCTAACACTGGGGCAGTTGTCAACAACTTTTTCAGAGTTTGGAAAGCTTCTTCACATTCAGATGACCACACAAACTTAGTGTCATTCTTCAATAATGTTGTCATTGGTTTAGAGATCTTGGAGAAGTCAGGGATAAATCTACGATAATACCCTGCTAATCCTAAGAAACTCCGAACTTGATGCACTGAAATTGGTGACTTCCAGTCAAGAACTTCTTGAACTTTGCTTGGATCCACTGCAACACCTTCTGCTGATAGGATATGACCCAAAAACTGAACTTCATCTATCCAGAACTCACACTTACTAAACTTAGCATATAACTGATGTTCTCTCAGACGAGTCAACACTATTCTGAGATGTTCTGCATGTTCTTCTTTGGTTTTGGAATAGATGAGAATGTCATCAATAAACACAACCACGAACTTATCCAGTTCTGGCATAAACACTGAGTTCATCAAGTACATGAAATGTGCTGGGGCATTAGTCAGACCAAAGGACATGACTAGATATTCATACAGACCATATCTGGTAGTGAATGCTGTTTTAGGTACATCTTGTGGCTTAATCTTGATCTGATGATATCCTGATCTCAAATCTATCTTCGAGAATACTTTTGCACCGGCAAGTTGATCAAAGAGTAGATCAATGCGGGGCAAAGGATACTTGTTCTTGATTGTTACTTCATTCAAAGGACGATAGTCAACACATAACCTCAAAGTTTTATCCTTTTTCTTCACAAAGATTGCTGGGCAACCCCATGGTGATGAACTAGGTCGAATGAAACCTTTATCTAGCAATTCTTGCAACTGGGTTTTCAATTCTGCTAACTCTTTTGGTGGCATTCTATAGGCTCTTCTGGATATAGGTGATGTTCCTGGTTTGAGTTCTATTTCAAACTCCACATTACGATCAGGTGGCAGACCAGGTAAATCTTCCGGAAAAATATCTGGAAACTCACAGACTACTGGAATGTCCTTAACTGCCTTAACAAAAGCAGCATATACTTGCTCAACTGCTCTCTTAAGAGTAGGAAGATGGACAAAAAGTTGAGATTTGCTATTAGGTAAGTTGAGCTTAACTGTTCTATTCAGGGTGTCTATTACTGCACCTCTCTGGCTCATCCAATTCATACCCAAGATCACATCTATACTTAGATCTTTTAAAACTATCATAGAGGTTGGAAATATATATCCACCCAAATCTATGGGTACCTGATGTACCATTTCCTTAGTACACAGTCGACCCCCTGGTGACTGTATAAAGAACTCAACTTTGGTTTCACCAATAGGTATTTTATGTTTTTCCGCAAATGCTTTATTCATGAAAGTATGTGATGCACCAGAATCAAAAAGTATAACTGCTGAATGTTGAGCAACAGGGAACATACCAAGCATGACAGGGTCTCCTTCAGGAATGGCTTCAACCTGAGTATGATAAACCTTGCCTGTCTTTTGAGTACCCTTACTCTTTTGAGTGTTCTGTGCATTCCCCTTATTCTGGTTCACTTGCGGATTTCCCACTGTTCTTGGCACATTAGCATTAGAAACATTCTGCTTTGGATATGGACAATCACGAGAGAAATGTCCAGCCTTTCCACAGTTGAAGCAAGGATAAATGGTAGCTTGTGGCACTGGTGGACGATTGACAACAACATTCGGCTGCCGTTGAACATTGAAAGGCATAGCAGGTCTTGTAAAGCTCCTCTGAAAATTCTGCTGCTGAGGTGGGCGATACTGTGGACGATAAGAGGGACGAAACTGCTGAGCTGGATGATACACAAGTCTCTGACGCTTCTTGTTGCCGCCAGATGATCCAGATCCTGACACAATTCCCTTCTTCTTTTTGGCCTCTTTATGCTTGCGGTTCTTATCTTCACTGGATATAGCAACATTCACGACTTCATGATAAGACAGATTACCACAAGTTGTCATCATAGATTGCAGCTTTGTAGTCAACCCTCTCATAAAACATGCCTTCTTCTTGGCATCAGTGTTGACCTGATCAATAGCATACTGCGATAGATGATTGAACCTCCCAATGTACTGCATAACTGGTTCATCTCCCTGACGTAGAGCTAAGAACTCTTCAAGCTTCATGTTCATAACCCCCTCTGGAATATAATGAGCTCTGAAAGCTTCCTTGAATTCAGCCCAAGTGATTCGGTGTCCAGCTGGTTGTACAGCTAAAAGATTTGCCCACCACACACCTGCGGCTCCTCGAAGTTGCTGTGCTGCAAAAGCGGGTTTCTGAACCTCAGTACAGTTGATAAGACTGAACTTTTGTTCCATGGTACATAGCCAGTCATCAGCTTCAAGAGGCTCGTCAGCTTTGGTGAACACTGGAGGACGAGTATCTGTGAAATCAACATATGTTGCCTCCTCTCTATGGTTATGACCACGACCATATTGACCAGCATTCTGGTTCTGAGCTAACAGAGTTGTTGTATTGACTAATGCTGCAATCGCGTCAGCCAACGTAGGTGGAACTGGTGGTGCGTTAGGGATATCATCCCCACCACGAGAAGAATTAGCTCCATGAGTGTTAACAGGCATCTGTTTAAAACAAACCATACCTTAGATAACAGTCATATATAACCATCATACACCATATCATGCATAACATGTTTCAAGTTATTTATCATACAAGTCCGCTCTAGGGCAGGACTACTGAAAACACTATCTTACATAGCTGATCATATCAGAAAAGGTTTTCTGACTAACTAAGCTACAAAGTCAGGAAAGATCACGCTATGATACATCTCATGTTTCTGGTTTTATTACTCTCCTTCAGAAACAAACTCATGCTCCACAGGCTCTACTTCCTCATCTTCTTCTTCCTCTTCTTCTTCTCCTTCTGCTTCATTTTGAGTAGTTGGTGGCGTAGCAGGTTCTGGCTGTAAACGTGCTGTCAACTCCTCCACGTACCTGTGTAACTCAACATGATGTGCTTCCATAAGGTTTTGATTATCTCTCATGACATCAACTCGGGCTCGTGCCCGATTCCTCTGCTCGACAGCCTTTCTCCACTTACACTCATACTCCTGGTGTTGCTCATGATGATACTGCAACTGTTCATTTAGCTCTTCTCTCTCTCTAGAATCTCTCATCCTTTCACCATTTGCTCTTGCCAACTCCATGTATAAGCGGTCTACTTCCGCCTGAAGTTGTGATGTAGCGCTGTTGCTACTTTCACCTTCTTCATAAGTAACCTCGGGTTGGTTACTTCCTACACTTTCATCCTCTCTTGGGGCAAGAACATGCCGAGGAACACCACGTGGTCCGGTACACTTGCGTGCAGTCTGCCTGGTACGGGCCATCGGCTAAAATATATTTTGAATTTTAGAACTATATAAGTTCCAGGATTAAGAAACAGAGTTTTTAGAATTAAACAACATACTAACTCTACTCTTTCTTAGATAAACCTTTAAGAGGGAAAATTAATTACAGGTTGATAATCATGATGCATGAACGAACTTACGAACAAAACATTAAACAAACAATTAATCACATAAACTAGCCACTCAACATATAAGTGGATAAATTTTCCTTTTATAAATAGGGCAATATAATAAACATTGTTCCTTAGATTATACATATCACCATAGCTATACTAAAAACATATTCCTTTGAATTAAAAATTAGGTCTAAAGAAAGAATTAGGGCAAGTCAGAAGCATAAGAAAAGTCTAGAAGCAACTTGGACTCAATTTACTTCAAAATTTAGTTTAACCCAAAACTTTTGAAGTTTTCAAAAATGAATACTGTTATACTTTCTAAAGGAATAAGCTCTGATACCAGTCTGTGGCAGAACCGCCTAAGTTAAGTGGCCCACATGCATCCATCATTGTCTCAAAGACCTTTGATCGGCATGCATGAGTT
Source organism: Coix lacryma-jobi var. lacryma-jobi (assembly GCA_009763385.1). Classification (NCBI taxonomy): domain Eukaryota; kingdom Viridiplantae; phylum Streptophyta; class Magnoliopsida; order Poales; family Poaceae; genus Coix; species Coix lacryma-jobi. The sequence continues at coordinate 34,388,009 of CM019827.1, forward strand.
CCAAATGACTTAAGGGATCTGTCGGGTGTCCTCGGGAAACCCGAATCATCCACGTTTATCTTTCTTCCAGGATATTCCTTTGTCCAGCATCACAGTATTACAACAGTTTTATAGATACAAGAAATATCAGAGTAAAGCGGAAAGATTATACAAAATAGATTAAAACTTAAGTGTTAAGTTTACAAACCATAGGTTTTTAATATTACATAAAAGTTCGGAACTTCATAATATACATAAACCATCACAGAAGCACTTGCCCAAGGTTACTCATCAACATCATCATCACTCTCCTCCACGAGAGTGAAGAAACACTGGCCATCAAAGGGATGGTCGACTGGCTCACCTGCAACAAGGGTTAACAAACCCTGAGTACAAAAGTACTCAACAAGACTTAACCGACTAGAAAAGAGATGAAAACTCAGGTATGCTGGCTAAAGGGATTCAAGGTAAGGCTTTAGCAAGAACAAAGCTTTTTCTTTTGCATAAAAGCTTACTAGAGTAACTCCTATATCCAAAATTTTATTCAAGATTTCCTAAGGATTTTTTTCAAACATTTAAAACATTTCTCTGTTCAAAAATCCTTTTCTCAAGATTCATTCTTTACTACGGTGCAGGTCAGTGGATTGAGGCTCCATATCCGAGGAAACACGGCGATTCGAATCGATTATACCCAGCTGGGGATTCAGTACCACACGATATACGTAGAACTTAATCTTGCATATATCAACCCTTACTATAGATCCTCCTATACAAGAACGGGTCCAGCGTCACCCGAGAGTACAGTACACCTCGAACCCGACTATCTCATAGCCCCGAGGGTACACGCTACTCCCGCCATCTCTCCACTCCCAGTACGCGGTTATCCGTTCTCAGTATTGGAATAGCTATAGACCAGGCTTACCATTGTATGTGGGCTGTACTCAAAAGTCTCAATCTAGCAGGCCAACAACGGTAAGGTCCTATGTAGAATAGCGTTACATCAAGACTCCTCTCTTGATGTAAGCTACCATAGAGATTATACCAACATCGAAAATATAACCACATTGTCGGGAAGAGTGAGAAAGCAAGTCTAAGCATTTCTACTGTTTGTGTAAAACAGGGATCAGGGTTTGGTATAACAACAAGGTAAATCATGCATCAACAGGTTTAAAACATTTATTTGATAAACAGCTAATGCATCAAATTATAAAGAAAAGTGTAATTGCGAAATTCAAAGGATTGGTTTAAATGCACCGGGGCTTGCCTTGAAAAACAGCGAAGTCCGGCAACTCAGACGAGACGTGAAGATCTACACCCTCAGAGGAAACCCACTGAGAAACAGGCTCTTCCGGAACGGAGTCTACACGAATAAGTGCATATGCATGATCAATGAGATGCTTTGACATAAACATGGTAAAGATGGAAACTTTCCAAGCTATAAACAGTTACTTGAGTACAACTTTCCTTCATGAAAAGGAAGGAAACTAATTTGATTAATAAATCTTTAAAACTACTAAGCATTTCTTTTCATTATCATAAAGCAAGACTACATAATTAATAAATGACAAAGAACAATGAACATATAGAAAACCTTAACCAGGGAGCATTTCATGCTAGATTCCCATTGGTTGTCAAACAAATCCAAAATCACAAAAACCTAAATGATTATTCTTTTCTATTTATTTTTATAAGCCTATAAATAGCTTTTACTTATAAAACAATTATATTAATTCAAACAGAGATGAAATTAAACATAAAGGTAGACATGACCAAAATAAACTTGCATTTCAAATTTCATGATTTTTGGACAAACACGGAAAATTACATAAATCATCAAAGTTGCATTTATTAATTAAAGTACAGATTTAAAGACTATAGCAAAAGTACTCAAAACACAAGTTTCATAATTTTTATATTAGCACAGACATGCTATCATCTATCATGTCAAATTTCATAAAAAACAGAGCCATAGATTAATTATAGCAAAAATAACAAAACTGATTACTGTGCATAAAACCAGAAAAAGAAAAACTTGAACGAACCCAAACTGGGCTTTCGGCCCAAGCCAACTCGGCCCAACGTGGCGCGAGCGCACGATGGTGAGTGCGGACGCGTTCGCTCTAGGTTCGGCGCGAGCGAGATAACGCCCGAGGGTCCGCTCGAGGCTTGACTTAGGGCTCGAACGAGACGGAAAAAGCTCGTCCGTCCGAGGCCTATCTCGACCGAGACGATAAACACCAAACGCCCGTCCGAGGCCTGACTCTCGGCTCCGGCGAGACGGAAAAAGCTCGTCCGTCCGAGGCCTATCTCGGGCGGAACGGTGAACACGTTCGCCCGAGGCTCGGCTCGAGCGAAGCGGAGGAGGCGCCTGCTCGAGGCATAGCTCGAGACGTGAGCACGTGTCCCCATGTCCGCTAGAGACCTGGCTCGAGCGAGACGGAGCGCCCTGACAGCTTTGCAGAAAAGCCCTTCGGCTTACGCGAAACTAACCCGCAGTCCAAGGCACTATTCACCTGAGTCTGGGACTTTGCAACCAACACCCTGGAAGATCTTATCTTTACAAACGCGAGGTCCCTGGCCATGGCCCGAGCGTACGACGGCGAACCGAGCGGCGACCGTCCTTACGCCGGCCAACTCCGGCCGTTAGAGACTTAACTAAGGCGAGCATCAGCACCGACAAGCCAAACGCGGCCGAAAGAACCCCTAAACCCTAACTCTACTGCTCCGGCGAGGTCTGACCACGCACGGCGGCGATCCGAATCGTGGCGGAACTGTTCCGGCGAACTCAGGCCGATAGCAGTAGAACGGAGGGGCTAGGAAGATCCAGTAGCTCACCCTGAAGACGATGGTGCGGATGGTTTAGATGGAGCAAGCTCGGAAGATAGACGACCACGGTACAGCGGCGATCGGCGGAGAACTCCGGTGAAGATGGCGCTGTTCCGACGAAACCTGGGCATTAGACATGGAACCATCAAGCCGATGAGTTCACAGGGATCACGGTGAAGCAATAACACAAGAGAAAGTGGTCGAACAAATGCTCGGTTGAGCTGACCACTGCAGACCCGAGCTCGGCGGCGATTCCAAGACCGGCGGAGAGGATTCCGGCGAGTGCGAGCTCTCTGAGGTGTTAGAGATGGAGAGGTAAAGTCCGGGAGGTGCGCAAGGTAACAAGGTACTTATAGGTGCGGTGAATTGGGATGAGATCAAGCAGAGACGATCAATTTTGGATTGGGATCAAGATGGTGCTCGTCGGTGCACCGGTGGCAAACGGCGACGGCGAGCGCAGGAGAAGGTGCCACGACGCGAGAGAGCTGGCCAGAAGGTGCGCAACCTCGCCACGGTCATGGTCGTGTGCGGGTTCGGGAGAGATCGGCGTCCACGCGCGCGCTCGGGTAATCAACAGATCACCCCCTCCCTGCCGCCATGAACAGGGACAAGAACATATCCTCTCCCTTTCCCTTTCTACCCTTCTCTAAAAAAAAATTACTTTAAAATTTTGAATAGAAGTTGAAAATATTCCAAAATATCAAATGCTCAGAATTTCAAACTGAACATCTTTTATTTTTGCAACACACCCAAATTTAACTTGCATATTGAATTTGAGTTAAATTTGCAAAAAGGGATAAGAAGGACAAAATAGAACTTTCACAAATACTTTTGATTTTGCATGATCACTTGAAAAACTTTACACATCAAAGTTGTTCCTTGACAGAAATAGAACAACTTTGCTTTTTGAAACATACCCAAATTCTTTTTAGATTTTAATTTATAGAAAAAGGGAACAAAATAGGATTTTGAGATTATTTAAACTATTAAAATGAATTTCAACCAAAATCTGCTCTATACCCCATTGATGACTTGAATCAAAATCCAAATACACCCTTGAGATATAAAACAAAGTTTGATTCAAAATTCACTGCTATATAAGAAATTACCATAAAACCCCTTTACTCAAACAAACACTATTCAAAAACATGAAAGCATAAACTAGAGATCAACTTAAACACTCTTTATCAACTAAGCATAACATCAAATGATAAACTTGTTTTAGTGAATGCAATACCAGGTTATCACTCAAATGAAATGCCAATGCATATGATGACATGTCAGGTTTTAGTTGCTTAACACAGGAGTGTTACACAACGTTAATCCGGATAAATAATACTCAGCTGAGGATCCCTATCCACACTGCATATGTAGCACCCAAGCTTGCATATGCCAACTCGTCTACCACGATTCCTCCAAGATTGGGCCCGGTCCTACGCCACCCGGAAGTACAGTACACCACTCCTATCCAGGTACGACGACCACGTGGGTACATGCTACTTCCGTCATCTCTCCACTCCCAGTGCGCGGTTGTCGGTCCAATAAAGGATTCTTCGGAGCCAGAGCTTTCCGAAGTATGTGAATAGTTACAAGTCTTGACCAGCAGGCCCCCATACGGATGGTCCCTAAAGTTTTTCCGTCAGCAACAAGCACCTCGGGACTCTAACCCAAGAGTACAGGTCCTGTCGGTTTTTCAACCCTGTCCCAGTCGGTGTCAACTGTTGAGTCCCGGACTACAACATGACGGCACCGTACGCGCAGACAACCTCTTCTCGACAATGACCACATGCTAGCTAGGCAAGCAGTCATCGAACGGGAAGTAAAGCCAAATTCCCATAAAGATTCTTTTATTGATCACACTTTTAAAAATGACATTTTATTGCAAAGTCTAATTCAATAAGCATTGCTAAGCATTTTTCAAATACTTTTGAAAAGCAGGTATCGGGTGTATCAGTGGTCAAGGTGGATAGTTGTCGGTGGTACAAAGTAAAGGGTTCTCTTTCCCCTCTTTCGATATTTATAGGGAGAAATCCAAAGGGACGGGATCTCCCACGACGTAAAAAGGTAACGGAATGCATTCAATGCGCCTACCTAACCGCGTCTCGAGCCGGGTGCAGGTTACACGCGTTACCTCTCCATTCGCTCCACTACCCGGGCCCACCATGACCGTCGCTCCGGCTTCGCGCCCGTCGCCCTCCCCGACAGTTTCCGCCTAAAAAGGCGCGCCCAACGGGCAGAAGGACTCCCAGACGACGGAGGCCTCTTCATAAAGGTAAAAACGGGCCCCGGCCCTAAGTCTCGAAGTAGCGAAGGCTGGCCCTCGAAAAGGGTTCGACAGCCGGCTTCGAGCATCCGAGTCAGGGACACCAAGGGGCGCCACTCGCGGCATTACTCGAGGGCCGAGCCCTCGAGGCCCCTCACGTGTATCCAAGGCAGGGAGCTCGACGTGCAGTGAGATCCCCTCCGAGGGAGGCATCGAGCCACCGGGCCCTATCGAATGGACCCGGCACTCCTGCAGACTGAGCACCCATGCTTTATGAGACCGCCTCCGGGCCACAGTCGACCCCTAACGAACGGGGCACGAGCTCTCACTTGGATTCCCCGTTACCAGCTCACCAGGAACCTCGATACTCGCCCACTCGGGGTAGTACGAGGCATCCCCCCTCGCATCCGATCGAAAGGACTCGCGGGATGACAAGCCGGGGCAATCGGCATGCCGGACAGCTCGAGGAGCCGGCCAGTCGGTTCAGCCCGGCACCCCTCGACGAAAGAGGGTCTATAAACTCGGACAGTTGCGACTAATCTCTTTTCTTTGCGTGAGCGTGAGATTTTCAGGACTCAGATGAAAGCTCGACCCCCATCTCGCCTGAGCCCTCGAAACCAGGCCCAGGACAAACGCTCATTCTCCGTCTCGTCCGAGCCCTCCGAGCCAAGCCTCGTGCAAAGTCTCCCGCGGCAAAGGAAAGGTTACCGCGAATATTTATATTACTACCGAACCACATTTCGAGCATGATTGACAGGCACACACGGCGCCGCAATCTCCGCCCCCTGACGACTCCCGCCTAAAAAGGCGCGCCCACTGGGCAGAAGGTTCCCTAGCGACGGAGGATTCTTCGAGAAGCCCATGAAGGAGTTCTAACCACTCCCCCATGGCCTCGGGGGCTACACCCGCGGGTGTCGCTCGCACGACACCCACGGAGTCAAATCGACAAGACCCTCGATACCAGTCAGCTACCCGTCGAGATCCCGACCTGGAGCCCCTGCTCGAGTGCAAGCACTCAAACAAGGGCTCGGGGGCTACTGTCGGTGGTACAAAAAAGGGGTACCCCCAATTAACGCAAACACGCGAGCGTTCCACCTCCGTCTCGCCCGAGCCCTCCCAGCCAGGCCTCGGGCGAACCGTTCCATCTCCGTCTCGCCCGAGCCCTCCCAGCCAGGCCTCGGGCGAACCGTTCCGTCTCCGTCTCGCCCGAGCCCTCCCAGCCAGGCCTCGGGCGAACCGTTCCATCTCCGTTTCGCCCAAGCCCTCCCAGCCAGGCCTCGGGCGAACCGCTCTATCCCCGTCTCGCCCGAGCCCTCCCAGCCAGGCCTCGGGCGAACCGCTCTATCTCCGTCTCGCCCGAGCCCTCCCAGCCAGGCCTCGGGAGAACGCGCTCCCACACCTCGAGCCTTAACGCACGGACCTCGAGCTGTACAGTCAGCTGTACCAGCCCATACCACGCATTTAATGCCTTCACCTACTCCGGTCACGTCCACTAGTGCACAGCATGTACCACAGTAACCAGGTGTAAAGGTCAAGTCACGTTTTCACCACAAGCATGGGCAAAAGGGCACCAGTGCAGCACTGTTCGGCCACGCCGGGCACTGTAACCCCTCGAGGCCGGCTACGCGCCCCTCGAGCCCTGCACTGTAACCCCTCGAGGCCGGCCACGCGCCCCTCGAGCCCTGCACTGTAACCCCTCGAGGCCGGCCACGCGCCCCTCGAGCCCTGCACTGTAACCCCTCGAGGCCGGCCACGCGCCCCTCGAGCCCTGCACTGTAACCCCTCGAAGCCGGCTCCGCGCCCTTCGAGCCCTAACTACTTTCGTACTATTGGAGGACAGGTACCCCAAGACCCGGAGGGACCTCACCGCGTACTGTACATTCCGGGATGGGTGCTGTACGGCTCCCGCCTTGTCGCGTCCCCACGTCCGCGCCCGGGATGGAAGCCACGACTCAAGGACGCCTCAACAGCGACGATCACATCGGCTCCAGTGGCCCCGACAAGACAGAGTTCCTACCCTTCTCCGTATGGGGCACCATGCGCCCCGACACCTGTAACACTTTTTGTAACCCTGGCCACCCCTTGCTCTATAAAAGGGGACGCTAGGGCCCTCATTCGGGACGACAGACACGCAACACACGAGTCCACGCACAAACACGAGTCCGGACTCCGGTCCACGCTCATTGAGCTTGTATTCGCCCCTGTACAAGCACTTAGGTGCAAGTAATACGAGAACATTCCCCCCCCCCCGCTGGACGTAGGGCCTTCTTTGCCCGAACCAGGATAAATCCTTGTGTCCACTTGCGTCACCATCCAGGAAGAGAAGCACGCGATCATATTACTCGTTGGTGTGATACCCCCGGGTACGAAACACCGACAATAGTGCATCAATTAGGATAGCACACAACTCCTATAAACCTAATGCAATAATTTAACTCAAAAGCATTTAAGGAAATCATTTTATAAATTCAAGGAAAGGGGTTAAATGCACCGGGGCTTGCCTTGAAGAGCAAAAAGGACAGACTCGGGGTCGGCAGTGCAGGTGTCGGAGCTCGGGGTAGCCTCAGGGTTAGGTTCGTCAGCGGCTGCCTCGACTTTGATTCCTTCTCCTTCGGTCACTATACGGATGCAATGATGTATGCACATGAGTATGCTAGCATGAACAATGCAACACAGGGCATTCAACATGAACTCTACTTGATTTTTTTATTTTTCCTAATTATATAAAAAGGTCATTTTATGAAGTTACTCCAAAAGGCCTCAAAAATCTACCAGAGACTAAGCATGACATAACTAGCACATAAAAATTTATCTCATGATTTTTGGAGCTACACATGTTTTTCTAAAAATCTAAAACCATTCATTTCTTAATTAAAAGGGAGATTTTTCATTTTCAAATTTTTGCACAAAGTCCAAGTTTCATATTTTTATAAAATACTACATGGTATAAAGAGTTAACTGTAAAATTTTCAGAATTTTTAGAGCAAAACAGAAAATCATACAAAAAGATGAAATAGCAAGACTATTCAAAACTTTCAAAAAGGAAAAGAGTATTGTGCTCCTCCCTCGCAGGGCTCGGGCGAAGCGGAAACCAACGGCCGTCCGAGGCCTGGCCGGGAGGCTCGGGCGAGACGGAAAACGATCGTTTCGTCCGAGGCCTGGCCGGGAGGCTCGGGCGAGACGGAAAACGATCGTTTCGTCCGAGGCCTGGCCGGGAGGCTCGGGCGAAGCGGAGGGTGCATGCTTGCTCGAGACTAGGCTCGGCGAAGCTGAGGGTGCGTGAGTCCGCTCGAGGCTAGGCTCGGGCGAAGCGGTGTGTGAGTCCGCTCCGAGGCTGGGCTCGGTGAAGTGGCGAGGGTACGTGTCTGCTCGAGGCCTGGCTCGAGCGAGTGCTTGCTCGAGGCCTGGCTCGGGCGAAGCGGAGTGGAAGCAGAGACCGGGGGCTTCGAGTGCTTACCACGGGTCGGAGGCAGGCTTGGCGGGACGGAACAAGGTGGTCGACGGAGCTCGGCGGGCGTTCACGGCGGCGCTCGGCGCTCCGGCGATCCTGTGCACCGCACGAGGTCACAATGGCACGGTCAGAGCCGCAAGAAGACAGGGAAGCTGACACAGGGGTCGGAGAAAGATGATCATGGCCGGAGAGTGGGGATTTCCCGAACCCGAGCTCACCGGTGTTTCGCCGGAGTTTGGGAAGATGGGGTTACGCCGGGCGATTGGAGGCGGCGGAGGTAAAATTGAGGTGCTGGGAAGCTTCGCGAGCTCAAGGCGGAGCTTCTGGGCTAGGTGGTTGAGCGGTGGAGACCCTGGAGTGAGCTGGCGACGGTGGCGGAGGAACGACGGCCGGCGGGTGGCTTTTATAGCCGTGCTCAGGGACGGATGAGCGTCGCGTGCAGGCGGATAAGCTTGGCCGAAGCGTGCGCAATCGATTGCACGCTGGCGGAAGGACGGGCGTGCGCGCAGGGACCGGGTGTGCGTTCGCCGGCGACGGCCACGCGGCGGCGACGTGCTGGGAGCAGTGGGGGACGGGAGAGAGGGTCAGCGCTCGCGTGCGGGTGCGGAATGAGCACGGTGTCAGCGGCGGCAGACTGGTGGCAGGCGAGGAGCGGCCAGGCGTGCGGCACGCGCAGCGCCGGCGGCTCGGCCACGGCCGGGGCCCCCCGTAGCTCTAGGTTGAAGATGAACAGGGCTAGGTTTAGGGTTTGACTTTGAACTGATTTCTGTATTTTGCAAATTACTCCCAAAATTTGAACTGAGCAGCAAAAACTCAAAATACCAAAGTTGTGTAGAAAAATGAGATCTACAACTTTGTCAATATGAACATTTTCAAAATCCAAACAGTTTTTGAACCACATTTGAAATCAGAAAAGGGGACACTTTTGGGATTTGAATAAATTCAAAATTACTTTTGATTTTACATTGAAAGTTGGAAAAATGCAAATATGAAAGTTATTCCTTTTGTGAAAAACTATAACTTTGCTAATATACACTTTTTCTGAAACTCATTAGTTTTTGAATTAATTTTGAAAACTGAACAGGGGACAAAAACTGGAATTTGAATGAATTTGAAATTACTTCAAACTTTGTATAGAAACTTGAAAATTTGTAAACACCAAAGTTGTTCCTCTTGACAAGATCTACAACTTTGCTTTTTGGACCAAGTCCAAATTTTGAATAGTTTTTAAATTATTAAAAGAGGGGTAAAAGCCAGGGTTTGGAAATTAGGGTTTTTCAAAAGGACTTTGAAATCTGATTTTTGATTTTGATTTTTGAACAACACAACAAAGCTTCAAGACATCAAATTGAACAAGAATTACACAAGACTAGGCACAGAGTTGAAATTACCATTTTGCCCTTAAAGGAAGATTTGGGCATTTAGGGTTTTTGAAAAGAGATCACTACACAACAAAATACCTTTTAGGAAAAGGTAAAGGCAAGCAACCACTAGACAAACATTAATGCATGACAAGAATGATTATGACTAATGATGATGACATGTCAGGTTAATTACAGATTAAACACCAGAGGTGTTACAGTTCCACGCCCCGGGGCTAAAGGTGGGACCTTCAATACCAACCGGGACTAAAGAGGTTCCGAGCCGGGCCCCGATGGCTGGCCTCTTTAGTCCCGGTTGGTATTACCAACCGGGGCTAAAGACCCTCGGGGGCTGTCCTCTTTTTTCTCTTCAAATTTGTGGATGTCCTTTAATGCATGGCATAAACATATATTATTCCAACAAAATTTTTCTAACAGAAAATATATTACAGTCCTCTAATATTACAATTCAAATATTACAGAATGTTTAAATATTATTCTAACAGAAAATTTATTACAGTCCTCAAATATTACAACTCATGTAACCAAATATTATTGTCCTCAAGCAACAAATAAATCACAAGTCCTCAGACAAAACTGTTCTCAAGCTACAAATAAATGACAAGTACATGCCGCAATATAACAACTCACAAATACTCAACCAAACACATGTATCAGTACCTATTAAACAGCGATTCTGCAATGCTGTCACGAAAGGCATTCATTTGTGCACGGTCTGCACTATCAGGTGCAGGAACAGTTTCTGGCTGATGAAACGAGGCTTCAGGAGGCACAAACTTAGAATGACGATCCAAAATCTGAAAGTCGTCATCTAATTCCCCACTCAACGTTATGAAGTTATGCAACGCAACAGCAGCAGTAATAATGTGCGTTTGAGTTTGAAGAGGGTAGCAAGGGATTTTCAATAGTAAGCGCCACTTCATCTTCAAAACGCCAAAGGTCCTCTCAATGACGTTTCTAAGAGATGAGTGTGCACAATTGAATATCTCATGTACACCTTGAGGTTCTCCGGCGTTTTGAAAGTCTTGAATGTGGTACTTCGTTCCCTTGTAAGGAGCAAGGTACCCGGGACGGTTTGGGTAGCCGCCATCCACCAGGTAGAACATCCCTACAGCACCAAGTACATGTCATTGTTACATGCTACAATTAGAAATGTCAAAACAATTAACAGCTAGGTTTCTACCTTGAGGAGGGTGAGGAAAGTCATCCTTGAATGTTGATATGGCATCCTGAAACACTCTTGTGTCATGGGCAGACCCCGGCCATCCCGCAAGGAGAAATGTGAAGACCATGTCAAAATCACATACAACCATCACATTTTGAGTGTTGATGCCCTTGCGACACAAGTGTTGCACAAACTTATCTTATGGTACGACAACAGGGAAGTGACTGCCATCTATAGCTCCTATGCACCTATTGAATTCAGGATAGAATCTATGGTTTCTCAACCTAGGATGCATTGTCCTAAATTCTGGGTCCCGAGGTTTAATGATGTTGTCTGCAAGTTTAAGCACACAGGACAACACTCTATAGAACATGTTGTGGACAATGCCTAGAGATCTCTCAAATCTGTCCTCAGCTTGCCTATACGGTTGTGGAGCACCAAGCATCCATAGGAACATACCAAAAGCCTCAATAGATGTGGACTTTGTAGTGTCTTTGAGGCCATGCTCATCTATCAAGACCTTATGCAGTCTATAGAACATAGCTGGGGAAATTCTAAACATGTTGTAACACCTAGTTTCATCTGCTAGTTTCTGTTGTACCCACTCCAGGCCAGTCATTGTTGGCACCCTATAGTCTGACCTATTGTAATGCTTTTCGAAATGCAAGGCATACATGTTCATACCAAGCTGTATCGTAGCTTCTTCATCAGGATCAAAGAACATGCTGAAAAATTCGTCCTCCCACTATTCATCATCGTCGTCGTCAGCTGTAGTTATCGAAGCTCCAGGTTGCCCAGCCATCTGAACACATAAAAAAAACAAATGAACACAAATTAGTATCATTTTACAAAAGCCTATATACCCATGCAGCAGTAGCTGAAAGATCACTTATACCCAGAAAGAAACACCATCAACGATTCACAACTGCACAAAACAAATTACTTCGCAATTCATCCACGAATGAACATCAGCAATTAATGCGAATAACAGACTTTGTTCGAACATTCAAATCACATAAATAATTCAAACACCACCATATACATGACAAACTTAGTTCATGATACAAAAGGCACGACAAATGCATGGATAAAAGGGTCTAGTTAATGACCCTCGAGCTCGCATGGTCTTTAATGATGGCCAGCCTTCCTTTGGGAGCTGACTGCAGGAAAAATCTTGTATCGATTGCATTTTTAGCGATCCTGCCCACAGCAGCCCACAACTCTTCATCCTCCTCTGTTACCCCTGCCTCTCTAGCCAGCTTTGCAACTAGGTCAACGTTTTCCAGTTCTTCATTCTTCTTGGCCTTGTTAGCCTGCTTCCTCTGACCCCACATCTCCTGCATCACTGCAGTCCTGTTCTCCAAACTTAAGGTCAAGTTCCTCATGTTCTCATTCATCCTGACTGCTGGACTCCTGGACCTCTTGCTTGAAGTACCAGCTGTGCTGTGGTTGCTGAGACTGTTGTAGCTCCTCTTGTTGCCACTGCTCTGAGGGGTGCGCACGTCTTCTTCATCATTAGTACTAACATATAGTGGTGCATTCTTACGGCCAGGAACATAAGCCGTCTCCCCAGTGACAGCTATGCCCCCGAACATGATATCCAAAAGATTCATGTATGGTGGCATTGCACCTTTCAGCTACTCCTGGAAAACAAAAATAGAGATCAACATGTTATAAACTCTCGAAAGCATGCACCGAAGCATGAAAACAGAACCGATTTAGGTGTACCTTGTCGTCGTTCTCCTCCCACCATTCATCTGTAGCGTTGACGGAGCCATCTAGATTGCGCCCCAATCCCGTTTCTTTGTTCTGGAGGTTTCGTAGGCTATTCCAGGGAGTCCTCAGCTTACGGTACTGGTAGCCAAAGGTGACGTTATCGTGAACTAATTTGGTGGCTTTGAAGAAAGCCTCCGACAGGTTCTGCCAACCCCACCTGTTCATTTGACCCCTTGGGCAGTTCCCTTGCGCATCTCTTCAATGTACAACTCACAGAAGATACATGTGTTTTTCGCACTCCATTTGGCCCTGCTTAGGATGTTCTGAAATTATGCAGAATCTCTCAGTCTTGCATGTCATTTCATTAGTCAATAAAGTAACCAATACCAGGTTGCATGTCATTTCATTACTTAATGATTCATGCAGCAAGCAACGAACAACAAGTAAAGAACGAACAACATTTGCAGTTCATGGACAAAGAAACTTTGTGTATACCGGCACTTCAGTGCGAGGGACGTCGTCGGTGGCGGCTGCCTGGGCACCCTGACGACCTCGGGAAGGCACGGGGACAGCAGCACGGCTAGCACGGGCGTTTCCTCCACTGCCTCCTACGACGCGGCGAGGAATTCGGAGGCCAAGGGAACCCCTGCCGCCAATGGAAGGCCCGCGCACGGGATGGAGGCTGCGAGTCCGGCCGCTTCCGCCGTCTTCCTCCGGGGACTGTAGGGTGTCCTAATACCCAGTCATGCCCGGCCACGACGCGCCGGCGTTGAGGTCGAGCGAACCGAACCGGAGGGGTTGCCGAAGCTGTTCAGTGCTAGGGGACGGCGCGTTGTTGCCGAAGCCGGAGGGGTTGCCGAAGCCGTAGCCGTAGCCGGAAAACGGCGGTGGCTGCGACATGAAGTCCCTGGTTTCGTTGGGGAACAAGCCGGCGTCGAACTCGCCGTCTTCATTGACGTCGCCGTGGTACCCGTCCATCGCCGTGGAGGACAAGCGGAGGCGGCGAATAACCAGCGGGAGCTGCGGCGGCGGGGGAGACACCGAGAGCTGCGGCGGCGGGGGTAGGAGAGACCGCGAGCGGCGGCGGCGGGGACAGAGCGCTACGGGTGGAGAGACCGACGGGAGCTGCGGCGGCGGGGGTAGGAGAGACACCGGGAGCTGCGGCAGCGGGGGTAGGAGAGACCAGGAGCGGCGGCGGCGGGGACAGAGCGCTACGGGTGGAGAGACTGGGGGTATGAGCGCTACGGGTGGATGAATGGATAGGCTTTTAGTCCCGGGCGGTGACACCACCCGGGACTAAAAGACCTTTAGTCCCGGGCAGGCTTACGTCCCGGAACTAAAGGTGGACCTTTAGTCCCGGGTGGTGTCACCGCCCGGGACTGAAGAGGTTTCTCCCGCCAATGTTTTGGGTTTGCAGTATTTTAGGTTTTGTAATAAGTTTTCATTATATAAATATGTTGTAATGTTGTTAATTGCATAGTAAAAATATCACATAATTATATCTCTCATTCTTATCAACAAATTTAATTTTCTAGCTCAAATTTATAAATAAGTTCATGACACCTAAATTTAGTAAGCATCACTGGTGACATATAAGTAGTAGCAGTTGAACTTGTCTAATTAATTATTACATCAAGATAACAGTGCAGCCTCATCCACTTGGCCACAACCAAAGCAACTAACAACACCTGCACATTTTGTCCATATCACAGTCTAACAAGATGGACTGCCTGCCACTCCAACCTGATAGGAAGGTAAAGTAGGGGTAGGTGCAGTAGGAATTGAGTTGATTCTTAACTTGAAAGCCTCTAGAACTGCAGAAGCTTCCTCAAAAGACTTGTACTTTTTATGCACAGCTTCCTTAACTTTGAGGACATACTGACTGCACTCGGCCCAGCTGGTGTAAATACCTGGTTTGGTGCCCTCGAAAACAACATACCAAGCAGACATCCTTCTGTATTTGAAGTTGACAGTAAACTAATGTATTATATATTTCTACTTTTTGTAAACAAATGATTTAACTGATTTCTATTTCTCCAAAAAATTAAAATAAACTAATTAAATTGGTCACATTATGTAAACTAAAGTATTATATATTTCTAATTTCTGTAAACAAATGATTTAACTGATTTCTATTTCTCCAAATAAATTAAAATAAAATAATTAAACCGGCCACATTTTGTAAACTAAAGTATTATATATTTCTATTTTATGTAAGCAAATGATTTAAATGATGATCTCTATTTCTCTAAAAAATTAAAATAAACTAATTAAACTGGTCACATTTTGCTTTTAGGGTATACTAATTTAAACTATCAAGTGAATGAACTCAATATATATATATATGGCAGCTAAAATTATGAAAAACTGAAGCCAGTAACCTTTGAACGAGTCGATGTCGACGTAGATGTGATGAAATAGATCAATCGCCGGAGATATGTTAACAAAAATCGCCGAAGAAGGTGGAAGAACAGTTCAAATATAGGGAGCAAAGCAACGACTCAATGAAAAAAATGAAGACCGAGAGAGCTCGGGCAGGGGCTGAAGAAGGTGAAAGAACAGTTCAAATATAGGGAGAGACATTTAGTCCCGGCCCTTGTTCCTAGCCGGGGCTAAATGCCAACATTTAGCCCCGGTTGGTGTCACCAACCAGGGCTAAAGGTCAATCTTTAGCCCCGGTTGGTAACACCAACCGGGACTAAAGTCCCCTCTGACAAATGACTCGTTGGGCTGGGGAACTACCAACCGGGGCTAAAGACCTTTCTAGTCCCGGGCGCAAATTTTTCCGTGACTAATGCTGATTTTGCAAATCGTCCAAAGGCCTGTTCTCTAGTAGTGAGTGAAAATGAAGCGGGTGCGCCACATTATAGCAACTTTACTTTAGTATGTTATATAAATACGGAAACTTGAAGCTAATCCTGATGTCAATGGAATACGTGGATATAAAACTATAAAATATTTTTTTCTTTTATATATACTCCCTCCGTATAGGAAATAAACGACGTTTTAGACATCGATACGGTCTTCAAAGTATAATTTTGACTCTCTTTATAAAAAATATTTATCAAAAAGTAATATATGTATATTTTTATGAAAGTATTTTTCAAGATAAATCCATTCATATGGTTTTTATATTTTCAAACTCAATAATTTGAAAGTTATTCATGATTTATATTTCCAATGTTTGACCGAAACCTTGTCCAAAACATCATCTATTTGCTATACGGAAGGAGTATATAGCTTTTGCTATACACTTATTAGATGTGCACTATGTCTAAATATATAGTAAAGCAATGGAGTTGTTTGGCTGATGGTTTTTACGACTGAGAAACCGACTAATGTTGTTTTGTTGTTAGAAAAATATTGTACAATGGTTGAGAAACCGACATGATAAGTTCAAGCAGACAAGGAGAATCTATCTAAAAAAACAAAACGCTAAAAGGTGTTTAACCTCCAATAAACTCACTCTTATTACAGATCTTTTAAAAAAAATAGAAGATATAGATTTCTAACAGTTTTATGATAATTCAAACAAGAAAGGTTTTATAGGTCGTGTCGCTGTTCATCTGGTCCTACCTCAACAAGATTAAATTCAAGCTACTTGCTGTCTTTGGTAAGAGAATCAAATTTTAGTTTTTTACTGTCATAAATATAAAATATTTAAAATCGAAGTGGGTCAAGAATCCTATAATACTCTAACCGTCTCAAATTATAAGTCACTAAAAGTATCTCAAGTTTGACCAAAATTAATTATAGAGAAACTACAAAAAAAATTGAGATATTTGGGTTCTAAAAAAATAGAATAATTTATAATTTGAGATAGTGGAAGTACATATCTAAACAGATAATCAAGAATGACATAATTAAAATCTAATTTGAGATGCCTTACTTTGTGATGGGAATTAATGCATGGTTAGCACACTAAACGCTAGGCAGCTTAGGACAAAGGAGAAATGAGCAGATAAAAGGTGGAGGATGCCCGGACGAGAATCGAAGTCAAAGACTTGACCTCCATGCATCAGTGCATGGGCAGTACTAGATGAGTGGACTGGCGTCGCGCGCGTATACGAGGCTACGAGCGAATAGGAAGCAATGATATTCTTCCCCTAGTTCATTTTTTATTTGATTGTCTCAACCTTCGGGTATAAGCTGTAGTATCTGAACTCACACTCTAACTCATACCACACATACACACTAGACCTACAACCTATAACTACGAAGCGGTTGCACGTGGCTGAGAGGTATCCGAAGTCTTCAGGCTCCGTACGTGACGGGCACGTCACCTTGACCATTGTGGCGCTAACTACGAAGCGGTTGCACGTGGCTGAGAGGTATCCGAAGTCTTCAGGCTCCGTACGTGGCGGGCACGTCACCTTAACCATTGTGGCGTATCCACGTGTGAGGGCTTGCAGATAGCCAAACCGGAAAATCCGCGTCACGCGATCGGTGGCCTCCGTACTCGGAGAGCTCACTAACAGAGCTACGGCCCGGTCCCCTTCCCCTAGTTCATCTGTTGGACCTCTGGGTGCGTGACTTTGCTCCTGGGGGGTGCAAACACGGTAGACAATTACTGCTAATAATTGATTTTCGTTTTTTCTCTGGGTGTGGCTGCACCCACAAGTGCCAACGTAGCTCCGCCCGTGGTTGCACCCACGGCTCCTCGACGTCTCCGCAGCCCGAGCACGCAACCCTTGACAAACGGGACACTGCCGGAACATGACGCGAAGCGAGTAGGCAAGCCATCGCGCTCTCAGCATGACGAGACGTGGCGTGGTGGAGCACGTGGCAAAAGGTCGAATCCGGTCCGATCGCATGGTTATATCACACAGTAGTAGTAGTAATTTTCTACTCTTTTTCATTTCCAGAAAATTCTTCAAGCTAAAATATTTTAATCTATCTATCTATCTTCTTCTATCATACTATAAAACATCATCCCTTCTTTGTCCTTGGTGCCTTCTAAGATGGTCTCGTTAAATTCACACGTGAAACTGTACCCACAATACTACTCCCTCCGTTCCTGAAACAATCAATTTCTAGAGTTGTCTTAAGTCAAATTTTTTAAACTTTGACCGGATTTCTAGAAAAAACTATCAAGATTGATGGTACCAAATTTATATCATTAGATATAGAATATATTTTCATAATATGCCTATTTTATATCATAGATGATATTATTCTTCTCTATAAAGTTAGTTAAAGTTTAAAAAATTTGACCGGCACGGATTCTAGGAATTGCTTCTTTGAGGGACAGAGGGAGTAACTCCACCAAAATCGACTATCCAGATTTCTTTTGTAACTTTATCTCTCACTCCAAATTAAATATATGGTATATCCCTTAGTCATCCCTCAATCATCCGCGCAAACACCACAAACGAAGAAACAACACCGTGCCAAAATCGCGGAGTAAAAAAAGATCGCGCAAAAAAGGGCTCATCGCCGCAGAAGCTAGCCGCCGCCTCCATGCGGACGCTGGTCACCGCAGAAGCCGGCCGTCGGGACGCAGGAGATCCTAGCTAGCGCTGCGCTCGCCAGGACCGACCACCTCCTGCCGCGATCACACACCGCTTGCCGCTAGCGCTCATGCTCGCCAGGCCCCGCCACCCCTCACTCCTCCAGCGTCGCGCCTTACTCACCGACGGTTCAGGTCCGGACTTCACCTTACCGTTGCAAGTGTCGACGCCCCCAGGTTTGAGCTGACAGTGCCAAGCCCCTGTACAAGCCCGTCTTCACCACCGTCAACCAGCTGCGCCCTAAGACGCACGACCACACTGCCAACACCCGCGTCATCTCTGTCTGCACATTCCTGGCCGCGTCACCAGGTGCCTCGTCGGAGACAGCACTGTGGCATCGCCGCACCGGCACCGTCTGACCGTCATCGTCACCGCTCGCAATGAAAAGGTAATGTGCTGCCTGCAATCCACCTGCCCCTCTTCCTTTCTCTCGCTCACAAGCCGTGTCTGCAATGACGCCTCCCCCATCTACTATTCGCTAATCTCAAAAAAAATATTGGGTTAAGAATAACGAAAACTGTAACTCTTTTTTTTGTACTTCTAGCTATTGGATCTTTTTTTAAAAAAATATATATATATATATAGTTAGCTAAAATGCTTTAGTCTCTACATGACCAAGCTATGTGCTTGTTTTTACATGATTTTATGGGAAAAGGGGAACAACTAAGCCCCCTTAAGAGCATCTCCAAGGGCTTTGGCAAATTGACTTGACATTTGTTGGTATTTGCAAACTCCCATAACAAAATGCAAAGGATAAAAATAGATCATCTCCAAGGGAATTGGCATTTGGACTTGGCAAAGGATAAAAATAGAAGGTCTCCAGGTGCGCGCGCTTTCCTCGCGCGCGACTTTGCTCGCGCGATGGGGTTTGCAAAGTCGTCCACGGCTTGGCATTTTTGCCAAGTTTGCTCCCTCATTTGCCAAGTTGCCCAAATTGCAAAGTAAAAATGCAAAACCGTTGGATAGCTCTTTTGAAGCTTTTTGGCAAATTACTCAAATGCAAACCTCAAATGCAAAACCCTTGGAGATGCTCTAAGAAGGCATAAGCTGTTAGACTGCTACTTCAGCTTTTAACTTTGAAATTAATGTCACCCGTAGCGTTAGCACATGCAATATACTAGTTCTAATTAATCAGTCGTATAAACAGAAATCTTTTTATGTCTGTTTGTTAAGATGGTCAGTCAGACTAGCTTTCCAAATCCATTAACCTGCCAGCCTCCGTTATAGAGGTGGACAACACTATACATGTACCCCCACCCGTACCTACTACCTACTAATGATTTTTCAAAAAAAAATTGTTGCAGCTCTTGCCCTTTTCTCCCTCTTTTCTTCTTGAATATCGCCATATGGATTGTCAGGTCACTCAAAGCACTCCCAATGCTAGAAACTATCATAGTTTTCATAACTTCAAGACTCCAATACTAGAAACCGTCCTTTCCAATGCAAGTAGTTTCTATGGAGAAAGAAATTTAATGATCAGTTGTATCCGACACAAACAAATAAGGATCAACTATGTCAAACAATATGTAGCCTTTCTTTTGCAATTAGCTATCTGCGAAGGTACATCATTTGATTTAAAACTGAATTTCTTTTGCACTTGCGCTGGATGGCCTACATACACAGGAAAGGAGCGGACATGCAGAATTAGCAAATACACTCCCTTTAGCCATTTCATCGAGTACCTGCAGGGCAGAAAGTAGAATCACACAAGAAACGACAGCTGGAGACCTCACCGTGCTTACAGAGGGAAGAGAACACGATGAAGAGATGAGCACCGATCAGTTGGAGGCGAAGAGGAAGACTAACTAGCGCAAACAGCAGCCATGGAGGAGGTAGTGGTGACCATTTCACGAGCACAAGCATCATGAACAGATGAACACATGCTGACAACGAAACAGAGCTGCAGTTGAGACACATTGCGTGCGGTGTCGGGAGCCGGGAGCACACGAGCATGCAACACCGAAGAGGAATGGCAGCAGCACAACACAGGAAGGGGGTCATGAGATTGTCATGGCTGGTGGCAGCGATGGGGAGTGGAGGTGGGCATACCGGATCTGAAGAAACGAGGGAGAAGTCCCCAACGCTAATTTTGGGTAGTTTCGTAGCCTTCGATTCACGAGTAGAAACCGAGTCTTGTTTAGAAACCGTTTCTTCCTTTTACACAATCTCTCTTCAATAAATATATCAACACAAATCAATAAATACAGATAGAAACCACGATAGAGTTTCCATTAAGAGTCACGGTTTCTAGGATATAAATATTAGCCTTTCTCTCTGTCTATCTCTTTAATATCCGATACTCTCTCTCCCCTAGCCGAGCGAGCGCTGCAGCCCCTGCTGGTGCTTGGTAGACTCGCAGGCGGATGCGGCCATGCCAGGCGAGGCGGCCCCCACGACGCCAAAGTGGTCGCGAATGGGCCGGCGCTCGGCCGGCTGGCCTCCGTATCAGCGAGGTGCCGGCTCCTGCACGCGCTGCCCCTCCGCTCTGTCCTCCGCTCCAACTTCTCAGTCGTCGACGGGCCCGCCAGCTCCTCCGCGAGCAACCCCGGTGAGTGACCGTCCAACGCTGCTGCAACTTTGGATCTCAGGCCTCGCGCGTGGTTTGCGACGGATTTCATCGAGCTCATCAGATTTGTGGTGGATGTTTCGATTAATCTATGGCAGATAAAATCGCCAAGCTCTTCCCCAACCTCTTCGGCCAACCCCCCGGTGGCCTAGCAAGCGGGCACTGCAGCCTAGCAAGCGAGTCGGCCTCGTCGGGCAAATTTGCGTCGGCTCCGGTGGGAGGACGCGTCGACCTCCACGAGCGAGTGTGCAGCGGCTTCGACGGGTGGGCGAGGCGCACGAGTCCACGGGCTGGCGTTGCGACCCCGACGAGCGAGCGCGCAGCGCCCCGTCGAGCGAGCTTGCGACGGCTGGGCCAGGAGCATGCAACGGCATCTCTGGCGGTCGGGGCCTCCGACGGGGGAGCGCGAGGCGCCCCGTCGAGCGAGCCCACGGCGGCAGGGCGGCCCCGTCGAGCGAGTGTGCTACGGCGGCTTGGCTCGGAGCGGGAGGGGCTGCAGGTGCAACGACGCGGCGACGACCGTTTCTTCCCAACGGTGTTGTCGTCGTTTCTTGGTGCATTGAGGCAAGAGTCGACGTGGTTTCTTTTAGAGGAAACAGTTTCTAGAAATTTGGTTTTCTTTCCACATTAACTATCATGTCAAGTCAGCAATTTGCTTATATGACACATCATTTAATAGAGATAGAAACCACTATTAATACAAACTATATCTAGTACTACTAGCAATAAATTAATGCACACTCTTTGACGCTTAGGGCATCCGCAATGGTTAGAGTCAACTGGTAGCTCCAAGTTAACTTCTCCAATAGTACTAGCTCTTAGTACATAACTTTTAACATGGATGACCTCACATAACAATCTCACGTGACCTTGAGATGGGTGTCAGAGCTTACTCCCTCCGTACCTAAATAACTGTCTCTAGAAATCTGTGTTTGTCTCACATGATCTTCTACCTTCCCCTTCCTGCTTCCCACCACCGGCAAGCAGCGCTGCTCTACTGCCTCCCTCTCTATCCCTCCACCGCCCAGCTCTCCGCGCCGCTCATCTGCACCCCTGGCTGGCCCGGCTTCCGCACCTCTCCATGCAATCCTCCATCGTGATGCTCATGTCCACCGTCGTGTTGTGTGTGTCGGGAAGCTTCACTCCGTGGACCAACAGGAAACCGTCTATCGTCGTTCAAATTGCAAGCGGGGCGGGTTTTGGACGGTCCACAAGCCACCAAGCTGGTCACAAAGCTTGTAAGCGGGTTTTGCGAACATCCGCCAACCGTAATCCAGTGAGGCTAGCGGACAAATGTTCAAAACCCGCTAATATCCACAAGCAATATAACCATTGACTAGTTATGTGGAGTATGTACTAGTACGTTATCTTGCAGGCGAGGTGGATTGTGATGACTAGCCAGAAACCCACAAAGCTTTCCGCTAAACTAATTTGATGGATATGTGGCTGTCCACTAATTTAACATCACCACTCGAGCTTGGTGGTGAAGCCGCAGAAGTATGACCTGGATTGTCAATCTTGTACATTGAGTGTTGCGTATGTAGTACCAACAAACTAGTAACTAGTAGCTTTTAATGCTTTCTAGTGCTCCGCTCATGCCACTCTTCATTACCCATGACCGTGATGGATCTAGTACTACCTGACATTCAGGTCAGCCAGCACAAACTAGTCGCGCAGCTGTGTCCATGGTCCGCGGAGGCAGCGGTTGACGTGGGCCCCATGTCGTGGGATGGGAGAATGTGTTGTAGCTTGCAGATTCTTGCGGACAGTGGCAGACTTGTGTCCTCGTTCAGTGGCCTTCGCGGATAGATTGACATGAGTCTATAAAATAATTGCAGCTAGACCGCAGCGTCCACAAACTATGATTTTGTGGGGCGGGTATACGGGCTTGTGGAAAAACCTGCCCCGCCTGCAATCTGAGTCGTCGTGGTCGTCGTCGTCTCATCTCCCTCTTTAATTTGGCGTCGGTGTTAATTTGGATTCTTGCAAGTGGGTGGTGTCTCCATTCTTGCGGCTGTGTGCTTCTTCAATGCGCTGACGCTTCTTGTTCTGAATAGCTGTTGCGTTTTTGGATATAAATTGCAGGACGTTCTTGCGCGCTTCTGCGGTAGGATCAGGAGGCTGGTGGTCGCCAGCGTAGCGTCCGCGAGGCGGCATCCGAAGGTAGCTCTGCACGGATTCCCCGGTGGGCCCGAGGCGTTCGAGCTCGTCGCGAGGTTCTGCCACACTGGCGGCGGACGCGGCGGGGTGGTGACCGCGGCCAGCGCGTGCCTGCTGCGGTGCGCGGCGGAGTTCCTGGACATGGCGGCGGCGGACGCGCCGAGCCTGGTGCGGATGACGGAGAAGGCGCTCGAGGAGATGCCGCACTGGCCGTGGCACGCCGTCGTGGACGCCGTGAAGCAGTGCCACCTAAGCAAAACCAGGTACTAAAACTATTTCAGGGGTAAATCAGACGGTTTAGTATAGTTTAAAGTGTTAAACACCCGGTTTTAGAGGTGAAGGCAGTAAGATCTGACGAGCGGGCCCATGCCACAGTGTCAAATTGTTCCAGCTAACAAGCGGGCCTGAGGGCTGTTGTGTCCAAATCAGGCCACCTTGGCTGCCACCTAAGCAAAACCGGGGTAAATCAGACGGTTTAGTAGTATAGTTTAAAGTGTTAAGTGTTAAACACCCGATTTTATAGGTGAAGGTAGTAAGATCTGACGAGCGGGCCCATGCCACAGTGGCAAGTTGTTCCAGCTGACAAGCGGGCCTGAGGGCTGTTGTGTCCAAATTAGGCCAGCTTGGCTGCCACCTAAGCAAAACCGGGGTAAATCAGACAGTTTAGTATAGTTTAAAGTGTTAAACACCCGGTTTTATAGGTGAAGGTCTTAATATTCCAGGTCTAATAGTTCATGGGGTTATTTGTTCCAGCTGACAAGCGGGCCTGAGGGCTGTTGTGTCCAAATCAGGCCAGCTTGGCTGCCACCTAAGCAAAACCAGGTACTAAAACCATTTCAGGGGGTAAATCAGACGGTTTAGTATAGTTTAAAGTGTTAAACACCCGATTTTATAGGTGAAGGTCTTAATATTCCAGGTCTAATAGTTCTTGGGGTTATCTAGACTTTTTCCACACTTAAAAAGGGACGGAGGTAGTAGCTCTTAAAAGTTAGTTTTTCTCTCTCTTCTATTAAAATATCTATATCTATACCTAATATATATATAATAATATAATAAAGAGGCAAAATTTCTCCGCATTTTTTTCATCTGGTTTTTTTGTCTGGCCTATTTATTTATAAGAGTAAAAACGGTAGAGATCTGGTAAAAAAAAACAGAACAGTATCAACTTAGAATAAGAAACAAACACAGACTTATGGAGTCCACTGTAATCCCGATTCATCAAACAAGAATCAAAGCATGCCACGCAGGTCCAATCCAACATGTCTTCGATTTAGTTCCTACAAAAGAATATTACACCTACCTAATCTCTTCAGCTTACTATAATTGTCCTCGAATCCATCTGTTACAAATCGTATAAGAAAGAAGATTCGAACACAACACAATATCTGACGCCTACCAAATATCAATATGCAAGCGCTAGGCCTAATCATATCTTATATATATACATATCAAACACAAAACAATTAAATTATACAGGTCAAGAGGAGACTACACCGAGCATCCACGCGGCCACCGAGCATCAGGCGAAGGGCCATCTCTCGATGCTGCCACCACGTCCAAGGCTCGCCCTGCCGATGCCGCCTACCAGGCCCGCATCGCCTCACGGACCTGCACCGCAACATCCCACACCGCGTCCTGGCCCGCACCGTCGCTGCATCTTGGCCTGGGTTGGCCGCTCATCCACCGTTGCAGCAGAGAGGGAGGCCGTGCAGGGAGGCGACGCACGTCGCCTCCTGGATCTGCACCGCACCGTGGCCGCGTGCCACCACTCGGAGCTCGCGCATTCACCGCTGCAGCAGAGAGGGAGGTCGGGCAGGGAGGGGACGCCCCGTGAGGAAGGATGAGCAGGGAGATCCAGGACAGCGGGGAGGGAGTAGGAGAGGAGAATGGCGGCGGCGTAGGGAGTAGAAGATGCTGAGTGACTAACCCTAGCACGCATTATATACACTTGAGAGAAGAACGCTTCCAATTTGGGCCGCCTGAAAGGCCTTCGCGGCCCAAGCCCACGTTAGCTCTTTATTTCGAGCATAGCTACTCATCAAAGATAATTTCCCTGTCGGTTCAATAAAACACACAGAATAATTAGTAATTTTTTTTTGTGTGTGACATGGTAACTGACAGAAAAATCAATATTTTTCTGATAGTATACGTATTTTTTTTGTCGGTTCATACAATATCGACAGAATAATATTTATTTTTCCTGTCGGGTGCGTTTCTACCGATAGAGATTTTTGAGTTTTCAGTAGTGGACCAAGTCCACCTGCGCCATCGCCTCTGCCCTCGACAGTCAGGATGCCCGCGCAATCGTCTTGCTCTTTCCCCACACCCGCGCGTACATGCGCTTGCGCCGCTGCTTCCGTGCAGCCTGTCTAGGCCTCATTCGCCAACGATGGAGAAGAGGAGGGAGGAGAACAAAGGAGAGGAGGAGCAGAGACCGCGCCAGGCAATGGAGGCCACATTTGGTCCATGGATAGCGAAGAAGAGTATGGATTTATGATGCGGGTATAATGGATAGAGAGACAAATAAAGAGCGAAGCTAGAAGATAAGGATGTGACCCCTTGGCAGGATAGTGTGCGATTCTCTTTTTCTATTTTTAAGATTTTCGGTGTAGCTATGACCGGCCAGCCAAACCAAAGGGTGACTCATTCTTTTTTTTCTCTTATTTATTTTGCTGTTAAAATTTAATCCTATGATTTTGATTTTTTTTATACGAACACAAAGATGAGCTGCTACCACACTACCACGTATGCGATATACATATCCATACATAATATTAAAGCGTCTATATAAAGTAGAGTATTGTGTGTGTTTTTGTTTTTTTTAACAAAAACTATCATATGATTATGTCAATACGCGGAGTAAGTCTATATATTAGCGTACAATATGATTATTGATTAAAATCTTTAAATCTCTCATGCACATATAATTATATGTATCACGCTTCCAAACACAATACAAAAGTCCGAGTTCGAGTCCAAGAGAAATTAAAACGCATGACGTAGTGATTGAATAAATGTTCAAGCCATCACTTTCCATATAAGTTTAAAGTATGCATTTAGATATTCTAAAATAAATTAGAACACAAGACTAATCTCAAGTTATTCCCGTAATTGTATAACTTATACGTGCCGTTGCAATGCATGCACGTTCGTCGCAACAGGAGAAAAAAAATACTCTCTCTGTCCTAAAATAATTTTATAATAATTTTATGTACGCATCACAAAGAGAAATAAAAAGATGTATATCCATGTATCTCCAGAAGTCCCATTGCGAATTTTGCCTTTGTGTCGTGTCGTATGTCTGTTTTTGTTTGGACATGTCGTATGTATATATTTTTTTGGTTTAAGACTGTCTGAGTGTCTCGTTTGTTGTATCCACACTGACCCATCAATATTATGATTACGATTCCGAGAATAGATGAAAATTAAAATATTGGTTTCTGGTTATTTTCGTCTGGTCTATTTATATTGGCCAACTTTCTCACGACCCTCCACCTATATGCGCAAATTATCAGAGTTGGAGTCGAACACGGGTGAAGAGTTTTACTCCTCCAGCATGCGAACGTTGTCAGAGTTATAGTTGGACACAAATCGATGGTTAGACTAATTAAACTATAAACTGAAATCCCTATAAATAAATTTATATATGCAATACTTTATAAGGACTACCAAATGAAAAATCAAAAGCGGTATCTTTTCATAATTACAAATCAATCCTTGCCATGTAGTATTCTTTGTTGACTTTAATAATAGATTAAAATTACATAGTTTTGTGGGTTGTAATTAAAAGAACTACAAACCTTAATATTTAACTATAGCAATAAATAGATAGTATAAAATTAACGCCGAAACCACTGTGAAAGGTCCTAGTTTGGTTTTGGTAATTGAGTGACAACTTTAGGTGGACTAATGGTGTTTGAAGTGAATTACACAGGTGATTAGTCCATAGGTGATCATGTGTGAGCAACATATGCCATAGAGGAGAAATGGCTTGGAAGATATTGCAAGGCTCACACATGTGAAGAAGGATCTCATTGCATATGTGACATGACATGTGGTCATGTGGCTAAGATGGTGAAGATCAAGGCAAGACTTGGCTTGACGAACCGGTTGCGAAGGTGAAGGGCAAGTTGGAGGCTTTGAAGCCGTTGGTACCGAGTGTCGGGAGGCTTGAGCAAAGACTTGGCGCCGAAGAACCGAAGCAATGGTGAAGAGCAAGTGAGGTCAAGATCGATGAACCATGGAGGCCATGTGATGATATGAAGTGGATCATATCATTTGATGATAGGTTGGTGCATGTGTTGCATCAACACCGAAGGAGATGGAATGGAATGCGCAAGGCAAAGGTATAATTGTAGGGCATTTCATTTCACCGGTCATAGGTGTGTAGAGAAGTTTATGACCGGGTTTAGGTTAGATGGCCGTACTATCAAGAGGAGCAAACTTGTTTGCATATCGGTCATCTAGTGCCACTTGAGCGATCTAACTTTGCGATGTTACTAAGATCGAGTGGCGTTATGAGTGAAAGAGAAAATCCTTTGAAAATGATTGTGAAAATGCTAACACACATGCACATGTTGTTGTACACTTGGTGGTGTTGGCACATTTGCAAAGGAGAAGTTGTTGGAGTTGGTTTGGATCAACACAGAGAAGAAAATGGAGTTTTCTGTGTATGGTCGGTGGTACCGACCAGGGTGGTCGGTGGTACCGCCCATAGGTGCTGCGTGCAGCCCTCTCTGTGTTGGGGCGTTTTTGGCCTGGCGGTAATACCGCCATTACTTCGGTACTACCGCCGGCGGTGGTACCAACCAGAGGGTCGGTGGTACCGTGGCTCTAAGGGGTTTTGCGAGGCTCTCTGTAGATTTGAAAATGGCCTGGCGGTAGTACCGCCATTACCTCGGTACTACCGCCCGCGGTGGTACCGACCTATGGCCGGTAGTAACCAAGTTTGCGGAGCTCTCTGTGTTGAGTTGAAAATGGCCTGGCGGTGGTACCGCCATAACCTCGGTACCACCGACCTCGGAGGTACCGACCTTTGGGCGGTAGTTTCCGAGGGACCGAGTCCCTTTGTGAGATGCTCTCTGTTCGAGCCAAAAATGGCCTGGCGGTAGTACCGCCATAACCTCGGTACTACCGCCCGCGGTGGTACCGACCAGGAGTCGGTGCTTCGCCTTAATCAGCGGGATGTGAGTAAACGGCTAGTTTGACTAAGCCGGTAGTACCGCCCAGGAGGGGTCGGTACTACCGACCAAAGCGCAGAAAAGGGGAAACGGCTAGTTGGCCGCTCCCCTCTATATATAGTCGTTGGGGCCGGTTTTGGGCCAGCTGCTGGAGCACTCCAAAGCCTTGGTGGCTTGTGTGGATGTGCTTGTGAGCCCTCTAACACACATATGCTTTAGTGCTCATCCGATTGTGTGAGAGAGTGATCCTAGTGCGTTGCTTTGAGAGATAGCATCGAGTGGCACTAGGTGTCCGTGTTGCAAGCCGGTGGTGCTTATTACTCTTGGAGGTTGCCACCTCCTAGACGGCTTGGTGATCGAGTCTCCGTTGTGAAGCCCGCGTGAAGATTGTGCGTGGCTCCGGAGAAGGATTGTGAGGGGCATTGTGCTTGCCCCGCGGGGATCGCGAAGAGCAACTCTAGTAGAGCGTGTCATTGAGTTACCCTCACTTGTGGGTGAGTTCTTGCGGCGCTCGAGTGTCGAGCTAGGTGTGGTGCCTATTAGCCGCCGAACTACCAAAGTGTGTGGTCGACACAACGGGGACTAGCTTGGTGGCAACCAAGTGAACCTCGGGAGAAAAATCACCGTGTCATCTTCGTGTTCATCTTCTCGGTGGTTTGCAAACTCCATTCACTAGCTTGTATTTACTTGTTCATATACTTGTGCTAGTGTAGTTGCTCTTGTAACTAGTTAGCTTGTGTAGCATGTTAGTTACCTTCTTAGCTTGTGTAGCATAGAAGTTGATCCCATGAGTGACTAGTTGACTTGTAGTCTTGCTAGTCACATTGCTTAGTTTGTGTAGCTAAGTTGAGCTCTCTAATTTGGCTTGTGTAGCCTTGTTATTGAGCATTGCTAGTGAGCTTAGGCTTTGCGCTTTTGCTTAGTGGCATGTGTAGGAGCTCCCCGGTTGATTGAGTACTAGTTGCTTAGGTTTGTGTAACCTTGCAAGCTAGAATTGTTTAGGTGAGCTCTAGCTAGCCCGACACCTTATTTGCATTGTTTAGGATTTTTTATAAGGTGTCATAGAGTATAAGTAGAGGGGTGTAGTCTTGGCTAGACCGATAGTTTTAAATTCCGCATTTGTTTCGGTTAGCCGGTGCGATTATTTTTAGAAAGGACTATTCACCCCCCCTCTAGTCCGCCATCTCGACCCTTCAATTGGTATCGGAGCGAGGTCTCTCATTTGTGGTCTTCACCGACCCGAGAGGATGGCGTCTAGTGGGCTAGATGATGTGTGTGATACACATATTTTTGATGGCACACACTTTGCACAATGGAAACACCATATGCTTGATCATTTTCGTGCAAAGGGGCCAAAGTTTTGGTGGATTGTCACTAGTGGTCTCACTCATGTTTTGGACCATAGAAATCTCACCAAAGCTCAAAAGGAACTCTTTGAACTTGATGCAAATGCTTATTGTTATCTAATCGATGCATTGAGTTTTGAGTTGTTTTATAAGATAAACTCCAAGGGGACCGCCCATGAGATGTGGGAATCCATCAAGCACACCTTCGGTGACTCATCTACATGGCATGATGGCAAGTTCAAGGAGGATGAGACCAAGGTGGTGGCACATGAGGATGTTGAGCATGACCACAACTTGGTAGTTGTGGAAGATTGCTCCACCTCATGGTCAAGTGATGATGATGATGATGATCGATCTTCAACAAGCTCACTTGACAAGGTTGATGGTGATGATTCAAGTGTTGCAAGTAATGATTCTACTCCAAGCACACTTGATGATGTTGATGGCTCATGCTCGGGTGATGGTTGTGATACTACTACAAGCCCATCACCACATTGCTTCATGTCACAAGTTGACACCAAGGAGAACAATGAGCTCAAAAGTGAAGTGAAGAACTTGAGCAACAAGTTAGAGAGGTGGTGTAGATCAAAGGTCACCCATGAGCACATGATGAAGAATCAAAGAAGCTATGGTGACAAGAGTGGCATTGGCTTCAACAAGAGCAATGTCAAAGGCAAGAGATGGGGCAAGAAAAGATATGAAGAAGAGATGAAGAAGCAAGAACAAGAAAAGCTATCTCATTTCATGTGCTATCGGTGCCATGAAATGGGACATCTTGCAAATGCTTGCCCCATCAAGAAGAAACCTCAAGTATTGCCACAAGAAAGGAAGCCCCAAGTTCATATCAAGAACAACCATCATGATGGTGACTTGATGATGAAGAAGAAAACAAGAAGGGGCGGAAGAGCAAGGCATCCAACTCATATCCATGATGCCAAGATGATGATGAGCAAGAATGAAGAAAAGAAGAAAGATTTGGCTCACATCAAGTGCTACAAGTGTGGTGACATGGGACACTTTGCCTCGAAGTGTCCTACCAAGCTTGAGAAGAAGGCTCAAGCAACTCATAAGAGGCAAGGCAATGAGAAGCAACATTTGAGCAAGGAAGAAAAGGCTCAATCAAAGAGAGTTTGCTACTCATGCTGGGAAAGGGGACACATGGCTAATTCATGTCCCCTAGGTATGACCCCTAAGCCTATTTCAATTGTTAATGATTCTATGCTTAGGAAGGATGAAAATGGTACCTCTAAGGCTACTATTGCAACTCATCCCGCTACTCATACTAAGGCTATGCCTAAGTATGTTGCTCCTAACTTGAGAGGACCCAAACTAGTTTGGGTACCATCAAAAAGTGGATGAATGTGTGTAGGTACCATGGCATTGGAGGCTTGACTCAATTGATTTCATATTATTCATCATGTGATTGAGTCAAGTAATGAAGCCTAGTGCTATCCAAACCCAATGCCAAGACAAAAGAAGTGAAGTCCAAGTGCAAAACATACAAGTGCAAAAGATCAAGTTGTGATGGTTGATTGAAATTATTTGAAGGCTTGCAATCTAATTGAGTAGAAGCTTGCTATTTGGATGATCATGAGCTACTAAGGTATATCTTAGTTGATCATATTCATTTGGATGCATATGAGTTGATTGAATTGGATATATATATATATGCATATGTTGCTTGCTATAAGATGATTGAATGGATTTGATGCTTAGTGATCAAAATTGAGTTAGTTTGAATGGATATGTTCATGAGACTTCTTTTAGTAAGTGATTTGAATGGATATATTTCTTGTGAGAATACTCAAACAAGTTAGCTCAAGTTTGATTCAAATTGGTAGAGTATAGCTCAATTGCTCAAAGTTGTTCAATATTGCAAAATCTGAGTGAGCTGAGAAGATAGCCATGTTTGAGTGATCAAATCTTTTTGGATTGGCTTGAAATTTGGTACACATGCTCTACACTTATGGTATTAGTTGCTGTGCAAAATTCATAATAATTGGATAAGTGATGCTTTGGTTTTGGAGTGGATCTTGTCAACACAAGTGCAGCAGTTTTCAGCATGTAGTAGTGTGGAATGAATTGAAATCTGGTAGCAATCTAGAAAGCCAATGAAGCTCAAATTTTTATGGCTACTAGAATGTATAGTGAGGCACATCTACACCAAATTTCATGGCAATTGGATCAATATATTGTGAGATATGATTATTTCATTAAAGATGACAGAATCTGCCATATAAGTGATATTTATTGGTTTGATCACAAGTCACTTTGATTGAAAGGCCCTCAAGTTGGAATCATGTTTATAAGTGGTTGAGGGACCTATGTTTGGTTTTGAGATGAGCTAGAAGCATGACAAAGATGAGTACAAGGTCACTTGATTGTGGAGTGTATTTGGCACACAATTGGTACTCAAATTGAAGATCAAGACCAACATCAAGATGAAGATAAAAGTCAAGTTCTAGTATCAAATTCAAGATCTTTTGGAAAGAAAGAAAAGGACTCAAAGAAGGTTTCAATGTTATATCTCAAGAAGAGTTCATCATTTGGATCAATCAAACCAAGTCAATTCAAGTAAGTATCAAGGATGATTCTTTGGAGAGAGGTCACTTCTCCCTTTTGTAGGGGCTTGCCGCCTTTGGTAGGTTAACCAAGCTAGGCTTGGAAGGCTAACATGGAAGTGGTGATCTAAAGTGTCATTTGAGACGCTTAGTTGAAGAAATCAAAAGGGTTGATCTAAAGAAGCAAGCAACATCCAAGGTAGAAAAGAAAATCTTGCTAACTCAAGTGGTATTTATATGCAAGCAAAGGTCAAATAAATAAGCAAGCCAACCACAACAAAATAGTGCACTTGATCATTAGTGGTTCTCAATTCATATGAGTGAAGAATGGTATTCAAATTGGTATCTATTGGTCTTCACCAAGCTTTGAAATGGACTTCACATTGCTATTGGAGAAATAAAATGGAATCTATGTGACTATCCTCTACTCCAAGATAGCGAAGGTATCATTGTAATGTGCATGATCATTTCATTCCTCACTAGTATGCGGTTAGTGCATATAGTACATGCTAAATAGGATCATGCATAACAATTGATCATGCTAAATTCATAGCCTACCACTATTGCTTGTTTTATTATATGATCTAGTGGTTAGTATATGAGTTTGTTCATGAGCTAGTGAACCCAAGTACTTGATCTAGAAGATGAACATTAAGTGTCTAATTCAACATGAGTAAGATAACCATTGAAAGATGTGTGAAGAAGCTTACTCTAGAGCAAACCGAGTTAGATATCTTGTGCAATATTACCTAGATCAAGTCACAAATGAGAAACTCATGAAGATGACAAGAGTTCAAAAAGAAGCTAATAATGCAAATGGATATCAAGTTAAAATTTCATTCAAGTGGTATCCTACAAAACTTCAAATGATCCTCAACTATAAGTGATCAAATCAAGCAAAGCATCCCTCACCAACAAGAGCTTAAGCTTATCAAGTGGATGACCCATGCTATGACATAGGGGAGGTGCCCCACCTATTGGTATCAAGGTCAAAGATCCTACACATGGTGTCATTCCAACACATATGGTGGTGTCCATCAAAAATGAAGACTCAAATGTCAACCATCTACCCTAGTGCAACCCTTTGTATCAAGTAAAGCATGCCTTTTATGGTTATTGATGACAAAGGGGGAGAAAGTGACAAAGATATGATATGATAGGGGGAGATGTGGTAAAGATATGCAAGAGTATGCAAGAGGATCAAAATTCTTGGAAAATGAGAGCACACAAGTAGGGGGAGCAAGCTCATGAATACATGATTGATGCATTTGTTTGCGCATTACATTTGCTTGCTCACATTGCATATGTTTTACATTCCTACATGCTTGTGTGCAATATTTGCTAGAACTAAGACTTGGATGATGATTGTTTTCCTTCATTTGGTATTTAGAGCATAGTCTTAGTGTAGCAAGTGGTAACTAGAACCTTGATTATAATGTTGATCTCACGTGGTATCTAGTTTCACTTGTTCTAGCAAGGTTGATGCTAAGGATGAATCAAAATGTGGTATGCACGCTTCAAAGGTAAAATTTCATCATGTATACCTTAGCATCACTTAGTAGTGCTAACACTCCCACAAATTTCATATTTATGCATGTGTGCAAGCTTGAAACCAAACCATTTGAGCACACATGTAGGGGGAGTTAACACTACAAAGTCGGGTTGTATGGTGCTTATCCAAATTCTCTCATATGTTCTTAATGTTGGATAAGTAACATAGAATCCAAAGAGCTTAATTTCCATATCTTTGTAGAGTTGTCATCAATTACCAAAAAGGGGGAGATTGAAAGGTCCTAGTTTGGTTTTGGTAATTGAGTGACAACTTTAGGTGGACTAATGGTGTTTGAAGTGAATTACACAGGTGATTAGTCCATAGGTGATCATGTGTGAGCAACATATGCCATAGAGGAGAAATGGCTTGGAAGATATTGCAAGGCTCACACATGTGAAGAAGGATCTCATTGCATATGTGACATGACATGTGGTCATGTGGCTAAGATGGTGAAGATCAAGGCAAGACTTGGCTTGACGAACCGGTTGCGAAGGTGAAGGGCAAGTTGGAGGCTTTGAAGCCGTTGGTACCGAGTGTCGGGAGGCTTGAGCAAAGACTTGGCGCCGAAGAACCGAAGCAATGGTGAAGAGCAAGTGAGGTCAAGATCGATGAACCATGGAGGCCATGTGATGATATGAAGTGGATCATATCATTTGATGATAGGTTGGTGCATGTGTTGCATCAACACCGAAGGAGATGGAATGGAATGCGCAAGGCAAAGGTATAATTGTAGGGCATTTCATTTCACCGGTCATAGGTGTGTAGAGAAGTTTATGACCGGGTTTAGGTTAGATGGCCGTACTATCAAGAGGAGCAAACTTGTTTGCATATCGGTCATCTAGTGCCACTTGAGCGATCTAACTTTGCGATGTTACTAAGATCGAGTGGCGTTATGAGTGAAAGAGAAAATCCTTTGAAAATGATTGTGAAAATGCTAACACACATGCACATGTTGTTGTACACTTGGTGGTGTTGGCACATTTGCAAAGGAGAAGTTGTTGGAGTTGGTTTGGATCAACACAGAGAAGAAAATGGAGTTTTCTGTGTATGGTCGGTGGTACCGACCAGGGTGGTCGGTGGTACCGCCCATAGGTGCTGCGTGCAGCCCTCTCTGTGTTGGGGCGTTTTTGGCCTGGCGGTAATACCGCCATTACTTCGGTACTACCGCCGGCGGTGGTACCAACCAGAGGGTCGGTGGTACCGTGGCTCTAAGGGGTTTTGCGAGGCTCTCTGTAGATTTGAAAATGGCCTGGCGGTAGTACCGCCATTACCTCGGTACTACCGCCCGCGGTGGTACCGACCTATGGCCGGTAGTAACCAAGTTTGCGGAGCTCTCTGTGTTGAGTTGAAAATGGCCTGGCGGTGGTACCGCCATAACCTCGGTACCACCGACCTCGGAGGTACCGACCTTTAGGCGGTAGTTTCCGAGGGACCGAGTCCCTTTGTGAGATGCTCTCTGTTCGAGCCAAAAATGGTCTGGCGGTAGTACCGCCATAACCTCGGTACTACCGCCCGCGGTGGTACCGACCAGGAGTCGGTGCTTCGCCTTAATCAGCGGGATGTGAGTAAACGGCTAGTTTGACTAAGCCGGTAGTACCGCCCAGGAGGGGTCGGTACTACCGACCAAAGCGCAGAAAAGGGGAAACGGCTAGTTGGCCGCTCCCCTCTATATATAGTCGTTGGGGCCGGTTTTGGGCCAGCTGCTGGAGCACTCCAAAGCCTTGGTGGCTTGTGTGGATGTGCTTGTGAGCCCTCTAACACACATATGCTTTAGTGCTCATCCGATTGTGTGAGAGAGTGATCCTAGTGCGTTGCTTTGAGAGATAGCATCGAGTGGCACTAGGTGTCCGTGTTGCAAGCCGGTGGTGCTTATTACTCTTGGAGGTTGCCACCTCCTAGACGGCTTGGTGATCGAGTCTCCGTTGTGAAGCCCGCGTGAAGATTGTGCGTGGCTCCGGAGAAGGATTGTGAGGGGCATTGTGCTTGCCCCGCGGGGATCGCGAAGAGCAACTCTAGTAGAGCGTGTCATTGAGTTACCCTCACTTGTGGGTGAGTTCTTGCGGCGCTCGAGTGTCGAGCTAGGTGTGGTGCCTATTAGCCGCCGAACTACCAAAGTGTGTGGTCGACACAACGGGGACTAGCTTGGTGGCAACCAAGTGAACCTCGGGAGAAAAATCACCGTGTCATCTTCGTGTTCATCTTCTCGGTGGTTTGCAAACTCCATTCACTAGCTTGTATTTACTTGTTCATATACTTGTGCTAGTGTAGTTGCTCTTGTAACTAGTTAGCTTGTGTAGCATGTTAGTTACCTTCTTAGCTTGTGTAGCATAGAAGTTGATCCCATAAGTGACTAGTTGACTTGTAGTCTTGCTAGTCACATTGCTTAGTTTGTGTAGCTAAGTTGAGCTCTCTAATTTGGCTTGTGTAGCCTTGTTATTGAGCATTGCTAGTGAGCTTAGGCTTTGCGCTTTTGCTTAGTGGCATGTGTAGGAGCTCCCCGGTTGATTGAGTACTAGTTGCTTAGGTTTGTGTAACCT
The DNA here is from genome assembly GCA_009763385.1 of Coix lacryma-jobi var. lacryma-jobi. NCBI lineage: Eukaryota > Viridiplantae > Streptophyta > Magnoliopsida > Poales > Poaceae > Coix > Coix lacryma-jobi. The sequence continues at coordinate 34,424,203 of CM019827.1, forward strand.
TGCAAGCTAGAATTGTTTAGGTGAGCTCTAGCTAGCCCGACACCTTATTTGCATTGTTTAGGATTTTTTATAAGGTGTCATAGAGTATAAGTAGAGGGGTGTAGTCTTGGCTAGACCGATAGTTTTAAATTCCGCATTTGTTTCGGTTAGCCGGTGCGATTATTTTTAGAAAGGACTATTCACCCCCCTCTAGTCCGCCATCTCGACCCTTCACACTGACGAGGGTTGGTTGGGATCGGAAAATTTTGAGAGCAACCAAATGGGTGGAGAGAGAGTCCCTACTAATACTAACTTTTTCGTCCATAAATTTTCATCTGGTCTCCAACTGCATCCATTCTGTCCACAATTTTTATCGTGCTCGGACTCGGCTCTTCGTTAGAAGGGCCCCACACAAACTATCCTACCAGAACACGTTTACCACACAAAATACGTCCCAGAACGAGGATCCAACTCAAACATCCACTAATAATAGGACATATTATTGCTAAAAATTAACTTATATTATAGATATCATAGTCATAAAAAAATACAACTCTGTACATCTTTATAATTTTATACAAAGGGTAAAACATAAGTAGATAGACTGATTTGTCCTATTTAGCAGTATCTCGTGCCGGTACAAAAGCCAAAACAATAAAACTCCATCACTTAAACCAAAAGACAAAACGATTTAAACGATTTAAGATAACAGTTTTACTTTCACGTATTTGGATAGGTTAAATTATAGATGCACTGTCGGTGAGTTTGATGGTAGGAATGCTTGGGGGCAGCTACGATGGCGATGGTGAGGATGCTTAGCCAACAAGCTTGGTATTAGGCAGTCACGTGAATAAGGAGCTCAACATTTTCTTGCCCTATACTATCATCGACTTACTCATTGCTTAACTTGGTCTGCTCGCTACACTCCGATATAATGGGTTGCTCGTTATATGGCGAGAAGTGGGCCCTACTACCCACGCCACAAGGCTATGCCAAGACCATATGAATAGTATAAAAATAAAATTATTATATATTTATATCTCTCAATTTGTGTTTTTCTCTCCCGTTGCAACGCACGGGCATATTGTGCTAGTAAAAGTTAAAAGTCAATTGTTGGAGGTGCACTTAGAGCTAACAATTAACTAGAGAGAGGTGCGCTTCGGTCCACCTGCCAAGTGCCTATATGCGTGCGTTGGGTTCTATTTGTTCATGTCTGAATCTGAAAAATAGAATGCACAGATTATTGAGTTTTTTTTCTCTCTCTGATATGTGACGCTTGTATTTTTATTTCTCGATATCGGGTGCTCCTAATCAGGGCTAAAGACTCATGGAGATTCAAATTTAGCACCTCTCGTCTCGCGTACAACTCACCTACCAACTCAGTTATACAACCTGCATGATATAGTTCTGGATAGTTTCGTGAAGGACCTTTAATCCCGGTTGGTAACACCAACGAAGACTAAAAGGTCCTTTAGTCCTGGTCTAAAAGGTCACCCTTTACCAACCGGGGCTAAAGGTTGACCTTTAGTCTCGGTTAGTTTTACCAACCGGAACTAAAAGTCTTCAGTCTTGGACGTAATTTTTTGTCGAGACTAAAGCTCAGTTGATAGATCGTCCAAAGGCTTATTCTCTAGTAGTGATTGCATATAATTAGTTGCTTTTTATCTCGTGCGGATGATCGTCAAGAGCATATATGAAAATGAAACAAATTGATTTCAGTAGAGTTTTCATTATGTTTTATTTTGTTGGAAAACGTGATGGATAAGTTTCATCCTAGGATGAAATAAGAATGAACCTCACCATAAAACACCCATTGAGATTTGAGACTAGCCTTAACCAATATAATACATGGTTGATACATTATTAACATTAAAATAATTGAGTTCCTGGTAACCAAGTATTATTTAAAATTAAGTTGGAAGGAAAAATAACGTGGATACAGTGTAGTTTATTTATAAAAAGATCAGTTGTATCAAAATCATTATTATATATATGCTTCAGTTTCTATTATATATTACAAATCATGTGTAAAAATATATACTTTGTAAAATTTGATAGGATCCTAAGTTTCTAACCTTCCAATTCTATCCTGTCAGACAAAAAAAAAAACATTTGTGTCTCCGGGAGTCCTGGTCCTAACAGTAACACAACAGCCTGTCTTGGCTCTCTACCTGTACGCAGGATGCTCGTCCTCGTCGTCGCAGGCTGTGAGAGCCTTGGCAACGTCATCCATTGTCGGGCGGTTGCTACTGTCCTGCATACACGATAAAGAAATCCGCACCATTTCCAGGGCCTGCCGGGGATTAAACTGCCCCTGCAACCTGCCGTCCACCAAGGGCACGACGTCGCCGGAAGCCACCACCTGCCTCAACGCCTGAGCGATCCGCGACACCTCCAGGCGCTCGCCGCCCGCCGTGGTCTGGTCACACACCCTGCACCCCATAACCATCTCCAGCAGCACGACACCGTAGCTGTACACGTCCACCTTGGCGTTGATGGGGACGTTGAGCGCCCACTCCGGCGCCATGTACCCCGTCGTCCCTCTCATCTGCGACAGCGGCATGCTGTCGCCGCCGTCCCTCTTGGAGAGCTTGGCGAGCCCGAAGTCGGCGATCTTGGCGTCGAACTCGCGCGTCAGCAGGATGTTCTCCGGCTTCACGTCGCAGTGGATGACCCACTCGAGGCACTCGTGGTGAAGGTAGGCGAGGCCCCTGGCCGTGCCCAGCGCGATCCTGTACCGCTCCCGCCACGGCAGCGTCGTCCTGTCCCTGTCGGCGTCGAACAGGTGCCTGTCCAGCGACTGGTTCTCCACGTACTCGTACACCAGCAGCTTGTGCTTGCCCTGGGAGCAGAACCCCCAGATGCGGACCAGATTCATGTGGTTGATCCGCCCGATCACCGTCATCTCGGCCCAGAACTCCTCGTCGCCCCAGGACACGTTCGTCAGCTTCTTCACGGCCACCACCTTCCCTTTATCCAGCACGCCGCGGTACACGACGCCGGAGCCGCCCCGGCCGAGCTCCTCCTTGAAGTTCCCCGTCGCGTCCTTGAGCTCCCGGTACGTGAACCTCCGGAACTGGCCCGCGACCATCCTGTAGCCGGCCTCCAGCGAGCTGGGTATGCTCTGCTTGCTGGACAGGAACCACCAGCTTGTCGCAATGAAGATGATATCAAGAGCTCCCAGCACTCCGGCGAACGCAAACAGGTACGGCCACTTGTCCCCGTTTCCTGTTCTACTGAATGTGCCCTCCGATCTGTCAACGATCACGGAGACGTTAGGGTCGCAGGCAAGGCCTTGGGTGCTCCGTGCAGTGACGACAGGCGCCGTGGCGTCGAAATCGATAGGAACTTTCAGGTAGATCGTCCCGGAGAAGGACGAAGACGTGATCACGTGAAGCCGTTGAACAGAATGCTTTTCGGGTAGCAGACGCCTTGGCCTTCAAGCTTGTAGGAGAAGCCGACGCACGAGCACATCTTCAAGCAGAGTTTCTTGCAGTACTCGAACGTGACCGATTGGTTGAACTGCAGATCGTAGCCGTAGAAGTCGCTGTGCGGCAACCTGAGGAATTTGAACTGCTGCTCCGGCGATGGTGACGGCGACGGCGGCTGGCTGCACCAGTCGGCGACCCTGAACATGGGCCTGCAGCCTTTCCGCCAGTCCTGCGGGTCCACCATCTCGTACGCCGGCGCGCACGAGCACCTGAGGCTCGGCTGGTACTCGCAGATCGCGTTCTGCCCGCACAGCCCGTGCGTGGAGCACGGCTGCCCCAGCGCCGCCCATGTCACCGCCCAGCGCCCTGTGGACGCGTCCATGCTGTAGATTCTCACGTTGCCGTCCTGATCCATGGTCAGCCGCCTCTTGACGCCGGTGCCGAAGTCGGAGGCATGGACTCCCAGGTTGTCGCTCGACAGGAACACGCCGTTGTCGTCGAGGACGCCGATCCTGGAGCTGTTGTACGTTGTCCGGCCGTTCTTGAACGGGTCGTTGATTGGATTATTCGGCCAGTAGATGCTGGATATGTTGGGGCTGTCGTACAGGAGCCGCAGCACGTTGTCGTTGTCGTAGTAGAGGCTGAAGTAGCCCGCGACCAGCTTCTTGTCCTTGGTGAGCAGCTGCGACGGGACCAGCGTGTCCGTCGGCCAGTCGAAGCTCTGCCACAGGGTGCGGCCGCCGGCGGTGGATGGGTCCGAGATGAGGAGGTTGCCGGTGTCGTGGAGGGATACGGTCAGGCCGCCCCCGCCGCCGCTCGTCTTGCTCTCCCACACCGTGCTGCCGTTGGCGTCGTCGAGGGCTAGGCCCCCGTCGCGGCGGAACGAGATCCTAGAGCCCCGGCCGTTCACGGGGGCGCCGGGGTTCGCCGTCCAGATGGCGGTCTTCTCCGCCGCGTCGGTGTACCAGACGGAGAAGGAGAAGGCGTTCTCGCCGGCGTCCTGGAAGCCGCAGGAGAAAGTGCCGTCGGGGGAAGTCAGGAACGGCCGCCCGTGGTCTTCCACCGACAGAGAGGAGCCGGTGCCCAGCGTGTGCCGTGCTGCCTCTCGCGCTGACGACGATGACGGACACGCCACGACGGCGAGCAGCAAGACGAAGGCCACCAGACAGGTTCCATGTCTTGCCATCGTTCCACGTTGTTGCGCGCTTGTGCACGAATGGCCACTGATATGCCCATGCAGTACGTCGTGCACTGTGCACGTACACAACGACACAGCACCACAACTCCACAAGTTTATATATATGGTCAGTACTAGCTTATATAGCTCTGGCTCCACCAGTATGAACGCATGCGTCCGGTCGAGATCCCGGTCGATCTCTCGAGAAGTTAATTTTGGTCTTCCATCGTGTAGCGTATGCCGTGTATAGTTAACGTAGATCGACTACATCGATTCCAGGGAATTGAAATTTTGAATAGTTGACGATGAAAGTGACTGGGATAGATATACAGAAGCTAGTGACACGCTAGGTAATAAATGAACAAAAATGTGGTCCAGATTGCCGTCTGATAGATCAATGGAATTAGGCATGCTTGGCAGCTGCTTGCCAAGTTGTTCGGTGTCCTTACTCCTTACAGAGAGGGTGTGGGGCATGTTTGTCAGATTGTTCGATGTCTTTATTGTTTGCAGACATGCTATGTGTCAGCTCGATCTCCTCTAGTGTTGATTGATGACATGCTAATGAAACCCGATAGAGTCAGGTTGCCAAATGCACTTGGGTTGGGAGCTTGATGACGACCATGCTTGTGCAGCATGCAACAATATATGGAGAAACAGTTAACCACGATGTATGTCCTCGAAGAAATAAGAGAATGAACCGGCAAGGCTACTAAAAAAGGTTTGAATATAATGCGGGAGCCTTAATTTTTCTCTCACCGAGTAGACGAGCGATATATTAGTTATGTCCCTTTATTTAGCTGTCATCAAGATCACATATATATAGTCACACTGTATCTACTGATCTTAGGGTGTCTCCAACCACTGACATGTTGCTAGCTCGGAGCGCATCTCACAATATTTTCTTAGGCCAATCTCAATAAAAGTTTTATTTGCATTAAATAGGTTGTCGCATACTCCCTCCGTTCCAGAATAAGTGTCGTTCTCGCTTCCCGAGAAAACACTACCGTTAATTATATATTAAAATATATTAATATTTATATTAAGTGATTAATATCATCGGAAAGATCTTTAAGTCTAGTTTTTTAACAAAATTATTTGGAGATATAAATGTTGCATATATTTTTTACAAATTGAGTCAAACTTGTGGCACGAAAACCCAAAACGACACTTATTTTGAAACGGAGGGAGTAGGCATTGTTGATGCTTGATGACATGACAGTGTATTTAAGAAGTGGGAGAAGAAATGAGTTTCTCTTAGCACGAATACCAACTCTCTATGAGTCATGAAATTTAATGCATATGAAACTTTACAATGAAACTCCCACTCTCAACGAAGAGTTTCATTCAAAGTTTCATTTTATTCCATATAACATGGCAGTCTTGGAAACAACAAAATGAAACTCACCATTGAGATTGATCTTAACATGTTGTATACGAAGGTCAGTTGCTTTAGCAGGGGAAGGTCATCAGTTCCGAAGAGACATATGTTTCTCCAATATTTTCCCTTTTACCGAAGCATATGCATAATAATGCACACATACACTATATATGTCAATCATTCATATAAAAAGGGTAAAGCAAGTGGAGCTGTTGAATGTTGATTCAGTTGATCGTCTTCTAGACTTAAGCTGGATGCCACTTCTTTTACGGTATCTATGTCTATGTTGTCTATATTCTGCCAATATGCCTAATGCTTGCAGACTCCATAAAATATTGTCACATGCCCTTAATTTTATTTCCCCTAACTTCACTATATTCTCAATATGGTAACGACGACATCGACCTTGAACAAACATTTCCACACGATGTATACGAAATGCGACCAGTAGTTAGTAATAAGCATGACTGCGACTCGATTAGCATATATGAGAATCGACTCGATCGCATATTATATTTGAGGTAAATAAACAAACTTGACGTCTTCGATCGGTTAGGGTCAGCTAGGATTAGCGATTAGACTCGGCCGGTATTGAATCATGTATAGTTTGAAGCAGTTAAAACATATAGAATATACACTTATAACATATTTTATAGCAATTGTAACATACGTACCATGAAATCTACTTTTACAACATTCAGATAAAACACATGCAACATCAAGATAAAATATACAAAATATAATATGAAGCGCATGAAAACATACGGAGCTCGACACTGGCGCAGAGCTTTGATGCCACAGAATGGCGCGATGCTCATCGTTATAGAGCTCATCATATGAACCTCTGCAGGCGAGCCACGAATGGAGCACAGACGCAGCGGGAGATGCTACAGAGGCTGTAAAATCAGTGCCATAGTATTACGTCACCATTGTTGTTTGTTAGTCTCTGCAGCTAAGCTTTAGCCCCTGCGTGCAGGGTGTGCGCGGCGCACGCTGGGGCTCGCGGCGCGCAAATACAGGCGGACGACAAGGACGGGGGCTCACGGCACGTAGCGCAGACACCCTATAAGGTATCATTATTGGATTCACATTCATATTGTTTGTGTCCAATAATTGTTCATCAGACGTGCGACTGGACGCGAAGAATCTATACAATTTGTACATAGAAAATGGTGCAAGTTGCAAGACCAATAATGTGTGTATGGATTCAGGGACAATTGGACGATAGAAGATCTATCATTAATTGATCGGCCATCCTTGCCATCCAGATCAATACGTACATGCTAGTCCATCTTGTAAAAATAACCGGGCATTTGCCACGTGTCTCTAAGCTAATCGTAAGTCACATCCGAATGTAATTTCTAGTATTACACTTGATTGGGATTTGGGACAAGTAGAGGATGTTGTGGAAGATAGTGTGCATGACAACAAAGACTGAGATGTTGTCGTAGCTAGATTGACGTCAACTATTTCTACATAAGAAGTTAGAAGTACTCTCTTTGTCTTAACTTTAAATTAATTTCTAGAGCTATCTTAGGGTGTGTTTGGTTTCACCCCTCTGAACTTTGGTTACTTTTAGATTGACTGATTGTGACAGTTAGCTAAGTGTCCAAGTTATATCCATATTATCCCTGATGTTCCGTAGTATTAATTCTGGCTTGTTGGCTAGCGAGCGGGAACACGTCCGCGCGTAGGGTGACGTGCTGGGTAGGGCAGTACGACACGACAGACGACGTACTGGTCAAGGCGGCACGACGAGCTACAGGACACGTGATCCTAGAAGAAAGGTGCTGCATATATTACAATTGATGGCATGTTCACTACAAAAAGAAACCCCTTTTGGCAACACATATATGGGTTGCTAGAAGTCTAAATAAGCGTTGGTAGGACCTATACCAACGCATAAATATGCATTGCTAGAGGTGGCGTTGCTGGGGATTATAGCAACAGATATATATGCGTTGGTAACATGTGCTATAAAGCGTTGCAAGCTAGCAACGAAAATCTCATTATGTTTCCAACACTTCTATGTGTTGCTCTCTACAATTCTAAAATATATTTTATTAAAATTGTTTTTACTATATTATTATTAAATTGTTTTTACTATATTATTATTTATTATTTTTGTGTGCTGAAGAAATTTGATCATGTATAAGCAGTATAATAGCAAATGACAATACGAACACACATCATAAACAGCTCGCAAAGGCTATTTCATTAATAAATAATTGTACCATGGCCATACATGTTTTGCTACTATAATCAACTATGTTGAAACCTTCTAAATATAGTGTACAATACATAACACTTATCAAATAAACATGTCTAATTTTTCATTCTCGTCTCTCAGGCTCATTTCAACAGAATCTTGTTATTTCTTTGCTTTTATCTCCATCCTTCCTCGGCAAATAAGAATTTGCAATCAAGACATCCTTCAATGCACTCCTAACAGCCCCATATAGTCATACTGCAATATGCAAATATGTATAAAATGAAATCCATTACATTTCAAGATAGTGCTCAATAGATGCAGTATGAAGAATTTGATTGAACACGTGAATGAAAAGTCCAACTTACCATTTATGCATCAAGTTAAGAGTTTGATCATGGGCTGATTGCCAAACAATAATTGCAAATCTTATAGCAGCAGTAGGTCTTCAAACTAAATTGTCCAGCGATACTGTAACAAAATGGAGAGTGGATTCAGAGGCCAAGTATTTCCACACATAAACCATGGCAAAAAAAGTGTCATCATCAAAATTATTCTACTGATCTACATCCATATGACAAAACCAAAAATATTCCGATGGGGGGAGGAATACCTGACAATGCGGAATACCTGACAGAGAAGGGAAGTAACAACGACAATTTAGGCCAGAACGAGGATGCTAAGATGGATCTCGTCACAGAGTGCCTCTTGTCAACCTGTAATGGCTACATATATATACTTAGTTGAATAAAGAATGGCATGTTTAGACTAAAGGTGTGCGATCTTTATTTAAGTGGACATCATTGGATTAGCATCTACAGTTAAAAAGGATACTAATAATATTTATTTCTTTGTTTGCTGCTGAGCTAAGTAATCTGTTGGTATTTCCATCACCAATATCTTTTTTAATGAAATCCTTGTGAAAAAAAGGAAAACATAAGCCATTTGTGAGTATATAAGTCAACAATATATGTGGATAACAGATTTGTCGTGATATATAGATCATCATAAGTAAGAAATTAAGAAAGGCGGAACGTAGAATAAATAAGCATAGATTTTTATAAAAACTACTCAGACCTTGCCAGGAACAAATGGGCATCACAGATTGCCAAGTTAAAAGGTTCCCAGTAACTCGATCCCTTCTGCATGTCACTGTGGCCACTGACCACCATGCTCCGCCTATTCTTTTGATTAAAAAAAGAGACAACAAATACTCACGAAATTGACACTTGACACTTGACAACAAATATATTTCACCGATTCTCTACTATGGAGAAGTAACTCTTTATGGTCCTTGAAGTTTTCTCATGCCTATTTCCACCTGTCCACCTGAATGGATAATATAGTCAATTGACAAAAAAAGAAAAAAGTTAGGAATTTTAAGAGAAGATACAAATGATTGACACTTGACAGCAGAAATATGGACATCCAACAGTCAACATAATTGAATTTCCACCTACCTGCTAATTAGTAAACTGAAGAAATAATATAGTCAGAACAAATAACACCCTATTTGATCATAATAAGCTAATAACATCATATTTGTATAATCAATTTCGCCATCACAAAAATTGATAATAACAAATATGCAGTTATTTAGACGAATCCTGCATCCTTATCCATAGTGATAATGATTCACTCAACAACTGTAAAATTAATTCCAATCATTTATGCAATTGAACAAACATTTGATATCCTTGGCCACATCTTAATGGGATGAACCTAATAACCAGTAAAATATCAATATGACAACAGAGCTCATCGCAATCATTGTATATTTTGTATCAACAGAGCAATATGTAAATTTAGACTCTAATTCCAGAATCCACTTTACAATCATTGAATGTATAGGACTTTAGAGCTGAGAAAGTGACAAGTGAAAAAAAACCTACCGGATGGGTATCTGCTCGAGACTACTCCTGCTCCGTGGACATCGGCTGGCTCGCTTGTTGTTCCAGTCTTATCGTGGGGGTAGCCGCAAGGCACCTGGGTCGTGCCTGCATGGAGCACCACCGCGACAGCGCGGGGATCCAGGGAGGGACTGATCTTCCTCGGAAGCTGCCGACGCCGACGAGGCTCTGCGTCCTGGAACTAGAACCGTAGGCCCTAATGGCCTGGGCCCTGCCGCCATGCGTGGCCCCTGGATGACGGCGTGGCGGTGCAGGTGCCCGATGTAGGCTTCGACGTTGGACGTGGTTGGTCATCCATCACCGCAGGGGATCAAATCTGACGCCACATATGGTAGGAAAACATGATTCTGACAGCTGTGCCGCCGTGGATTTAGATGCACGGGAAAAACTGACTAGGTGGGGAGGCGGGAGCTGTGGAGGTATGGGGTTTTGTTATAACATAACAGGCCGGCAGGCCGGCTAAGCATTCTATTGGGCGGTCCATTAGCTACGAATCCTTCTTCCGTTGCAATCTATGTGTTGCTAAATGCGGGTTGCTATTGTACTGGTTACATTTGTTGAGGAATTTGTTGAAGTATGGCAAGTATAATTTGTTGAGCAATCATATCTTATTATTTAGTGCAAATGGATGTATCTTGGATCAATAGTAGGATGTTCAGCAAGGGACACATGGATATGGTGAATGATTTCATGACCTTTGTTTCCAAGATATTGAATGATGAAGAAGAGATAATTTGTCCATATCGTCGATGTTTGAATTACACTACAAGGAACCTGTTATCTATGATGAAAAATTTTCATCACGGATCATCAAAAAATCGTCATTATGCAGCATCTGTGATGGTTTTAGCTATCGTCATGGATTAACCTCGGTGACAATTTGCCAGAAACCATCACGGATTAACACAATCGGTGACGATCTTAAACCGTCATGGTATAGCCCGAGGCCTAGTTAGCCCACTCCAAGCCCATTTCCTATGACGAAAAAAACCATAACGGATTAAACATCCACCTCATCATTACGCTGACATGGATGCTAATGTGGACATTGAGCTAGCAATGACATGGACGCTGACATTAGGAGTGATGTAGACATTAATGTCGGTGTTGACATGGATGCTGACATCATTCTAGACGATTTTAAAAATCACATAATGACATAACACACATCACAAGTAATAAATTAAGCTTTTATCCATTAATCAAATATATCTCATGTTTTTATCCAACAATAGATCACCTAAAAGTTTTCATCTAGCAGAACAAATTACAAGAATTGGTTAACACAATACATAACATTTATGTCCAATCATCATGCACTACATTATGGGGTGTTGGCTTGAGAGCTTGAGCTAGAAGCAGGAGCAACTTTCTTGCTGCTGAACATCCCGATTGCCCATCCTTCAAACTACGCACTATAATTCCATTTGATTTGTCACCCTACGGCAAAACACACCATAAGTGTAAATACATAGGTAACTTCCATTTGATCTGTCACATGCATGAAAACATAGCATTTATTCAGAGCTAATACAATTATATTTATTTACTAGAACAACAGAAGTCACATAGTGAAGTAATGCAAAATACAAACTCATTTCAGAAATGCTAAGCTACTGCTCTCAAATAAATTTCATAGTGCAAACCTAGAAATAAGCAACACAGTGAACTTCCCTGGTATTGCAGTACTACACTTATCGTTGAACACTTGCTGCTAGAGAAATATTTTACTCAACCTAAAAGTAAATGATGCATGAAACAAGAGTCATGCGCTCCATATAAATCAGTCAACCAAAAAACTAAGCCTGAAGAAATTTTACTGAATTCAAAAAGCTTCTGTTCCTGAACTGAAACCTGAAGCTGTACTACGACTGAACATTGGAGATTCAGTACCAATATAGGAAGCTAACAACATACCAAACCAAACTAAAATTCATAAACATAAGCCAAACTATTTGCTGCTCCTTTTTTAAACTAAACTAATCCTGCCAAGTTATTGTCAGAAACAACATAGGAAACATGGCTGCACACAACGCTTATATGAAAAATCACAGAAAGAGCGAAATTGAAATAGAAAAGCTAGAGAACTTAATCATAGCCTCACAAGATTTTTGCTATATTCATAGAACAGGTACTTTCAGTAACTTATCAAGTGTACTCTTAAGAGTCTAATATATCTTAGTTGTCCTTGCTCCTCTCACAAGATCGAAAGACCAACTAAGGCACATACAACATGCTTTGTACTAGACTATGTAAACATCTAGCTCACCTCACCTTGCTGCATCCTGATGGACTCATACGTTGGTCGCTGAAGGCACACACAACCTTTGTGAGGCTGCAGAGAAGTGTCAATGAGAACTATTATCGCTGCAGAAAAAATAAGTTGGAAAAAGATACAAGTTAGAATCAGCTCAGATACTTACAAATCCCAGTAAAAACATATCCATCAACCTCTCTTACTAAAGTATATACTTTTATATACTTTCGAGCAGTGCACACACTTGATGGTTTCTCTCACTATTCACAAAAATACACAGCATTACAGTGTCCCTACACTACAAATGCATAAATTACAGCAGTTCTCTTGCAAAAAGAATCTACACAGGGAAATGAAGTGTACCATCATGCCTGAAGTTTTCTATAAATGAATCATGGCTCCATTTGTAATAAAAGCTAATGTGCAGGGGCTCATATTAGTTGGAGGATCATTTTAGTGGCTAACATACTCATCATCCAAGAATGATGCAACTTCACATCTAGCATATAATAAGATAGAAATACAACTGGTAACTGAAATTACATCCAAACTGATTCATATAAATAATATAAAACTAGCTATTAAATTATGTATGCAAGCTAAGCAGAGACCTCTTTTAGTGATATGAAATTTCTAGTCAGAAAATCAAACAAAAATACACTGGAATGTACTGAAGCTAATACATACTTAGTTGGGCACAACCAACAGATATTAGTGTTATGTCAGGTTCCCTCAACCCTCAGACCCTAGCATGCACATCACTGCCGCCAAGCTAGTGCCATCCCTACTTGGAGTTGCGCCATCACTGGTGAACGAATTGGTGAGGAAGGAGAAAGGCGGATATAGGACCAGATACAACAACACATGAATCACTTGAGCACCTCGACTAGAAGAGAAAATCCAGCGGAGAAGGGACATGAACGATACAGTCAAGGAACCAGACCTGTCATGGGAGTGGGATTGCTCCTTGAGCTCAATGGCCACGCCAAACTCCTCCGCTCCAAGGTCTTGTCATGGGAGTGGGATTGCTCCTTGAGCTCGATGGCCACGCCAAACTCCTCCGCTCCAAGGTCTGAATCCTGTGAGGGCGGCACCGTCAGCCTCCTTCGCGTCGAGTGTTAGATACGTCGAGGGTTAGGGCGGGGGGAGCAGTTGGGTGCCGCAGCGCCCTTGTCTCTTCTACGTGTCGTCTTCTGCGGCTCGGTCTCCGCCTCCTCCACACCGAGGGCCACCACATTGGCTTGGGTGAGGGCGACCGCTACTAGTGTAGAGGAGGAGGTAGTTGGAATGGTCTGGGCCTCTGGGGTGAGCGGCGGCTGTTGCGGACAAGGGAGGCGCAAGTCGATGGAGGCTAGGTTTTGGAGCACCCTTATATATGTGAGCGGGTATTGGGCTGGAAGCTATACCTTGGCTTTTGCTGAAAAAGGGACCAACAATAGCATTTGGGCATGGGCTGATTTGCATAAAATGGGCCCAAAAAATATTGTTGGGTGTGGGCTGATTTTCAAAAAAAGCTAAAAATACCCTGGTTGAGAAATAAAATGGGCTTATTTTGGTGAAAAAGGGCAAAAATAATAAAAACTAAATGGGCCAAGATGGAAAGAATTAGCCCAAGTAGGTGCCTTAAGAGGCCAAAATTTAGTCTTATGACGTTTGTTGTCTTTTAGAAGCATGTGTTTCATATGGGCCTTAACTGATCAAATTTAGTTTTTTATGTTTGTGGTCTTTTAGAAGCCTGCCACTCATATGGACTTAACAAGCCGAATTTTATGGATGTTTTTGCCACTTTCCATTTTAGTGCCTAGCCAGCATTGCATGTAGCAGAGCCTGTGAGGTTATGATGTAAAACTCATCATCATAAATTTGTATGACGTAAAAACCAATGCCATAAGGTTATGATATGAAAAATGTGACCATCGAATAATGTATTTTAGGATGCGTATTTTCGATGATTTAATTTTTTACCAACCTATCATCGTAAAATGCTACCTATCTGACAAAAATTGCCTATATTAGGACATAAGTGCACCATCAAAAAATGGCATATTTCTTTTAGTGCCTAATTGTAACACTTAGAGCATACACAAACATTTGGGTGTGTTCAAGTGTATTCAAAGTATTGTGTAAACGATGGATCTGACTGTTGAGGCTAGCTTATCAAATGTTGAAGGACACCAAGTATCATTAAGAGAAATGTCATGTGACATTGGCAAGAGGAACCTTTCTTGGAATCCTACATATTGAATTGTTTTAATACCTTTCTTTCTTTCTTTCTTAACCTCTCACTCGGATTTGCTTTGTGTCCTTTTTAATCACTAAATGTAGTAGTGGAGAAAGCCCCCCTCCTATTTGTGCCAAAAAATATATTTGTTAATGTGTGGACTTTGGCTTAATCAATTAGCCATTTTGATCTCATCTATAGATATTTACGCCCAAAAGGTAAGTTGTCTCTACTAGGTCTTACATAGAGAAACTTTTCCACGAGGAAGACTTGGCAAGTTCTAGCATAGGAATATTATTTCTGGTGAACAATATGTAATCTTCATACAAGATCAAAAATACAAGTGTTCTCCAACTAGCCTTCTTGTAAACACAAGGCTCTTATTCATTATTGATGATGCCAACCATTTGACCGCTTCATCAAAAATGAAGATCCCTACTTTGAGATGCTAGCTTCAATCTGTAGATGGATTTATGAAGTTTTGCTATTCTCCTAGCAATTTTAGGATCGACAAAACCTTCAGATTGTATCATATACATATCTACGCTTAGGTTTCCATTTGGGAAACCCATTTTGAAACCAATTTGCCAATCTCATAGTCAAAATAGGCAATAATTACTAGGAGAATCCGAATAGACTTTAGCATATCAACGGACTAAAAGTTTCAACAACACCTTCAAATGTTTGAAACCTTTTGCTACCAATCATACCTTGTACATGTGGATGTTTTTATCCATGTCTACCTTTTTATTAAAAACTCGTTTGCACTGAATAATTTCTCCACCATTTGGGTGGATCAACTAAGTTTCAAACTTGATTACCATACATGGTAAAACACAAGGAAGTATGGAAGTGTACTATAGAAACTCGTAGAGCTACCATTTGCTTTGTCACATAGATCTGACTCTCCATCATAAAACTCCAAATTTTCATTCCTGCATCAATGCATATTTGAAGGCAACTAACTATGTTGTCTTTCTATTTTATTCAATATTGTAGATATATGGTATTAATTGTCATCTTTGGTAGTTTTCAATAATGGATATGGACACTTAACTAGTGGTAATATTTATTCGAATATTTGGCATTTGCGGGATTATATTCTGAATATAAATCATGACAGAGGTAATATAGAAATGATTCTAGTAGTAGTAAATAAAGCACCTTATTCTAATAAATTGGCATGCATATACATAATGAAGTGGTACCCAAACGAAAATTATAAACTATAATATAATGGTTAGGAAATTATACCCTTAAACGGAACCAATACCAAGGACACCACCGCTATTATTCAGGTTTGACCGAGCCTCATTGATGTAGTTGAACTCAGTTGACATGATATAGCAATTTAACAGAGTACTGCAACTTGACACATTAAGGGCACTATGAAAGGATCTAATCAGCCTAGAGGGGGGTGAATAGGTGATTTTTGACAATATGAAACTTTACAAACTAGAATTCGTAGTTAGATAACAACCGGTGTTGCCGGTTTGTTTAGGTAGGTACTACCGTGTGTAACACACCGGTACTACCGACACAAACAAATGACACTACCGGAATCCTAAAGGAGACTACAAATCCAATATATGTGAGCTATGAATGTAATACAAGAGTATGCCCCACTTTTCTAAGTATGATAGATTGCGAATCTAGCCTTACAAAGCCTTGGTTGCTTTCCACGGTGTGGATCGAGCCTTCTCAACCTAAGAAAGAGATAGAGAGAGGAAGAACACGAAGAACACAAGTAATATGCAAAGTAGAGACAACAACAAGCACACGGTACACAGTGATTTATCCCGAGGTTCGGCCAATCCACTAAGGAGTGCCTACGTCCTCGTTGTTGAGGTGACCACAAAGGTCGGAGTCTATTTCACCTCCTAGCCTCACTCAAGCAACCACAAAGGCTACTAGAGTTTCTCCACTAGAAATCACAGGGGTAATACAAACACTTCGGAGAGCCCTCACAAATGAATCAATACGGGCTACCACGAAGAACACCTAACCGGCTGGAGCTCAAAGAGCTCAAGAGTAATAGACACAAACAAAGCCGGCTAAATGGAAACCAAGTGCACAAGTCGTAGATCGAAGCTTTCCACTCTCTAATCTCACTTCCCTAGCTCAAATCTTGCAAGTAAGTGAATCTAGGAGCAAAGGGGGAGAGAGAAGGAAGGAGTCAATGCTTGGAGGCTCTTTGTCTGAAGTTAGGTCGCAATAAGTGAGTGGAATGAGTGAGTAACAGTCAAACGAGAAGAGGAGAGCAATTTATACTCCCTCAGTCCCGAGGCTGGTCGGTAGTACCGACCACCCATGGTCGGTAGTACCGACCAGACACTAACCGTTGCACAGATCTGGATTTGACCTAAAGTCAACTACCGGCCTCAGGTCGGTACCACCGAGGGTCGGTAGTACCGGCCCTATGGCGGTACTACCGCCAGGCCAAATCGGCCGCAAACAAAGAGCTCCGTAGAATGAGACTTGGTCCCTCGGTTACTACCGACCAGGGTCGGTACCACCGAGGGTCGGTAGTACCGACTCTATGACGGTACTACCGCCAAGTCAAAATCGAGCCAACACAGAGAGCCCTGCAAAACTGACTTACTACCGGCTTGGGTCGGTACCACCGAGGGTCGGTAGTACCGACTCTATAGCGGTACTACCGCCAAGCCATTTGAGCGCGAACAGACAGGTCTGCAGAAACAACCTTTCTACTGACCAGGGTCGGTAGTACCGACCTTATGACGGTACTACCGCCAAGTCATTTTCGAGCCTATACAGAGATGTTGTAAAACTGGCTTGCTACCGGCCAAGGTCGGTAGTACCGGCCTTATGGCGGTACTACCGCCAAGCCATTTTTGGGTCTACACAGAGAGGATGTTAGAGCATCGCGCAGAGCAGCCATGGTCGGTACTACCGACCACCCATGGTCGGTACTACCGACCATAAAGATTTTCCTCTATGTGTTCGTGATTGTGCGGTGTCTCTCAAGCAAACTTTAGTTAGTCGATTTGAGCACTTTTCTCCACATCTAGCCAACCTAATTTGTGACCCTCTTGATAGTCCGGCTTACCTATAACTTAAGTTTAAAATCAAACTTTCAAACCACCACTTGAGCTAGGTATCTTTTTGTCCAAATGTATCCAACGTGCTTTGTTCACGAGATTTCAACATTTCAAATCTTTCTAGGACTAACACCTGCATATATGCTTTTATAAATTCGTTAGTCCCTAATTTGATTGTCATTAATTAGCCAAAACCCACAATAGGGGCGAATGCACTTTCACACTCATAATACTTCTATTTATAGTATTTTACTGATGCAACAATATATTTATTGAAGAGAGATGGAGAAAAATCAAGACTCTAAGTCTTAATTAATTTAGACTCCAAGTCTATAATATCTTTGAGGTAATAAATAAGAAAACAAATTATATATTCTGTCTGCTAAGGTGTATAGAATAAGTTTCTATTAAAAAGTTTTTGCGTGTCACATCGGATGTTTCAACACTCATTTAGTCTATTAAAAATAACTAATAAGAAAACAAATTATATATTCTGTCTGGGAACCGTGAGGCGAATTTATTAAGAATAATTAATTCATTATTAGCACATATTTACTATAGCACAACGTTGTCAAACATAAACTATTAAGCGTAAAAAAATTATCTCGTAAATTACACACAATCTATGTAACTAGTTATTTTTAGTCTATTTTGTATTGCATATATGTATCCGAACAGTCGATGTGATGAGTGAAAATTTTTGCGGTGGAACTAAATAGGCATTTGGTACAAACTCCACTGAAAAATAGCTTCGTCGAGCCCGGGGCAAAGCTGTTCGGCCTAAGATACGAATCCCAGACCACACCACCTGCCCGCTCAGGTGAAGACCCCAGCCTGCGCGCTGCCGCCGCACGTCGGAGCTGGTAAATTTGCGCCGCCGCCCGTGCATCGTGCGCAGCAGAGCAGCGGATGCAGGATAAACATTGAAGTAGGGGCTGATGTTTTCTTCTTCCTCTATTTCTTTATTTATTTATTCTTTTCATCCTTCCTATTTTTCATTGATATACTAGCTGTTGGGGGACCCCTGGATCGGCCACTCGTGCGCTAGCACTTCTGGAGCCAACAGCGGAGCCCTCGCCCTCGGGGTATCCCGCGCTACTCCACACAGCGCCGGCAGCAGTTCCCTGACTCCCTCAGGCTCTCCGCCGGCCCAAACCAACCTCTCCGCTGGGCTGCGGCACCGGTAGGCTCGTCCCGCAGGTGAGCTTACTCCCATATGTCCTTTTGCTGCTGCAGTTTTTAGTGATCATGCATCTGGCATTCTAGCGAACACCCTGTGGGCACTGACGAGCCTTTATTTCCACTGCTGATATTTAGCTTTAGGGTAATCCGGGGATAAACCGGTTTCCATTGCTGATATTTAGCGCTACGGTAATCCGGGGATAAAATCCGGTATTCCTGTAATGGATCGCTTGACTGTTGGCTCAGTTTTATGATACTGTCTCTGTTAATTTTGCCACACGTTAATGCTGCAAGCCTAATGCTTGTCAGTTTGTCATAGCACTGGATGGTTTATTCAGATACTTATATACACCCTCCGTATCACAAATAGAGTTCGTTTTGGACAGTGACACGGTCTCCAAAGCATAACTTTGACCACTTATTTCTTTAAAAATATTTGTTATAAAGTGGTATATATATACTTTTATGAAAGTATTTTTCAAGATAAATTTATTTATATGATTTTTATATTTCTAAACTCAATAATTTAAAAGTTATTCATGATTTATATTCCTAATGTTTGACCGAAATCTTTCGAAAACGAACTCTATTTGTGATACGGAGGGAGTAATGCTGCAACTAGCTTCTTTTCTGAAGAGAGGAAAAAATAAGAACAGATGACAGATGGTGTTTTGGCTAACGTGTTGCTTTTGAATTCAACACAACTTTCAGATTCTTAAATTCATGAACAAATTTAATGCAACATAATGCTTCCACCTATAGTCAATTTTCCGTCGTATAGGCATGATGGGGTTATAGTTGTCCAACCGGGCCGTGTCGGGCCGGCCCGACCCGACGTCGTGCCGTGTCGGCCCGGTGATGGTCAGGTCGTGCCGCTACGGGGCCACGGGCCAGGGTAGTGGCCCAAGGCACGTCCCACGGGCTGTTTTTTCGGGCCGTACCGGCCCATGACCCGTCAGTTAAAAAAGTCCTAAAAAATCCATATCATTTTTATAAAGTATTCAAATAATTCATTATTTTCAACTAAGTATTAACCAATTCAATAGTATAATACTAAACAACATATATATAATTGTCAACTCATAAGAATCGTCATTTTCACCAAATAATATTAGTTTAACCGGGCCACCACTAGGCCGCGTACTAGATCGGGCCGTGCCACGGGCCAGGGTAGCGGCCCAGGCACGGCCCGCCCCCGGGCCGTGCCGTGCTCGGGCCAGACCAAAACGCCGGGCCACGGGCCGGGCCACCGGCCCACGACCTACCTGGACAACTATAGATGGGGGCCTCTCGTGGATGCAGACTTGTGTCCACGGTTTACCAAAGGTGGACTAAAAATTTTGGACACTGTTATATGTGGCGGCAATGTTATGCAGCGGAGTATCTAAGAGCAAGGCTGAAAGGTCCTAGTTTGGTTTTGGTAATTGAGTGACAACTTAGGTGGACTAATATGTGTTTGAAGTGAATTACACAGGTGATTAGTCCATAGGTGATCATGTGTGAGCAACATATGCCATAGAGGTGAAATGGCGTGGAAGATGTTGCAAGGCTCACACATGTGAAGAAGGAGCTTAATGCACATGAAACATGACATGTGGTCATGTGGCTAAGATGGTGAAGATCAAGGCAAGACTTGGCTTGATGGACCGGTTGCAAAGGTGAAGGGCAGTTGGAGGCTTTGAAGCCGTTGGTACCGAGTGTCGGGAGGCTTAAGCAAGACTTGGCGCCGAAGGACCGAAGCGATGGTGAAGAGCAAGTGATGTCAAGATCGATGGACCATGGAGGCCATGTGATGATATGAAGTGGATCATATCATTGATGAAGAGGTTGGTGCATGTGTTGCATCAACACATGGAGGAGATGGAATGGAATGCGCAAGGCAAGGTATACTTATAGGGCATTTCATTTCACCGGTCATAGGTGTGTAGAGAAGATTATGACCGGGTTTAGGATAGATGGCCGTACTATTAAGAGGAGCAAACTTGTTTGCATATCGGTCATCTAGTGCCACTTGAGCGATCTAACTTTGCGATGTACTAAGATCGAGTGGCGTTGTGAGTGAAAGAGAAAATCTTTTGAAAATGATTGTGAAAATGCTAACACACATGCACATGTTGTTGTACACTTGGTGGGTGTTGGCACATTTGCAAAGGAGAAGTTGTTGGAGTTGATTTGCATCAACACAGAGAAGAAAAGGAAGTTTTCTGAGTGTGGTCGGTAGTACCGCCCAGGGGGGTCGGTAGTACCCGCCATGGGTGCTGCGTGCAACCTTCTCTGTGTTGGGGCTGATTTGGCCTGGCGGTAGTACCGCCATAACCTCGGTACTACCGCCCGCGGTGGTACCGACCAGAGGGTCGGTGGTACCGTGGCCCTGAAGGGTTTGCAGGCTCTCTGTGTTGAGCCGAGTTTGGCCTGCCGGTAGTACCGCCATAGGGGTCGGTACTACCGACCGTTGGAGGTTTTGAGGTGTGAGGAGTTTGGAGGCTCTCTGGAAGTGGCCAGTTTTGGCCTGTCGGTAGTACCGCATAAGGGCCGGTACTACCGACCGTTGATGTGACAAGGTCTGGAGATCTGGGAGCTCTCTGTGTAGTCCCAGATTGGCCTGTCGGTAGTACCGCCATAGGGCCGGTACTACCGACCATCGGTGGTACCGAGGTCGGGAGGAGGTCTGGGAGCTCTCTGTTGTAGTTCCAGTTTGACCTGTCGGTAGTACCGCCATAGGGCCGGTACTACCGACCGTCGGAGGTACCGACCAGGAGTCGGTTGTTCATTTTGGTCAACGCGCCGTGTGTAACGGCTAGTTCTGACACTGTCGGTACTACCCGCCCAGGGGGGTCGGTACTATCGACCGAAGCGCAGGAAAGGGGAAACGGCTAGTTGGCCGCTCCCCTCTATAAATAGGGGTGGAGGCCGGCTGTGGCCGGCTGCTGGGAGAACTCCAAAGCCTTGGTGGCTTGTGTGGATGTGCTTGTGAGCCCTCTAACCACATCTACGTTAGTGCTATCCGATTGTGTGAGAGAGCCATCCTAGTGCGTTGTTTGAGAGATAGCATCGAGTGGCACTAGGTGTTCGAGTTGCAAGCCGGTGGTGCTTATTACTCTTGGAGGTTGCCACCTCCTAGACGGCTTGGTGCGTGTCTCCGTCGTGATGCCCGCGTGAAGATTGTGCGTGGCTCCGGAGAAGCTTTGTGAGGGGCATTGTGCTCGCCCCGCGGGAGATCGCGAAGAGCAACTCTAGGGAAAGAGGCGTGAAGAGCGCCAAGTGGTCCGGCCGGATCAAAAGCTAGAGCTCTTGGTGAGCACCTCCATCGTGGAGAGGTTGGCTTAGTGTCACCACTAGCGAGAGGATCGGCCGGCACACCTTGGGCTTGCTTTCAACGGGGACTAGCTTGGTGGCAACCAAGTGAACCTCGGGATAAAATCTTGTGTCCCCCGTCCCTTGTTGCTCTTATTATTCTTGTTTCCTTGCATATTACGCTTGTTCTTGTGTTCTTCGTGTTCTTCCTCCCTCTATCACTCTATCTTAGGTGGGGAAGGCTCGATCCACATTTTGGCAAGGATCAGACGTGAGGAAGCTACAATCGTCATCTACAACATCTAGGGAAGTGGGGGTAATTGCTAGATCTGAGATTGCATCTCACCCCCTTCGATTTCGTAGCTTCCTGCAGGTGCTCGGTAGTACCGGCTTGGAAGCCCGGTAGTATGTGACACCCCAATTTAAGAACAAAATTGGAGCACAATATATGTATGCCAGGATCAATTTTCATACATATATCCACATCATAGTAAATATCAAAACAATGCTTATTAATAATATCGAACTTTGTTTACATAAATGACCCTCGGGTCTGAATAAAAGTACAGACTCTCATGATAACGGACTCTAATGAAGACGCTGATGTAGATGCGGAAATCGGAATCCATCTCCACAGGAAGGTCGACCGGGGGTAGCGCCATCCTAGTACAGGTCGTCAGGGTCGTAGCCCTCCGTCTTCCTGGATACTCCGGCTCCTCGTAGACGTAGTCTCCAGCGTCTGAGTGGGGTAGCAGGGGGACAAAGAGGAAGGGTGAAGTACATCGAAATGTACTCCGCAAGTGTAGGAAATATATGCTTATGAGGCTTATAACAAGGTAGGCTGATTTGGTTTGACTCAAGCGCCTAAAGCGACACACCCTATTAATCCTATTAATCCTATGCACCTATTTACTAGGTTATAGACAGACTCTGTAGAAAAGTATCAACACTCGGAGCGCACCGAGCAAACCACACTCGGAGTCACACCGAGCAACCAACACCTAGAAGTCCATCAGGCAACCCGAACCCAAAAACCAACCAGTAACCAACTAATCTCAAAGAAGTCCAAGCCGCTCGTGACCGTGAGCACTGGCTGATATATCAGTTTTACACTCTGCAGAGGGTGCACATCGTTACCCATGAGTCGTGCATTACCCGTCACGCTAAACACATGCCGAGGTGCATAGCGGGTTGCACTGCAAGGCCTTTACAAAGCTCCTCCAAGCCTGTGTTACACGTACTCTAAGGTTTCATCCCCGTACATAAGTCAGCGACCCCAGGGACCCCCTCTTGAGCCACTAAACAAACCCCGTGTAGCATAAACTCGGAGGAAACTAATTAATTAGCCAGGTCCAGCCCATCCAGATCTCATGGTTGCGCTGTCAAGCCGGGTTAACATGCTCTGAGAACCGGGTCCTAGGGATCCAGGCAGGACAAATCTAGCACGAGCCCCGACCCAAGACCAAATAAGAGCTGCCAAGTCATGGCACAAACCCACCAATACGTTCCATCCTGCCGGATTTACCTAATAACCATGTTACTACAAAAGTAACCAGTCCACATTCGTTTCATAGTTCATTAATCAAGATTATAAACATTTTAACTCCCATCCCAACCTTGATTGCAGGGCTAAGCAAGACACCCTACCCGAACATCCCAAACAGGCGACAAGGATAATATAAACAATTCTAGTAAACCCTAACATGGGATTCAAATTAATGACAAGCATGCATCTACAAAGATCTAACTACTCTAGTACCAAAAGTAAAATAAAGTAGGTGCAAGATGTTCAAGGACACTTGCCTTCGGACTGGGTCGAATCAAACTGGGTCGCAAGGATGGTCTGGAGCGTCCTCGTACTCCGCACTCTCTGGCCCAAGCAACATACATGACACAATACATAGAAAAATAACAGTACAACAAACAGTAAGGAAACAGTAAACTAATAGATCTACTGCGTAGAGAACGAAATTATGAATCTAACGCAAGTTGAATGGGTCAAAACGGAGTTAAAACGCAAAAGTTATGGGCTTTTGAAGTTGAGTGGCAAATCTGTAAATAGACTGAACTCATTTTCGGATTTTAAATAAAAAACAGAAAAAGAAAATGCGGCTGGACTGGGCCTCGATTTGGTAAAAGCGCATGGGCTGGATCGGGAACATTCACAGATCAGCGCACAGTGGATCAGGAGAGCGGGTTGATTACGTAAAAAAAACAGGGTCTCTTTAGCAAAGTTGCAGGGGCGAAGCGGTATGAAGGGCTGTCAGCCGTTGATCGGGCGACGAACGGCTCAGATTAGATCTGAGCGCGGCGGCCGTGGTGTGGACCGCGCCTCGATTTCTCAAAGAGCAGGGGCCAGGTTGGAAGATCTGTAAGACTCAGTGAACAGTGCTACCTGGACGGTGGGTTGGTTTCAACGAAAAACAGGGGCTCTTTTGCAAAACGCGCGCGGCTGGTCGGGTGGACGCTGGCGTGGCGCCGCGTGGCCGACGCGTGGTGCCAGCTGGCGCTGACGAGGCGCTAGCGGGGCTGCGGTCGGCGTGGAGGGCCACGTGGCTTGAGCCTGTTGGGCGCGGTGTACCACGCCGTGCGGTGACAGGGAGGGGGAAAACACGATGGACCGCGGCCATAGCCGCGTGGACTCGGTCATACCGGTTTGGGTTACAGATCTAATCGAGGCCGTTCGTTGAGATCAGACGGCCAGGACGTGAGGACAGGAGGGGACTCGCCGCAGGCGTCGAGAGGCCTCGGTGGCGCCATTGCCGCCCGCGCGGCGGCGCCATGGGCCGGTTGCTCGGAAACGGTCTACGGCCATGTAATGACCAAAGCAGAGGGTAGAAGGAGGAGAGGGAGGTGACGGCGGGCTCACCTAGGGGTGGTTTCGGCGACGGGGAAGGCTCGGTGATGATGAACCGACGGCGGAGGCGGACGGCGGGCGCTCTGATCCGGTGGAAACGTCCCTGGGTGTAGATGTTCACCGAAGAGGGGTGGCGAACACGGTCACCAGTCGAGGCGGAAGGCTCCGTAGCAGCTCACGCGCACGTACTGCCAACACGCCGAGGAGGTTGGTGGAGGCGAGTGGCGCGGTGGGTGCTCGATAGGATGCACTCTGCAATGGCGTCGGTAGGAAGGGAAAGGAGGGAGCATGGGCCGGGGGGGGGTGTTTTGTAGGTCTAGGGTGGCGGCGCGATGCGATCTACAGGTCGCGTCCCCGGGGGAAAGCGGAGAGGATGAGGGCGAGGGCTGTGGTTAGAGCTCGGCGTAGATGGCGAACGCGGCGCGGGGATTTCGGCAAGAGGTTGGGGATGACCTGACAGGTGGGGCCCACCTGTCAGCGGGATAGGGAGCGCGGCCCAGCTCGTCAGTGAGGCGGCGAGTGAGGGAAAGGGGCGTGGCGCACTGGGCCGGCTTGCGTGCGGGGCGCGCAGTGGAGATGGGGTGGACGGCGTGGGAATTGGGCCCGGGGCCGCGGTGAGGAGGAGTGGGCCGCGGGGAGAGAGGGAGTGGAGGCGGGCCGGAAGAGGAAATAGCGGAGGGAGAGGGTGGCCTCTTTGCCATTTTCTTTTCTTTTTCTTTTCAAATTCTTTGATAATCAAAATCAAACCAGTTTGAAATCAAATCTGTTGAAAGGTTTTGAAATATTTTCCCTAGATTTGAAATAAAATTTGAGATTGATTTTGGAAAGCTTTTATAATCTTTTTAGTTTTTTTTCAAAATAGAATAAATTCGGTTCGCCCTATACGGGTTTAATAAATTCTTTTACCACCCATAAAATATGCAATGGCATGAATGCAACTGAAAATGAGAAATAAATTTTTTTTCCTCCTCTAACAAACGAGCCACCCTAATTAATTTCTAATTCCTTTTATTAAATTGGGAAAAAAATTAAATCAGGGTGTTACAAACATGGTATCAGAGCCGTGTTGACCGTAGTACGCTACCCTAGTCAGTCGTCGAATTTACAAAACTATTTTTACAAAGTCTGACCCCTTTTCCCACTTCTGTAGCCTGTCTCTGCTGAAAATTCAAATTTCGTTTAAAAGTAGGTCCTCTAAACTCGTAAGAAGTCCGCCATAATTATGTGATCTCGTAGGTCGTTGAATGACATGTACTTGTGCATATGTAATGTTTTGGTTCTTTTGTAATGATGTTGGTGTGTTGCGACCATCAGGTTGCAGCGACATCATTTGTTAAAATGTTTTACTAATCGAATTAATTAACCAAACCAGGGTTGTTATATATCTATCTATCGTATCTCACTTTTACTCCTGGAAAATGTAACAGATGGTTGACACCAGGAGCAGCGCGGGTAACGCCGGTAACGCTGGCGGAAGCGGGGCAGGTGGCAACCAGCCGCCTCATCCCCATCCACCTCCACCTTCGCCTCCATACGACCCGCTCAGATGGCCCAGGTGCAGAACCAGATGATGCAGAACATGGCCCAGATGATGCAGCACATGCAGCAGATGGCGCAGGCTGCTCAGGGTGCTCAGGGTGCAGGAGCTGCACAGCCACCCCGACCGGATGACACTCTCAGGAGCTTCATGACGACGCGCCCTCCAGTGTTCCACCACGCCATAGAGCCAATGGATGCAGATGATGGCTCGAGACGATTACAGGCAAGTTGCAGCTTGCCAATGTCGGGGACCTTGATAAGGCCCTCTACGCCGCGCACCAGCTTCAGGGTCCGGCGAAGAACTGGTGGACTGCCTACACCGCAGCTCATGCGGACGCCAACTCGATCACTTGGGAGGATTTCCGTAAGGCATTCCGCGACCAGTACGTCCCTTTCGGCGAGATCAGGGTGAAGCGCCGAGAGTTTCAGGATCTCAGGCAGGGCGCGATGACAGTGCGTGAGTATCTCACGCAGTTCAGCCAGCTGTCCCGTTACGCCCCAGATGACGTGGACACAGATGACAAGAAACAGGAATGCTTCAGGCAAGATCTCTGTCATTCTTAATATTAATATATTCTTCCCATAACCTTGTTCATTCCTTTACTACCTGATAAATAATGAAATTGTTTATCTGCTCCAGGCATGGGCTTAAACCCAGGACTCCGCTATGCCCTAGCTTCAAATGAGTATTCCTCATTTCAGAAGCTGGTTGACCGTGCCTTCGCAGTGGAGAAGGAACGGAAGGACCTCGATGCAGATCGCAAGAGGAAGATGACGTTCCAGGGATAGTCCTCCGGCAGCTCCCGTCCCCGCTACGCTCCACCTGCCTCAGCTTCCAGGCAGATTCCCCAGCAGCAGCAGTACCGCCGCCCCAGTCCCGGCAGCCCGCTCCTCAGTACAGGCACCCAGCTCCACAGTACCAGGCTCCACCTCAGCAGCAGCAGCAGCAGCCGCCTCGCCAGGCTCAGGCACCTCGCCAGGGTCTTCCAGCTCCGCAGCAGCCCCGTCCAGCACAGGGGGCAGGTCAGATTGGCCCGTGCTACAAGTGCAACCAGATGGGACACTTCGCCAACAAGTGTCCATTGAGGCAGCCAGCTCCACCGCAGTCACGTCCCGCAGGCCAGCCCCAGAGCTACACTCGTGGTCGTGTGAACCACGTGCAGCAGAGACTGCTCAGACGGCACCAGATGTGGTGTTTGGTACGTTCCTTGTTGATTCACACCCAGTTACAGTCTTGTTTGATTCTGGAGCATCTCATTCGTTCATATCAGCACCCTGCGCATCTAAATAAATAATAGAGTGTTGATGAAAAAGCATCTGCTAGTGAATTCTCCTGGAGGAGAACTGATATCGAGGCATGTATGCCCGAATGTGAGCTTAACCATAAGGGGGGTAGTCTTTCCCTCTCTTATTGTTCTGGATTCCCAAGGTATTGATGTATTCTGGGAATGGATGGCTACGCAAGTACCAGGGAGTCATTGATTGTGCTCAGAGGCTCATCACAGTGAAGCATCCAGATGGCACGGAGATTGTGTATCAGGCACCGACGAAGATGATAGAAGAAGCCAGAGCATATGAGGCTGTCGTGGTACCTGATATCGAGTTGTCAAGGAGTTCCCAGATGTCTTCCAGAAGGTGCCAGGTATGCCACCTGATCGTGAGATTGAGTTCTCTATTGATTTAGTTCCTGGCACTGCACCTATATACAGGCGACCATATAGAATGGATGCCGAAAAGCTAGCTGAGCTGAAGACGCAGATCCAAGAGCAGTTAGAGAAGGGGCATATTCGTCCTAGTACATCCCCGTGGGGAGCCCCTGTGATCTTTGTTCCGAAGAAGGATGGAGGCCTGCGGATGTGCGTTGATTACCGCGCATTGAATGAAGCTACCATCAAGAACAAGTACCCGATTCCTCGCATTGATGATCTGTTTGATCAGTTGAAGGGTGCTCATGTGTTCTCGAAGATTGACCTGCAAACAGGTTATAGCTGAAGATTCGTGAAGCTGATATCCCGAAGACGGCATTCGTAACTCGATATGGGCTATATGAGTACACAGTGATGTCCTTCGGCTTGACTAATGCCCCAGCTTTCTTCATGTATCTGATGAACAAGGTCTTCATGGAGTTTTTAGATCTGTTCGTCGTGGTGTTCCTTGATGATATCCTGATATTCTCGAAGATGAAGAAGAACATGAGAAGCATCTGAGGTTAGTGTTGCAGAAGCTCAGAGAGCATCGGTTGTATGCAAAGCTGAGCAAATGCGAGTTCTGGTTGAAGAAGGTTGCATATTTGGGGCATATCATCTCAGAGGTGGTGTATCAGTGGATCCAGGCAAGGTCCAAGATATATTGGACTGGAAGGTACCTGAGAGCGTTACTGAGATTCGGAGTTTCCTCGGTATGGCGGGATATTATCGCAGATTCATTGAGGATTCTCCAAGATCGTGAAGCCGATGACGAGACTGACTGAGAAGGGTGCCAAGTTTGTATGGTCCCCTGAATGCCAGACTGGTTTCGAGGAGCTGAAAGCGAGATTGACCTCTGCTCCTATTCTTGTCATGCCAGATGTCCAGAAGAACTTCACGGTGTATTGTGATGCTTCGTCAGGGTCTGGGATGTGTGCTTATGCAGGAAGGTCGTGTGATTGCTTATGCCTCGAGACAGCTCAGGAAGCATGAGCTGAATTACCCTACACATGATCTAGAGTTGGCAGCTGTTGTTCATGCTCTGAAGATCTGGAGGCACTATCTGATGGGCAAGAAGACAGAGATATACACTGATCATAAGAGCTTGAAGTATATTTTCACCCAGCCAGATCTGAATCTTCGCCAACGGAGATGGCTCGAGTTGATCAAAGACTATGATCTGAGTATCAACTATCATCCAGGCAAGGCGAATGTTGTTGCAGATGCCTTGAGCAGGAAGGTCTACTGTAATGTGCTAGAGATCAAGGAGCAGCAGCCCGAGTTGCATGAGAGTTTGTGAAGCTCAACTTGGGTATTCTTGGCCACACTGATGCAGTAGCCATGGAGGTTGATTCGACACTTGAGCATGATATCCGGCAGGACAGCTCACTGATGAGTATCTTCTGGAGATCAGACAGTCGATCAAGGAGGACAAAGCCCCAGGGTTCACAGAGGATGATCAGGGTGTCTTATGGTTCAGAGGCAGGATCTGTGTTCCAGATGTGAAGGCTATCAAGGAGTTGATCTGAGGAAGCTCATG
The DNA here is from genome assembly GCA_009763385.1 of Coix lacryma-jobi var. lacryma-jobi. Classification (NCBI taxonomy): domain Eukaryota; kingdom Viridiplantae; phylum Streptophyta; class Magnoliopsida; order Poales; family Poaceae; genus Coix; species Coix lacryma-jobi. The sequence goes on from CM019827.1 coordinate 34,453,924, forward strand.
ATTCAGCCTACTCTTCACCCAGGCAGTACCAAGATGTACCAGGATCTGAAGCAGTATTACTGGTGGTATGGGATGAAGAGGGAAGTAGCAGAGTATGTGGCTTTGTGTGACACATGTCAGAGGGTTAAGGCCCAACATCAGAGACCAGCTGGTTTTTACAGCCTCTGCAGATTCCCGAGTGGAAATGGGAAGAGATCAGCATGGATTTCATCACTGGTTTGCCCAGGACACAGTCTGGATATGACCTATCTGGGTCATAGTTGATCGGTTGACCAAGGTGGCTCACTTCATTCCGGTCAAGGAGACATATCAGGGCCGAAGCTGCAGAGTTGTACATGTCCCGCATTGTATGCTTGCATGGAGTACCTAAGATCATAGTATCTGACAGAGGTACACAGTTCACATCCAGATTCTGGAAGCGGTTGCATGAGTCTATGGACACTCGCCTCAGTTTCAGTTCGGCTTATCCCTCAGACTGATGGTCAGACAGAGAGGGTGAATCAGATTCTGGAGGTATGTTGAGAGCCAGTGCGCTCAGAACAGCCAGAGTTGGGATGTGAGTCTGCCATATGCAGAGTTCTCATATAACAACAGCTATCAGGCCAGTCTGAAGATGTCACCTTTGAGGCACTGTATGGCAGGAAGTGCAGAACCCCTGTTCTGGAATCAGGTTGGAGAAAGGAAAGTCTTTGGCCCGAGTCTATAGAAGAAGCTGAAGAACAGGTCAGACAGATCAGAAGCAACCTGAAGACAGCTCAGACTAGACAGAAGAGTTATGCAGATGTCAGACGACGAGAGCTGGAGTTCCAGATTGGGGACTATGTCTATCTGAAGGTGTCACCTTTCAGAGGTCTTCGGAGGTTTAATGTCAAAGGGAAGCTATCTCCGAGATTCATTGGCCCTTTCAAGGTGATTGACAAGAAAGGTGCAGTTGCTTATCAAGCTGGAGTTGCCTGCACGGCTGGCAGGTATCATGTGTTCCATGTATCCCAGCTGAAGAGATGCCTCAGAGTTCCAGAGGAGCAGTTGCCACTTGAGGAGCTTGATCTGCGGGATGATCTGACTTTCTCTGAGCCGATCAAGATTCTGGACACGATGGAACGAGGCACTCGCAACAAGAGGATTAAAATCTGCAAGGTGCAATGGAAGCATTACTCCGAAGAAGAAGCCACATGGGAGAAAGAAGATGATCTTCGGGCAGATTTTCCTCATCTCTTCGCCGACTCTTCCTAATCTCGAGGACGAGATTCTTCTAAGGGGGGTAGGTTTTGTAACACCCTGATTTAATCTTTTTTCCCAATTTAATAAAAGAGATTAGAAATTATTAGGGTTGCTCGTTTTTGTTAGAGGAGGAAAATAAAATTTATTTCTCATTTCATGTTGCATTCATGCCTTGCATATTTTATTGGGTGGTAAAAGAATTTATTAAACCCGTATAGGGCGAACCGAATTTATTCTATTTTGAAAAAAAATAAAAAGATTTATAAAAGCTTTACAAAATCAATCTCAAAATTTATTTTCAAAATCTAGGGAAAATATTTTCAAAACCTTTTCAAACAGATTTGATTTCAAACTGGTTTGATTTTGATTTCAAAAGAATTTGAAAAGAAAAAGAAAGAAAATGGCAAAGAGGCCTCCCTCTCCCTCTATTTCCTCTTCCGGCCCGCCTCCACTCTCTCTCCCCGCGGCCCACTCCTCCTCACCGCGCCCCGGCCCAATTCCCACGCCGTCCACCCCATCTCCCTGCGCGGCCCGCACGCAGCCGGCCCAGTGCGCCACGCCCCTTTCCCTCAGCTCGCCGCCTCACTGACGAGCTGGGCCGCGCTCCCCTATCGCTGACAGGTGGGCCCCACCTGTCAGGTCATCCCCAACCTCTTGCCGAAATCCCCGCGCCGCGTTCGCCATCTACGCCCGAGCTCTAACCCCAGCCTCGCCTCATCCTCTCCTCCGCTTTCCCCGGGAGCGACCTGTAGATCGCATCGCGCCGCCACCCTAGACCTACAAAACACCCCCCCGGACCCTGCTCCCTCCTTTCCCTTCCTACCGACGCCATTGCAGTGCATCCTATCGAGCACCACCGCGCCACTCGCCTCCCCAACCTCCTCGGCGTTTGGCAGTAGCGCCGTGAGCTGCTACGGAGCCTTCCGCCTCGACTGGTGACCGTGTCGCACCCCTCTTCGGTGAACATCTACACCCAGGGACGTTTTCCACCGGATCAGAGCGCCGCCGTCCGCCTCCGCCGTCGGTTCATCATCACCGAGCCTTCCCCGTCGCCGAAAACCCCTAGGTGAGCCCGCCGTCACCTCCTCTCCCTCCTTCTACCCTCTGCTTGGTCATACATGGCCCGTAGACCGTTTCCGAGCACCCGGCCATGGCGCCGCCGCGCGGGGCAATGGCGCCACCGAGCCTCTCGACGCCTGCGGCGAGTCCCCTCTGTCCTCACGTCCTGGCCCTGATCTAACGAACGGCCTCGATTAGATCTGGTAACCAAACCGGTATGGACCGAGTCCACGCGGCTATGGACGCGGTCCATGGGTTTTCCCCTCCCTGTCCACCGCACGGCGTGGTACACACCGCGCAAACAGGCTCAAGCCACGTGGCCTCCACGCCGACCGCAGCCCCGCTAGCGCCTCGTCAGCGCCAGCTGGCACCACGCGTCGGCCACCGGCGCCACGCCAGCGTCCACCCGACCAGCCGCGCGCGTTTTGCAAAAGAGCCCCTGTTTTTCGTTGAAACCAACCCACCGTCCAGGTAGCACTGTTCACTGAGTCTTACAGATCTTCCAAACCTGGCCCCTGCTCTTTTGAGAATCGAGGCGCGGTCCACACCACGGCCGCCCGCTCAGATCTAATCTGAGCCGTTCGTCGCCCGATCAACGGCTGACAGCCCTTCATACCGCTTCGCCCCTGCAACTTTGCTAAAGAGACCCTGTTTTTTTTTACGTAATCAACCCGCGCTCCTGATCCACTGTGCGCTGAGTCTGTGAATGTTCCCGATCCAGCCCATGCGCTTTTACCAAATCGAGGCCCAGTCCAGCCGCATTTTCTTTTTCTGTTTATTTATTTAAAATCCGAAAATGAGTTCAGTCTATTTACAGATTTGCCACTCAACTTCAAAAGCCCATAACTTTTGCGTTTTAACTCCGTTTTGACCCATTCACTTGCGTTATTCATAATTTCGTTCTCTACGCAGTAGATCTATTATTTACTGTTTCCTTACTGTTTGTTGTACTGTTATTTATTTCTATGTATTGTGTCATGTATGTTGCTTGGGCCAGAGAGTGCGGAGTACGAGGACGCTCCAGACCATCCTTGCGACCCCAGTTGATTCGACCCCAGTCCGAAGGCAAGTGTCCTTGAACATCTTGCACCTACTTTATTTTACTTTTGGTACTAGAGTAGTTAGATCTTGTAGATGCATGCTTGTCATTAATTGAATCCCATGTTAGGGTTTACTAGAATTTTTTTATATTATCCTTGTCGCCTGTTTGGGATGTTCGGGTAGGTGTCTTGCTTAGCCCTGCAATCAAGGTTGGGATGGGAGTTAAAATGTTTATAATCTTGATTAATGACTATGAAACGAATGTGGACATGGTAATTTTGTAGTAACATGGTTATTAGGTAAATCCGGCAGGATGGAACCGTATTGTGGTTTTGTGCCATGGACTTGCAGCTCTTATTTGGTCTTTGGGTTCGGGGCTCGTGCTAGATTTGTCCTGCCTGGATCCCTAGGACCGGTTCTCAGAGCATGTAACCCGGCTTGACAGCGCAACCATGAGATCTGGATGGGCTGGACCTGGCTAATTAATTAGTTTCCTCCGAGTTATGCTACACGGGGTTGTTTAGTGGCTCAAGAGGGGGTCCCTGGGTCGCTGACTTATGTTACGGGGATGAAACCTTAGAGTACGTGTAACACAGGCTTGGAGGAGCTTTGTAAAGGCCTTGCAGTGCAACCCGCTATGCACCTCGGCAGTGTTTAGCGTGACGGGTAATGCACGACTCATGGGTAACGATGTGCAACCTCTGCAGAGTGTAAACTGATATATCAGCCGTGCTCACGGTCACGAGCGGCTTGGACTTCTTTGAGATTAGTTGGTTACTGGTTGGTTTGTGGTTCGGGTTGCCTGATGGACTTCAGGTGTTGGTTGCTCGGTGTGACCCCGAGTGTGGTTTGCTCGGTGCGACTCCGAGTGTTGATACTTTTCTACAGAGTCTGTCTATAACCTAGTAATAGGTGCATAGGATTAAATAGGATTAATAGGGTGTGTCGCTTTAGGCGCTTGAGTCAAACCAAATCAGCCTACCTTTGTTTAAGCCTCATAAGCATATATTTCCTACACTGCGGAGTACATTTCGATGTACTCACCCTTCCTCTTTGTCCCCCTGCTACCACCCACCCAGACGCTGGAGACTACGTCTACGAGGAGCCGGAGTATCCAGAAGACGGAGGCTACGACCCTGACGACTGACCTGTACTAGGATGGCGCTACCCCCGGTCGACCTTCCTGTGGAGATGGAGTCCCCGATTTCGCATCTACATCAGCGTCTTCATTAGAGTCCGTTATCATGAGAGTCTGTACTTTTATTTCAGACCCGAGGTCATTTATGTAACAAAGTTCGATATTATTAATAAAGCATTGTTTTGATATTTACTATGATGTGGATATATGTATGAAAATTGATCCTAGCATACATATATTGTGCTCCAATTTTGTTCTTAAAATTGGGGTGTCACATAGTACCACGGCATCGTAGTACCGACCCTACAGCTCGGTAGTACCCGACTGCCTGCTGTTTGCACTAGCTTGTATTGCAATATTTATTCTTGTGCTAGTGTTTAGTTTCTTAGTTTAATGTGTAGATAGGTTGAGCTCTCTAATTTGGGCTTGGTAGCTTGTTATTGAGCATTGCTAGTGAGCTTAGGCTTGTGCTTTGGTGCTAGATTGCTTAGGAGCTCCCCCGTGCTTGAAGTACTAGTTGCATAGGCTTGTGTGACCTTGCTTCTAGAATGGTTAGGTGAGCTCTAGCTACCCCGACACCTTATTTGCATTGATTAGGATCTTTTGTAAGGTGTCATAGAGTATAAGTAGAGGGGGGTAGTCTTGGCTAGACCGATAGTTTTAATTCCGCATTTGTTTCGGTTAGCCGCTCCAATTAAGTTTAATTTTAAAAGGGACTATTCACCCCCCCTCTAGTCCGCCATCTCGACCCTTCAAGTGGTATCGGAGCTAGGTCTCTCATTTGTGGTCTTCACCGACCGAGAGGATGGCGACTTACGGGCTAGGAATTGATTGTCCACACATTTTTTATGGCACTCACTTTACACGATGGAAAACTTGGATGATGTGTAATTTCAAGTTTATTTGCCCTCAAATGTGGTGGATCGTAGATGTAGGCTTTTCTCATGTGTTGGATGAAAAGAATCTAACTCAAGCACAAGAGAAATGCCTAGATCTCGAGTGCCAAGCTACTAACATCATTTTAGATCTTTACATGATGATATCTTTAGTGAGATCATGGATATGGAGTCCTCCCATAACATGTGGAAGTTCCTTAACGACAAGTATGGGAGTGCTCCAAAAGATGATGTGTTAGTGAGCCCAAGGAAGAGGCACATGAGGGTGTTGAGCATGCCCACAACATGATAGTTGTGGAAGATTGCTCCACCTCAAGCTCAAGTGATGCAAGTAATGATGATATTCCAAGCACACTTGATGATGATGGTTCATGCTCCGGCTATGAGAGTGATACTTCTTCAAGCTCTCCAACCACTACATCACATTGCTTCATGTCACACGGTGACACTAAGGTTTGCAAAGCTAATGTGATTGATCTTAATGCATATGAGGAGCTCTTGAGTAAATATGCTAGCATGACCATCGCTTTAGAAAATGAGATGTCTAAAAATGCAAAAATAACAAAAGAAAACTCATTTCTAAAGAACACATGTGAACAAGTGAAGCATCTACTTTATGTTAGTACTTGTTCACATGAGGAGCTTAAATTGACTCATGAGGAACTATGTGTTGCTCATGATAACTTGGTTCAAGACCATGCTTTCTCACTAAGAAGCTTTCTAATGTAGAAACTAAAACTAGTGAGAGCTCATCATATGGGTCAAATGATCAATCACATTTGTGCTAACCCATGTGATGTAGAGAAGAAGCATGTATCCACCTCTTGTAATGATTATTATCTATGCCATGTTCTTCACATATGGATGCTTGTTCTACTTCTATGTCTCGTGAGACTAACATTTTGAAGGAGAACAATGAGCTCAAAAGTGAAGTGAAGAACTTGAGCATCAAGTTAGAGAGGTGGTGTAGATCAAAAGGTCACCCATAAGCACATGATGAAGAATCAAAGAAGCTATGGTGACAAGAGTGGCATTGGCTTCAACAAGAGCAATGTCAAAGGCAAGAGATGGGGCAAGAGAAGATATGCAAAAGAAATGAAGAAGCAAGAACAAGAAAAGCTATCTCATTTCATGTGCTATCGATGCCATGAGATGGGACATCTTGCAAAAGCTTGCTCCAACAAGAAGAAGCCCCAAGTCCAAAGAAAGATCAACCATGAAGATGGTGATATGGGGAAGAAGACAAGAAGGGGAGGTAGAAGATCAAGATCAACACAAGACCTCGCCCAAGTCAAGTGCTATGAATGTGAGAAGATGGGTCACTTTGCCTCAAAGTGTCCCAACAAGCTTGAGAAGAAGGCTCAAGCAACCCAAGTGAGGCAAGGCAATGAGAAGGAACACATGAGCAAGGAAGAGAAGGCTCAATCAAGAAGAAATTGCTACTCATGCGGGAAAGGGGACACATGGCTCATTCATGTCCCCTAGGTAACATTCCTAAGCCTATTTCAATTGCTAATGATTCTATGCTTAGGAAGGATGAAAATGGTACCTCTAAGGCTACTATTGCAACTCATCCCGCTATTCATACTAAGGCATTGCCAAAGTATGTTGCACCTAACTTGAGAGGACCCAAACGAGTTTGGGTACCATCAACTAGTGGATGAATGTGTGTAGGTACCATGGCATTGGAGACTTGATTCAATTGATTTCATATTGTCCATCATATGATTGAGTCAAGTAAAGAAGCTTAGTGCAAATCCATCCCAATGCCAAGTCAAGTAAAGTGAAGTCCAAGTGTATAACATACAAGTGCAAAGTTCAAGTTGTGGTGATTGATTAGAAATTTGAAGGCTTGCAAATGATAGAAGAAGAAGCTTGCTATTTGATGATCATGAGCTACTAAGGATATATCTAGTTTATCATGTTATTTTAGATGCATATGAGATGATTGAATCGGATATATATATATGCATATGTTGCTTGCTATAAGATGATTGAATGGATTTGATGCTTAGTGATCAAAATGAGTTAGTTTGAATGGATATGTTCATGAGACTTCTTTTAGTAAGTGATTTGAATGGATGTATGTCTTGTGAGATTGTTCAAACAAGTTAGCTTCAAGTTTGATTCAAATTGGTAGAGTATAGCTCAATTGCTCAAAGTTGTTCAATATTGCAAAATCTGAGTGAGCTGAGAAGATAGCCATGTTGGATGATCAAATCTTTTTGGATTGGCTTGAAATTTGGTACACATGCTCTACACTTATGATATTAGTTGCTGTGCAAAATTCATGATTATTGGATAAGATGTACTTTGGTTTTGGAGTAGATTGTCAACTATAGTGCAGCAGTTTTCAGCATGTAGTACTATGGAAAGAATTGAAATCTGGTAGCAATCTAGAAAGCCAATGAAGCTCAAATTTTTATGGCTGCTAGAACACTTAGAGAAGCACATCTCCACCAAATTTCATGGTCATTGGACTTATATCTTGGGAGATATGAATGTTTTTTTGAGAAGGGCAGAATCTGCCAGAAAAGTGACAATTATTGGATTAATCTAGAGTCACTTTGATTGAAAGGCCCTCAAGTTGGAATCATGTTTATAAGTGATTGAGGGACCTATGTTTGGTTTTGAAATGAGCTAGAAGTATGACAAAGATATGATCAAGACCAACATCAAGATGAAGAGAAAGATCAAGTCCTAGTATCAATTGAAGATCATTTGGAAGAAAGAAAAGGACTCAAAGAAGGAAGAGTTGAACTCAGGCAACCTTGCAAGAAGCTTCCATCATGATGAGTTCACCATTAGATCAATCAAACAAAGGCATTTCGAGTAAGGATCAAGGATGTTCTTTGGAGAGAGGTCACTTCTCCCTTATGTAGGGGCTTGCCGCCTTTGTAGGTTAACCAAGTGTGGTACTTGAAGGCTAATATGGAAGTGGTGATTCAAAGGATATTTGAGATGCTTAGTTGAAGCAATGAAAGGATTGACCAAGCAAAGCAAGCAACATCCAAGATAGAAAAGCAAATCTTGCCAACTCAAGTGGTATTTATATGAAAGCAAGGTCAAATGAAGAAGCAAGCCAACCACAACAAGATAGTGCACTTGATCATATGGGTGAAGATTTGATTCTTTCAATTGGTATCTATTGGTCTTCACCATGGACTTCACATTGCTATTTTCGGAGTTGGAATCAAATGACTAACCTCTACTCCAAGATAGCAAGGTATCATTGTTTGTCATATGCATTCATACTATGCTTAGGACTTGATTAGAGCATATAGACATCCTTGTGATACTATCTAGGAGCATCCATGAAAATCAAATGTTTTGATGCTTATATGATGCCACTATTGCTTCTATGCTTTACATGATCTAGTGGTAACATATAACATGTTTATGGGCTTGCAATCCTAGTGTTTAATCTAGAGAATGAGCAATGGAACATTTAACCAACGTGAGTAAGATAACCATTGCAAAAATGTGTGAAGAAGCTTACTCTAGAGCAAACAGTGTTAAATGTTCATGCAAATGATCTAGGTTGAACCACAAATGAAATGAAACAAACATCTCTCTCTTAACAAATTTGAACCTCCTTTATGCAAACCTTTTATGGAAATAGATGACAAAGGGGGAGAAAGTATAACAAAGATAAAATGAAAGGGGGAGAACAAAGATAAAATGAGGGAGAGAATGTAAAGATAAAATGAAAATGTTTTGAGCACACAAGTAGGGGGAGCAAGCTCATGAACTTGGTTGTTGCATTTGATATGTGCATAATCATGTGCTTGCTTGCATTGCATAAGCTTTCAAAGCTTTCAAATCTTATATGCATGCTTGTGTGGTGTATGATAGTTATAGGATTAATTGATGATTTAATAACTAGCATGCATAGGTTGATAGCTAGACTTGTTTTTTCATGCAAAACTAGACCCTTGCTATTAATGTTGATCTCACGGGGTTTCTAGTTTTTATGATGTCTAGCTACTCTTGGTGCTAAAGAAGGTGTACAACTATGAACTTCATCGATAACACGCTTCAAAGGTTATTCTATAAACTTAGCACTTTTGGTAGTAATTACTCTCCCACACTTCGATATCTATGCATATGTGCAAGTTTCATTTTCAAACACTCTAGCACATATGTAGGGGGAGCTAATACTACCAATTCGGATTTGTGCTACTTGTCCAAAATCCTTTACACATGGTAAAATAGCTTGGGCAAGCAACATGAATCCAAACCAAGTTAGCAATTTACATTCTGTGAAGTGCTAGCTTGGAATAAGCTTAATTTCCATATCTTTGTAGAGTTGTCATCAATTACCAAAAAGGGGAGATTGAAAGGTCCTAGTTTGGTTTTGGTAATTGAGTGACAACTTAGGTGGACTAATATGTGTTTGAAGTGAATTACACAGGTGATTAGTCCATAGGTGATCATGTGTGAGCAACATATGCCATAGAGGTGAAATGGCTTGGAAGATGTTGCAAGGCTCACACATGTGAAGAAGGAGCTTAATGCACATGAAACATGACATGTGGTCATGTGGCTAAGATGGTGAAGATCAAGGCAAGACTTGGCTTGATGGACCGGTTGCAAAGGTGAAGGGCAAGTTGGAGGCTTTGAAGCCGTTGGTACCGAGTGTCGGGAGGCTTAAGCAAGACTTGGCGCCGAAGGACCGAAGCGATGGTGAAGAGCAAGTGATGTCAAGATCGATGGACCATGGAGGCCATGTGATGATATGAAGTGGATCATATCATTTGATGAAGAGGTTGGTGCATGTGTTGCATCAACACATGGAGGAGATGGAATGGAATGCGCAAGGCAAAGGTATACTTATAGGGCATTTCATTTCACCGGTCATAGGTGTGTAGAGAAGATTATGACCGGGTTTAGGATAGATGGCCGTACTATTAAGAGGAGCAAACTTGTTTGCATATCGGTCATCTAGTGCCACTTGAGCGATCTAACTTTGCGATGTTACTAAGATCGAGTGGCGTTGTGAGTGAAAGAGAAAATCTTTTGAAAATGATTGTGAAAATGCTAACACACATGCACATGTTGTTGTACACTTGTGGTGTTGGCACATTTGCAAAGGAGAAGTTGTTGGAGTTGATTTGATCAACACAGAGAAGAAAAGGAAGTTTTCTGAGTGTGGTCGGTAGTACCGCCCAGGGGGGTCGGTAGTACCGCCCATGGGTGCTGCGTGCAACCTTCTCTGTGTTGGGGCTGATTTGGCCTGGCGGTAGTACCGCCATAACCTCGGTACTACCGCCCGCGGGTGTACCGACCAGAGGGTCGGTGGTACCGTGGCCCTGAAGGGTTTTGCAGGCTCTCTGTGTTGAGCCGATTGGCCTGCCGGTAGTACCGCCATAGGGTCGGTACTACCGACCGTTGGAGGTTTTGAGGTGTGAGGAGTTTGGAGGCTCTCTGGAAGTGGCCAGTTTTGGCCTGTCGGTAGTACCGCCATAAGGGCCGGTACTACCGACCGTTGATGTGACCAAGGTCTGGAGATCTGGGAGCTCTCTATGTAGTCCCAGATTGGCCTGTCGGTAGTACCGCCATAGGGCCGGTACTACCGACCATCGGTGGTACCGAGGTCGGGAGGATGTCTGGGAGCTCTCTGTGTAGTTCCAGTTTGACCTGTCGGTAGTACCGCCATAGGGCCGGTACTACCGACCGTCGGAGGTACCGACCAGGAGTCGGTTGTTCATTTGGTCAACGCGCCGTGTGTAACGGCTAGTTCTGACACTGTCGGTACTACCGCCCAGGGGGGGTCGGTACTACCGACTGAAGCGCAGGAAAGGGAAAACGGCTAGTTGGCCGCTCCCCTCTATAAATAGGGGTGGGGCCGGCTGTGGGCGGCTGCTGGAGCACTCCAAAGCCTTGGTGGCTTGTGTGGATGTGCTTGTGAGCCCTCTAACACACATATGCTTTAGTGCTTATCCGATTGTGTGAGAGAGCCATCCTAGTGCGTTGTTTTGAGAGATAGCATCGAGTGGCACTAGGTGTTCGAGTTGCAAACCGGTGGTGCTTATTACTCTTGGAGGTTGCCACCTCCTAGACGGCTTGGTGCGGTCTCCGTCGTGAAGCCCGCGTGAAGATTGTGCGTGGCTCCGGAGAAGCTTTGTGAGGGGCATTGTGCTCGCCCCGCGGGAGATCGCGAAGAGCAACTCTAGTGGAAAGAGGCGTGAAGAGCGCCAAGTGGTCCGGCCGGATCAAAAGCTAGAGCTTCTTGGTGAGCACTCCATCGTGGAGAGGTTGGCTTAGTGTCACCACTAGCGAGAGGATCGGTGGCAACCTTGGGCTTGCTTCAACGGGGACTAGCTTGATGGCAACCAAGTGAACCTCGGGATAAAATCTTGTGTCCCCGTCCTTTGTTGCTCTTATTATTCTTGTTTCCTTGCATATTACGCTTGTTCTTGTGTTCTTCGTGTTCTTCCTCCCTCTATCACTCTATCTTAGGTTGGGAAGGCTCGATCCACATTTTGGCAAGGAATCAAGACGTGAGGAAGCTACAATCGTCATCTACAACATCTAGGGAAGTGGGGTAATTGCTAGATCTGAGATTGCATCTCACCCCCTTCGATTTCGTAGCTTCCTGCAGGTGCTCGGTAGTACCGGCTTGGAAGCCCGGTTAGTACCGGCATCGGTAGTACCGGCCCTACTGCTCGGTAGTACCGACTGCCTGCTGTTTGCACTAGCTTGTATTGCAATATTTATTCTTGTGCTAGTGTTTAGTTGCTTAGTTTGTGTAGCTAAGTTGAGCTCTCTAAATTGGCTTGGGTAGCCTTGTTATTGAGCATTGCTAGTGAGCTTAGGCTTTGTGCTTTGCTTGCTAGATTGCTTAGGAGCTCCCCCGTGCTTGAAGTACTAGTTGCATAGGCTTGTGTGACCTTGCTTCTAGAATTGGTTAGGTGAGCTCTAGCTAGCCCGGCACCTTATTTGCTTTGATTAGGATCTTTTGTAAGGTGTCATAGAGTATAGGTAGAGGGGTGTAGTCTTGGCTAGACCGATAGTTTTAATTCCGCATTTATTTCGATTAGCCGCTCCAATTAAGTTTAATTTTAAAAGGGACTATTCACCCCCCTCTAGTCCGCCATCTCGACCCTTCAAAGGCCAACAAAATTCTTTATATGTGCATGCAACTAGAATATGTTCAAAATAAGTGAATTAGAAGGCTTATAAACAAAGTAACTTCTTCATAGTTTGATGCAGCAAGATATATTACTAATTACTTCGAGAATATTCACCATTGAAGGAGAATAGAATTGGTGGACTATTGGATTGATATATTGTTGGGCCTCATGGGCTGATTACATAGGGTACGTAGGACTAACATCCCACGTGGGGTAAAACAAAGTGGTACTATTTCTATTTACTCTAACATCCTCTCGTAGTCACAGTAGTCGATGTGCACGTATGTTGTGGCTGGAGAAGCCAATTAGTCCTCATGCAAGGCGGTAGACCTTTGTGCTGATGTTGAGGTAGCTAAGCGTGAGGGCGCAATAGCCGTGGTCGAAGAAGTCGTGCTAAAGATGACCGCAGTTGACATAGTTGTGACCGGGTTGCCGTGTCAAGAGAGTTGCACTGCATGCACACACGAGGCACCATGGTGATGATGGAGATGCGTCAAGGCAGACGTTGTGAAAGGAGCAATGCCGAAGTTGGCACAGTTAGGGCCGTCGTGGACGTAGAAGAAAGACGACGATGTAATGAGGTAGACGGGGTGGGAACATGAGGGTTGATGTCGAAGTCGATTTAGTCAAGCCGCCTGAGCGCAGAGGCACTGCTAGGTTTGCCAGACCCGGGTAAGCGTCCGAGATGAAAGCATGTGTCGGTGTTGCCAATACTGGTGCACAAGGCAGAGGGCCCCAAGCACGATGACGCTAATGATGGTTGTGCTAGACGAAGAAGAAGCAGTGCGGGACTGGATGCATCGGCGAGCAGGGCTCAACGACGACGCGTGGGCAGCCGGCGAGCAGGGCTCAGTGACGGCGCAGGTAGCGGCCAGCTCGATGACAAAGACTCAATCAGTAGGACAAAGACCTTATATAGACGGATAGCGCAACAAAGATTGTGTAGCACAGTCGTCGATGCACTGGAGACGATAATGTAGATGCAACGGCGAAACAGACACATGGACGGTGGTGCTGTGGCCCGACGAGGAGAGTTGTGTATCATTTTATTGAGAAGAAAAAAGGTGAAATAACCCTACAGACACCCCAAAACTCACACCAAAGAAGCTAAGAATACATGCTCGCTTGTGTATAAAAAAGACGACCTTGACTTTCTTCTTTTATCATTAGAAAAAAAATCTCCTTCAAAGTCCCAGTGATGCCTAAAAGCTGCCAACGTCCTTGAAGGGATAGCTGAAGAACAACATAGAACACAATTGTAGTTATTCTTGCCTTCTAGCTTATGTTTTTTTTCCTTTTTAGGATTTTCCTTTTGTTTAGCCTATGCCTAAGAGCTGCCAACGTCCTTGAAGGATAGTTGAAGAACAACATAGAACACAATTGTAGTTATTCTTGCCTTCTAGCTTATTTTTTTTTTCCTTTTTAGGATTTTTCTTTTGTTTAGCCTATCTATAAGGCCAATCCAATGGAGATTTCATTTGAGTTTTATTTGCATTAAATATACTGTCGAATAAGCGTTTTTGATGACATGACATTGTATTTAAGAAGAAAGAGAAGAAATGAGTTTCATCTGGATGAAACTCTCTTGACACAAATACCAACTCTTTATGAGAAGACTCTGAGCTTGCGGCAATATTTAGAGTCCCAAATCCAAATAAATGCTATACCTAATTACTCTATGATTGCTTTATATCTTCTTAAAATGAGTGGTTAAAGCAATTGATAAGAGGAGAGAATTCTTATGGGTCGGTCAAGAAAAAAGCAAATGGTGGAAACTGTCCGGTCTCCTAAAATTGAGTCAAAATGCAACTACAATATGGACGGCTCGATATTCATGATCTAGCAAATCAGCCTATAATGCTTATTTTCGTGGTTCCATTTGCATTGCTCCATGGAAAAAAATTTGGAAGAGCTGGGCACCTCAACACCGTAAGTTCTTCATTTGGCTTGCAATCAACAACAGATGCTAGAATGGTGATCGTCTAGCGAGGCGAAGACTCCTCATCCAGCGACCTGTCCTCTTTGCAATCAGGCTGGAGAGTCCATCCAAACATTTGTTCTCTTGCGTCTCCGCTAGACAGGTTGGTTTATCATTCTTGAGAGAACAAGGTAACTCCAGTTTGGTTTCTACTAGCAAATTTTCAAGCTGGCCGCTCCCGCCAGTTGCTACTCGCTACCCACGTAGGCAGGGGACAGATCAACACCAATCAAATCCAACGGATGGACACGCGCCTCGCCTCGCCTCGCCTCGCTCACAAGCCCAGCCCCGCCCAGTGCTGCACCGCCAAAAGCCCAGCGCCTCAGCGGCCCGCGAAGATGCGCACATCCACGCTAGAGTGGTGCGGCCTCCCGGCCCGTGCGTCGGAAGCAGTTCCTCGTTGGCACACTGACACTGCAGAGAGACGGGCCTGCTCTCCAGCCGTCTTTTGGTTGGAGCTCTCCGCCGGAATTCCTTTTCCGCGCCGCTCCACTGCGCCGCAGTAGCCGCCTTGCTCCGGCCACCGAGGCACCGACGGACTCTTGTCCCGGCGGTAGTTCAGCGTGACTTTGATGCAGGTGAGGCCTATCTTCCCACGCTGCTAGTACCGACTAATTCCTTTGGGGAATTCTGCCGAACACCATGAAGTCAGGGACGGCTAGCCTCGCCCTCGATGTTTCCCACCGCGCAAAGTGTATTGCCTAAGGGGGTGTAAACACCCTAGTGGCTAAACTCTAGGGGGTGGGAACCAAACACAGTGGGGGACGATGAATGGCTTGGGTCAGTTTGGTGATGGTCTTAACACCTTATCATTTTAGTACTCGTTAGTTTTAGAGGTGTAATGCCTCGGCTTGCTTTCTCTGCTTTTCTGACGATAGCTTGAGTTCGGCCCAGATGTCTGCATTGAACTCGTGGGCACAGTTTTGATAAAGGAAGTATCCGGAAGAGGCCCAAAACGTACAGATTGGACAATGGCCATTTCTTGAGATTATATTGCACATAAGAATATTGAAGTGCTAAGGGTAATGCAAACAAAATTTGAAGCTTCGTCCATGAGACCAACACATGACAATATTCACCAGAAGTGTGAAGTCTGAAGTAAAAAAATAATGCTTCAGTGTTTCACTGATCCATTGCAATTCTAGGATCTGGATTTGTCCATAGAAGGATTCATACAACAAAGGGACTGACTCATTTTTTCTAGCACATACTCCTTGATTTAAATATTACTAGAGAGTTCAATTCTTCATTTTGCAAACCAAAACAGGATTGATTATTGCAACTCACCATGTGTAGGCAGGGTGATCATCTTGGTCACCACATGCCAAGAGCTCTTTTTACAATATCGTTCATTGTAGGCCTGCTGTTCCTTTCTTCAAGACAAGCTATAGCGACTTGTAACATTACCATTGCTTGCTCAGGATTGAAATGACCTTGCAGTCTATTGTCAACTATATCCTTCACATCTCCACTCTCAGTAAGTTGTTTCAAGACCTGCACAAACTGTCTAAGCTCGATTTCCATCCCATCGACGGTTATCCCACTCGATATCCTAGTACCTGTCAAAATCTCAAGAAGGACAACACCATAACTGTAGACATCAACTTTTGCGTTGATCGGCATGTTTAACGCCCACTCTGGTGCCATGTACCCCATTGTTCCTCTCATGTGTGTGAGGTTGAAACTTGAGCTGCCTCTCTTTGAGAGTTTGGCTAGTCCGAAGTCTGCTATCTTAGCTTCAAAATCTCGGGTCAGGAGTATGTTCTCTGGTTTTACATCACAGTGGATCACCCACTCAAGGCACTCATGATGGAGGTAGGCCAAACCTCTTGCTGTTCCCAATGCTATTTTGAATCGTTGGCTCCATGCAATTAGTTTCTCGCTGCTTACATTACCAAATAGATACCTGTCAAGTGATTCATTCTCCACATACTCATACACTAGTAGTTTATGTTGACCCTCAGAGCAGAAACCCCACATCCTTACTAAATTCATGTGGTTAATCCGTCCAATTATACTCATTTCTGCCCACAATTCCTCCTCACTGTGTGAGAAGCTCGTTAGCTTCTTCACTGCCACTACTCGCTTATCTTCGAGCACTCCTCTGTAAACAATTCCAGAGCCCCCTCTTCCAATCTTCTCCTTGAACTTCCCAGTTGCTTCCCTTAACTCTCGGTGTGTGAACATCCTGAATTGGCTTGTTACCATCCTGTAGCCTGCCTCCATTGACTTGGGAATGTTTTGCTTGCTGGAAAGAAACCACAAACTTGTACCAGTAAAGAGCAGTACTAGGGCTCCCAGTATTGCTGCAAACACATAATAAGTTGTCCAATTTTTATTGAAACTGTTCATTCCATACATACTTGCAGATCCTTCTACAATCTCAGGAATATCCCGGTTGCATGTGAGA
This sequence comes from Coix lacryma-jobi var. lacryma-jobi, assembly GCA_009763385.1. Lineage (NCBI taxonomy): Eukaryota > Viridiplantae > Streptophyta > Magnoliopsida > Poales > Poaceae > Coix > Coix lacryma-jobi. The sequence goes on from CM019827.1 coordinate 34,470,803, forward strand.
TAGACTTTTCGGAGACTATGGATGTTGATATGCCCAAATTCTGTTTAGTTTTATATAGTTGTCGCCAGGAAAGCTTGGGTAGCTATAGCCATTGAAGAGAACAGCTTTAGTATAGCAAAATCCAGATCCCTTCTTGTATGTGAAAGCGGAGCAGGAGCAGGCATCCAAGCAAATTTGCCTGCATTCTTCAAGTGAGACGGACTGGTTGAAGGTCATATCGAAGCCATAGAAGTCAGTCCGAGGGAGCTTGATGAACTCAAAATCTTCTGTGCTGTTGCAGCTTTTGCTGAACTGTGGCCGACAACCTTTGTTCCAAATATGTGGATCAATCATCTCATGTCCTGGTGGGCATGAGCAATGAAATCTTGGCGAGGACTGGCATATCCCATTTTGTCCACATAACCCATGCACGTTGCACATCTTTGCTATGGCCGTCCATGAGATTATCCAGTTCCCAGTAGATGCATTCAAGCTGTACATTCTGAGGTTTCCATCATAATCAACTGTAAGCCTTCTCTTGATTGCAGTACCCCAATCAGATGACTTTATGTTCAGCCCATCACTTGAGAGGAAATAACCTTCAGCGTCAAGGACCGCCACCCTTGTGCTATTGTAATTTGTTCGCCCATTTTGGAACACACTGTAGTCTGCACTTGGCCAATAGATGCTTGATATATCTGGTCCATCATACATGAGGCGCAGCACATTGTCGTTGTCGAAATACAGGCTATAGTAACCAGAGACTAACCGTGTTGCTTTGGTGAGGGGCTGAAAAGGCAGCAAGGTGTCAGTTGGTGAAGAAAAGCTTTCCCATAGAACTGCACCACTGGAGTCTCTGATGATAAGGTTGCCGGTATCAAGAAGGGCAACTGTTGTGCCCTTCCCAGAACCTGTCTTGCTGTCCCATGTCACGGTGCCATTGACATCGGTGAGGACCAAGTTGCCACCATGGTCGAACGAAACCATGGAGCCACGGCCGTTCACCGGGGACTTGGGGTTTGCAGACCACACGACTGTCTTTTCCATGGTGTTGGTGAAACAGATAGAGAAGGAGAAAGCATTGCCTCCAACTTCATAGAAGCCAAAGGAGAAATCAGCATTGGGTGAGGTGAGGAAATTTTGTTTGTAGTCTTCTACCAGTAATGATGAACCAGTGCTTAGCATCTGCTGGGGTGAGGCATATGAGGATGGAAGAAGGGTGAGCAAGGGAACAAGGAATAGAGAGAGGAACCTGGCCATGTTTTCGGGGGTCTTTGATTCTTGAGGCATGGTATGGTGCCTCCATTTATGATGGAGCGTGAACTTATCTGCTCTTGTTTCAGTACCCACTTTCTGTGATGCCGCCATGGGGAAGTCAAAACTTCAGCAGATGCTGCAACTTGTACGCCTGAGCCAGGAACAGTGGGTATTTCTTCACACTTATTATCTCACGTGTCATTCATGGCGACTTAATTAGATAATAAAACAGAAAGGGATGAAAGTGACAGAATTATCTGATTTTTTTTAAGCGCCTCTTCTTTAAGGATGAAGGGCTGGATTGGCTGAGGTATGAATGCAAATAATTCTGTTAATCTTTTTCCTTTTGTAGGCAAAATTCCACGCACGATTTCAGGTGTTTCGCTTCAATGAAATATCTTGGCCCTTCAACTGCTCTTATATGGCCTTGTTTAGATGAATTTTTCCTGTAGCGTTTTCGTTGTTATTTGACAAACTTTGTCTAAATATGGACTACGTAGACTCCAAAGATTCGTCTCGACATGTACATACTAAAAGTACAATTAGTTATTTTTTTTACCTACTTTAATGCTCCATGCATACGTCCAAACATTGATGTGATGGAAAATTTTGAGAAATAGGGGAAATAAACAGGGCCATAATACAGTTTTGATATCAATGTGCTATTAATCAAATCAGATGTCAGGCTTTCGAACTGGCAACAGAAGTTTGTTGGGGTCAAGCGACAAGTTACGCATGCAAATTTGTCAACAATCAACATCATGAGTAAGAGCAGCCATAAAACAATTTCTGATGGTATATTTGTTTTCTTGGGCGTTCTGTTCATGAGTAAGAAATAGAGAATGATTGGGTATATATTAGCCTATTGTTTATTCAGTGAGGCTATGCCCATCCTTTTGGCCTGGGAGATGTGTTGACACTCACTTAGGGCATTCTTAGATCTCAAATATTTACAAGATTCCCTATCACATCGAATATTTAGACGCATGCATGGAGTATTAAATGTAGCTAAAAAATAACTAATTGCACAGTTTGTTTGTAAATGTTGAGACGAATCTTTTGAGTCTAGTTGGTCCATATTTGGACAAAGTTTGTCAAATAATAACGAAAGTGCACAGGAACTTTACACCCAAAATTCTTCCAACTAAACCCACCCTTAGTCACTTGAGCATTGCTAGATGCTAGCTGTGGCGGGGGCCAGAGCTGTTAGCCGCCTCTACCAGTAGACGGGGGCCAGAGCTGTTAGCCGCCTACCAGTTGCAGTTGCAGTGCCCTGTTCGTTAGGATGTCAGTGATGGTTATAATGGACTTCTGAGTTCTGACCAAGCAACTTGTGCATATCATGCATGAGGTTGCCAATATCCCCAGAGGCCCAGATATTAATTTTTATACTGCGTGGAATTATGATTGTATCATTTTTTGCGTGCAGACGCGAACTGGAGTTGTTTTCCGCGCTATGTTTAGGTTCCTACTGATGGGGATGAACCGCCATATGAATATTCTATACTGGATCATATCTGATACAGAGCTATCAGGCGATTAATTTCTTGAATAGGGTTTCTGTTTCATTATTGCCCATTTTCCAGGAACCTTGTAAAATAATAACAAAGAGCTGTTCAATAAAAAAAAAGTGTTGCCAAAACCACGGCAGAATGAGTTTGAAGCCAATTTTGTGCCTTCCTCCAATAGTTTTCAATATTTTGTTCTAAGGAAATTGAAATTGGTGCCAAATCATCCGATTTCTCCTCTTTTTTTTCATTGTCCCGGCACCGTACTGCTGGCTATTGGCTATCGGCGGGCGGCAGGAGACACGTGCGAGCAAGAAGAAAAAAAAACAAGGAGAGAGGAGTGGTGGCTAAAGCAATTAGGAGAGGGTACATGCACGAATGATGAATAAATGAGGAGTGTCACCATCGTTTCAGCAAGCATGGAAAGGTTGGCAGCAAAAAAAGCGAAACTAGTTTTTAACACATGAACCCGTGACCGTGAGACTGGCGCGAGGCCGACCCGTAGATAGCAGCAGAGCAGAGTAGAGACAGGCTACTACACCGGAGGCAGCAGCGATCCATGGAAGTTGGAAGGACAGCTAGCCTTCACGTGGTCGTGGGCAAGGCAATTGAAGCACTTGCCGTTGCCGACAAAGGCCATGACTCTACGAGGGCAGTCCCTGTGCTAGAAACTATACACGATTTCTATGACAGCCACGTCACCTAGAAATCATATGTAGAAACTATCCGCACAATGTAGCTCTTTTTTGTATAATAAATATTGTCTTTTCTCCTCTCTCTCTCTCCTACCTTTATCTTCCTCCTGATTACATCTTTCGTTCTTTCCCAAGAATACGCACACGAAGAGGAGTAGCGTAGCGGGAGGGGAGAAGGCTATCGGACACCAGCGAGAGGGTCGGGCCACCGGCAGTAGCAAGGAGTCGGACCACCAGCGAGGCAAGGGACTCGTCCTCACCATGGAGGTCGTCCTGGAGCGCGGCCATGCGGAGGTAGAAATCGATTCCGCGACGACGTTGCGATCTGTGCGGACGCGGCGCGGCCTGGGCGACGATAGTACGACCTGCGGACGGCGGCACGACGAGCGCGAGCGGCGTGGGCCGAGAGTGAGCAAGGTCACCGCGACCGGTGGGACCACAGCGGAGCGCGGGCGGCGTGCGACGAGCGTGGGCGGCACACTGGCACAGGCGAGTGAGCATGGTCGGCGTGGTCGGGCACTCGAAAGGGAGCAACACGGTGGTAGAAACCGGTGATTTCTTCCCAACGCTAATTTTATCGTTTCTACATGTCTGGAGACGAGGGAAGACGTTGTTTCTTCGCTAGGAAACGATTTCCTCAATTTTCTTCCGCTTTCTTCATTTATTAGTCTGTCATGTCAGCGCTTTGCTTACGTGACGTCTCATTTAATAGAGATAGAAATTACTATTAATATCTCATTGAGACTGCCACGAGGTACTTGGACAACGAACGCCGGGGCGCTGCTGTTGACCTGTCATCCTCGTCGCCGGCGCCGCCGGCTGACCATCTCGTGGAATCCATCTGCGTTCGCCTGAGCAATGGCCTGAAGTTTTCAAACTGGACATTCAAGTTACGTCCCAGTTACGCCATTTTGAATTGCTTCTTAGGACAAGATATATACAAGAGCTACCCCGCTCAAAGAATATTTTTGAATTTTTCTCAAAGAATATCTTAAGCTATGTTTATTGGGTTTGATCATGCTAAAAAATAGTTTGTCACCGGTTGCAATACACAGCAATTCCGTATTTATATAGTATAGTATTAAATAAAAAACATTCTCCGGCATATAAAAACTAAAATAAGAAGAAGAAAATAAAAGAGAAAAGAGAAAACTCAATAACCGAGGAGAATGTTTGGCCAACAAAATAATAAGGCGGCCCAAGCAAAAAAAGGCAAGGCCCACGCGGAGAAAAAGGCAATAAAGGCGCTCTTGTCGTTTGGCCCATGTGTATAGGAGTATAGCAATAGGAAAATATATCCATTTTACCTCGATAAGCTATCGTCATGATTTAGTTTTTCATATTGAATTCTATAAACCAGACATTTTACCTACTCAACTCTTAAAACTGTTCAAATTGCTTCCTACCTCGGTTAGAATTTGTTTTCAAGGTGGTATCATATTTTTTACTTTTAAAAACTCCAAAATAAGATTTTTAAACCGTGAAAAAGACTCTAAGCTTTTAAAATACCAAGAAAAATCATAAATATAAGTTAAGGCATGAAACACCTAAACAATATATTTATAACTAATGGAAGTATCTCTAAAATGTTCCTAAATTAGATTTAATTCTAGAAAAATGGAAAAATATCTAGAATAACCTCCACTCTTGCTAATGTATTCAACATTAAATTTATGTTGTGTCCAACATCCTTGTTAGCTACATCTCATATTATGTTGTGAAAGTTTTGAAACATATTTATACATCAATTATAATATTTTGGGACTTTTCTGTTTTTTCCATTTTACTGGACCTAAATCTATATTTTGGTAGAACCTTAAGATTTTTTTTAATCTTTTATTTGGGTTATTTATCCTAATCTATGATTTTTGTTGGAATTTTTAGTGGCTTAGAGACATTTTTCAGGTTTAAAAACCTTGTTATGTATTATCGGATTTTTTTAAACTAAAATATATGAAACCACCTTGACAATCACTCAGAAAGGTGATTTAAATTGTTTGAGTAAGATATCCAGTTTTAAAGATGGACTGTTTTTTTTATTTCATAAATAAAATGATGGTCTGTTTTGTTTACTAGCGGCTCGCGCGACCTGAAAACGGGCAAAAGGCCTTGGGAGGACCGAAGCAGCGGATAGGCCCATTTTGTGGCCTATCTAGACGTAGGTAGCACGGCCTGAAAACCAAATAAAAGGCTGAACTTTTATGCTGCAAATTAATTAGGAGGCTCACCAAAATTAGCTCTAAAAAATCTATTTAGGCCTTGTTTAGTTCTCAGACAAAAGTTTTACGCTCTGTCATATCGGATTTTTGGATATATGTATGGAGTACTAAATATAGACTAAAAACTAACTAATTACACAGTTTACGTGTAATTTTCGAAACAAATCTTTTAAGTCTAATTAGTCCACGATTTGATACTAAAGTGCTACAGTAACACATATGCTAATGACAAATTAATTAGGCTTAGAAAATTCGTTTCGTGATTTACGTAAAGTTTTAAATAGCGGACTATTGAAAATAGCGATAACTTTTTTTCAGAAGCTATACAACTATAGCGGCGCTATAGCGGCACCATGACAAATAGAGTTTTTATTAAAAAATATGAAAAATACCAGTAATTGATGCCAAAAACATAGTAAATATGAAATTTGATGATCACATATGTTTCTAAGGTCCTATAATTATAGATAACATTACTAAATACCAATATGACATTACAATATGGTTCATAAAAAATTAATTGTCTAAAATACCAAATTAAGTAGGAAATACTAATTTGTAGATAACGGTGAAAATTGTCGCAGCAGCGCTATAGTGGTAAATAGCGGTAAAAGTTGTCATAGCGTTAGATATAAAATAGCTTAGTGTCGAGCCTCTCCCGCAGCTATAGCGACGCTATAGCCCGCTATTTAAAACTTTGAATTTACGGAAAAATTCTGTAATTTGTTTTTTTAAGTATTTGAACACCTCATGTAACACTATATATAGCATCCGATGTGATATCCAAAAAAATTTCAGTCTGAAACTAACCTTGATTATTACTCCTATATATATTTTCCTAGTTTGAGTATTTCTTCCTAGTCGACTAGGTTAATAGTTGAGGGAGATTGGTTGGGAAGCATATAATACAGGTTGACCGTGCTTGGTCATGCACGGTGACGCGCCACTTCTAGAGTCATTACTGGCAAACGAGAGGCAAGCAAATAAATCGGTCAGAGTCATGACCAGACCAGGCACAAGCAGGGATGATGCCGGTCAATGTTATCACTAAATGCACAACTATACAAGTTAATAAGAGAACAAAAAAACATATTACCACTTGCAAGCTATGCAGTGCATATCGTGGAGGTCCGCTGGTTCTGATTGCCGCGGCGACGAGTAAAAGAATACCACTCCAACCAAGTTGCGCATGCTAAAAATGGTCATGATCAGTTGTTCACAACAGAAAATGCTCCGGTACGGTGATATAATAACCGAGGGCACAACAACCGTAATTATCTTAAGCCCGGACTGAGCACTCTTAAAAAAACGACGGGCTCAGTGACACTGACGTGACCGTGAAACAGGTCAAGAAGATGTAATTGGCCTTGCCATCGCATGTCGATGTGTAGTAGGTGATTGTACTGTTATTAATTGAAAATATTGTACCCGTCCGGACGGCGACGTCGTTCCGTGCAAGCATTGTTGTCGCTGTTCGGTGACCCGTGCATAGACCTCCCAGCCGGCAACGTCAGTATACTAGGAGGTCTGAGCGTCCATGTAAACATCACTAAGACGTGTTGTATTACATTTTTTTCTCTACTTTAATATAAAATATGTAAATTTTTGCGTAATCGAGAAAAAAAAAAGAAATATTGCGCTATTTTTTTTTTGGCCAAGATACATAGGAGTATGCACTGATTCAGTATGAACTTTTTAGTCACAGGGGTGTGATCTAGCAGACGAGGACCATATTCCAATATTCGTTCGTATCGCGTGTTTGCTCCTGCAGGATCAGACCAGTGACCAGGCCGTCAAAATCACGGATTGCTGTTATCGCTAATGCCCATAGAATACTTATCTAGTATAAAGAGAAAAGATGGGTAAGAGATAATGACATGGTGAAGTGGAGAGGAACATGACTGGTTGCTTTATTTAGTAAATAAAGTCTTATTAGAGGGAAATGATGTGGAACAGTAAAGTTGACAGGTTCCGTCAAATTAGTGGCGATGAGGCCAGGTCGTAAAGATATCTTTCAGTTATCATTTTTTTCCACCGTAAAAATCACGCCCGAACTACACTTTGACACGGCTTTCAGATGAAGAACATCTTGACAAAAATTAACAAACGCAACGAATAACGTGGTTTCTGAAATCTCCTGGGGGGAAACAAGAAGGTTCAAGTTGTCCTTAGCTTCTAAAATCTCCTGGTTTATGCAGGTCATTCGATTTCACATAAACCACAGGTTGAAGGATATCCTCTCAAAAACATAAACCACCCGGTTTATTAGACAATTATTCTGTCTTTCCTGTGGTCGGTCGTCCTCGTCCACAAATGCAAAAGGTCCCATCAGTTCACATCGTCTAAAACCAAAGTGAAACCGCACAGGAATACAGTGTGTACGCCTGGATCCGCATGCGGTTTTTGCCTTCTGCACTCAGTATTCAACTAGTTCGAGTCAGCATCAAAGATATATGCACTGATGTGTGGTGTCATCAACTAGTTAAACTGCGAGGAGCTAAACCAGAATTAGAGCTACCAACCTCTCCCTCTTCTGCCTCCGTTGCCAAGCTCTCTGAGGAGAAGAATGGCTGCGCTGCTCTATCTCGTCGTTCTTCCATTGCTGACCCTCCAGATTTGCTCCGGCGCTTCGCCATGGCAAACCATGACCACCGGCTCACACATAAGAGGAGAGGACCATGACAAGGTCATCCTCCTCTCGCCTGAAGCTACCTTCTCCTGCGGCTTCCATGAGGCTGGCACAAATGCTCTCACCTTTTCCATCTGGTACACCGCCAGTGCCACCGAGAGAACCGTCGTCTGGACGGCGAATCCCTATTCTGCAGAGATAGGAGGATACTCTCCAGTGAACAAATACGGCTCCAGGATATCGCTGAACCACGAGGGCAACCTGATCCTCACAGATACCAATGGTTCCACGGTGTGGGAGAGCAGGACATCGTCAGGCAAGCACACGACAGTCAACCTCCTTGACAGCGGCAACCTTGTGATCAATGACTCCAGTAACAACATCGTGTGGCAGAGCTTCCATTCGCCAACTGACACCTTGCTTCCAGGGCAGAACCTGACAAAGGACACAAGGTTAGTCAATGGTTACCATCACCTATACTTTGACAACGATAATGTCCTGCGGATGTTGTATGACGGCCCAGAGATCACAAGCATCTACTGGCCAAGTCCGGATTACAACGCTCTAAAAAATGGCCGCAATAGGTTTAACAGCACCAGGATAGCAGTTCTAGATGACATGGGTAATTTCATATCAAGTGACGGGTTTAAGATAGAGGCTTCAGATTCAGGTCCAGGAATCAAGAGAAGGATCACAATTGATTATGATGGCAATTTCAGAATGTACAGCTTGAATGCATCGACAGGGAAATGGGGCATCACGGGGCAGGCTGTAATACAGATGTGCTATGTGCATGGACTATGTGGAAAGAATGGGCTCTGTGACTACTTGGGTGGCCTCAGATGTAGATGTCCCCCAGATTATGAGATGGTTGATCCAACAAATTGGAACAAAGGATGCAAACCAATGTTCTTGACTGACGGAAACCAAGCACATGAGGAATTTACATTTATTGAGCAACCTCATGGTGATTACTATGGCTTTGATCTATCCTCCAATCAATCCGTCCCATTTGAAGCATGCTGGAATATCTGCTTGAACAGCAGCGCCTGCTTATCATTTACATACAAGGGTGGGGATGGTTGGTGTTACACTAAAGGTTTACTCTACAATGGTCAGGTGTACCCATATTTCCCAGGAGACAACTATATGAAAGTACCAAGGAGTTTTAACACTTCGACGTACTCAATCTCCAAACAGAAAATCCTCACCTGTGGCCCCGCAGATTCTGAGGTTATGCTAGGATCAGCCAGTATGTACGGAACAAAGAAGGACAACATAAATTGGACATACTTCTATGTCTTTGCTGCAATACTGGGAGCTCTAGAGTTGCTTGTTATTGTGACAGGTTGGTACCTTTTCTTCAAGAAGCATAACATACCCAAATCAATGGAGGATGGGTACAAGCTGGTTACAAACCAGTTCAGGCGATTTACATACCGAGAATTGAGGGAAGCAACTGGAAAGTTCAAAGAAGAGCTTGGGAGAGGAGGTGCTGGAATCGTCTACAGGGGAGTGCTTGAAGAAAAGAAAATAGTGGCAGTAAAGAAGCTTACAGATGTTCGCCAGGGAGAAGAAGAATTCTGGGCAGAAGTGACTCTTATTGGACGAATCAATCACATAAACTTAGTCAGAATGTGGGGATTTTGCTCAGAAGGGACAAAGAGGTTATTAGTATATGAGTATGTAGAGAATGAGTCACTGGATAAGTACCTCTTTGGTGAGAGAAGTACTGAAAGCCTGCTTGGTTGGAGCCAAAGATACAAGATTGCACTGGGCACAGCAAGAGGCCTTGCTTACCTACATCATGAATGCCTTGAGTGGGTTGTTCACTGTGATGTGAAACCAGAAAACATACTTCTAACTCGAGATTTTGAAGCCAAGATAGCAGACTTTGGATTGGCCAAGCTCGCGAAGCGAGGTAGCACTAGTTTCAATTTCACCCATATGAGAGGCACGATGGGCTACATGGCACCAGAATGGGCACTGAATTTGCCGATAAATGCAAAGGTTGATGTGTACAGCTATGGGGTCGTGCTTCTGGAGATTGTGACTGGAATCAGGGCTTCAAGTGGCATAATGTTAGATGGAAGACAAATAGATTTTCTGGAGTTTGTCCAAGAGGCTAAACATATTCTATCTACCGGGAAAGTCAGTGATATTGTTGATGATAGATTGCACGGCCACTTTCATGCAGAACAAGCAATTGCAATGGTGAAAATAGCCTTTTCATGCCTCGAAGAAAGACGCAAAAGGCCAACGATGGATGAAATTGTCAAGGTGCTCATGTCATGTGATGATGAAGACGACTACCATCCTGCTTATTCATATTGACTTGCAACAGATGCAAAGATTTGAGCGGCAGGCATAACAAGTTTCATGCTAAGTGTACCTTTGATCATATCCTCCCGGTAGACCGCGATCAATATTTATCTATGTAAATTATGGCTTCACACTCCTTTCATATCTATGTAAATTCAAAACACTTCGTGCCTATTCCTTTTGTTCACTGATTGCTCTTCATTCGAAAGAATTGCATCCATGTGTCTCGCATATAGCTAGCGTATTGTCTGCTTGCTACTCTCCAGGAAGTCTCCTCGAAAGCGAAGCTTGCCAGCACTCTTACTTTTTGGAGTGCTTGTGCTCATTCTGCTTTACGCAGATAGGCCTTAGAAAGAAATGCACTTGGATTCTATTCACACCATTCATGTTAAAATAAATCCTCAAATTCATTTCCATTCATGGTTCCCTGGGCAAACAATTTCCATCAACAAGGGCACCGGCGCCTTTACTTTATCTAAGGCGCGAAGCGAGGGCAAACAAAGCAACTTATGTCCTTCGGCCTTGCCTTTCGCCCCACTACAAGCGACAAGGCACTTCACTACCCCGACACTCCGGGACCTTCCTGGCCCCCTATACCCCCTCTTTCTTTGGCTTTTGCCTAGCTTTGTTTGTTATCAATGGTGATCGTCTTAGAAATTGTGGTAGAAATGGTTTGGCAAATAGCATACATGAACAATGATTTAAGATGAACTGAACTCACTGATGAAATATATTGTAAAGATTTGCAAATTGTGATATTTGTGTTGGAGTATGTTGGAATATCTCCAAATACAATAGATTAGGATCGTGTAATCTCACATTGCCTTATCTCTAAGAGAGGTGTCTTGCCCCATAAGTGGAGTACTCCAATATAATCCACCCACGAGGCTCAGCAATAAAATTCAATTCCACCCAATTATATTCCTCCTACAACTCATCACAAGTCTAAGTTCACATATGAACCCTAGCCGCCACTTGCTTCTGTACTGCACACCCCCGGAGAGATCAATCTCCGCTGAGCAGTGGCATTGTTTTGACGGCGGATCCTATTGATCCGGCCACCATAGCGGATCGAGCCTACCTCCTCGTGGTCGGCCTCAGCACCGTGGACTACCGCCATCCCCGCCCCCCCCGCCCCACCCCACCCCACCCCCCAATCTGCCGCTTTCAAAAAAAAAACCTGGATCACTGATTGGGTTGAGTCGGCAATCAGTCTCCATCCCCGTATCTCGACCCATACCATACCATGTACAAAGTTTCCGGGTACAAATACTACTGCCAACCCTAGCAGGCTATAACAAGATAATTGATCCAGTTCTCAATTCTGAAAAAAAAAGTGATGGCCTTTCTTTTTTCTCAAGCTAGAGAAAATCAAGGTATACAAAAGCCACTATTACCACAACCGTCGTCTGACACCAATCTTATCGCCTAAATCTGTAAACAAGCATTCTTTTAGATAATAAATCTGTAAACAAGTACTAAATTGAACGAGCGCGCAGGGGCCATTTCGTTTCGAAATTAAAATGGACCTTAAGACAACGAGGCCAGTGCATATCAATAGCTAATGAGCGCACTGCCATCAGCAGCAGCAACGCATGAGGCAAGGAAGTTGGACTGGACGTCTGGACGAGAGGACTTACGAGCATTGCCGACGCAGCCGAGCCGACGAGAGGGCGCTGACGGCGGACGAGCGGCGGCGCGTCGGGCCACGGCAAGGTCCCTCGCCGCAGTCGTTGGAGTCGAGGGCTGCCATTGGATGGTGAGGTTAGTGGCAATTGGGTTAGGTCTAACTGTTGCTCTTTAACCCGAGGTCACGTCGAACAGTCTGATAAAGGCACTTTCAATCTTGATTTTTTAACAGATTATTTTAGAAAAAAACGTCCAAATCTTATACGCGGATGACTGCTGCGGTGATTTTTTTTTCTGACACTTCGTCGTCTAGAGGTTCGTCTAGAGGTTCACTGAGGCTTGTTTTTAGTTCAATAGACTAATAAAAAACAGATTACATACTCGGTGACAAATTTATTAATACTAATTAATACATCATTAGCACATATTATTGTAGCACAATATTATCAAATTATAAACTAATTAGGTTTGGAAAAATCGTCTCGTAAAGTTATCGCAATCTGTGTAATTAGTTATTTTTAGTCTATATTTAATACTTCATGCAAGTGTCCAAATATTTGATATGATGGGTGAAAAATTTCTAGGATGGAAACTAAACAAGATGATTCAATCTTTGTACTCTATTTTCATATCTAAAAATATTTAAAAGTAAAGTAGACAATTGAGAATCTCTGAGTGTCGAGGTATGGTGTCGTGGATGATGGCCACGATCAACCCTTAGGCTGAGCCATCATCACCTACATATGTTGTGGCATTACCAAACATTAGACGGAGGAAACGATCGTCACAGGTGTGGTGAGAATTAATAAAGGAATGGAGCCGGAGAATCCTGTGGTAGCCACAGTGAATTCACGAACTAAACACCAGCTAAGTTCTCATGACAATTAGAGTTAAAGTGTGGCGAGCATCGGCCAACAACCAAACACTTCTAAGGTCTTATGTGTGTGTGTTGGTGGGTGGGGGGTGGTGTTGATATCAACACGTAATTGGATTTTTAGCTACTATTTTTAGGACTGCTATGATTTTCAAATGTGATAATATTGCGAAAGTAAGCAATATAAATTCTATTTAGAGAAAGGTTGGAAAAAACTAAACTCACTCTACCAGATATAGGGAGTATGCTAACCTATTTTCACTGAGATCATCTTTTATGTCTCCCAATCTCTGCCTGTTATATACTTCCAAACTGTTCTTACCCGTTTTCTAATTGTTCTTACCCCACCACCATCCCACGTTATGGTTGTTTTAACTATTCTTATCTCTTCTTATTTCTTACCCGCTTCCTAATTATTCTTAGGTCAATCTTAATGGAGAACTTCATAAACGTAAAACATGTTGATACAACGACATAGCACTATATTAATACAAAGATATGATAATAGTTTTATAAGAGTAGAGAGTTTCATAAACATAAAACTCTTATGTACTATTTTAAAAAATATAAATCTGTTACAAAATGAGACACAAAACCATGAAACCCCACGAAGACTTACCCCACCATCATCTCAGGTTATGGTTTTTCTTTATTCTTAGGGATTGTTTCGATTGGAGGAATTTCAACGGAAAACCATAGAAACCAAGAAAACGAGGAAAGAAAGCCAAAGTGTGTGTGTGTTTGGAATGGAGAGATTTCTTTTCCTTTGAATTGCTGTAGCCAGATGCCGATTTCACTGGGAAAAAAGAATCCGCTCCAATCCCTTGTGTCGGTTTCCTTCACGGTTGCCGGAGCAAATGACTGGCTACGAGAAGGTGGCGAGTGTCATCACGAAGTATAGCATCATGAGCACGGACAACACCGATGAAGAAAACGGGTGCCAGCGACTCACGATCTCTCAACAGAAGAAAATGCTAGCATGTGGGCCCCCTTCCATGCTTTGATTAATTGATAATGTGCCGGCTTTCTAAAAGGGGGAAAAATATTTACTGTTAAGTTTAATTTAAACCATGAGTTTGTAGCTAACTCCAAAATTCCTATGTTAGTTACTCCTTCCGTCCATAAAAACATGCAATTATAGGATCCGCGTCAGTCAAATTGACTCAAGTTTGATCAAGATTATAATAAAAGTTATTAGTATTTATGTTGTTAAATAAAATTATTATGTAAATATATTCTATTACTAATCTAATGATATATTTTTTGTATTAAGAATGTTAGTATTTTTTTATATAATTTCGGTCAAAGTTCGAAATGTTTGACTTCTCGGTAAGCGAGAATTGCATGTTTTGTTAGACGGAGGGAGTATATTCCTGCATTCCAAACACATGTTCCTATAAATTTCTTCTATTTTCCAATCTTCTGTTTTACACATCCATTCATTTCCTATTTCTGTGTTTTCCGTGTTCCTATGTTTTCATTCTTTCGTTCCAAACAGCCCTCACTTCTTATTCCTCTTTCTGTAACTTGCCCTGCTTGATTTCATGGTCTATCTGGATTCTTATCTCCTTATAACAGCTTGAGTCTTGTTTGTCTCATGAGATTCTCTTCCTATTACCATCTTCGATCTTATCGTCATGATGATCATATTTAACCAAACCCTATTAGGCCTTGTTGCTTATCTCTTAGTTCTTGCTATGGTACATTTAACCAAATCCTCAAAATGAATTCACGAAGGCTTGATCTAGTCCCTACTGCTTCTCACTAACACTCTTCCTTAAATAAAAAAATACGGTGGTTTCTGGCATAACTCCAGATGGAAGAACTGGAACTTAAAAGCAGCGATAGAATTTAAGAAACCCAACCATGGCACGGTGTCCACATAATGCCAATCCAATTGGCACCCAGTGAGTTACAGAAATCTGTTAAACGTGGCAGATTGGGCTAGTTCTCGGTCAATACAGTGCAGACAATTGAACAGTGAGCCGAGACAACGACGGAACAACCACCACAGAACATACAGATGTGCACTATATCGACCGAGAACTAGGCCTTGTTTAGATGACTTCGAACTATCAACTTTTTTCACTCTCTCTCCATCACATCAATGTTTGGACGTATGCACTCTCTCCATCACATCAATGTTTGGACATATACATGGAGTATTAAATGTTGGTAAAATAAATAACTAATTGTACTTTTAGTATGTATATGTCGAGATGAATCTTTTAAGTCTTGTTGGTCCATATTTGGACAAAGTTTGTCAATAACAACGAAAGTGCTACAGTTGAGAAAAAATCTCACTTTCGCAATCTAAACAAGGCCCTAGCCTCTTGCTGAACAAGCAAACGTGGCTACAGTGGTTACAATCTACAAGGGTTCAAATGGATAAACTTTAGATGCATCTCTAACCCTATAAATATTTGAACTAAAGAAGGTTAAAGTTGCACCTAAAGATCACTAATTTGCACCTAAAAATCACTAATTTGCACCTTTAACAGTCTATGATGCCATCCTTTGAATGTTCAAGAAAATATGTGCACTGAACTTACAAAACAAGAACGTGCAGGTTAAGTGTGAGGAGTCAAAAAAAAGAGGCAGAGGAAACCCGGGTAATTAATAATTAATAATGAAAGAATGAAACTCAAGTACTCAGCCAACCATGAACATGCCGAACAGCTCCCACATGGGAACATAAAGCCTTGGTGGGGCGCCGATACAGGCAGAAGTGCAGAACTACAATAGTAAACATTCTTATATTATGACCACGTGAAGATCACAGAAATCAATGAAGAAACAAATCGATCAAGATTTACTTTACCTAACAAACTGAACAAGCTTCCTGCTTTCCTCCGTAAAAACAAATTAAACAACTTCATTCAATCTGTAATGCAGTCTTAGATATGTCAGTCATTTCCCAGCAAATCCTACTCTTCTTGAAGAACGGCACATCCCGTGTGAGGCCGTGACTCCGTGAGCCCGTGACTCGTCATGATGCTGAGACCTCCGTGGACCAGACAGGAAAGTAAAAGCGAATTCTGAGCGACTTTCTACAGAAAAGAATCTCATTCACTTGCTAGTGAGCTGTGACCAAACTTACTGGTCCCAGTGCGGGTCATGACCCCAGCAATTAAATAGTCAAGAACACGACAACATATTTATAGAATTATAGTGTAGATGCTCGTGCTCACACTCACAGCAGTGCAGGAAAGACAAACTCACCTTCGGTGCCGTCCTCGTCCTTCCGGTCATAAACAATGTGTAGCTCACTCAGCACATACAAGTGGCAAAACAGAGAGGAAATTAAGGAGCCCCACGGTCTACACAGCCAAGCCAGATCTATTTCTTCCCCACCCACGAATTGCCAATTCACCAGAGAAATATGGCAGCCGGTAAGCACCGGCTCCTCTATCCAATCTTCCTTTCACTCCTCTCCGTTCCGTTGTGCTCCCGTGCATCCCCGTTGCAGGTCATAGGCACAGGCTCATCCCTGCAAGTAGATCACAGGGAGATCTTCCTTGTCTCTCCGGACACAACCTTCTCCTGCGGCTTCTACTCATCTGGAGAAGGCACCAACGCCTACTACTTCTCCATCTGGTTCACCCACTCCACCGACAGGACTGTTGTTTGGACAGCGAACCCTGGCTCTCCGGTAAATGGCCATGGCTCAAAGATCTCCTTCAACCGTGAAGGAAACCTGCTCCTTACGGATGTCAATGGCTCCACAGTGTGGGAGAGCAAGACGAAGTGGGGAAAGCACGCCTCAGTAGCCCTCCTCAACAGTGGTAACCTTGTGGTCAGGGCCTCCACTGATCAGGTAGTGTGGCAGAGCTTCGATTCACCCAATGACACATTGCTTCCTTCACAGCGCCTGACGAGGGAGATGAGGTTAGTCTCCCAAACTGGCTATCATCACCTCTATTTTGACAATGACAACGTCCTGCGGCTCCTGTACAATGGGCCAGAAATCACAAGCATATACTGGCCAAGCCCGGATTACAATGCGGTGCAAAATGGCCGGACTAGATTCAACAGCAGCAAGATAGCAGTTCTGGACAATGAGGGTGTTTTCTGGTCAAGCGATGGGTTCAGAATGATAGCCTCAGATTCAGGATTTGGGATCAAGAGAAGGATCACCATCGGTTATGATGGCAACTTTAGAATGTACAGCTTGAATGCAGCAAATGGCAACTGGACTATCACAGGCGAGGCTGTACTGCAGATGTGCTATGTGCATGGTTTATGTGGAAAAGGTGGAATTTGTGAGTACTCACAGAGTCTCAAATGCACTTGTCCTCCAGGATATAACATGACTGATCCAAAGAACTGGAACAAAGGATGCAGTCCAACATTCAACACCGACTGTGGGCAACCAAGAGAGGATTTTACATTCGTCAAGATTCCCCATGGTGACTTTTATGGCTTTGATCTGGCTTCAAACCAGTCAGTCTCATTTGGAGAATGCATGCGGATATGCTTGGACAGCTGCTTGTGCTTATCTTTCACATACAAAGCTGGACAGGGCCTATGTTACACCAAAAATCAACTCTATAATGGCCAGGTTTATCCATATTTTCCTGGAGACAGCTACATCAAACTTCCAAAGAAAATCACTCCAACATATTCAGCCACCAATCATTCCAGTCTTACTTGCAGCCCAAAGAATACCAAGATTATGTTCGTATCCGAAAATGAATACATGAAAAATTCTGACAACATAAACTGGACATACTTCTATACATTTGCTGCTATATTAGGGGCAGTTGAGCTGCTTTTCATCATGACAGGGTGGTATTTTCTTTTCAAAATGCACAACATACCGAAGTCAATGGAGGAAGGTTACAAAATGATAACAAGCCAATTCAGGAGATTTACATACCGTGAGTTGGTGGAAGCAACAGGTAAATTTAAAGAAGAGCTAGGAAAAGGTGCCAGTGGTACGGTTTACAGAGGAATACTTGGAGACAAGAAAATAGTGGCAATAAAAAAGCTTACAGATGTTAGACAAGGTGAAGAGGAATTCTGGGCAGAAGTAACTTTGATTGGGAGGATCAATCATATAAATTTAGTCAGGATGTGGGGATTTTGCTCAGAGGGCAAATACAGGTTATTAGTGTACGAGTATGTGGAGAATGAGTCATTGGACAAGTACCTTTTTAGTGACAGGCGCACTGAAACATTGCTATCATGGAACCAAAGATTCAAGATTGCCCTGGGAACCGCAAGAGGCCTTGCTTACCTCCATCATGAATGTCTGGAATGGGTTGTCCATTGTGATGTAAAACCAGAAAACATACTGCTGACTCGAGATTTTGAAGCAAAGATAGCAGACTTTGGACTGTCGAAGCTTTCAAAAAGAGACAGCCCTAGCTTCAATTTCACTCATATGAGAGGCACAATGGGCTACATGGCACCAGAATGGGCATTGAATTTGCCAATCAATGCAAAGGTTGATGTTTACAGCTATGGAGTTGTGCTTCTGGAGATTGTGACTGGGAATAGGGTTTCAAGTGGGATAACAATAGACGAAGAAGAGATGGACTTTATGCAGTTTGTTCAGGAAGTCAAACAGATGCTCACTAGGGGGAGTAACCTGGATATAGTGGATGCTAGACTCAAAGGGCATTTCAATCACGAGCAAGCAACAGTGATAGTGAAAATAGCTGTTTCCTGTCTTGAAGAAAGAAGCAAGAGGCCAACAATGGATCAAATTGTAAAAGACCTTATGGTGTACAATGATGAAGATGATCACCCTGCATATTTTTTATGACCTGTAGTCAAAAGGAAATATAAGCAAGAATACAAACTGAAAAGTCTTAGTCCAATATGCATACCATCCTTAGTAGAGAAAAAAAAAATGTGTTTTTGTACATTATGTATGAATGGAAAAAGAAATTAGAAGCATTTTTCAGATTTTCTGCTTGCTCTTTTTAAAACTGTGTTCGGTGTCGTGAGGGGCTTGCATAGTTTGCCGGAGGTGAAGGATTGTAACTATTTCTTATACTTTTCATTTGATAAGGTCCTTTGTGTGAATTTTACATGTTATTGTTCTTCTGTTACAAGAATGGAAGCCAAGAGAACCTCCAATTATTTAAGGACAAAAATTCAATATCTCCTATAATAATTACTTTGAAACTTGTGTAACAAAATCCCTAAACGAACTCAAATGTAAAACATTTCTTTATATCAAAGGACGCTGAAATGGTGAAACGAAAACGTACTTGCACTTGGGGCACTCTCTCCTAAAAACACTCCACCAAATACAATACCATTGCTCCAACTTTCTGTGGCTTGAACAATCTGCATAGATCTCCCAAAACCTAGAAAATAGTATACATCACCTTAGATGCCTTCCTAATACTCCATGTTACATCACCGGAGCTCTCTTTTCTAATACTGTTCAATGTGAAGTAATCACTGTTCACATGAGACCTATAATGTGGAAAAAAAATATAAAAAGATGTCAAATAACTTGAAACTACTTGCTGCAGTATTTACTAAGCAATCCAGACTTGCTAGCTGGTAACTTGGTGTTGTACCAACTACCAACCCCCCATATGTGCAGTACAAGGCATCCTGCTGGTGAAAAGATAGAAGACTCAAGATTTGGAAAGGCTGTAAGAGGCAAATATAACCTTGAGATTTATTTTTTTAAAAAAAAATGAGAATGTAGTTAACAGTCAACACATTACACATTTGCTATGTACTATATAGAAATGCTAAAACATCTTCTAATTTGGAATGGAGGGAGTACTTTCTTGACAATGCGCTTTAAAAATTTACATGCTATTGGTTCACCTTTTGATACCCTACCTGAATATTGTTTGCTTCATACACCTTCCATAGCCCTCATTTCTTCACTTCCAAGGCAGCAGGAGATTGGCTTCAAAAATTTTTCTCAGACACACAGGAGAACTGCACATCATTTATATTAACACAAAAAGAGTTTGCATGACTCGTACAACCTCTTATAGGGGCAAAGGAGTTACAAAAAGGACTCACCACCAAAACCTTAAACACAACCAATGGTCATGAGTGAACAATCATGGTCATATGCTACGGAGCCCTTTGGCTCCTGCCATACACCATAACATCGCATCATATCTAGTACCACACAAGATTAGCTTAAAATTGAACTGGTTTACTTTATGTGATGTTTCAGGACAAATGTAAGAAATATAAATGCCCAGCTAGTGGCTGTTGTAAATGTTGTGGTTTTAGTTCCGATGAACAAAATGATAAGCAATAGCCAACAAAGAACTATTCCACCAGGTAAAATCTCTGGATCTGCCACTCCTAGCACTAGTCCAATAAAAAGCACCATGCTACTCCCTCCATCCCAAATTATAAGACATTCCAAGAATCTTGGAGAGTCAAAGTTTTTCAACTTTGACCAAATTTATATAATAAGATAATAATATTTATGATATCAACTAAGTGTAATTAGATTCTCCATTAGTTATATTTCCATAATATGTATATTTGATGGTATAAATCTTTATATTTTTCTCTATAATTTTGGTCAAAGTTGAAAAATTTTGACTCTCCAAGATTCTTGGAACGTCTTATAATTTGGAATGGAGGAAGTACCTATAAATCATGGTCATCCAATTAAGAGCGCGTTTGGATCCTGGGCCGTATCTTGCTTGGCCTTACTCGGTGAGGATAGCAAGAGCGCCCAGACGTTTGGTTGCGCGGCCAGTTGCTTGGGAGCCTGTGCAAGCAATGCCGGTGCCGAAGAGTGGATTCGGCTCGCTCGGCTGGGCAAGTCTCTTGGTTTTCGTGTAGGTGGAGCAAGGCAAGGTGGCCAGAGAAACCAAACGCACCCTAAATCTTAGCATGGCTACGCCTGTGCCAAAAGCCCAGGTGGAAAAAGTTTAATACTTGATCTAATGTCACACCTGGCCCTCCTAGTTTCCAAAGATGGTGCTGCTGGAGCAGTGCCAGCTCACCTAGTACCTTGGTGCCTTGGCGGTAGTGGCAAGGTGTTTCCCAACTAGAGCTGTTTAGGGCTTGGGCCATGCGCAAAAGTTAGATAAATGAAGATGTAAGAAAATGAAGAATGGGTGCCAGCTCACCTAGTACCTTGGTGCCTTGGCAGTAGTGGCACGGTGTTTCCCAACTAGAGCTGTTTAGGGCTTGGGCTATGCGCAAAAGTTAGATAAATGAAGATGGAAGAAAATGAAGAATGGCCATGAAACTCATGGATGCATGATACTGCCAATTTCTTTGTTTCAACATGTCCTTTCTTTCTCTATTTGACATCGCATTAATCTAGCTGTATGGAAATGGTGCGACTGCCCAGGCAAACGCCTAGAAGGTAGGCAGAGATCCCCACCCCACCTCCAGCCCTAAGGTAGTTTTACATTGCAACTGTAGAGATAACTACATATTCAGTGAAACAAATAATATATGGATATATGAATTATTCAATAATATGCTAAACCTTTAAACACCTAAGTAAACTTTACAGCTTACATCTAATAAAGTTCACTGGCTTATTTGTATAATTTTCCAAAATGTTTAGAGGTAAAACTGTAAAGGTCCTGCCAAGTCGAGAATACAATATCAACAACCAACAGCAATTAGAAATTTATTTCCATTGCCAATCGCATCTACTAAAAACTTGTTCAAAGTTCACACTCCTAGAAGCCACTATAAAAAAAATTATTTCAACCTCATCTAAACAGTGTGTTCATAACCTATAAAGATTTATCATACTGAATGTTAGTTGTCCATTAGAAAGCATACCGCTGACCAGAATGGAGGTACAGAACAAAACGAGTATGATTCAATCATGTATTCATGTTTCAACTTGATGACTTATTGAGCCATAATACATATTACAATGAGAACTGAAGTGATGTCAGTCATCAGCTAACCGTGAAATTTCCAGCAGTAACAACAGCTACATGAGTAACTTCATTGGAATGAAGGCTAATATCTTAGCTTCTCTTTAAATATCCAGGCAATGAAGCAACTACAACAGCCAGCATTCCACTACTGATCATAGCAGGTAGAGGCAATTTATGTGCAACAAGAGCTAGCTCAAAAGTTGCATCAAGGGTGAGAAATTCCAATCGACCAAAGACATCCTGTTGATCTTGTGTTATGTGCACAACTGGAGACAAGCCAACTTAGGTCTTAGGGTTGGCACCTAGAGCATTAGAGAATTATATGTACTTGGCAACTGCATCAGACAATATCATGAAGTGAGGATCTAGCTGAGCATAGAAAGTGTTCCTAGTATTGAGCAAACACAGAATCTCCTGAAGCTGCAATGAAGTTTTGTTTCTGCAGTGAGATCCAATGGCATCCATACACCATCTTTAAAGAAAAAACTTAAACTCTGTCCTGATAGAGGATGACAATCAGTATTTGCTGTTTCAGCATCTCGATTGCTTTCCAAGTGGCATACACACTCTCTTGGAAGATGGATATCACGCTGACAAGCACAATGCTCTATGTGGGTTTCTTTATTGTGCGTACTAACAAATTTTTTTGCAAAACTGGCCTCATCATGTGAGCTGTAAAATTTTCTAACAGACCCTAATAGGTTCAAGCACCATGATGACAGAATGTCATGCATATCATCAGCTCTCAAGCAATGCAGATTAGGCCTTAGAGTATTTGAGAGAATATCATGAACCATCTTATAAACAGATTGGAAGCATGCAGAACAGCATTTGTAGAGACATGAAGATTTTGGAACTGGAAGATTTTTCATGTCGTCTTGCAGTTTACCATCAATCAAATGACTTGATGCAACATCATTAACAAGACCATTCCTCTTCAACTCATTATCATCAATATGAGCTTCAGAAGAAACATAGTTCCTTGGTAATCCTGAACTGTCAATACTCGCAAAGGATCCAACAGATGCTCCTGCCCTTTGCAGATCATTCAAACCTTCCACAGATTCTGTGCGGTTTTCAGATCTTTGAATATCTGGTCTGCAGTTATCTTCATCATAGGTTAACCTGGACACTTTCCCATCGTTGTTTGCTCCAATGGGTTCTCCATTTGTTATTGTATCTGCATGTGTATTGCCCCTATGCATCTCAGGTAAAGCTGAATGGACACGATCGTGTTTCACTTCCGCTGCATCCTTGCTGTTGCTGGAAACAGATTTCACATGATTATCATCAAGGTCACAGTCCATCATATGGATTCCAAGTTGGTCTGCAGTATGATCAACTGGATTGTCTTGCATCTCAGTAGGACCAGGAACAAGTTCATGGTCCTGAGTATGTTGGGCTGCAATGTCTTGAACCTCAGCAGGGATGCCAGCAGGAGCAACTTGTACATTGGTTTCTGCAGCATACTTGGTCCTTCGACACTCTTTGGCGCTTGAACTCTTCATGCAGGATGTTCCTGTCCTGGTATCAACATGTGTTCTGTAGATTGGAATAAATAAATAAAAAATGTTAGCCAGTCATCTACATCAGCACCATGAAGGCACCAATAAATTTTTGCTGATTGTAAGCAGTAAGAAAGGAGTGACAGAATCAATAGAAATAAAAAAAAACACAAAGCTCTGGCTTACCTTTGGAAGGTGTATGCCCAGCTGCTCACAACATCATCCAGATAAGCTACTTGAGATAGGATTTGAAAATACCGAAATCGATTTCTCTTTTCCAAAATTTTAGTTTGAATCTGTCCAACTAACAGTTCCAATACCTTTCTCACCTCAGTGCAAACTTCAATAACAGACCCATAGACACCTCTATAAGCCAATAAACCAACAGCAACCAACCCTCTCACGCAGACAGTCTTTTCCTTTCCCTTTACAACATTGTCCCCTCCATTTAGTGATTTACCAGGCAAGGTGCTGCTATGCAATAAACAGGAATTAAATGGCCAGCCTTTCCATGGACCATTTATATCAGTGCAGGGGCCTTCCTGTAGCTTCGACGTAACCCAACAAAGTTTTGAGAACTGAGGATGCTGCAGCATCTGAATTCCAAAAGCAACAATAGCAAATGCCTCACTGCCTTTTACAAGTCTGCTAGAAGGATTTCTTTGAACTGTGTCTTCAAAAACATTCTGAGCATTTTCTACTTTATCTTCCACATTGGATGGTGGAGGCTCTTGCTGAGCTCTGCCTGCAACCTGCTGAGTTGGATTCTCCTTAGAAGCAACTCCTTCCAAAGGTCCCTCATTCTCACTGGACTTAAATTCACCTTCTGCACTAATATTCATGAAAGCAAACACTTCTTTTTGTTCATGATTATCATTCTTATGATATTCATCATGCAAAAATTGAACATGATGTTGAATCAAGTCATGTGATAATTGCAAAGCACATGAATCAACCATCTCATCCCAATTAGAGCGGTTGTCAATATTCACGGAAAATCTTGGTATTGTGTGTTCCGAAGAAACAAAGCACTGATCCACAACATGTGTGCTGAAGAAACCTCTTACTCCACTAGGAAGATCTTGAAACCTCATGTCACTAGTGGACTATAAAACAAAATGTTAGCTTGTCATCCGATGTTATAAAAAAAAATGAAAATGTAGGTATCATCAATGCTTTCATAGAGCTGAGAAAACAGAATTTGTTCGAAAGGAAAATATGCACTATATGGGCCTGTTTGGAAGAGCTCTGAGAGCAGCTCTGAGGCTGCCAAACAATAGAGGTGATTCTAGGCTGATTCTAAAATTAACTAAGGGGCTGGGAGCCCAAGAAAATTAGGTTCTCCTGATTCACTTCCTGCATACAATCACTTCCACCATAGAGTTTATCCTAGAGAATCACTAACCATCTATCTCATAAAATCACTTCCCACGTAGAATCAGAAGCCCTAAGTATTCACGAGGAATGAGTCATGACCACAGTCATCAGCATTACTGTTTGGTTGGTGACCGTAACTTGCCACGCCTGACCTTCGGCAAACTGTGGCTGCCATAGAAAGTGTGGCGAGCAAAATTGAAGCCACACTTGTGGCAAAGTTTGGCACGAAAATGAGTCTATGACGTGTGGGGCATGGTTCTGAGAAAGTGTGGCGTGCCATAGCTGTGGCAGTGAACCAAACGACTGCCAGAAAAACTGTGGCACGACGAATCTGTGGCATGGCAAGTTCTGGTCACCAACCAAACGGACCCTAAAATAGCTACCAGAATTTGCCCAAAACAAGATGATGAAACCTTGGCATAGATCATTACCTTTTACATGGAAAAGTAGGTGCCAAGATAATTATCATATACCTTAAATAAAAAGAACAAATTACAAACTACTCCCTCCATCCTGAAAAGAATGCAATCCTAGCATAGCACCCAGTAAAACCATTTTGAGTTTGACCAAACTTATATAAAAAAATTATAAATATTTATGATACCAAATAAGTGTAATTAGATTCGCCGATATAACTTTTTGGTGTAATAAATATTTTGATACTCTTTTCTATAAACTTGGTCAAATTTTAGATACTTTGACCAAGAAAAGAACTAGAAACAGATCTTTATCGGGATGGAGGTCGTAGGCGATTATATTGTAGAAAATAAAATTGCCGTGTCAATATTCAGTTAATGCTAATCACAATCGCCGACATGTTAATAACCTAAAATCTAAGTATTTTTCCCATCAACTCACCATGAATTAATCTTTTTTATATTTTATACAGGGGGAAAAGGACAGTAAATTACACAAAAAACAGCAAATAAGCATGTGGTGTGAAGTGTATATCAGGCTTACCAGAACACTTATTGATACAGAGGCTAACAATGAATCCATCTGCTCAATCAATGCATTCCAAACTTCTGAACATTTTTTGTGATCAGTGGTGGACGAAGCTAAATTGCTTGCCCCTGTATTGAGCATATTATCTTCTATTTGATTATGGGCCTTATCAACTGCCCACAGATCAATTCTAGGCATGTAGATGATGCATCTTCCAAGGTTTAGGCATTTCACTGATCAAGAGTAAGGGGTAAAACAAAAGACAATATCAATAAACATTAATAAGAAACTAAGAATTTTAGCATAACAGTAATATAGAGCCAATAAATTATTTCTAATCAATTAAAAAATGGCAGACAACATCAATTAATTTCATAAAAGGATGTGCAGTTCAATGTGTTGGCATCAATTTAAATCAGCATGTCACAATTATATTAATTGCACTTGCTTGTAAACTGACAGTGGCTGAAATAGGACAATGGTTAAGCTAAACTAAGTCTGTAAATTTACATCAAGCCCGACGTAGGTTGGTTTTTCATTCATTCCATAAAGAATCATAATTTATGTGCTGCGTCAATTTTCAGAGCATGTGTGTGTCATAGATATTTTGCATGCTTAGGAAAGGAGCAAGAAAAAATCAATTTCCTTGTTTGCGACAATAAAAAGGCCCCAGGTCAATTTGTTGCTGTGTTTGTATGATTTTAAACTAATGTATCACCACTATATCAACAGCCATACAATGTTCCTGCTTCTCATGCCGTGTGGTCAACATATACATTTCTTCAATTTCAACTAAAAATAAACCTGTCAGTGTTGGGAACATGTGTGTGGCAGCATAGGGTGCAGGAGCCACATGAGCCTAGATATAGCAATATACGTCATTCAACCAAAGCAATCAAAACATCATAACTTGTGTGGGGAATCAGTCTTCAAAGCACATGTAAAGTTTAGTTAAAATTGGTAAATGAGATACACAGTAACTAATCCCAAACCCATGGGAAAAGGTAACGAATGCAAGTAATTTCCAGTCTGTAAGAGACTCTCGAAGAAAAAAGAGGAATCTCAAGTAACCAAAATGAATAAATAAATAATACTCTCCATACCAAATTATAAGACGTTTGACTTTTTTGTCCGTTGACCACTCGTCTTATTCAAAAAAATTATTCTTGAAGAATTTTTATTAATAAACAAAGCCACGACAAAAGAAGTGATATTTTGTACAAAATTTTGAATAAGACGAGTGGTCAAACTTGGTGTCAAAAAAGTCAAACGTCTTATAATTTGGGATGGATTGAGTAGTATACATGCATCTCCAACTTCATCTAATTGTAGGTCCTTAGGTAATCAGAGTAAATAGGAATAGTACCACATTGTCTATTCACATGGAGTGTTAGTCCTATCCTATGTACCCTATATAATCAGCTCATGAGGCCCAATGCAATATATCAATAAATCATCCAATTCCACCAATTTTATTCTCCTTCAATCAGCTTTTACAACAACATAATGTATCTCCAACTTCATATAAACTAAAGCTTGAATTGAGTTATACTTGGTTCCTGTATGAAGATTCTTTTCATACGCATTCACTTTCACATTTGTAGTCATCACCTCATCATATATATTCACATGCATAGACAGCATAAAGTGAATAAAAAAATGTTAAGGTGAAAAATATTGTCACCAACTTTACATGAAAAATATAAATGAAGAGTCAATTGTTGTTTTGTAGTGAATATTTACAAAGTAAATGAAATTAAGGGAAACATAGTAACTTACAAAGAATTTGTGTCAGCCCGCTAAGGATATCACCGTTTCCTTCCTGCACCATAGTTGCAAGGTCAAGCTTGTGTATTACAATCTGGCCCAGAAAACCATGAAGAACACAACGAATTAGGTGTTGCTGGCCTGATCTCGGTGCTCCAGCAACTAAAACTCGAAAGCCTGATAATTTATGTGGTAGCCCTCCTTTCATATGCAAACCAGTGGGATTTAATCTGCTGCCACAAAAATTCTCCTGTGTTTCAACATCACTCGGCAACATTGAACCATGATTTCCTAGTTGTGCAGCTACAATACCACAGCTTGACAAGA
Organism: Coix lacryma-jobi var. lacryma-jobi; assembly: GCA_009763385.1. Lineage (NCBI taxonomy): Eukaryota > Viridiplantae > Streptophyta > Magnoliopsida > Poales > Poaceae > Coix > Coix lacryma-jobi. The sequence goes on from CM019827.1 coordinate 34,498,691, forward strand.
TTGTTCCAATTTTATCTGTTATATCTTTTTGCTGGATCAAAGAATTAAGATAAGTTGGCCATAAAGTGTGGGGTACAGTATTCTTTTCCATGGATGAGAACACCACTTCCTTTATAGAGCCAGATGCCTTAAGAAGGGATGAAGGTAACCATACGCGCTCATCCAAATACATAGAAATAAGAAGGTGTACCAATGGTTTAAGAAGGCTTGGTACAAAACAGGAATCTAGAGGTGAGGAAACTAGATTGTTTGCAGCAATCCCTGCTTCCCTTTGTGAACAAGGTGGGGGAGCAGCTGCAAGAGCAGCTAGCCAATCTCTTTCCTCGACAAGAACTGTTGGTAGAGGAACTCGCCCATGAGGAACTCCTTTTTCAGCAGATTGTAAAATTTGATGTAATGGGCAGGTCCTTTTTAAAGCATTTATTGCTGCTTGTGTGCAAATTGCCTGCAGATCAGCACCAGCATATCCAACAGTTTGGCTAGCAACAAATGACAGGAATGAACCTGAAATAGGACTTGGCCAATTTTTTGTATGCAGTGAAAGAATAGCAGATCTATCCTCAAAGGTTGGTAGCGGAAAGTATATCTCACGATCAAACCTTCCTGGTCTCCTAAGGGCAGGATCAATAGCATCACGGCGATTCGTAGCCCCAATCACTATAACTGAGCCTCGTGATTTCAAACCATCAAGCAATGAGAGCAAAGTTGCCACAACTGAATTATGTGTTTGGTCTTGTCTTCTGGATCTACAAGGTGCTAAACCATCTATCTCATCAAAAAATATGATAGAAGGCTGGCATCGCTCAGCTACCTGGAAAAGAAGTCTTAACTGTCTTTCGGCATCACCAACATACTTACCCAAACAATCAGCACCTTTTCGAGCAAAATAAGCAATCCTTCTGTTGCCTTGAGAACATGCCCCTATGAGTGCCCTTACAACAAGTGTTTTACCGGTACCAGGGTGGCCATGAAGCAGAACACCTCTCGGAGGAGTAATACCTAAAGAACTAAAGAACTCAGGGTAGAGAAGAGGTAGCATCACCACCTCCTTCATGCTCTGAATAACATCACTTAGCCCAGCAACAGATTCCCAACCGCGATATGACTTTTCGTTTTCAGAGGAGCCTCCTATATAAACAGGTGCAATTCGCAAAAGATCTCTGTTTAGCCTCTTGCCCTCACGTTTCAAGAACTCCTCATCTTCCCCACAGTTCTCTAACCATTTCTCCTCAGCATCTCTGTCTTTTCTCCATGCATCGTGTGACACTTTTCTGACATCTGCCTTCATCTTTTTAATCTTCATTTTCCTGAGTAGTTCAACATACTGATCTCCTTGGGGTTGGAAAAGATGGCGATGATCATTGCAGGCTATAAGAAACTTCCGATGATCAAATATGCAGGCTTCTGTTCGACTACAAGGCTACACATGGAAGAATGCTAAATATTAGGGCAATAAAAGAATGCTAAACAGCTAAAAGTACTCTCTCCATTCAACAATACAAGGCACGTTTTTTTTTACTCAGTCTTCAATGATAGACCCTGCCCACTGTTTTAGTTTTTGTTTAGGAGAGCTGCATACCATTTCATTATAGAAGAAAAATACAAACTAGTTCAAACATATATTTCTAACAAGAGGCACACCACAAACAGATCAAACAAACAACAAAGAGACACTAACACTACTGGATTAACCCATGAACAGCAGCTTGGAGCTCCAGCTGAACACCACAGCAGCCTCATCTGCTACCGACCTTACAACCAATTAACACTGTCTGATTGTCCATTGACCACACATATGGTTTTCTTACAAATTGTATCACTTATAGCCACAAACCTAATATAGTCTGAAAGCATTTTTGAAATATGAATCGAATTGTATAATTACACAAAAGCATACTAATAAATGTTACTCCCTCCGTTCCAAATTATGTCGCTTTGGCTTTTTTGGTACGTAGATTTTGCTATGTATCTAGACATACATTATATCTAAATACATAGCAAAATTGATGTACCAAAAAAGTTAAAGCTACTTATAATTTGGAACAGAGGGAGTATTGATTATTGTTTGAAATTCATAACCTTTGACTTTTCCAAAACACATGCCTTGTGTTTTATTTTTTGAGAGAGGGAGTATGTTTAAGAACTATTCAATTACCAAATGGTAGGTTTTCGGGCAACGATCAACACGACACCCGATAGTTGCTCCAGGTCTGCCACATCGACTGCACTTCAGAAGCCTTCCACGGCAAAGTGCAGCTCTTACATTTCTTAGACAGCCCAAACCAGCAAAGTAAACCTGAAATTTGGAGATAAGAATGGATTCTCAAACAACAGTACCCTGCATCGGTATCACTAGCATGCAGTACAGTGAAGGATTAAAATTATTCCATTTGCATGTTGCAACACATTCTGTTTGAATTCAGCAGCAGTAATACAGAGCAAGCAATGTTGATCCATAAGACCATAACAAAACAGTGCAGCTTACTTTTTGAGAAATTTAAACAATGACAACTGAGACTGTTGACAAGAGCATTGCTGCCTGTGTACAACAGTACCAAACTACAACAATAAGGTGTATTGAAGCAACTTGCAGAAATATCCAAATGAAACATAAAGAGTTTTGAGTATATACAGCAGGTGCAGACCTCGGGGCTCCAAACAGCACAGTTCTGATGAACCCAGACACGTGCAATGCCAAAGCGGTCATGAATTGGACCCAACAACCTTCCCAACCATCCAGGATCATCACCAAATCCATCCCACATATCATAGTTGGGCTCCTCTGAAGGTAAAGCCCCCTCATAGGCTTCATTTTCACTGTCAACAGAATCATGCAATGCAATCTTAGGTGGCCTCCCATCAGTCCCTCCACCACAGAGCCCGCACCTCCTCCCTTCTTTAACCACCTTAACTCCCTGGTTTTCAGCTAAAACCGAGGAATTCCGCATCCTCTCTTTTGGACCATCGTCAGCCAATACCGCATCTGGGAAATGAACCGACTGCCCGCCCTGTTGGACCTCTTCCTCTTGCTCACCAGGACTGGATAGGTGCAGTTCCTTTTGATGCTCAGCTGGAAGGTTGCTCTCTTCTGCGGTCGGTTCACTGTTCATGCCAAGCTGCTCAATTCTGCCTGAATTGCTGGCCCTAACCTCCTCATTGCTCTGACCGCGAGGTAGTTCATCACTACTGTTCCCTCTCGATGCGGGCAATTCTGACCCTCCTGTTTCATCCTGCTGCTGCAAACCTTCCTCCACCACCATTTCCTCTCCAGTGCCTTCTTCTAGATCATTTCTAGTGCCTATTGTTGGCCCCTCCTCATCTTGTTCTTGCTCTGCAGCCACCTCTTCCTCCCCAACATCCTCTCCTTTTCCTCCCTCTTCCATTTCTACTGCATTGTCACCCTCCACGGCATCATGTGTGTCTAAGGTCAAATCGATTGTTAAATTGATCTCACTATCTGTTATTTCCCTCCCTTGCAACTGCAAACACCCACTTTCCTTGCTCACGTCATCGCCCTCAGTCCTCTCGCGAACATCCACCACCACCATCCTGGCCTCTTTTACTTCCTCCTCCTCCTCCTCCTCTCCTTCTTCTTCCTCCTCCTCCTCCACCTCCTCCTCCTCCTCCTCCTCCTCCTCCACCTCCTCCCCTTGCCCTTCTCCCTCCTCCTCCCCGTGCTCTTCATCTTCGAGCCACAGCCTCCTTGCCCGCCCCCGCCCCTCCAGTTTGGCCTTCCCCTTAACCCTATCCCTCAGCCGCGAACGCCACACCACGCTCCCCTCATCATCCTCCTCTTCCTCCATCCCTCGGGCATCAACCTCGTGCCGCGCCCTGCCCCGGCTCCCCCTCCGCGAGCTCCCGCTCGAGCCCACCCGGCCGCCGCGGCGAGGCCTCTTGCGGCGCGGGGAAGGGAGCGGAGACGTGTCGAGGACGACCGGCGCCCGGCGCACCCGCTTGCTGCGGCGGATGGACTCCTCGTCGGAGTCGTCGGAGTCGCCGACGCCGCCCAGGGCCGCCGGGGGAGGTGGCGGCGGCGCGACGTCGCGGATCGCGTCGAGGCGCTTCTGCTTCTTCCGGCCGCGGGAGGAGGCGCCGCCGCGCCGCCGCTTGGGCTTGGACGGGGGCATCACGCGGCTCGCGCCGAGACGACGGCGACGAGTCGACGGGGGTTTAGGGTCTGGCTCAGCCTTCGGGCTCGACTCACGTTTGAAAGGACGCTACCGGCGGACAGGGGAGAGGAGGGTTGGGTTGGAGGTGGTACCGTGCGTGGTGGCACGGAGGAGGGGAGCAAATGACATTGACCAGGTACTGTAACCGGCAGGTGGGTCCGACAGTTTCAGGGCCCGCATAGCAGTCTGAAATCATTTCGAGTGTGAGCGAGGGGTACTGCGAGTCCACTGCAGAAGGGACAATTTCAAATTTTCTGGATGTTTGTTTGGTTATCTACGGTTCTCGCGAGGAAATATGAAGTCAGCTTCCCGCGCAAGTTCTTCTCTGTGCACCTACCTGCACGTCTGAACGAGACAAAAAAGGTGGCAAATCTGTGTGGTGTTTGGTTTACGTAACCGGTATAGGCATGTCTACACCAAGCGTGATCTGACTTGTTAAGAGTCCGAATCCGAACTGTAACGGGATACGGTACCCATCATCGCCTCCACTCAACCTCGAATTAAGAACTGACTTGTTAGTAGAACCGCGTCCACTTTTGGTTTTTTTTGAATGGCTGACATAAGCTACATTCTCATACGGCCACTGTTAATTCTTGATTCGATATAATTTATCATGGGATCGTCCTATACTTTTGAGCACTGCAATGTTCCTCGAGTTCATGTTAGGCATGCACTTTGAAAGAAACGATGTACTCCCTATATCCCAAATTATAAGAATCTTGGAGAGTCAAAGTTTTTTAACTTTAACCGAATTTATATAATAAAATAGTAATATTTATGATACCAACTAAGTACAATTAGATTTTTTATTAGTTATATTTTCATAATATACATATTTGATGTTATACATTTTTGTGTTTTTCTCTATAATTTTGATCAAAGTTAAAAAAAAATGATTTTTTAAGATTTTTGGAATGCCTTATAATTTGGAATTTGGGATGGAGGGAGTAGCGATGAATTTAACATGGCTCTTTTGTTCAGGGTGATTGGTTGCCCCCGAACCATTGTTGCATGGTAACCAGGTTGCCCTCGTTCAGCGAATGGCTCCAGCTCTTGTTTAACGAACTATGGGATTGATTGTTCTGTGCCTGTTGCGGGCCCTTCGCACCTTGCTGGAGGCCCATAACACGTCGGCGGACTAGTTTTGGCCCACGTTGTGATCTGACTTGCTTCCCAGTTCTCACCTCATGCAGCCCAACTCTGAGAGGAAACTTGTCCAGTACCCCCGTCTGTGCTAGCCAGGATCTTTGTGCAGCTGTAACCAAAAAGACAAGAATCATCTTCCGGGACAGTGCTAACGTCGGCTGACCCGCAGGCAGCCGCGCATTTGCGTATGCTAACAATGTAGAATAGCTCCAATCTAAAGTTCACTTCTTTTAACTCTTTTGATTTGAAATTGGAATGCCGAGCGCGGAACACCCAAACAGCACACACCTCCTCATATTGCAGTTCAACAATCTTCATGGTCACGTGAGTCCTGATCAACGGCTTCAACGCACGGCATCAAGCTCTGAGCTGCCATATGCATGAGAGTATCATTTCTGTGAGCTTTCCGGGTTGGTCATGGCCTCATGGGTGGTACCTGCAAAAGCACAGATGAACAACATGCAGACATGCGCGGTATCGCCATCATCATTGTTCTTCCCGGGCCTGGTGAGTAGGCTCGGGGAGCGCGGTGTGTGTCCAACTGGACCCGAACAATTCAGAACAGGGCGAGAGGCCCGGCCCGGCCCGGCCCCTAGAGGCTAGAAGGCCCTAACGAACTTGCAGATTCAGCATGCGTTCCTGCCGCCAGCTTTGCTTTTAGTAATTTGCGTGCGCATGCGCGGCGGATCTATATCAATTAATCTGCAAAGGCGACGAGGGCCGGGGAGAGCAGACATCGCTATCTGATCACTGATCAACTACCGCCCGCCTTCGTCTGGCATCAGATCAGGAGCATCCTGTCTACTTGGCGTGTTCTGATCGATGGGCATAGTAGTTAGTGGCAAACAGCTCTCCCTCTCTGTACCAGCTCGATCGTAAACAGATAGTCAGAACTCAAATTGATGTACATCGTGGCTGGTTGATCGCTACGTTGCAACTGCATGCGCTATCATTGGTCCGTCCTTATAGTCTATCGTTTGCCATGGAAGATCTTTGATCGACGCCATATTTAGACAGTGAAATCCTTGCATCGAGGGCAACCTTGATCCTTTTCTTCTTCTTTATTTCTCCGGTACATTGCGTTAGGGCCTGACCGGACTGCGGTTCAAGCGTCGCCGTCGTCGAATTTCCACTTCTTATGCATCGGTCGAATTCATTTCTCAATCCGGGACCCTCTTCACCATTCACGCATTCACGTCTCGTGTTGCAGATCTTCAGATAAGGGATATTTTTTTATGGAATTCATATAAAAAGATATTGGTTTGGGTCCTTATTCCTGTGTTGATTTGTTACACTAGTACAGAACAGGCCTATTGCCCCGGGCCATTTTGGCCTTTAGCCCCGGACATGGAGCCGGGGCTAAGGAATCGGGACTAAAGCCCCGACCTTTAGCCCCGGTTCCATGGCCCGGGGCTAATGGAGGGACCTTTAGCCCCGGTTGGTAACACCAACCGGGACTAAAGAGGCCAGCCACGGGGGCCCGGCTGGAGGCACCTTTAGCCCCGGTTGGTAACACCAACCGGGACTAAAGGGGCCTCCAGCCGGGCCACCGTGGCTGGCCTCTTTAGTCCCGGTTGGCACCGCCCGGGACTAAAACACCTTTTATACCGAATTAAACCGGTCACATTTTGTAAACTAAAGTATTATATATTTCTAATTTCTGTAAACAACTAATTTAACTGATCTCTATTTCTCCAAAATAATAAAATATACTAATTAAAACGGTCACATTTTGTAAACTAAATTATTATATATTTCTAATTTCTGTAAACAAATGATTTAAATGATCTCTATTCCTCAAAAAAACTAATTAAACTGTCACATTTTCTAAACTAAAGTATTATATATTTCTAATTTTTATGTAAACAAATGATTTAAATGATCTCTATTTCAAAAAAAACTAATTAAACCGGTCACATTTTCTAAACTAAAGTATTATATATTTTGTTTTCTAAACCGGTCACATTTCTCTAAAAGACTAAAATAAACTAATTAAACGGTCATATTTTGTTTTTAGATTAATAATTTGAACTATCAAGTCAATGAACTCAAAATAGCTACAAAAATGAATAACTTAAGCTAGTAACCTTTCAACGAGTCGATGGCGGTGTAGATGTGATGAAATAAATCAATCGCCGGAGATGTGTTAACAAACAAAAATCACCGGAGGAGAAGAGAGCAAACAAGCAAGCAAGAGCAAGCAGTGACTGAATGAAGAAAAATGAAGACAGGAGCTCGGGCACGGCTGGAGGTAGAAGAACATTTCAAATATAGGGAGGGACATTTAGCCCCGGTCCTTATTCCCAGCCGGGGCTAAATGTTGGCATTTAGCCCCGGCTGGGTACACCAACCGGAACAAAACCTTTTAGTCCCGGTTGGTGTTACCAACCGGGGCTAAAGATGCCAACATTTAGCCCCGGCTGCATACACCAACCGGGGCAAAACCTTTAGTCCCGGTTGGTGTTACGGCCCGGGGCTAAAGATGCCAACATTTAGCCCCGGCTGCATACACCAACCGGGGCAAAACCTTTACTCCCGGTTGGTGTTACGGCCCGGGGCTAAAGGCCGGTCTTTAGCCCCGGTTGGTAACACCAACCGGGACTAAAGGCCCCTCTGACAATTGAGCCGTTGGGCTGGGGAGCTTTAGTCCCGGTTGGTGTTACCAACCGGGGCTAAAGGCCTTTCTAGTCCCGGGCGCAAATTTTTCCGTGGCTAATGCTGATTTTGCAAATCGTCCAAAGGCCTGTTCTCTAGTAGTGTTATTTGCTTTTCTCGTGTAATCAATACTCTCTTCGTTCCAAATTATAACTCTTTTTAACTTTTTTAGTTTTATATTATTTTGTTATGTATATAAACATATATTATATCTAGATTAATAGCAAAAATAGATGCTCGGTAGTTAGTAAAAAGACATACTCCCTCCGTATCGCATTTAGATGATGTTTAGGACAACGATACGGTCTCCAAAGTGCAACTTTGACCACTTATTTTTTTAAAAAAATATTTGTTGTAAAATGGTATATGTATATTTTTATGAAAGTATTTTTCAAGACAAATTTATTTATATGATTTTTTATATCTCTAAACTCACTAATTTAAAAGTTATTCATGATTTATATTCTCAATGTTTGACTTAAACCTTGTCCAAAACGTCATCTAAAAGTGATATGGAGGGAGTATATAATTTGAAACGGAGAGAGTAACTTATTAGTAGAGGCCTTGTTTAGTTTCTACGTAAAAAAAATTAACTTATTATATCGAATGTTTTGGCACATACATGGAGTACTAAATATAACTAATTAGACATATTACGATAACTTTGCAAGACATATTTTAAGTCTAATTAGTTCATGATTGACAATATTATCCTATGGTAAACATATGCTAATGACGAATTAATTAATCTTAATAAATTCGGCTTACGATTTCCGGACACAATATATAATTTGTTTTTATTAGTCTATTTTTAATAGAATAAATTAGTAACGAAATATTCAAGATGACATTCATAAACTTTGTATCCACCAACTAAATAAGGGCGGAGTACAGTTTAGTGCCTCACAGTACATTAGCTGTTGAATCATGACTCATGGAAAAGCACGCGGGATAGTCTAATAGTCCGGTTGATACATCGATGTGTGCTTGTGAACGTGTCCTAGCTAAGGGTAAGTACGTTACTACATATCAGTTGTGTCGTACGTCGTCCTTACATGTCAACTGTCTCGTACGTCGTCCTGTCAGCTGTCTCGTACGTCGTCTCATACAGTGTCATGTAGGATTTTTGTTGATGTGAAAGAAATAGAGAGGTGAGACATAAAAAGATCGTTGTTTCATTAAACAATCACCTCGTGAGCTAAAATTTAAGACTATAAGACATTGATGAGTTGTTGTTGTTGTTATGTAACTCATAGTTTTTTTATTCTATTTATAAATTAAAGAATCATGAGTTGCTACGAGACAACTTAAAAAACAAAGCATTGTTCATATTATCTACTAAGAGCATCTCCAAGAGTTTGTCAAAACTCACTTGCCAAATCTTGTGATTTGGCAAGTTGCTAAAACATATGGCAAGTGTAATTTTGTAGTCTCTCCAATAGTTTGGCATATGGGCTTGGCAAAATTAAAAAAGTAGGCTCACTTCCAAACAACCATCAACTAATTTTCTTGGACTCTTCGGCTGACCGCGCCCGTGGCCCTTCTTCACCACGACCGCAGCTCTTCGAGCGAGACCGCGACTCTTCGCCTGGCCGCACGCCGCCTTCTTCTCCCCGCCGCGACGCTCCTTGCACGGGCGGCAGTCGCCGTCGTCCATCTCCAGCACTACGGCCCTCGTTCTCTAGCTCCATCTCCAGTACGGGCGGCCATCTACTCGATCCAAGCACTGTTGTTCTTCCCATCGGGCATCTCTTCCAAGACCTTCAAGGTATTGTTTACTGTAATACAATTTTTTCTTTAGTTTGTTGCAAGATGTTGAGGAAATTTCCCATCCAATCAATCTAGGTTATACATATTCTAGAAACCTAGAAAAGATGCCTAGGAAGAGATCCCTTTCTCGAACACAATTGGATGATTCAACATATGATGATGATGATTTTGATATGTTATCGGCTGCTGTGATTGTGGACTCTTTTGCCAATGCCAAAAAGAAACACGGTGGCTCCGTCCCAGGCCATAGAGTTTTTCACCGTGATAGAGAAGGCGGGCACGAGAGGTTGTTTCAAGATTATTTGGCGGATAATCCAACATATGGCCCTGAAATTTTTCGTCGAAGGTACTTATTTCACTTACGTTTATTTGTTGTAGGTGATTAAATATTTTTGGATTTCTTAAAGTTCAATGTTTCAGGTACAGGATGTCTAAAGAGCTTTTCGTACGCATAATGAATGCTGCTGAAGCACACGATGATTACTTTGTGCAGAAAAGGAGCGCGGCTAATGTACTTGGTTTGAGTTGCCTGCAAAAAGTCACTGCAGCAATGCGTATGCTCACGTATGGTGTTCCCGCTGATGCGACAGATGAGTACGTTCGCATTGGCGAAAGTACTGCAATAGAGACCTTGCGGAGGTTTGTTACTGCAATTGATGAAATATTTGGAGACGAATATCTCAGATATCCTAATGAAGCAGACACGGTACGCTTACTTGCAATGGGCGAACAACAAGGATTTCCAGGGATGCTAGGATCCATAGATTGTATGCATTGGGCGTGGAAGAACTGTCCGTATGATAAACAGGGTCGGTACAAGGGCAAAGAGGAGAAGCCCACTATAGTTTTGGAGGCTGTTGCTTCGAACGATCTTTGGATATGGCACGCCTTTTTTGGAATGTCCGGCTCTCATAATGATATAAATGTTCTTCATAGGTCTCCATTGTTTGATAACTTGGTAGAAGGAAAAGCTCCAGAAGTCAATTTTTCTGTTAATGACCATGATTATATAATGGGTTATTATCTTGCAGATGGCATATACCCCACATGAGCTACTTTAGTCAAGTCGATCACCAAACCTATGGGGAACAAGAGACAATATTTTGCTAAAGCGCAAGAAGACGCCAGAAAGATGGTCGAGAGAGCTTTTGGGGTTCTTCAGTCTAGGTTTGCAATTGTTCGAGGGTCAGCTCGCTTTTGGGTCGGGTTGAGGGACGACATGTCCGCTAACATAATATCCTTTTCTTCTTTCAGTAGCTTCGCTTCAGCTTTTTTTCCTCACTTGCAACCCGTTTCTTCTCTAGCTCGAGGGTAGCCTTCTTTACCTCTAGTGACGCCATGAACCTTTCCTCTTTGGCCTTCTCCAAAACCTCCCTCTTTGCCATCATCTTGTCCAAAGCTTGCATGCAAGCGTCGCCACCACCACGTTTCAGATTTTGTTTTACCTTTTTTATCCCATCCGACCTTTTCCTTGGTATGGTTTCTTCAGCTTCAGCCTCGGCTTCTATGACAACATCATTCTGTATGGCATCAGTAGGGGTGACTCCTTCATCCCTCGGCCTTGCACTCTTTTGTTTTTTCTTGCTTCCTTGCTTCTCTTTCTCCAACTCAGCAAGTTCTATCATCTTCGACTTCCACTTGTCTTCCCCCTTCAATATTTTCCAACAGTGTAGAAGACCAAAACTTTTGCCCTCCTTGTCCCAATCGACATACAATTTTTTGGCTTCAATAATCTATAGGACAGCCGATAGGAATATTGTCAATGCATATATCATTTACCAAACAAAAAAAAGTTGAAGTAAAACAACACATTGCGTGCATACCTTGTCATCAATAGTTAACCCACTTTGATTCCTACATAGAATGGCCTCATAGCATGAACAAAACTTGTTCACTTGCAATTGAATTGTCAACCACCTATGCATAAGACTGCTAACTGTCCTCACCGCAGTAGTCTCCTTGTGTTCCTCAAAATAGGCAAGAATTCGTCCCCAAAAAAATGAACGAAACCAGCCCGAGCATATACATTCGTCTTCCTTCCAATGGAAATTCTTTTTCCTCTGGGCAGCTCCCTTCTTTGTACTACGGCTAATTTGAACTTCTTCATGAGATTGAGTGTCCAGAGTTAATCCAATGTCCATGTCATCTAAACCACCACTAGCACCACCTTCTCCAAGAATGTCCGACAAGAAAAACGGGTCATCTGGTTGTGTCTCCATTGCTGAAACAAAAATACAAAAAACAAGGTTCCTGATTGTAAACAGTGCAAACCATACAAATCAAACTGAACACATATACAAACCATCTTTGAATCAAATCAAGGCACGAATGGTAGATGAATCAATTAGGGCGATCTGAACCATACCAAGCTAGGCGATCTGAACCCTAGGGCGCAACAATTGTCGAGCAGGTATGGACCATCAAGGCCATGACTCAACTAAACCCTAAAACTCCCGGCATGTATGGAACATCAAGGCCATTAACCCTAGTGAATCACATCAAAACACGGAGTTCTACTTGAAGACGAGGATGAGGTCTAGCAGGTACAAGATGAGGGCGAGTACGTACCTCAGGATCGGGAGGAGGGCGACCACACCGAGCGGCTGTGCCCCTGTTCAACTTCGGCGACGTGAGAGGAGAAGAGTCGCGAGGATGATGACGGCGTTGCGGACTCGAAGAGTCACGCCTGGGGGGTATAGGAACAGGTACGAGAGCAGGGTGGAAATTTTCTTCGCGCGAAAAGGAAACGCAGCCGGCGATGGCAAGTGAAAGACCGCGCGCAAATTTGCGCGTGAAGGGCAGAAGAATGCCAAGTTGCCAAAATATGCCAACCCATATGCCAAACTATTGGAGCACTAGTTTATATAGATTTGCCAAAAAACAAAGGATGTCAAGTGGTTTTGGCAAACTCTTGGAGATGCTCTAAGTTGTCTTAAAATTACATGACACTACATGAGACCACCTACGAGACAATATTAATATAGTTACCCTAAGTCGCTGTATAATATATCCTATCCGGGTCAGCTTATGTCTGAGCGACAGCGACCAACGATTACAATTTCGTTCGTACATGCGCTGTAACAGACAAGCAAACATGTCCGGGGAGCCAACCATTAGTGTTCGTCGTTGATGTAAAAAAAAAAACATTTGTGTTCGTGGACAGCATGTCCTTTTTCGTTCGTCCAGAGAAGATTCGGGATCACATATAACGCGAACCTGTTGGACCTACGAGTGATGACATGGACGGCATAAGATCGATTAAGTTACAACTCTCGTAATTTCTCTGTTTCAAATTATAATTTATTTTAGCTTGTAAGTTAAAATTCTAAGCGAATTGAGCTGTTTAAGAGGCTGTCCCGGAGCCCAGCTCGGGGGATTGGATAATGAAGATTTAGGGTTCCCTGGTCGTGTCTTTCTCTTTTCTTTTTTCTCAGACTTTTCTATGTGCTTGTGTGAGTAAGTTGGTCTGTTGTCTGTGTGTGAGTGGTTTGGTGTGTTGTTTGTGTTTGAGTCTATGTTTGACTCCTTTTTCCATCTATTAATACAATGATACGCAGTCCTCCTGCGTATTCGGAAAAAAAAACTGGTTAGATTTCGCAGGATAAAATTTATTTATGTGGGTTTAAGTTCTCAAATTGGTGTGGATACATTTTCCTATATTTTTTAGATTTAATTGTTCGTCTTTTCAGTAATAGCAAGACGACCACAGTGACTTCATCAATGTCAAGTTCTCAACATTTGTCAACTCAGACATTTGGAGGTATGTATACATGTATATGACCATTTATGTTTACTATGATTCATAAAAAAATATATATGCAACAGTGACCATGTTTACAAGAAAATTATAGTAACACATATAACATCAAATAGTTTTATTAAAATTTGCATGGAATATGTTTTGATATGCAGTTTGCTTGAACATCACCTAATATGTTTCCATTAAAACATGGTTAAAATTGAAGAAATTGAACTTATAAAAAGCCAAAGTGAGTTAGACCTTATTTATTTGGATCCGATGTTCTAAAGTTTAGTTAGCTAAAATTGAGAGCTAATCTTTAGACCATGTTTATTTTTGTAGTCCAATGAACTAATGTCCTATCCGTGAGGTTGACTAAACTTTAAACTTAAGTTTAGACCATATATTCAAAGGCAAGAACTAAAATGATCTAAAATTCAGTTACTAAACTTTACTCTCTCCGTATAAGAAATAGATGATGTTTTGGATATGATTTTAGTCAAATATTAGGAATATAAGTCATGAGTAACTTTTAAGTTGTTGAGTTTGAAAAATATAAAAACCATATGAATGAATTGTCTTGAAAAATACTTTCATAAAAATATACATATATATCACCCTTTGATAAATTTATTTTAGTACAAAGAGAGTCAAAATTATACTTTGGAGACCCTGTTCATGTCCGAAACGTTATCTATTTCATATACGGAGAGAGTAGACCAAGAAATCCAATTGTGCTCTTTTGAACTTGAAAGGACGGATCACTATTTAATTTCGCATGGTACTCAGTCTTCCGCAGTATTTAGGCCTTGTTCAGTTCACGAAATTTTAGGAGAAAAGTTCCTGTAGCATTTTCGTTGTTATTTGACAAACTTTGTCTAAACATGGACTAATATTTTGTTTTGCATTTTGAGTACAGGCACAGTAGCACAGTACCTTCTCTGTTTCTTTATTTTTTTTCCCAAAAAAAACATTTTCCTAAGTCTTGTGACCGTTAGAGTCCATGACATGCAAAAGTCAACATAGCTTGATGCAAGTGTGCGTGCAGAATTTTGTACTGCACCCATATCAGGGCGTTTGGATCTAAGCAGCCAGCCACATGCGTGTATAGTTTACTAGCACAGATCGATAGTTTTCTCAACAGCAACGCCCAATTATCCATAGGATCCTCTGTCCTCGTCCGCATTTAGCATCGGTTCCGACCGAGAAAATGGAAATTTTGCCCTTATAGGGAGTGGGCTTCGCTGAAATACCATCAACTTTATGGGCTTCGCTACAATGCCCTTGTGAGAGGTATGCCTCATGCTGTTTTTCCATTTCGTGAATTTTTGCAACTTTGCAAATTCCTGAGCATATTTTTTGACTTGGCGTGACCATTTTACCCCTGCCTCTTCTACGTTATCCTCTCCTCACTTTTTCTTCTCACGACATCATCTTTCTCCGTCTCGCAAAAGCACGCTAGCTGCCCACGAGTCTGCACGAGCCACACCTCCGCAGGAAAATCTGGAACGCGCAAGATGAAGCAGCACGCACCGGCCATGACCGCGAGCAGGACGCCCTCGCAGTTGCGCAAGTGCATCGCGGGAACGCGCAGGATGAAGCAGCACACGCCGGCCATGACCGCGAGCAGGACGCCCTCGCAGTTGCGCAGGTGCATCGCGGCGTCGGCGAGGACGGGCTGGAGGTAGGAAAAGGGCGTGACAGGGTGCATCTGCCAGCCTAGCGCGGAGAGCACGAGCAGCTCCATCCGGCGCACCGTCTTGGCCTCGAACACATACGCGTCTGTGGCATCGGCGACGGCGCAGAGCTGGAGGTCGGGGAGCAGCGGCACGCGCGTCTCCTCGATCTTGGCGGCGAGCGTGACACAGGCGACGGCGGCGAGGCCGCGCCATCCAGGGCTGGTTGCCGAGCCGGAGCGCGCCCCCCGGGGATGTGGGGAGGCACGACTCGTGGGGGGCGCGACCCCTAACTGGCGGCGTGCCTCAGAGGCGCGACTCGTGGGGGACGGCCTACTGCGGCGGCCTTATGCCCGACTGCCCATGGGGACGACGGCTGGCGTTGCGTGGGGAGTGGCGGCCGGCGTTGCGCTCTCCTTGGCTGCCAGTCCCGATCGTCCCTCTCTCTGGCCTGAAAAAGAACGAATGCTGTCACCGTGAGAAAGAAAGGAGGAGAAGATAAGGCAGAAGAGGCAGGGGTAAAAAAGTCACGCCAAGTCAAAAGATGGGCTCAAGGATTTGCAAAGTTGCAAAAATTCACGAAATGGCAAAACAGCATGAGGCATACCTCTCGTGAGGGCATTGTAACGAAGCCCACAAAGTTGATGGCATTTCAGCGAAGCCCACTCCTCGTGAGGGCAAAATTTCCATTTTCTCGTTCCGACCCCAGCCAGCGATGGCGAGACCGTTCGCCCGTGTGCCGCCGCCGTTTTCTCTTCACGCGTCGCCGTACGTCGCATCAACATTCAACTGCGACGAACTTGGCGCCACACACCACCGCGCCAATTCACCATTAATCATCATGGCACGTCTTGTTCTGCGAGTTCTATTCTATCTACTCCACAGTCCACGCCCACCTCGCCGCGCCCCGGCGGCCCCCCGGGGCCGAGCCGGACGCCCGGACCAGCAATAGTTATCTGCTCCGTGGCGCACGCATGTTCCCCCATATTCCACGCGCCCGCCCGCCGGTCGTAACCACCGGGCAACCACCGCCGGCTCACTCAGTACGCCCCGCCCCACCACCAGCTCAGCTCCAGCCGTGACGGTGTACGGTGTACCCCGGCCCGGCCGCTTCCAGCCCAGCCCACCGGAGCCCCCTATATGAACCAACCCCACCACTCTCTCCATCCTCTGTACCGAGCACACACGACGCTACTGCTTTCTACTCTCACCACCAGCCCACAAAATCCACACAATGGCGAGGCGCATTGCCGTGGCGGCAGCGTTCCTGGCGCTGGCAGTGGTTCCGGCGGCGCTGGCGCAGTCGCCGGGCCCCGCGGCGGCGCCGAGCGGGCCGCCGAACGTGACGGCGATCCTGGAGAAGGGCGGGCAGTACACGATGTTCATGCGGCTGATGAAGGAGACGCAGCAGGACACGCAGCTCAACAGCCAGCTGAACAGCTCCTACGCCAGCAACGGCAACGGCGGCGGGTACACGGTGTTCGCGCCGACCGACAACGCCTTCAACAGCCTCAAGCCCGGCACGCTCAACTCGCTGACGCAGCAGCAGCAGGTGGCGCTGGTGCAGGGTCACGTCCTGCCCCAGTTCTACAGCATGGACTCGTTCCAGACCGCCAGCAACCCCGTCCGCACCCAGGCCTCCGGCCGCGACGGGCCCTACACGCTCAACATCACCGCCACCACCAGCAACCAGCTCAACGTCTCCACCGGGGTCGTCGAGGTCGCCGTCAACAACGCGCTCAGCGCCGTCAGACCGCTCGCCGTCTACTCCGTCGACAAGGTGCTCCTGCCCATGGAGCTGTTCGGGGCCAAGGCGCCCGCCGCCGCGCCCACCGCGTCCGAGGGGAATAAGCCCAAGAAGGGTGGCTCCTCCGACGCCGCCTCCGGCCCGGCCGGCTCCGACGAAACCGGGCCCACGGGCGCCGCCGCTGGCGCCATCAGGACCGTCGGCTGGAGCCTCGCCGGCCTCGCCGCCGTTCTTGGCTACCTGTTGTGAGAGTGAGACCGTGCGTCATTATTTCTACTTTCTAGGGACGGACGACGACAAGCTAGTCGAAGATGGGAATGCCATGTCCGGAAGCTGATTCCGGCGGCTTCTTCCATCTTTAACTCTGAGATTGTCAGTGGCGGTGGTGTTCCCTTCCTCTTCTTTCCCTCTGTTTCTATTTAAATTAAATTTCTTTGATTTGATCTCGCTAGCTTCTCATTTGTATTATTATTGGTGGTTTGTAAGATTGGGGTTATGAATGCGATTCAATTTATGCGTCGTCTGCGGCTGTTGGTACTGCATCGCTACTCTTGAGTCATTTACCTCTGGTTCTGAATTCTGGTACGAGGTCACATCCAGGAGATCGTTTTCTTAGCTGCCGTGAAATGTGGTGCCCAGCCGCAAGAGATTTGTCGGCGCTTTACTCTTGTTATTATTAGGTGAGACGACGATTCAGCTACCGAATCAGACGACTAACGTAGAGTATTAGTTGATCCAAATGTGTTTTCTGATTGATATCATTAATTTCACGGTAGTTTTCGGTTTTGGATTTATCAACAAATGGGGTAGGCTAGTAATGGAGTTGGTGGAAGAAAGCACAAAAAGGATTGGGCGAGCACGTGGTGCCAGGTTCGTTTGGTAACCAGTCGATTCTGAACTCTAAAAAAAACCAGTCGATTCTTCCACTCGACTGACAGACAACTCGAGTACTTTTCTGCATGGAACAGCCACTCTCTAATCCAAAATTCTGAAACAAATCGATGAAGTGGTACAGACGTACAGTACATCCAAATAGATATTCCACCAACGACGTGTGATCGTCGATAGCCTTTCTCTTCACATGTCTCATCATTCAGGTCGCATTGCCGGGCAATCTGAAGAACCGACGGTCTGTCACTCAAGTTGACTTGTTTTTTTTTTTTTTTTTTTTTTTGAGCAGATGATTTCCACATCCTGACTGCCCACGTCGCACTGGCTGGCATATAATACCGCGAGTTCGTACCGTAGCCAATCCTGCGCCAGGCAGGCGTTTTCTGCGCTGTCATGGACATGGACCCAAGCCGGGTGGGTATATACAAGTTGCGACGCCTCACTACTCTCAATCATCAGCGGCCAGCTAGCTAGCACTGTCGGCACAGTCCGTTTTGCTCAGCTTGCATTGCATTGCATCGGATGATTGATTATCCGGCACGCATAGTTGGTAGGAGTAGGACTAGGAGAGCCACTTTGGCACCGGACCACCGGCCGGCGCTTTTGGTTTTTTTGAATTTATATGTGCAAGTCGTCGTGGCAGTAAACTTATTGCCAAGAAACGCCGCCACGAGGCCACGACACACTAGCTACTAGCAGCACTGCAGAAAAGGGAAAACGCCCAAACGTTCAGCAGTGCTGAACTTTTCCGCCCCATGACATGCCCCACCGGAAATGTCACCGGCGCAGCTGTGGATAGCGTTTTTGGTTGGGAACCTGGGTGGACTAGCCGAACCCTCCACAGTCTAGCGGCTCTTGGCCAACAAGACGGACGTACGGGAACTTACCCGAGCCGTTTTAGGCCTGTAATATTTCTACGTGATTCATATAAAACTCATGCGTTCCAAACAGGCTCACCGGTGGACTCCAGTTACCCGAGACGTGAGCGTCTCGATAGGGTCCCGGACTCCCGGTCGGCGGGCGGGGGCTGCAGATAGGCGCAGGCCATGAGGCCTTTTGTCGCATTTGGTTTTGCGGATCGGGCTCAAAAGGGCAGCGAGGAAATTTGCCGGCCTGCGCGGTCCGGCGGCAGGCGCGACACAAAGAGGAGGGCCCGTGAAGACAACAAGGCCGGGCCTTGCTACGTGGACTCGTACGCAGATTTACTTGTGAGCCTTTTTGGTCGCCCACGGCCCACGTAGCGCGGCCTCTGCAGCCCCACAGCACTCCCACTGCCAGAACGAACTAGTGATAACCATCAAGTAGAACAAACCCAGTAGATCAGATGCTGACTTCTGTATAATCATTTCTTTTTCTTTCTCCCTCCAAGCTGGTCGAATCGAACGTGGCAGTACGTGTGCAGTATTCTATGGGTTCGCAACGGATATAGGGACAATGTCAACAAGCAAATATAGTTTTTTTTTTCTGGACATGGTTAGCCGAGCAAGGATAAGGTTTTGCGATGCTTACGCATGCCTTGTAGGCTTGTAGCATCATCGTATTTCATATGCTAAGGACCGTGTGACATACAGAGAGTTTAGACAACACTTCGATGGCAGTCACAGTCGTCGTAAATAAAGCAAGTCAGCGATGATGCTGGCCTACATAGTACGTTCTGTGCGTTGGATGGCAAACACACCACACGACGTGGTTTCGCCAACAAGTGCGTCGACGCTTGCCGTTGCCGCCTTTTCCGTGGAAAAAAGGGGGGCGTCTGCGTGGTGCAGTGCACATCTGCGGCTGCGCCTGCGCACAAAGAAGACGGATTTTTACGAGGCCGACCGAAAGAGACTGATGGCGGCCCCGTTTGTTCCCGGGATCTCAAATGGGCGACAATTGGCCGCTTCCACTCCCGGGAAGATCGAGGATTGACGACGCCCCCGCACCTAACTCTGTATATGACGTCTCACCTTAGCTAATAAATCCTCTTCTTTTTTTTTTTCCTTGGAAACACATGCATCTGCCCCCGCATCAGATGACGTACATGCTGATGTGCTGCCATGCACCTTTGTTTGCCTGAAAAGCTGGAAATTGCGTTGGGTTGTGCCGGGTCACTACCACGCCAGGTTGCAGCGCCACAATTTTTGCTCCACCTAGCTATCGTTAGACCTCCTCCAACCACATCCACATTGCGTTCCCACCTGAAAAAGTCGTACTAAGCCATAGTTAGCGTTGCGGTACGATGAGGTTTGTCGCCTGTAATCTGTTCGTGTGCCACCAACTTAATGGACTAATCCCCCTTTTTTCTGTTTGGTGGATCGGAGTGACTAGGGCGCTATCTATCTATCTATCCATCCATCCATTCGAAACCTGTGTGTTGCTAACACGTGCCCCGTGGAGGGGAACCGTCGAAAGCTCTCTGCGGCCTAGCGACGAGCCACCACTGCGTACTGTACGTATCAAGTGGATAAAATCGGACGGAATTGCGCAGCGAACCATATCCAGATATGGGCGATATCCACGACACGTCAGCGGATCTGCACCGGGGCCCAGGACGACGACGGCAGGAGGGCGCCCGCCGGCCAAGCCGCCATACCCACCTCCACGTGGCGGCGGCGCCTATTGAAGAGCTCGCAGCCTCGCACGCGTTCGAAACGAGCGTCGTGCGGGCGACTGGGCGAGGTCGCCAGCGCCGAGCGGCGACCGGCGATGGTTCGGACAGCTCCAGGGTCGGTCCGTCGGTCACCGGTGTTCTCACCGAGCATTGTCCCGGCGCAGGCTGGAGCCCTGGACGGTCGGGTCTGCGGATCTGGCCGATCAGTAGCTTGGCAGGTTCATCTTTTTGCATATAGTCCCTCCGTCTACGAAAGAATCAATTTCTATAATCCGTGTCAGTCAAACTTTTTAAACTTTGACTAATTTTATAGAAAAGAGTAATAACATCTATGTTATAAAATAAACATATTATAAAAATATTCTCTATGGTATATCTAATGATACGAATTTGACATCATCAATCTTAGTAGTTTTTTCTAAAAGTTTGGTCAAAATTTAAAAAGTTTGACTTAGGACAACTCTAGAAATCTATCTATTCGTGGACGGAGGGAGTACGTATATAAATATAATAACCATGTAATTAAACAATTTCTCAATGTATATTTTCCCTGGTCGATTTTTTTTTAAAAAAACAAACATGTTCTTACCAACAGACTACACCTTACAGTATTATTGAGCAGTCACCCCTGAATGATTTCTGGTTTGGAGATTTATACACATGTTTAAAAAACTAAGTACGAGTTGCACACATGTTTGTTTGAATTGATACAACTAGACGTTAAACTTTACTTATTAGTTTATTATTACAACGTTTAGACCCAAAATATACGTACCTCCTCTATCACTAAATATAAGGACATCCTCAGTGGAAGCTTCATGTCCTAGTTTTCAATACGACCATATTTTGAAAAAAACAGTGGAATTTTTTTTTCCAATAAAACTCTTATCATCTCTCTTTTCGTCAATATAGTGTCACATTAGCGCATTTAATGCTTAAGAACTTATGAAACTTCCATTAAAATTGACCTAAGAGACACATTCATTCTAAATTCTTTGCAAATATAAGGTCATTGGGCGTCAATCAAAACATATGCACTATGCTTTAAAGAGTACATGGGATGAATTTTCTTATCTTTCATAAAATATCCTAAAATCTTAGGGTTCCTTATATTTTGGGGAGGATGGAGTGGCGGTTAATTATATAGTTAAAACCATATATATACTCCAAATCCTAATACTTCTTCTATTTTGCAAATAATTGACATTATGTGCAATAACATAGTTTCCAAGACATAGCTTTGATCGCTATTTCTATTAGAATATAAATACTTTTATGGATAGTAACATAGGTCATGTTTGGTTCAAAGCCTGAATGACTTGCCTAGAGAAAAAAAATGTTGTCTCAAAGTTGTCTGGAATTATGAAAGAATCTGCTGGCTAGACAACAGTTGAGGGTTATTCGTTTGGTTACAAGCCTGGCCTAAGAAAGCAAACGAGTAGAGATCTTGTGTTTTCTTGTTTACCAAAGAGTTAATTAATTCATTTTCTTAATTAATAATACCTCAAATATACACAAATAAACATACTGTAACAAAATAAAAACAGATAAGCGAATTCTATGAATTTATAGTCTGCTTAATTTGATGTGTGTGTTTTATTTACCTTTGTATAATTAACATGTATAATCTGATTAACCAAAATATATAATTTAGTAAACTGTTGCCACGTGTTAATATTGGATACAATTAATAAGATTGATAGGAAATATATTTGTTGTCAAAAGTTCTGATGTTTAACCGAAGGATAAATATAAATATAGTGACAAAGCTTTTACATAGAAGTAATGTTCATTAAGATATGTTTCATGTAAACAAAGCCCTTCGTAGGTAGTCAACCAGTAACTAATAAAGAACATTATTAGCCCAGGCAACTCCCGTGCAGCCACCAGGCATTTGATTTTGATGGCCGGCCGGGGGCGGATCTACATGCCTGGTTGTAACAGTTTTATAAAGTACTTTTCAAAAAAGATGAGCATATATATATGATTTAAAGTTTCTATCCAAGAGTTTGCCAAAATTCATTTGGCAAATCTAAGTTACTAAGATATTTGGCAAGCAAAATTTATTCTCTCTCCAAGAGTTTGTCATTTGGACTTGATAAAATTAAAATTTAGGCCCACAAACCTCTTTTGTCAAGTTGTTGCGAAAGATAGCAACTTGCCAAAGATAGCAAATTTAGGCCTTCAGATGACAACTTGACAAAGATATCAACCTCTTTTACTAAGCTGTTGGAGGGTGAATTTTCATGTTTTGTCAAAAAAAAGGGATGACAAATTGATTTGATGAACTTTTGGAGATGCTTAAATACTTTTAAACTTGTTTGTAATATAAAAGTTTTAGAAGTTTTACTTAATTCTTATTCAAAACATCAATATTAGCAAAATTGGAGGGAGTGTTTTAATTGGGACCGTGTATGATTACCATTCTTTTATGGGTAAATTTGCTGTAGGACACTGCTCAATAGCGATATTTGCTGATGGACACTACTCAATATTGTCTTTGCTAGAAGACACTTTTTAATTGTGGTAATTAGCTGTTGGACACTATAGCTATTAGAATAATATTATTCTATAGTGGATGAAATAGAGAAGTTGAAAGTGACCAAAATACCCCTAGCTATTATAGTACAAATTTTATAGTTATCTAAAGGCCCCCTGACCCCCGAGCGCCCCCCGCGGGCGACTCGGGGGGTGACCTCGCTGGCGCCTAGGGACACCACCGCGCCTCGCCCGGTGGCCGCCGTCGCCGCCTGCCGATGTGCGGTGGCGGCGGCCCGCAGCGTCCCCAGAAGTCGGGCTCCGTCTGCAGCCCTTCCTCCTCTCCCTCCCTCTCTCGCCCCCCTCCCTACCCCCTTCTTCTCTGGTGTGCTGTGGTGGCCAGGCGGCCGGATCCGGTGCCCCAGTGGCCGGATCCAGCGTATCCCCACAGCTGCGTCGCTGCTGGTTTCGGATCCGGCCGGATCCAGGCCGGCGGCCGGTGCAGCGGCCTAGCTTGTCCGGTGCAACGGCGTGCGGGGCCGTGCCACGGGCTTCCGCGCTTTCCCCCCGGCCGGGGGGCTGGCGGCGCGTTGGGCGCGCCGCGGCGGCCGGACGTCACCCTTTTGGCGTGCTGTGCTTGGCGGTGGCCGACGCAGTTCCCCGTCGTGGTTTGGCTACGGGTCGTGCGTGCGCCCGTGGGACAGCCGCGGGTTCACGGTGCGGTGGCGACTCCAGGCTCCTGCTGTGCCCGGTGCTGGCCGGTCGGTCGGTTGCTTCCTTCTCCGGCAGCGTCAACACTCCTCCGGCTCCGGTCGGTTGGGGTGTTTGGCTGTGCGGGACGAACACAAATGTGGGTGGCATGGCCAGTAGCTTGTGTGTAAGTGCATTCGCCCCCAATGTGGGTTTTGGTTAATTAATGACAATCAAATTATGGACTAACCGGTTTATAAAAGCATGTATGCAGGTGTTAGTCCTAAGAAAGATTTGAAACGTTGAAATCTTGTGAACAAAGCATGTTGGATACTTTTGGACATAAAGATGCCTAACTCAAGTGGTAGTTTAAAATTTCAATTTTAAACTTGAGTTATAGGTAAGCCGGACTATGAAGAGGGTCACAAAGTAGGTTGGCGAGATGTGGAGAAAAGTGCTCAAATCGACTAACTATAGTTCGCTTGAGAGACACCGCACAATCACGAACACATAGAGGGTATTTTTATGTGGTCGGTAGTACCGACCATGGGTGGTCGGTAGTACCGACCACGGCTTCTCCACTGAAAGGTCCTAAATGGCTAGAGGGGGGGTGAATAGCCTATAAAAATTCTACAACAACACTTAAACAAACTTGTTATACAACTAAATGGCGTAGCAAAGATAGCGCTAGCTCTACAAAAGTGCAAGCCACCTATCCACAATATGAATCACTACACAAGATAGAAAATCTAGAATAGCAACAACATATAAATAGTGCTTGCAAGAATGTAACAAAATTAAGTACAAGAGATAGGAGTGTGTATACCGATCCGGCAAGAGATTAATAAATGAATATCAATGAATACCACGGAGACAAGTTGACACAATAATTTTTCCTCCGAGGTTCACTTGCTTGCCGGCAAGCTACGTCCCCGTTGTAGCGATACACCCACTTGGAGGTTCACGCGCTAATAGGCATCACACGCCTAACCCTCAATAGGGTGCCGCACAACCAACACAAGATGGGGATCCACAAGCTACGAGCAATCCACTAGAGTTACCTTTGGCGCTCCGCCGGGGAAGGTACAAGAACCCCTTACAAATCACCGGGAGATGGCCACGAACAATCACCACTCGTGCCTAATCTCCTCCGCTGCTCCAAGCCGTCTAGGTGGCGGCAACCACCAAGAGTAATAAGAATATCCGCAGCAACCACAATCGCCAAGTGCCACTAGATGCAAACTCACAAGCAAATGCACTTGGATCTCTCGATCTCACTTGGATTCGCACTAACAAGCAAAGAGATCGAAGGAGGGGATTAGATCTTACTCAAGAGGATGTTCAAGAAGTCAGAGAGTCAAGAAGCTTTCCCCAACGGCGGCCACGGACAATATATAGGGAAGGGGCGGCGGCGGCCCGAACCCTACCTTTCTGCGCTTGGTCGGTAGTACCGACCCCTCCTGGGCGGTACCACCGACAGAGTCAAACTAGCCGTTTTCCCATATCCCGCTGATTTCGGCAAACCACCGACCCCTGGTCGGTTCCTCCGAGGTCGGTAGTACCGATGTGATGGCGGTACTACCGCCAGGCCAAAAGGCGCCGCGACCAGAGAACTCTGCGAAAAAAAAACCAGTCACTACCGCCTTGCGTCGGTACCACCGTGGGCGGTAGTACCGAGGTAATGGCGGTACTACCGGCAAGCCATTTTCGAAAACAACAGAGAGCCTCGCGAAAAACCAGCCACTACCGACCTTGCGTCGGTACCACCGTGGGCGGTAGTACCGAGGTAATGGCGGTACTACCGGCAAGCCATTTTCAAAAACAACAGAGAGCTCTGCAAAAACTCGCCAACCACCGACCTTGGTCGGTAGTACCGGGCGCGGTACTACCGAGGTAATGGCGGTACCACCGCTAGGCCAAAAACGCCCCATCACAGAGAGGTCTGCACGCTGCCTCCTTGGGCGGTACCACCGACCCCTCCTGGTCGGTACCACCGGCTTCACACAGAAAAACCCATTTTCATCTCCGAGTTGATCCAAAACTATTTCAACAACTTCTCCTTTGCAAATGTGCTAACACCACCAAGTGTTTATCATCTTGTGCAAGTGTGTTAGCATTTTCACAATCATTTTCAAAGGATTCGAGTTAGCACACTAGATCCTAATGCATATGCATGTATGAATTCACCTAGTGGCACTTGATAACCGCGATCACTGAGATATTCCCCTCTTAATAGTACGGCTATCTATCCTAAACGCACTCACACCCTCTATGGTGTCTTGAGTGCCAAACCAAAATTCCTATTTATACCTTTGCCTTGATCTCCATAGGATTTTGCTTTTCTCTTCTTCGTCTTCCAAATGTGAGGCACTTGATCTATCTTTTGGCCATCACCACCAATATCATGATCGTCATTTAGCTCCCACATATGGTGTGTACCAACCTAGCTCATAAGCACTTCATGACATGGTTAGTACACTAGGTGACATCAATTACCCAAAACCAAACAAGGACTTTCAATCTCCCCCTTTTTGGTAATTGATGACAACCTTTTACAAAGATATATATTTGAAAAATTTGAATCACCTCTACTAGTATTAGCTCCCCCTACATATGTGCTATAGTGTTTGGTTCAAGTTCGGCACATATGCATAGATATGAAATGTGGGAGAGTGATACTATCACATGATGCTAAGGTGTAAAGAATGGACCTTTGAAGCGTGATACCAATCGGAGTTGCCAATTTTCATCATCCTTAGCACCATGGTTAGCTAGACTTAAAAACAAACACTAGATACCTCATGAGATCAACATTATATGAAAGGATCTGGTATCACTTGTAAAAGCAACTTACATCTAGCTACCACTTATGCATGCTAGTGCACAAATCATCATTCAAAATCTATTTCTAGCATACATCACACAAGCATGTGTATTGAATTTAAACTTTTGCAAAGCAATCACTCATATGAATATGCACATTCAAATGCAACAATAAGTTCATGAGCTTGCTCCCCCTACTTGTGTGCTCAAATTTTAATTGATCCTCCCTTTGTTATATATATCTATCTTAACCATTTCTCCCCCTTTGTCATTAAGTACCATAAAAGGCACACCAATTTTAGTAGGAGTTAAATTAATCAAAAAGGGTGATCAAGTTCATAGAATGGTTCAACCTTGCAAACAAACATAAGATATTTAACACGGTTTGCTCTAGAGTAAGCTTCTTCACACATCTTTCAATGGTTATCTTACTCACGTCGGTTAAACCCTTGAATGCTTGTTTCCAAGATCAAACACTAGGTTCACAAGCCCATAAACATGTCATATGCTACCACTAGATCATATCAAACATAGAAGCAATAGTGGTACCATATGTACATCCAAAGTATTTTATTTTCATGAATGAGCCTATAAGATGCAAGGAATGACTAAATGCACTAAACATATCCTTAGCAAGAATGAATGTCATGCCACACAATTTTACCTTTGCTTTGTTGAAGGAGAGGCATGTCATATAACGGAGGGTGCATCAACTCATATTTGAGAAATCAAGTATATTCAATTCATTCCTTAGCTTGCAAAATCTCTTTTCATCAAGTGGCTTGGTGAATATATCGGCAAGTTGATCATCGGTACCAACACTCTCAATTGAAATATCACCCTTTTGTTGATGGTCTCTTATGAAGTGATGGCGAATGTCAATGTGCTTTGTTCTTGAATGTTGTACTGGATTGTTGGTGAGCTTCACTGCACTCTCATTGTCACATAACAATGGTACTTGTTTGAATTTAATTCCAAAGTCATCCAAAGTTGCTTTCATCCAAAGTAATTGAGCACAACAACTTCCTGCGGATATGTATTCTGCTTCGGCGGTTGAAAGTGCAACACTGTTTTGCTTTTTCGATGACCATGATACAAGTGATCTTCCAAGTAATTGACATGTGCCCGATGTGCTTTTTCTATCAACCTTGCATCCTGCATAGTCGGAGTCCGAATATCCAATCAACTCAAAGTTTGACCCCTTGGGATACCACAATCCAACATTTTGTGTATGCTTCAAATATCTCAATATTCTTTTAGTTGCCTTCAAGTGACTCTCTCTTGGTGAAGCTTGAAATCTTGCACACATGCATACACTAAACATCACATCCGGCCTAGAAGCGGTCACATAAAGTAAGCTTCCAATCATAGACCGATACAACTTTTGATCCACCATGTTGCCACTAGCATCACTATCCAAATGTCCATTTGTTCCCATAGGTGTACTAATAGCTTTTGCATCATCTAGGCCAAACTTCTTGAGCATATCTTTGATGTACTTGCCTTGACTCACAAAAGTACCATTCTTCATTTGCTTGACTTGAAGACCAAGGAAGTAACTAAGCTCTCCAATCATAGACATCTCAAACTCATTTGCCATCATATTCCCAAACTCTTCACAAAACTCTTGGTTGGTTGACCCAAAGATAATATCATCAACATATATTTGCAACACAAACAAGTCTTTGCCAATCTTCTTGGTGAAGAGAGTAGTATCAACCTTGCCCATCTTGAACCCTTTAGAGAGTAGGAAATCTCTCAACCGCTCGTACCATGCTCTTGGTGCTTGCTTCAAACCATACAACGCCTTTTTGAGCTTGTAAACATGGTTGGGCTTCTTGTCATCTTCAAAACCGGGAGGTTGTTCTACAAACACTAACTCATTGATATACCCATTGAGAAATGCACTTTTGACATCCATTTGATATAACTTGATATTATGAGCACATGCATAAGCCAATAGAATTCTAATTGCTTCCATTCTTGCAACCGGTGCATATGTTTCTCCAAAATCAAGACCTTCAACTTGAGTGTAGCCTTGAGCTACCAATCTTGCTTTGTTTCTTACTACTATCCCATCTTGATCTTGCTTATTTCGAAATACCCATTTGGTTCCAATTACATTGTAATTCTTTGGTCTCTCAACAAGTTCCCAAACTTGGTTGCGGGTGAAGTTGTTTAGCTCTTCATGCATAGCGTTTACCCAATCAACATCCATCAATGCATCTTCTATCTTGGTTGGCTCAAATGATGACACAAAAGAAAAATGCTCACAAAAAGATGCCAATCTTGATCTTGTTTGCACACCACTTCTAATATCCCCCACAATTTGATCTATGGGATGATCCCTTGCAATATTGGTTGGTTGGAGGATTTGCACTTGATTGCTTGGTTGAGATGAACTAGCTTGTTGATCTTCACTAGCACTTGATTGATCATGAGAACCACTAGCTTGATTTGCATCAACTTGCACACTTGAGGAGAACATTTGGTCATCTTCATTATCATCCACTTGTCTTGGCCTAATATCACCAATATCCATATTCTTCATTGCATTTGACAATTGAGTGCCTCTCACATCATTAAGATTTTCATTTCCTTCTTGAGAGCCCTTAGTTTCATCAAATTCAACATCATGCACTTCTTCCATAATACCACTAGCCAAGTTCCAAACTCTATATGCTTTGCTTGTTGTTGAATATCCAAGTAAGAATCCTTCATCACATTTCTTCTCAAATTTGCTCAATCTTGCACCTTTCTTCAATATATAACATTTGCAACCAAAAACTCTAAAGTATGCGATATTTGGCTTTCTCCCATTCAATAGCTCATATGGTGTCTTCTCTAGCATGCCATGGCAATAGAGACGGTTGCTACAATAGCAAGCCGTATTGATAGCTTCGGCCCAAAAAGAATGACTGACATTGTATTCACTGAGCATAGACCTTGCCATATCAATCAAAGTTCTGTTCTTCCTTTCAACAATCCCATTTGATTGAGGAGTATACTTGGGTGAGAATTGATGTCTAATGCCAAAGTCATCACACAACTCATCAATTCTAGTATTCTTAAATTCACTCCCATTGTCACTTCTAACTTTCTTGATTGTTGTTTCAAACTCATTCTGACATCTCTTGACAAAGGTTTTGAAGATCTCAAAAGTTTCACTTTTATCACTAAGAAAGAAGACCCATGTGTATCTAGTGTAATCATCCACTATCACAAAGCCATATTTACTTCCACCGATGCTAGTGTATGTTGTTGGTCCAAATAAATCCATGTGCAATAACTCAAATGCTTTACTGGTACTCATCATGCTTTTCTTAGGATGGGTGTTACCAACTTGTTTTCCAGCTTGACAAGAGCTACAAAGTTTATCCTTCTCAAATGTGACATCTTTCAAGCCTCTAACTAAATCATGTTTCACTAATTTGTTCAACTGTTTCATTCCAACATGACCAAGCCTTCTATGCCATAACCAACCCAAACTGGACTTAGTGAATAAGCATGTTGACAATTGTGTTCCACTAGCATTGAAATCAACCAAGTAAAGGTTCTCATATCTAAATCCTTTAAATATCAGATTTGAGCCATCTACACTTATGATTTCTACATCATCAACTCCAAAAATGCATTTGAAACCAAGATCACACAACTGAGCAACTGACAGTAAATTGAAGTTCAAGCTCTCAACTAGCAACACATTGGAAATGCTCATGTCATTTGATATTGCAATCTTACCAAGCCCTTTAACCTTGCCTTTTCCATTGTCACCAAATGTGATAGAGTCAAAACCATGATTGCCACTTGAATTGATTGAATCGAACATTCTTGAATCTCCTGTCATATGTTGAGTGCACCCACTATCAAGCACCCAATGCCTTCCTCCGGCTTTATAGTTGACCTACAAGAACAAATCAATTCTTTTTAGGTACCCAAACCTTTTTGGGTCCTCCAAGATTAGTTACCAAACTCTTTGGTACCCAAATGGCTTTCTTCTTTGAGCCCACAATTGGTGCACCAATGAATTTAGCTTTCACACCATTAACACCTTTGGTAAGCAAATAGCAAGAATCAAACTGAATAGAGGATACATTAGCAATCTTGTTCTTGTTTTTGCAATATAGCTCTATATGCCCACTTTGCTTGCATCTAGTGCAAAACCGACCATTGCTCTTCACAAAACTAGTTTTGTGAGTAGCAAAAGCCGCCTTGCCATTCTTGGGGGTATAGCCCAATCCCTCTTTGTGGAGAGAAAAGCGTTGGCTACCCAAGCACTTAAGCAAGCGGGCCTCACCACCATAGGCTTTACCCAAGGCGTGAGTGAGCTCATTTACCTCCTTCTTCAATGTCTCATTTTCAACCATGAGTGAGGCATCACAAGTGAAGCCATCATCCATAGATGAAGTAGTAGTGGTAGATGATGAGCTACATGAAGGGTTAGTAGCAGCAACAATAATAGGCTTATAGAAAGATTCATCAATTATATCACAAGCTATGCCTACGTCACATGTTTTAACCACTTTTTCAGTTTTAGCTTGATCAACAAGTGAGGAGTGAGCTTCCTTAAGCTTAGTGTGAGCATTGCCAAGCTCCTCATGGGCTTCCACTAGCCTCTCATGAGTAGCATTGAGCTCCTCAAAGGATTGCTCAAGAGCTTTTAGTCTCTTTTGCAATTCTTTGCACTCCTTTCTCTTTTTATCAAAATGTTCTCTAGCATCATCAAGCATTTCAATTAATTCATCTTTAGTGGGTTCATCATCATCACTATCATCACTATCACTCTCATCATCATCAGATAGTACCTTTGTGGCCTTAGCCATGAAGCATGATGGAGTATCGAAGATTGAAGGCTTGTTGTTGATAGCAATACTTGCAAGTGCCTTCTTCTTGCTTGTCTTGTGATCTTCATTATCACTATCTTCATCACTATCACTTGTGGAAGCATCACTATCCCAAGTGACCATGTATGATTGCCCCTTCTTCTTCTTCTTCGTGTAACTCTTCTTTTCTTTCTTCTCCCTCTTCTTGTCCTTCTTGTTGTCATTGTCATCATTTTCACTGTTGTATGGACATTGAGCAATGAAATGGTCCTTGCTACCGCACTTGAAGCACCTTCTTGGTTCATCCTTGTTCTTGTATGATGTCTTCTTCCTTCTTGCCCGGTAGCCCTTCTTCTTCATGAATTTGCCAAATCTTTTAACAAATAAGGCCATCTCTTCATCTTCATCATCACTAGCATTGGAGCAATCATCTTCACTTGATTCTTCCTTCTTTGCTTTTCCCTTGCTCTTGGTCTTGGATGATGATGTTGTGGCTTTGAATGCCACACTTTTCTTCTTTTCATCCTTCTTCTCTTCTTCTTCATTTTCTTCTCTATATGTGTCATCGGTCATCACATCTCCAAGTACTTGGTTTGGTGTCATTGTGTCCAAACCACTTCTTACTAGCAAAGTAACCAACATACCAAACCTCTTTGGGAGGCATCTCAAGAACTTGTGTGAGAAGTCCTTGTCCTTCACTTCTTCCCCAAGTGCCTTTAGATCATTGACTAGCACTTGTAGCCTGTTGAACATCTCCGGCACACTTTCATCTTCCTTCATCTTGAAGCTTGCAAACTTCTCCTTGAGAATATAAGCCTTTGCTCCCTTGACTGCTTGAGTGCCCTCATATGACTCTTCTAGTTTCTTCCATGCCTCATTAGCCAGTTCCATGCCCTTGATTTGCTCAAACACATTTGCATCAATAGCATCATGAATAACACTGAGAGCAATATCATTGTTTTGCATCTTCTCTTCTTCGGCATTGGTGAGATGCTCTGGATCGACTATCTCAATCTTTGTTTCTACCACACTCCAAATTTTTCTATTGATTGACTTGATGTGAGTAGTCATCTTTGCCTTCCAATAACTGTAATTTGTGCCATCAAATTGGGGTGGCCTTTTAGTGTTGTTGATATGAGCCATTTTGACACCGAAGGTTGTTAAGCCTTGAATAAACGGTGACCTTGCTCCGATACCACTTGAAAGGTCCTAAATGGCTAGAGGGGGGGTGAATAGCCTATAAAAATTCTACAACAACACTTAAACAAACTTGTTATACAACTAAATGGCGTAGCAAAGATAGCGCTAGCTCTACAAAAGTGCAAGCCACCTATCCACAATATGAATCACTACACAAGATAGAAAATCTAGAATAGCAACAACATATAAATAGTGCTTGCAAGAATGTAACAAAATTAAGTACAAGAGATAGGAGTGTGTATACCGATCCGGCAAGAGATTAATAAATGAATATCAATGAATACCACGGAGACAAGTTGACACAATAATTTTTCCTCCGAGGTTCACTTGCTTGCCGGCAAGCTACGTCCCCGTTGTAGCGATACACCCACTTGGAGGTTCACGCGCTAATAGGCATCACACGCCTAACCCTCAATAGGGTGCCGCACAACCAACACAAGATGGGGATCCACAAGCTACGAGCAATCCACTAGAGTTACCTTTGGCGCTCCGCCGGGGAAGGTACAAGAACCCCTTACAAATCACCGGGAGATGGCCACGAACAATCACCACTCGTGCCTAATCTCCTCCGCTGCTCCAAGCCGTCTAGGTGGCGGCAACCACCAAGAGTAATAAGAATATCCGCAGCAACCACAATCGCCAAGTGCCACTAGATGCAAACTCACAAGCAAATGCACTTGGATCTCTCGATCTCACTTGGATTCGCACTAACAAGCAAAGAGATCGAAGGAGGGGATTAGATCTTACTCAAGAGGATGTTCAAGAAGTCAGAGAGTCAAGAAGCTTTCCCCAACGGCGGCCACGGACAATATATAGGGAAGGGGCGGCGGCGGCCCGAACCCTACCTTTCTGCGCTTGGTCGGTAGTACCGACCCCTCCTGGGCGGTACCACCGACAGAGTCAAACTAGCCGTTTTCCCATATCCCGCTGATTTCGGCAAACCACCGACCCCTGGTCGGTTCCTCCGAGGTCGGTAGTACCGATGTGATGGCGGTACTACCGCCAGGCCAAAAGGCGCCGCGACCAGAGAACTCTGCGAAAAAAAAACCAGTCACTACCGCCTTGCGTCGGTACCACCGTGGGCGGTAGTACCGAGGTAATGGCGGTACTACCGGCAAGCCATTTTCGAAAACAACAGAGAGCCTCGCGAAAAACCAGCCACTACCGACCTTGCGTCGGTACCACCGTGGGCGGTAGTACCGAGGTAATGGCGGTACTACCGGCAAGCCATTTTTCAAAAACAACAGAGAGCTCTGCAAAAACTCGCCAACCACCGACCTTGGTCGGTAGTACCGGGCGCGGTACTACCGAGGTAATGGCGGTACCACCGCTAGGCCAAAAACGCCCCATCACAGAGAGGTCTGCACGCTGCCTCCTTGGGCGGTACCACCGACCCCTCCTGGTCGGTACCACCGGCTTCACACAGAAAAACCCATTTTCATCTCCGAGTTGATCCAAAACTATTTCAACAACTTCTCCTTTGCAAATGTGCTAACACCACCAAGTGTTTATCATCTTGTGCAAGTGTGTTAGCATTTTCACAATCATTTTCAAAGGATTCGAGTTAGCACACTAGATCCTAATGCATATGCATGTATGAATTCACCTAGTGGCACTTGATAACCGCGATCACTGAGATATTCCCCTCTTAATAGTACGGCTATCTATCCTAAACGCACTCACACCCTCTATGGTGTCTTGAGTGCCAAACCAAAATTCCTATTTATACCTTTGCCTTGATCTCCATAGGATTTTGCTTTTCTCTTCTTCGTCTTCCAAATGTGAGGCACTTGATCTATCTTTTGGCCATCACCACCAATATCATGATCGTCATTTAGCTCCCACATATGGTGTGTACCAACCTAGCTCATAAGCACTTCATGACATGGTTAGTACACTAGGTGACATCAATTACCCAAAACCAAACAAGGACTTTCATCCACGCAGTGCTCAAACACCCTCTCTGTTGTGGCTCGAAAATGACCTAGCGGTAGTACCGCTATTATGTCGGTACTACCGCCCTCGGTGATACCGACCCAGGTCGGTAGTAAGCTTGGTTTCACAGACCTCTCTGTTCGCGCTCGAAATGACCTGGCGGTAGTACCGCCATTATGTCGGTACTACCGCCCCCGGTGGTACCGACCCTGGTCGATAGTAAGTCAAGTTTTACAGAGGTCTCTGGATGGATCGTTTTTGGCCAGGCAGAAGTACCGCCATTATGTCGGTACTACCGCCCTCGGTGGTACTGAGGCCTGGCCGGTAGTAACCAAGTTTGTTGAGCTCTCTGGACTGACGCGCTTTTGACTTGGCGGTAGTACCGCCATTATGTCGGTACTACCGACCCTCGGTGGTACCGACCTTGGTCGGTAGTTTCCGAAGGACCAAGTACCTAACTGCGGAGCTCTCTGTTCGCGGCCAATTTGGCCTGGCGGTAGTACCGCCATAAGGCCGGTACTACCGCCCGCGGTGGTACCGACCTGAGGTCGGTAGCTGACTTTTTGGTCAGATCTGGATCTGTGCGACCGTTGTGAACTAGTCGGTACCACCGACCAGCCTCGGGACTGAAGGAGTATAAATGCTTCCTCTCTTCACTTTTCACGCACACCCACTCATTCCACTCACTTATTGCTGACCTAACTTGAGACAAATTCTCTCCAAGCATTGACTCCTCCCCTCTCTCTCCCCCCTTTGCTCCTAGATCCATTCTCTTGCAAGATTTGAGCTAGGGAAGTGTGATTAGACAGTGGGAAGCTTCGATCTACGACTTGAGCACTTGGTTTCCATCTATCCGGCTTGATTTGTGTCTTTTACTCTTGAGCTCTTTGAGCTCTAGCCGGTTAGGTGTTCTTCGTGGTAGCCCGTATTGATTCACTTGTGAGGGCTCCCCGAAGTGTTTGTATTACCCCTGAGATTTCTAGTGGAGAAACTCTCGTAGCCTTTGTGGTTGCTTGAGTGAGGCGAGGAGGTGAAATAGACTCCGACCTTTGTGGTCACCTCAACAACGAAGACGTAGGCACTCCTTAGTGGATTGGCCGAACCTCGGGATAAATCGCGTGTCCCGTGTGCTTGTTGTTGTCTCTACTTTCTATATTACACTTGTTGTTGTGTTCTTCGTGTTCTTCCTATCCCTATCTTCTTCTTAGGTTGGGAAGGCTCGATCTACATCAAGAGAAGCAACCAAGGCTCGGTGAGAGTAGATTTGTTATCTATCATACTTAGGGAAGTGGGGTAGATTCCTGTATTACATTCACAGCTTACATACATTGGATTTGTAGTTCCTTTTAGGATCCCGGTTGTGCCGTTTGTTTGTGTTGGTAGTACCGGTGTTTTACACCTGGTAGTACCTACCCAAACAAATCGGCCTCTCCGGTTGTTATCTAACTACATCTTCTAGTTTGTGAAGTTTTAGATTGTTAAAAATCACCTATTCACCCCCCTCTAGGCTGATTTGATCCTTTCAATTGGTATCAGAGCCTAACCCTTGTGTTAGCGCTTCACCGCGTAAGGGAGAATCATGTCGACCCTAAGTCAAGAACAACTTGATGGGCTTGTGAAGAAGGTTTCAGCTCAGGTAATTGAAGATCAAGCAAAGAAGCATGAAGATGAAATGAAGAAGATGAAAGATGAGATTGAGAGTTTGAGGCGAGCTTTGGACAGCAAAGCCGAATCATCCGGAAGTGGAGAAAAGTCACCACCACCCAAGGAGGACAAGAAGAAGGATGATGAAGAGAAAGGCAAAAGAGACACCGAGTTCTCTAGAGTGCCTTATGACTATAGTCAAATGGGCAAAGTTATTCAATTGCCCAGCGTCAATCTAGGCAAACCACCTGCCTTTGATGGAATCAACTACAATGATTGGGCACACAAGATGAAGCTACACCTTCTTGCCGCAAGAGTTTGGGAGATTGTTGACAGTGGACCAAATCATGTTGAAGGTCAAGAGTTCACCGACAATGATGTGATTGAGTTTCAACAAAATGTTCAAGCCGCATCATTGATCCTATCATGCCTTAAGCCTGAAGAAAGCAACAAGGTACATGGAATGGAGAGTGCCAAAAAATTTGGGACACTCTCAGGATATCATATGAGGGTGATGCAAGTGTGAGGAAGTGCAACATAGAGCTTCTTCATGGAAAGATTGTAAACTTTGCTATCAAGAAAAATGAGACCACTCAACAAATGTTTGATAGATTCATGACATTGGTCAATCAGATTAGAGCTCTCGGAGACAAAAAGTGGGATGACTACTCAGCTAGAAGAAAGCTATTGAGAGCATATAGAAAGAGGAACAAGACTCTTGCATCAATCATCATGGAGAGACCCAACTATGAGAGCATGGGACCTCATGAGATGCTTGCCAAAATAAAGCATCATGAAGTCTTGGATGATGAAGCTCTAGAAGATCAAGAAGAAAGCCACAAGAAGGTGGTAGCTCTCAAGGCTAATCAAGAAGAAGGAAGCAAGGCCCGAGATGACTGTTCAAGCGAAGGAAGTGAAGACTCCGATGATGAGTTGGCCCTTCTCGTGAAGAACTTTAGAAGATTCATGAGAAAGAAGATGCACAAGAAGGGCAAAGGTGGATACTTCAAGAAGTCAAAGAAGAGGAATTGCTATGAGTGTGGTGCGGATGATCATTTCATTGCCGATTGTCCACAAAAGAAGAACAAGAACAAGTATAGCAAGAGTGATGACAAGAAGCAAAGAAGAAGAAGAGGTGGTGAAGCTCATCTTGGTGAGGAATGGTTCTCGGAAGATGATTCAAGTGATGAAGAGAAGAGCAAGAGCAAGGAGAAGGAGAAGGGAGCGGCCAACATTGCCATACATAAGACCTCTTCTCCAAGTCTCTTCTCCAACATGGCTACATCGATAACTTCATCACGCTTGTTCGAGAGCCTCTCCGACGACGAGGATGACTTCACTCATTCTTGCTTCATGGCTAAGAATGAGAAGGTATCATCTAACTCTCCTACTTGTTCTAGCGATGAATTTAGTGATGATGACATGGATGAATTTGAACTAAGTATCATAAGAAAGTTTGGTAAGAAAGGTGGACCAAAAATATTAAAATTGCTTAGTAAGTTGGAAAGTCGGAATGAGAGTCTTGTTTTGCAAGGGGACTTGATCTCTCAAGAGAGAGAAAAGAACCTTGCATTGGAGGCCTCTCTTGCCGAGGAGAAGTTGAAGGTTGAGAAATTGACCGTGGAATTATCTTTAGCCAATGACTCTAACAAGAAGTTGGCTAAGGAGTGTTCCACGAGCAATGACTCAATTGCTAGTCTAAAGAATGAGGTTAGCTCGGTTCAAGAAAGCCTCACAAGCTTTCAAGATAAATATCAAACTCTTGAACTAAGCTACAACACTCTTTGGAATAGCACTTCTTCAACTTCTTCTAAGGATTCTGATGGCTCTAATGCCTCAACTAGTAATGGTTGCAAAAGATGCTATAAAATTGATATAAATGCTTGTGCAACTAACCTTGTTGAGCTAGAAAAGAAAGACAAGGAGATTCATAGGTTGAACATGATCTTGAGGAATGGTTGCAAGTGTAAGGTGCAACAACCAAAAGATATCCTCAAGACCGCAAGACACCCATTCATCAAGGATGGAATTGGGTACAATAGGTATGGTGGTAAGGCCAATGGAAGGAAGATGGTCAATGGGGTACCTTTTGTTAACTTTAACAAAGGGGTTCCTCTCTTTGACCTCATGAACAAGGCCAACAAGGTTGCTAATCCCAAGGCTCCACTTGCTAATGGTAAGATCAACAAGGAAAAGCAAGTGGAGGCCCCCAAGCAACAAAAGCCCATATCAAGAAGCTATACATGTGATTACTTGTGTTGTTGGGGGGAGGATGGCAAGATAGTAGTCAAGTATGTTGGTGCCCTCAAGAAGAGGGAAATTATGAGAAATGTTTGGGTGCCAAAAGCTTATGTGACTAACCCCCAAGGACCCAATCTCATTTGGGTACCTAAATCAAGAACATAATCTTGTTTTGTAGGAATATGCCTCCGGTGGGTCAAGTTGGGTGTTGGATAGTGGATGCACCAATCATATGACCGAGGCAAAAGAAATGTTCTCCTCCTTCCAACCAAGCCATGACTCATGCAACAACATTGTGTTTGGTGACAATGGAAAGGGTGAGGTGCTTGGTTTGGGTAAAATTGCTATCTCAACTGACAATTCCATATCTAATGTATTACTTGTGCATTCGTTGAGTTACAACTTGTTATCCGTTTCTCAACTTTGTGAAATGGGTTACGATTGTCTCTTTACGGATAAGGGTGTAACAGTCTCTAGAAGAAGGGATTCCTCTATTGCATTTAAAGGCGTGTTGAAGGAAAAACTTTACTTAGTTGATTTCTCAACTAGTAAGGTAGAACCTACAACATGTCTAATGGCAAAATCTAGCATGGGTTGGCTTTGGCATCGCCGACTAGCTCATGTTGGGATGAGGAACTTGGCCCAACTTCAAAGGGAAGGGCACATCCTTGGACTAACCAATGTTTCTTTTGAGAAAGATAGGATTTGCAGTGCATGCCAAGCCAGAAAGCAAGTTGGAGCAAAGCATCCAATCAAGAACATCGTGTCGACCACAAGACCATTGGAGCTATTGCATATGGACCTCATCGGACCCGTTGCTTACCAAAGCATCGGTGGTAACAAATACGGTTTCGTTATTGTTGATGACTATTCTCGCTTCACTTGGGTGTTCTTTTTAGCAGATAAAAGTGAAACGCAAGGCATTTTCAAGAAGTTTGCTAGAAGAGCACAAAATGAGTTTGATATCAAGATCAAGAAAGTGAGAAGTGACAACGGGACCTGAGTTTAGGAACACCAACATAGAAGAGTATCTTGATGATGAAGGAATCAAGCATGAGTTCTCCGTTCCATATACCCCACAACAAAATGGGGTTGTGGAAAGGAAGAATAGAACTCTTGTTGAAGCCGCAAGATCTATGTTGGATGAGTACAAGACTTCCCATGGCTTTTGGGCGGAGGCGATGAACACGACATGTCATGCAATCAACCGCCTCTACCTTCACAAGCTAAGAGGGAAGATGCCATATGAGCTTCTAACCGATAACAAACCGAAGGTGCACTACTTTAGAGTCTTTGGCTGCAAGTGTTTCATACTTAATAAGAGGGCCAAAAGCTCAAAGTTTGCACCTAAGGTACACGAAGGCTTTCTACTTGGTTATGGTACTAACGAACGTGGCTACCGTGTATTCAATAATGCCACCGGCACTATTGAGTTAACGGTAGACGTGACTTTTGGTGAATCCGACGGCTCTCAAAAGGAGCAAGTCAATGATGAGCTTGTAGGTAATGACGTGCCTCCATCTGAAGCTATCAAGAAGCTTGCAACCGGTGATGTGAGGCCCGTTGAAATACAAGATGATGAAGATGATCCATCACACACTCCACAAGATTCTCATGTCCATCACGTGCATCCAAATGCACATGATGAAGCTTCCGCAACTCCGAACGGTGGTAGTGTGGGTGATGTTCAAGTGATACATCAAGTTGATGATCAAACACAAGCTCAACATGAAGTCCGACAATAAGATGGGGACATCAACACATATGATGAAGATGGACCTATCCAAAGGAGATTACTTGTGCCACATTCAAGAGTTCATCATACAGTTCAACAGGATCATCCCGTTGACAACATATTGGGGAGCATACAACGTGGGGTAACGACACGCTCTCGCTTAGCAAGTTTTTGTGAACATTACTTGTTTGTCTCCTCTTTGGAACCTCTTAGGGTGGAAGAAGCACTTGATGATCCGGACTGGGTGATGGCTATGCAAGAAGAGCTGAACAACTTCACCAGGAATGAAGTCTGGTCCTTGGTGGAAAGGCCCAAGCAAAATGTGATAGGAACCAAATGGGTCTTCCACAACAAGCAAGACGAGCATGGCGTGGTGACAAGGAACAAAGCACGGTTGGTGGCTCAGGGTTTCACTCAAATCGAAGGTTTGGATTTTGGGGAAACTTATGCACCTGTAGCTAGGCTTGAGTCAATTCGTATATTACTTGCCTTTGCTACTCACCATGATTTCAAGCTATATCAAATGGATGTGAAAAGTGCATTCCTCAACGGCCCCCTCTCCGAATTGGTTTATGTGGAGCAACCACCGGGTTTTGAGGATCCAAAATTTCCCAACCGCGTCTACAAGCTCGACAAGGCGCTCTATGGGCTCAAACAAGCCCCTAGAGCTTGGTATGATTGCCTTAAGGACTTCCTACTCAAAAAGGGTTTTGAGATAGGAAGGGCCGATCCTACTTTATTTACTCGCAAAGTTGATAATGATATCTTTGTGTGCCAAATATATGTCGATGACATAATATTTGGTAGTACTAATGTGGCTTTTTGTGAGGAATTTAGTAGGAGCATGACTAAAAGGTTCGAGATGTCCATGATGGGTGAGTTGAAGTACTTTCTTGGATTCCAAATCAAGCAATTCAAGGATGGCACATTCATCAGTCAAACCAAGTATACAAGAGACATGCTAAAGAAGTTTGAGATGGATAAGGCCAAACCCATCAAGACCCCCATGCCTACCAATGGACATCTTGATCTAAATGAGGATGGTAAGTCAGTGGACCAAAAGGTATATCACTCTATGATCAGTTCATTGCTTTACCTTTGTGCATCTAGGCCCGATATCATGCTTAGTGTGTGCATGTGTGCAAGGTTTCAAGCTAATCCGAAAGAATGTCATATTATGGTCGTTAAGAGAATCTTTCGATACTTAGTGCACACTCCGAATCTTGGCTTATGGTATCCCAAGGGCTCCACTTTTGATCTACTTGGCTATTCCGATTCGGACTATGCCGGTTGCAAGGTAGATCGAAAGAGCACTACCGGGACTTGCCAATTTATTGGAAGGTCTTTGGTGTCATGGAGTTCTAAGAAACAAAATAGTGTTGCCCTATCCACCGCCGAAGCCGAGTATGTGGCGGCCGACGCATGTTGTGCTCAACTACTTTGGATGAAGCAAACACTAAAAGACTTCGGATGTGAGGAAACCAAAATTCCAGTTTTGTGTGACAATGAGAGTGCTATCAAACTAGCAAACAATCCCGTAAACCATTCTCGCACAAAACACATAGACATCCGACACCATTTCTTGAGAGACCATGAAGCCATAGGAGATATCGCAATACGCCATGTGAGCACCGAAAAGCAACTAGCCGATATCTTCACAAAGCCTTTAGATGAGTCAAGATTTTGTGCTTTGAGGAGTGAACTAAATATCATTGATTCTCGTAACGTGGCTTGATGTCTTGCACATACTTGTTTTCACCTAGAGACCTAGATAAATGCTTTGACAAAATATTGTGTGATTTCAAAATCTATTTTGCATGCTTCACTTGTGTCCATAGTTATGTACTGCTTGTATGAAATCTGGACATATTTTAAGTATGTGTAGTATACCACTCAAGGTTCTCTTGGAATAGCTCTCTGTCCGCTCTGTTTTTGCACAGTCGGTGGTACCGCCATAGGGTCGGTAGTACCGACGTCGGTGGTACCGACCCCTATGGGCGGTAGTACCGACCGTGTGATCCCGAGTATAAAAGGTCGCCGTGAAATCCTCTTTCAACCCTACCCAGTCAACCTTTTTTTTGACCGTGGCCGCCGCCTCCTTGCGTCGCCACCGCCCGTGCCTGTGCCCGTGCAGCCGCCGCACCTTCTTCCTCTCGGATCTCCCTCCTCGTCCACCCAAATCCAAATCTCTCCGGTGGAAAGGTGCGTGGGAGCAAGGAGATCGTCTTGGTGGTGTTCTTGAAGCCCGAAGTTTCTTCCTTCATTGGATTTCGACCTCTCCTACACTAGTAGCAAGGTACTAGGGTGTTCTTGCCCGATCTCCAAATGTACTTTGTTCTAGGTCGATTCCTTTGGTAGGATTGCTCTATCTAGTGTGTAGATGCTTCTAGGATGTTTGGTTTGCAAGTTCATGGACGATTTGTGTGATTGGATTGAGGGGAACCGCACGCTGCTGTGCGGTCGGTAGTACCGCCCGCTGGGGTCGGTAGTACCGACCGCGCGCAGCGAGGGGTTTTCCTTCCCGATTTCGATCGTCATCTTTGCTACATCGTTTGAAGTTGTCTTTCTATCACCTTTGTCTCACTTCAGTCTATGCTATCTTGTTCTAGATGTCGCATAACCGGAGGCCCTCTCATGCTCGGACCGCTAGTGATGATGATGATGAGGAGTATGCTGCCTTGGAGCAAGGTGGTGTCCAGCCCGGTGGGCCACAGTGGCGCAATCCTGCGCGCCGTGCTCGGTCCACCAGTGGGAGTATGGAGGAACTCCCTCATCAGGTCCGTGGACGTTCGTCCGGGGGCCACGGGGGATGTCGCAGCGTTGATAGTGCCAGGGGAGGTGGGAGCGGCCATGCCGGTGGCAGTGGGCATGCTGCTCCTCCGCCTTCTCCGCCCCCTGTCACTGGTCCGCCCGGGCGCCTGCATAGCGTCATTGTGGGTGGTGTGGCTCAGGCGGCTGGTGCTGAGCGTGAGGGTCGTTCTATCGATCCTCGCGTTGGACCGCCGTCTCCTCCGACTTCAGGGCTGATGCTTATCAACCGGGCATTTCATATGCACCCTGAAGCTGGAGCCGTCATGACTGCCCCCGCTCATCTTGAGAACACCATGGACTACTCTGACAGAAAGAAGGGGAATCTGTTGAGAAGGCAGCGTGAGGAGAACCCATACCTTTTCATCAGAGATGTTTCAGTGGATCAGAGGTTTTGGTCGAGATTCCAGCAGGATTACTATGTGTCAGTCCTCTGGAGGGGTTTCTGTGCCAAAGGACATCCTCCTCTTTTTGAGCATAAGCAGCTGGCAATCCGCTCCTTGACAGACAAGGATTCAGAGGACATTCAGGCTTTGGTGCAGAGGCTAGAGGAGTGGAGGATCTTGAGGTTGGTTTCTGGTGAGCGCAGCTACAACCAGGAGATAATCTGTCAATTCTGGGCAACCCTCTTTATTGATCAGGAGGCTCAGGTGCTGCACTGGATGACCCAAGGGGTCCACTACCGGTGCAACTTTGTCACCTTCGCCCGGTTGTTGGGATTCGACCATGTAGACAGGGATGCTCCTCGCTTGTCAGAGATGTATGGTGGGGGAATGTACACAGCTCAGCTGCAGAGTTCAGGTGTCTACATGGATGGTGCAGTGGCAACCTTCAAGGTCCCTGGCCTGAAGCCTGCCTACTTTGTGCTCAACAATTTGATGCGCCTGACTTTGGATCCCAAGTTTGGAGACCAAGACAACTTGAGAGATGATGCTGCCAAGGTCCTTGTCCAGTTTGCTTTGCCAGATGGACGCTTTAGCATTTCACATTTTCTCTGGCAAAAGATATCAGATGTGTACAATGATCCTCACAAGCTCCTGCCTTATGCTCCATATCGTATGCACATCATTGAGCATGTTGTGGGAGCTACCTTTGAGTACGACCGGACAGTGAAGGACTATAGTGTTCGGAAGTTTACTTCAATCGTCAAGGACAAGGGTGTTGTAGGCGACGAGGTTCCAGCAGCAGCAGCGCCTGGCGAGGCACCTGGCCCCGAGCAGGCTAGTGGGGATGTACCTCCTGCTACCGCTCCTCCTCCGCGTCGTGAGAGGCATAGGAGTGGCGGTCTTCGTTCCGCTCTTGGCAAGATCTTCGAGTGGATGTGCTACCGGGCCGAGCGCGACGAGCGGCATCATCAGGAGGTGCGTGAGCACCTTGGTCTCCCTCCGCGTTCTCCGCCCCGACCCCATCCAGATCCTTTTGCCGAGTATGATACTCAGCACCACCATGATGATGATGATGACGGTGGTCACCAGCAGCAGCAGCAGCAGCCCCAGCAGCCAGGTGGTGGTGAGGCTGGCTTTTACAGCTCCATGCTGTTCCAACCTCCTCAGTTCTATCCTCAGCCTCCACCACAGTACCAGGCTCCTCCTTTCTACCCTAACTATGGTGCAGGTACGTCCTTTGCTGGCGGATCCACATCATATCACGGTGGTGGTGGCGGCTCGTACATGGGTTTTGCTGGCCCTGACGCCGATCCAGCTGGGAGTGGTGGTTTTCGCGACCCTACTCCTCCGCTGGATCCCTCTGATGCCCCTTCATCGTCGTATCCAGGTGGTGATGTTGGTGAGAGTGCTTACTCCTCTCTCTTCGGTGGTCCTTATCACGGTGGGTCTTCCAGCGGCCACTACTAGTTCTTTGCTTATCTTGGCCTACCCGTTTTGGTACTTGATGCCAAAGGGGGAGT
Organism: Coix lacryma-jobi var. lacryma-jobi; assembly: GCA_009763385.1. Taxonomy (NCBI): domain Eukaryota; kingdom Viridiplantae; phylum Streptophyta; class Magnoliopsida; order Poales; family Poaceae; genus Coix; species Coix lacryma-jobi. The sequence goes on from CM019827.1 coordinate 34,543,360, forward strand.
GTTAGGCTTTATCTTGATGTAATAGCTAGCTGTGAGAGAGGGTTTAATCCTTGAGAACTAAGTGTGGTATGCTACTTTTAAATTTGTGATGTGATGATGAGGATGTAAAACATTTGTGCTTATTGTTATATTCATGTATGGTTCATCCTCTATCTGTATGATCTTGTCATGGTGATTGTTGTTTTTACTTTATTTCATTGTTTCGTGGATCACCATGTCATATTGTTCATGCATCACAAATCTGATATATATGTTGTCACACACACTTAGGCACCCCCACAGATTACAAAATTTAGGGGGAGCTCTTGCTCTTGTGTATGCAACCTTGTTTTTTAATCAAGGTTTGAAATTCATATCCAAAGCATACACTAAGGGGGAGCTTGAACTAAATTTTGGAATTCAAAAGCTTCAATTCTTTCTATCCTTATTGTAAGCCTAAGTTGGTTGTCATCAATTACCAAAAAGGGGGAGTTTGTAAGTGCATTCGCCCCCAATGTGGGTTTTGGTTAATTAATGACAATCAAATTAGGGACTAACCGGTTTATAAAAGCATGTATGCAGGTGTTAGTCCTAAGAAAGATTTGAAACGTTGAAATCTTGTGAACAAAGCATGTTGGATACTTTTGGACATAAAGATGCCTAACTCAAGTGGTAGTTTAAAATTTCAATTTTAAACTTGAGTTATAGGTAAGCCGGACTATGAAGAGGGTCACAAAGTAGGTTGGCGAGATGTGGAGAAAAGTGCTCAAATCGACTAACTATAGTTCGCTTGAGAGACACCGCACAATCACGAACACATAGAGGGTATTTTTATGTGGTCGGTAGTACCGACCATGGGTGGTCGGTAGTACCGACCACGGCTTCTCCACGCAGTGCTCAAACACCCTCTCTGTTGTGGCTCGAAAATGACCTAGCGGTAGTACCGCTATTATGTCGGTACTACCGCCCTCGGTGGTACCGACCCAGGTCGGTAGTAAGCTTGGTTTCACAGACCTCTCTGTTCGCGCTCGAAATGACCTGGCGGTAGTACCGCCATTATGTCGGTACTACCGCCCCCGGTGGTACCAACCCTGGTCGATAGTAAGTCAAGTTTTACAGAGGTCTCTGGATGGATCGTTTTTGGCCTGGCGGTAGTACCGCCATTATGTCGGTACTACCGCCCTCGGTGGTACCGAGCCCTGGCCGGTAGTAACCAAGTTTGCTGAGCTCTCTGGACTGACGCGCTTTTGAATTGGCGGTAGTACCGCCATTATGTCGGTACTACCGACCCTCGGTGGTACCGACCTTGTTCGGTAGTTTCCGAAGGACCAAGTCCCTAACTGCGGAGCTCTCTGTTCGCGGCCAATTTGGCCTGGCGGTAGTAACGCCATAAGGCCGGTACTACCGCCCGCGGTGGTACCGACCTGAGGTCGGTCGCTGACTTTTTGGTCAGATCTGGATCTGTGCGACCGTTGTGAACTGGTCGGTACCACCGACCATGGGTGGTCGGTACCACCGACCAGCCTCGGGACTGAGGGAGTATAAATGCTTCCTCTCTTCACTTTTCACGCACACCCACTCATTCCACTCACTTATTGCTGACCTAACTTGAGACAAACTCTCTCCAAGCATTGACTCCTCCCCTCTCTCTCCCCCCTTTGCTCCTAGATCCATTCTTTTGCAAGATTTGAGCTAGGAAAGTGAGATTAGAGAGTGGGAAGCTTCGATCTATGACTTGAGCACTTGGTTTCCATCTAGCTGGCTTGATTTGTGTCTTTTACTCTTGAGCTCTTTGAGCTCTAGCCGGTTAGGTGTTCTTCGTGGTAGCCTGTATTGATTCACTTGTGAGGGCTCCCCGAAGTGTTTGTATTACCCCTGAGATTTCTAGTGGAGAAACTCTCGTAGCCTTTGTGGTTGCTTGAGTGAGGCGAGGAGGTGAAATAGACTCCGACCTTTGTGGTCACCTCAACAACGAGGACGTAGGCACTCCTTAGTGGATTGGCCGAACCTCGGGATAAATCGCGTGTCCCGTGTGCTTGTTGTTGTCTCTACTTTCTATATTACACTTGTTGTTGTGTTCTTCATGTTCTTCCTATCCCTATCTTCTTCTTAGGTTGGGAAGGCTCGATCTACATCAAGAGAAACAACCAAGGCTCGGTGAGAGTAGATTTGTTATCTATCATACTTAGGGAAGTGGGGTAGATTCCTGTATTACATTCACAGCTTACATACATTGGATTTGTAGTTCCTTTTAGGATCCCGGTTGTGCCGTTTGTTTGTGTTGGTAGTACCGGTGTTTTACACCCGGTAGTATCTACCCAAACAAACCGGCCTCTCCGGTTGTTATCTAACTATATCTTCTAGTTTGTGAAGTTTCAGATTGTTAAAAATCACCTATTCACCGCCCTCTAGGCTGATTTGATCCTTTCATTGTGTCGTCTTACACCGTGGTGGTGTGGGCGGCTACTCTGGTTGTGCGTCGTTGACGTCGTGGAGGCGTGGATGACGTCGTCCTGCTCGTTTTCGTGCATCTGCATCGTCACGGCGGCGAGGCTGATGTCGATCAAGCGAGCACACCTGCCTCTCTCGGTTCGTCGGCAGGGATGATGTGCCATGGCGAAAGTTTTACCCATTAGTTGGGTCGATAACGGCGACGCCTTTGGGCGTCGTTCACTTCCTTGGAAGCGTCTTTCGAAAGGTCATCTCCCTCGGAGTCGGGGATGTAACTTGGTGGTGGTGCCCTGTCATACTGTGGCGGAGGCCGTGTTGGTCTGTCGGGGCCACTTTCGTGTATGTTGTGTTCCTTCTCCTCTTCACTTTGGTCTGTCTAGCTCGAGTGTTGGTGTCGTCGCACTTCGCAGTGGCTTCCACTAGCGGTTTGGCCTCGTGACTACCTGGTCGCTTGAGGCTCTCTACGGCCGTCTCCGTCGCAGTGGCTACCTGGTCACTGGCAGTTTGACCTCGCGACTACCTGGTTGCTGGAGGCTCTGGAGCTCGGCTTCTCCTTCGCAGTGAATTTCTGGTCATTGATGGTTCGACCTCGCGACTACCTGGTCGCTTGAGGTTCTGGTGGATGCTTTGCCACCGCGGCTGGACCCCCTCGGTTGGCGACCATTGTGCGGACGTTTGTTTCGTGCTTTTTGTTTGTATTGTGGATTTTGTTGGTAATCCATGGATTACTTGCAAATTCCTTGTATCGGTTACTTTGCCGTTCCTTCGGCTCTTCTTCTTAATGAAAAACGCGTGAAGTCGCGTTCTCGAAAAAATAGTTATCTAAAAAAATTCATAACTTTTGCGTATGAAGTCGGATGAGGACAAACTTTATATCAAAACTATAGTGCTCAATGAGATCTACTGTTTTATAGTTGACATTTTTTTAATTAAAAATATATAATGTATGAAAAAATATTTTTAATTTTTCAGATGTTTAAAATTTGAAATTTTGAATATCTAAAGTCATTTAGATTCTAAATTTTCGTTTTATATTTTATAATTTTAAATCCAAAACAGAAAATAGAAAATTTTCTAACGCTTGTGGTATAAGTTCGAAGTAATTTAAAATTTCTAAATTTAAAATTTTAAAATCTAAGATAATAAAAATAAATATTTAGAAGTATAAATGACTTTAGATTAAAAATTTATCAACTAAAAATTATAAATTGTGTTGATAACTGCAACTTTTATATGTACCATGTCAACATAAGAGGTCATTCGATAATTTTAAAATCTGGGAAATTTAAAAATTATTTTTGATAATTTAGAGAGCTTTATATCAAAATGTTGTCAACTGAAAAACTGTAGATCTCATCGAGATCTTCATCTGACTTCGTACGCAAAAGTTATGATTTTTTTAAATAACTATAAAAGTTTATACTAAAATAGTTAAGGGTATTTTGGTCACTTTTAACTTCTCTCTCATCCACTCCAAGATAATATTATTTTAATAGCATAATGTTTAAGAGCTAATTACCATAATTGAAGAGTGTCTTTTAGCAAAGACAACATTAAGCAGTGTCCATCAGCAAATACCACCTTTAAAGAGTGTCCTAGAGCAAATTTACCCTTCTTTTATTTGCATGTCTTCATACAGGTCAGACTAGGCTGTCTGTATCGTCCAATTAGCGGAGGAATCCAAGACAAAACATGCCGCGTAGGGCCTGATGGCGTACGTGCTTGCATGTCTGATTGTCTAGTACAGTACTGTGCGTCATGTGTGGCTCCAGTAACGTAGGCATATAGCTATGGGCTATGGCTTTTGTCCGGCGGCAATTGTGCCGTGTCCATCTTCTCACCGCCTGTGGAAGCTTTCACGTAAATTATTTGCATATTTATTACATATACAGATTGACCAGAGATTAATCAAGTCCTTTGATCGAGGATGCATTTTGGCAGCAATTAATTAAGGACCTTTTTTAGATTACTAAATAAAATTAGTACAATTATTATATTATGGGTGCTTGGATTGTTATTGTTGTTTAGGCTACTAAACCAGTTGCATCCGCGAACATTCGCATGTTGATTTCCCTCTGTTTGGTTTTTCTCGTTGCACTAATTTTTGTTAAGGCTCAAAATTAATTTTGATGATAGTAGACCTTACTTGATTTATCTATTAATATTTCAAAATGATTTTAGATGCAGATCTGGATATATATGTTACAGTAGTATCTGGGTTGGTAGCAAGCACAACAACTAATAGGGCATTTGGTCTACAGAGTCACCCCATGCTTCGTGAAGTGACGCTTCACAAGCTCATTCTGTGAATTTTGTTGGAATCAACTTAGTACTCACACATTTACTAATTATTATATATCTTACGACGAATGAGGTTCTGATGCATCAAAGTCATTCTCTTCCATCAACCAAATACAAAAAAAAAAATGAGGAGTGTGAGGAGAAGATGGAGCACTTCATTCCTCAAACCAACCATATTATAGACGTGGTAGTACCGGTGGTGATGTTCTCCATCTATATCCCAATCTTGTTATTGAAGCTAAAAACAAATCTTGTGTTGTCACAGTGTAGAGACATATCAGTTTTAATTGTATAGCAGGAGTAAAACGCTGGTGCAGCACGCAAAGAGACGTAAGTATACGTGGAGTGCAGAAACAAGAGCATAAGCAAGTACTATAGAAGGTTCTCCGGGTGCCTCATGCGTGGTGTGTCGTCCTCTGGCCCTCTCCAAGGTCGCAACCAAAGCAGCGACGACGTACGGGGCCAACAAAAGCGACGTCATACGTGATCCACATGCGCTGTCCCCGCCACGCAAGAACGATCGTATTCTCCACCGGCGGCAACCGGCGGCACACGCACGTACAGTACAGTCTGACCGACCGACCGTCGTCGATCGGGACGCGCGCGGCTCGACCGGCGCTAGTTTAATCGGGGGCTACCGGAGAACATGCGCGCGCGCCCGCCCGACATGAGCTGGTAAAAACAAAAGTAGTACGCCCAACGCTCGTGACGTCTCGGATTACGGACGCCGCCGCTGCCGACGCCATCACACACGCGAAACGTTCGGCGCCCGACGACCAGCGAAAGCTACTACTAGTACTACTTCTACTCACAGCTACGTACAGCCAGCGGGCCCGGGATCAGTCTGTTGACCGCTTCCCTTCGAAACCGGAGCCTAGAGAGAGGGGCGGTATTTTTACATTTTAACCCTTTTTTAAAATATTTTTTTGCAAATAGACCTGTTTAAAACTTTGTTCAAAAATAGGACAAAAGGGTCGGCGTCATATGTCCCATGACGCCGACCAGCTCGACGTCATGTCGGCGTCATGTCCCACGACGCCGAGCCAATATAGCTCGGCGTCATGTCTCACGACGTCCACCCCTTTGTCTTATTTTTAAACAAAGTTTCTAAACAGGTCTGTTTGTAAAAAAAATGTTTTAAGAAAGAGCTAAAATGCAAAAATATAACGAGAGAGGGGTCATAGTATACGATTTCACGTTGATCTAAGCTGCTTGATTATTTTTTAGACGGCTATGATAGAGAATGGAAACTGATGTTGATGTGCTATATTTCAGACGTTTGAAATATAATAATATATTTAGGTAACAACTAACAACCATCCAATCTCTATCTAATAGTTTAAATCTATTAGTATAAATCAGAATAATTAAATAATAATTTTTTTAGAAAAAGATAAAGATAAAATTGTTCAGATATAGAAAATATGTAAAACTTTATCATTAAACTTGTGAAATGCTTCATATAGCTCAACGCTCCCTGCATGGTCGTTCCGGTAATCTGTTGTGTAGCACGACTAGTCAACTCCACAGTTTGCAATCTAGATTGTCATCTTAATACCACATCCATCCAGTAGGCTAATTTTAGTGATTAGTGAGTACTCTCCAGTATACTTAGAATGACTTATAATTTAGAATAAAATGGAGTACTCTTTTTAGATAGAGACAATACTAACTTTACGTTTAGACAATAATGATAGTATTTTGACGTGACAAGTGCTTGCATTTCTTTTTTACAAAAAATGCTTGCATTTCTCTTTACGGTGTACCTGAAAAAATAAAATGGTTTATAATTTCAAACAGAGAGAGTGCTATAATAGTAAATGCTTGAGCTTTTTTTGGAAATGTAAATGCGTGAGCTTTAAAGACATGGCAAAGGTGGTTTGAATGGAACTAGTTTGTTGTTGTGGATTTTGCTACATTTTTATAGATTTTATAGAAGCTATTGAAGGTTCTTTAAAAAAAGTTATTATAGGGAAATTTAAAAGCAGAACCAAAATGACTTGTAATTTGAAAACCGAAGAAGGAAAAGGAAAAAAGATAGGGCGTGATTGGTTTCATTCTCGGTCGAGCCACGCTCGTACATTGGAACCAGGCTCTAGCCAGTCTGGCCAAGCTCATGCAGAAGAGTTTTGTTTGGATGACAGCACATATCTATCCTAGCTAGACTTAGTTGGTGTTTGGTCAGCTGCATGCAAGTGAAATACGAAGCTGAGATGAACGTGTTCAGCAGGTTTTGGCCACAACACGAGCAGCACCAGAGCCTGCCCCGGTTGAAACGAAGCCTCACCGCGTTTCTACTCAGCTTGGCCGGAGGGTTTCTTTTGCATCTGGCCGGACAGGCCCAAGGCCAGAATCAGGATACCAAACAGCCAAAATTTGCATGAAGGCATGCGTACCAAACACGCCCATAGTGCCCGGCTGCCCGCTGTTCGCGGCCCCGCAGGCTCCTCCTCGCTGCTCGCACAGGATCAGGACCTGCTGCCGCCTGGCCCGCCCCCACACCCCACACCCCATCATGAGTCCAACCGCAACGGCGCAACGCCAACGCGCGCGGGTCCGCGTCCGCCTTCGTAGCAGCTGTCGTCACGGAGCCGGCGTCCCCGGCGCGTCCCCGAGCCGCGGGCCCGCGGCTGACGCCCCTCCACGCCAACGCCACTCCTCCCCTAGTCCCCGAGCCCGACGAGACTCGCTCGCGTGCAGCAGCAGCAGTCACTCGGTCCGCGCGAACCGGTCGAAAGGTACCCCCGCGTCGCGGTGGGGCCTCGCAGTGACGTCACCCTGCCCACCTCACCTCCGCTGTATATATCCCCCGCGTCCAGAGCAGCCAGCCCCAACCATCACGACCCACACGAACCACGCTCCACGCCCGCGCGGAAAAGACGGAGAGAGAGAACAAAAAAAGGTTAGGGGAGGAGGCGACTCGGCAGCCGCGGCCGGAACGTCAAACGCGGACGCACGTCGGGAAGTAGAATGTACCAGGCCATCCCGTACAGCAGCGCCCGGCCGTGGCTGATGCCGGCGGCCGAGGCGGCGGCCGTCGTCGTCGCCGTGAAGCCGGAGCAGCCGGCGGCGGTGACCGTCGCGGTTCCTGCAGCGGAGGAGTCCTCCTCTTCCGCGGGCGGGGACGACGACGACGGCAGGGCGGAGGTCGGGAGGGCCGTGGCGGAGAGCCCGGTGCTGGTGGTGGGGCGGCGCGGGTGCTGCCTGAGCCACGTGGTGAAGCGGCTGCTGCAGGGGCTCGGCGTGAACCCGGCCGTGCACGAGGTCGCCGACGAGTCCGCGCTCGCCGGGGTCGTCCCGGCCGGAGCCGGCGCCGCCGCGCTGCCCGCCGTGTTCGTCGGGGGAAAGCTCCTGGGCGGGCTCGACCGGCTCATGGCCGTCCACATCTCCGGCGAGCTCGTGCCCATCCTCAAGAAGGCCGGTGCCCTCTGGCTCTAATTTTAATCTAGTCTATCTATATATCATCACCAGCGTATTCCTTCCTTTTTCTTCTCTTTTATCCCCGTTCCAGAAATGATGGCGTCGTGGTTTAGTTCTGGCCGTTGGATCGTGGTTTAGTTGGATCGTGGTTTAGTTCTGGCCGTTGGTTGGATCGAGTATGACTACATCACATCGCGGCGGATGGATGCGTTGGAATAGGACTTTGGTTTCTTTTTTTTTTCCTACTCAGGGGAAGCGAGAAAAATGATGAGAATTCTAATCACACAGTTTTTTATATCCAGTAAGTAAAATTAGCTTGTCTGGTAGCGCGCGCGTGTGATGACTGCTCTCGCTTCGCTTCTTCCATCCCCCATGTGAATACGGAAGACGAGCGAGAGACAGAGGGACGTCTGCCGCATCTGTACAATCGTTTCCGTTTCAGATTTTTAATGAGGATGAGCTGTCCAGTTTCGCATTTCCTGTGTGTGGCCTGGACCATTTGCGTACATCACCTGACCTGGTATATACTACTACAACTACCATACGGCATTTGTCCTCTAGTACTCGATCGATTCATGGCCGGTTGCCGAGGTGGTATATGTATGGGTGGACGTCACTAGCTTTTGATGCGATCAGATGATGACATGTCAACAAAGACTGCATCGTTGCTCCGAGTAAATTAACGAAGGTGACACAAACAGCATGCGAAGCCCGGAGACTAACTGTACACCAAGCTGACGCCGAACTATTTCATGTTCCTGGTATACTCTAAGGTGTTGTTCCAAAGTTTCACAAAAAAAAAAAAAAAAGTGGTGCGGGCTTCAAAATACGGTTATCATTTAGCCGCATGCATGGTTTTCATTGCTACTAGTGGTAGTAGAAACAGGTAAAGGTTTGGTCCTAAAGATTACTGGTGCCAAATGGAAGACGATGCAGCAGCTAAGAAATCAGGGACGATGCTATGCATGGTTGCCTTTACTATTATTTTACTACCACCAGGGGAGAAAGGACTCCACGGTTCTTCGATGCTCCGTTGGACTCTTGCGTGCGACAAACGTGGTACCGGTACTATTTCCGTTCTAGTAGTACTCCTATATACGTACAAAAAAAAAAGGCTGAAATGGTGCTGCCAGTACTACCAAGTGCGTCAGCAGCGATGAGCGCGAACTGGAAACAACCGCAGAGTTTCAGTCGCAGGGAGTATAGCGATGGAGCACGCGGGCAGCGGAGACATCGAGATCGAGCCTCTCGGCTCGTGGAATTGCGTGGCGCGTGTATGGGGTTGCGGCTGAAAGGAAGAAGTTGCACAGACGAAATTGGGAACGGTCAAATCCCTGCGGCAATCGGATCTACGGACTTACGGAGTATACTACCAGTGCAAAAAAAAAAAAAAAAAAAAAAAAAAAAAATCTTTCGCGGCCGAGTACAAGGTGGAGAGTGCAAAAGCACAGTACGCGTCTTCTTCCTCGGACAGGGAAAAGGCGAAAAGGGCATACTTGTCAGAGGTCCTGTTTAGCTTGCCCAAATTTACCAAAAGTTTTTCAGATTTTTCGTCATATCAATCTTTAGATGCATAAATAAAACATAAAATATAGGTTAAAAAATAATTAATTATACTTTTAGTACTGTATTTATATATCGAGACGAATCTTTTGATTTTAATTAGTCCATATTAAAACATAGTTTGTTAAATAACAAAAAAGCGTTATAGAACTTTTTCTAAAAATTTGGACTCACCTTTCACAATGGCGTGACGGACTGACGAGGCAAGATCCATCCACCTGGTCCCTGAACTTTAGGAGTGCTACAGTACTAGGAGCAAATTATAAGACATTCCAAGAATCTTGGAGAGTCAAAGTTTTTCAACTTTGACCAAATTTATATAATAAGATAATAATATTTATGATATCAACTAAGTGCAATTAGATTCTCCATTAGTTATATTTCCATAATATGTATATTTGATGGTATAAATCTTTATATTTTTCTCTATAATTTTGGTCAAAGTTGAAAAACTTTGACTCTCCAAGATTCTTGGAACGTCTTATAATTTGGAATGGAGGGAGTACCTTTTAACCGTGGCTGCCAGAGAGGAATTTTCCATGGCAGGGTTTCTAGGCAGGCACAACCTGGTCTTGTCGCGCGACCGCGCACAGTCGCCCTTGAGGTGGCCGCGCCGCCGGCGCTTCCGTACGGCCTACCGGCGACAGCGGTGGCGGTCGGAGGCGACGGGTCAGAGTCGGATTGATATTGGCTTGGCTGGGTTAAGCTCCTCTTTTGGTTTTAATTCGTACGAGTATATATTAGTTAAAAACGATATTTTTTTAAAAAAAATCAGTCGTAAAAACTTTTCTCTACCACTCGAAAACGCTAGAGCAAGCAAGCGGGTACACCCCGGGTAGAAGCGACAAAGCGGCGGGATAGACCGGCAGTGGCTGTACCACACTACCACGTACGTACGTGGCCACAGACAGGCGCACGGAGCCGCGTCCGGCCACCAAACGCGTCCCTGCCCGCGGCCCACCGCACCAAATACGCCATGTGCGCCGCGCCGCATCTGCTGCGTTTATGTACTCTACCACTTGGGGCACTTGGCAGCGAGCTCGCCCGCGACAGGCGACGGTAGGAGAGGTCAAACAAACAAACAAACAGCGGCGAGCATATATCACGCGCAGCGGTACTGCAGCTGCAGAGGTCAGGTATATACAGCCGCCGACCCGAACGTGTACGTACAGTAGTAGAGTGGAGAGATTCCGCCGCGCCACATGGTCGTGGTCCTCCCATCCGCCCGCCGCGCCCCTGGCTGCAGAGGAGAAGAGAGGCTATCTACAACAATGGCTACTTGTTGTACTTCCTCGCATGGTCGTTCGGTACTGTACTGTACAGTATGGCCAGGCCAGGCAAGGCAGGCCACCACAGATGGCGGCAGGCCAGTGAGACCACACGCCCACTAGTCATCCGAGTCATCTCCACGTACATAATCCGCGCTCCCTTTTTTGTTTTCCGTGGGGTTTGGTTTGAGGTGGGCTGACGATTGCAATAATATTCGATGAAACCTGCATCGTCGCGAGAAAGACAATCGTGCTCCTCGGCGGCGATTTCAACTGTAGTGTTTTGTGAGAGGCGGTGTCGGATCCGGAATCGGCCCACGAGGAGAGCTAAATACATAGAGACCCGGGTTTGGACTGAAATTCTCCTTATATTTTTGACCCACGAGAAATTTCTGGTAGATTCTAAGGTGATTTGGACTGAATTTTCTATTATTTTTCTAACCCACAGGAGATTCTGGACTAATTTAAAGACAAATTAGATTAATTTGAACCAAAATGCTATGTGTTATTTTTGGGCCAAAGGGGGCTGCGGCCCCTCCAGCCACCCCCTTGAATCCGTCAACGGTGAGAGAGAATAAGTCGAAGTACTCCCTCTGTATCACATTTAGATGACGTTTAGTACAGCGACATGGTCTCCAAAGTGCAACTTTGACCACTTGTATTTTTAAAAATATTTGTTGTAAAATGGTATATGTATATTTTTATAAAAGTATTCTTCAAGACAAATTTATTTATATGATTTTTATATCTCTAAACTCAATAATTTAAAAGTTATTCATGATTTATATTCTCAATGTTTGACTCAAACCTTGTCCAAAACGTCATCTAAAAGCGATACGGAGGGAGTACAACTAATGAGTTGGTTGAAAAGGCAAATGAACAAGACAAATGTTTTTTAAGGGTTTGTTTAGTTCCAATTTTTTTTTTTTTGGGAAAACTACTATAACACTTTCGTTGTTATTTGACAAACTTTGTCCAAACATGGACTAACTAGACTCAAAAGATTCGCCTCAACATGTACATACTAAAAGTATAATTAGTTATTTTTTTATCTACATTTAATGTTTCATACATGTATCTAAAGGTTGATATGTCGGGAAATCTTGAAAATTTTAGGTCTTTTGGTGAACTAAACATGATCTAAGACAAGACCTATTAGTCCATTACTATTGATGATGATGATCTTTTGTTGTTTATTTTTCTTTAGTGTAGGTAATCATGAACGACAATCCTCCTTTTCATGATTACATTGACCCCTTGATCGGGCCACCGATGGCGAAGGATCACATGAACTGTCGCTACGGTATAGTACTGGTGGTCTCTTTCATTTTCCCGGGAATAATAGGCTTTAGGGTAATTATAAGCTCCAACCCAGTGTAACCTCTTCTTAATTACTGTAGTCTGTACGTCTCTGCAGCTGCCTTCGTTCAGTGCGTGTGGAGACTCATGACTGCTCTGCAACGTACCGTGAGCTTCTGCTCAAGCTACTAGCCCTTGCATGGCAATCGGGTATCATGCCGTACTAGTACTAGAAAGTTTTTTTAGAGACGGTTTAAATGAGTTTTGAGACACCTAAAATTTAGCAAGCCCCTTTTAATAGACTAAATTAGTATGCAACATGCCAACATCTGATATGACAATTAATTTTTTTTTTCACCCACCGGGTAAAACACCCATCCAGGCCTAGCAAGATCTGATATGACAACTAAATTTTTTATACCCACCGGCTAAACACCCTCACACGCAGGGAGAGGAAACTTCGTGTTGTTTGTCCGTGCCTCCCAGGTAGTACTCCATGATTTGATAATATTATACTATAGTAAATACGTACTAATAATAAATTAATTAGTCTTAATAAATTTATCTCATGGTTTCCTAACGGAATATGTAACTTAGTTTTTATCAGTCTATTTTTAATAATACATTTCTTATATTTCAGATGCCTGAATTTTAATATAATTTCTGGCAACACTCTTATACAATTACCTAGTACAATTAAGTTATTATTTTGTGATTTGTGATTTGTTTTTGTGTCATAACATATTAGTCTTTGTCATTGTCTACCTATAGAAAATAATTGTTAATTGTTAATTATCTTTGTGCCAATACAAATCAGATTTGCAAGTTTGTGATTTTGTCTAATAGAGTTTTTATTCTTGATACCGAAAATTACAGATTGCGTCTACAAAAATTGTGATGAACAAAATCTGTAATTTTAGTGTAACAATGTGTGCAATTACTGTCGCCTGAAAAGAAACTAAAATTCAGACACCTAAATTTTAGCAAACCTCTTTTAATAGACTAAATTAGGCCCCGTTTGGCACGGCTCCACTTCGCTAGTAAAGCTATTCTTTGGGCTTTGGCACCATAAGCAGCTCTACTTGTGAAGTTGGAGTCGTTTTGGGAAATCGTTTGCAAAACAGCTTCACATGTAAAGTTTCTTAAAATATGCTTTCACAGAACGCCACATAGAATGAGGTGAAGCTAGGTAAAGCCACTATTTTTAGTTTCATCCCACTTCAAACCTCTGTGAGAGCACGATTTAAGAGACTTCCCGAATAAAACTGTTTTATTTCATGCTACTCCCTCCGTCCCTAAATAAGCTCCCAGGAATTATATATTAAAATATATTAATATTTATGCTAAGTAATTAGTATCATCAGAAAGATCTTTACGTCTAGTTTTTTAACAAAATTATTTTAAGATATAAATATTGCACATATTTTCTACAAATTGAGTCAAACACGTGACACATACACCAACAACGATAAGAAATGGAGCGAGTATTTGAAACAGCTCCAAACGGGGCATCTCCAAGAGTATCCTAAATCACTTGCCATCTCTTTTATTTTTGCCAAAATATGAAAAATAGCCTCTCCAATGGTTTGGTAAAAGGACTTGGGAAATTTGGCAACTTGCCATTCTCCCCGTCCGCGCGTACTCGCGTTCCTCCCGCGCCGTCGGCTTCCTTCCCGCGCGCCCCTGGAAAATTCCCGCGATCTCCCCTTCCCGCGCGCTCGAGGTATGCCGCCGCCGTCTACTCTTTTCTTCCCATCGTCGATCTCCATACCCGACCCGGTGGTATTGTTCTGCGTGTGGAGTACTAGGCCAAGGTAGGGTCGCCGGTCTAGTTGTAGTCATCTGGGTTTTTTTTTACTTTGGACGATGAGGGTTGGCATGGTGCTGCACTTGATCTGATTGAGTTCAGAACGGTGAGGGTTGTTGGCCGTGAGCTCGGTGAGGGCTGCTGCCCGTGGCCGGTACAGGGCGGCGCGCTGACGAGGTGGCCGTCGGTGTCAGGGCCAGATCAGTAAGGGGAGGGATAATGTTGTTGCCCTCTTGATCTGATGGTAAAGGCTGACAGATAGTTTAGATAGCCACGTCCATGCTTGCTACGACGATCAACCAGATAGTTCAGTGCAGGATTACTGATTTGGCAGAACTAGATGTATATGTCATGTGGTGCTGTCCTCCCTGATATTATCTCATTTTTGCTTCTAAATTTTGTGTAGACTCAACGAGATAGAAGGAGAAGGATTCTTGTCAAACATTCTTCTCAATGGAGATTATGAGCATGTTACTGGTCTAGATGACATGACCTTTCCGATGACACAGAACTCCCACACTATTCATGGTATTCCTTCTGAACTTGAACCACCAATTGATGTCGATGTACAGGCTACTCGCAGTACAAAGGGAACAAAGAGGCAAAAAAAAAAATTCACTGGAAGGAAGATGAAGTAGTATGCTCAGGTTGGTTAAATGTTAGCAAAGATCCAATTCATGGTGCTAAACAAACTCGATCCACGTTTTGGGGTAGAGTTCACGCTTACTTTGAGAAGAACAACAAAATTGACTCTGTTAGGACAGAGAGCTCCATCATGCACAAGTGGCTCACAATTCAATATCAAGTAAACAAGTTTCATGCTTGCTATGACGCCATTGAGCGTAGAAATCAAAGTGGATGCACTGTCCAAGACATGGTATGTTGTATTTGCTATATGTATATTTTGGTTTCGAAATATATATGTATATTGCCTGAACAATTATATTTGCTATACAGGTTTCAGATGCATTGAAGATATATGTGGAAGTAGAGGACAAAAAAGGATTTACGCTTATGCCTTGCTGGAACATACTCAAGGGGGAAGACAAGTGGGCAACAAAGAGAATAGAGCTTGCGGAGTTGGAGAAACTAGCAAAGCAGAAAAAAACAAGAAAACCAAGGCGTCCAGGCCGAGGGAAGAAGAACCTACCAACAATGATGAAGCTATGGTGGGTGCTGATCAAGAAACCCAAGCAAAAGATTCAAGAAAAAGGCCAGAGGGGGTAAAGAAAGCAAAAGAAGCCCTTAGACGAGGTGGTGGCGAAGCTTGCATGGAGGCTTTGGACAAGATGTGGGCAAAGAAGGAAGCTTTCGACATGAAAAAAGAGAAGGCAAAGGAGGAGAGGTTCCTAGCTTATCTTGAGCTAGAGAAGGCAACACTAGAGCTTGAGAAGAAGCGTGTGGCAAATGATGAAAAAAGGGCGGAGGCAAAGTTGATGAAAGAAGAGAAAGAAATAATGAAAGAAGAGAAAGAAATAATGTTAGTGGACAAGAGGTCTCTCGACCCATTGCAGCTGCAGTGGTGTGACATGATGCAGAAGAAGATCATGTCAAGGCTTTCACCAAATTAGATTGAGTTATTTTTATTTCAGTCATCGAATTATCAAACTTTAAGTTTGTTTTTATTTGAACCTATGTTTTATTTATCTTCAGAACCATTGTCGAAGTTCAATGCCATGTATCGGATTAATTTGCTTTGAATTAATTTTTATTCTATGCATCAGTTCCTAGAAGTGACAGGAAAGATTAGCTGATCCAATTATATTTATATACTAGTCATCAGCATAGGCGGATCTAGTGGGTTACACGGGTATGGCATGGCATACCCTAGGCATAACCCAACAAGCTTACATGTATTCTATAAAAAAAAAGAAAAAAAATCATTCACTTCCCTCTCGCACCTGCTTGGTCGCTACCTTGTGCGAGGAAACACAGAAGACGACTCGCATGCGCTGCACCTACTCAGCCGCTCCCCTGCTGGTAAGGTTGGATATCGATCCGAGCTAGCTCGGTTAGCTCGACTTGTTCTGGCTCGTTAAGATAACGAGCCAGAACGTCAGCTCGGCTCGGCTCGTTAAAAGCTCGAGCTAGCTCGTTAAGCTCACGAGCCAGGTATAAAAGTATCCAAAATATAATATTTATATTTATCTAAAGCTTGATAATAGTAATAGTATAAAAATAACACATCCAACAACCTTAATCGAACTAAAAATTAGTAAATATTAACATATATACATGTATAATAACATACAAGATTATTATACCATATATTCATTAGAAATAAAACGATAAGGTCATAATAATCACAAATTTATAGGGTCTAGACTAGTTATTAACCAATTATAAAATATAAGATACAAAGTAATACAAAAATTTATATAAGATCCGTTGCTTTTTCCTTAGAAGCTTGGCTCGCGAGTTGGCTCCAGTTAGCTTGTTATAGCTAATGAGCTAAAATCTTGGCTCAACTCGGCTCGTTAGCGTAACGAGCCGAGCCGAGCGAGCTAACGAGCTTCGAGTTTTTCGTCTAGCCTTACCTGCCGGCTTGCCCAGCTGTCTCTTGACCCTCGCTGGTTTGCCCACTCCTCTCGGTGGCGCACGATACCCGGCTCTTGCCCTGGTATTGAGAGGCCAACACACTCCGACTCTGCCCCGACGCCTCGTCTCCCGATGGCCGGCCCCAACTGGTAGCTAGCTCCGTCCCAACAACCCACCTTCGGTCGACCGCCCCCGCCAAGCTGCCCTTGCGGCCTTGCCGCAGCCCTCAACTGGTGAGAACTTGATCCATTCCGCTCTTCCCCTTTATTTCCTCTAGTCCCAAATCCCTAACCCTAACGAGCCAACTCTAAAGCTAGAATTACAACTTGATACCTATATTGATATCACGAGACAAGATGATAGATTTGGTGTCCTAGAAAACCTTTGCCCTATCAGTTAACCTAGTAAAAACAAATAGACACAAAGTTTATTATGTCATTTAGTATTTATGTATCGAATTATTGGGCAGTTTTTATAAAATTTTACCAAATTGCTATATGGTTTTTATCGATTTGCTTATAAAATTTTTGGTTCGGCATACCCTATGTAAATTTTCTGGCTCTGCTACTGGTCATCAGGTACTAGTACTAGGTAGTACTGTGTATTAGTCATCAGGTACTAGGTAGTACATGGCCGACATATATTGCACTGAATACTACTAATAGCGACTGAATCACAATGACACAAACTGAAATATAATCTCACATTTAAAAGGTCTTGTCTAGCTGATACAATTTTTTAGGATATTAAAACAAAAGCTAATATAAATCGGGATAATTGTTCCAAAGGTGTTCGATGAGATCTTGTTTTAACTGCACATGTGTTTCCTTGTCTCTGATCCTCTTGTGTGCCTCGATAAATTCATCAAGTGAACGAGTACCGCGTCCATGACCAGGTTGCACATTTTGACCACCGTAATCGAAACGCTCGTCCGGGTCCACAATATATCCTTCATCTTGAACTATCATGTTGTGCATGATCACACAAGCCTTCATGATAAGTTCCAGTGTCTCTGGATCCCAAATGCGAGCTGGTCCTCGAACAATGGAGAACCTAGATTGTAGAACACCAAAAGCTCTCTCCACAGCCTTCTGAAAGGTCCAAATTGGCTAGAGGGGGGTGAATAGCCTAATTAAAAATCTACAAAATTACTTAGGCAAACACTATTAGTATAACAAATGGCAAAACTTTTTGCGCTAGCCTAATAGTGTGTTGCAAGCCACCTAACCAACAAATCTACCTAATATTTCTAAGTCACACAATCAACTAGAGCTAGTATCAAGTGCGGTATAAATAATCTAGCTCTAGTACAAGTATGATAGATCAATAGTATATGAGACAAGTGTGTGCAATAGATAGACTAAGCAAGCTAATCACAACTAGCTACACAAGGAATATAACAAGTGATGAACAACAAATGATATTATCTACACAAGAGAATAGAATTGCTCAAAAGAAATACACAAAGGTAATAAGCTAGATAGAGGGGGTTTCACCGAGCCTTCGGGATCGTCTAGAAGAGAGCCAATCACCGGTGAAATCCACTTGTGATTCCAATCACCAACAATAAGAATATGGAGACCAATCACCAAGATGTAGAATCAATCACAATGAGCACACAGAACACCAAGATTTATCCTGAGGTTCACGTGCTTGCCGGCACGCTACTCCTCGTTGTGTCGACCAAACTAGGGCTTTCAATCTCCCCCTTTTTGGTAATTGATGACAACCTATACAAAGATACGTGATTTAAATTTGAGTAACCACATTGATAGTATTAGCTCCCCCTACATATGTGCTATAGAGTTTGGTACTAGATTTGACACATATGTATGGATATGAAATGTGGGTGAGCAATACTATCAATGATGATGCTAAGGCATAAGAATGGACCTTTGAAGCGTGATACCAATCGGAGTGCACATGTTAAACCATCCTTAGCATCATTTTATCACTAGACATACATCAAAACTCAAGAACCCCGTGAGATCAACATTATAATAAGGATCTTGAACCACTTGAAATATAAGTAAGTCTAGTTGTTATGCTAGTGAATCAATTCATCAAACATAACCTATCACTAGCAATCACCACATAAGCATGGATATCAAATTAAATAGCTTATGCATAGCAATCAAACATATAAATATGCACATTTCAAATGCATAATGCATCATACATGTTTATGAGTTTGCTCCCCCTATTTGTATAATCCGATCCCACTTGAAACTTACACTCTTGGTTATCTCCCCCTTTCTAGCATATCTTTGTTGCATCATTTTCTCCCCCTTTGTCAACAATTATCATAAAGGTGGGGCAACTTTAAAAGAAAGGAGACAATCTTATTAACATGAGATACATGTGTAGGGATCAAACTAAGTCAAGTTATGGCTTAATCTAGCTCATGAGCATAGGATATCTAACACGGTTTGCTCTAGAGTAAGCTTCTTCACACATCGTACAATGGTTATCTTACTCACGTTGGTTAAGTACCCATTGCTCACTTACTAGACGAAACACTAGAGTTACAAACTCACAAACAAGTTATATGCTACCACTAGATCAAGTCAAACATAGAAGCAATAGTGGTACCATATATACTTCAAATTTATTTGATTTATCATGAATGAGCCTAAATAAGCAATGTGATGGCTATATGAACTAGATCACAACCTAATAAGAATGAATGCACATGCCAAACAATTTCACCTTTGCTTGCTTGGAGGAGAGGCATGTCATAAGTGGGGGTGCATTCAACTCATGTTGGAGAAGTCTAGGATATTCAATTCATTCCTTAGCTTGCAAAACCTTCTCTCATCTAGTGGCTTGGTGAAGATATCGGCAAGTTGATCATCGGTGCCCACACTTTCAATAGATATGTCTTTCTTTGCTTGATGATCTCTAATGAAGTGATGCCTTATATCAATGTGCTTTGTCCTTGAGTGTTGAACCGGGTTGGTGGCTATTTTGACGGCGCTCTCATTATCACATAGCAATGGAACTTGTCCAAACTTGACTCCATAATCTTGCGATGTTGCTTTCATCCATAGCAATTGTGCACAACAACTACCCGCGGATATGTATTCGGCTTCGGCGGTAGAGAGTGCAACACTGTTTTGCTTCTTTGATGACCATGAGACAAGTGATCTTCCAAGCAATTGACAAGTGCCCGATGTGCTCTTTCTATCCACCTTGCATCCCGCATAATCGGAATCCGAGTACCCAATTAATTCAAACTGAGAGCCCTTGGGATACCATAGTCCAACATTAGGAGTGTGCTTCAAATATCTCAATACTCTTTTGGTTGCCTTCAAATGACTTTCTCTTGGTGAAGCTTGGAACCTTGCACACATGCATACACTAAACATGACATCCGGCCTTGATGCGGTCACATAGAGTAGGCTTCCAATCATTGAACGATATAGCTTTTGATCCACCATGTCACCACTAGAATCACTATCCAAATGTCCATTTGTGCCCATTAGAGTGGTTATTGCTTTTGCTTCATCTAACCCAAACTTCTTGAGAATGTCCTTGATGTACTTGCCTTGACTAACAAATGTGCCTTTCTTCATTTGCTTGATTTGTAGACCAAGGAAGTAACTAACCTCTCCAATCATAGACATCTCAAACTCCTTAGCCATCATCTCTCCAAACTCTTCACAAAAATCTTGGTTGGTTGATCCAAAGATAATGTCATCCACATAGATTTGCAACACAAACAAGTCACTTCCAATCTTCTTGGTGAAGAGAGTGGTGTCAACTTTCCCAATTTTGAAACCTTTTGCTAACAAGAAATCCCTCAATCTTTCATACCAAGCTCTAGGTGCTTGCTTCAACCCATATAATGCCTTCTTAAGCTTGTATACATGGTTGGGCTTCTTCAAATCCTCAAATCCGGGAGGTTGCTCAACATACACTAGCTCATTGATGAATCCATTGAGAAAAGCACTCTTGACATCCATTTGATAGAGCTTGATGTTGTGAGAACAAGCATATGCAAGTAAGATTCTTATGGCCTCCAATCTAGCAACCGGTGCATAAGTTTCTCCAAAATCAATGCCTTCCAATTGAGTGTATCCTTGTGCAACCAATCTTGCTTTGTTTCTAACAACAATGACATCTTCATCTTGCTTGTTCCGGAAGACCCATCTTGTACCAATAACATTTGTGTTCTTTGGTCTATCCACTAACTCCCAAACATCATTGCGGGTGAAGTTGTTTAACTCTTCATGCATTGCATTCACCCAATCAACATCCATTAAAGCTTCATCAATCTTGGTTGGCTCAATAGATGATACAAATGAGTAGTGTTCACAAAATGAAGCCAATCTTGATCTTGTTTGCACACCTCTTCTTATGTCACCAACAATTTGATCCAAGGTATGATCTCTTGCAATGTGGGTTGGTTGGAGCACTTGTTCCGGTTGAACACTTGCACTAGCATTTTGTTGATCTTGAGAACCACTAGAGCTTGCAATATCATTGTCATGCATGGTTGGAGGAGAGAGCACTTGATCTTTGTCATCTTCTATGTCAATCACTTGCTTTGGCCTTATATCACCAATGTCCATGTTCTTCATAGCTTCCACCAATTGTGTTCCTCTCACATCATCTAGATTGTCTTGTTCTTCATGGGAACCATTGGTTTCATCAAACTCAACATCATGGACTTCTTCAACTATTCTTGACATGTTGTTCCACACTCTATATGCCTTGCTTGTAGTGGAGTAACCAAGTAGGAACCCTTCATCACACTTCTTTTCAAACTTGCCAAGTCTTGTGCCCTTCTTCAATATGTAGCACTTGCACCCAAAGACCCGGAAATAAGCAATGTTGGGCTTTCTATCATTGAGGAGCTCATATGGTGTCTTCTTCAAAAGAGGGTGACAATAGAGCCGGTTGCTATAGTAGCATGTCATGTTGATTGCTTCGGCCCAAAAAGAATCACTCACATTGTATTCACTAAGCATGGATCTTGACATATCAATGAGTGTCCTATTCTTCCTTTCAACTATCCCATTGGATTGAGGTGTATACTTGGCCGAGAATTGATGTTTGATTCCAAACTCATCACATAACTCATCAACTCTTGTGTTTCTAAACTCACTTCCATTGTCACTTCTTACTTTCTTGATTCTTCTTTCAAACTCATTTTGGCTTCTCTTGACAAAGGTTTTGAATATCCCAAACACTTCACTCTTGTCAACGAGAAAGAAGACTCATGTGTATCTTGTATAGTCATCCACTATCACAAAGCCATACTTGTTTCCCACAATACTTGCATATGTAGTTGGTCCAAACAAGTCCATGTGCAACAACTCAAGTGCATGTGTAGTGTTCATCATTCCTTTGTTGGGATGAGTGTTTCCAACTTGCTTTCCCATTTGGCATGCACTACAAAGCTTGTCCTTCTCAAAGTGAACATCCTTTAGTCCTCTAACCATGTCATGCTTTACTAGCCTCTTTAGTTGCTTCATTCCAACATGTCCCAAGCGCCTATGCCATAGCCAACTCATACTTGATTTGGTGAATAAGCATGTTGTCAATTGAGCTTCACTTGCATCAAAGTCCACCAAATAAAGGTTCTCATATCTAAATCCTTTGAACACCAAGTCACTTCCATCAACACTCACTATCTCCACATCATCAACACCAAATATGCATTTGAATCCCAAATCACATAATTGTGCCACGGACAATAGATTGAAGTTGAGTGATTCTACTAATAGCACATTGGAGATGCTCAAGTCATTGGATGTTGCAATCTTGCCCAAGCCTTTGACCTTGCCTTTCTTGTTGTCACCAAATGTGATAGCATCCGCATGATCATTGCCACTAGTGTTGATTGATTTGAACATTCTTCCATCTCCGGTCATGTGTTGAGTGCACCCACTATCAAGTACCCAATGCCTTCCTCCCGCTTTATAGTTCACCTACAAAATAGATCAATTCTTTTTAGGTACCCAAACCTTTTTGGGTCCTCCAAGGTTAGTCACCAAGCTCTTGGGCACCCAAATTGCCTTCTTCTTTGGGCCAACCATGGGTGCACCAATGTACTTAGCCTTCACACCATTAGTCCCCTTTGTAAGCATATAACAAGAATCAAGTCTAATAGATGAAGCATGAGCATTGTTCTTGTTCTTGTTCTTGTTAAAGCAATTTTGCTCTATGTGCCCGGATTGCTTGCAATTATGGCAATACCAACCATTGCTCTTCACAAAACTAGTCTTGTGAGTAGCAAAGGTCGCCTTGCTCTTCTTGGGGGTATAGCCAAGTCCCTCCTTGTTGAGTGGACACCTTTGGCTACCCAAGCACTTAAGCAAGCGGGCATCTCCACCATAGGCATTGCCTAAAGTATGAGTGAGCTCAACAACCTTGTTTTTAAGGTTTTCATTTTCTAAAGCATTCAAGTCATTGATGATCACTTGCAACCGGTGAAACATCTCCGGTATGCTTTCATCGTCTTGCATCTTGAACATGGCGAGCTTGTCCTTGAGGATATATAGCTTGGCTCCCTTGACCGCCTTGGTGCCTTCATATGTTTCTTCCAATCTTTCCCATATCTCACTTGCTCTTTCAAGGTCCTTGATTTGCTCAAAGACTTTTGTATCAAATGCTTCATAGAACAAGTTGATTGCTACATCATTCCATTGAAGCTTCTCTTCTTCTCTAGGAGTGAGACTTGTGGGATCAATTATCGCAAAGTCATGCTCAATTACTTCCCAAATCTTTCTATTCATTCCTCTTGTGAATGCACACATCTTCCTCTTCCAACAATCGAAGTTGGTGCCGTCAAAATGTGGTGGCTTCCTGAAAGGTCCAAATTGGCTAGAGGGGGGGGGTGAATAGCCTAATTAAAAATCTACAAAATTTCTTAGGCAAACACTATTAGTATAACAAGCGGCGAAGCTTTTTGCACTAGCCTAATAGTGTGTTGCAAGCCACCTATCCAACAATTTTACCTAATATTTCTATGTCACACAATCAACTAGAGCTAATAGCAAATGCGGAATAAAACAATTATAGCTCTAGCACAAGTATGAAATGTAAAGCGTATATGAGGCAAGTGTGTACAAAAGGTAACTAAGCAAGGTAATTACAACTTAGCTACACAAGATATATGACAAGAGATGTACAACAAGAAAAGATGTCTACACAAGAAAGTAGCTCAAAGTAAATACACAAAGTGAATGAGCTAGTTTGAGAGGATTTCACCGAGCCTTCGGGATCGCCACGTAGAGAGCCAATCACCGGTGAAATCAACTTGAGAAGCCAATCACCAAGAATATGTAGATGAAGACCAATCACCAAGATGGGACACAATCATAATGAGTACACGGGAGACAAAGATTTATCCCGAGGTTCACGTGCTTGCCGGCACGCTACTCCCCGTTGTGTCGACCAACACTAGGTGATCCGGTGGCTAATCGGCGCTAAGCCAAGCTCACTAAGAGCATCACAAGAATCTACCACTAGTGAGGTAGCTCAATGACACGAGCAATCCACTAAGGATGCCTCTTGCCGCTCCGGCGAGGTGAGGCTCCAAAACCTCTTACAATCTCAATCGGTGGTGGCCAAGAACAAACTCCACTCTTTCCAATCAACCACCTCAACGCCTCCAAGCCGTCTAGGCACCGGCAAATGCCAAGAG
The DNA here is from genome assembly GCA_009763385.1 of Coix lacryma-jobi var. lacryma-jobi. NCBI lineage: Eukaryota > Viridiplantae > Streptophyta > Magnoliopsida > Poales > Poaceae > Coix > Coix lacryma-jobi. The sequence goes on from CM019827.1 coordinate 34,567,640, forward strand.
TAACAAGAATACCCAATGCCGATGCGAAGAACTAGTGCCACTAGATTGAACTCTATCAAATCACGCACTAGATCACTCAATCTCACTTGGTTTGATCGATTCAACTTGGGAGATGAGTTGGGAGGCTTGTCAATGCTCACTAGAGTGCTTGGGAATCAAATTGTGCAAGAGATGTGTCCCCTAAGCCGGCCAACTCATATTTATAAGCCCCTCAAACAAATAGAACCGTTACCTGTTCACTGCGCAAAATTCGTGGTGACCGGACGCACCCTTAAATGAGCACCGGACGCTCCTACTGCGTCCGGTCGCTAGATGGCCGCCAAGTGTCCACGTGAAATCAACGGCATTCGTCTGATCGTCCAACGGCTACTGTTCAAAACGCGCCAAAAGAGAGCACCGGACGCTCCGATCACTCACCGGACGCGTCCGATGCGTCCAACGGTTATTTGCATGAAAAACTTCACGATCACCGGACTCTACGACATTAGCACCGGACGCGTCCGGTCATATATTTCACTCAGCGTCCGGTCAAACACAGAGAGGTTCCAGAGAGGTTTTTCATCGACCGGACGCGTCCGGTCACCAGTGACCGGACTCACTCAGCGTCCGATCAAGCTATTTGAACCTGATGCCTCTCGTGAACAGTGGTACAGGCGAGTCCGGTCGTTTTGTTTCACAACTGACCGGACGCGTCCGATCATAGCGTCCGGTCGCTGTTCCAGCGTCCGGTCAAGCCTGAAAACCACGATTTCAACTCCGGTTTCTTCTCCTTTTCAAATGTGCCAACACCACCAAGAGAATACCACCTTGTGCAAGTGTGTTAGCATTTTCAAAACATTTTTCAAAGGATTTATTAGTCACTCACTAGGTCTATAGCATCGATATGTTAGAGAACACCTAGTGGCACTTGAACACCGCATAAGCCGTGAATAATCTCCTCTTAATAGTACGGCTATCTATCCTAAATGTGATCACACTCGCTAAGTGTCTTGATCACCAAAACAAAGAGCCCTATAGGTTATACCTTTGCCTTCGGGCCTCTTTGCTCCATCTCTTCTCTTCTTCTCTTATTTCACCAAAGGTAGAGCACTTGATCTCTTGAGTGTTGGTGGCCAACACCATCCTCCATGGTTGCCATCTTGCTAGCTCCACCACTTGGCTTGGTCATAATCCTTTCTTATAAGCTACACACATGCTTAGCAATAGGATTAGACCAAATAGGTTTCATCAATTAACCAAAACCAAACTAGGGCTTTCAATCTCCCCCTTTTTGGTAATTGATGACAACCTCTACAAAGATATGTGATTTAAAATTGAGTAACCACATTGATAGTATTAGCTCCCCCTACATATGTGCTATAGAGTTTGGTACTAGATTTGGCACATATGTATGGATATGAAATGTGGGTGAGCAATACTATCAATGATGATGCTAAGGCATAAGAATGGACCTTTGAAGCGTGATACCAATCGGAGTGCTCATGTTAAACCATCCTTAGCATCATTTTATCACTAGACATACATCGAAACTCAAGAACCCCGTGAGATCATCATAAAAATAAGGTTCTTGAACTTACTTGAAATACAAGTATGTCTAGTTGCTATTATGTACATGCTAGTAAATCAATTCATCAAGCATAACCTATCACTCTTTCTCCCAGCCAGGCCTCGGGCGAACGCTCTTTCTCCGCCTCGCCCGAGCCCTCTGAGCCAGGCCTCGGGCGAGCACGATCGCTCTCCGTCTCGCCCGAGCCCTCCAGGCCTCGGGCGAGCGTGCCCCTACACCTCGAGCCTTAACGCACGGGCCTCGAGCGGTACAGACAGCCGTACCAGCCGCATACCACGCATTTAATGCCTTCACCTACTCCGGTCATGTCCACTAGTGCACAGCATGTACCACAGTAACTCGGTGTAAAGGTCAAGTCTCGTTTTCACCATAAGCATGGGCAAAAGGGCACCAGTACAGCACTGTCCGGCCATGCCATGCACTGTAACCCCTCGAGGCCGGCTACGCGCCCCTCAAGCCCTGCACTGGAACACCTCGAGGCCGGCTCCGCGCCCCTCGAGCCCCCGTGGCATCACCTCGAGGCCGGCCCCGCGCCCCTCGAGCCCTGACAAGCTCTCTCACTCTTGGAAGACAGGTACTCCAAGACCTGGAGGGACCCCGCTACATCCTGTACCAGCCGGAATGGGCGCTGTACGGCTTCCACTCCGCCACGCCTCCGTGACCGCGCCCGGGATGGAGGCCACGCTTCAAGGACGCCTCTACAGCGACGCCCACGTTGGCTACAGCAGCCTCGACAAGACAGAGTTCCTACCCTCCGCCATACCGAGCGCTGACAGGCGTCCATCCTGTAAGCCCTGGCCTCCTCTTGTTCTATAAAAGGGGACGCCAGGGCCCTTCACCAGAGGAAGGGGAGAACTTCGAGAGACAACGCATGAGTCCACGCACATACACGAGTCCGGACTCCGGTCCACGCTCACTGAGCTTGTATTCGCCCCTGTACAAGCACTTAGGTGCAAGTAATACAAGAACATCCCCCCCCCCCCCCGCTGGACGTAGGGCCTTCTTTGCCCGAACCAGGATAAATCTTGTGTCCCCTTGCATCACCATCCAGGGAGAGAAGCACACGATCGTTATTACTCGTTGGTGTGATACCCCCGGGTACGAAACACCGACAGTTGGCGCGCCAGGTAGGGGTGCGCGTGTCCGAGACATTTTCTCGCTATCTCCTGGATGGCTTCTTCGACTCCTTCGTTCTCTGCCGGTGCCGTCGTGTGGTTCGGGAACCTTGAGTCCCTAGCCGCCGGCAACGGCAACGAGCTGACCCCGCTCTCCACGGAGGGCCCGAGCGGAAGGCGTGTCACACCACCCCGCGCGGGGGGCATGACGCGTCGTCTGCACCACCACGCATCGCCACTTCGCGAGCGGCGTCGTGGTCACCATTGTCGCCAGGCACAGGCGGTGCCGGCGGCGTACGCCCACTTCCCCGCGGCTGGCGCAGAATCCCCGAGGGGAGACCTGCCCGGCACGCGGCCGACGACCTCCAAGGCACGGGCGCGCTCCCCCAGCAAGTTCGCGTCCGTCACACGTGCGGACCGGCACGTCTGGTATGCCACCAGGGAGTGCTTCCAGCTCGAGGGGGTGGTGAGCGAGGCCGAGGACGACGACGACGACGACGTCAGGCCAACGCTCAACCTCGGAGCGCCCAACGACGTGGCTACGGCGGGCGGTTCGCGCGTTCAGGCAAGAAGCAAATCCTCGGCCTCGGTTGCACCGCCTCAACACGACGACAGCCGGGCGGCGCAACTCGCACAGGTGCGGGAGGCAATCCCCAAGACCGAGGAGGAACGACAACGCCTGTTGCAGCTCCAGCAAACTCTGATGCAGGAACCACCCCAGCCTCGAGGAGCCGGAGCTCGAGGTCGGGCTCGAGATGCCCACCGACGGACCCTCGAGGACGGGGCGCCAGCACGCCCCGATGTGTGCTTCCCGCGAGCCGGGCAAAACGTGGTGGCGGCCGCAATGCTGCTCCGCGATCTGCCCGCCGTCTCCAACCCCGACGCCAGACGCATGCTTGGGGAAGTAAAGAGCCTCCTCGAAACGGCCGTTGTGCAGATAGCCGAGAGCTCGGCCTCGCGCCAGCGCAGGGCAGCCTCGGAGAAGCCAGCAGACGCACCCCGCAGCAAGCACGAGACGTCGGTCCGCCAGCCGGACGCCCCTCAAGCCAGACTAGCCCAAAGCGGGTCGCGGACAGCCGGCAAACCCTCGAGCCCCCGGGCCCCAGGGTCTTCAGCCGAGCCATCCGCAGCTCGACCCTCCCCGACCGCTTTCGACCACCGAGCAACGTCGTAAAGTATGACGGGGAGGTCGAGCCCAAGCTCTGGCTCTCAGACTTCCGCCTAGGCTGCCAACTGGGCGGAGCGAAGGGCGACGACCGTGTGATCATACGCCAACTCCCACTTTACCTCTCGGACACCGCCCGCCGGTGGCTCGAGGGGCTCCCGCCGGATCAGATCCATGACTGGGCCGACCTAGTCAGGGTCTTCGACAGGAATTTCAAGGGGACTTGTGCGCGCCCAGGCAACTCCTGGGATCTGCGACGTTGCAGGCAGGCAGCGGACGAACCCCTCCGCGACTTCGCTCGGCGGTTCTCGAAGTAGCGCCTCGAGCTCCCTCACATATCCGATGAGGAGGTCATCTCAGCGTTCCTCGCAGGCACGACGTGCCAAAAGCTGGTCCACGAGTTAGGGCGCTACCGTCCCAGGACGATCGAAGACTTGATGGATCAGGTCACCAGCTTCACCTCCGGCAACGAGGCAGTGGGGGCCTTCTTTGGCCACTCCGCGGGCCAAGGCGAAGGGCAGAAGGCAAGGCACGACGACGAGGACGACGACGACGAAGAAGGGCGCGTGGGCTCCCGCCGCAGACGAGCTGGCTAAGTCGGCACCCACGCACGACGTCCCTTCGACGCCCCTCCTCGAGCCGGACTCGGGGGCTCGACGTCCCTTCGACGCCCCACCTCGAGCCAGACTCGGGGGCTCGACGTCCCTTCGACGCCCCACCTCGAGCCGGACTCGGGGGCTCGACGCCCCTTCGACGCCCCACCTCGAGCCGGACTCGGGGGCTCGACGTCCCTTCGACGCCCCACCTCGAGCCGGACTCGGGGGCTCGACGCCCCTTCGACGCCCCTCCTCGAGCCGGACTCGGGGGCTCGACGTCCCTTCGACGCCCCTCCTCGAGCCGGACTCGGAGGCTCGACCTTCGACGCCCCTCCTCGAGCCGGACTCGGAGGCTCGACCTTCGACGCCCCACCTCGAACCGGACTCGGGGGCTCGGCCTTCGACCTTCAGCGCTGCCCCACGAAAACAACCCCGAGCCCGACTCCAGCTCGGAGCGTCGAACAGGCCTCGACACCCAAACTTGGCACGCAGGCCGCGGTCTAGTACTCCTCCCCAGGATCTTCTGCCGCACGCTCAGCCTTGACGTCCGAGCCAGAAGGAGGGAGGGCCCCTACACCGCCGTCCGCATCAGGAGGCAGCATGTCCTCCTCGACATACCGGCGCCGTCTCCAGATGGCAAAAAAGGTAACCGAATACCTTTAATGTGCCTATCTAACCTCGTCTCAAGCCGGTTGACAGGTACACCCAGCGATTCCGCATTCGCTCAACTACCGGGGCCCTCCACGGCCACCGCTCCGACCTCCTGACCGTCGTCTTGGTGCCACGAACTCCACTCCCGACGAAGGCTTCTTCACAAAGGTAAAAACAGGCCCCGGCCCTAAGTCTCGAAGCAGCGAAGGCTGGCCCTCGAAAAGGGTTCGACAGCCGGCTTCGAGCACCCGAGTCAGGGACATCAAGGGGCGCCACTCACGGCATTACTTGAGGGCCGAGCCCTCGAGGCCCCTCACGTGTATCCAAGGCGGGGAGCTCGACGTGCAGTGAGATCCCCTCGGAGGGAGGCATCGAGCCACCGGGTCCTATCGAATGGACCCGGCACTCCTGCAGACTGAGCACCCATGCTTTATGAGATCGCCTCCGGGCCACAGTCGACCCCTATCGAACGGGGCACGAGCTCTCACTTGGATTCCCCCGTTACCAGCTCACCAGGAACCTCGATACTAGCCCGATCCGTTCGTGGTAGTACGAGGCATCCCACCCCGCATCCTTTCGAAAGGGTTCAGCGGGATGACAAGCCAGGGTAGCCGGCGTACCGGATAGCTAGCCGGACGGTCGGCTCAGCCTGGCACCCCTCGACGAAAGAGGGTTAAATAACTCGAGCAGTTGCGACTGATCTTTTTCCTTTGTGTGAGCATGAGATTTTCAGGCTTCGGACGAACGCCCCTCCGAGCCAGGCCTCGGGCAGAGTTTCCCACGACAAAGAAGAAAGGCGCGCCCAGCGGGCAGAACGTTTCCCAGCGACGGAGGTTTCTTCAAAAGGATCCAAAACTCGGGGACTCGACACTCCAACACCACTAACACTCGCAAAAAGCCCACGAGGGAGTTCCAACCACTCCCCCGTGGCCTCGGGGGCTACTGTCGGTGGTACAAAAAAGGGGTACCCCCAATCAACGCAAACACCCGAACGCTCGCACTCCGTCTCGCCCGAGCCCTCCCAGCCAGGCCTCGGGCGAACGCTCTATCTCCGTCTCGCCCGAGCCCTCCCAGCCAGGCCTCGGGCGAACGCTCTATCTCCGTCTCGCCCGAGCCCTCCCAGCCAGGCCTCGGGCGAACGCTCTATCTCTGTCTCGCCCGAGCCCTCCCAGCCAGGCCTCGGGCGAACGCCCCATCTCCGTCTCGCCCGAGCCCTCCCAGCCAGGCCTCGGGCGAACGCTCTTTCTCCGCCTCGCCCGAGCCCTCTGAGCCAGGCCTCGGGCGAGCACGATCGCTCTCCGTCTCGCCCGAGCCCTCCAGGCCTCGGGCGAGCGTGCCCCTACACCTCGAGCCTTAACGCACGGGCCTCGAGCGGTACAGACAGCCGTACCAGCCGCATACCACGCATTTAATGCCTTCACCTACTCCGGTCATGTCCACTAGTGCACAGCATGTACCACAGTAACTCGGTGTAAAGGTCAAGTCTCGTTTTCACCACAAGCATGGGCAAAAGGGCACCAGTACAGCACTGTCCGGCCATGCCATGCACTGTAACCCCTCGAGGCCGGCTACGCGCCCCTCAAGCCCTGCACTGGAACACCTCGAGGCCGGCTCCGCGCCCCTCGAGCCCCCGTGGCATCACCTCGAGGCCGGCCCCGCGCCCCTCGAGCCCTGACAAGCTCTCTCACTCTTGGAAGACAGGTACTCCAAGACCTGGAGGGACCCCGCTACATCCTGTACCAGCCGGAATGGGCGCTGTACGGCTTCCACTCCGCCACGCCTCCGTGACCGCGCCCGGGATGGAGGCCACGCTTCAAGGACGCCTCTACAGCGACGCCCACGTTGGCTACAGCAGCCTCGACAAGACAGAGTTCCTACCCTCCGCCATACCGAGCGCTGACAGGCGTCCATCCTGTAAGCCCTGGCCTCCTCTTGTTCTATAAAAGGGGACGCCAGGGCCCTTCACCAGAGGAAGGGGAGAACTTCGAGAGACAACGCATGAGTCCACGCACATACACGAGTCCGGACTCCGGTCCACGCTCACTGAGCTTGTATTCGCCCCTGTACAAGCACTTAGGTGCAAGTAATACAAGAACATCCCCCCCGCTGGACGTAGGGCCTTCTTTGCCCGAACCAGGATAAATCTTGTGTCCCCTTGCATCACCATCCAGGGAGAGAAGCACGCGATCGTTATTACTCGTTGATGTGATACCCCCGGGTATGAAACACCGACACGATGCGAAGAACTAGTGCCACTAGATTGAACTCTTTCAAATCACACACTAGATCACTCAATCTCACTTGGTTTGATCAAATCAACTTGGGAGATGAGTTGGGAGGCTTGCCAAGGCTCACTAGAATGCTTAGGAATCAAAATGTGCAAGAGAGAAACCTAGCAAGCCGGCCAAGCCCCTTAAATAGGCCACACAAGTCGGCCTAGCCGTTGGACCCGAAACAGACACATCGGACGCGCCGGTGTCGGGACCAGCGTCCGATGCTCCGATGAGCACCACGTGTCCCTCTGCTATGAATTCAGCCCGTTAGATCCCAACGGTCACATTCTTTCCCGCGCTGGTTAAAGTGGCATCGGACGCGCCGATGCCTCTGCTCAATTCAGCATTTTTCTGCGTTACACCGGACGCTCCGACACTATCACATCGGACGCTCAACCCCAGCGTCCGATGACCATGCAGAGAGTTTCCAGAGAGGGCCAGAACGCATCGGACGCGTCCGATGGTCCTGCATCGGACGCAGGCCAGCGTCCGATGCTCCCTGGAAAACTAGCTCGCGCCACGTCATGACCATCGGACTCTGCAACAGTGTTTCGCCTGCGTCCGTTGCCAGCGTCCGATGCTACCTCAACTTCTGACAGCAGTTAGGGTTTGCCATCGGACGCTCGGCCAGCGTCCGATGCTGCCGACGCCAGCGTCCGATGCCCCTAACTTGACATCTTTTCATCTCTAACTTCTACCCTTGCTCCCATGTGCCAACACCAAAGTGTTTCACCACTTGTGCACGTGTGTTAGCATTTTTCAAAGCATTTACCAAGGGTTTAGTTAGTCACTCACTAGGTCTATAGTATCGATATGTTAGAGAACACCTAGTGGCACTTGAACACCGCATAAGCCGTGAATAATCTCCTCTTAATAGTACGGCTATGTATCCTAAATGTGGTCACACTCGCTAAGTGCCTTGATCACTAAAACAAAGACCCTATAGGTTATACCTTTGTCTTCGGGCCTCTTTGCTCCATCTCTTCTCTTCTTCTTGCAATTCATCAAGGGTAGAGCACTTGATCACTTGAGATGCATATGGCCAACACCATCTTCCATGGTTGTCGCCTAGCTAGCTCCACCACTTGGCTTGGTCGTAATCCTTCCTCATAAGCTACACACATGCTTAGCAATAGGATTAGACCAAATAGGTTTCATCAATTAACCAAAACCAAACTAGGGCTTTCACCTTCCTCGCAGACTCTTGCGCTCTCGCAAAGTACTGATTCTTGTTTCCCATAGGAAGAGTGATGTATTTCACTAAAGTTGCCCATGAGGGGTATATACCATCTGCAAGATAGTAACCCATTGTGTAATCATGCCCATTAACGGTATAGTTCACCCGAGGAGCTGTACCTTCCGTCAGATTATCAAACAAAGGAGAACGGTGAAGAACATTGATGTCATTGTGAGAGCCAAACATTCCAAAGAAGGCATGCCATATCCAAAGGTCGTTAGAAGCGACAGCCTCCAAAATGATGGTCGGCTTGTTGCAATGACCTTTGTACTGACCTTGTTTTTCATAAGGGCAGTTCTTCCACGCCCAATGTATACAATCGATGGACCCTAACATTCCAGGAAAACCTTGATGTTCACCAAGTGCCAGTAAGCGTGCTGTGTCTGCCTCATTAGGATATCGGAGGTATTCATCTCCAAAGATTTCGACAATTGCCCTGACAAACCTACTTAGGCTCTCAAGTGCAGTACTTTCGCCAATGCGAACGTACTCATCGGTAGGATCAGCTGGAACCCCATAACATAGCATACGAAAGGCGGCAGTAACTTTTTGGAAGCAACTCAATCCAAGTACATTTGCCGCACTCCTTTTCTGCACAAAGTAGTCATCGTGCGCTTCAACATCGTTCATTATCCGTAGGAAAAGCTCCCTAGACATTCTGAACCTGATTACAAGAAGCTAAAGTTTATAAACGCGTAAAATAATTTAGCACATAGTACAAACATTGATGATGAATAATCCAATACCTTCGACGGAACAATTCATGCCCGTATGTTGGATTATCCGCTAAATAGTCTTGAAACATCCTGTTGTGGCCCTCCTTCTCTATCTCGATAAATAACTGTATGGCCTACGACAGATTCACCGTGACTTCTCTTGGCATTGGAATAAGTGTTCACAATTTGTGCAGCGGATAATATGACTTGATCATCGTCATCTGATGATGACGATTCATCCAATTTTCTGCAGAAAAGAGATCTTTTCTTGCGAGGCATGTTTGCAGGGGCCGACATGGGGAGGGGATGGGCGCACAGGGAGGAGGAGATGGCCGATGGAGAAGATTGGTGGCAGAAGGGAGGAGGATATTTGACCGGTGCACAGACGGGAGAAGCTACGGCATGGCAGCAGCAGCAGCGACGGCTCCGGCGAGCGAATAGTACGATCGCCGTGCCCTACGATGAACCACGACCGTGAGAGACGGATTAGTTTACCGGTCAACAGAATTAGTAGTGGTACTTTCCATTTTTTCCATTTTTTTATTATGGCAAGTTAAATTTACCAAACCATTGGAGATTGCCTAGTTTTTAAGAGCATCTCCAATTGTTTGGAAAAATTGACTTGAGAAAAGTTGTCATTTAGCAACTTGCTAAAACTTTTGGCAAGTAAATCTTTCAAGGATCTCCAATAGTTTGGTAAAAATAACATATAAAAGTAGGCACGGGAGAAGTGGCGGCGGACTTCAACTTGGTAAAAATAACATAGAAACGTTGGATAGCAAGTGAAGCTGACTTGGTAAATATACCAAGTAGATTGCCTCCGATTCCAACTTGGAAAAATTTAGCAAGTCATGTACCAATCTGTTGGAGAACGTTTTTTCTTTTTTTCCCCGTAAAACAACGATAGCAAGTCATTTTTCCAAACTATTGAAGATGCTCTAACTAGCTATATTTTTTTTAGAAGTTGCTAAAACATAACATTTGCCAAGTCATTTTTTCCAAACTCTCGAAGATAACTCTTGAAGATGCTTGGACGGAGGACACCCACCCGCTAAACACCCTGATCCGCAGGGAGAGGAAACTTCATGCTGTCCGGCCCTGCCTCCCACGTGCAAGTCAAAGCCACCCAATCATGGTCGACCGGTGCGCACGTTGCTGACGGCCGGCCGGGATCGACGATATGATATGGGCAGAGCAGCAGAGCACAGGCGCGCGCGCACCGCTGACGAGGCGCTGTCGGCGAGCAAGCGGACAGGCAACACGCCGTGTCAGCAGCACAGCAGCGACGATGGACACGAGCTCAGCGGACAGGGCCGACATCAAACTATCAATTTTTTTTCCGCTCTCTCTCCATCACATCATCGTGACATCAATATTTGAACGCATGCATAGAGCATTAAATGTTGATAAAATAAATAACTAATTGTACTTTTAGTATGTACATGTCGAGACGAATATTTTGAGTATACGTAGTCCAATTTGGATAAAGTTTGTCAAATAACAACGAAAGTGCTGCAGTTAGAAAAAATCTCATCGGTTGCATAAGGCAGGGTCGTTTTTGTTCGCCGGCGCCGGGGCAATCAGCTCGGCCGCCGATGGATGCCTCCTGTTTGCCACGGTACGGTGGCGCACATCCGTATCGCTGCTCCGTTCCGACATGCAGCGTGCGTCGGCGCCTCGCCGGTCGCCGATAGACCTCGCGTGTGCGGTTTGTTTATGCGTTGCAATCCCGTGGATCTGCACGCCTGATCCGCGCGCGCATCTTCTGATTGGCCTCCGATCTGTGTCTCCTCCTCTTCCCTGTCCGTTCTGCGTCTGAAGGTACGTCCTGTAGTGTACTGTACTCCGTACTAGACGCCGCACGCGACGCCGGCCACACGACGTGCGTTCACTGAACCTGAACCCATGCATAAAACTCCTGTAGGGCTGTGTGCCCTACACACATGCATCAATCATTGCATTGTGTCCAGTGGAATGTGATTCCCGTTGTGCCATGTAGCTTGAACGCCCACATGGGCAGCGCCCAGCGGCTTGTATATTAAGCCCCGCTTGTCCTAACTTAACATACAAGCTTAGTACTAACGCACATGGTTAACGCACGCAGGTAACATCACGATGCGCATGCATGATGCATCCGTGCGTCTTACTACTAGGACAGGAACGTGTGCGTGGCGCCCATTGGTCCGATCCCTGTCATTATTTTATGCAGAGGAAAATACACCTCAGGTCCTCGAACTTGGCACGAGGTGTCAATCAGGTCCCCGAACTTTTAAAGTGATATCTGCAGGTCCCTAAACTTGGCAAACTGTGTCATCTAGGTCCCAAACTTTCAAGGTGTTCACCACATATCCCTAAACTTGGCTGGTCGTGTCATCCTGGTCCCAAACTTTTAAAATAATCACCGTAGGTCCCTCAACTTGGCTAACAGTGTCATTCTAGTCCAAATGTTATCTAACCCACTATAATAGCCATGTGATATACTAACTATACATTAAACTAACTATACGTTAAACGTGAATCTAACATACATCAATTAATATATATCATAAAATTGTAAACTATATAAAATAATTTACATCAGCAAAAAATAAGTATTAAAATAATTTAAAATGATAATTTAGGTTTAAACTATAATATTATTTACTGATATTTTTTTATAAAAAATATATTATTATTACTTTAATACTAGTTTATAGTATTATTTTTTGCTGATAAATTTTTATATAACTATATTATTATTTTAATACTAGTTGTATAGTTTTTTTGCTGCTAAATTTTTATATAATTATATTATTATTTAATACGACAAACATAGTATTATTTTTAATACTACTTTTTGCTAATGTAAATTATTTTATATAATTTATAATTTTATAATATATATATTAATTGACACATGTTAGATCCACGTTTAACGTACATCAGCATGTCAAGGTTAATTAATAAAATTATATAAAATAATTTACATCAGCAAAAAAGTAGTATTAAAAATAATACTATGTTTGTAGTATTAAATAATAATATAATTATATAAAAATTTATGAAAAAACTATACAAGTAGTATTAAAATAATAATTATATAAATTGATGCATGTTAGATTCACGTTTAACGTATAGTTAGTTTAATGTATAGTTAGTATATCACATAGCTATTATAGTGGGTTAGATAATATTTGGACTAGAATGACACTGTTAGCCAAGTTGAGGGACATACGGTGATTATTTTAAAAGTTTGGGACCAGGATGACACGACCAGCCAAGTTTAGGGATATGTGGTGAACAACCTTGAAAGTTTGGGACCTAGATGACACGGTTTGCCAAATTTAGGGACCTGCAGATATCACTTTAAAAGTTCGGGGACCTGATTGACACCTCGTGCCAAGTTCGGAGACCTAAGGTGTATTTTTCTCTTTTATGTATAATATAGTTGTAGTATAATACTCAATCCATCTTAAATTCTAAGACGTTTGATTTTTTTTTGTCATCAAATTTTATCACTCGTCTTATTCAAAAAAAAATATATAAACTACTACTTTTTTGTCGTGACTTTGTTTATTAATAGGAGTTCTTCAAGAATGACTTAAATTTGACTATATTTGTATAAATTTATTGAATAAAACGAGTAGTCAAACTTGAGGTTAAAAAAGTCAAATGTCTTATACTACTATAAAGCTGATTTAACGACGCTTTAGCCAGCGCTTAATTACGGTATGCTTAAATAAGTTGGGGAAAAGAAGAAAGCATTGCAGGTGACAAAGCACGGAAGTACCCCTACTGCTACTGTGCCGTCAGGAAGAGTGTGACAAGTTAAAGCTAGCTAGATTACCATGCTGTCACGCACGATGAGCTCACGTTGGGTTATTGAAGTCACTGAAGATAAGGCAGCTCCAACGTGAGAAGCACGAGGAAACTGGAAACGAATGACACAGAGGAACAGGAACACGTACAAGGAGAAAAAGACAGCAATCAATTGTTTTCTTTGAAATCACAAGTTCTCCAATTTTTCACGCAATTTTCTCTCACGCAGTCAGCAGGATTCGAACACGCAATTTTCTCTCACGCAGTCAGCATGATTCGATCTCACGACCTCTCGCTCGCGCGGAGCCTCCTCTACCACTGCACTACACACTCATATACGTTCCACCTCCGTTTCGATTACCCATATATTATACTAAACCGTGTGTAACTTGCTTATTTGAGGCCCTAAACGAATTCAAATCAAAAAGTTGTCAACTACAAAGTTTTCTAACTTTTTGAGATCTACAACTTTTATTTTGATAGTTTTTCCATCCGAGGTCGTTTATAAAAATTTGAATTTCAAATTTGACAATTTGAAATGTAGTTTTCGTTGACAAGATGATTTCAAATCAAAAAGTTGTCAACACCAAAGTTTCATAACTTTTTGAGATCTACAACTTTTATTTTGATCATTTCTCCATCCGAGGTATTTTTAAAAAATCAAATTTTAAATTTTTCAAATTCGAACGCACTTTTGCATAACTAGATGACTTCAAATTAAAAAGTTATCAACTACAAACTTTCATAATTTGTCAAAATCTACAAAGTTTATTTTGGTTGTTTGACCATTTATGCATCCGACATTGTGGTTCTAATATTATTCACAAACATTATATATCACTCTTGTAGTTTTATAAACTACCGAAGAGATATATAAGATTTGTGAACGAATTTATTTTAAGTTTGTCAAATGAAGAAATCATCAAAATAAAAATTATTCAAATTGATAAGTTAACCAACTTTGTAGTTCAAAACTTTTTCATTTGGATTAATTTACTGCTTCAAAATGTAATTTAAAAATTGGCTTTGCCGAGTGTAAAAAAAACACTAGGCAAAGAGCTCTTTGCCGAGTGCCACGTGGCTGACACTCGGCAAAGAGGGGCTCTTTGCCGAGTGCCAGCCACGTGGCACTCGGCAAAGCATACCGAGTGCCACGTGGCTGGCACTCGGCAAAGAGCTCTTCTTTGTCGAGTGCCGGCCACGTGGCACTCGGCATAGCAAGAGGCTCTTTGTCTAGTGCCCGAAATTTGGCACTCGGCAAAGCTCCAGGCACTCGGCAAAGATTGATTTTCCCGTAGTGAATCGAATAGAATAGTGCAGGTAATTTCCACGTCTACATTGACATGTCAATGTATAAATCTAAACTACTAGAAGCTGGGGACGTAAGCCATGCACGATTGCCTGCCGTTCTTCTGAACCCTCTCTAGAAGCTCTGAGACATGTGTGATGTGTTGAATTGACTGAACACCCTGAATCACAACGTACTGTTACATCCTGGTACTGGTAGGTGGGAGATGATGAATCATCGATCGTTGATTTTCTTTGCTTTTGGCATTTTGGTTCGAACTTAAAAAAGTAAAGTAAACTCTTTTTAGTAGAGAAGGGAAAAACAAAAGTTAACCTATAAGGAAGCAGCTTCAGATGCAAAGAGAGGAAGAAATATGCTTGATGCACTGTCAGTTAGGCGGGAAACGGAACGACAAGACTAGTTTCGGATGCATCCGGCTACCCATTCGGAGAACGAAATGACAAGTGGATAGCCCAGTTGAGGATAAACTCTTATAATTGTATAGCACGGGGACGTAATCTGCTGATGATATAATGACTACTCGTACAGCTTACTCTGTTTAACAAATCACAACTCAAATTGTATGACGTGACCGAGCATGGCCAGATGAGATGGAATGGAGCTGGGGATTTGATATCCATATCCCTATGACGATATATGGGCCCTGTTTGGTACAGCTCAGCTTCACTAGTGAAGCTGTTTTTTTTTTAGAAAATAGCTTTATGAGCAACTTACTAGGTGAAACTGAGCTGTTTTGAAAAAAGTGTTTGACAAAACAGCTTCACCAACAACTTCATACACGGTTGGGAGAGAGAAATAGAGGTGTAAGCTATGAAAAGCTACTTTTTTCAGCTTCATGGGTGAAGCTGTTTTTGTGAGAGGGGGGATAAAACAGCTTCATGAGTGAAGCTGTTTTGTAAAATGGTGTTTGTCAAAAAAAACAGCTCACAACAGCTAATGAAGCTGTTGTGAGCTGTATCAAACATGCCCATGGTGTACGAATTGAATCAGCGCAGCTAATTAATATATTTGTCAGATTGTTTCGCTAGAGTTTCAGAACAGAATGCACTTCTTCTCGGACCACAGATTACGTAGAATTGAAATTTATAGGTGAAACCCCAGAAATGACATGTCCTCAGTTGAAAAGCCTAGCTGAGGCCGCCGTGCTGAAACAAATATCTGAGGAGATAGATCACACGGTATGTCAGGCTTGACAATTTAGGAGAGAGCTTGTGGTCAGATCTCCAAATTTTAATGATTTGCAAAGACTATTCCATGACTATGCCGCCAAATTTGCCACAAAATAGGACTCTCAATGACGTCCTTTAGCTTTAGCTCTATCAATTGACATTTTGATCTCGGCACCAACGCGTGCCATTTGTTCGAACAGACGTGTTGTCAGTTTTCAACTGAACCAGTGGTGTCCTCGGCACAGCGTCACTGATGAAATTTGAAGATTCTTGTGCGCTACGTCTCATCCATATGCAAGCAGGCCAGACGGTGTTGAACAGTTCACTCGAAGGAATTGTGGAAGACTGCCTACAGTGTGTCTAGCACTGATCGAGCTGGATCAATAGTAGGGCAGAGGACCTGAGAATGCTACAAGTCGCCAGAAGCCCAGTAGGCAAAAAGAAAGAAATATTTATTTTTGTTTTCATTCGGTGAGATCACAGGATATTCCTAGCTAGTTCCTACCCTAGTGCACTTGTCGTGTGGATTGGCCGTTGAAAGGAACAAGTTTAGGTGTGACTGGATGGTTTCGACTTCGAGTGATGCAATAGATCTATTGGGATGCACTAGACGAATTGAAGACGACGCATCGATCATGTC
Organism: Coix lacryma-jobi var. lacryma-jobi; assembly: GCA_009763385.1. NCBI lineage: Eukaryota > Viridiplantae > Streptophyta > Magnoliopsida > Poales > Poaceae > Coix > Coix lacryma-jobi. The sequence goes on from CM019827.1 coordinate 34,583,876, forward strand.
GACCTTGCTGACGCTAGATCGATTGGGATCGGCACGAGGTCTGTGGTAGGGATATTATCTTCATGTTTGCATTCGCAAGAGACCTTGCGCCACATTATATTATATTCTATTAAGAAGAACAGAATTGAAGCCCTTGCAGAGGTGTTTACTATCCATTTTTAGTGCATGCAGAGTCTGTCGCCACTATTCAATGAATATTTTCTAGTCAGCAGTTGTGGAGTTTGTTGCTGCAGACCAATCTGGGACAGGACTCACAATGCCAAACTTGTCTTGAGAACACACAATGTAGTGTGAAGGTGCTGCACATTCTACTCTTCTTGTCTTGATTACATAGTGGACCTTTTTTAGGGTGCTCAAGTCATCTCCGAGTTAGACGGTCAACAGTCCAACACCGATATAGGTAGGCCAACCATTTTTCAGCTGTAGAAATAATATTTTTCTCTCACAACAAAACAACATTATTGTTCAGTCACCGTAATAAGTCTTGCCGAACAGCATGGCTGAAATTCGACGAACCCCATGAAGAAATGGTGACCCGATGCAGAAGGTAACCAAAGGCCTAATATTATGAACCCAAGTGTTATCAGTAAAAGCCTCTTGACTATTGTATTGTTCTTCTGCTTTTAACTCTCTTTGTTACAGTGCGCTTGCATATTCTTCGACAAGGCACAAGAACTAATAGATGGCTGAGTGAGAAAGATATCTTGTTACAAAGTGTGGTGAATGAACCAATAGATAGACATTATTGCACAACAAAGATGTTTAAGAAAGCAGACTGATCATGCCGACAGCCGACGGTACGCTTCCAGAAGTCTGTTCTTTTCAGTCATCATTTTGGCCGGTAAGAAAAAGGAGGGGGGCTCACATATATCATATCAAACCTTCAAGAAACAAAAATCTTTTGATGTTCGACAAAAGAGACAAAAAAGAATCCTACTGTTTTCCGTACTTCCGGTGGGTTTCCGTCTATGATATCAGCATGTTTAGGCCTACCAAATCTTCACAGCATCATAAGGAAATAGCTGAATCAGCTGGGGATGCTGACAAGAAACTATCTCAGTGGGCAAATCACAGAAAGAAAAAACTATCTCAGTAGACCAAGGCAGAATAATTTGGATAATTTCAGCTGAAGAATTTAATCTGTTGGTGAAATTCATCTTGCATCATGCGAAGTGGTACAGTGGTACTGACGTGCTGAGCATATTCTGTCGATTACACACGAACTGAAGCATATTAATCTTAATATCGCACTATTACCAATTGAAGACTCTAATGGTGTGTTTGTTTCTTGTCTCTAGCCTGGCTAGCCATCTAAGCTAGGTCCAACCGAGCTAACTTCCAGTTGTTTGATTGTCTATATTGTGTAAGCCTGGCTATTTCTGTTTGTTTTTTTTTAATTTCTGAACCCAAATCAGCATTAGTACAACCTTTTCATTTTTCACTACTTCATGTTATTGCTATAACATATGATATTAAACCATTCAAAAATGAAAATAATGGCCAGCCGAAAAAATGGTATCTATGACGCACCTTTCATAACTTAAGCGGTTTGTTCTCTATCGATGGAGTTGTTCATAGAGTTAGAGCCAAAGAAAAAACGGCTTCATTAGTATCAAACGGGCCAAAATTCCATGGCTCAATTTAAGCTACCACTATAAATAGCCCAATAGGAAGGCAGGTGTCCGATTGTTATGTGCGAAGCGCTGTTTTACTTATAAAAGATAGTAATGAGTAATTCTCAATCAGGTATTGGATCTCTAGACCTATCTCTATCAATAAAAAATAATACCATCAAAATCTTCATATCTATGGCGGGTATGAAATTCCCCCAGACTCGTACCCCGCTAGGTAAACTTCACCCATCGAGTCACCTATATACCTATCAACAATGTAAATAATTTAACTTAAACAGTCTCCACACAATATATTAGGAAAAAGTCTACTTAATCCCCTAACCTATTCGGTGTGGTCTGCTTAACCCCAAAACTATGAAACCGTCTGTTTTATCCCATAAACTTTGCAAAACTGGTTAAATTATCCCCTCGGACGGTTTTGAACGGTGGTTTTGATACACTAACAGTGGTTTTTTCTACAGTAACAACGGTTTTAGTTTTTCCTTTTTTATTTATTTAGGATGATTATTTGAAAAATCATATTGAATCACAGAAAAATCTTAAAAATAGAAAATTCAATTTTATTGGACACCACATGAGTAGATCTACATAATAAACATATAATATTATATGTTTTATTATAAAGTTTTCGTCGTAGATTTAGATCTATTCTTTATGTAATTAATTGAAATAATTCATAACTGCAGTTTACACGGTCTAATAGTAGTGAAATTTTTGTGGTGACCTAATTATTCTATGCTTGAATTATAGTAAAAATTTTATACTCATTGGATCATGTATAACTTAGTTATAGATTTATTTAGGGTTTATGTTTGTAAAATCTAAATAAATTTATAACTAAGTTATATATGATCCAATGAGTATAAAATTTTTAGTATAGTTCAACCATACAATAACTAGGTCATCGTAAAAATTTCACCACAAATGAACCATAGAAAGTGCAGTTACGAATTATTCCAATTAGTTTTAGAAAAGAACAGATCTAAATCTACAACAAAAACTTTATACTAAAGCATACCATATTATATATTCACTATCTAGATCTACTCATGTGGAGTCTAATAAAATTAGATTTTCTATTTTATGATTTTTCTATAATTTTTCAAAGATTCAACCGACATAAATAAAAAAAGAAAAAACCAAAACTATTGTCACTGTAGCAAAACAACCGTCAAAAACCGCCTAAGGAGGTAATTTGACTGTTTTTACATAGTTCAGGGGGTAAAACAGACGGTTTTATGATTTGAGGGTGAAGTAGACCATTATTTGACTATAGTAGTCTTTTTAAAAAAATTATTTATATCGATTTTTTGAAAAAAAACATAGTAAATCACATAAAAGTTAATATAGAATCCAATTTTATTAGATCCACATAAGTAAATCCACACAATAAACATATAATATAATAGACTTTAATACAATTTTGTTGTTATAGTTTTAGATAAATGCTTTTCTGTAATTATGTTTTATATGATCTGATGAGTATGAAATTTTAATTACAATTTAATGATACAATAGTTATCCTACCATCAAATTTCACCATAATCGGACTATAGAAATTGCAACTATAAATTATACGAGTTAATTACATAAAAGCACATAATTATATAGAATTAATCAGAATAACTAATAATTGCACTTTCTATAGTTCAATTATGGTAACATTTGAATTGTAGTAAAAGTTTTATACGCATTGCATCATTTATGACTTAGTTATAAATTTATTTTATTTACAGAAAAGCATAGATCTAAAGCTACAATAAAAACTTTATAATAAAATATGTCATATTATATATTCATTGTGTAGATGTACTTATATGGAGTCCAACAAAATTGAATTTTCTGTTTTGTGATTTTTCTAGGATTTACTATCAAAACCACTGTTAGTGTAGCAAAATTCTAGTTACTGTAGAAAAACTGCCGTTAAAAACTGTTTAAGGAGGTAAGTTATATTGTTTCAAAAATTAGGGTTAATGTTTTATCTGGTTTTGGAGTCCTTAAAAGTCAAGGGAGAAAAAGTGAACTTTTACTCTCACGGAGTCCGGTCCTGTTTGGTTTCCTCCTCGCAGGGCCAAATTTGGACTCCTGGCAGGCCTAATCTGCTACGGAGAGAGGAGACCCTCACACCTTTTCTGGGAAGAGACTAGTCAGCTCTTCTTGGAACCCTTTTCTTCTCCCGTCTACCCCGTCCGAAGCTCTCTCTCTCTCTCTCTCTCTCTCTCTCTCGTGGCGACGACTGGACGACAGCCGCCGCCGCCGCCCTAGGCCAGGTGCTCACGATCTTCGAGGACCCCTTCGCCAGGTCTTCTTCGGGCCTTTCGCCGGCGACGAGTACGCTCACCCCTTCTCTTCCCTTCCCTTCCTGCTATGCGAATCTGAGCACCCAAACCCTAGCTTAACCTATTTGTTTTCGGATCTGATCTAATTATAAGAGTATACATGTATATGCCTAGTAATTTAGATTTTGTTTCAAAAAATTATCTGGTGTATGTATACACCCATGTCTTTTACTGGGTCCGCCTGCTGTGTTTGTGTTCAAACAGGGCACAAGGGGGCAAGTCTATTGATTTACCTGATTTACCTCGCTGGCTTGACTGGGGGAAAATGATTGTGAAATAGCTTACTTTGTTGAATGAGAAGCTTATCTGCAAATCTACTTTTTGCTGTAAATAAACCATAAGTTGTAATGTATCTTGCCTTTTACCGGTCTGTCAGCCTATTTCTGTGAAGTAATAGCTTGTTTTCTCCTATCCTATTTGCCTGTACGAGTCTGTTGCGCCATACTGCTGTAGAATAATCAATCAACCATATTAATCAGCATTGACCATCAGCCATTGATGTTTCACAAACCAAAGGTGGTATGTTTTCGATGAACAAAACTTATCGGTGGACCTATCAGTTTTTGATGAACAAAACTTATCGGTGAACCTATCACTTAGTTTGTTTCATAACTGTGCTAGCATCTTGCAATCAGCAGCTCTTGCTTATGGCTGACTGCCTCATAGATATGATTCCAACACTTCCTTAGTGAACTGCTAGGACTGGCTATTAGCGATTAGGGGGTTAGGTGCAGCTCAGTGAGTGCCTTGTGCATTTTAGAATACTGCTTTAGTGAGCTCCTAGCAGGGTTTTAGGTCATATCTTGTATCATGGTTATATTTTTGTACAGCATCATGTACTTTAATTTACTTGCACACATTTTTAAAGTGCTGTTTTATTTTTACATTAGTATTCTAAGCAGTAGTATTCTAAGCTGTAATACACTTTATTTCTTTCCTTGGTTGTTTACTTAATTATATTTTAATGATCTTAAACGGTGTGCAGATTAGGGTTTTAAAATGGCTGAAATAAAATTCTTTGCCGGATGGATGTAACAAGGCCTGCCTGGGAAGGAGCTGCTCTTTTGCAAGCTGAAAAATTGCTCTTTCTATCTTTTCTTTCTTTTTGTCTTGCTGGCCTCGTTGCAGTTGCAGGGACAGGGACAAGAAACACTTAGTGGGGGACTATCAGTATACTGTATTTGTTGCAGTTGCAGGGGTTGTACCTTTGGTGTTAACTATGTGAAGGAGCGAGTTTAGGCTAATAGACTGCAGATATCCAATAATGCTTTGCTCTGGGGAAATATTATATTCTCCTGTGTCATTTACTTATATACTCTCGTTATTCTGGTATTGACTATTTGAGTTAGTGTGCAGCTTAGGTCATAAGAAGAGGTTTGGCTAGTGTTGTTTTGCAAGAACTTGATGTCTGCTATGTCTTGGGACTGCAGTAGTTGCTGCTGCCTTTTGAGCAGTTAACCTCATTGTTCAAATGGGTAAATATGCTGTATGCTAATGTTTTGAGAATACTGTAAAACAAATAAACAAATACATTGCATCTACATAGTTGTAAAACGAATACAGTGCATCAAGTTTGGTAATATTCTGGATGCTTGTATTGTGTAACCATATTGTCCATCAATACTCAACTCTATATTTCTTGTGGTTCACCAATCAATTATGGGGGCTTTCATGTATCAGGAAGCAGTCCTCTCAATTTAGAGAGTTATTAATGATCTAATACTTTCTTTGCAGGCTTCTAATCAGTTGGACTGATTTCGAATCATGGCGGAACACTTGGCTTCAATATTTGGTACAGAGAAAGATAGGGTCAACTGCCCATTTTACTTCAAGATTGGGGCTTGTCGTCATGGAGATCGTTGCTCACGTCTCCATAACAGGCCAACCATATCACCAACTCTTGTCCTCGTTAACATGTACCAGCGCCCTGACATGATCACCCCTGGGGTTGATGCTCAAGGCCAGCCAATTGATCCCCGCAAGATGCAGGAGCATTTTGAAGATTTTTATGAGGATATCTATGAGGAACTAAGCAAGTTTGGTGAGATTGAGAATCTCAATATCTGCGATAACCTTGCTGATCACATGATTGGTAATGTCTATGTCCAGTTCAGGGAGGAAGATCAGGCAGCTGCTGCTCATACAGCCCTTCAGGGCCGTTTTTACTCTGGACGACCAATTGTCGTTGACTTCTCCCCTGTGACTGATTTCCGCGAAGCGACCTGCCGGCAATATGAGGAGAACAGCTGCAATCGCGGTGGATATTGCAATTTCATGCATGTGAAGAAGATCGGTAAGGATCTGAGGAAAAAAATGTTTGGGCACTATAAGAGGCCATACAGGGGAAGGAGCCGTAGCCCTAGTCCACATCACAGGAGAGAGCGCCGGGACCGAGATGATTACCGTGGCACCGGTGGTGGAGGCCGTGGCCGTGATGATTACCATGGTGGTGGTGGTGGGCGCAGGGGTGGAGGCAGCAGGCATGAAAGGTATGGTGATGGAGGGAGGCGCAGGCATGGTGGCAGCCCCCCTCCCAGGCGGGCGAGGAGTCCCATCAGGGAGAGCAGTGAGGAGCGCAGGGCTAAGATTGAGCAGTGGAACCGTGAAAGGGATGAAAAGCAAGGGTGAGCGTCACTGGTGTGCCCCTCTGAGGTGGGCAAGGCAGACATTATCTGTTAAGGTTCCGTTCTATGCTGTGCCTAGGAACTTGCTATTTTATCAGGACTGCCTTTTGAGTTCATGTGATCTCTAGGGCAAGGATTCTAATTTATTTTGCTGCATAAAACTCATGAAACTGTCATTTGTGTTCCGTAGTCGTTTTGTCAGGCTGTTGTGTATTGCATTTGCTTGGCCCTTTTGTATTATGCCGAATGTTTTGCATGCCACTGTGGTGGACTTATGGCTGCCTGATTGTAATGGATCACTGATTATTCCTGTGGGGTGCACTGGCGATCTGGCACGCCTTTGTTTTCGTTTCTACCGTGCTTTGCCTGTGTGATCACCTTTGAGGTTGCGGCTGCATTGAATTTCTTCCTCTGTGATGATCAGGATTCTTGGCTCTAAAGAAAAGATTATCGTCTTGTGTTGAGGCTATCCCTCGTATTACGCCTTGTTACTTAAATTTATTGTGCTAGATTTATGATCTCAGCTGCTTTAGACTAATCTGACTTGCAATTTATTAGAAGTTATATAAGCTAGTGGAAAAAGTTTATTTCACCTTGCTGAACATTAGTCGTAGTAGCATTTTTCTTATGAACGTAGAGAAGTGCCAACTAAATTCTTAAAACCGTTCAAATTATCTCATTGCCCTGTTTTGAATTTGGTTTTAAGGAGTTTTTGTCCTTTTCTAGGTAAAAAAAATCTTGTAAACACTTCCTCTGTTTTTAAATTATAAGACGTTCTCATTTTTAGATACATTGGTTTTAATATATATTTGTATATAGTGTATTTCTATGTGTATAGTAAAAATTATATATCTAGAAAAGCTAAAACATCGTTTAACTTATAGGAAGTACTCCCTCCATTCTAAATTAAATTATAAGGTATTCCAAGAATCTTGAAAAGTCAAATTTTTTTAACTTTGATCAAAATTATAGAGAGAAAAATAAAATTTTATAACATCAAATATGTATATTATAAAAATATAACTAATGAAGAAATATGTATATTATATAATAACTTGTTGGTATCATAAATATTATTATTTTATTATATAATATTAGTCAAAGTTGAAAAAAAACTCTGACTCTCCAAAATTCTTAGAATGTCTTATAATTTGAGATGAAGAGAGTACACGATAAGGTTACTAAATCATATAAGATGTCTATAAGCAACTGAAAGTTACTGGAAAAAAATACTAGAAATGGATTGGATATGACGAAATCAAATAAAATATTTGGAGCTCCTGAAAATACATTTAGAAGCTTCCAAAAGTTGGATTTGGAAAGAGTAAATAGACCCAATCCAAATCTTTGAGCTCCAAAACACCGAAGCAAGCAAATAGGCAGTCCTATTGGATGATCGCCAAGTATTCATTTTGCCGACAAACATTTCGCGAGAACGAACTTGGGATCTGATAAGTGATAATAGTGTGACGTCGATTTCAAATGGTTTGACCAGTTTCAAAGGTGGAAGAACAAATAAGATAGTCTCTAGAAGAATATATTTCACGCTTTTGTGAGGTATCAAATAGTTTTAACTTTTACTAAATCTATAGAAAAATACTATATTTGGATACCAAATAAGTATTAATAATATTTTCTATAAACTTAGCTAAATTTATATAAAAAAAATGACCCAATTCAAATCTAGAATGACATCATTTTTCAGACAAGTAGCATATGACAATGAGGTACTTGTTGGTTGAAAATTGTGGGTTTATTTCTATAGAAGATTTGAGTGTGTTAATTGAATGATATAATGTTAAGGTTATGTTTCTTGATAAGCTCCTATTATTAACATTTATATTGTCTAAGTTTATAACGCCAAAAACTTTAGGCCCTGTTTGGATACAAAGTATTTTTGAAGTATTAGAAAAATACTATGGTTTTATCAAATACTTTGGTTTTAGAGTGTCATAAAGTGTTTGGATGCAATCAACTTTGTGGTTTTGAATACCATGGTATTGCTAAAACTATAGTCTTTTTGGAGTTTTTAAAACTCCACTCTAGACCTCTTTTTTCTAAACCATGGTTTTGCTTGCCTCTTGTTCTAAAACTAAAGTTTTTTGATACTAGAGTTTCTCAAAACCGCAACATCCAAACAGGGCCTTAGTGTTTTCTCTGCAGTCTTTTTTTGGGGAAATAATTTTGTGCGATAGATACTACAATTAGGAGATAATTTAAGAGCACTAATTGTTTTTGTATTTAATTAGCTTATCCGTATGACATTTTTATGGTGCTTTAGGAAATTTACCACATTAGGAATATATATACAAGAATGTTCTTATTTTTCTCATCTATTTAGCGTCACCATTTTTGTATCCAAGAAGATATATGATACTGAGGTACTTGTTGGATCATCCTAAAAATTTATACCCATCCCCAGTGGCGAACCCATGATTTCAGAGTAAGGTATGTCCATGACAAGAAAATATTTAGATGAACAACATAATAAATTCACAAGTCTTTAAACAAAAGATACATACTCCCTTCATATAGGAAATAAATATCGTTTAGTAAAGTGACACGGTCTACAAAACATAACTTTGACCATTTATTTCTTTAAATATATTTGCTGTGAAGTGGTATATGTATATTTTTATGAAAGTACTTTTTAAGAAAAAGTTATTTATATAATTTTTTACATATCTAAACTCAACAATTTAAAAGTTATTCATTATTTATAGTCAATGTTTGACCCAAACCTTATCTAAAACGACATCCATTTACTATATGAAGGGGGTATAATTCAAATTCAAACTAAATGTGCTCCAAAAGAATCGAGATTATGAAATATTGAAATACTTTTGTCACAACGTGTCTTCGTAGCCCTTTCCCACATTGATTTCAGATCAACAAACTTTGTCTTCCTTATTTTTTTTGAAAGGAAATGTCATTGCCTATAAGAACAAATGTGTATGTAGAAATTTTGCAGTTGGCAAGGACATAGAACATAGAAAATGCCAAAGTAAGTTTGAATTTTGATTACCTTGGACAGTCGACTTCAAAGCAGACAACAGACAACTGCAGCAGTCGAGGCAGTGAGGCAGTCAGGCTCAAGGCAAGCTCGGCTGCTACGGAAACTCGGCGGTCAACGAGCTTCGAGGAGTGGGTGCGACGTGACGGGCGGAGCATCGGTGGCCGGCACCCGCGAGCATCCACACGACACGAGTGGAGGGTTGGAGGTGCGACTGCCAACGACAATGCGGGTAGGTGGCCTAGCGACGACACAACGTGACACAGTCGAAGAAGCTGTGTGTGTGAAAGGTCCTAATATAGCTAATGGGATGGTGAATAGTCTATTCAACATCTGTAAGACACTTAACAAAATGTTATCAACACATTAAGCGGAGTTTTTTGCACTAGCCTATACAAAAGTGTTGCAAGCCACCTATCCAACAAGTCTAACCTAATATGTCTATGGCACACATACAAGTTAGAGAGCTACACAATCAAATATAGACGAGATAAAGTACTCTAATTAAGGTATACAAGAAACTAGCTCAATAATAAATAAAGAGCAGTATGAAATAAGGTAGATATAGTGTGATTTCACTGAGCCTTTGGATCGCTAATGAACCAAGATCATCATGAGATAACCAATCACTAATAGAATCAATACACAAGAGAGACACGATAATTTTTATCCTAAGGTTCACGTGCTTGCCGACACACTAGTCTTCGTTGTGACAGACCAACTCTTGATGATTCAGTGGCTAATCGGCAGCACACTGAGCTCCTCTAGAGCACCACAAGAATCTACCATAAGAAAGGTAGCTCAATGACACAAGCAATCCACTAAAGGTGTTTTTGCCACTCCGACGGAGAATAAGCCCAAGAACCCCTCACAATCCACGATCGGTGGTGGCCAAGAACAATCATCAATTATTGCCAACTCCACCAAATCTCTCCAAGCTATCTAGACACCAACAAGTGCCAAGAGTAACAAGAAAACCGCAACTAATGCGAAGAACTAGTGCCACTAGGATACAATCTCACAAATCCAAGCACTAGATCACTAAATCTCACTTGAGATGAACAAATCAAGTCAAGAGATGAGTGGAGGAAAGTATCTCAGCCCACAAGGATATCAAATGATCAAAATGTGCAAGAGAGGCATCCCTTAGTCAGCCACTCTACTTAAATAGCCCCCCCGCAAGAGAGGGCTAGCCATTAGACAAAGCCACCCACATTTGACACGCCTCACTAGGAGCATCGGCTACACAACTCCATCATCTAGTGCCCCGATGATCGCCATGTGTCCAGTCATATGAATTTTGCCCACACGTTCCCAACGACTATTTACATTTTCACACAGTTTATGTGACATCATATGCGACTGTCCAAACCATAGGATGCGTTTGGTGTCAAGCCAGACTTCACACCTCCTCTGAGCAATCCATCGAATGATCCTTCCCAATCTATCAGACACGCCACTGGTTGCGTCCGACGGCCATGTAGAGAACTCTATGAGAGCTCTCAGCGCCATTGGACGCGCCCAACGTCCGATCCATGCCACACAAAATACTCGCGCTATGTCAACTTGTAACACCCTGATTTAATTTTTCCCCAATTTAATAAAAGGAATTAGAAATTAAATAGGTTGGCTCGTTTATTAGAGGAGAAAAATAAAATTTATTTATCATTTTCATGTTGCATTCATGCCATTGCATATTTTTTTTGAGTGGAAAATAAATTTATTAAACCCGTATAGGGCGAGTCGAATTTATTCTATTTAGAAAACAATAAAATATTTATGAAAAACTTTATAAAATCAAATCCCAAGTTTTATTTCCAAAACTCTACAAAACTTATTTGATTTCAAACTGATTTGAAATTGGATTTGAAATGAATTTGCAAAAGAGTTTTGAAAATAAACTAAAAAGAAAAGGGAAAGGATTTGGTTTGGGCCTCTACCCCTCCCCTCTCTCGCCATGGGCCAAGCCCAACCCGGCTCTCCCCTCTCCCCCACCGCACACGCCCCAGCCCCCTCCCTCCGGCCTGCCTCATTCCCGGCCCGAGCCGCTCTTGCTCTCCCCTCCGCGCGCGCAGTGCCAGCAAGCCGGCCCAACTCTCCCCAGGCCGCTCACCGCGCCGGCCCGCGAAGCTGCGTCGGCCCACGCGCAAGCCGCCGGACCGCACGCACAGCCGCAACGCCGCCGCTCCTCTCTCCACCGCTGACGCGCGGGCTCCACTCGTCAGCTCTTTCCCCAACCTCCTCCCCGCCCTTTCCGTAGAACCGAGCGCCCCGAGCAGATCGATCCGCAGCGGCAGGACGAGCCGCCACCCCTTCCTCTAGGCCTACAAAAAGCTCCGCTCGCGTCCTAGCCTTCCTCTTTTCCCTTCCGAGCCGCCATCGCCATTGCCCTCCCTCACTGGAGCTCACGGGCACCTCGACGACGCCGTAAACCACCGCCACCAGAGCCGCACCACCGACTTCGCTCCTTCCTCCATCGGCATCACGGAGTCACGCCGCGTCCGAAGAACCGAGCACGGAGAGAATCAGCGCCGGGAGGACCATCGCTGACCTCACCAGAGACCAGAGCGCCGCCGTCCGCTCCACACCGTCCCCGACCGCCTCCAGGCCAGATCGGGCGCCACCGATCCCTTCTTCGAGACCGCTGTAAGCTCATCTTTCGATCCCATCTACTCCCACGGTCTCTATCGCCCCCTAGGCACGTTCCCGCGAGCGCCGGCGAGCTTCGCCTCGGCGGAGCCATGACGCCACCGGGCTCCCCTTCGGTTCCGGTCGCCACCACCTGCCTTTTTTTCCCTCTGAGTCGTCGAATCCCACTCCTACGGTTCAGATTAGAAGTCCAGGTGAAGGGGTATACACCGGACGGTGAACCCAGTGCACGGCGTCGGCTCCTCCCCGGTCCACCGCATGCGTGGTGAGCCAAGCCAACCAGGATGAGCCACATGGCGCCACATCGCCGACACACCAGCAGCCGCGCCACGCCGCACGTCTTTTACAAAAGAACCCCTCATCTTTCGGTGAACCAACCCGCGCTCCACAAGGCACTGTGCACTGAGTCTTGAAAAACTTTCGTATAAGCCCCTCACCTTTTCCCTAAAATGAGGCGCAGTCCTCTGCGCCGCTGCCCATCCCGATCTAATCTCGGCCATCCGTTGGCAGATCAACGGCCAAGAATCAAACGTACCCCTTCGCCGATGCGCTTTTGTTAAAGAGCCCCTGCCTTTTCCGGAAATAAACCGCCGTCCACATACACAGTAGACTGAGTCAGCCGAGTTCTTGCCATCTAGCCCCTGCACCATCGTATAATTGAGGCGCGGTCCAGCCGCCTAATCTTTTCTGTTTTTATTTATTTCAATCCACAAAATGAGTTTCACTTATTTACAGAATTGCCATCCAACTTCAAATGCCCATAACTTTTGCGTTTTAACTCCGAATCGACCCGTTCAACTTGCGTTAGATTTATAATTTCGTTCTCTACGCAGTAGATCTATTAGTTTACTGTTTTCATACTGTTTGTTGTACTGTTATTCATTTCGCTTTGTATGTGCCATGTATGTTGCTTGGGCCAGAGAGTGCGGAGTACGAGGACGCTCCAGACCATCCTTGCGACCCAGTTGATTCGACCCAGTCCGAAGGCAAGTGTCCTTGAACATCTTGCACCTACTTTATTTTACTTTTGGTACTAGAGTAGTAAGATCTTGTAGATGCATGCTTGTCATAAATTTGAATCTCATGTTATGGTTTACTAGAATTTGTATATATTATCCTTGTCGCCTGTTTTGGGATGTTCGGGTAGGTGTTTTGCTTAGCCCTGCAGTCATGTTTGGGATGGGAGTTATAATGTTTATAAACTTGATTAATGAACTATGAAACAAATGTGGACAGGGTAATTTTGTAGTAACATGGTTATTAGGTAAATCCGGCAGGATGGACCCGTATTGGTGGTTTTGTGCCGTGGGACTCGGCAGCTGCTTTTGGTTTTTGGTTCTGGGCTCGTGCTAGACATATCCTGCCTGGATCCCTAGGACCTGGTTCTCAGAGCATGTAACCCGGCTTGACAGCGCAACCATGAGATCTGGATGGGCTGGACCTGGCTAATTAATTAGTTTCCTCCGAGTTATGCTACACGGGGTTTGTTTAGTGGCTCAAGAGGGGGGTCCCTGGGGTCGCTGACTTATGTACGGGGATGAAACCTTAGAGTACGTGTAACACAGGCTTGGAGGGGCTTTGTAAAGGCCTTGCAGTGCAACCTGCTATGCACCTTGGCAGTGTTTAGCGTGACGGGATCTGCACGACTCATGGGTAACGATGTGCAACCTCTGCAGAGTGTAAAACTGATATATCAGCCGTGCTCACGGTCACGAGCGGCTTGGACTTCTTCGAGATTAGTTGGTTACTGGTTGGTTCTGGGTTCGGGTCATCTGATGGACTTCAGGTGTGGCTGCCTGATGGACTTCAGGTGTTGGTTGCTCGGTGTGACTCCGAGTGTGGATTGCTCGGTGCGACTCCGAGTGTTGTTACTTTACTACAGAGTCTGTGGCTATAACCTAGTAAATAGGTGCATAGGATTAATAGGATTAATAGGGTGTGTCGCTTTAGGCGCTTGAGTCAAACAAAGTCAGCCTACCTTTGTTATAAGCCTCATAAGCATATATTTCCTACACTTGCGGAGTACATTTCGATGTACTCACCCTTCCTCTTTGTCCCCCTGCTACCCCACCCAGACGCTGGAGACTACGCGTACGAGGAGCAGGAGTATCCAGAAGACGGAGGCTACGACCCTGACGACCTGTACTAGGATGGCGCTACCCCCGGTCGACCTTCCTGTGGAGATGGAGTCCAGATTTCCGCGTCTTCTTCAGAGTCTTCATAGGAGTCAGTTATCATGAGAGTCTGTACTTTTTCTTTCAGACCCGAGGGTCATTTATGTAATAATGTACGATATATTAATAAAGCATTGTTTTGATATTTACTATGATGTAGATATATGTATGAAAATTGATCATGACATACATATATTATGCTCCAATTTTGTTCTTAAAATTGGGTGTCACACAACTCCATCAGATGCGAGATCGACGCATCTAATGCACAACCCAACAACATTTGATGTTCCTCTGCCTCTACTGTCAACATAGGGTAAGCTATCAGACATGCCCGGTCCTAATCAGAATCGCGTTCGGTGCACATTGAGACCCTAGTTCTCACCTCCTTTCAACTCATATTTTCCACCCTTGCTTCCATGTGTCAACACTAAAGTGTTTCTCCACTCGTGCACATATGTTAGCATTTTCAAAGCATTTTTTAAGGGTTTGTTAGTTCACTCACTAGTCACTATTCTCTTTAAGACATCAAAAAGTTAGAGAACACCTAGTGGCATTCGAACACTGCATTAAACGTGATCTATCCCCTTTTGATAGTATGACTATTTATCCTAAATGCAATCAAACCCTCTATGATGATCACCAAAACAAAAAGGCCTATGGATTATACCTTTGCCTTCGGTCCTCTTTGCCCTTTCTCTTCTCTTCTCTTCTCTTCTCCACATCTTCAAATGTGAAGCACTTGATCACTTTATCAACTTGTGGACTGCACCATCTGTTTACACTAGATTTTGGACCGAGAAGATTGTTATTTTGTAAACATAAATGGCTGATTTATTATGGAAAAAGATCGGCCTGAAAATAAAGAAGCTTATGTGGGTCAAGCATAATCACAAGGATTCATATGGACAAACACGATGGGCTTCGAAGACTTGTCGGGCTCAACCAAGAAGTTCAAGTCCGGGTCGTCTTTGTTTTTACCTATTATATAACTTAGTCGTGTTAGGTCAAGAGTCAATCGGGTTATAAATAGTTAGAAACCCGATTTTTGAAAAGACATCCAATCAATCAATACATCGGCCCTCGGCCAAAACCCTAGGAGTAGGAGTAACGTAGATCTCGGTGAGACCTTCAACCAGGCAGGACTGCATCGGCATAGACCAACCTCCGGTTTGCTTGTAAGTTTCACCAATGGCTTGTGTCATCGTGTAATAAGGCTGCATTGGCATTGATCAAACTCTTGTTAAGCTTTGGCATGGCTAGTTATCGATCTAAGTTCGTCTTTTGTGAGACTGTCTTGACTCTGATCAATCTCTTGCTTTAGTCGATCTTGACTAGTTATCGGCTCTACTGGTTTGGCAAGCTAGTAGATTCATCAAGTTATCGATGTTGTTCTATGTTTTAATATGTTCATTTATGTTTTAAACAACATCTTGCCCAATCAAGATTGACAAAGTAGTTCAAGCCTAAAAGATGCTTTGTTTTGGTTGTTTTGAGGTTTACACGCTCACAGCAGAGAAAATAGCCGATTCAAGCCTTTCATCGACTATTTCGTCAATCTTGGTTGTTACATGTTGTGCGTTCGAGATATTCGATAAAGTCACGATCCGATCTAAGAGTAGATAGATTTGATCTAACATATTTATTACGGTTGTATTCTCGAACCCCACTGATATATATATATATGATAGATTAAGTCTGTTTATCATGGCTTAAATCATGGCTTTGACGGATAGATCTTGTCCGTGCCTCATGGACCCTGAATCGGCTAAAATAGTCGATCCAGTTACGCTTTCTTCATAATGTGTTCTTTTAAGTGGCTTGGAATTAACGGATCTACTTTTTGTACGAGACGTGATCTAGCTTGACCATCATCATGGCTGCATGGAGACACCCCACTATTGATGTTTAAGTTATTTTATCGATCTATTTGTTATTATGGCTGTATGGAGACACCCCACTGTTAATGAATAGAACTGCTCGTACAATTAGTCGATACGTTGGTTTCATGTCGCTTAAACGTACATATAGATCTTTATTTTGTTAACATCTTTCAAGTTTATCGGTTGTTTGTTTAATATAAACATTCTTTTTATACATATGTCATAGCCGTTACGCCTTATACTTTTTCCAATGCTTTTCATGCAATTTCATGGGAGTTGACTTTGTAGACAATGTCCTAAAGACAAATGGCTATATCAGAGCCGTATAATTTGGAACTGTCTGTCATCAAACCGGCAGGTTCCACGATTTAACGATCTCTTTCTTTTCCTTGTCAATTATAGGTCAAATTGACTGGCACACCCTAGGTCGATTTTGCTGAGAATCGGCTCCACCACTTGCTGAAGGTCCAGGAAGTCAGGACCTGCTCCGTACTCCTCTGAGGACCGTGCACACGAGTGTGTTGGCATTGACCGACCGAGATTTTGTGTCAACACATTCTTTTGGCACGCCTGGTGGGACCAATCGTTTGAATCATGATGTTTGACAACGAAGAAGTACTGCACGTGAAAATGGAGGACCTCTAAGAGGAAACTCAATGCTTAATAGACGAGACTGTTGATCAGTATCGACATTTGTGCCTATTGAGCTACAGCAGGACCAGGGATAAGAAGATAGTTCAGAAAACTCACCTTCCAAGGGTGGTCTTTGATGGTCATGTTGACCCAATGGTCCAGGTCCAACACAACGCCATGCAAGAAGTAATCGGCAAGGAAATGTCTGCCACCTTGACGAATCATAATGAGGTTTTTCTCAACAGCCTCACAAACGCCGTTAAAGAAGCTTTCAACGTGGGTGGTGACAGAAGGGGTCCAACATATACTATTGGAAACAGTCAATGAGCTGGAACTTCTACTGGACCTCAAATCAATGGCCCAAATAGCAGTGGAGGTCAGATGATGATTAACCCTGGAGGCATGACACCGCAGCCAGTGCAATAGTCGATTATGAGTAATAACATGTACTCATCGGTACAAAAATAGCTCCTCATGCAAGACGCATCACGAGAGACTTCAATGCACCACAATATCAAGGGGGCGTAGCACCTGGTGATATACCTCAGATGTATCATTATGTCTCTGATTTCTATACTTTGGACGCTCAAGAGAACCCAGGATATGATGGTAATACCCTCGGGGGCAGAACATCGACTATCAAAAGCCGGTGAATCAAATTGATCAACTAATGAGTCGTGTAACCGACCTGGTTCAAAAGCAATTTGGCTTGACGCCAAAATCTACAGTGACTGGTTACAAAAAGCCATATCCAGAATGGTTTGATCAGGTTGTTCTTCCTCCGAGATATAGAATTCCTGATTTTGTCAAGTTCACAGGAACCGGTTCAGTGACAACCATGGAACATATAACTCAGTTCCTAATCCAGCTCGAAGAGATTGGTGATGAACAAGCACTCAAAGTCAGAATGTTCCCTCTCTCTCTATCTGGTTCGACTTTTTCATGGTTTTCATCTCTGCCACCCAATTCCATTCAGGGTTGGGATGATTTAGAAGATAAATTCCATAAGTATTTTGGCTTTGGAGTATTGGAGAAAGGCTTAGTGGATTTAATTGATACGAGGCAAACGAATAATGAGTCTGGATGCCAGTACCTCCAAAGGTTCAGAGAGGTGAAGAATCAATGCTACTCTTTGACATTGCCAGATTCAGAGGTGGTCAGCATTGCAATTCGAGGATTGATACCTGCTATCAGGGAGAGAATCGGTTTTGGTTGTAACAACATGGCCGATTTGGCTAAAAAGGTAGCAGGTATTGATTCCCAAAATCGATACAATCAAGTCTTTAAACCTAAGAAAGCCTACAATGCAGAGAGTCATGTTTTCTTGCAAGAGGAAGACAAAGATTCAGAAGATGAATGTGATGACGAAGTGGCTGCTGTAGATTGGGTTTGGAGAAACAACGAGTACATGCATTGGGCAAAAGTTAGAAGTACCGAGAAAGATGTAAAATATAGCTTTGACGTCACTAAGGCCGACAAGATATTTGACTACTTACTGGAGAAGGGTCAAATTAAATTGACTGGGAATCATGTTATCCCGTCGGCCGAAGAGCTTAAAAATAAAAGGTACTGCAAATTTCATAATTCTGGTATCCATACTACTAATGATTGCCGAGTTTTCAGAGATATGATACAAAGGGCAATCGTTAAAGGGAGGATTGGCCTAGAAAAGGCCAAAGGCATGGGCATCAATGGCCATCCTTTCCCACAAAACATGGTGGCTCCAGCACCTCGGAGTGAAATCAGGGTGTTGACTTCTGATAAAGCTAAGATAGCTGGGACAGTTGATCCAAAGAAGCAACTAACAGCCAGAGAATATCAGGAGATGAAAGGAAACAATGATCAACATGATCAACCTAAAACTTCAAGGGCTGGTGAAGCAAGGAGGCGTCCAACTGTCAGAATCTTATTAAATAAGTGGCAACGTCAGAAGGAGAGGAGCCAAATGCAAAGGGAAAGGGATGAACAAGAATATCAAGAGTGGCTCGAAGAAGAAGAGTGTAGGAGATCTCGTGAAGAAAGAAGACACATCAGGGATGAAGAGAAGAATCATTGGGATTGTCCTTTCTTCAGGTATTGTTGGAATGAAGGCTTAAAACTTCCTACTCTTCGCAATTGTCCATAATGCAGTGATCAATATCAAGAATATAGGCAATCGAGAGACAACCGCCGATCTGTACATGAAAGATTAAGGTTTGAAAATACAGATCGGCGCATAAAAAATAAAAGTGTTCATAGCCAGCTTGGAACAAGATTAGCCGATCACATCCATGGCAGGAGGGACAATGGTGTCTTGGTGGCTTGACCAAAAGCCGGAAATGACGGGTTCAAAGATTGAGGAACGATGAAGACCAGAAGAAGAAACCCAAAGTCTGGCAAGTAAAGTAGACAACCGATAAGGGTGAGTCATCGGCTAATATCGCTGCTCTGTTCATGCTACCTGCTGAATTTAGATCCTCTGATCATGAAGAAGAATCTAATAATGAGGAAGTCGTTGCTCAGTGGATCTATCAAGCAGAAGATGCTACATTTCAAAAACCCGAGAGACATTCTCATTTAAAAGCTTTGTATTTGAAAGGGTTTGTCGATGGAAGACCTTTAAACAAGATGCTAGTTGATGGAGGGGCAGCAGTTAATTTGATGCCATATGCCACTTTTAGAAAGCTTGGTAAGACTACAAAAGATTTGACTAAGACCGATATGAGGTTGACTGACTTTGCTGGCAACGTATCGGTTACTAAAGGTGCTATATGTGTTGAGTTGACAATTGGCAGCAAAAGTATGTCAACTACCTTCTTTGTAGTCGATGCAAAAGGATCCTATAGTGTGCTTCTTGGAAGGGATTGGATCCACGCCAATTGTTGCATTCCATCTACCATGCATCATAATGTGATTCAGTGGATCGGTGACATCGTGGAAGTAGTGCCAGCAGATTCGACTGTTAGTATTGCTTATTCAGACCCTGATGTTTGGAACTTTGATAACATGGAGTGTTTTTCCGGAAGGATTCTTGAAGCAGACTCTCTCAAGACAACTAACGAAGGTCAACAGCCGATCCAAGCAGTCGGTTTCAAAAAATATATTTAATGGATTATACAGTTAACGAAGATGAGAGTAAGATGGGCAAGGGTTTCACGTCGGCTGATGAGCTGGAAGCAGTTGATATTAGAGATGGTGATAAGCCGAGGTTGACATACATTAGTGCCAAGTTGGATCCCAAGTTTAGGCAAGAACTTATTGCATTATTGAAAGAATACAAAGAATGTTTTGCTTGGGGTTATCCTGAAATGCCTGGTCTTGATCGATCATTGGTAGAACATCGACTGCATATCAAACATGGGAGTCGGCCTGTGAAACAAGCCCCAAGAAGGATTATATCAGAAGTTATGGCTGATGTGAAAATAGAAATCGCTTGGCTTTACGAGGCTAATTTCATTCGGCAATGTAGATATGCTGAATGGATATCTAGTGTAGTCCCTGTATATAAGAAAAACGGAAAAATGAGGGTTTGTATTGACTTCAGGGATTTGAATAAAGCTACTCCAATGGATGGCTACCCAATGCCAGTGGCAGATATGTTAGTCGATGCAGCAGCAGGACATAAGGTTATCAGTTTTATGGATGGCAATGCTGGTTATAACCAAATTTTTATGGCTGAAGAAGATATACATAAGACTGCATTCAGATGTCCAGGCGCTATAGGCTTATATGAGTGGGTAGTCATGACCTTTGGGCTTAAGAATGCCGGTGTAACTTATCAGAGGGCTATGAATTATATCTTTCATGAGTTGATCGACAGGATTGTTGAGATTTATATTGATGATGTGGTGATAAAATCCAAAGATTATCAAAAGCATCTTAAAGATCTCAGAAACACTCTTGAATGCGCGAGGAAGCATGACTTAAGGATGAATCCCCATAAGTGTGCATTTGGAGTGTCGGTTGATCAGTTCTTGGGGTTTATGGTACATGAAAAAGGAATTGAAGTTGGCCAAAAGAGCTATGATGCCATTGACAAAGCAGTACCACCAACCACGAAAACTCAACTACAATCTTTGATCGGTAAAATTAGTTTCATCAGGAGATTTGTTTCAAATCTATCAGCCAGGATTTTACCGTTCTCAGTTTTGTTAAAGTTGAAAGATGATCAAGAGTTTAAATGGGGGGATGAGCAACAGAGGGCATTCGATGAAATCAAAGAATATATGAAGTCTCCACCAGTTTTGATTCCTCCTCAAAAGAACAAACCTTTCAAGTTATACGTGTCAGCCGATGATCATACAATTGGATCAGCCTTAATGCAAGAGTTTGAAGGAAAAGAGAGAGTGGTTTTCTATCTCAGTAGAAGATTGCTTGACCCGAAAACAAGGTATTCTCCTATTGAAAAATTATGCCTGTGTTTGTACTTCTCATGTACCAAGCTTCGACATTACCTATTGTCTTCTGAGTGCATGGTGGTATCGAAGTTTGATGTGATCAAACATATGTTATCCATGCCTATACTAAATGAGAGGATTGGAAAATGGATTCTTGCATTATCAAAATTTGACTTGAAGTATGAATCGGCTAAAGCGATTAAAGGTCAGGTAATAGCTGATTTTGTTACTCATCATCATAAACAAGAAATTAAAACTTTAGACTTTACCCTGTGGGCTTTGTTCTTTGATGGTTCCAATTGCAAACAAGGTGGGGGCATTGGTATTGTTCTTGTTTCTCCTTAGGGAAGAAGTTTTGAGTTTGCTTTCTCAATTGATCCAACCTTCACTAATAATCAAGCTGAGTATGAAGCACTTCTCAAAGGACTTCAACTTTTGTGTGAGGTAGGGGCCGAGACTATTGAGATTTTTGGGGATTCTCAATTGGTGATTAATCAATTGCTCGGCCTATATAAATGCAAGGATGATATTCTGAGAAATCATTATGAGAAGTGCCTTGAATTGCTTGATTCTTTCTCTTATGTTGTCATGAAGCATATTCCTAGATGTCAGAATCAGGAGGCTAATCGTTTAGCTCAAAGTGCTTCTGGATATCGGCAAATTGTTGAAATACTAAGTAATGAGGTTGCCGATAGTGATGATTGGAGAATTGAGATTATTGAATATTTGAAGAATCCATCATGACAGGTATCCAAAAAATTGAGATATAAAGCTACGAAGTTTGTTCTTCTTGAGGATCAACTTTATCATAAAACAATCAATGGTGTGCTTCTTAAATGTATTGGTCAAGAAGAGGCCAAAGTTTTGATAGGAGAAATCCATGAAGGGGTTTGTGGTGCACATCAATCTGCTCATAAAATGAAATGGATGATCAGAAGAGCGGGATATTTTTGGCCAAACATTTTGGAAGATTGTTTTAAATATTATAAAGGATGTCAGGAATGCCAAAGATTCAGTAATGTTCAGAAATCTCCGGCATCAGCCATGAATCCAATCACGAAGCCATGGCCATTTAGAGGATGGGGAATAGATCTGATTGGCCAAATATTTCCAGCATCTAGCAAAGGACACAAATTTGTATTGGTGGCAACATACTATTTTACCAAATGGGTTGAAGCTATTCCTTTGAAAGAAGCTTCATCGGCTACCGTAATTGAGTTTATCAAAGAGCATATCATTTATCAATTCGGTGTTCCTCAAACCATTACTACAGATCAAGGAAAAATGTTTGTGTCAAAAGAATTTGAGGATTTTGCTGCCGGCACAGGTTTTAAGTTGATCAACTCATCTCCATATTATGCCCAAGCTAATGGACAAGCTGAAGCTTCTAATCAGATTTTGATCAAAATTATCTAGAAGAATGTTAAGGAGCATCCGAAAAAGGTGGCATTTAGTACTCAGTGAGACTTTATGGTCCTACAGGATGGCATGTCATGGTGCGACTAAATGTTCACCATATGAGTTAGTCTACGGCCATGAAGCAGTATTGCCTTGGGAAATCAATATAGGGTCTAGAAGAGTATCACAGCAGAATAGTCTGAAGGCCGATGGATATAAACATCTCATGATGGACAATCTTGATGATTACACTTTCATCGGCTGAAAGCTTTGGAAAACATCAGAGCTCAGAAGCTAAGGGTGGCTAAATATTATAATCAAAAGGTCAGAGAGAAAAGGTTTGATGAAGGGGACTTGGTTTGGCAAGTTATTTTACCAATTGGAACTAAGGATGACAAATACGGTAAATGGTCACCAAATTGGGAAGGGCCCTATCAGATTACCAGATGTGCTCCTGACAATATTATAAGAGGGTATCAAATACTTCAGGGCAGTCAACGGAAAATATTTTAAGAAATATTACCCCAGTATTTGGGTGGATCAGTTGTAGCTAGTTGATCTAGTCAGTAACTAATATATCAATGTTTATATCCGATTGATAGCCGATACTGATATATCGCCTTCAGAACAAAATAGCCGATGCAATCAGACCATCACCTTCAGTCCAAAAAATATGAGATCAAGAAACATTAAAAGTAAGAGACCTCGATGGATCTTGTCACAGGGAGATCATAAAGGAGCAGAAACGTCATTATATTCAAGAAAAGTTTATTTACAAGAACTCGACCCTAATGGACTACTCGAAGACCTTGTCCACTATGATTACAGAGGGGGTAGACTCTGCTATTTCCCTGGCTGCGCCTTCAACACCATCGAAGTGTACTTCCATGGCGTGGCTTATTTCTAGAGTGACTTCGAGGCCACCCAGGTCTTGGTTGATGTAGGCCTCAGCAGCCCCGAGGGTGAAAGGTCCAAATTGGCTAGAGGGGGGGCGAATAGCCTAATTTAAAATCTACAAAATCACTTAGGCAAACACTATTAGTATAACAAATGACGAAGCTTTTTGCGCTAGGCATTGCCTCAAGCATGAGTGAGCTCATACACCTTGTTCTTAAGGTTCTCATTTTCTACCACTAATGATGAATCACATGTAGTAGAAGTAGGCATTTTAGTTGAGCTAGATGATGATGAAGCATTGGTGGGAGCAACAATAATAGGAGCATAAAAAGATTCATCAAGAATATCACATGTTACTCCTACATTGCACGTCTCTACAACATCCTCAATCTTACTTTGATCAAGGAGGGAGGAGTGGGTTTATTTAAGCCTGGTGTGAGCTTGGTCAAGCTTCTCATGGGCTTCCTCTAGCCTCTCATGAGTAGACTTGAGCTCATCAAAGGATTGCTCAAGAGCCTTGTTGGCCTTGCGCAATTCTTTGCACTCCTTCCTCTTAGTCTCAATGTAAGAATGAGCATCTTGTAGCATGCTCATGAGGTCCTCCTTTGAGTACTCCTCATCATCATCATCATCATCACTCTCACTCTCACTTTCACTCTCATCGGATGATACCTTAGTGGCCTTAGCCATGAAGCATGTCGATGGAGTGTTGAAGATAGAAGGCTTGCTTGAGATAGCAAGACTAGCCATAGCCTTCTTCTTGGTGGTCTTCCTCTCATCATCACTAGAATCATCATCATCACTTGAGGAAGCATCGCTATCCCATGTCACGACATAGGATCCACCCTTCTTCTTCTCCTTCTTCTTCTCTTTCTTTTCTTTCTTCTCTTTCTTGTCCTTCTTGCTATTCTTGCGGTCATCAACATCTTCATCACTAGAGTATGGACAATCCGCAATGAAGTGATCTTTGCTCTTGCATCTATAGCATCTCTTGGTTGCATCTCTTCTCTTTCTTGCTCCATAGCCCTTCTTCTTCATGAACTTGCCAAATCTCTTCACAAAGAGAGCCATTTCTTCATCATCTATCTCACAACCACTTGAGCTTGCTTCATCATCACTTTCCTCCTTCTTTGCTTTGCCCTTGCTCTTGCTCTTGGAGGATGAAGCCTTGAATGCAATGGTTTTCTTCTTCTTTTCTTCCTCTTGGGCTCCCCCATTCCGTTCCACACGGTATGTGTCTTGTGTGACCACATCACCTAGTACTTGGTTTGGGGTTACTGTGTCCAATCCTTCTCTCACTAGGATAGTCACCAAAGTATCAAACCTTGGTGGTAAGCATCTCAAGAACTTGTGAGAAAAGTCCTTGTCCTCCACTTTCTCTCCCAAAGCCTTCAAGTCATTGATAATAACTTGCAACCGGTGAAACATCTCCGGTATGCTCTCATCATCTTGCATCTTGAAGGTAGCAAGCTTGTCCTTGAGAATGTATAACTTGGAACCCTTGACCGCCTTGGTACCCTCATAAGTCTCCTCCAATCTCTCCCAAATCTCACTTGCTTTTTCAAGGTCTTTGATTTGCTCAAACACCTTTGTGTCAAAGGCTTCATAGAACAAGTTGATTGCCACATCATTCCATTGAAGCTTCTCTTCTTCTCTAGGAGTGGGACTTGTGGGATCAATTACCGCAAAGTCATGCTCAATCACATCCCATATCTTTCTGTTCATTCCTCTTGTGAATGCACACATCTTCCTCTTCCAACAATCAAAGTTGGTGCCGTCAAAATGTGGTGGCTTCCCCATATAGTTGATTTGAGCCATTTTAACACCGGAGGATGTTAAGCCTCAAACAAACGGTGACCGCGGCTCCGATACCACTTGAAAGGTCCAAATTGGCTAAGGGGGGGGGGGTGAATAGCCTAATTAAAAATCTACAAAATCACTTAGGCAAACACTATTAGTATAACAAATGACGAAGTTTTTTGCGCTAGCCTAATAGTGTGTTGCAAGCCACCTATCCAACACTTCTACCTAATATTTCTATATCACACAAGCAATTAGAGCTAGAAACTAATCACAATATCACTACACAAAGTATACGACAAAAGATATACAACAAGTGATAGTAAGTACACAAATAAATAGTTTGATGTAAATACACAAAGTAAAGGAGCGAGATAGAGGTGGTTTCACCGAGCCTTCGAGATTGCCTAGTAGAGAGCCAATCACCGGTGAAATCCACTCGTGAAGCCAATCACCAAGAAGAATAGCAATCACAATAAGCACACGGGACACCAAGATTTATCCCGAGGTTCACGTGCTTGCCGGCACGCTACTCCCCGTTGTGTCGACCAACACTAGGTGACCCGGTGGCTAATTGGCACAAAACCAAGCTCACAAAGAGCGCCACAAGAATCTACCGCTAGTGAGGTAGCTCAATGACACGAGCAATCCACTAAGGATGCCTCTTGCCGCTCCGGTGAGGTGAGGCTCCAAAACCTCTCACAAACTCGAACAGTGGTGGCCAAGAACAATCTCCTTCTCTTGCCAACAACACCACAACGCCTCCAAGCCGTCTAGGCACCGGCAAATGCCAAGAGTAATAAGAAAACTCAATGCCGATGCGAAGAACTAGTGCCACTAGATTGAACTCTTTCAAATCACGCACTAGATCACTCAATCTCACTTGGTTTGATCAAATCAACTTGGGAGATGAGTTGGGAGGCTTGTCAAAGCTCACTAGAATGCTTAGGAATCAAAATGTGCAAGAGAGAAACCAAATGAGCCGGCCAAGCCCCTTAAATAGGCCACACAAGTCGGCCTAGCCGTTGGGCTGAAAACGCGAGCATCGGGCGCGCCGGTGTCGGGGCCATCGGACGCTGCCCCAACGTTCGATGCTCCGATGAGCACCATGTGTCCCCCAGATACTAATTCGAGCCATCCCATCCCAACGGTCATATCCCTTCCCGCGCCAGTTAAAGTTGCATCAGACGCGCCGATGCCTAGTAGCGGACGCTCCGATGCCACTGCTCGATTCAACTCATTTCTGCGCCACATCGGACGCTTTGGCACCCTCACATCGGACGCTCAACCCAGGCGTCCGATGACCATGCAGAGAGGTTCCAGAGAGGTCCAAATCACATCGGACGCGTCCGATGGATTCGCATCGGACGCAGGCCAGCGTCTGATGCTCTCTGGAAAGCACGCTCTCGCCACGTCACCTGTATCGGACTCTGCAACAGTGTTTCCTCAGCGTCTGTTGCCAGCGTCCGATGCTCTTTCAACTTCTGATAGAAACTAGGGTTAACCATCGGACGCATGGCCCAGCATCCAATGCTGCCGCTGCCAGTGTCCGATGCCGATAACTCAGCACCTTTTGCTTTCTAACTTCTACCCTTGCTCCCATGCGCCAACACAAAAGTGTTTCAACACTTGTGCACGTGTGTTAGCATTTTGCAAAGCATTTTCCAAGGGGTTTTGTTAGTCACTCACTAGGTCTATAGCATCGATATGTTCGAGAATACCTAGTGGCACTTGAACACCGCATAAGTCGTGATTAATCTCCTCTTAATAGTATGACTATGTATCCTAAATGTGATCACACTCGCTAAGTGTCTTGATCACCAAAACAAAGAGCCCTATAGGTTATACCTTTGCCTTCGAGCCTCTTTGCTCCATCTCTTCTCTTCTTTATTTCACCAATGATAGAGCACTTGATCTCTTGAGTGCTTGTGGCCATCACCATCCTCCATGGTTGCCACCTTGCTAGCTCCACCACTTGGCTTGGTCACAATCCTTTCTTATAAGCTACACACATGCTTAGCAATAGGATTAGACCAAATAGGTTTCACCAATTAACCAAAACCAAACTAGGGCTTTCAGAGGGCCATGGCGGCGCCATGGTGGACGTCATGGAGGGCAACTTCATGTACCCTTGCGGGGATGTTGGTCATCCTCTCCGCGACGCTGTCACCGGCGGCGTTCACGGAGTCGGCCGCCTTGTTCCCCGCCTCCTAGAGGGCCTCCAGGCGAACGGTCAGGTCTGTAGAATAAACGAGGTAGGTCAGGATTAAGCAGAGGAAATATGATCAAATGAAAATTCTTTAGAGGAAGAGAAATATCGGCAACGCGCGCGTCGGATTCTGCGCACTGTTGAACCGCCCGAGAAGCCCTCGCCTCTGCCTCTTCCAAAGCCTTCTGGAGTTGGGCGATGTGGTCTTCGAGGAGAAAGTTCTTGATGGTGGCCTCCGAGTGAAGGTTCCGCATTTCCGTCATCTGACGGTAATGGCAAGTGGCCGTCGACTCGGAGCTACTGGAAGAGGGGTTTTCAGAGACCGACTCCATTCCAGGGAGGGTGCCACGACAGCGGCAGCGTTGGAAGGACCCTCGTCGATCCTAGTTGAAAGCAGAGGAATGGAATCAAGTCAAGCTTTGGGGAATGATAAGAATTGGAATCGATTAAGCATAAAGGAAACATACCTAATACGGCGCTGAGGGCGATAGCGAGAGTTCACTTCTTTTTCCACAGGGCGTTTCCCACGGTTGTTGTCTGCCATTGGAAGAGGAGGAGATGGGCTTTTGGAAGGCAAAGCTTTTGGCAAAAAAGAGGGTTTTTGGACGGAAGGCAAAAGCAAGCAAGAAGATGTGCTCCGAATGTGACGGGAGATGGAGACAAAGGGGAAATTTATATTAGAAAATTGAATCTCAGAAAAGGAAAAGATGCTCCTTCGTACCGTGTGTGCAGAGTACTCGAGTGGAATGTTAAATCATAACACGGTTTTCCAGAGAAGAGCAACCATCTTGCATTAATCGTCAAGATGCCGTTCAGACTGTTTGCAGTGTCGAAAAGAGAGAAAGACTCGGCTGATCGGTTAAGGGACAAGGTTAGTCGATCGGACCCCGGAGGAAAGAAAAAAGATATTTTTGGAATAAAATAAATTTGATCCTGAAATTGGGGGGCATGTGTTTACACCAGATTTTGGACCGAGAAGATTGTTATTTTGTAAACATAAACGGCTGATTTATTATGGAAAAACTTCGGCCTGAAAATAAAGAAGCTGATGTGGGTCAAGCATAACCACAAGGATTCATATGGACCAACACGATGGGCTTCGAAGACGTGTCGGGCTCAACCAAGAAGTTCAAGTCCGGGTCGTCTTTGTTTTTACCTATTATATAACTTAGTCGTGTTTGGTCAGGAGTCAATCGAGTTATAAATAGTTAGAAACCCGGTTTTTGAAAAGACATCCAATCAATCAATACATCGGCCCTCAGCCAAAACCCTAGGAGTAGGAGTAACGTAGATCTCGGCGAGACCTTCAACCAGGCAGGACTGCATCGGCATCGACCGACCTCCGGTTTGCTTGTAAGTTTCACCAATGGCTTGTGTCATCGTGTAATAAGGCTGCATTGGCATCGACCAAACTCTTGTTAAGCTATGGCATGGCTAGATATCGGTCTAAGTTCGTCTTTTGTGAGACTGTCTTGACTCTGATCAATCTCTTGCTTTAGTCGATCTTGGCTAGTTATCGGCTCTACTGGTTTGGCAAGCTAGTAGATTCATCAAGTTATCGATGTTGTTCTATGTTTTAATATGTTCATTTATGTTTTAAACAACATCTTGCCCAATCAAGATTGACAAAGTAGTTCAAGCCTAAAAGATGCTTCGTTTCGGTTGTTTTGAGGTTTACACACTCACAACAGAGAAAATAGCCGATTCAAGCCTTTCATCGACTATTTCGTCAATCTTGGTTGTTACATGTTGTGCGTTCGAGATATTCGATAAAGTCACGATCCAATCTAAGAGTAGATAGATTTGATCTAACATATTTATTACAGTTGTATTCCCGAACCCTACTGATATATATGATAGATTAAGTCTGTTTATCTTGGCTTAAATCATGGCTTTGACGGATAGATCTTGTTCGTGCCTCATGGACCCTGAATCGGCTAAAATAGCCGATCCAGTTATGCTTTCTTCATAATGTGTTCTTTTAAGTGGCTTGGAATTAACGGATCTACTTTTTGTACGAGACATGATCTAGCTTGACCATCATCATGGCTGCATGGAGACACCCCACTGTTGATGTTTAAGTTATTTTATCGATCTATTTGTTATTATGGCTGTATGGAGACACCCCACTATTAATGAATAGAACTGCTCGTACAATTAGTCGATACGTTGGTTTCATGTCGCTTAAACATATATATAAATCTTTATTTTGTTAACATCTTTCAAGTTTATCGGTTGTTTGTTTAATATAAACATTCTTTTATACATATGTCATAGTCGTTATGCCTTATACTTTTTCCAATGCTTTTCATGCAATTTCATGGGAGTTGACTTTATAGTCAATGTCCTAAAGACAAATGGCTATATCAGAGCCGTATAATTTGGAACTGTCTGGCATCAAACCGGCAGGTTCCATGATTTAACGATCTCTTTCTTTTCCTTGTCAATTATAGGTCAAATTGACTAGCACACCCTAGGTCGATTTTGCTGAGAATCGGCTCCACCACTTGCTGAAGGTCCAGGAGGTCAGGACCTGCTCCGTACTCCTCTAAGGACCGTGCGCACGAGTGTGTTGGCATTGACCGACCGAGATTTTGTGTCAACACCATCACTCCATGATTAGCCACCTAGGTTGCTTCATCACTTGGCTTGGCACTAATCCATCTATTAGCTACACACATGCTTGGCTTAGGATTGGTCCAATGGGTTTTCATCAATTAGTCAAAACTAAAATAAGGCTTTCAGTGTAGCTGTCCTTACATGATTGGGGACTGGGAATGGGGAATTGGGGATTGAGAAGTAGGTAGGAAGGACAAATGGGCCATTAGGCTATCTAGCCGGGTGTGGCCCGTGAGCTGCTTTGTGTTTGACCCGAATTAGAGCCAAAATAGCTAAGAATATCAATTTTGAGACCTTATAAGTATTTTATACATGTATATACCTCTAAGAACTACTAAACATTTTCCCAAAAATGTTGGGTATGTCCGGGAATACCCAGGCACAGCTGTAGGTTCGCCCATGCTCCCCCACCCCACCCCTCCACACCACACCACACTAAATCTTTCTCTCTACCATAACATTTCATGTATATCCCAGTCCATAAATTTTAGGCATGCCATGTGTTGTACATGTGTTGTAATGTTGTATACTAAGACACCTTAGCTACATATATGAAGGTCACCCATGTGTGTGATTCTTCATTGCAATAGTGGTGGCCATCTCTACACCTTTCCCTTGCAATCTTGTCATCTTTACCACACTTTGGCATCACCACCTAGGGAATCCTCATCTAGCTTTCGTCAATAACCTTCATAGAGTGTTAGCCATTACAATCTCTAATCATACACTCTCTCTATCATGCAGTTAAGCTAAGCAAGCGTGTGTGTTTACCTTTTTCTAGTTCTATGCCATGCGCTTACCTTTTGAGCTGGTTCATTGTAATATCTGAATATCATCTATTGTTACAATATATGGCAAGTTATATTATTTTGTGATCATTAGTGGCTTCACTACTGGACCTTTCCTCTTAGGTGCAAAATCCAAAGTTCATCATTAGTGACTTCACTACTAGACCTTTCTGTTGACACGAAAATATGGAAGAGGTGCCAACACACTCGATCACGGTCCTCAGAAATCGTGCAGAGCAATGTCTTTGACCTCCTGGACCTTCAAGAGATGGCGGTGCCGAATCTTGGTGAGAACGACTCCGGGGCGTACCAGTCAATTCGACCTACAATTGACAAGGAGAAGAAAAAGACGTTAAATCGTGGAATCTGCCGGTTTGATGCCAGACAGTTCCAAATTATGCGGCTCTGATATAGCCATTATTGTAGGATTTTGACTACAAAGTCAACTCCCAAGAAAAGATTATGACATTGATATAAACGGAAGCAAAACGACTATTAACTTATTAAGAATATAAAACAACATCATAAAAGAGAACAACCGATTAGCTTATCATATATAAAGAAATAAAGATCTATGTACATGCTAAGACAGCATAAAACCAATGAATCGACTAATCGTATCAACAATTCTATTCGTTAACAGTGGGGTGTCTCCATGCAGCCGTAATAACCAATAGATCGATAAAATAACTTGAACATCAACAGTGGGGTGTCTCCATGCAGCCATAATGATGACCAAGTTAAATCACGTTCGATACGATAAGCAGATCCACTAGCTTTAGGCTATTTAAACATATACAATATGAAGAAAGCGTAACTGGATCGACTGTTTTAGCCGATACAGGGTCCATGAAGCACGAACAAGATCTATCCGTTAAAACCATGGTCTAGCCTAAGATCAAGCAAGTTTAATCTATCATGCGTATTAGTGGGGTTCGGAAATACAGCCATAATAAACATGCCAGATCAAATCTACTTGTTTCTAATATCAAACCACAAATTTATCGGATATCTCGAACGCACAACATGTAACAATCAAGATTGACAAAATAGTTGATGAGAAGCTTAGATCGGCTATTTTCCTTGGTGTAAGCGTGTGAAGCCTTTAGACAGCCGAACTAAACAACTTTTAGGCTTATACTAGTTTGTCAATCTTGATTGGGCAAAATATTGTTGAAAAGAAGAACAAAACATTGAGAGCATAAATAATATCGATAACTTAATGAATCTATTAGATTGCCAAAGCTAATAGAGTCGATAACTAGTCAAGATCGACTAAAGCAAGAGATTGATCAGAGTCAAGACAGTCTTACAAAAGATGAACTTAAACCGATAACTAACCCATGTCATAGCTAAACAAGAGTTTGGTCGATGCCAAATACAGCCTTATTGAACGATAACACGAGCCATTGGTGAAACTTACGAGCAAACCAGAGGTCGGTCTAGCTGATACAGCCCTGCCTAGTTGAAGGTTCCGTCGGGTTCTACCTTA
Source organism: Coix lacryma-jobi var. lacryma-jobi (assembly GCA_009763385.1). Taxonomy (NCBI): domain Eukaryota; kingdom Viridiplantae; phylum Streptophyta; class Magnoliopsida; order Poales; family Poaceae; genus Coix; species Coix lacryma-jobi. Next base: position 34,616,404 of record CM019827.1, read on the forward strand.
CTCCTACTCCTAGGGTTTTGGCCGGTGGCCGATGTATTGATTGATTTCAGATCCTTACAAAAATTGAGTTTCTAGCTATTTATAACTTGGTAAACTCCTATTCTAACATGACTAGGATACATACTAAAAAAAGTCGATCCGGACCCGAACTCTTTGGCTGAGCCCAACACGTCTTCAAAGGCCGTCACGCTGGCCCATATGAATTCTTCTGGTCATGCTTGGACCCACATAAACTTCTTTTATTTTTTGGCCGATTTTCTTTAACAAATCAGCCGTTTGTGCTTACATTATACAAATTCTTTCCCGATCCAAAATCTGGTGTAAACACTTTCCTCTTAGGTGCAAATCCAAAGTTCATCGATAATTCATCAACTTAGACCCAACTTAGCCTACTACTCAAATGTATTTTGATCAATAAGGGCACTGAATTCGTCAAACATGCCACAAAAGCCTTGCTTGCATCATGTAGCACCCAACTTTAATTTCTTTATTCTTCCCATAGACATTCTCAGAATGTCAAGGTTGAACACAATACACACTCTTAACAATATTAGACACACCTTGATCATCAATGCCCACATGCCAACTACTTACTAGGCCAACACTCGCAATAACCACATACCTTCTTAATAGGCGATCATCTTCATCTATCCATAATGCATCCCTTATGAGCATATTTATTGCAAAAATCCTGATTGTGGCACTTGTGTGTGTTTTGTTGTCTTTGCTATCTAAACCTTGTTGCCTTGACCCCTCGTATATTACCATAATCTATTGCATGCATGTTTCTTAGTTAATCGACAATTCATAAAGGCTCGCATTGCCTCGACCTTGCTACTTGTCGTATTATTATTTCATCTTATGTCATCTTGACGAGTCCTCATTTCATTTAGCAACTTCATCGCTCGAGCACTCTTTTGATGTGTCAAGTGACTTCCTTATGGATGATGATGACATACCAATGCTCTAAACTATTATCATGGCCCTTTTAGTAGCTCCATCACACCGTACGAAGGATCTTGATGTCACCTAGAACGGACAAATAAGTGAAACCTACAAGTTAAAAACAACTTTACAAGCTTATCTGAGAGGCAAGAGCGAGGTGATGACCCCAAGAAGGATAGGAAAGATCTACAAATGAGTTTGTTGGCTCACACCTAGCATTTCATGCACGTGTCAGCCACTATATGGCTTGTTGCCTTGCCTCTAGAGCCTAGAACTTGTTATCTATTGTAGGCACAAGCTGACTGGCTTCATGGGTGCATGGTGTTGGGACAAGGGGATGTAGATAAGGTTAATATCTGATGATTACCTCTAAATTTCCTTTTGGTTGTGGGTGAGTCTGCACCACTATAATGCATATACCCTTTACCATTTGTGTACATGGCTATGCATCTTTTGCACTTGTGTCATTCAGAGAAGTCCAACTACAAAGTTGAAAGTCCTAATTGGATTTTCATAATTAGTGACAACATTTGTTGGCTAATGATTTCATGTGAGATGTAAGGTTAAGTATAGTCCACAAGCAAGACTTGGAGCTACCTGAAGGTCATGTGGACATGGCATGATCATATGATGCAAGAGTTCAACAAGGTAAAGAGATGGAAGTAATAGAGTGGAAAACAAAAGTAAAGGCAAGGTCTATGCATAGGGCTTTGTCTTTCACTAGCCATGAGGTGATTAGAGAAGTTAATATGGATAGGATATATAATCATACTATAAAAAGGGTCAATTCATATTTGCAAATGCGGTTATCTAGTGCCACTTGAGTGATCTAACTTTGCATATGCATTAAGATAAAACGGTGAGGTGATCAAGTGAAAAACCTTTAAAAGTGTTTGTGAAATGCTAACTTAGTGCTAAAGGTGTTAGTCATCCCGTGGGAGACCTATTGGAGTTAGTGATTTAAAAATGTTTGAGAAAAGGAGCTCGATGGAGTATTTTTACTCCCACTAGAGCTTTTAGTGGTGACCTAGCCAAGAGTGGAAATGACAAAAAATGACCTTACCTTCTGCTGGCACCACGGAGGTGAGCGTCATCGAAGGTTGGTCACAATGAGTCTGGGCATGTAGGAAATTTCAAATAGGGGCACAATTCACTAGAGCTTGGCATCGGGGTGTTTATAGAGAGCGTGTTTTTTATGCAAGTCATCCGCAAACCCTCACCAAAAGTGTCAAGCGGCCCACTGGAGAGAGCACTAAAGCTTAGAGCACAATAATGGGTATGGTGCAATCGACCACTGAGGGAGCTTTGATGATGAACTTTGGTGACCCACTAGAGGTTTCTAGTAAGGGCAAAAAAGTTGTATTAAGAGCTCAATGTCTAGTTTCTAAGTGAGACTATTAATAGAGGGTGTTGCTAAGCTAGATAGAAATTTTGGACCTCTTAATTGATATCCACACACATTAGATCTCAAAATTCACTTCCACTCACATTTTATTGCTTGAGATTGCATTATTGGTAAGATTGGAGTGATTGTAATGCATGTGCTTTGAGAGATTGCATTGAGTGGCATTAGAGATCAAGTTTGTTGCAGGTTTGCTTGTTACTCTTGGTGGTTGCCACCACCTAGATGTCTTGGTGCATTGAAACTGTTGTTGCACTTAATTGAAGACGGTGAGGCGCTCCAAAGGTGATTTGTGAGGGGCTATTGGGTTCATTCCTGATTGAGGAGATGAAAAACCATGCTAGTGGAAAAGGGCTTGGAGAGGACCTTGTGATCGATTCGGTTCAAGATCAAGTGCTCATGTTTGTCCCAACCTTGCGAGGGTGTTGACTTGATAGAGGAGCAATGATCCTTGGGGTTGCCTAAACATGGAGTAGGTGACCAACAAATAACCAAATAATGGGAATATATTTTTGTGTTGTGGTATCTCGCTTGTTCACTCTACTATTGTGCTTTACTTTGTGTTGTTTAATTCATAGAGTAGAACAATTAGGATAAATCATCTTAGGAAGCAAGCCGAGTTTTGTTTAGCGGATGACGTGAATGATGACGTGTATATCATAATCGCCTATGCTAGTGGATATAATTGTATCTGATAGTGGACTACTGAGGTGGACAACTTACATGTCGGGATAAAACCTCTAGTGGGGTTTAGGTTTATAAGATATATAGATATAGATATAGATATAAATAAATCAGGTTTAGGTCTATAAGATATATAAATATAAACATAGATATAGATATAGATATAGATATACATATATAGACCATTTACTTATGCAAACTATTCAAAATAAGTCCTTTGGTATAACTAACTTTTCTTCCAAAACTAGGTAAACAGTATAAACATGAACTTTGTCATAGTGGATTAGGGTGAAACTAAAACTAGGTTTCACTCCAATCCATTCTAATACATGAATTTAGATGGATATGAGTACATCTAAACAAGGCATTAGGATGTGTTTGGTGGGGTTTCAGATTCTGGTAGAAGCATTTTGGATCCAAATTCCCTTGGAAAATATTGCTTTAATGAATTAGAATCGCATTGGGGAACCATTTGACTAACTTTGCTAATTTTTTTTTCTAAAGAAACCTCTCCAAAGAAGGCAGTGTATTCCTACAATTCACTAAAATAAAAGAACTGACTTAGTTTATAGGAAAATTGGGCCCCAAAACATTACAGTCGCATCGATTTATTAGAAGAAAAACAATAAAAATCTAGGCATGTGGGTCTAGACAACAAACCTTGAGTATCCAAAAAACACACAACACCACCCCATAAAAGATGGAGCCCATCGTGTGTCATTGTCACCGAGCTTGTCATAATAGCAACAAGCAACTTTGACTCCACACGACGAATATCAACTAGAGGGAGAAACCACTTCTGGGTGTTTTCTCTAGACCGGTGTTAGTCCAAACGTTTAAATGGACTAAAAACGGCCACACATCATTTAACTATTTTTTTGTGCTAAATTATCATTTATAAACATACTAAATAGGATAAGCAGAAGATTAAACAAACATGACAAAGCACTGTAGCGATTACATAGCATGTAAATGGGCTAAACGGGTGCGTATGCGAATATTGCTTTGGACTGGTAAAAAATAAAAATTGATTTCAAATGATTGTTCCTAAAGCGTTTCTCTCTTTGTGACGTTTGACATCAGTTCTATTTGGCTGAAATGTTTCTCTTTGTGACGTTTGACATCAGCTATACTTAGCGGAAACGTTTCTTGCTACTAAATGCACCCTTTGCATCCTAAGACTCATAGCAAAGATAACATTAGCTAGGAACCATAGTTTAGTGACCAATTGTGGAGAAACTAAGCATTTGCAACAGCCAACAAGGCACTCGAAAGGTGCTATGGAGTCCCTTGGCACATAAGATCACACGCAGAAACAGAGAAATTGGGCAATTGGCGTCACACGCTCCGTCGCTCTCCCCCTCCTCCCCCTCTCTCTCAAGTCCAGGCCACGTTCAGATTCTAAAATCTCCCCAAATATTTTGCGCAGTACCCGTTTTAGACGCATGCATGGAGCATTAAATATAGCTAAAAGAAATAACTAATTGTACTTTTGGTCTGCTCATGTCGAGATGAATCTTTTCAGTATAGTTAGGTCATGTTTGGATAAAGTTTATCAAATAACAACGAAAGTGCTACAGTAACCTTTCACCATATTTTTCACCATCTGAACAAGGCCATAATATACCTACTGTCATCAAAGGAAAAAAAAAGGACAGCGGACGGATAAAAAAAGGCTCGCAAATGCTATATCCCCTTGTGCCTAATAAAAACTATACGAACCAGAGCCTCTTGCTCCTCGTCCTCTCTCTCTCTCTCTCTCCCCTCTCGCCTCTCTTCCCCTCTACCACCACCACTCTTCTCCTGCTCGCTAAAAAAAGCTTCTCGAGCTTATAAATACGCTCCCCTCCCTCCCGGTGCCAAGTTCCTCCCCCCGATCCCCTTCCCCCTTCCACCGGCCGATCGCCCTCCGCTCGCTCCACCGCGGCGGGCGATCGCTCATCTACCTCTACCCTCCCTCCCGCGCGCGATTCCCGAGCGAGGCGCCACCCACCGAAGATTTCCGCCGACGGACGGCCGGCTCGCTCCTTCCCCTGCCTTGCCGATCGGATCGCGTGCTCCCCGAGGTGACGATCTACGAATTCCCTGCATTTTCTCCCGGTATTTCTCCCCGCGATTCGCTCGGGCTAGCTCAATTGCCTTTGTGTGGGCGCAAAGGTATCCGTCTACTTGGGCGCTGGCCATGCATGCGCGAGTGGGCGGAGTGCGGGGGAAGGAACTGGATTTGCGGGAGCGTGCGATTTGAGTGCCCCGTACGGCACTGCGTGCGAATTTCGTCGGTGATGGGATGAGGGAGCTGGAACTGTAAGAGTATAACTGTATAAGGATACGGCGGTATGGGCTTGTGATTAATTCATCTCGGGATTGTGGGCAGTCGTTTCCATACCTGGTTAGTGGCTAAACTTCAGAAAGGTGTTGGATTCGCCTCCATACCTGGTTAGTGGCTAAACTTCAGAGAGGTGTTGGATTCGCCTAACTCGAGCTAAACTTCAGAATGTTGGATTCGCCTAACTCGTTCTGCTTTATGTGCATGCACGTTATGATGGTATGGAACTCGTTCTGCTTTATGTGCATGCACTATGATGATATGGAGTACTAAGTACTTTGCTAGGCTAGCTAGCATTATTTGCTGTTGTTGGTAGTTATTGAGGGGCTAGGAGATGCATCTGTTATGCTTGGGGGTGTGCGGTTAGTGTGTAAATATACCATTTTATTGTGTATTTGTGCACATGCAAGTGATTATTGCAGAGAATAGGAAATAGTAAATTCCACCAAACTACCACATTCATGTCCTAAAATCTTCACAGAACTTCTGGTGCCAGATTCGTAGAACCACTACTACTTTTTGCCCGCTTCACATCACATGAACCTACTACATTTTCCTCTTGCAGTATTCTGATTGCCTGGCCCACTCATCAACATCATATAGTGCAAAAGTGCAAAACTGAGTAAACCAAAGTAGTGGTAAAAATATGACGTTGACAAGTGGGCCCAGGTGCTCATGACTATGTAGGAGGCAAAAGGTGGTCGTTTTGTTTAGAAGGGAGTCCAAAGTAGTGTTAGTTTCTGAAATGGGCACTAGAAGTCGTAGTTTTGTGACACGGATAAGAATGTGTTTGTTTTGTGAAATTTACTCAATAAGAAATGTGGGTCTTGTGTTAGTTCAAGTCAGGTATGCTGAGCTTATTGTGAGTTTGTTGGAGGTGAACTTTCTTTAGTTAAGATACCAATGATAAACAAAATGGGGACTACTTTCCAGCAAATTTTGGTGGTGTGGTTTGGTATGTTGCAGTTGTGAAATTGTGCGGTGGACACCACATAGCTGTTTGGTTGGTAGTTTGGAAATCAGATTCCTTTAGGCAAGTGAAGTTTGCACCTTTTGTTTCATGACTAAAAGCTTCAGCTAGTGGACTGGGGAGGTGATTCTTAATTCTTCTGGGATGATGCTGATATACTGATATACTGAGTTACCTTTTGTGTTCTTACACTGATGCCAATGTGTACAATATTCTTGTGGATTGAGTTCCCTATGGCCACTTTAAATGCAGTTTAATTGGTCATGGAGATTTTCTAGTACATTTTTGGGTGCAAAAGTATACTACTTGTCTGCTTGGATGGGCATTTGTCTTTTAAGTTTAAGTGCTATGGTAGTGCGTCCTTCTGTTTGATGTTTATATGAGCAATTTCACTTGTACTGTTTGATCATTGATTCTGTGAAACTTTGGTTGATATACATATGTTTAATTATCTATTTATTTTGCGCAATGGAATGATTAAGGGATAAATAATCTTAAAGTACTAAATTATTTATTTTCAATAAATCACTGGTCCTCTTTGGCATTAAAAATTGCAATATTTGTAGCTATCTAACAATAGATTAGTTAATATGATATTATAACAACTACATTGTTTTCCATGCCCTCATCAGTGCATGTATGCTCATTATACCACACATGAGCTACCAACAAAAGCAAAAACAACAACAATGTGAATATATATAAAAGGAAATAATGGTAGTAATATCACTAGGGGTTCTAAAACTGAGTTCATGGTTTTGGCACGTGGGTTGATGATTTCCTTGTGGTTATAACCGTGGACAATTCTCTAGGTATCCTCAGACGGCCTCAATTGGGTATGTACAAACTATCCCAACCAGTATCAGTGTATCACATAAGATTTTCTTCAATTGGTGTTACCCTTAGCCTTTCCGCATATCGTTGTTTGTAACTTGGTCCTGAGGGTTTGATAAATCAAATCAAATTAACACCTTGAAGGAGGTTTTGATTTTGGTTTATTATAAACTAGATGGATTCCTCGCGTGTTGCCGTAGGTATGACGAAGGAATACAAATGATTGTCTCTTCGTATCACCGTTGTCTCTTTGTGTCATTTCTTTGCCTTAAATGAATACTTCGAGACTTGATTTTTCGGGTATCTAGGAATTATGGGTACGAAGGAGTGACTTCACTGCTGTAGTCCTCGTTAGAGGGTCATCGTAAACCTCAGTGGCTTCGAAGCATTTTACCCCAGGTCTCACTCAACCGAACCCTCTCCCCTAATATAATTATGGGTATGAAGGAGTGACTTCATTGCTGTAGTCCTCGTTAGAGGGTCATCGTAAATCTTAGTGGCTTCGAAGCATTTTACCCCAGGTCTCACTCAACCGAACCCTCTCCCCCTAATATACCCGAGGCGCATACCCCCTCCCAGGAGTTCTGGCAGTTCTGTGTATGGCTCCTTTAGGCGTTTTGGAGGACCTCAGAAAATCTATGTGATATGCAATTTTGCCACGTTTTTACTCAGAAACACTGGTTTTGGCCCCGGAGGTATGAAGGAGTAGCTTCACTGCAGTCCTCGTTACAAGGTCATCGTAAGCCTTAGTGGCTCCGAAGCATTTCACCCCAGGTCTCACTCAACCGAACCCTCTCCCCCTAATATACCCGAGGCGCATACCCCCTCCTAGGAGTTCTGGCAGTTCTGTGTATGGCTTCTTTAGGCGTTTTGGAGGACCTCAGAAAATCTATGTGATATGCAATTTTGTCACGTTTTTACTCAGAAACACTGGTTTTGGCCCCGGAGGTATGAAGGAGTGGCTTCACTGCAGTTCTCGTTAGAGGGTCATCGTAAACCTTAATGGTTTCGAAGTATTTCACCCGAGGTCTCACTCAACCAAACCCTCTCCCCCTAATATACCCGAGGCGCATACCCCCTCCTTGGCAATTCTGTGTATGGTTCCTTCAGATGTTTTGGAGGTGATATGCAGTTTTGCCACATTTTTGTTCAGAAACACTGGTTTGGGCTTAGGAGGCGCACGAGAGTCACTGTTTCTCAATTCATTGTTCTCACGGATGGACCGAAATATATCCATGTGGGGTCTTGTTTTGAAGAGTTTATTGCCAAGAACACCATGATGCAATTGGATGTTAACTATGATACTTGGTTTAGGTGCTACGACTTTTTTTCTATTTTAAGTGCATGCATGAGTGGGCAGCGGTGGACACTTAATTGCATGTGTAAGTGTGCATGACGTCATGACACCTGGGATGATATCACCAGAGATGATGTGGAGGAAGGATAGGCTAGAGAAATAGGCTAGTGAGGCTTTGCTTTATAGGGGTTATAGATATGTTGCAAAATTTAAGTGCATTTTAGTAAGTAATTGTGTTTGCATGACTGCATGCATATAGTGGCTTGCCATGCTTGATTATGAGCATTGTTGTATTTCTTGTGTCCTATTGTTATTGCATGCATGGTTGGCTAGGTTGCTATTGACTGCAGGTTGATTTGGGCATTGGAACAATAAGATTATCTCTTCTTGATGAGCATGCCACTTTCATATACATATAATTCTTTTTCCATCCACACAGAAAAATCACCATCAAAATCTGCTTCCACTAGTTGTGATTTGAGCTTGTAGACATGGGCAATGGCAACAGGTATAAAGCTGGTTCCTCTGAAACTGGCTTGGAACAACTAGCGGCATCAGAGCACAAATTTCAATCAATTTTCCAAATCATAACTGCATAAAATGGCACCAAGATGTCTTTCTAAGTTTTATAGGACCTCACCTGAATACCTGATTTCACCTTTTCATAACTATGATATTCTCCGTCTATGGGAATTTGTAGCGCTGTACAGGGGGAGGGGTGCCATGGGTGTTGGGCCCAGGATGGCCCAGCCTGAGCTCTGAGCTGGTGTGAACAGTACTGCAGGTAGTGTAGCGCAGCCTATAGCGCAAGAGTACGTTATGGGCCTATTGGGCCTGGTCAGGCGGTTTAGCCCGTTAGTGTTAGGGTTAATTTGAGATAAAGGATGCTTGTTTGGGAATCAAGTAAACCTCTCTATATAAGGAGAGCAGATGTATCAATCTAAACAGGCAATAAAGAAAGAACAAACAATCCAATTCCCCCATATACTCTAGTCCCCCCTCCACGCCGACTTTGCCCGGCCATCTTCCTGACAATGGTTTATCTGCCAAATGAACTAAGGTTCATGACAAGGGGGATTCATGGAGGGAGAATTGATATGTACCATCCACCATGACATCTTAGTGAGTTGTAGCGGGATTGATGGGAAATTTAATAAAATGACAAAATAACATCATTTCACTGGTTCACCTTTTAAAACAGTTATTGTCAAACTACATTCTGGTTTAGTTACAAAACCGAAAGTGCATGTTGGGAAGTTTAGCACATACCAAAGTGACGTACTGACGTCACACATAGTTGTATCTACATGGAAACTGTGAGCATCCATGCTGCGAGCACTAAAACAATGAAGTTGGTGCAAAGGTTTCTTAGCTGAGAATGGTCTGAAAACCAGTGGGGTTTTCCCTAGGTCTTGTTGAAGCTCTTTTTTTTTGAAGAGTTGTTTGTTCTGTTTCCTTTTTCTCTTTATGCCTTTTTGAGTTATTAATGCTGCCACTATGGGCTTTCCATCCCGATGAACCAAGCTTTCATGACGAGAAACAACTTGAATTCTTGTGACTATTGCGGCATTGCAAGCAGCTGGAAGCATCACTAGTTATGTATCCAGTTAGATCTCAAGAGGATTGGATCCAGTTACATTGCATATGCTTGAAAAGATTATTTTGGAAGTTATTTAGTGGCTTGGTAAAAGTGGAGCAGATGAATGTACATCATCACATACATCATGATTCTGTCAGTTGCCACTATTCCTGTAAGTCCGCAAAGCATTGATATCTGAGAACTAGGACACCCTGTCGCCGTGGTACCATTTTGGATCTTTGTTTTCTGATGCTAGAATTAGTTTTAGCAGGATCAGTTGCCATATTCGGGATTCCCTATCAATATCCTCCCTTCTAGCAGTAATCCTTTGGTGATACACCTTCCTCATGTTGGGGTATGTAATATAGCAGTTATCAGTTCTCTTCATTGATGTCAGACCTTTTTCACTGATCCACTCACTATAGCACACTACCTGTGACTATTCCATCTTAAAATCATGTGCTTGGGGTGAGCAGCAAGAGTGACTGCTACAGTCTCTCCGATCTTTAGCATCCCACTCTTTTCTGATTGGTAGTAAAAATGATGGATTTGTCTATGAGTGATATTTTTTGGGGGCAAGAAATCATTTTGGTTCGAGACTGATTGGACGGTTCTATATGAGTGATGCATTGCTGCTTAAGTCCCGAGGCAATCTTCAACTCTAGCAATCATTGGTTGAATGTGTATGCATATGCACTATGTAATGTTAGGTTACTTGAGTAAGATTTAGTTAGCATTGTTCCGTGTGATTGGGTTGCTTTAGAAGAGAGTTAATTTTGTCTTGCTTGCTTATATGATATATAAAACAAAAATCTCTACATTGAGAACCAGATTAATGATTTGCCAGGCTTAGGAAAGCTGCATGTTTTTATGTGGTAAATGTAGTATTTGAGGGACACTGATCCATGGCGTGTCACCTAGAGATCGTTGTCTTTACCTGTCAATGTTCTGTCTGGCAACTTCTATATACTTCTCTATCTATATCTGCGTCGACTTTTTAAAACAGGTGGAACTTTGTAATTTTGTTGTTTGTTTTTGTAATGAAATTCGGGATTGCCTACTTTTCTATCAATCATCTTTAGCTTATTTATAACATTACTTTTTTTAAGATGTGAGTATTAGAATTTTCATGTCCTTTACCAAGCAAATTCCTAAACTCCACAACCTTGTCTCTTGCATGTGACATTTGAGCCTATTAATTTTATTTAACCTTACCTAATTTTTTATGTGGTATCAGGTAGAGGTGATGATAAGGCATAGTTTTTTGACTTAGCCTGCCTTGGCTATTTCTTGAAGCTAAGGGAAATAATAATTGGCGTTATGGCATTTAGAAATATGGTTTGCAGCACTCCCCAAGTCATTGATCTTACATCAGAGAGAGGGCAAGCTCGAGGAGGCAGTGGTAGTGAGATATCTGAGCAAGGTGCACAACATGCTGTCAGAGTTGTAGGAAATGCAACAAACATTGGTCTCTCTGGTGTGCGAAGTTACTATGATGTGAGCATAAATCATCACCATCAGCCTGTTCATAACCCACCCCCGAATTTAGGTGTTGATTCTGGTTTTGTCTTCACATCAAATATGTACAATCCCTGCATGTCATCAACATCAATGAACAGACATGTTTCTCATGCTCAGAGCTTTGGATCGGGGAATCAAACATTGCCTCTAAACCAAGTCCCAGGAACTATGGATGAGAGTAGCAGAAATGACAGTGTTGGTGAAAGTGCTAGAGAACATATTAAAAGGAAAAATGCTGCAGTTGCTGGAAGCTATCATTTTGTTAATGGATTTGCAAGCTCAAGCTCATCTTCTCATGCACCTCAGAATCCTATGCTTAGGCCTTGGGGCCCTTCTTTTGAATCAACAGTTTCTTCTAATGTTGCACCGTTGAACCCATCAGAATATCATGGCCAATGTTGGCCGTCCTTAGAAGGATCTTCCATAACCGGAACTAATGGATTCAACTCAATGGCTGTCCATCCAGAATCAGCACAGCGTGGGAACTATACATTTCCATCCACTCACATTGGCCATTCATGGATGCCCCATGCTACAAATGGTATAGCTGATGGAGTTCCCCAGTGGGAATATGTCAATGCAACTACTAATATTCAAGGTAAGGAGTTCATGAACAAATGTCAGTTTTTTTTTATCACGAGACATCTTTAAAATCTATTTTATGCTATCTAATTGAACAACCAATATTGATACATATGAAATAGTTGCCAAGTGTACCTGATAAGTCAACTCATAGTTGATTAGCCTTGTTAAAATTTTTAAGAAAGGAAACTCGAGTAAGTGATCTTCTGAGTTCTTTACCGGGGTGACATGATTTCAAACGTTTTGCTTTTTAACAGGCAGATTTGCCCATTCAGGAGCCACAGAAATCGCAAATGGAGGCTTTCATGAATATCAGAATGGCCCTTCAACTGTTTCTCGGGGACCAGTACCTTATTTCCACCAGCATGCGATTCATGGCATGCAAGCTCATAATATGCTTGATCCTACTCAAATGCAAGTTCCTTACCAACAATGCCAAAATAACGGTGTCTTGCATGGTGGTGTTAATTACCCTGGAAACCGTCTCCACTTAGGTCCACGAATTCCAGTTCTCTTCTCCAGTTCTGAACGTACTTTTGGACCTCCACAGCATCTGTTCCTGGCAAATCCAGTTAACCACCGCAACATAAGGATTCTACCACCCGAGGTAACATTACACTTCAATCTGTTCTGGCAGTTAGCTTTCTGGCTACCTGCCTTTGTAGTTGCAAACAAAAACATTTTGGGAATGTTCGGATCCGCTTGCTGTTGTAGCTGCTGCTGCAATTTGTCATCTGCCAGCCACTGTAGCAGCAACAGCAGCAGCTGCTGCAAGTAGAAGCGAACACAGCCTTTAAGGTTTTGTCCTGTTGCATATTAACCATGCATATTATATGACATACCCTTTCTGATTTATGGCGGCATATGACCTTTTTTTCTGTCATTAATACTAAATACTCCCTCCGATCTAAATTGTAGTTCACTCTAGTTTTGTCCTAAGTGAAACTTCTATAATTTTGACCAACTTTATAAATAACGCACCAGCATATACAACATTGAATTAAATTTATTAAATTCTTCATGAAATGTGTCTTGATAGTGAATGATTTGAATTTGTAGATGTTAATACGCTTTTTTATAAAACTTGGTCAAAGCTAGTTAGAGAAGTTTGACTTAGTACTAAACCAATGGAAACTATGATTTGGAACGAAGGGAATAATAAGTAGCTGAAACGTTTTAGCTACATGAATGTAGAGTACTAGAGTGAACAGATGTACTCTTGGCAGATTTTTTTTGCAGCTGCTTTTGTTTTTGTTATTAAGGATATATGTTAACAGTACATGTAAGCTCATATGGCTATTTTGTTTTGTCCCAGCAGCATGCCACAATAATGGATTTTTCGAGATTGTATGAAGTGTCAAATACTGTAGATGAGCATAGAGATATGCGTCTAGATATAGACAGCATGACGTATGAGGTATTTGGATGCCGCTGCTCTGTAAATTCGCATCACATGTTAGCTATTGTCTGACATGCTTTGTTTTTTTCACTACAGGAGCTTTTAGCATTAGAAGAGCAGATTGGAGATGTCAATACTGGCCTGCCAAAAAGTCACATTGTAGATAAATTGAGGACTAGCCTATATGTTCCAGGAACATCAAGCATGTCTGATCAGCCATCTAAATCTTCTCTTGAGAATGATGCTTGCATAATATGCCAGGTCATATTCCTTCACTGTATACTTTGTTTATTGATTCCAGTTTCCAAATAATGAATCAAGCTATGTGCCCTAGGGGTTTGACATGAACATTATTTTTTGAAAATAATTGACATGAACATTACAGCTGCTGCACTTGTATAGCCTTGCAATCAGCCTTGCTGATCGCATCACTTCTCTTCCACGTGGTCTGAACTTCACAATTGTGAATCTTAGTTACACTGGTAGCTTGAATAATGTTTAGTATGCATCTGTTAACACTGCAGATGAAAATATGAAGTATCTAACACAACAACACCATAATGACACTAAATAAAAGCAGTATTATTTTGTTTATGTTTGTTGAGAAACAAATTAGTGATCTATTGCTTATTTAATACTATTACATTATATATACAACACATCTTCAAGAGAAATGGTTTGTGCATGCTTCAAGCTTCTTCTACAGTACTCCCTCCATATCCATATTAGTTGTCGTTTTAGACAAGATTTAGGTCAAACATTCGGAATATAAATCATCAATAGCTATTAAGTTTCTAAATTTGCAAATATGAAAATTATATGAATAGATTTGTCTTGAAAAATATTTTCATAAAAGTATACATATATTACTTTTCCATAAATATTTTTATAAAAATAAGAGGTCAAAGTTGTGTTTTGAAGACCGTGTCGCTGTCATAAACGACAACTAGTATGAGTATATGGAGGGAGTAGTAATTAATAGATATAGTGTGAATAAAGCATTACCTGAAGAAATGGAAGGATCCATGGCTTCATCAGGGATGAATTAAATCAGAAGCACTTTGTCACTCTGCCAGTTCATAGTTTTAAGGAAGTTTTGCTCTGTTCATCTTGCAGGAGGAGTACCAGGTTAGAGACTGCGTTGGTACCCTTGACTGTGGTCACAGGTACCACGCAGAGTGCGTGAAGCAGTGGCTGATGGTGAAGAACTTGTGCCCCATCTGCAAGACAACAGCATTGTCTGCCAACAGAAGACAACGACAATGAGCAAGAATGAATAAGCCTGTTAGTGATTTGCTTCGACAAACGTTCAGCTCAATTTTGTATATATAAGAAGTGGTAGACAGGTCTCAAAAAAAAAAAAAAAAGAAGAAGTGGTAGACAATGGTGCTACCTGTATTTGTCGTTAACTTTGTGGTGATCGGGAGTACTCAGCTTCCTGAAACTGTACAGCCATAACATTTATTATTTTTCTTCAAATGTAGGATATTTTAAATCCGCTCAGTTCGCCCCCCAATGTGTATGATGATAAGGCGAACCAGGGAGACAAAGCTTCCCGTAATGGCATCTCTAGGCAGCCTTGTATCTATTATAACTTTGATGAAACTAATAGAACATGGATCCTCCTGTACATTTTTTAGAAGTCGACGGACACCAAAATGGCTCGTTATCACTATCAGTCTGGCCAGTGATAAAGTTTCTCTGCAGTTTTCGTGCAGTTGAATTCTGGTTATTCATATATTGTGCATCTTGCTCGAAGCTGTCGAAACATGCCAACATTTCATCCAAATCAGTGGAAGTCGCTTCCCTATATGACAATGTACAAAGGTCATAGCCTGCCACTTCGTAAATGTACATATACTAAGAGCATCTCCAAGAGTCTTTCTAAATCTCACTCTCTAAATCATCATTTAAAGAGTTATTTGCATAAAAATCGTTTTCTATATCTTTGCAATCTCCAACAGCTTTTCTATATCTCGCATGCAGTCTAGAGAGCCATTCTCGTCTTCTATTTTTGGCTAGCGAAAAATCCGGAATAAAAGATGGCTATATTTGGATAACCATTTAGATAAGCTGTTGGAGTGTAATTTTTCGTCAAAATCTCTATTCCTAGCACTCAGAAAGAATATACAAAGTCTCTTGGAGTTGCTCAGCGTAGTATATATCAATCAAATAGCCAGAGAAATTCAATCGACAACAGCGATTGCAAGTCTGCAAAACATCGTGGCGCCCTCTCCAAACCACGCTGTCAATGTCGAGCGGTCCAACCACCCCCAACCGCTTGACAATGTCAAGAAAGATTGTCATCACGTTTCGTCTTCCTTAATAATCAGCAAAGCGTATGTTTGTTTGACCAGGGCTAAATGGCTAATAGGCGGAAAAGAAAGTAGCAAAAAAAAAACGAAAAAGAAAGAGAAATAACGAAAAGCTAAGCCGAGCAGCACCCGCCCGTGTTCACAGGGGAGACCTCGTCCTTGGCGGCGCTGACGTCGATGGTCCTGCCCCTGGGCGGCGCGGCGGGGTCGTCGCCGATGTCGAGCGCGTTCCGGCTGACGACGTGGTAGATCTGGCGGAGCACCTCGGCGAAGGCGCGTTCCACGTTGGTGGCGTCCAGCGCCGACGTCTCCATGGAGAAGGTGCCGTGCCGCTCGGCGAAGGCCGCGGCGTCCTCGGGCGAGACGGCGCGGAGGTGGCGCAGGTCGGCCTTGTTGCCCACCAGCATGACCACGATGTTGGCGTCCGTGTGGTCCCGCAGCTCCCGCAGCCAGCGCTCGGCGTTGTCGAAGGTGATGCGGCGGGTCACGTCGTACACCACCAGCGCGCCCACCGCGCCGCGGTAGTACGCGCTCGTGATGGCGCGGTACCTGGAGACAGAGAGAGAGGGGGGACACAGGCAGGCAGGCAGGAATGAGGAAGGGCACCACGCAATCAGCCGCGATCGCCGAAAGGGTCGAGGAAATTGAATGACACGCTAGCGAAATGCAAGTGAAGTTTTTTTTATTTATATAAAACGATAATGCACGTAAAGTTAGCTGGAGTTGAAAAATGTGATACGCAAGCAAGAGATTGAACAGCTCGTGATGATCATGGACAGACTTCATTGTTCGATTCATTCTGGCATGAACTCCCAGCTGGAGTAGATAGCACGGGAATCAATCCAGTTTGGTTGTCATCTCAGAATCTCAGAAGCACAGCACAGGCGCATCAGTTACGCTAAGTTTCCATATTAGCAGCCGTTTCCTAATAATCCATACTACAGATTACTAGCCAGGAAGCCCTGAAAATGGTGGTGCACGAATCCTAGAACTGCAATCTGCATAGCGAACAGAGCAAACAAGGAAGGGCCGGCGTACCTCTCCTGGCCGGCGGTGTCCCAGATCTGCGCCTTGACGAGCTTGTCGTCGACCTGGACGGTCTTGGTGGCGAACTCGACGCCGATGGTGGACCTGGTCTCGAGGCTGAACTCGTCCCTGGCGAACCGCGACAGCAGGTTCGACTTGCCGACGCCGCTGTCCCCGATCAGCACCACCTTGAACAGGTAGTCGTACTCCTCCTCCGCGCGGTACCCCGACGCCATCTCTCTCTGTTTCCTTCCTCCCCGCCCGCAACGGAACGGAGGAGACGTGGAACGCGCTTCGCTCTCCTTGATCGACCGGCCGGCCGATTGATCGATTGGTAACGGCACGATTCGATCGCCCCCGCTTCCTCCTGTCTAAATAGCAGCAGCGCCGGCGCCGGCGCCGGCCTTCCTCTGTCTTGCCCCCACCGCCTCGCCTCAATTATAACCCTTCCGGCTTCCACGCGGGGACGCGGCGCTGGGCAACGCGGTGCGGCGCGTTTCGTCTTTCTTTCTGGTGGTGGTGGGCTGCACCTGCGGTGCTCTGGCTGCCTGTGCTCTGCTACGGGGAAAAGGGGAAGGGAGCGGGGCAGGGGGGACGAGACGAGGTCGCCGCGTTTTGTTTGCTACGGGTTGTTGTTCTTGTGTTGTGTTGCGCTGCTCTGTTTGTTTGTTTGTTTGTGATGAAGTAGTATCGGGCGGCGCGGGAGGAGGTTGGAGGTTGGAGGTTGGAGCCTGGAGCCAGCCGGGACCCGGAGGAACCCGTGGTCGTGGACCTACGCGTGGTGACTGCTAGGTGGACGGACACACACACATACACAGGCAGACGACGAGGCGTTGTCTCGGTCTCGGTCTCGGTCTCGGTCCTGGTTCCGTCTCGCTGACTCGGCTGATGCGTACGCATGTGCGTGCACACGGTTGCCCTGATTCGTCTTCAATCTTCTTCAACATCGAGTTCAGCCACCCATATACTACTACCAAAGTTTTCTGCTAGATGGAGAGATTGGCTGTCGGCATTGTTGGGAACGGCCCGCACAGAGGTGCTTGTCAATGGACGCCCAAGCCGTCGTATTCGGCACGCGCGAGCCCTGCGCCAAGGTGACCCCCTTTTTGTAATTTTCATAGAGGTCCTCAACGCGGCGTGCCGTTCTAGCACCGTTGCCCGACAATGTTATCAAGTTCGTCAGAGCGTAAGTGTATACCGATGGCCTCGTTATCTTCCAACCTCCAAACGGTCAGGAGTTCCGCCGCATTCATTGTTTGGTGGTGTATCAGGACTTGCTGCTAAGAGCAGCTCGTTTAAGGGCACTCCCAATGCAGACTCCACTGTGGTTTCTATGGATATTTATTAGCCCTAGGAAAAATCCAAGAAACGGTTTCTAATCTAGAAAGGACGTCTACTCTTCGATCGATGCTGAAGAAATCACTCTGACGCGCGTTGAGGAAGTCCTCCATCGTTTCTACGTAGGCTCCCAAATCCCGTGTGCTCTCCCGGCCTGTCGTTTCCACCGAGTGCAGTGTGTGCTCTTTCCTCCAACATGTGCGGTTCTGCGTAGAGGATTCAGAGATGATACAAAGGAACACGTTGCACGGTTGGTTAATCTTTTATAAAGACACTAGGAGAAAATCTTGCACTGGGGTGGATAGTTTCCTGATACAATATCCTATGCTATAGAAACTATTTATAGTTTCTTGCATTGTGAGTGCCCTAAGAGGTGCTTTGAGGAGAGAGAAAGAGAAAAAGTAGATGCTACACATTGGAGTACCGGTGCTAGTTAAGCGTCAACTGGCACTGGTAGCCAAATTGAGCACCCGGTGCTAGCATTAAAAAAATAGTTGTGTCAGAGCACTAATTCATTACCGTTGGCTCTTTGCAACTGTTTGGGACATTGGGGCTAGCCGTATTATACATATTTTTTATTCGTTGTGGATCCCCTCTTAGCCAGCGCTATCGCATTACACATTGGAACATGTTTGGCTAGCGAAACACCGACCTCTCATGAATATAGATTGGACCTGCCCTAACCTATGCCTCGTTACGCCGATCCGGTGCTCAGACGATGAAAATCACAGCGATCCTGCAAAGCATTTTCGTGTCAGGTCCAAAACTTCCCCTGCAGATATCTGGATGCAGAAAGCTGTCACGATCCCCCCCATCCTGCGTGTGTCTGTCCCCCCATCGAGCTCTTCGCGTGCTTGGCTGGAAGGATGATCAGCAGGCCTGCGCATTTATTTAGTCAATCTGATGAATCGGTTTGGTTAAATCAGTTGTTAAGAATTCCGGGTTTAGCAAAAGTGTTAACCGAATTTGTTGTCAAAAAATGACCAGCCAAATTCGGTTTAGGTTAAATCAGTTCAGTTAATTGGTTAACCATAATACTCGGTTTGTTTTAAATTTTAAGTCATTTTGATTTTTCTAGATACATGGTCTTTGCTATTTCCCTAGATATACAATATGTCTACGCAAGAGTATCTCTAAGAGCATCCAATAAACCTTTTCAATCTATAGTTTTTTGTAAGAAAAAAAAACATGATAGGGGGACCAAATTCCACTACATTTTTTTATGACGCTGCAGTGGTGCTTCTACATAGTCTGAACAAATCCTCCACTAATAACTATATAGTAGATGAATAACAAAATTTTCTGCTAGCAAACAAGCACTAAAATAAGCCTACTAAGATTCAAACAATTTTAAGCTAAGTACCATGAGGTAAAGCATGGTTTTAGGGGAAAAAAATCAAAACTAGTTTCGTAATTTTATGACGTAAACAAAATTTTAGGATTTTTTATTATTTTCCCGATAAAAAATTAGATAATTTTTTGAAGATATTTGTTATATTTTTTTAAAATAAATATTTCTAGTTAGATTTAACTCTTGAACTTTCAGCAAAACAATGCAAAGGTGTAAAGTTACGTAACCAAAAAGCAGATTTTACAGATAAAAGATAAATGGGCCGACCGTGAAAATTAAGAGGGTCAAATAGGCCTTTTTCTCACCATCGCTGTGTTGTCTTCATCCACGCGCCCCACCGGCAGACGGGGAACGTCGGGCTGCCGAGGCTGGGCCGAGCCGGGCCATAGATTGGTTACTGGGTGTACTCTTTTTTGTTTCTTTTTGAACAAAACTGGGTGTAATAGAAATCTTCATGGGTAATCTTTACTGTATTCATTACCACTCTTCTGTATAGAGCCTCTGAGCTAGCTACAGAATGCATTATATTAAAAAGAAGTAGGGGCAAGGGGACATGGCATCCAAGAGGTCACGAAGAATATGAGAACGGTCGGGCTGACTGGGTGCATAGTCTGGCTCGGTACCTTCCTTTCGGAGTGGTAAGAAAGTTACTATTTGTGATATTTATGTCATATTTGATCGTAAGAGAGAAAAACTCTTTCCTCTGTCTCATGTCAAAAGCACATATCTATAGTCGGCACATCTCAAAAAGGTACGGTACCACTATATAAGGATGAGACAAAAATAAAATCTTTTCTTCTTAATTGTAATACCCGATCGCTGTCTAGCCATCCTCAATCGAGTTTTTTTATAACTCCAACAAACACAAGGGTTTATGGTCTCGTGGAAGATCTACAAGAAAAAAAAAAAAGAGGAGATGACGACGACCCATGCATGCAGATGCTGTAGATGCCGCTGTCTCATCTCATCTCATCAGTCATCACTCGTCTGCTGCATTGCATGCACGGGCCGGAACGGGATGGATGATGGCTTGCAAGTCAACAACCGAGGCTCCCTGACAATTTGTTTAATCGATCTCCCTAACTCGCTCGTCAGCCCGCCAATTGATAGAAGGCCGAAGAAACCAGACGACCTGGGTTCAGAACTGATGAGAAGCATGGCCCGCTACCGCCAAACGAGGTTTTCCGTGCCGCGGATCCATCAGCGGAGCGGACACAAACAAACACACACGCACGAGCCTGGATCTTGGATTGCACAAGATCAGCCACTTAAAAAATTAGCCCAAACAAATCTCTGCAGGTAGGCAAGGCAATATATATATATATATATATATATAGGATCGAGGAGCTCCTGCTAGCTAGGGGGTGTTTGGTTCTCACCCCCTAGAGTTTAGTCCCTACAGTTTAGTCACTAAAGTTCCAAACACCCCCACTAAAAGTCATTTTTAACACTACAACTCTAGTGACCTTCACTAAACTTTAGTGGCTAAACTCTAGGGGTGGGAACTAAATACCCCCTTAGCCATATGCCGACCGTGACGTGAACTGCATGCGGTCGACGAGAATGGGGGAGGGCCGCGCGCGCGCGCGCGGGTACCGTTGCGCACCGTCTGTTTCACGGTCCCGAACAGGCGTGACCCTTGGCAATTGGCATTGCAATGGCATTCACTGCGGCTCTGGCCGGTGGCCGCTGCATCTGCTGGCAGCAGGAGCCCACGCGGGAAGAGGCCACGAGCGACGGGATTGCCTTCCGCACTTTCTGCAGCGCCGTTCTTTGCTTGTCTCGCTGCCATTCGTGCGCGCGGCGCGGCCGTGCGGGCCTCGTTCATGTTCGTGCTTCCATAGGCAACGCAGGTGTCAGCGTCGACCCCCACGATGACACACGGCTTCCAGCTGCTGCGCGGGATCTACATCTTCCAGCTGGTTAGGCCG
This sequence comes from Coix lacryma-jobi var. lacryma-jobi, assembly GCA_009763385.1. NCBI lineage: Eukaryota > Viridiplantae > Streptophyta > Magnoliopsida > Poales > Poaceae > Coix > Coix lacryma-jobi. The sequence continues at coordinate 34,637,904 of CM019827.1, forward strand.
CACACCGGTCGAACCAGTCCCGAACACAGATTTCGAAAACAGGTGATTCGCCAAAAAAAAAAACCCAAGAAAAACACGTGAAAGAAATATGGATGTTGGGGCAAATCGGAGGAACGAAAAATAAAGTAATCCAGTGGCGGAGCCAGGAATTTGTAGCTGAGTATGTCATATCTGTAAATTTTTTTTGAAGTAAATATGCGATGGACCATAACTCGATAAATTATAATGGCCATACCAAATCTATAATAACAACCAAAGTACAAGTTTCAAACATACATAATTAAGACATATTACAAATTAGTAATAACTACTACAATACTCATGTCTCTAAAAAAAGAGTCATTATCGCTTCCTTAAAAAGTCGACAAATTTTAACTTTGACCAAACATATATAACTAAATATTAATATTATGATATATAATTAGTATCATTAAATAGATCTTTGAATATATTTTTGTAATAAGCTTATTCGGAAATATATGAATGTTGTACGTATTTTCTACAAACTTAGTCAAAGTTAATAAAAATTGATCAGCACACATCCCATAACGACTCTTTTTTTTACGGAGAGAGTATAATTTTGTGAACCCCTTATTGGAAGAGATATTAATAATATTCTCATCTTTCACTCGAAGAATTTTCTCTCGATAAATGTAACCAAGCAATTGTTTAAATATTCATTACTTATTTTGTTCCTTTCTTTACATAATTTATTCTGGAAAAAACACTCTTTTACCACTAGCAAGGGACCTGACCTGGGAGGAGGCAGCCACAACAGGGAAAAGGAAGGACTACAGCCCATAGGGGGCGACCGGGCGAGCCGGCGAGGGGGAGGCCAGGGGATGAGTCAGCCGTAGTGGGGGAGGTGGCAAGGTGGTTCCCAAGCGCTGGTCGCCGGAGTGGGGAGGTGCTCCATGCTCGTGTTGCGGCCTGGCACGGAGCAGTCGAGCAAGGAAAGGGCGCTAGGCAGAGGGCGACCGAGCTAGGAGTCACGAAGATGTGTTCTAGGCTTCCATTTGTGGGCTGTCAGAAACGTTTGTGTATTGGGTCTACGATTGACTTTTCTAAGCTACACATAAACCTTGGATATTAGTGTATACTCCGTATATATTAATTTTTTCTTCCAAAATATGGGTATGCCAAGGCATACAGGAGTATACTGTCCACAAAATTTGGTCGATAGCCCATCTAGGAGTATGCCCACGACAATGGTTTAGACGGTGGAGGTGCGCAAGACGACGATCCAAGCGTGCAGCACAGGAATCGCTAGAAAACACAAGGATTTATCTAGGTTCGGACGATAAAATGGCGTAACACCCTATGTCCTGTGCTAGGTTTCGTATTATCTGGTATGATGACTTGAGATGAAATGTTTTTGAGAGAGATTCTTGCTCGCCTTATATAACACGAGGAGCAAGGTTACAGATCTAAGGAGATCGATTCAGTTACAAGTACCAGGAAACTAACTCGATTACAACCGGCATATCCTCAAGATTTCGGATCTACTATAACCGACCAGATTTCCAAGTCCTCCAGAGGCTGTGCAGAGCACGCCGACCAGGTGGGCTGTATCTGCATGGGCCTGTCTTGGCGAGCCGGTTTGTCTTCTCCGAAGCAGCTCATGTCTGGTCGTGAGGGTATACGGGTTTATACCTCACAGCTAGTCCCCGAGCACGATGAATCTTGATACGATGCGGTGTGAAGAATTTGTCCGATCGGGGTTTTTTTTTTGACAACATCCGACCAGGTTGAGGCCTCAGTATCACCAGAGCTAGTCAAGAGTTCTCCGACCTGTCGGAAGTCCGTCGACCAGGTCGTGCTGAAGTTGTCTTGCCGTGCTAGACAAATTACCACGCTCGAGAGATGGATGATGCTCCCGAGAAAAAAGAAAAAAAAGTACTTGACCCCCTTAGCTAGTGGGTTTCCCTTAGCTATGGATACTATTCCTTCACGGATCACTTTCAATTTTTGAAAAAAAAAATCTATGTTATTACAAAACACCCCTAAAAATCTATTTTATGGGTGGTTGCATATATATACCTGCAAATGCTTGATTTCACAACGATCTTCAAGAATCAAGCCTGCGATGCTTGATCTCGCAACTATCCTTAAAAATCTTTTTTTAGAATAGTTTGTGTAGTTGTCCCTCCATCCCTGAATAAATAGATTTCTAGAGTTGTCCTATGTCAAACTTTTTAAACTTTGATTGAATTTTTTGAATAATACGTTAAAATTTATGATATCAAATTAGTATTATTAGATACATCATAGAATATATTTTCATAATATATTTATTTTATATCATAGATATTTTTTACTTTTTTGTATAAAGTTGGTCAAACTTTAAAAAATTTGACCGGCGTGAATTTTAGGAATCGATTTATTCAGGGACGGAGGGTGTAGTGCATATTAATTAGTGTGAACTACTGTAGACCAGAGGCATACCCAAAGATGTCTAAAGATTGCCACAACATTAATGTTTAAACCTTCCACTCAAAATGCAGTCACCGGGTGCATGATGTGTGCACGCCGGCCCAGCCATCTCGAGTCAATCCACAGCGTCAATAAATCACCCGTCCCTCGTCACAGCAGATGCATGGCAACGCCATTACTGCCTTGGACCAGGAATTCTCCTATCAGCAGTTCAGCACTGCCGGTGCCGTCCGGGGGTCCTCGTTCTCTTTCGTCGTCCGGGAGATCATGTATGCATGCAGCAGCGCACACGTACAGTACCCGTGCACGCACCTCCTCCCGGCATTTACTGCATGCAACAGCTTCTCCAGCAAACGCTCCAATTGTTGGAATGTACTCAACCCTGGGCCCATTCATTCAATGCCACGTCACAACGAGCCAAGCAATTGGAGGACGCAGCGAAAAGAAAGAAGGAAACAGGCCGGCATGCATGCAGCAAACAACCACAGTCGACTTCCACTGCCATTAATAACTCTACTGCCTGGCTTTTTTGACCGGATAAGACGAGAGACGAGTAATATCGCCAAAAGCTCAAATGGCACATCGTGAATGGCTTTTCGAACTACGGAAAATGATGTCCATAGCTTTTTTTAACTGGGGTGTTTAGTTCAAGGTGAAAAGTTTTTAGATGTTAGATCGGATATTGCGGTACTAATTTAGCCTATTAAAAATAAATTAATAAAAAAAATAAATTACATATTCTGGCTAAAAACCATGAGACATATTACTAAAACTAAATAATTCATCGTTAGCACATGCTTATTGTAGCACAATATTATAAAATTATGGACTAATTAGACTTAAAAATCGTCTCGCAAAGTCATCACAATATGTGTAATTACTTATTTTTTTGTTTATATTTAATACTTATGCATGTGTGTAAACATTTGATGTGATAGGGGCTCCCGCCACATCAGATCCGCGACTGGGCCGACCTAGTCAGGGTCTTCGACGGGAACTTCAAGGGGACTTGCGTGCGCCCAGGCAACCCCTGGGATCTACGACGTTGCAGGCAGACAGCGGACGAGCCCCTCCGTGACTTCGCTCGACGATTCTCGAAGCAGCGCCTCGAGCTCCCCCACGTGCCTGATGAGGATGTCATCTCGGCGTTCCTCGCAGGCACGCCGTGCCAAGAGCTAGTCCACGAGCTAGGGCGCTACCGTCCCAAGACGGTCGAGGATCTGATGAACCGTGTCACCAGCTTTGCTTCAGGCGACGAGGCAGTGGGGGCCTTCTTTGGCCGCTCCACGGACAAAGGCAAGGCGGTGGCCGCACCGGAGGGCTCGAGCAAGGGCAACAACGTCAAGAACCGCAACAACAACAACAAAAAGAAAAAGAACAAAGGCAAAGGTCAGAAGGCGAAGCGCGACGCCGATGACGACGACGATGAAGAAACGCTCGTGGGCGCCCTCGAGCATAAGAAGCCTCGAGGCCCCCCTGACGGGGCGGTCTTCGACGAAATGCTCGAGGACCCCTGCCCTTATCACAAGGGTGCCGTGAATCACAAGTTGAGGGACTGCCGACTGATGAAGGGCTTCTACTCCAAGCTCGGCGACAAGAAGGAAGACGCGCCTAAGGGTAAGGACAACAATCGACGCGACGACGGGGACGCGGACTTCCCCCCGGTGCGCGACTGCTTCATGATCTACGGGGGCCCGACCGTCGGGCTCTCGGCTCGAGAGAGAAAGAAGGAGCGCCGGGAGGTCTTTGCACTCCGCCACGACGCCCCCCGGTACCTTGACTGGTCTGATGCGCCGATCACGTTTGACCGTGACGACCATCCGGATCATGTAGTAAATCCGGGAGCATACCCTCTTGTCGTCGACCCCGTCATCGTCGATGTACGGTTCTCCAAGGTGTTGATGGATGGGGGCTCGAGCCTCAACATCATATACCTCGAGACCCTTGACCTCCTAGGGATTTCGAGGGACCAGCTCCGACCCAGCGTTGGGGGTTCCACGGAGTCATACCAGGGAAGAAGGCACACCCCCTCGGGCGCATCGACCTGCCTGTCTGCTTTGGCACGCCGGCCAACTTCCGCCGGGAGACGCTCACCTTCGAGGTGGTCGGGTTCCAAGGGACCTACCACGCCATCATCGGCAGGCCCGGCTACGCCAAGTTCATGGCGGTCCCCAACTACACGTACTTGAAGCTCAAGATGCCGGGGCCGAAAGGGGTCATCACCGTCGACACCTCCTACGAGCACGCGTACCACTGTGACGTGGAGTGCGTCGAGCGTGGGGAGGCAAACGTCCAACTCGACTCGCTCGAGGCCCTGGCTGCCCTGGCCACCGAGGAGGCCCCTGATGCAAAGCGCCACGCTGGTGAAAGGTCCTAAATGGCTAGAGGGGAGGTGAATAGCCTAATAAAATTTCTACAAAACACCTAGAGAGACTTGTTAGACAATTACAAAGCGAAGCTTTTTGCTCTAGCTCTACTAAGTGTTGCAAGCCACCTATCCAAACAAATCTAGTAAACAATAGACACTGTGGCACACACAAAAAAACTATGTCACTACTTTCTAAACTAGTGAGCTAGCAAGAAATAACTACTTCTAATTAGAGAGCTACTTCTAGCAACAATTATCTCTACACAATAAATAACGAATGTAATGCAAAGATAGAGAGATATACTGACACCGCCAAGAGATGATCAACCACAATATGAATACCAATGAAGATCGGGAGATAGCCAAATAGACAAAGAACACAAAGATTTTCTCCCGAGGTTCACGTGCTTGCCGGCACTCTACTCCCCGTTGTGTCGACCAACCACTTGGTGGTTCGGTGGCTAATAGGTGTTCACAAACCTAGCTCAACACTTGAGTGCCACAAGAACCGACCCACAATGGAGGTAACTCAATGACACGCGCAATTTACTAGAGTTACCTTTTGGCTCTTCGCCGGGGAAGGCACAATACCCCTCACAAATCACCGGGAGATGGCCACGAACAATCACCACTCGTGCCAAAGCTCCTCCGCTGCTCCAAGCCGTCTAGGTGGCGGCAACCACCAAGAGTAAAGTGAATACCCGCAACAACAACAATCCCCAAGTGCCACTAGATGCAAACTCACAAGCAAATGCACTTGGATCCACTCGATCTCACTTAGATTCGCGCTATCAAGCAAGGAGATGAGTGGGAGGGAGTAGATCTTGCTCAAGAGGATGTTCAAGAGGTTGGAGAGTCAAGAAGAAGCCCTCAAACCCGGCCACAAGCTATTTATATGGAGAGGGGAAGACAAACAACCGTTCTCCCCTTTTCTGCGCTTTGGTCGGTAGTACCGACCCCCTGGGCGGTAGTACCGACAGTGTCAGAACTAGCCGTTTACACACGGCGCGTTGACCAAAACGAACAACCGACTCCTGGTCGGTACCTCCGACGGTCGGTAGTACCGGCCCTATGGCGGTACTACCGACAGGCCAAACTGGGGACTACACAGAGAGCTCCCGAACAACTTCCTTCAAACCTTGGTACTACCGACCCCCTGGTCGGTACTACCGAGCCCGGTACTACCGGCCCTATGGCGGTACTACCGGTAGGCCAAACTCAGCTCAACAGAGAGCCTGCAAAAACCTTCAGGGCCACGGTATCACCGTCCCTCTGGTCGGTACCACCGCTGGCGGTAGTACCGAGGTTATGGCGGTACTACCGCCAGGCCAAACTAGGCCACATCCAGAGAGGCTGCAGACAGCCCTCTTGGGTCGGTACTACCGACCACCAGGGTCGATACTACCGACTACACCAGCCTGCACTCCCCGCGCTAGAATAGCCATAACTCCTCACTCCAAACTCCGATATTGATGATCTTGGACATTTTGGAAAGCTAACTCAGAGGGCTTCACAACCCTCTTACATAGCTAAACCAACTCACAAAGGATTAGAACAGATTCCCAATCCAAGATCCATCGCTTCCCTTTTTCAACAAAAGATTTCTCCAAAACTTCTCCAAGATGATTCAATTCAACTCCAACACCTTCTCCTTTGCAAATGTGCTAACACCAACAAGTGTACACCAACATGTGCATGTGTGTTAGCATTTTCACAATTATTTTTCAAAGGATTAGAGGTTAGCACACTAGGTCCTAATGCATATGCATGTATGAATTCACCTAGTGGCACTTGATAACCGCAATCACCGAGATAGTCCCCTCTTAATAGTACGGCTATCTATCCTAAACACACTCACACCCTCTATGGTGTCTTGAGTGCCAAAACAAAATCCCTATTTATACCTTTGCCTTGATCTCCGTAGGGGTTTTGCTTTTCTCTTCTTCTCTTTCCAAATGTGGAGCACTTGATCCATCTTTTGGTCATCACCACCAATACCATGATCATCATCTAGCTCCCGCACTTGGTGTGTACCAACCTAGCTCATTAACACTTCATGACAAGGTTAGTACTCTAGGTGACATCAATTATCCAAAACCAAAACAAGGACTTTCAATCCCCCCCTTTTTGGTAATTGATGACAACCTTTCACAAAGATATATGTTTGAAAATTTGAGTCACTTCTTTGTTAGTATTAGCTCCCCCTACATATGTGCTATAGTGTTTGGTTCAAGTTCGGCACATATGCATAGATATGAAATGTGGGAGAGTAATACTATCAAATGATGCTAAGGTGTAAAGAATGGACCTTTGAAGCGTGATACCACTCGGAGTTGCCAATGTATACCATCCTTAGCACCATGGTTAGCTAGACTTTACAAAACACTAGATACCTCATGAGATCAACATTATATGAAAGGCTCTAGTACCACTTGTAAGAGCAAATTACATCTAGCTACCACCTATGCATGCTAGTTTGCAAATCATCATTCAAAATCTATTTCTAGCATGCACCACACAAGCATGGATATAAAATTAACAACTTGTGCAATGCCAGCAAGCATATGAACATGCACAAATAAAATGCAACAACCAAGTTCATGAGCTTGCTCCCCCTACTTGTGTGCTCAAATCTTTTTCAAAGTTTTGATCTCCTTCATTTGATCTTTGTGACTTTTCTCTCCCCCTTTGTCATCTATTTCCATAAAAGGTTTGCATACAAAGGTTCAAAGTGTTTAGGAGAGAGTTAGTTCTTTCACATTTGGTTCAATCTAGATCATTTGCATTTGATATTTAACACGGTTTGCTCTAGAGTAAGCTTCTTCACACATCTTGCAATGGTTATCTTACTCACGTTGGTTAAACATTCCATTGCTCATTCTCTAGATTAAACACTAGGATTGCAAGCTCATAAACATGTTATATGTTACCGCTAGATCATATCAAGCATAGAAACAATAGTGGCAACATATAATCATCAAAATCATTTTATTTTCATGAATGAGCCTAATGATTGTGAGGAATGACTAGATGCACTAAACATGTCCCTAGCAAAGGATGGATGCATATGTCAATCAACTTTTACCTTGCTTTGTCGAAAGAGAGGCATGTTATATAAGTGGGGGTGCATCAACACATATTTGAGAAGTCAAGTATGTTCAATTCATTCCTTAGCTTGCAAAACCTCTTCTCATCAAGTGGCTTGGTGAAAATGTCGGCAAGTTGATCATCGGTTCCAACACTCTCAATTGAAATATCACCCTTTTGTTGATGGTCTCTTATGAAGTGGTGCCTAATATCAATATGCTTTGTTCTTGAATGTTGCACGGGGTTGTTTGTGAGCTTCACCGCACTCTCATTGTCACATAGCAATGGCACTTGTTTGAATTTGATTCCAAAGTCATCCAAAGTTGCTTTCATCCAAAGTAATTGAGCACAACAACTACCGGCGGATATGTATTCGGCTTCGGCGGTTGAAAGTGCCACACTATTTTGCTTCTTTGATGACCAAGACACAAGTGATCTTCCCAACAATTGACATGTGCCCAATGTGCTCTTTCTATCAACCTTGCAACCCGCATAATCAGAGTCCGAATATCCAATCAACTCAAAGTTTGACCCCTTGGGATACCATAAACCAATATCTTGTGTATGCTTCAAGTACCTCAATATTCTCTTAGTTGCCTTCAAGTGACTCTCTCTTGGTGAGGCTTGGAATCTTGCACACATGCATACACTAAACATGACATCCGGTCTTGATGCGGTCACATAGAGTAGGCTTCCAATCATAGACCGATACAACTTTTGATCCACCATATTGCCACTTGCATCACTATCCAATTGTCCATTTGTCCCCATAGGTGTGCTAATGGCTTTTGCATCTTGCAATCCAAACTTCTTGATCATGTCCTTTATATACTTGCCTTGACTAACAAATGTGCCTACCTTCAGTTGCTTGATTTGTAGACCAAGGAAGTAGCTAAGCTCTCTAATCATGGACATTTCAAACTCATTTGCCATCAATTCACCAAACTCTTCACAAAAATCTTGATTGGTTGAACCGAAAATGATATCATCAACATAGATTTGCAACACAAACAAGTCTTTTCCAATCTTCTTGGTGAAGAGAGTAGTATCAACCTTTCCCATCTTGAACCCTTTAGAGAGGAGAAAATCTCTTAACCTCTCGTACCATGCTCTTGGTGCTTATTTCAAACCATAAAGTGCCTTCTTGAGCTTGTAGACATGGTTGGGCTTCTTGTCATCTTCAAAACCGGGTGGTTGCTCAACATATACTAACTCATTGATGTAGCCATTGAGAAATGCACTCTTGACATCCATTTGATATAACTTGATGTTGTGGGAGCAAGCATAAGCTAATAGGATTCTTATTGCTTCCAATCTTGCAACCGGTGCATATGTTTCACCAAAGTCAAGACCCTCTACTTGAGTGTAACCTTGTGCCACTAATCTTGCTTTGTTTCTCACCACAATGCCATCTTGATCTTGCTTGTTGCGAAAGACCCATCTAGTGCCAATCACATTGTAGTTCTTAGGCCTCTCTACTAATTCCCATACTTGATTTCTTGTGAAGTTGTTAAGCTCTTCATGCATGACATTGACCCAATCAACATCTTGTAATGCTTCTTCAATCTTGGTTGGCTCGATGGATGATACAAAAGAGTAATGTTCACAAAATGAAGCCAATCTTGATCTAGTTTGCACACCACTCTGAATTCCACCAATGATTTGATCTAATGGATGATCTCTTGCAACATTGGTTGGTTGGAGCACTTGGACTTGATTGCTTGTACTTGCTTGATCATTTGGATGAGATGAACTAGCCACTTGTTGATCTTGCAATTGAGAACCATTAGCTTGCACAATTGGAGAAGTGAGCACTTGATCTTTGTCATCTTCAACATCAATCACTTCCCTAGGCCGAATATCACCAATGTCCATACTCTTCATTGCCTTTTCCAATTGAGTTCCTCTCACATCATCTAGATTTTCTTCTTCATCTTGAGAGCCATTTGTTTCATCAAATTCAACATCATGCACTTCCTCAAGAGTACCACTAGCCAAGTTCCATACTCTGTATGCTTTGCTTGCAGTGGAGTAACCAAGTAAGAAGCCTTCATCACATTTCTTCTCAAACTTGCTCAATATAGTGCCTTTCTTCAAGATATAGCATTTGCAACCAAACACTCTAAAGTATGCAATGTTAGGCTTTCTTCCATTCAATAGCTCATAGGGAGTCTTCTCCATCATGGGATGACAATAGAGGCGGTTGCTACAATAGCAAGCCGTGTTGATAGCTTCGGCCCAAAATGAATGACTCACATTGTACTCACTAAGCATAGACCTTGCCATATCAATGAGAGTTCTATTCTTCCTTTCAACAAGACCATTTGATTGTGGAGTGTACTTGGCCGAGAATTGATGTCTAATTCCAAATTCATCACATAACTCATCGACTCTTGTGTTTCTAAACTCACTACCATTGTCACTTCTTACTTTCTTGATGGTTGTTTCAAACTCATTGTGACACCTCTTGACAAAAGATTTGAATGTAGCAAATGTATCACTTTTGTCACTTAGAAAGAACACCCATGTATATCTTGTGAAATCATCCACTATCACAAAGCCATATTTGTTTCCACCAATGCTAGTGTATGTTGTTGGTCCAAATAGATCCATGTGCAACAACTCAAATGCCTTGCTAGTGCTCATCATGCTCTTTTTAGGGTGAGTGTTTCCAACTTGCTTGCTGGCTTGACAAGAGCTTCATAGTTTGTCCTTCTCAAACACCACATCTTTCAAACCTCTAACTAGATCATGCTTAATCAATCTATTCAATTGTTTCATGCCAACATGACCAAGTCTTCTATGCCATAACCAACCCATGCTAGATTTGGTGAACAAACAAGTTGACAATTGAGCTTCACTAGCATTGAAATCAACCAAATATAAATTCTCATATCTAAAGCCTTTGAAGATCAAGTTTGAGCCATCTACACTTATGATCTCTACATCATCAACCCCAAATATGCATTTGAATCCAAGATCACACAATTGAGCCACGGATAGCAAATTGAAGTTCAAGCTCTCTACTAGCAATACATTGGATATGCTCATGTCATTTGATATAGCAATCTTACCAAGCCCCTTGACCTTGCCTTTGCCATTATCACCAAATGTAATGCTGTCAATCCCATTGTCATCATTCTTGTTGATTGAATTGAACATTCTTGCATCTCCGTTCATGTGTTGAGTGCACCCACTATCAAGCACCCAATGCCTTCCTCCGGCTTTATAATTAACCTACAAGAAAAGATCAATTCTTCTTAGGTACCCAAACTTGCTTGGGTCCTCCAAGGTTAGTTACTAAGCTCTTGGGCACCCAAATTGCCTTCTTCTTTGGGCCAACAATGGGAGCACCAATAAACTTAGCCTTTATACCATTTACACCCTTGGTAAGCAAATAACAAGAATCAAATTGAATTTAGGATACATTAGCATTTTTATTCTTGTTCTTGCAATATTGCTCTATGTGCCCGGATTGCTTGCATTTGTTGCAAAACCGGCCATTGCTTCTCACAAAACTAGTCTTGTGAGTCACAAAAGCCGCCTTGCCATTCTTGGGGGTATAGCCCAATCCCTCTTTGTTAAGAGAGAACCGTTGGCTACCCAAGCACTTAAGCAAGCGGGCATCTCCACCATAGGCATTGCCTAAGGCACGAGTGAGCTCATTGACCTCCTTTTTCAAGGTCTCATTCTCCACCATTAGTGAGGCATCACAAGTGAAACCATCACTTATAGTAGAAGTAGTAGTGGATGAGCTACATGAAGTGTTAGTGGGAGCAACAACAATAGGAGTATAAAATGATTCATGAAGAATATCACAAGTTACTCCTATGTTACATGTTGGAACAATGTCCTCAACCTTGACTTGATCAAGAAGGGAGGAGTGAGCTTTTTCAAGCTTGGTGTGAGCCTTGCCAAGCTTCTCATGGGCTACCTCTAGCCTCTCATGAGTAGACTTGAGCTCATCAAGGGATTGCTCAAGAGCACTAAGCTTCTTGCGCAATTCTTTGCACTCCTTCCTCTTCATCTCAAAACAAGTGTGAGCTTGCTCCAACATGTCCATGAGGTCCTCCTTTGAGTGCTCCTCATCCTCATCACTCTCACTATCACTCTCATCATCGGATTGTACCTTAGTTGGCTTAGCCATGAAGCATGATGGAGTGTCAAATAGAGATGGCTTGTTGTTGATAGCAATACTTGCAAGTGCCTTCTTCTTGGTGCTCTTCTTGTTATCATCATCACTTGAGTCTTCACTATCGGATGATGCATCACTATCCCATGTGACAACATATGAGCCACCCTTCTTCTTCTTGAAGCTCATTTTCTTCTCTTTCTTCTCCTTCTTATCTTTCTTCTTCTCATCTTCATCATTGTCACTATTGTAGGGACAATTCACTACAACGTGATCCTTGCTCTTGCATTTGTAGCATCTTCTCACATATTCTTTGTTCTTGTTATAATATCTTCTCTTTCTTGCACCATAGCCCTTCTTCTTCATGAACTTGCCAAATTTGCGCACAAAGAGGGCTAAGGCTTCATCATCAATGTCACTAGCTTCTTCATTGTTACTTGATTCTTCCTTCTTGGACTTGCCCTTGCTTTGATGAGGTGGCTTTGAATGCCACACTTTTCTTCTTCTTGTCCTCTTCCTTGATCACTTCTTCACTATCTTCATTGTATTCATTTGGAGTCACATTCTTCAAACCTCCTCTAAAGATGATGGTGCGAAGTGTCTTGAATCTCTTTGGCAAGCAACTCAAGAATCGATGAGTGAAGTCTTCATCTTGCACCTTTTCTCCCAAGGACTTGAGATCATTGATGATGACTTGCAATCTATAGAACATTTCCGGAATTGATTCATCACCCTTCATCTTGAAGTTGGTGAGCTTGTCCTTGAGCATATACAACTTGGCACTCTTTACCGTTGAAGTGCCCTCATATGTTTCCTCTAATATTTTCCACACCTCACTTGCATTGTCAAGATCTTTGATTTGCTCAAACACCTTTGGATCAATGGCATTGTATATGGTGTTGAGCGCCATTGTGTTGCATTGCTTGTTGATGGAGTCATTTGGTGTTGGATTGGTAGGATCAAGAATCACAAACTCATTTTCTACCACATCCCACACCTTGTCATTGATTGACCCCAAATACATTCTCATCTTTCTCTTCCAATAATCAAAAGATGTGCCATCAAAGAACGGTGGTTTGCCCCCAACATGGTTGAACACGATTTGAGCCATTTCAACACCGAAGGTTGTTAAGCCTTATGCAAACGGTGACCACGGCTCCGATACCACTTGAAAGGTCCTAAATGGCTAGAGGGGGGGTGAATAGCCTAATAAAATTTCTACAAAACACCTAGAGAGACTTGTTAGACAATTACAAAGCGAAGCTTTTTGCTCTAGCTCTACTAAGTGTTGCAAGCCACCTATCCAAACAAATCTAGTAAACTATAGACACTGTGGCACACACAAAAAAACTATGTCACTACTTTCTAAACTAGTGAGCTAGCAAGAAATAACTACTTCTAATTACAGAGCTACTTCTAGCAACAATTATCTCTACACAATAAATAACGAATGTAATGCAAAGATAGAGAGATATACCGACACCGGCAAGAGATGATCAACCACAATATGAATACCAATGAAGATCGGGAGATAGCCAAATAGACAAAGAACACAAAGATTTTCTCCCGAGGTTCACGTGCTTGCCGGCACGCTACTCCCCGTTGTGTCGACCAACCACTTGGTGGTTCGGTGGCTAATAGGTGTTCACAAACCTAGCTCAACACTTGAGCGCCACAAGAACCGACCCACAATGGAGGTAACTCAATGACACGCGCAATTTACTAGAGTTACCTTTTGGCTCTTCGCCGGGGAAGGCACAATACCCCTCACAAATCACCGGGAGATGGCCACGAACAATCACCACTCGTGCCAAAGCTCCTCCGCTGCTCCAAGCCATCTAGGTGGCGGCAACCACCAAGAGTAAAGAGAATACCCGCAGCAACAACAATCCCCAAGTGCCACTAGATGCAAACTCACAAGCAAATGCACTTGGATCCACTCGATCTCACTTAGATTCGCGCTATCAAGCAAGGAGATGAGTGGGAGGGAGTAGATCTTGCTCAAGAGGATGTTCAAGAGGTTGAAGAGTCAAGAAGAAGCCCTCAAACCCGGCCACAAGCTATTTATATGGAGAGGGGAAGACAAACAGCCGTTCTCCCCTTTTTTGTGCTTTGGTCGGTAGTACCGACCCCCTGGGCGGTAGTACCGACAGTGTCAGAACTAGCCGTTTACACACGGCGCGTTGACCAAAACGAACAACCGACTCCTGGTCGGTACCTCCGACGGTCGGTAGTACCGGCCCTATGGCGGTACTACCGACAGGCCAAACTGGGGACTACACAGAGAGCTCCCGGACAACTTCCTGTCCTCGGTACCACCGAGGGCGGTAGTACCGACATAATGGCGGTACTACCGCCAGGCCAAAACTGGCCACTTCCAGAGAGCCTCCAAAACTTCCTTCAAACCTTGGTACTACCAACCCCCTGGTCGGTACTACCGAGCCCGGTACTACCGGCCCTATGGCGGTACTACCGGTAGGCCAAACTCAGCTCAACAGAGAGCCTGCAAAAACCTTTAGGGCCACGGTATCACCGTCCCTCTGGTCGGTACCACCGCCGGTGGTAGTACCGAGGTTATGGCGGTACTATCGCCAGGCCAAACTGGGCCACATCCAGAGAGGCTGCAGACAGCCCTCTTGGGTCGGTACTACCGACCACCAGGGTCGGTACTACCGACTACACCAGCCTGCACTCCCCGCGCTAGAATAGCCATAACTCCTCACTCCGATATTGATGATCTTGGACATTTTGGAAAGCTAACTCAGAGGGCTTCGCAACCCTCTTACATAGCTAAACCAACTCACAAAGGATTAGAACAGATTCCCAATCCAAGATCCATCGCTTCCCTTTTTCAACAAAAGATTTCTCCGAAACTTCTCCAAGATGATTCAATTCAACTCCAACACCTTCTCCTTTGCAAATGTGCTAACACCAACAAGTGTACACCAACATGTGCATGTGTGTTAGCAATTTCACAATTATTTTTCAAAGGATTAGAGGTTAGCACACTAGGTCCTAATGCATATGCATGTATGAATTCACCTAGTGGCACTTGATAACCGCAATCACCGAGATAGTCCCCTCTTAATAGTACGGCTATCTATCCTAAACACACTCACACCCTCTATGTTGTCTTGAGTGCCAAAACAAAATCCCTATTTATACCTTTGTCTTGATCTCCGTAGGGGTTTTGCTTTTCTCTTCTTCTCTTTCCAAATGTGGAGCACTTGATCCATCTTTTGGTCATCACCACCAATACCATGATCATCATCTAGCTCCCGCACTTGGTGTGTACCAACCTAGCTCATTAACACTTCATGACAAGGTTAGTAGTCTAGGTGACATCAATTATCCAAAACCAAAACAAGGACTTTCAGCTGGCACCTTCGAGACGGCGGAGCACACCAAGCAGATACCCGTCGACCCGACCTCGACCAATGGCAAGACGCTGGCCATCAGCTCCAGCCTCGAGCCTAAATAGGAAGCAGTGCTCGTCGACTTTCTCCGCGCGAACATCGACATTTTTGCGTGGAGCCCCTTGGACATGCCAGGCATACCGAGGGGAGTCGCCGAGCACGCCTTGGAGATCCAGGCCGGGTCCAGACCAGTGAGACAACGCCTGCGCTGCTTCGACGAGGAGAAGCGCAGGATCATCGGTGAGGAGGTGCACAAGCTTTTGGCGGCTGGATTCATCAAGGAGGTATTTCACCCGGAGTGGCTAGCTAACCCTGTACTAGTCAAGAAAAAGAATGGAAAAATGCGGATGTGTGTAGATTACACTGGTCTGAATAAAGCATGCCCAAAAGTTCCATTTCCTTTACCTAGAATTGATCAGATTGTCGATTCCACTGCGGGGTGTGAAGTACTTTCATTTCTCGACGCGTATTCCGGCTACCACCAGGTTAAAATGAGAGAATCCGACGAGCTCGCTACCTCTTTTATTATGCCTTTTGGTATGTATTGCTATGTTACAATGCCCTTCGGCCTTCGAAACGCCGGGGCAACATATCAGCGTTGTATGCAGCATGTCTTTGGCGAACACATAGGCAAAACCGTCGAGGCCTACGTCGACGACATCGTGGTTAAGACCAAGAAAGTCGGGGACCTCATCAGCGATCTCGAGACCACGTTCGAGTGCCTCCGGGCCAAGAATGTGAAACTCAACCCCGAGAAATGTGTCTTTGGTGTGCCTCGAGGTATGCTACTTGGCTACATTGTCTCACAACGGGGGATCGAGGCCAACCCCGAAAAGATCTCAGCAGTCACAAAGATGGGCCCAATTCGAGACCTCAAGGTCGTACAGAAAGTGACAGGCTGTCTAGCTGCTCTCAGCAGGTTCATCTCGAGGCTAGGGGAAAAGGCGCTACCCCTCTACCGCCTGCTGAAGAAAACGGAACGCTTTGCGTGGACCGTCGAAGCCGAGGAAGCCCTAACCAAGTTGAAGGGGTTGTTGACTTCCGCGCCAATCCTTGTGCCACCACGACCAGCCCAGGGTAACGATCCCCCCGAGTCTCTCCTCCTCTACGTAGGCACAACCACCCAGGTGGTCAGCGCGGTCGTAGCCGTCGAGAGACACGAGGAGGGTCACGTGTTACCAGTCCAACGGTCGGTCTACTTCATCAGTGAGGTGCTCTCCGAGGCTAAGGTCCGGTACCCACACATCCAGAAGCTGCTCTACGGCATCATCATCACAAGGCACAAGCTCCAACATTATTACCTTGCTCATCCCGTGACGGTGGTATCGTCCTTCCCCCTCGGAGAGATCATCAACAACCGGGAGGCCACGGGACGCATCGCCAAGTGGTCTGCCGAGCTGATGGGGGAGGCCATCACCTACGCTCCGCGAAAAGCCATCAAGTCGCAAGCGCTGGCGGACTTCGTTGCTGAGTGGACCGACACCCAGCTCCCGCTGGCACAAATCTAAGCCGAGCTCTGGACTATGTACTTCGATGGGTCCCTCATGAAGACAGGGGCAGGCGCGGGCCTGCTCTTCATCTCACCCTTTGGAGTTCACATGCGCTACCTGCTGCGCTTGCACTTCTGTGACGGAACGACCCTAATCCCATGGCCCACGTGTCCCTGTCAACCTCTGACAGCCGAACCCATGTTCCATGTGATTAAGACCTGTTCACCACCGGGCTACATCAGTGCCCAATGTCCGCAGGATCATCTCACAATTCGGTTACAGCATTGCATACTTTTACAAATAACATCGGAATAAAGAGCGGAAGACTTAAATAACATTAGTTTTACAAAGCAGGGTTCCAAATAGAAATTAAGGTGCAGTTATTACATACCAAGTTCTTGATAATAGAAATAGACATAGGCAACATAGTGGAGAACAGCAAAGATACTTATAATCACCCAGCCCGAGGGTGTACAACTATTCTTCGGCCTCATCGGCCTCTTCCTGCACGATGGTCACGCAGCAGGGTGCAAGACACATCGGGGACTCTGTCATACCTGCAGCATGGGTAACAAACCCTGAGTACTGGGGTACTCAACAAGACTTACCCGACTAAAGAAAAGGGAGAAGACTCAGGAATGAGAGGCTTAGGGTAGTCAAGGTAAGGCTTAAGCAAGATCAAGTATTTTGCAGAAAAGCATTTTCGTAAACCTTATTTTATTTTTGAAAGATTCAGTATTCCTCAATTCTTCATCGTTCATGATTCATTTTACGTTTCAAAACATACCTAGTTGAGAACCACTCTCCGTTGACAGTCAGTGACCAAGTCTCCATAACCGAGGAGCAACGTTAATCCGGATAAATAATACTCAGCTGAGGGTCCCTATCCACACTGCATATGTAGCACCCAAGCTTGCATATGCCAACTCGTCTACCACGATTCCTCCAAGATTGGACCCGGTCCTACGCCACCCGGAAGTACAGTACACCACTCCTATCCAGGTACGACGACCACGTGGGTACATGCTACTTCCGCCATCTCTCCACTCCCAGTGCGCGGTTGTCGGTCCCAATCAAGGATTTCTCGGAGCCAGAGCTTTCCGAAGTATGTGAATAGTTACAAGTCTTGACCAGCAGGCCCCCATACGGATGGTCCCTAATTTTCCAGCCAGAACTATACCTTGGTCATATCTCACCCAAGCGTAATAGTCCTGTCAGTTTTTCAACCCTGTCCCGGTCGGTGTCAACTGTTGAGTCCCGGACTACAACATGACGGCACCATACGCTCGGACAACCTCTCCTCGCTATTGACTAGGTACGGATCAGATACCTAGCCAACAGCCGGGGAGTAAGACCAAAATCCCATAAACATTCCTTAAGTGATCACACTTTTGAAATTGGCATTTTATTGCAAAGTCTAATTCAATAAGCATTGCTAAGCATTTTTCAAATACTTTTGAACAGCAGGTATCAGGTGTATCAGTGGTCAAGGTGGATAGTGCATCAATTAGGATAGCACACAACTCCTATAAACCTAATGCAATAATTTAACTCAAAAGCATTTAAGGAAATCATTTTATAAATTCAAGGAAAGGGTTAAATGCACCGGGGCTTGCCTTGAAGAGCAAAGAGGGCAGGCTCGAAGGCGGCAGGGCAGTTGTCGGAACTCGGGGTAGCCTCAGGGACAGGTTCGTCGGCGGCTGCCTCGATCTTGACTCCTTCTTCGGTGACTATACGAATGCAATGATGCATGCACATGAGTATGCTAGCATGAACAATGCAAAACAGGGCATACAAAATGAACCTTAATCACTTTTTTTTTTCTATTTTTCTTAATTATTTAAAAAGGTCATTTTATGAAGTTGCTCTAAAAATTACCAAATTAATCACATAAGTTCATTATGGTGTAGATAGATGGCAAAATAAATTTCATAATTTTTGGAGTTCATTAAGGTGCTCAAATAAAATCAGACATTAATTAACAAAGGCACTATTTAACAATTAAAGATAAATGCTCAAAAATCAACTTGTTCCAAAAGACTTCAAAATTTCACCAGAGACTAAACGTGGCATAGGAAGCTCACAAAAATTTATCTCATGATTTTTGGAGTTATAAATAATTTTCTAAAAATCCAAAACCATCCATTTATTAATTAAAAGAGGGATTTTACATTTTCAAATTCTTGCAGAAAAGTCAGGTTTCATATTTTTATAAAATACTACACAGTGCAAGGAGCATACCATAATTTTATCAGGATTTAAGGAACAACAGATTAATTCACACAAAAAAGAGAAAACAGAACACTATTCACACTCTTTCAAAAAGGAAAAAGAAAAGAGCGCTGTGCTCCTTCTTCGCGAGGCTCGGGCGAAACGGGCTCGGGCGAGACGGAAGCGATTGCTTCGTCCGAGGCCTGACCCGGAGGCTCGGGCGAGACGGAAGGCATGTGTTCGCCGAGGCCTGGCTCGGGCGAAGCGGAGAGCATGCGCTCGCCGAGGCTTGGCTCGGGCGAAGCGGACTCGGGCGAGACAGAACGATCGCTTCGTCCGAGGCCTGGCTTGGAGGCTCGGGCGAGACGGAAGGCTCGGGCGAATCGCAGGCGAGGCGGACGGCGGACCGGCCGCTCGGGGCTCGCGCTGGGAAAGCCGAGGGTGGGGAAAGATTCGCGGGCTCACCGTGAGTCTGGAGGGAGACTCGGCGAGGCGGTGCAGGGTCCGAGGAGGGAATTCGACGGTGGAGGTGCTTCGGTGGAGCTCTCTGGCGGCGAGCAGCGTCCGGCGGCTCTGTCCACCAAAGGGATCACCGAGGTGCGGATAGGAGCGCACGGAGGTGAGGAAGAGAGGGCAGGGGTCGGAGGAACGGGAGGAACACTCACGGCGGCGAATTCCTCTCCTTGCCGAAACGCGGCCGCTTGCCGGAGTCGGGGAAGAACCGTTCGCGCCGGCGAAAGGAGGGGCGGAGGGGTGAAATTGGTGGTGTGGGAAGGTGGAGAAGCTCAAGACGAAGGCAACGGCGGCTTCGGCGGGCTCTGGGGAGGCTTGGTGGCTCGGGTTCACAGAGCTCGCTGGTGGCGGAAGAACGACGGCCAACGGGTGGCTTTTATAGCCGAGCTCAGGGGCGGATAAGAGATGCGCGAGGGAGGATAAGGTCGGCCGCGTCGCGTGCTTGCGAATCCATGATGAAGAAGGACGGAAGTCTGCTCAGGGGCCGGGCGTGCGCTCGCCGGTGACGGCCACGCGGCGGCGACGTGCTGGGAGCAGTGGGGGACGGGGCGGAGGTCAGCGCTTTGCGCGTGCGGGTGCGGCATGATGGCGCGGACAGCGGCGGCAGGTTGGAGGCGCGCGTGCATCTGCCAAGCGTGCGACGTGCGCAGCGCCGGCGGCTCGGCTATGGCCGGACCCCCTAGCTCTAGGTTGAAGGTGAACAGGGCTAGGTCTAGGGTTTGACTTTTGGCTGATCTCTGTATTTTGCAAATTACTCCCAAAACTTGAACTGAGCAGCAAAAACTCAAAATACCAAAGTTGTGCAGAAAAAGGAGATCTACAACTTTGTCAAAAAGAATATTTTCAAAATCCAAATAGTTTTTGGACCACATTTGAAAACAGAAAAGGGAACACTTTTGTGATTTGAATAAATTCAAAATTACTTTTGATTTTACATTGAAAGTTGGAAATCTGCAAATATGAAAGTTGTTCCTTTTATCAAAACCTACAACTTTGCTAATATACCCTTTTTCTGAAACTCAATAGTTTTTAAATAAATTTTGAAAACTGAAAAGGGGACAAAAACTAGAATTTGAATGAATTTGGATTTACTTCAAACTTTGTACAGAAACTTGAAAGTTTGTAAATACCAAAGTTGTTTCTCTTGGCCAGATCTACAACTTTGCTTTTTGGACCAACCTCAAATTTTGAATAATTTTTGAATTACAAAAAGAGGGATAAAATCCAGGGTTTGGAAATCAGGGTTTTGCAAAGGGATTTGAAATCTGATTTTGATTTTTGAACTTTGGCCAACACAACAAAACTTCAAGACATCCAACTGAACAAGAATTACACAAAGCTAGGCACATAGGTGAAATTACCATTTTTGCCCTTATAGGAAGATTTGGGCTTTTAGGGTTTTTCGAAAAAGAAAACATTACACAGGTATTAAGCAAACTTAAATGCATGACAAGAATAATTAATGACTAAAGATGATGATGACATGTCAGGTTAATTACAGTTAAACACCAGAGGTGTTACAGCCTTCCCCGCCTCCAACAACGTCGCTTAGTACGAGGCCCTCGTCAACGGGCTACGCATCGCCCTCGAGCTTGGGGGTCCGACGCCTCGATGTTCGAGGGGATTCGCAACTCGTCGTCAACCAGGTCTTGAAGGCCTCGAGCTGCATCGATCCCAAGATGGAAGCATACTGCGGAGAAGTGCGCAAGCTAGAAGACAAGTTCTACGGCCTCGAGCTCAACCACGTCGCTCGAAAGAACAACGAGGCCGCAGACGAGCTGGCTAAGTTAGCATCTACGCGCGGCACCATCCCACCAGATGTCTTCTCGAGGGACATTTTCGAGCCATCCGTCAAAATCGGCCCGGGGGCTGGCCCATCGACACCACCCCTCGAGCCGGGCACGAGGGCTCGACCTTCAACACCACCCCTCGAGCCGGGCACGGGGGCTCGACCTTCAACACCACACCTCGAGAACGACCCCTCGACATGTGCTGAAGCAATGCGGATCGACGCACCCGCCACTTCTTCATCACGACCCCTCGACTGGCGGACGCCCTTCCTCGACTACCTGACACAAGGCGTGCTACCAGAAGACAAGACGGAGGCCCGATGCATCGCTCGAAGGGCCAAGACCTACGTCATCTACGACGACGAACGAGAGCTGTACTGTCGAAGCCCATCAGGAATCCTTCAGCGATGCATCCCCCTCGAGGAAGGACGCAGCCTCCTCGACGACATGCACTCGGGGGCTTGCGGCCATCACACAGCGCCAAGGACCCTGGTGGGGAACGCCTTCCGCCAAGGCTTCTACTGGCCAACCGCCATCGGAGACGCCAAGCGCTTGGTACGAGCCTGCCAAGGGTGTCAATTCTACGCCAAGCAAGCGCACCAGCCTGTGCACGCCCTGCAGATGATTCCCATCGTCTGGCCGTTTGCCGTCTGGGAGCTCGACCTCGTGGGTCCCCTCAAGACGACAAATGGGAAGTATACGCATGTGCTCGTAGCTGTCCACAAATTCACCAAGTGGATCGAGGCTAAGCCTATAGGCAACCCCACCTCGGAGAAGGCTGTCGAGTTCATCTCCGACATCATGTATCGGTTCGGGGTGCCTAACGTCATCATCACCGACAATGGCACTCAATTCACGAGCAAAAAATTCACCAACTTCTGCGACGACAACAACATCCGCGTGAACTGGGCCTCGGTCGCATACCCTCAATGCAACGGGCAGGTCGAGCGCGCCAACGGCATGATACTCCACGGGCTGAAGCCGAGGCTGTTCAAGACCCTCAAGGATTTTGGAAAGAAGTGGGCTGCAGAGCTCCCCTCGGTGCTGTGGGGCCTCAGGACTACGCCGAGTCGAGCCACAGGCTTCACTCCATTCTTCCTAACCTACGGCGCCGAGGCTGTCTTGCCTACGGACCTCGAGTACGGCTCCCCTCGACTTCGAGCCTACAATGAGCAAACCAACGATGAGAGGCTTGCCAACGCCAAGGACCAGCTCGAGGAGGCTCGAGACGTGGCGCTCATCAACTCCGCGCGCTACCAACAAACACTTCGACGCTACCACGACAAGCACGTGCGCAAGAGGGACCTGGCGGTGGGGGATCTCGTGCTTCGACGGCTGCAGGATAATCGAGGGCGCCACAAGCTCACCTTTCCATGGGAGGGCCCATACACCATAGCTGAAGTGCTCAAGCCAGGAACGTACAAGCTCTACGACGGTCAAGGCAGGATCCTGGCGAACGCATGGAACATATCTCAGCTACGTCGCTTCTACCCTTAAGGGCCTCGAGGCCTTGTTCATTTTCTTGCTTTGTACAAACACGTTGAATATGAATGAGCAAACTCGTGCACCATCTTTCATATTACTTAGCAACTTAAGGTAGCCTAGCAACTTAAGGTAGCCTCGACCCTGCCTTGCTCAGGGTCGAGCCTCCCTCGGGGGCTGACAGGGGGGAACCCCCTCCCCAGACTCCGGAAAAAGCGCATTTTCTTTTCAAAAAATTCGACCCCCGTCTCGATTCGCACCTCGAGCATACTAGCAGCGTCTAAATCCGTAAATGCCTCGAGCCTGCAAGAGTCGGGGGGCGTCGACGTAGACGGCCACCTACACCCCCGGGCTATGGTACCCTACCTACGCCTCCCCTCGAGGAACTCGTGACGCGTATCGAAGGAACACAGACCAAGCCGGTTGAAGCTCGAGCTAGCGACAAAGAGAAATGATCGAATAAAATTGAAAAGAAAACAGCTTCTTTAAACAAACGAGTCATATACACATGCGTTGGCCTCGACGGGCCACAAGTCATGACATAAATTTTTACAAGGGCCTCGACGCCCAAATTTGGCACGCAGGCCTCACTCTTCATCGGTCTGGTACTCCTCCCCAAGGACTTCTGCCGCGGGCTCAGCCTCGACGTCCGGGCCAGGAGGAGGGGGGCCACCTGCACCACTGTCCGCATCGGGAGGCAGCACGTCCTCCTCGAAGAGCTTCGCGAGTGCCGCCCTCGGCCTCTCCACCTTCTCCAGGATCTTGTCGACGCGGCGGTCGTTCCACTCCTCGTCCTTCCCCTCGATCTTGACGAATCCCTTGGCAACGACGTTGACCGGGTAGCGGGAGCCGGAGCGGACGGCCGCAAGCAACTGCTTCACGCCGTGGTGGAGAGCGCTCCTAACGCGGTCCCGCGCGGCCACGTCGAAGAAGCACAGGGCGTCGACCAGGGCGTCGCCCCGAGCCACCGCGCCCTCCGCCGAGGCCACCGGGTCGGCACCCCACACGGAGCCGAGCCTGTCGAGGGTGACGCGCGCTCGCTCTGCCACCATGGTTTCACCTTGGAGTTGCTCCACGAGAGCCTTATTCGTCTCACGGAGCTCCCCGGAGGTCTTCTCAAGATCTGTGCAACAAACAGAAGGGGGTAAGTCCGCGGCGTGGCAAGAATTTCAAAGTCAAAGCAAGACGAAGCATGAAAAATTACCTTGGCAGTGCACGCCCAGAGCGGCAAAGTCGCTGGTAAGGACCTCGACGCGCTGCTCGAGTGTACGCTTCTGGGACATCGCGTCGAGTTTTTCGCCCCTAAGGTCCTCGACCAGCTTGCCCGTCTGCGCGAGGGCCAGATCCTTCTGGATCACCACCTGCCGCGCTGCCTCCGCTGCAGCCAGGGCGGTGGCGGCCTCGCTCTTGGCCTCCTCGGCCTCTTTCCTCGCCGCCTCCGCTGCAGACCGGGCGGTGGCGGCTTCGCTTCGGGCGTCGACGACCTCCTTCTTCGCCGCCTCCGCTGCAGACCGGGCGGTGGCGGCTTCGTTACGGGCGTCGGCGGCCTCCTTTCTCGATGCCTCCACTGTGGCCAGAGTAGTGGTGGCCTCCCTCTTAGCTTGGGCGGCCTCGTCACGAGCCGCCTGGGTCTCCGCCTGCGCCGCGTTGAGCCGGCTCGCCATCTGCGCGTTCCGACCCACCTCGGCGCGGAGCTCCTGGAGCTCCCCCTCCGCCTTCGCAAGGGCGGCCGCCACCTGCGCGGACTTGTCCGCCTCCTCCAAGAAGGACCCCTCCGCCTCCGCCACGAGCTCGGCCACCTCCCTGAAGATCAACCACGCCTCCTGCGGGCCCCCCTGCCGAGTCGACCGCTCGGCGAGAATAATGGCGCCGGTCGGGCTCGGCGCGTCAGGATACGGCCACACCGGTCGATCGATCTCGACGGTGGGCAGGCCCTCCTCCTCCGGCTCGAGCGGCGCCAGCTGCGGCCCACCAACCGACGGGACAAGCTGCGGCTCCCTCCGCCCCTCCGCCGTCTCCTCCTGCTGCTTTGTCCCCTCCCGAGGCGACGGCGCGGCCTTGCGTGGAGGTGGGGACTCGAGCGGTAGCGGATCGCTCGAGGGGTGGCTCGTCCCCAAGCTCTCCTCCCTCACCGGGTCTTCCGGCGTCTTGTCGTCCCTGGCCGGTGCCTCGAGCGCTAGCATTGAGCCCTCGACCGGGGACGGCACCCGCTCCAGCTCGTCCAGGAGCTCCTCCACCGTCGGCACCTTCTCCACCGACGCCTCTCCCTCTTTCCCCTTCTCCGCGGGCCGGCTCACGTCGACTGGGGTCTCGAGGGCCATTGCCCCCTCAGTCCCAGACGCCGACGGGGCCGCGCCTGTCTCGGGTATTCCCCCCGAGATGGTCGTCGTGACGGGGGGAAGAGTGGCCTGCTCGGCAGGCGCCACTGAAGGGGGAGGTGGAGGAGGAGGTGGTGGAGGTGGAGCTGCGACGGACGCAGTAACGGCAGGCTCGGCGCCAGGAGTCGCGGTCCCTGCTGAAAAGGAGAACTAAGTCGTCAGAATCAGGAAAGAGCCTCGACCCCCGTGGTCGACGGCGACGGCCTCACCGAGAACCGCAGCGGCCATCTGGCTTCCTCGAGCCATGGCTGCTCGAGCCTTCACCAGCCAAGCGGCCTCTCCAGCGGAAGAAGGAGCCATACCTCGAGGTGCTTGGACCTCGGCAGAGCTCGAGGTCTTGGCCCGCTTGGACACCGCGGGGTCCGCCTCCTGCCGGGAGCGCTTTTCCCTGAAAAACCAGAAACAACACATATCACCAAAGGTAAAAAGGTAAAGTTTCCCTTCCAACGAAATTGAGGAGCACTACTTACCCAAAGCGACGGCGGGGCTTCTTCCCCGAATCGCCGGACCCGCTCGGGGGCTTCGAGCCCGCCCCTTGGCTCGAGCCATGCCCCTGAGCCGTCTCCGTATGGGCCGGATGGGGGGAAGGCTCCCGATGCTTCCCGTGGCTCGACCCCGGCGGGGAGCTCTCCTTTTGTCTCTTGTCCCGGGGGGCGACCGCGTCTCCTTCGAGCAGTCATCTTGGCGCCTCTCCCGGCGCGGGCTCCGGGACCTACTCCGGCGCTCGTGCTGACAGTCACGCCCCCCCCCCCCCCCGCGTCTGCCTCCTTCTCCCGGCGGCGGTGCGACGACGGGCTCCGGGGTCGCTCGCGACTCCCGTCACGAGACGACCGGGGGCTCCCCCCTCGACGGTCATGGTGGTGGGGGCTCGACGCCCCCTCATGTTGCCCACTTCTCCGCGGGCTCGATGTCGCCCTCGACGTCTTGCGACGATCGGGCCCGGAGTCCTTCTCGACGTGCTGGCCGCTTCTCGAGGACCGGCCCTTCTCGAGACCCCTCGCCTGGGTCGACGCGGTCGTGGCCTCCTTCTGCGCCGCGGCGATGGCGCTCCTAGTTCGAGGCTTCCTCGCGTCAGCGGGCACGTCCGATACGGAGCTCGACGTGCCCTGAGCCTCCGACGAGGCTGGGCCTGACGCGGCCTTCCGCGGCTGCGTCCTGCGCGATCCCTTCGCCGGGGGGACCTCCAAGACATTCTCCTGCACAGAGGAACGGTCAACCCTGATGTCGACGACCCCCGCGCGCCTCAGACGCGCATCCATCCCTTCGTCATCACTCTCCTCCTCATCATCGTCCTCCTCCTCCGAGCTCGAGGAACTGAGCTCGGGGGACTCCTCTCCAGGCTGCCGGTTACGACGAGCCTTCGCTAGCCTCTGCTCCCGAGCCACCCGTCGCAAGTTCCTCTCTTTCTCTTTCTTCTTCTTGGCATCTTTACTCTCCTTATCCTTCTGAGCAGAGAGGCGCCTCACCTGTATTTCCGCGGCGTCCTCCCTCACCGGGGGCCTCGACGCGCGACATGTGAACTCCCCCTGCCAAAAAAGAAAACTTGATAAGGAAAACCACAAGGAGAGTAAGCAAGGTTTGGAGAAAGAAAAAGGAGGGGAGGCTCGGGACAGCCTGACTCGAGGATGGCTTACCAGGTCGAGACACCCCGCGTCGGGTGCCATGGCGATCAGGTCGGCCTCGTCAGGGCAGAACGACCCGTGAGCCGTGACCGTCACCCGGGAGGTACCCTCGTTCCGAGACAGCCCCTCCTCGGCCATCCTCGACTGGTTCAGCGCCTCGAGCGGGGCGTTCGGCCCCATCTCGAACATGAGAAGGGGGCGGTCCGCCAGAGGAAGGACCCTCCGCTGATGGAACGCCCAAATGACCGCCTGGACGGTCAGTTTCTTCTCCTCCACCAGCGTCCGCATCGTGTTCATCAGCGGCAACAGGTGGCGCTGCCTGTCCACCGCGACGCCCCAGTTCCACTTCTCCGGGCGCTGGGTGATGACCCTGCCGGTGTACTGCGGAAGGAGCCCGCCCTCGTTCCGCAGGTAGAACCAGTGGTCGTCCCACCCCGCCTGGTTGGTGGAAAGCTTGTAGCGGAGGTAGTCGCGGGGGACGTTGGCCGACGAGGGCCCGGTCCTCGCGGTGATGGTGAGGGAGCCCACGCGCGCAAGCCTCCTCCCGCTTGGCTTCGTGGCCTTGTGGAAGAGCTCGCCCCGAAAGAGGTGGACGAACATCTCCCAGTGCGGCTCGATCTGCAGATACCCCTCGCACACCGCGGCGTAGATGGCGGCGTGCGAGATGGAGTTGGGGGAGAAGTGCTGCAGCTCCACCTCGAAGTGGTGGGCCAGCCCCCGCATGAAGCGGCTCGGCGGGACGTCGAGCCCCATGCGGTGGTAGCGCGTGAAGCTCACCACATACCCCTCCGGCGGGTGCGGCTCCCGGTGGTCCGCCGACGGGAGAATCCACCACACGGGACCCTCCTGCGGGTTGGGGCGGAGAAGCCCCCGCTCCACCAGCGTCTCCAACTCTTGCTGCGTCGTCTTCGTCGGGCTCCAGTCTTCGGCCGGCAGCACCTGGGACGAAGCGGCCATGGCGGCGACGGCGCGGATTTGAGCGGTGGACGGGCGGCTGGGAAGATTCCCAATTGCTGGCTCGGGAAGAAGGCGTGTGGAAGCTACGACGGCGGTGAAGGCAAAGGCAAAGTAAAGGGTTCCTCTCCCCTCACTCGATATTTATAAGAGAAAACCCCGACGGGCGGGGTCTCCCACGATGGAAAAAAGGTAACCGCACACATTTAATGCGCCCACCTAACCGAATCTCGAGCCGATTGACAGGTACACGCGGCAACTCCCCATTTGCTCCGCTACCTGGGCCCACCACGACCGCCGCTCCAACTTCGCGTCCGTCGCCGTCCCTGATAGTTTCCGCCTAAAAAGGCGCGCCCAACGGGCAGAAGAATTTCCAGACGACGGAGGCTTCTTCACGAAGGTAAAAATGGGCCCCGGCCCTTCCAAGCCTCGAAGCAGCGAAGGCTGGCCCTCGAAGAGGGTTCGACAGCCGGCTTCGAGTACCCGAGTCAGGGACACCAAGGGGCGCCACTCGCAGCATCGCTCGAGGGCCAAGCCCTCGAGGCCCCTCACGTGTATCCAAGGCAGGGCGCACGACGTGCAGTGAGATCCCCTCGGAGGGAGGCATCGAGCCACCAGGTCCTATCGAATGGACCTGGCATTCCTGCAGACTGTGCGCCCAAGCTTTATGAGATCGCCTCCGGGCTTCAGTCGACCCTATCGAACGGGGCACGAGGTCTCACTTGGATTCCCCCGTTACCAGCTCACCGGGAACCTCGATACTCGCCCGCTCGTGGTAGTACGAGGCATCCCCCCTCGCATCCAATCGAAAGGACTCGCGGGATGACAAGCCAGGGCAACTGGCGTGCTGGAAAGCTCGAAGAGCCGGCCGGCCAGTTCAGCCTGGCACCCCTCGACGAAAGAGGGTTGAAAGACTCGGGGGCTCGACACCCCCGAACCTAAAAAACGCAACTAACATTCACACTCGCAAAAAGCCCACGAGGGAGTTCTAACCACTCCCCCGCGGCCTCGGGGGCTACACCCGCGGGTGTCGCTCGCGCGACACCCACGGAATCAAGGCAACCAAACCCTCGAGAACCAGTCAGCTAACCCTCAGGATCCCGGTTAGGAGCCCCTGCTCGAGTGCTAGCACTCGAACAAGGGCTCGGGGGCTACTGTCGGGGGTCCACAAAAGGGGTACCCCCAATCAACGCAAAAAAAATAGGTTAAACCTAGAACACCAATTAATAACAAACCTAGCAAGTCTAACCTTCTAAAAAGCCAACCCCTCGAGGCCTACAACGTCGGACCATCACTGGGGAGCCCGGGCCCGCCAAAGCCTTACTGTCCGCCTCATGGTAGCCTACCCCTTGAACCCCGGCACGTAGGCCTCGAGCCCACCATAGCCGTGCACCGCTCCTCGGGACCCCGCGTGGGAACCTCGAGCCTCTCTGCTATGGTAAACCATCCCTCGAGACACATCACGCCTCCCTCGAGCGGCACAAACATCGGATGCCAATCCCACACTACGCATTTAATGCGTTCACCTACTCCGGTCATGTCCTCTGGAACCCGACGTGTGCCACAGTGAACCAGGGCAGAGTCAAATCTCGTTTTCACCGCAAGCATGGGCAAAAGGCACAAGTACAACACTGTTGGGCCATGCTTTGCGCTGTTGCACATCCGAGCCACGTCTCGAGGCCCGGATTTTCGCTGTACGATCGGGCTTTCCGAGACTTGCTCATACCTGCGGGGACTCGAGCCCCCCGTAGGCGCCACCCCGAGGCCGGCCCGGCGCCCCCCGAGCCCTAACAGCTTTCATGCCATTGGAGGACAGGTACCCCAAGACCCGGAGGGACCCTGCCACGACTTGTACGTACCGGAATGGGCGTTGTACGGCCTCCACGTCGCCACGCCTCCACGTCCGCGCCCGGGATGGAAGCCACGCTTCAAGGACGCCTCAACAGCAACCCCCACGCCGGCTCCAGTGACCCCGACAAGACAGACTTCCTGCCCTTCGCCATATTGGGCGTTGTACATGTTCTCCTGTAACCCTGGCCTCCTCTTGGTCTATAAAAGAGGACACCAGGACCCTTCACGCACGGGGGCTAGACGACTATGCAGGTCTAGGTGAACATAAGTCCGCACAACACACACGCGAGTCCAGACTCCCGTTCACACTCATTGAGCTTGTATTGCCCCTGTACGAGCACTTAGGTGCAAGTAATACAAGAACCTCCTCCCCCCGCTGGACGTAGGGCCTTCTTTGCCCGAACCAGGATAAAACCTTGTGTCATCTTGCATCACCATCCAGAAAGAGAGCACGCGATCACATTACTAGTTGGTGTCCTACCCCCAGGATAGAAACACCGACAAGTAGTGGATAAGCCAGTTGATAAGTCCAAGCGAACAAATCCGTTGTTTTGCAATCTATTAACCGGTATTAGTAAGAGCAACTCCAGTAGGCCCCGTACTTAAGCCCTCGTAGCTAAATATGAGAGCTCAAGTTAAAAAACGAGCTCCAGCAGGCTCCCTAGTAGAGTCTTGAAATTTGGGTGGGCTATCATATTCTTCCCTCGGACCTCATTTCTGTTGGGCCAATATCTCGACTTTCATCCATGATGTTGCGCTCCCACCCCTCCCTCACCCCCGCGACGGTCGACTTTCCATGGGCCCCCGACTTTCTATGCGGCTCCCACGAGCGTGACTTTCCATAACCAAGTTAGTCTATGACAACCGGACCCCACATGTTATTGGTAGTTTAAATAATTTTGAGGGCCATTGCTGAAGTGCGACCCAAAAAATAGGACCCTCAAAAGTAGGGGAAGCACTCGAATAAAAAATAGAGACCATATTTTAAGTGTTAGCGCTGGAGCTGCTTAGGATAGGTAATACTCCTTCTATAATCTTTTTTTGACGTATTTAGAGATGACACAATGACCAAAAAAGTCTAAGAAAGGTGACAATAGTAATTAAAGTACATGCATGCAATAATTATTCAATGCGCTATCATGTCTTTTGATTGGACGCTACATGTAAAGTAGTGCTTCTTTTTTAGAGAGAAGTAATTATTGAAGCTTTTAATTGGACGTTGCTTGGACTCCACGAGGTTTGTACCTACGTATGCTTACAAAAGATCAAAAATAAGAAATCTTCATATGTCTTATAAAAGATTATGGATGGAGATAGGAGTAGTTGTACATATGGATGCCTTGCTAATAATTGGTTTAGTCTAGGTAGATACACCTCAGCTAAATTTTAGTAGCTACTAGTACATATTAGCTTGTTGGATCTAAATTGTATCTTAATCAAATTTTACATGGTTCGACTAAGTACAGATCGGGCTAGAATTGAATTATCTTGAGCACGGAGGTATATAGCAGTGTACTAAAGCCAGCTGCTCAAATTGTATTGACGTGTGGAAAGTCCGGAAAGCTGGCGTCCAATCCAACAACACCCACTCAAATTCTTGAGCATCACCTTTGAATTCTACTCGGCGCGTAGCGTGACTCACACTGCGGTTAACCGGTTACGCACTTTTGCCCGGTTTCCCCTCCTCCGGAAAAAAAAAAATCCTGTTCCTCGCAACAAGCAGTCCTCCGCTCACCCGACCACGCCATGCGCGGTCAAATTGCCGCCCCATCGCCATCGCCGTCGCCGTCGCCATCGCCATCGCCATGTGACGCGGCTGCAGTTCTCATTCCTTCCTTCCGGCAAATGGGATTGGAAAAGGCGAGGCGACGCCCCGGTCGCCGTCGCGCTCCCTCATTCGGAAAGGCACCGTCAGAAATGGCAGAGACACCCCCCGGGGGTCGCTTCGGTTTTCCGTGTCGACCTTGCTTGCTCGGCAGACGGCAGCAGGCACGCCACGCCACTGTAGCAGCCAGCTGCTCGCGCGTACGCGTACCTTCGCACGTTGCACCCGTCCGGCATGCGCGGCACAGCGGGGGCGAGCCGTCCGTCAGTTCCCTCCCGATGCAACGCCACGCGACGCGACCCGGGCTCTCGCGCGCTGAGCACGCATCTCCAGGCAGGGGCGAGACTGGAGACTGGGAGTGGCCTCGTCGCTCGGCCAGTAGAACTGGGAGACCATTCATTGCGTGGCAACGCTGCGCGAGACCGAGGGCGAGAAGTAGGTGCGGCCATTATAAAGAGCCGTAGCCATAGCCAAAGCCCATCATAGCGTAGCGAGAAGGTGCGACAGCACGGTAGGGGAGCTCACTGATCCTCCCACTGTTAAATTCCTCCGATCCCCAGAGGCTTCACCGGCAGTTGTAGTAGTATAGAATCCCTAGCTGCTGCCGCTGTTTTAGAGTATCGTCGTGAGAAGATCTGGTTGTGTGTTCTGCGACAACAAGGGGCAAAAACAACAAGGGAGAAGAGAAGAAAGAATCGGCTCGTCGATCAGCATGGCCTCCTCCTTCAACAACAGCCACTGGCCGAGCATGTTCAGGTCCAAGCACGCCGCCGAGCCGTGGCAGACGCAGCCTGACATCGGCAGCTCGCCGCCGTCCGTCCTCTCAGCAGGCGGCTCCAGCACCACCACCACCACCGGCCGCTGCTTCAAACACTCCCTCTCAGGTTAGTCGATCTGTCAGATACGCCACCGTCCCGTCCCGATCGAGCTGTCGATCGACCATGTATTTCCATGCACATGCATGCATGATACTGTCGCAGCAAGCAGGCTCTCTTGCATGCCGCTAGAAGTAGGGTTTATTTGTTTCTAGGTGGGGATCAAGATCAAGAGGTGAAGCTGACTCCCCTGTTGATCGTTTCTCGATCTATGCATGTGTAGGTGGCGACGAGCGGACCCCGGATCCGAAGCCGCGGTGGAACCCCAGGCCGGAGCAGATCCGGATTCTGGAGGCCATCTTCAACTCCGGCATGGTGAACCCGCCGCGCGACGAGATCCCCCGCATCCGCATGCGCCTGCAGGAGTACGGCCAGGTCGGCGACGCCAACGTCTTCTACTGGTTCCAGAACCGCAAGTCCCGCTCCAAGAACAAGCTGCGCACCACCACCACCGGGGCGGGCACCGGACGCCTCGGCCTGGGCCTCGCGCGCGCGCCGCCCAGTCGCGGGGGCGGCGCTGCGGCGCCCGTCACGCCACCGCCGCCGCCGCAGCCGCCCTTCATCCAGAACCAATTCCAGCTGCTCGCCTCGTCGACCGCGCAGGCGCCCACTTCCTCGTCCTCGTCCTCGTCCGACCGCTCCTCCGGGTCCAGCAAGCCGGCTGCGGCGCACGCGATGTCCGCGACGGCGGAGGCGGCCATGGACTTGCTAGGGCCGCTCGCCGCGGCGTGTCCCCAGATGTACTACCAGGGCCACTCCGTGGCGCCGCCGCCAGCGCACAAGGTGCTGGCGGACCTCGTCGTCGCCTCCGACGAGCCCGTCTTCCAGCCGTGGCCACAGGGCTACTGCTTGTCGGCTGCCGAGGTCGCCACCATTCTCGGGGGGCAGTACATGCACGTGCCCGCGCAACAGGAGCAGCCACTGGCGGCGCTGCCGCTGCCTGCGGGAGCGTTCTTGGGGCTGTGCAGCGAGGTGGCCGAGCCGATCGCCACTGCTGGTCACAGGGCATGCGCCTGGGGCCCGGCTGGGCTCGGGCATCAGTTCTGGCTCGGGGGCGGCGCTGATCACCTTCACCAGCTCGGCAGGACCAACACTGCCGCCGCGGTGACCAACACCGTGGCAAGGGAGGTGGCGCACGAGGACGCCA
This sequence comes from Coix lacryma-jobi var. lacryma-jobi, assembly GCA_009763385.1. Lineage (NCBI taxonomy): Eukaryota > Viridiplantae > Streptophyta > Magnoliopsida > Poales > Poaceae > Coix > Coix lacryma-jobi. The sequence goes on from CM019827.1 coordinate 34,671,478, forward strand.
CGAAGCTGGGGCTGCTGCAGTACGACTTCGGCGCTAGCACGGCCCTGGAGACGGCTCCCGCGGCGGCGCCTCTTGCTGCGTCACCGGCGAGCGCTGCTGTTACCGTGGCGAGCGTGGCTGCCGCTACAGCTGGGCTCAATGCAGGTTTGCCTGCGAGTACTAATGGTGCCATCGCCAACTATGATCTGCTGCAAGGTATGTGAAAAGTTGATTAATCTTGGAGTACCCTTTTTTTAAAAAAGTCAATACGTTTTTTTTTTCAGTACAGTACGCGCTGTATCATCATATGTTTGGAAATGTGTTTGTATTGTCAGTGTGTCGCATCACATGATTAGGAGGTCAGTTCTCTCTCTACAGTACAATAGAGTCTCTCTTTCCGGTTCGTTTTATTTTTGCTCACTCGGTCTAAAAAAGGTTATGCGGTGGTCAAACTTTATTAACTGTAACTAGTAACTAGATTTAACTAGGTTTATAAAAAACACGTACAAACGCTTGAGCAGTTTTATCTTTGTCTATAAAAAAATATGTTCAGCATTTATATCTCTAAATAAGTTTACTACAAAAGTATATTCAAAGATATATTATCAAATAATACTATGTACTATAAATATTAATATTTAGTTATATATATATTTAGTTAAAGTTAAAATTTATTGACTTTTTGAAAGCGAGAATGATTTTTTTAGTGAGTATATAATAGTGTACAATACTAGTGCCCGCCTAGGCTGCTAGCTTTGACATAAGAGTACAGTATGCAGCAGTATGATTCTTGGCATCGAATTGCACAAATCTCATTTAAAAATTCAAACGCCTTCTTCTTTTGATAAAAAAGGCTCCAATGCAATCACATCTTACCGATCCCAATACAAGGGACTGTCAGTGTTTGTATGTCTAAAGGGATGCATGTGGCAATCGGTAAGATTAAAGCCATGCATGCAAAATCACTTGTAGTAGGAGTACATACTAGTATGTTCGATCTTGTCACAGCCTTCCTGCATGATAAAAGTTGTGGAAATTTGTCAGTTTGCAAAGCACGTACGGTGGTAGCTTTAGAAAAAGACCAAAATTTGTGAGTTGTTCTCCCCATCAGGAAACAAAAGCCGTTCATGATGGAATGCTTCAAAGGTACTCCCTCCGTTCCTTTTTAATTGTCGTCTGGAAAGTGTGTCTGTGAGGAGACACGGATTTCTAGAGACCGTTATTTATGGACGGAGGGAGTAGTGTCGAACTATTCCGTGGTGACAAAACATCGTATCATTATATGTAGATGCATCCAATGCTGCACGTAATGAATCATCTTTTGCATATGTGTAGATTAAAAAAAAATCTAGCGAGAACATACTCCTTGTTTTTGTTTTAAAATCCGTGCCAGTCAAATGTTTTTAAATCTAACTAAGTTTTAATAAAATACTAATAGTATTTATATCTCCAAACAAATAGATTATGAAAGAAGATTTAAAGATTTATTTAATGATATTAATTATGTACTATAAATATTAATATTTTTTAATATATATTTGGTCAAATGAGTGAAATAGAGAGAGAGTATATGCTTTCATGAAATGAGTAGACTGAGCCTTCAAGGAACCGAAACAACATGATTCCAATTTTTTGACTATGCAAACACAAAATTGGAAAAACTGGCTTGGTTGAGTAGGTACTTCCTCCGTCCCTTTTTAATTGTCGTTCGGAAAACATCTCTGTGAGAGAACACGGATTTCTAGAGACAATTATTTAAGGACGGAGGAGCATGTCACAACTTATAAATTTTGCCCCCTGTGTTAGGCGTTGCAGTTGCTGTCGTATAAAAAAGGGGTAGAAGTACGGAGTGTGTAATTTTACATGCATACTAGTACAGTACGTACATTCTTGAAAAGGTTGAGACGACGGTTGTCAAATTTCTGCCGCTCGACGACGTCCAAGCAGAAGCAAAGCAAAAGTTTCTTTCACACTGCAGAGGCGTCTTTACCTAGAGCGAGCGTGCGGGCGTTCGCGTGTGTGCATGGCAATTCAAGGCTCTGTTCACGCACGCATGCATTGACTGGACTGTCATGCATTTTTCTTGGGTTTCCTCAAACCCTTCGATTTCTTAATTCACGGGCCACGCACCACATACCCCGGCCTCGCCGTACAGTATGTTTGACTGTCTCTCTACATGGACGCAGGACTGGCAGTGCCCGGGGCCGTCGGTGTCAGCACCGGCGGCGGTGCGCCTGCCGCGGCCGCGGCGCCCACGGCGGTGGCGCAGGAGGGCGACGTGGCGCTGTGCATCACGGACAGCGTCACGGGCAAGAGCGTGGCGCACAGCGTCGCGGCTGCGAGACTCGACGTGAGGGCGCACTTCGGCGACGCGGCCGTGCTGCTCCGCGGCGTCGGCGAGCGCGGCCTCGACCTCGTGCCCGTCTCCGTCGACGCGTCGGGCTGCACAGTGGAGCCGCTCCAGCACGGTGCCTTCTACTACGTGCTGGTATAATGAATGGCAAATTGAACGTGACGCGCGTGAAGAAGCTAGAGTCCCGGTGTGCCGCGCACAAGTGCATGCAGATGCCAAGTGGTCGGTCGTTTAGGGTATCATCAGCTGGCAATAGGTGTGCCGATTTATCTAGTCTTCGTTTAATTTGTCTCGATCGTATATTATGTATGCTTGCGCGGCAGTGCACTAAGGACAATATCGATTTGCAATCTCTCTGTATCTTGGAAGATAGTAGTATGGCTTAACCGTATATAGTATGTTCGTGTACGTTGTTCTATCTGCAAGTATAATTTATTCTTAATACTATCTTTTTAAAAAATGCTATTATATATTAAGCCTTGGCAATGGACCATTTGCAAGTTCTTGGTTCGGATCGAGTTGGATAAACAACATTTCTTGGGGAGAATGAAGAAATCCAAACTCATTGTCTGCTTTTGTTCGCCAATATAATCACGTACATCCAGCAAGTAACACATAATATTGATGCTTCTTCAAGGGTTACACATCATATTGATGCTCCTTCAAGGGTTGCATCGCAATAGTCCTGGCGGTTTCTTGTGTCCGTCTTATTTGATTTTCCTGCAACAAATGTCATAGTAGTTTTGGCAACAAAAGCTCCAATATCCATCATCAGGTTCCTCCACTAGAACCTACGGGTTCTGGTGTTCATTCATGGTTCTCCTACAAGTGTCATAGTTTTGGCAGCAAAATAAAGCTCCGATATATATCATCACCTTGTTCCTCCACCAGAACCTATCTCAAAGATAGTGTACCTCTTAATAGTTCCAAGATGGATCGAATACTTGGAGCGGTATGAGCCTCTCAGATTATTTCCATTCAAAAGGTCACAAATGCGGTCCACAAATGATATTATTAATACTTGTGATGTTGGAGAGGTACCTAGCTTTATTTAATTTGGAAGATCACAAATGCGTGTGTTTATACCATAGGTTACTTTGTTCATTTTCTTAGAGCTCCAGGCATTTATCTTTCAACAACACACTTCAAATGCCTCAGGGCAGACATTTTGGGGCTTTCGTAATTCGATCTTCCAAATCATAGCTCACACTAAGCTCATTCAACTGACCTCGGTCAATGAATTCCAATTTGAGTTTTTTTTTCATTTTTTGCATTTTCTCGCAAAAGATCTGGATGAGTGGTCACTGTAATCATGGCATGACATTAGTCCTTGAAACTCAGAGCGTCAACTACAATGCTGGTCTTGCTGGGGTGATAGTGGATCACAGGATTAATGTAATCCTTAATCAATTATATCCATCATTGCTATTGCATTTTGAGCGAAGAAGTATTTTAGGCTCTTTGTGATCAACATAGTAGATGTCATACTTGTTGCCGATCATAGTGCCTCCATATTTTGTGTGCATGTACCATAGTTGCAAACTCCAAGTCATTAGCTAGGTACCTCTGCTCATGGTCTTTTAATTGTCGAGAGAAGTAAGCAATGCATTAGAAGCATCACGATCGATAATGATGTCTTGTCGAATATCAATCAACGTTAGAGTAGGCACAGTGGTAACTTCTACTTAAGGGCATATGGGATCTCAACTCGCTCACACCCATACATCTGTTAGAATTGATCTCCCTAGTTACTGGGCCCAACGGCCCAGATCTAACTTGATCCGCTCCTGATCGGGGAGCCCAACCCACTAATGGTTGGAGGGCCCCTGTCACACTGCGGTATATAAAAGGGAGGTGGGGGCCGGGGCACTCAACACGAGGTTCGTCGAGCCGCCAGTCCCCCCACCGACATTCTCAACCCTAATCCGATCTAGGGATCGCAGCAAGTGACAGGAAGCCTTTCTCCACCGCCACTGCCTCGATCCCGACTGCGCCACTCCTCTACTGCGATGAGCTCTTCACCGCCCCGGCTTCCTCTACTTCACCCCGAAGCAGAGAAGGGATCTAGCAGGAACCATGGCGAACGCTGGATCGAGCTCCAAGGGCGGAGATGGTTGAAACCCTAACTCTATTGTCTTTTACCTTCACTGTTATGCATATTAAGCATTTGTTCACCCGCTGTTCATACCAATCCCGAGTCTATTCACTGTTAGATCTTAACAATGGTATCAGAGGACTAAGTAACATAGATCAGGATTTTTAGAATCAGAAACCAACTAAGAAACCCTAAGTCTTTTGTTTTGGCCGCCGAGCGACATACCTAGAGTATCGTCCCGGGCCAGGAGAAAGAAGAGAAGCGACCGATCCGGTTTTGGATCGGGGAATCCCTAACCCTAATGCCAAGAACTCAGAGGGGAGGACCCGATCCAACCCTAATCAGAACGGCGGGAGAAGGGGTACCAACCTGGAATCCCCGTCCCGCCACCGCCGAAGCACCACTGCGTCGTCTCGCCGGCGTGCGGCACGAACACCGAGACGGTGATCTCGGGGCCATGGGCATCGTCCGCGAGGCCGCTAGACGGCGGCGCGCTCAGCCAAGGGCGAGCGCGCTCGCCGGCTAGGGGCTCTGCGGCGGCGCCGTCTCCGCCTAGCTCTCCTTCCCGAATCGCGCTCGGGCGCCGTCGTAGAGAGGTGGAGAAGGAGAGCGGGTGGAGAAGAAGGGGAAAATAAGATTAGGGTTGGGGGGAGCAGCCGCCGACCACAGGTTTTGTTCCCGTGAGGACCGCGGCTGACCGTCCGATCAGATGGACGGTCGAGCGCCACCGGGCCAGATCCGGCCCATGCAGGGGGAGCGCCTCCGCGAGCGCGAAGCAGGCCGTGTCGGCCCAGGCTGGGGGAGCGGTCCGCGCTGCGGTGCAGGCCGCGGGCCTCCCACCCTCTCTTTTGGCCCATTGCAATTAAGAAATCTTTTTCCAATTTCAGAGAAATTTTACGTTAATACCTCTGCAAATTTTGAACCAACGGAATAAATTTCCAGAGTATATCAGGAAATAAGTATAAGTTTATTCAGTCACGTTTTCCGCTGCAAAGTTTATTTTTGTTCTTTAATTAAATTCAAACCAACGGGAGAATTTAATTGTTAGAACAATTATTAAATTTAGATATTCAGAAAATTTGTAATATTGTTATATTCTGACCAACGTTGATTATATCAATATTATAAATGTTTTAGTTTCATAACCTTTATGCATTATTTCTATTTTCTGCCCAACGGTGATGTATAAATAATGCAGAAGGAATTGTATGTTTTAATACTAACCAATGTTGTTTTAAAACATGCAATTTTATGGATAAGATATTATTTGTGTTAAAATATCTCACTATTCTGTCAATGGTTTTCAGGGATCAACTGGATCGCCCAGATTCCTCCTCTGACTGGGAACAACTATAAGAAGTGGCGTGAGCAGCTTGAGTTAGCCTTGGTTATGACGAACAATGACCTTGCTCTCTCATCACTGTGTCCCGTTGCTCCAGAGGAGCCAGTGAGAGAGGAGAATGAGGAAGATGCCGCTTTTGCGACATGCAAAAGGGATCATGCTGATAAGAGGATGTCCTATGACTTAGAGAAAAGACAATGAGATAATTCCAATAAGAAATGTCTCACTTTAGCTAAGGCTACGATTTCAGAGCCTATCAGAGGGTCTATCTCAGAGACACCCACCATTGCTGAGTATTTAGAACATGTTAAGAATCAGTTCCATGGAACTACTAAGTCTCAGGCAAGTGCTCTTATCAAAGATCTATGCAATAAGAAATACAATGGTGGTGGCGTTAGAGACCACATACTTAGAATGAGCATCATAGCTGCTAAGCTTGAGTCCATGAAAATTAAGTTACCTGATCCATTTGTCATTCACATGATTTTTGCCTCACTGCCAAGTGAGCTTGACACATTTTGTGTCAATTACGACATGTTGCCTGATGACTGGAACATGGACAAGCTCATTAGTATGTGTGTGCAAGAGGAAGAGCGCATTAAGGCTTCACATGGGGACTCTGCTCTCTATGTGAAGGATAATAAGAGAGAGTTTTACAATAAGAATGCTAAACCACAAGGGAAACCGAAGTGGGATGGCAGCTCATCCTCCAATGCTAATGCCAAGGGAAAGGCCACTCAGTTCCAATCTCACCCTCAGTTCCACACTCAGCCACAGTTCCCAACTCAGCCTCAGTCCCAGAAGGGACAGAAGATCATTATAGACAAAGATCAGTGCATGTACTGCAAGGAAAGGGGGCATTGGATGAAAGATTGCCCTGAGTTCCTGAAGTTCCTGAGTAATAATGGTGAGGATATTATTACATTTGTAGATGAATCCTTGTTTCTAAGTTATGACAAATCCACTTGGTGGGTTGATTCAGGTGCAACTACTCATGTTGCTAATTCTTTTCAGGGATTCGCTACGAGGAAGACCCTGCAAAGAGGAGAAAGAACCATTAAGGTGGCTAATGAAGTATAAGCCGACGTCCAAGCCATTGGAGACATATCATTAGAATTAGTAAATGGTTTTGTACTTAGGCTTCATGATGTACTCTATGTTCCTTCTTTGCATCGAAACTTAATAAGTGTGTCTAAGTTAGATGATGATGGATTGGCTTGTCATTTTGGAGATGGCAAGTGTAAGATACTATTTAATAATCAGTGTGTTGGTCTTGCCTTCCGACAAGACAAACTTTATTTGTTATCCATCTCTGAGAATGTTAATGTTATAAGTTCTGAGAATAAGATTGCTTTCTCGTCTATGAATGTAAGTAGAAAGCGTAAGAATATTCAGTTTGACTCTTCAAAATTGTGGCATTGTCGATTAGGCCACATTTCGAGGGGGAGAATTGATAGATTAGTCAAGACTGAAATTCTTCCACCATTAGAACTATCAGAATTAGATCAATGTGTTGATTGCATTAAAGGTAAGTATGTTAAGAAAATTAAGAAAAATGCCAAACGAAGTGCGGGGACTTTAGAAATAATCCACACCGATATATGTGGACCGTTTCCCGTCATGAGCGTGGATGGTTATGACTCGTTTATAACATTCACTGATGACTACTCACGTTATGGCTACATCTATCCGATTAAAGAAAGATCAGAAGCTTTAGATACGTTTAAGATATTTAAGGCAGAAGTAGAAAATCAACACAATAAGAAAATTAAGATAGTAAGATCAGACCGTGGTGGAGAATACTATGGGCGACACACCCCGTATGGTCAAGTTCCAGGACCTTTTGCAAAGTTCCTTCAGGAGCATGGCATAGTTGCTCAGTATTCAATGCCAGGAGAACCTCACCAAAATGGAGTGGCCGAAAGAAGAAACCGTACCTTGATGGATATGGTAAGAAGCATGATTAGTTACTCTACTTTACCGATAAGTTTGTGGATGGAGGCCTTAAAAACCGACGTTCATATCCTTAATCGTGTACCCAGTAAGTCGGTGCCTAAAACACCGTATGAGTTATGGACAGACAGAGTACCCTCACTAAAGCATTTAAGGGTGTGGGGCTGTCCAGCTGAGGCTAAAGTCTTTAACCCAAATTCAAGAAAATTAGATCCTAAGACTGTTAGTTGCCATTTCATTGGCTACCCAGACAGATCGAAAGGCTACCGCTTTTATTGCCATGACAGGCATACAAAGTTTGTAGAAACAAGACATGCTGAGTTTTTAGAACATGATGTGATAAGGGGGAGCAAGGTGGTTCAAGAACTTAACTTAGAGGAAAAACGGGTTCACGCCCCTACTCCGATGTTTCAGGAACCATTCTTCATGCTAACTGTTGTTGTTGCGCCAACGGTGTCAAGCACTGTAGTGCCAACGCCTGTTGTTGAGCCTCCCTTGCCGACAGAAAGTGAGAATCTGGAACCTGTCCTTCAGGAGCCATTAGAACCACCTGTCGTGCATGGGGAAGAACAACAACAGCCCCAAATGGTGCCATATAATGAGAACATTAGAAGGTCACATAGAGTTAGAAGATCAGCTATATCAGATGATTATGAAGTCTATGAGGCCGAAGAGTTTCATATGGAGGATGATCCCACTACATATGAACAAGCCATGAGAAGCGAGCACTCAGATAAGTGGTTAGAAGCTATGAAAGATGAGCTAAGATCCATGGATTCCAACAATGTTTGGGATTTAGTGGAAATTCCTAAAGGAGCCAAGACAGTAGGCTGTAAATGGGTCTACAAAACCAAATGTGACTCCCAAGGGAATATTGAGAGATATAAGGCGCGACTTGTGGCAAAGGGTTTTACCCAAAGAGAAGGAATTGATTACAATGAGACTTTTTCTCCTGTCTCATGTAAGGATTCTTTTAGAATAATAATGGTGCTAGTGGCACATTATGACTTAGAGTTGTATCAAATGGACGTTAAGACGGCATTCCTTAATGGGGATCTTGAAGAAGCTGTTTACATGGCACAACCGAAAGGTTTTGTTGTGGAAGGAAAAGAAAAAATGGGATGTCGCCTAAGAAAGTTCATTTATGGGTTAAAACAAGCTTCGAGACAGTGGTACTTGAAGTTTGATAACACCATAAGACGTTTTGGGTTTAAAGCTAATGTTGAGGACAATTGTGTGTACGCAAAGTTTAAGAACAATAAGTTTATCTTCTTGGTTCTATATGTGGACGACATTTTGCTGGCAAGCAATGATGTCGGTCTGCTGATGGAAACAAAGAAGTTCTTATCCTCACATTTTGATATGAAGGATCTCGGTGAGGCCTCTTTTGTTCTGGGGATAGAGATTCACCGTGATAGAAGCAAAGGGGTATTAGGTTTGTCTCAGAATGCATACATAGATAAGATTCTTAAGAAATATAGTATGCATAAGTGCAGCCCGTCACCTGCACCCATAGTCAAGGGCGATAAGTATGGGGAACATCAGTGGCCTAGGAATCAGATAGAGCTCGAGCAAATGAGATCAGTTCCTTACGCATCCGCTGTCAGAAGTTTACAATATGCTCAAATTTGTACTCACCCTGACATAGCTTTTGTTACCGGGTTACTTGGCAGATATCAGAAAAATCCAGGTATAGAGCACTTGAAATTAGTAAAGAAAGTCTTGTGTTATTTGCAGGGCACAAAAGGCTTCATGCTAACCTATAAGAAATCAGATTCCCTTGAGATAGTAGGGTTCTCAAATTCAGATTATGCGGGGGAGGAAAGAAAATCCACTTCAGGTTATATTTTCACCCTTGCAGGTGGGGCTATATCGTGGAAAAGCTCCAAACAAACTCTCGTTACATCATCCACAATGTATGTGGAGTTTGTGGCATGCTATGAGGCCTCGGGGTAGGTGAACTGGCTTAAGAAGTTCTTACCCGGATTAGCAGTGGTAGACAGCATTCAGAAACCACTTAAGTTATACTGCGACAATAATCCTGCAGTTGAATATGCTCACAACAATAGGTCAAGTGGTGCTGCCAAACACATTGACATTAAGTACTATGTTGTGAAAGATAAAGTTCGGGATCATGTCATTAGTCTTGAGCATATAAGTACAGATAAGATGTTAGCGGATCCGTTGACAAAAGGCTTACCACCCAACGTGTTTAGAAGACACGTAGCCGGCATGGGGTTAAGGGAAAGCCTATGATTCTTGAACACTTAGGGCCCAGTTAGAACTCTGTTTCAAATTAGAGAGATGTATTGTAGCCGTCAAGTCCAACGACGCTTTGTCGTGACGACGAGATGCGCTCGACGCATTTCTCTATAATGGGATAGAGCCAAATAAGTTTGAGTATTTAAGTTAAGAGTAAGATAAGTTATTAGGAGATCAAGGGGGAGAATGTTAGAATTGATCTCCCTAGTTACTGGGCCTAACGGCCCAGATCTAACTTGATCCGCTCCTAATCGGGGAGCCCAACCCACTAATGGTTGGAGGGCCCCTGTCACACTGCGGTATATAAAAGGGAGGTGGGGGCCGGGGCACTCAACACGAGGTTCATCGAGCCGCCAGTCCCCCCACCGACATTCCCAACCCTAATCCGATCTAGGGATCGCAGCAAGTGACGGGAAGCCTTTCTCCACCGCCACTGCCTCGATCCCGACTGCGCCACTCCTCTACTGCGACGAGCTCTTCACCGCCCCGACTTCCTCTACTTCACCCCGAAGCAGAGAAGGGATCTAGCAGGAACCATGGCGGACGCTGGATCGAGCTCCAAGGGCGGAGATGGTTGAAACCCTAACTCTATTGTCTTTTACCTTCACTGTTATGCATATTAAGCATTTGTTCACCCGCTGTTCATACCAATCCCGAGTCTATTCACTGTTAGATCTTAACAACATCCACTCAAACTCCAACTTTTTCGTAGGTTGGTTAGGCTTAACTATCTTCAAGAAAGTCTCGGAGAATTGACGGTAGTAGAGCACAAATCCTAGGTATAGTAATTCTGAACGTCGTACACATTGTATGACTGCTTCCACTTATAGTGTGTTTGGTTGGTGGATCCATTCCATGCGGCATCGGGTGGATCTGCTACAAATGGAACGGGTTCGTCCGACGTTTTTTGTGGAGCGAGCTGATTCTCTCCGATGGCTTAAAATTCACTGTATAGAGAATCAATCGATGACGAATGGCGCAGTTCCATGCTATGAACCAAACAACATTGCTAGCTTCGGTGTTAGGCTCGGATCATCTCACACCACAAACCAAACACCCTATTAGTTACTGGCTCTATATTGGTAGGATCAATAACACTCACTTAGTGGTGAGCACATGGCCTAGAAATGAAATTGTATCAAGGCAGAACTTAACATAAGTTCGTTGTCATCTTAGCCTTTCTAACACACACACACACACACACACACACATTCTTTAACTGTCTTAGAATAGATCACGATGTTATTGATTAACACCATTACAAACTTGTCTAGTTCATTTATGAGCAATTGAACACCATGAAGTAGTCTAGGCATTAGTGAGCGTTAATGACACTACCTTGAACTTGTATTGGTCGTAGTGAGTGACAAAAGGCTATCTTGGCAATATCCTTGGGTCAGATTATCATTTGGTAATATCCCATGCACAAGTCTATCTTGAGAAATACTTGTCCTTCCTAAGTTGGCTAAGGAAGTAATCTGTCCAAGGCACTGGATACCTATCCTTGATGGTCACAACATTTAAGTTTCGGTAATGCAAACTTATCGTCATGGATCCATCCTTCTTAACAAAGACAACATGGATGTCCAAGGCAAAGTGAAAGCATCTAGGCCCCTAGTGGGTTTCAGTGATTGATGACAACATAAGATTATTGTGACTAACGTGTATTTTACAGAAACAAGTGAGTTAGGTCACGATAATGGCGATTGTATAGACAATATGGAAATCGTTTCGGTTTTCAAAAGGATGGACGACAAGGTCAAGGAAAGGCTAGTTCTAAGTGTCGATTGGTGCTAGAGAGACACTTAGAGTAGTTTAGGACTTTGTTTTTCCTTTGGTCATACTATTAAGAGGACTATGATCTAGTAGCTTGACCTAGGTGAGTCTATTGTGTTAGGTTTCGTGCATACTGCTGGTCTAACATACTTCTAGGTAGCTTAGAGATAGTTCATAGATCGAAAGGACCAAAAGTTGTTAAGATAGTGTCGCAATCCAAAGTCGATAGAGCCTTGTTAGAGGCATCAGACGATGCCCCTGCAGGCATCGGACGCGTCTAATGCATGTAGGAAGTGCATAGTGTCATTGGACATGCCAGGAGGACTGGTTGCACTGTTCACTAGGCTTTGTTTTCAGCGTGTCATCGAACGCTGGTATCGAACGCGCGCTGTGGAGCGCCTAATGCAGGTCCAGAGAGGTTCCAGAGAGGGCAGAATGCCATCAGACTCGCCCGATGGGGTGGCATTGGACACTGCCAGCATCTGATGTCATTGTGACGTGTGCTGTCAGAGACAGTATACATTACTGTTATTGTTGCAGAGGACGCGTCTGATGCTCCTTTTTGTGCTAAAGTTTATCCCTTCATATGAGTGGGTTGTGTTGGTGAGTATTTATACTCCACCACCTCGTCCATTCTAGGTCTCTTGCTCATTTGAATCCTTAAGTGTGCAAGGGAGTGCAAAAGCTTAGTGAGGTTGTGAGATTTGATAATCGCACGATTAAACACCTCATTACCAAGTAGAGAGTAGAGAGTGTGCATCCACCTTTCTCATTAGCCTTTGTTTGGGTCAAGTGAGAGTTTGTGCTTGTTACTCTTGGTGATCGACATCACCTATACGGCCATGACCATTACCACCCCCTACATGCATGTTTAACTCATACCTGCAACAATTATGTTTCTAAGAAATTTTTGGAGCAACACGTAGGGTAGGTATCTTACAATTTATAAGAATTTTGACTCCTGTTGAGATAAATCTATCGCCACCATAAATATAAAGGACCCAGAGCATTGAGTGCATCCAATCAATCAAATACGTGCTAAAATCGGAAGTTATTAGCAAGATAGACCAGACTAGTTTTTTCTCGGCCGTGAGTTAGGATTCAGGCCGGCCTTCTAAGCATGTCTGCACTGCGCATTGCACAACATCCGCTATAGAGATTTACAGGACCAAACCTTTCGCAGCGGGTACGCTAAACTAGTGCGTCATTCACTCCCGTTCGCTATCTGTGGCGTCTCCGTGCTCTTCCGGTATCGTGCGCAGCATGGGCCCAGGGAAGGAGAGCGTGAGAGAGAGGAGAGAGGGACATGCATGTCCCACCTTTTCAACTTATTAAAAAATATTGTAACTCACAAACCATAAATGCAAATTAAATTCTGATTACACCATTAAATTCGTTAGAATAAATCCTTCAAAACAAGATTTCATATGAATATATTTAGATAAAATTTATTTAGAGACATGTGGGCCCTATTGTGGATAGATGATGATATAGATGATGAATGGGTGCGGGAGAAAGTGATACAGAGGAGAGAATCTTAATGACTAGGATATATAGAGGATGAATTTAGAGTACGAAGAGTGCAGTTAGCCTAAGGCTCGGAGGAGTGTGGAACTGGAATTACGTCAATACGGGGACTACAGAGTTCATGGAGGCACTGTGGGCTCTGTGGCACCGGACAGATCACAGATCGGACCAAGGAAGGCCGCACTGGCACTGCACCGCAGCACCGGCGTGTCGCTCGCGCACGGTGAAGAGGTGCGCGGAGCCGGGCACCGGCATGCATCCCGCTTTTTTCCTCGGCCGGTCGTTCTCACTCGCAGTCTCTCTTCCTCTCACACTCTCACAGCGCCCTGCACTGCACACTGTGTCTGTGCTGATGCTGTTGGCACTGTGAGCGCGCGCGCATGGGCGGGGGACACGATACATGAACATGGAGTAGCGACGAGTTACGTGTGGACAGGCCTCTCCCGTGCCGCAGGGAGCAACCAGGCCAGGGCCCCCTCTGCCCCTGCCGTGGCAGCTGGGCGGAAAGGCAGACAGCGCGCCAAGCTCCACACAACACATGCGCAGGACAGCTACTCTTTGCGCCTACGAATGTCGTAGCACAGGACAGGACTGTCCTTCGCGTCCGGCGTCGGCAGACCAACCGGACGCCCCTCTTTGGCCTTTGCCACCCTTTGCCGCCTTCTTCTTTGACTGATCCGCCGCCCGGTCTCGGGCTCTCTCCATCTCGTCAGTCAAGCAGCTCTGGAGTCTGGACTCAGGTACGACATGTCTGGTCTGCTGTTGTCGTCAACACGGCAGGGGTCAGATCGTGGCATTGGCATGGGATGCATGCGCGCGCGCTCGTGCTCGTCACTCGTGTGATTACCAAACCTGATCGATCGGCTGCACTTGTTCTGCAGATGCAACTCTGGTGTGTCGCTGTGGCTACAGCAGCGCTAATCTACAGGATCTTTCAGTTTGGATTTGTGCAGTAGTGCAGCTGCAGCCACCAGATAAGTGCAGCGGGGTCAGGACCAAGGGGGAAATTGGACGGACACGCATGTTATCCGACATGAATATTTTTGTCTGATATATACAACAGTACGATATAAAAGTTTGAATATCAAACATTTGTTTGGCTTATCAGCTGGTTGATTAGCCGTATTTTGACTTAATCTCTCACAAAATACTATTAAAACAGGTGAAATCAGCCATGAAAACAATCAGTCGAACAACATCTGTTCGGACAACCATTTAACTCTATTGTCTATAGATATTCATCCAATACTTTTAAGGAAAGAAAGAAGTTATGTGGTATCATATTAAACACTATAGATATCAACAATAATAAAAGTACATTGTTAGTCATACCAAGAGTCGGATTGAAATAGCTTATGGACAACTTTACAAAACTGTTTTTAGCTTTTACCCAAATAGGTCTTGTTGAAATAGCTTCTCTCTAAAAGTTGTTTTAAAGCCTGATAAAGCTGAAAATACTAGTTTCTCTTGATTTTCTCTCCACTGTCTTCCCTATACCAAACGTTTTTCTAAAAACTTTACCTTCACTTGTAAAATTACTCATGGAACCGACAAAAAAAATGCTTCACTAGTAAATCTGAGTTATACCAAATAGGTCATAACTATATGATTTATAAATAAATAATCATATTAATCATGTGTCCATCATTAATATCTAAGATAAAAACATTGGGCTACTAATTACTTGAACCCATAACTAAGAAATTGTACTATATTGGTCATATTAATTGGAATTAACATACTTAACCTTATTAAATTAATGCCACTAGTTATATAAAGATCAATAAATATTTTATTTATATATAATTATTAATATTTAAAAACTAAAATATATGGACGGTCCCTAAACTTATCTTAGGATGTCATTCAGGTTCTTGAACCCTTAAAATGAATTTTTGAGTCTTGGAATTAATCTTTGCGTGTCATTTAGGACCTAAACTTTTAAATGCTATTTTTAGGTCTTGGTCTTGTCTTTAGTGTGTCGTTCATATGCCTGAATTTTTTATAATATATGCCACACAGGTCCAAATAGATTTGGTCTAATTCACATCCTAATACAACATGTCATGGTGGTTAGATCCACATGACATGACCACGGTCTTATTGTTGACTAAGGCAGGAATAGTCATTCGCGCCTGTCTCTTCCTTTCATGGAGCACTAGCTTTGCTCTTGTCGTCGCCACCACTATTGACACTGTGACCTTTTACGCGGAGGATGACGAAGCCATGGGTTGGGGTTGGCGAGTTGGCGATGCGATGCCACACTAGATTAGACCACATAAGAGAGAGAAGAGTGTGGAGATGGATAGAAGAACAGAGAGCATAAAGATCTAACTATTACAGTATATAAGTAGGCTGACATTAATGGTAAAGATCTAATTATTATATAAGTAGGCTAAGAGGATCTAACCACATTAAGCAGGCATAAAAGTAATAAACTTTGGGAGAGACATAAGTAAATTATGCATCAATGGTGAAGATCTAACAATTACATGGATAGACTGAGAGAAGACTAAAAACCTTACAACCAGCAGCCGACTCTAACCATTAAAGTTGCTCTAATAAGAAGAGAGGCGGAGGATCAGTTAGTCGGACCAAGAAGACAATCGTTGACCTCCTTTCTAGCTTAGGCGAGGAGCAGCGTTGTACTCTGATCGCAACTCGTAAGTTTGTACCGATATCCGACACACATACGCGGAGCTGACAACAAGCCACATCGTTACAGAGAGTTGGACTGCTCAAGAAGGGCGCACACGACGGCGGCTAGGCAGGGCTCCTCGACGACAACATCTTGGTACCTGCCTTCTTGCGAATTGCATTCGCTAATTAGTTGTTTTGGTTCATAGTGAGGCCTTAGGTATTTTTTTTCTTGTTCATTTTAATCTAAATTAATTATCCATATAGTATTCCAGACTTCTAATACTCCCTCCATAAACTTTTATAAGGCGTATCAAGATTTTATTTATTTTTAATCTTTTGTAAGGCGTATGTAGATACAGATCTCGTGAAGTCCAAACATCGTTCAATCAAAAGCTTGAGCAATTACTTCCCTCTAAAAACGAAGCACTACTTTGCATGTAGCGTCCAATTAAAAGATATGGTAACGTTGAATATTTATTGTATACATACACTTTATATTACTACTGTCACCTTCCCTAAACTTACTTAGTCATTGTGAAATCTCTAAATATGCCCTATAAAAGGTTACAGAGGAAGTAGTTTATACTCATATAACCATATCATATTTTCTTCTAATATAGATGTTAGAATTTTAAAATCTTATCTAAGAAACATTTGCTATAGACTTAGAATTAACACCTACTTTCTTCATACCTATATTAGTTGTCGTTTACGACAACGACACGGTCTTCAAAACACAACTTTGACATCTTGTTTTTTTATAAAAATATTTTTAGAAAAGTGATATATGTATACTTTTATGAAAGTATTTTCTCAAGACATATCTATTCATATAATTTTCATATTTGTAAACTTAGAAACTTGATAACTATTAATGATTTATATTCTCAATGTTTCACTTAAATCTTGTCTAAAATGATAACTAAATACTCCCTCAGTCCCTAAATAACTGTCCCTAGAAATCCGTGTTTTCCTCACAGACACGCTTTCCGGACGACAATTAAACAGGGACGGAGGGAGTAGGTATAGAGGGAGTATATATATTATAAGATTTTCTATATGGTCTACAAAGATATTCCCTCTGTACCAAAATAAATGCACTTCTAGAAAGTTCAAAATTTATCCCAAAATAAATGCACATTTACATAAAAGATATACTAGTCCTATTTGTTTTTTTTCACTTTCTCATTTTTTGAGGTGTAATAATTACATCTTTCCACAGGTATAGATATAATTTCACACTAACCTTAGGCCTTGTTCAGTTCGTGAAATATGTGGCGAAAAGTTACCATAACATTGTTGTTGTTATTTGACAAACTTTATCCAAACATGGTCTAAGGCCTTGTTTAGATTGAGAAGGTGAGTATTTTTCTCAACTGTAGCACGTTCGTTGTTATTTGACAAACTTTGTCCAATCATGTGCTAACTAGACTCAAAAAATTCGTCTCGACATGTACATACTAAAAGTACAATTAGTTATTTATTTTACTAACATTTAATGTTTCATGCATGCATTCAAACATTGATGTGATGGTGATGTGATGGAGAGAGAGTGAAAAAATGTTGATAGTTTGATGGCATCTAAACAAGACCTAACTGGACTTAAAAGATTCGTTTCGACATTAACAGACTAAAAGTACAATTAGTACCTACATTTAATGTTTCATGCATGTGTCTAAAGATTCGATGTAACGAGTACTACGTAATATTTTTTGGCACATTTGGTGAACTAAATATGGCCTTAGTATCTCTATTTAAGCTTTAAAAGTATATTTATTTTGCTACAGAGGGAGCAGGGTACTCGTCAGCTAAAATTTGGATACGGTCAGATAAAATTTGAAAAATTTGACACCTCTCGTGTTGGGGCTCGTCAGCTCGTGTGGCCGGGGACAGAGAGGGAGGGGGAGTGAGCGAGTGACAGGGAGGCAAAACGTAGGATCTGACGACGGGACTTCTCACATGGCTAGGCTGCAGGAGCAACCGGTTGCTATTCCCGCTAGGCTGCCTGTCCAGTGCCCTACAGTATGCCCTCTGCACAAGGGAGTGTGGGTGTGGCGTGCGTGCAGCGTGCGCCCTAGGGCAGCTTTTTCATTTGCCGCCCTCTTCCAGTTGATTGATGTGTCCCGTGACTATTGGTGCCATGTCGGGGTCAGCTAGACCTCGTTGATCTCCTTTCTTGCCATCTTGACCGGTGGTGGTGTTGACTGCCTTCGTGGCTCCTTTGCAATGCGCCATCGGCTGGAATTTCAGCTCATCAAATGAGCGTGTCTCTGACCTTTTATATGCCCCTGCTCCCTCTTCCATAATGCTAGATGACATTTTAGCTTTAGACTCAAGAATTAATGATAATATAAATAAAAATATTATAGTATCTTTAAACAAGAAGGAAAGAAATAGAGGTAAAAATGTGTGAGTATGAGGAAAAGAAAAATATATATTTCATTCATATAGAAAATAGATACCGTTTTAGACAATGTTTGAGTCAAACATTGAAAATATAAATCATGAATAACTTTTAAATTGTTAAGTTTAGAGATGTAAAAATCATATAAATAAATTTGTCTTGAAAAGTACTTTTACAAAAATATACATATACCGACCACTTTATAACAAATATTTTCAAAGAAACAAGTGGTCAAAGTTATGTTTTAAAGACCATGTCACTGTTCTAAACGACATATATTTTCTATACGGAAGGAGTATATGAAATAGATATCGTTTAGAATGTGAGTTTTGAAAAACTACTTTTTCCAGCTTTACCTTAGCTTATCTTTTTTTGAGAGAAGAAACAAAACTGCTTCATGAATGGAAAAAGATGTTTGACAAAAAAAAAATCACAACAGCTTAAGAAACTGTTGTGAGTTATATCAAACAGGCCCTGAATATTGACAACAAGGATCTGAATTTAGCATCGATTGATTTGTTCAAGCCTGGTAGATCATTATTTTGCATGCTTACTCTGCTCCGCATCCTGCAGTTCCAATCAAACAAATGGAATGGCACACATACACACTAGCATAGCGGGCGTGCTCGTACAAATTCACAGGCACGCCCAAACACACACATACACAACACACCCCCAAAATCACCAAGAGAGGGAGAGGCCAAGAGCACACGACAGGACTGGGACTGGGAAACCTACTGTAGTGCTAGCTAGTACCTATACCTGCATGCACAACACATATTTCCTGCACAACAAACACACGACCGCAAAACTAATGGTCAAGCTACTCTTATCTAAACTAAACTGCTGGCACATACAACAAAGATAGCTGTTGTGTAAGTACTGTAAGCTCTAATCACGCAACGACAAGCCCCCAAATGCAGTAACCACGAACGAGCTATCTTGTACTAGTTCCCTGTATATGCTGCCATGGCCATGCTGATCATACATGCTGCAGAATTAAAACAGGTGGTGGCTACAGATTTTCCTGACCTCCCCTTTCCTCCCCTTCTTGATCCGGATGGACCCCATGCGGTCCATGCTGGCCACGAACGCCTGGAAGAAGCGGGTCTTGTTGGCGGCGAGGTCCTGCACGAGCGGCCTGGTCCGCGCGTCCAGGAACAGCGCCTGGTCGGAGCCCAGCAGGCCCAGCCTGGCCTGCAGGTTGCCGTAGTAGGCGTGGTCGAACTGGAACGGCGTGCTCACGTCGAAGGGCACCACCACGCGGGCGCTGCCGCCCGACGACGGGCACGTCATCCGGAGCGCCTTCACGAGCCGCTCGTCCATCAGCGGGTCCGCGCGCCGCGTGCCGCGGAAGTCGTAGATGCGGCCCAGCACGTGGACGCAGTGCGCGAACCCCACGGTGTGCGCGCCCGACAGCGCCACCAGGTCCGCCGCGCCCAGGCCCTTGCCCGCGAACACGCGGAGGAGCTCCTCCACCGTCGAGTTGGCCCGCGGCAGGCTGCCGCGGACCTTCCCCGCCAGCGACACCTTGCTGTCCTTACGGCCCTTCTTCACCGCGTAATACGGCCCGCCTGCCTGCGCTTCCCAGACAAATTAATGTGATGATGGGCCATTATTGTTGGGCTGGGCCCAATCCCACTAGGACCCTCAGGGCTCAGGCTGTGTTTTTTCAAAAAGAAAAAAAGAAAGAATAAAGTTGGAACAAAAAATTATGAGCCATAGTAGACTTGGTGCTGGTCCAGAAAGATGCACGAGAACAAAGCGAGGTGGTACTACTACTACGCAACAAAGCGAGGGCCAGGTCCAGGTTGGACGCTTTGACTATTGCGGGGGGAGGGAAGAACCCGACACTTGACTCGCTCAGAGGCTGTGATGGACGACGACACTTGCGACCACCTGTCAAGTGTCACCTGACGCACTTATAAAACACGCCCATGTGGCCCTGAATTACTCTAATTGCAGCACCAAATCAGCTGCTCTTGAGTCTTGACATGACTCATGAGCGGCAAACTTTGGTGCTTTGTGGCCATAAGATCCAAGCAAGGAGTGCGGAATCCCCAAGCTTAGCTTATAGTAGCTCAAATGGTATCAGCCGTTGAGGCTGTCACGTTGTCTCCCTAGCTACATTAGGAAATCGATCGTACAGACAATATAAATCATAGACAGGTCAGACTAGTCTGATCCATCGCCCGGCCGGATCGGTTAAATTGCTGTTACGTACGTGGCGTGAATTAAAAGCCACTGATGGGCGATGGTGGTGCTAATCTCAGAAGCAAACGTTTAAACAAATCAAATTAAAACCTAGTACTACTCCTCCTACTCATGTACGGCGGCCACACTTGCTGGCTTTGCAGCCCTGGTACTGAGTCTGACCCACCACAATTAGCACTTAGCAGAAACAGTTCACTGAGCAGATCACCGGCGACGGAGTACTTTGTACTACCTCCACTACTACGATGACCAATTTATAAATTGATCGCAAAACCTGAAATGATTACGGTCACGTAATCATCATCACCACCGCCCTTGCCTGGCCTGCTTAAGCTGAGTTATCAACGTAGCGCCGCCCTGTTCGTGTTCCTAACCGACGTACACATGCCCGGCCATGGGCACGACGTGCGGTTGCGCCTTTTTCCCGCATGCAGTGCAAAAGCAATCCAAATTAAAAGCAGGTAAAACCTTTTCTTCAACGTCCCCGGCTTCGCCTCTCTTTGGTCCTGACTTGCCAGTATGGTGTATGTAAAGTTGTAAACCCTACCAACTTTTAACTGTCAGTTGGGTTTCGGTTGCAAACGCGACCCTGTACATCGCTTTATCTCGCCGAAGCACAAGGCTCTGCTCCTGCTTTCGGTTGCAAAATGCTGTGCTCAAAACACAGTTTCGACCCCGTTCCTTTTGCTCTGATCGCACCACTAAACTTCCCCCGTGTTTTTTCGTATAAACCAAGGATGCTGAACGTACGAGCTAGTTGGCCTGCGTTGCGTAGGTAACGTACCAGCTGGACGTAGTCTCGGGCGGCGAGGGCGAGGACGTCGGCGCAGGAGACGATACCGGGGCACTTGCTCTCTACAGCGGCCTTGGCGAGCTCCACCGTGTCGAACGCCTCCTGCGGCAGGTTCCTGTTCTCCTCCATGTCGCGCTCCACCCTGGGCGGCCGCGCGGCCGCGCCTGCCGCGTCGGCCGACGTCGGCGCGATCAAAATGGACGCGTCACAGCCCTGCGTGCGTGCGTGTGCGCATACACACCATCAAAATCGGCAGAGGGCACCAACGAACATTAATGCGATAGTTTACATACGGAGTACGTAGGTGCACAAAAATGTGCAAGGCGGCTGATGGAAAAAAAAAATCGTACGGAGCCGCGAGCATCGAATGGCAACGACACTGCGCGCTCAGCTCCTGACTGTAACTAAAACTCGATCGGTTATTACGTACTTCGACGAAGCAGTCGTGGTGGAAGAGGCGGAGCACGGCGGGGCCGGCGGCGGGGAAGTCCCTGTACCGGGCGGCGGTGACGTTGGCGACGATCTGGTCGACCGCGGGGCACGTCTTGGCGTAGAAGTCCAGCGCCAGCCCGTGCCGCTCCGGCGCCCGCCTGCTGCCGCGGACCGAGCTGGCCGCCGCCGCCGCCGCCACCGCCGCGGGCAGCGGCTGCGCCTCCCTGCCGCGCGAGGTGCCGACGAGGGACGACGACGCGACGAGCAGCAGCAGCAGCAGCAGCGCGCGGCGGCGGACGAGGAAGCGGATGCCTCTGGAGGAACCCATTATTTTTCCGATGCGCAACGCAATGCACAATGCGGAGGAACCCAGCTCCAAGGCGAGCGACAGGCTTGCCTTATCCCGCAGCCGGTAGCGCGAGAGGTGACAGGCAGCGGGCGGAAGCAGCGCGAGAGCGGGACAAGCGAGGGAAAGGAGGGCCTTGTTTGTAGGTGTGCGGACAAATGGTGGAAGGCGAGCGCATGTGGGTGCGGCGGTGGCGAGCTTGGCGGCTTCCGGGCGATACTGCGCTCCCGTGAAGCGGAGAGAAACTGGCGGCCGCGGCCGGGCCGGGCCGCCGGGATAGAATACCACGCATGGTATCAGCAGACTGTAGACAGTAGTAGTTCAGTCTGCAGGTGTAGGTGCGCAGTAGCGAATTTTGCTGCACTCTAGCAGTAGCGAATTTTGCTGCACTCTAGTCCCTCTTTCCCTTTTAAAGTGTCGTCCAAAAAACGTGTCTGTAACAGAAATACGGATTTCTAGACACAGTTATTCAGGGACGGACGGAGTAGGTTTCAGAGGTGATGTGTAGGTACTGTACGTGCTAGTCATGGCCTACGTTGGCTGATGCAAGCATATGAATCTATTCATAGCTAGAGTAATGTTTTTTAGAAGAAAGATGTACTCTCCGTCCCTAAATAACTGTCGTTCTCGCTTTCCGAGAAAAAGTTGCCGGCAATTATATATTAAAATATATTAATATTTATGCTAAGTAATTACTATCATCGGAAAGATCTTTACATCTAGTTTTTTAACAAAATTATTTGGAGATGTAAATATTATACATATTTTGTACAAATTGAGTCAAACACGTGGCACGCACACCAACGGCGACACTTATTTAGGGACGGAGGGAGTACATTATTATGTACATTGTCGAGTCTGTTAAACGCGATGCTGCACTTGGGGAGAAGTTAGCAACAATCCCGTGTTTTCCTTTTACCAAACTATATCGGTTTATTTGGGGGTTGCATTCTGGGGTCTGGGCGCCCAGGGGTGGGCCCTAGACAGACACACCCAATGCACCCTGACCCTATATGCTTTATTCCTTGCCATCCACTAATGTCAAATATGAAGATTTGACACTCGTATACTCCATCCGTTTCAAAATAGAAGTCGTTTTCACTTCCCGAGAAACAACTACCGACAATTATTATAAATAATAATATCAACAATTAGTATCATAATTAATATCATCAAAAAGATCTTTGAATCTAGTTTTTAACAAAATTACTTAGAGAAACAAATATTACACGTATTTTCTACAAATCTAGTTAAACTTGTGGCACGAACAACCAAAACGTCTTCTATTTTGGGACGGAGGGAGTATACGTGGTGCATGTCGATCCCTTTGATGTGGAGAAAGATGTACCATGTATTAGCGAATTAACCATAGCTAAATTGGTTATGTTTTATTATGGCCGTGATAATTTCCGACTTAAATTTGAGTCTGACTCCGTAACTCGGCATGGGTGTTCATTTTTTTTTGGCTAATTGTTATTCTTCTAGAGTATCCATCAACATGGAGATACTCGATCAGATGATAGATGTAGAGACATGTAGTGATGACTTTGTCAAATTTAAGATATGATTATCTAGCCTCTCGAAGACGTTCATAAGATTAGGATGCATGCTTGTATGTTCACATAGTGTGAATGTATAGCACATGTACATGTACTGTGTTTCAAAATATTATCATGTAATACAAAGCAATTTCAAAGTAGGGTAGATGTTTTTGCTTTATTCGATTATAATGTTGGGCCACACAAGCCATTTGGCCCAAGGACCTACAAACAGCACAGCATCTGGGCTCTAAGCCCCATTAACTTAATTTTAGATGAAAATGTGCCACATTATTAACCTTGGGCCCATGTGTTATAGCCCAACCGCCCAAGGCTTAATAAGCAACGGCGCCTTGACCCTGGGCCCAGCCTCCACCCTCCTCCAGTTGTGTAAACTAAGCTTCAATTCAATAAATAATTAAGTGCAAAAATGCATATCGAATTTTCCTAGATCCCTGACATTGTGTTGGTGATCAGTGAAAAAGAATAGAGAAGGCACTTATCTGGACTATACATCTGTTAATGTCCTTTTACGCTGCCGACTGCAAAGTTTTCTCGCGGAAAGAGATGGAATGCCTGCGTGCCAAATGCCGCCAATCAGCTGTGAATTAAAAAAAAAATGCTGTCAACTGCCCAAGTGCAGTATACGTGTAGGTACAGAACTCGTAATTTGTTTGGTGAACCAAGGACCTTTTTTCTTTTCGGCACTGATGGTATCCACCTGAACAAAGTGCGTGATTACTCGACTCGCTTGATCGGACGACGACAGCGAAGCTAATCCATTGGCATTCATATTTGGGTGCCCTATCAATAAGCTGACCGAAAAAGGTTGAATCAGATCAAGAGAAAAAAATGTTTAAATTGGATACGCAACGCAGGTGATCGACATGGCACCCACGCCACGCGCCAGCTTGTCTATAATAATACACGAAGATGTCACAAGCTTCGGTTTAATTATTGGGACTTCCAGAACTAGTGTCCGGTATGCGGTATCCTTTCCGCAATATGTAATGCATGATGTCACTGATCACTAGCTTTCACGGCATGGTTCGTGATTTGTCGGACGCAAAGCTGAGGGCACTCACAATGCAAACTACTTAGAGTCTAAGTTTATTTATTACCTCGAAGCTATCATAGACTTGTAGTCTAAATAAGACTTGGAGTCTTGCTTTTTTACCCTCTCTCTTCAATAACTACACTGCCACATCAGCAAAATACAATAAATATGAGTGTAATAAATAGGTTTAGACTCTATGATAGAGTCTGCATTGTGAGTGCCCTGACACGACGCACAGCTGCACCAAGACAGGACAAGCTGTGCTTAACTGCTTCTTTCAATTTCATGTTTCCATTCAAATGATGACTACTACTACTCGTGTTTATTTTTACGAAAATTACCTGTAACCGCATACAGTTCAAATGACTGTGGATTGCTTAGACATTTTTTTTTCTAAAGAAATATTCCGTAGAAAATTTGAATTCTGCAGGTCCGATCGATCAGGAACGAGAACGTCGAGCATCGCGATAAGATGCGTAGAAAACCTCGTCAGTTTGCGGCGGACAACACGTCCCCGTCACCGACCCCTCTCGTAAACCTTCTCCGCCGCGGTTTTCGCCTCGCGGCCGCTCCAGCCTCCAGCCCTCCTCCTCTCCCCGGTGGGGCTCCTCCGCCGCCCTCGCCGAACTCGCCACGTCCCCATTGCCCCCATCGCCCGTTCGCTCCCCGCCCGAATTCTTTACTCAACAAACCATTCGTCGTCGGCCCGTCCCACCTCCCCAAGCAACCCAGCCACGCGCCACCCGTCGAGGTCCACGATCCCGTCCAAATCCGCGCGATAACAACCAGGCCCCCCCTCGCCCTTGCTGGTTGCTTCCTCTCAGTCAGTATATAGCAGGAGAGGGGGGCGGGGGCAATGGTTCTTCCGCTCCGCCTGATCCCGCGCTTGGCTGCCGCAGCCAGGTTGACGCCCGCGGCCTCCTGCACTCCCCGGCGCGCGCCGTTACTACCTGCTCTCGCGATGGCGGCGGCGTACAGCGCCGGTCCCGGCGCGGACAGGAGGCTGCTGTTCAGGCAGCTGTTCGAGAAGGAGAGCTCCACGTACACCTACCTCCTCGCCGACGTCGCCGACCCCGACAAGCCCGCCGTGGTGAGTCCATCCAGCGCTGCATAGGTTGGGATTGGGATTGGGATTGGTTCAGAGCTGCAGGCTATTTTTACTGTTGGAACAGGACTGGCATTGTTGGCTTGGGTTGTTAATTAATTTTGGTGGGAATGGATTTGCTATGCAGCTTGATCGCATGGCCAATATTGGGTTTCATGTGCCTGCACACAGTAATCTCTACTGTTGCTATTTGCGTCAGAGTTCAAACCATAACCATTGTAGAATCGGAATGTAGATGCGGTGGGCAGGGACGAAGCCATGAAAAAAATTAGGAGGGGCTGAACGAAAGTTGATGATGAAATTCATGAAAAAAATCACTTGTTCGCCTTGATACCAGGATCCTGCTGTAAACTGTGGTGTACCCTCGCCAACTAGAGTTGCGTTTAGCTCCTCTCTCTATACTGGTCCTGCTACCAACGCTCGCTTGCTTGCCGCACCTGGCTCCTTGTCCGCCCGCCTGCTGCGTAAGGCTGCTCGTCCGCTGTCCGCTGTGCTTGGCTGCATGCTCGCGGCTCACCGTGCCGTTCAGCTTCGCGGCTGGGCCTGGCTGCCTACTCGCCGTGGCCCCGCTAGCCCGCCCCTGCGCGACCGCATGTAGGAGCCGCTGGTCTCGTTGTTTGCGTCACGGCGTAGTCACGTGTGCCGCCCGCTAGGAGCCGTGCGATACTGCATGAACGAGAAGCCGCCGCTGAACGCTCTATAGGGATGGGTTAGTGCGGTCGATTGGGAACTGAGAAGTTGCGATAGGGTCGTGTCTTATTGGACTTTGACTGGATAATTCTCTATGTCTACTGAATTGCTTGCCCAATTAATAAAAGATGTCATCTTCTACTCCCAACAAATCTCAGCCTCTCCTACTATATACGTCTATAATCTTAGCCCCTCCTACCTTGTACATTTATAGCTAAAATTTCAACGAAAAACGCTAAGGTTTCACGTACTCGGCAGCGGTAGGGGGGGCTCGAGCCCCTCCCGCCCCACCGCTGCCTCCGTGCCTGGCGGTGGGTGCAATTAACAGTAGTGAACAAATCTGCAACATGATTAACTGATTTGCCTTTCATCTGCGCAACTGCTACTATTCCCTGTTTGTAATTCGTTGCCGAATTTGATCTTTAGGGATTCTTTTACCACTCTCTTGAATATGTTGCAATCAGTGAGAGCGATTGTAATTCATCAATTCAGAATCTGCATTTATGTAAGTTATATGGAAGCGAGTTCAGTTTGTTCAATTGGATTGCATCAATTCAGTAGTAGTTGGTGTTCAAGCTGCTTATGCTACATTCATTGCTGATTTCAGCACTTAGTTTCGACAATTCACGTTTGCATCTGACTAGTATTCAGGCCATATTAGAACTTGAAGCCATGCTTTAAATTGTCCGGAATTTCAGGATTGTATTGATTGAAGCAAACTAATGAAGAATTTGTTTTCTTCCCTTTTCCTTTTATTGAATATTACATTGAAATTTTCTTAGGTGCATCTGGGTTTGTGTAACAAACATGTGAACCAAAATTTCAAGACTTGCCATAGGATACGCCACATAAGTAATTAACTATTAAATAAAGCAGAAACAATTATTGACTAAGTTTTGAACTACAATAATGTTATCCATACTTGATTGATGTATAAATATATACATTTGGTCAAATACCATGATTCCATCTGATCATTTTTATTCTGTGCGATCAGCTGATTGACCCTGTCGACATAACAGTTGACAGAGATCTTAATCTTATCAAGGAATTGGGCTTAAAGCTCGTGTATGCTATGAATACTCATGTACATGCTGATCACATCACTGGAACAGGACTAATAAAAGTAAGCAGTTTTGTGGTTCTAGGAATGTTTTGATGGATTTTGTTTTTCACAGTTACATGCTTTGTTCTCCTTGGTAATAGTTAGCTAATAGTATGAACTTGCAGACTAAGCTACCTGGAGTTAAGTCTGTTATTTCAAAAGCTAGTGGGGCAAAAGCAGATCATTTTGTTGATCATGGGGACAAAATACACTTTGGTAACCTTTTCCTTGAGGTATAACAACATTCGAATAAGCTACTTTACTCTGTTCTGTTTTATTCATATAGTATACATAAATTCCAAGATTTAAAATCTCACATACATGGAGAATACTGTAACTAGTTCTCTTAGGTTCTTTGTTTTTCTTGAACTTAATGGGTGAGTGGTCCTGATTTTGAATCAAGAATTTTAAAAATTCTTTGTCCTGTGTTTCATGAAATGTAGAAGTTGCAGTTGGTAACTTTTGTTGAAGATTTTTTTTATGCTTCCGTTAAATACAAGAGTCTGGACTTGGAAGCATTTTATTTTTTCATGAACGACAGTTGGCTTTGAAGTCTTAAATTGGCTTAGCTATACATGGTTGCTTACAGGACTGTTCATATTAAAATGTTTCCATAAAACTATTCTGTACGTTTTCTTTTCAATTTTGTTTCTCCTGTATTTTTTTTTACTGCTTTGTAACACTTGTGAGCTGATCTGTTGTTTATACACAATTCACATTTGAAGAATGTAATATTTGACAGTTGACTTTTATAAATATGGTTTTGAGTGCATAGAAAATTAAGTGATGTTAATGTAAACGATTTAGTAAGTTGTTATGTAATATGTTGCATGTATTTTTATTGCTGTTTGTCTTCTGAATCTATCTATCATTGTTTGTACATATATTATGCCTCGCAACGGAATTCTCTGAACTGAAATTTTGTGCTTATAAATTTATTGCAATTATTGTCACATCAATAACTGCTAAAATATGAATAAAATTTATGCATATACTGACATACAAGATACAACCCTCAGCTGAGAACGTGTGTTAAAACAGATCGACTTTAAGGAATTTCTTGTTGCATTGGTGGATATGAAATTTTATATGGAAATTAAATATTCCATTTCAGGTGCGGGCTACTCCAGGCCATACATGTGGCTGTGTGACTTATGTTACAGGTGATGCTGATGGGCAACCTTCACCAAGGATGGCTTTTACTGGTGATGCCTTAATTATCCGAGCATGTGGCAGGACAGACTTCCAGGTAATATGATTAGGTAGTTTCTTCACAAACTAGCAAACAGGAAAATAGTAATTGTGGTCTTTCTAATCATATACGGCATTTCATACAAGTATCTGAAGTTGCGAGGCAAAGTTCTGAATTTATGTTGGAGAAATTTTGGTTAACCATAGATGTGTGATTTTCTATTAATAGTTTGCATTTATTCTGTATTATTACAGGGAGGAAGTTCTGATCAGCTGTATCAGTCAGTGCATTCACAGGCAAGCATGCAAAATCTTGTCCTGTATCATTGTATGACAAAACATGAACTTAAATAACTGAAACTTTGTATCCTGATCAGATTTTCACATTGCCAAAGGATACACTGCTATATCCCGGTCATGACTATAAAGGTTTCACGGTGAGTGGCTTAGTATCTTGAAGTTCACCAGCCAAGCTAGCAGTCACTTGATCTATGTTCTTGCAGGTAAGTACTGTTGAAGAGGAGGTTGCCTATAATGCTCGACTCACGAAAGATAAGGTAACTGGTAGTTTCTATTTAAGCTGACATTCTTAAATAGCTCGAAAGAAAAGAAATTCTTAAATTCACGTACCAATGTTTTGTTTTTTGTTTTCTTCTAATTGTATATATTTTCTTGTCCAGGAAACTTTCAAGACGATCATGAATAGTAAGTTCTCCCAAGTAGATATGTACATTTGGTTCATACCGAATTCCCACGTTTCTGCTGACATGCTCACTTTGCTTGTCCAATATTAACCCTCTTGTTTTGGGCTGAAAGAAAGAGGTCTGATCATTTGGTCTCATCTTGGGCAGACTTGAACTTGTCAATTCCGAAGATGATGGATGTAGCTGTACCTGCCAATTTGGTCTGCGGTATCCAGGATCCGCCACCGAAGATCTGAGCTGTTTCCTGTGGAATCCTGCAGCTGCACTTCTGGATGTTTATGAACTCCGGATCGCCACCAGAGGCTTGCAGCTGAGTTGTCCTTTAAATAATTTGTCTGCTGCAGCCTGTGATATTGCGAGAAAATAATGTAATCAATGGCCGGTGCTCTGGTTGTACTGTATGTGGCAAGGCACTATTGTGTGGTGAGATCAAAAGGAACAATGCTGTTGTAAATGAAGTTAGATGGCCTCTCGTCTTGTGCTGC
The DNA here is from genome assembly GCA_009763385.1 of Coix lacryma-jobi var. lacryma-jobi. NCBI lineage: Eukaryota > Viridiplantae > Streptophyta > Magnoliopsida > Poales > Poaceae > Coix > Coix lacryma-jobi. The sequence continues at coordinate 34,701,469 of CM019827.1, forward strand.
ACAAGGTTCTCATAAGGTGATGATAATATAATAAAGTAGCCCTTCTGAAAACACTTTGCGAACTGCAATCATGTTATTTGTATATATTCTTTAAAAAAACAGAAGGGATTTCAAAAAGGTGAAAACAAAATCAAGCCGTCTGTTCTGCTGGATGACAACCATCATCAAAGAAGAAAGTATATACCGCGTCCGTGTGGAGGCTCTCTGGTTCTCTGCACAGCAGCCCAAGGTTGTGAAAAAAAAGCCCCAGGCTGAAAATAGCGTGATGGGGTGCTCATCATATTTTGTTTGCGGCTATATACTACGATGATAGCAACTGTTAACTTACGAGGCATGTTTGTCAAATTGCAATTTGTTTGGTTTAAATTGACCTGAGCGGGGTAGTCAAACCTCCAAATTTCCTTTGTACAAAAAAAACAGGTATTAGCAAAGAGAATCTTGCATGTTGCTAGCAATTTCCGAAGCCTGGCAACTGGCTAATTCTTTTTAATTGAAGACAGAAAAAAAATGTGCTTATTACCTGCTCCTCATGTACTAGCACGTTTCAGGCTCTGCAAACTGGCACACAAAAGTACAAAACACCCGCCGTCCAGGCTGGAGGCACACGTTAATCGTCTTCAGGAAACAACTACTACGCGCAAATCCTCCAAGTTTTTTTCTCGTGAGTCGTGTGACCGCCCTCGTCCTGTTCCGTCCTCCCTCCTCTCCTGCCGTCCCGCGTCCCAAACTCCCCCCCAATTGGGGAATTCCCCAAACCTAACTAGCCTTTGCCACCGCAGGAGCTACCATGGGTGGCCAGATGCCGGACGCCGACGGGAAGGCCTGCTCGGCGGACTCCTCCTCGCCCTCTTACGAGTACCCGCCGTCGGCGCCGCCGCAGCACCAGCACCAGTACGGCACCTTCGGCCCCCCTTCCGGGGCCTCTGGGGAGTTTCCGCAGCCGGCGGTCGGGTTCCCCCAGCCGGCGCCGCCGCCCGGGATGCAGCACTACCTGCAGCCGCCGCCGGCGTCGTATGCGGTCTACCCGCCCCCGCAGCAACCCTACTCGGCCGCCGCGCCGTACTATGCACAGGGCTACCAGGTCGCTCAAGGTACGCAAGTTCCTTGTCGCGTCATACGATGCGAATCCTATGCTGCATCCCGGCGAGATAATTGCATATTTAGGACTTCAAACATCGCGCTTCGCAGAAATAGGATTCCAAACATGGACTTCGTAAAAATAGTACTTGAAACGTTTGACTATTGATTTTCATAGGATTATGTGTATTTTCTCTCTTTTTAATTTTAAATACATGTATTTGACGAATGAAAGGACAAAACTGCCCTTCTGCTTTGGCTGATGCACGGGACTAGCTGCCGCTGGCCTGGTGGCCGCCGCCTGCGTGCCTGGCTGGCCGGCCGCCACGCCTGGCTCGCCGCCGCCGCCTGGCTGGCCTAGTCGGCTGCTTGCTGCCTGGGCGGATGGTCTCAAAAAAAATTAAAATAACATACATAATAATATTTGGTTGATCTAATAAATCCATAAATTTGGTTCATCTCAAAAACAATTCACATGATTAACATGCATAATAATATTTGGTTCATCTCACAAATCCACAAATTTGGTTCATCTAAAAAACAATTTTCAATAACATGCATAATAATATTTGGTTCATCTCACAAATCGAGAAGTTTACATATCACAAAAAAAATCTTGACATATCATAATATGAATAATTCATCCAATATGTAGCCTTCTTTTTGGAGTTATCTTTTTTGGTGCACCCGTAGCAGGCGTCATGAAAGGAGTAGAGGTGGCGGCCTGTGAAGAACTACCCTCTCCTAATAGAAACGCAAGGTGGCTGCATATAAATATAGTACCACAATTAGAAATGTACCAAGATGTATGAAAAAATATTACTCCCTCCATCCCAAATTATAAGACATTCCAAGAATCTTGGAGAGTCAAAGTTTTTCAACTTTGACCAAATTTATATAATAAGATAATAATATTTATGATACCAACTAAGTGTAATTATATTCTTCATTAGTTATATTTTCATAATATACAAATTTGATGTTATAAATCTTTATATTTCTCTCTATAATTTTGGTCAAAGTTGAAAAACTTTGACTCTCCAAGATTCTTGGAATGCCTTATAATTTGGGATGGAGGGAGTATATGGGAAATGTGTTAATTACCTTCTAGTGACCCTTCCTGGACTATCCCGTAGTATTTCTTCTCTAGTTGGTCTTTTTGGGGTGCTAAGTTCTTGTGGTGCCACTTTTGTAACATTCTTACTAGGTTGTCTCCGCTTCCTACAAGTTAAATAAATAATTTAATTAATAATGCAATGTTGCGTCAAGATTTAGTTAAATAAAATTAATACTTGCCTCTTTTTTGTTGTTCCATTGAGTGGGCACTTGGCACTAGCTTGTCTGTGACCTTTTTCACCGCATCTCTTGCAAGTCATAGGTCCTCTAATCATCTTTTTTCCTTTTGTATTGGTTGGAGCAGCATCATGACATCTATTGTCACCTTCACCCTCGTTACTACCTGCAGTATCTTTGGAACCTTTCTTTTTGTGGCCACCTTCCATCCATCCCTTTCTTCTTAGTTTCCTTCGCCTTCCTACTGGTAATTTAGCAAGAGGAGCTCCAACTAAAAATGGTAGATCAACTTGTGGCCATTGTGTTTTATCCGTCATTGGCTCAATCTCTCTACCATATGCTGCCCTGAATCTATTCACTGAGTAATATTCATGCACAAACTGTTCAAGATCAACACCACGTTGGCGGGTTACAAAGGCCAATACATGTTGGCATGGCTTACCAGTGTGCTGCCATTCAAGACAGGTACATGTCCTTTGGTTTAGCTTGACAATATGCCTCTCAACTCTACTGCTATGGTCCCACACCTCTTGTGATGTGGGGCCATCAATACAGCCGCCGGCCTCGAACTCGAGGGGCCTCAAGGACAGTCGACATTGGCGCGCATGCCTAAGAGCAGAGTAATGAGGCCATGGCGGCTGGGCTTTAAGTCTTTTGAGTTAATCAAGAAGGAGAGCAAGAGTTAGCAGCCGGCTGGTTAATGCCTGGCATTAGTATCAAGGAGCCAGTCTCCTATATATATGTAATGCAAGTACTCTGTTAGGATTAAGAATGAAGTTATCTCAACTATCGCATCCCCTTGCTTGTCTTTAATCTCACCTCCCTGCTCAAGTCGCCAGGCTCGTCCTGGCGCCATCATCTTCTACCTCTAGCTACGAATTGCGCAGCCGAGGGCCTCCCACCCTGGGAGTGCAGGCTCTTGACAACTTGGTATCGGATGTCCGTCGATCCGCTGGCTATTCTCCCAACCAAACCAACAATCCTCACCCACCTACTCACTCGTCTGCTTCCTCCGCTCCTCCAATGTCTGATCCAACCCACCCTGCGCCCAGCAACGCCGATCTCGCGGCCATGATCCGCGACTTATCCACCAACATGGCCGCAATGCAGCGGCAGATCGTGACCCTCCAGCAGCAACCACCGTCGTCCAGCGCGGGGTCACGCGGACTCGGGGGCGGGGACAACTTCGCCGACCGTCCACCTCGGTTCCAGAAGATGGATTTCCCCAAGTTCGACGGGAAATCCGACCCACTTGCGTTCCTCAACCGCTGTGAGTCATACTTCGTCCAACAACGCATTGCAGCCGAGGAGCAAGTATGGATGGCGTCGTACAATTTGGAAGGGGCGGCCCAGATGTGGTACATCCAGGTGCAGCACTCCGAAGGAACTCCGGGCTGGCGGCGCTTCTCGGAGCTCTTGAATCTCAGGTTCGGGCCACCTCTCTGTTCCAACCCCATGGGGGAGCTGATGGCGTGCAAACGCACCGCCTCTGTGACGGAGTACCAAGATCGATTCGAAGCTCTACTTCCGCACGTGGGTCCGTTGGAGGAGGCCCAACGTGTCCAGGCCTCCACGGCAGGGCTGCTACCGCCACTCAGCCACGACGTGGAAATGCAAAATCCCCAGACCCTCATCGTGGCCATGAGCCTGGCCCGCAAGTTCGAGATGCGGGAACAGAGCGCCCTCGCCGCGGCTGCCCCGGCGCATCACGCGCCCCGCCTGGCGGGTCGTGGCCTCCTCACGGGACCGGCACAGCCACTGGCATTGCCAGCTCCTCCGCCGGCTGGCCGCCAGCCCACCACACCGACCTTCGAGGGACGCCAAGTCCGGCGACTCACGCCAACCGAGATGGACGACCGCCGCCGCCATGGTTTATGCTTTAATTGCAATGAGAAATATAGTCGAGGCCACAATCGTGTCTGTGCCCGCCTCTTCTCTTGTTCCATAATATCATGATCTTTTCTCTAATCTTATCAGCAAGGTCAGCAACAGGTAAATCTTTATGGTCTCTAATCCAGTTATTAAATGACTCTGCAATATTACTAGTGATGTAATCACATTTAATCTCTGGATTAAAAGCACACCTATACCATAGTAAGTTATGATTGGTTTGTAACCATTTAACTGCCTCAGCTGATTCGCTTATCATTTTTGCTATGTTGTCATAGAATATGTCTTCTCTGTAAGCCCTTGCTGCTGGATATATCTGGTTGAACCCTCTAAATCTCTTGTGGAAGTTTTTCACAAGATGATAAAAGCATTCTCTCTGCTCTGCATTTGGGAAGACATTCTTCACTGCTTTCTCTAATCCCTTACAGGCATCAGAACAAACAGCAAGTAGTGGAGGATTACCTATCGCCTTTTTAAATTGCTCCATGAACCAAGTCCAGTTGTCTGTTGTTTCAGAAGCTATAAATCCATAAGCGAGTGGATACATCCAATTATGACCATCAACTGCTATAGCTGAGGCCAAGTGACCATTCCACCGACCATTAAGTGTTGTAGCATCTATGCTCAAATGTGGTCTACAACCTTCCAAGAAACCATCAATGCAGGGTTTAAGAGCACAGAAAAAAACGGTGGAAATATACTTCACCATCCACCACAAGTACGTCAATCTCCACGACACTCCCGGGGCACCGCTTCATTACCTCAGCCTTCCACCTGAACAATAGCTCAAAACTCTCTTCCCATTTGCCATAAACCTCAGCAAGAGCTTTTTCTTTACCTCGCCATACAGTGTCATATGCAATTGTCACCATGTGTTCATTCTGCAACTTCTTTTGCAATTCCTTAGCGCCGATATTTGGATCTGAGGATACTCACAGCCTTGCTAGCTACCCACTTCTGAGACGGAGTTTTAGTCACCGCCCTCATGGTAGAATAACATGTATGTTCATCAACCAACACTGTTACCTGCAAGACACGTTAATGTACATTAAAAAAATAACACATTAATTCTCCAAATCAAATTATTAGATATTAGATATTGAAAACAAAAAAAAATAATTAATTACCTCTACAATGCTTTGGCCTTTATGTTTGATGCCATTAATTCTCCAAGGGCAGTTATCACTGGACCTGCAATAACACCTATATCTTGTTTTATTTGACGTCTCTGTTCCTAAATCAAACTCCTTGATGATAGCGAATTGTCGCACTGCCATCTTGAACTCCTCCATTGATGGATAGATTGTACCAACATCCATCGGTGGGTTGTTCTTATCATAAGAAATCACCATCTCACTTGGTACGACATCACTAGTAAGAATGGCAGCATCATCATTATCAGCACCCACCTCTGTATAGCTACCCTGTTCTTCCAATATAGCATCATTTGTTGTCTCATCTTCTCTCAAGCCTAAAAGTTGATACATCTCATTTTCACCCATAAGTGCAACTCGTCCTTCCTCATCATGTGTCTCCATAATTTGTAAGCTATCCCAATCAACTCCTACCATGTTTTCCATAGGCTCTAGTTCGGATCTTAAAAAAAATAAATTAAAACAACTATTCAATTATTGTTGCAGTTTCTCATCAAAACAAAAAATAACAAATGCATTTGTTTTCCATAGGCTCTAGTTCGGATTAAAAAAATATATTAAAGCAACCATTCAATTATTGTTGCAGTTTCTCATCAAAACAAAAAATAACAAATATATTATATTTTGTATCACCAAAAGAAAAAATTACGGGCATCTCACCTTTGTACATCAAGTACAGGAAGATTATGTTCTATTGTCGGATGAGGAATAGTAGGCAACAAAGTCCTCGCAAGGGCAATCGCGCTCGCCGGAGGAGGTGCTTCGCAGTCCATGCCCTGGCTGCTGGTGGTGGCCGCGGCCTGGCTGCTGGTTGCCATGGCCAGGGACTTTTGGCCGGCCATGGCCATGCCCATGCCAGGGGCGGCCGTGCCAAGGCTGCTGGTGGCCACGGCCATGGAGTTTTGGCCAGCTATTGCCATGCCCACGGAAGGAGCAGCCGCGCCCAGGGAAGAGGCTACCGCGGCCAGCCCTAGGTCTCCCGAGTCGACCATGGACAGGCCAGAGGGGGCGGCGTGCAAGGAAGAGGAGCTGACATGGTGGCTGGAGTTGGCCCCTTGCAGGCCGGCGGCGGCCGGGGCTAGGGCATCGGGCGGCTGCTCCATGACCGCGAGGGAGGGAGACGATGTTTCGCTTTCTGCGTTCCGTACGAGAGGCCGAGACCGTGTGTTCCTTGCGTAAGAGATTGGAGGACAGTTTCGTCCATTAAATTGTCAAATACATGTATTTTGATTAAAAAATAAAAAAAATACACATAATCCTATGAAAATCAAGAGTTCAACGTTTCGAGTACTATTTTTACGAAGTCTATGTTTGGAATCCTATTTCTGCGAAGCACGATGTTTGAAGTCCTAAATATGCAATTTTCTCAACCCCTATGCTCATTAGGTCGCAGCATTAGAGTGCGAGCCCAAAATTGCTTGAATTTAGGTGTTGTCCTTCCCAGCTGCCTTCCTGTTATCTGAACCCGCAGTTCCTTCTGCATCCTTTTTGGCATCGCTTCCAAGTTGCAGTTCAATTGGTGCTGCTTATTCCAAATTAGAGGTTATTTGAGATGGAGGTCGAGGGGAACAATCATATAGATGCAGGGTAGTTCATTTTCAAATAGGTTCACAAAGGATGACATGAATAATTTAACCCTACAAATAAATCTATAAAATGAATAATTCAGTGTACAGTTTAGATTTATGTTCAAAATGGAGGAATATACAACTGGAACTTTGACTTAACCTGGCTAATTAATTTTTGCATTTTGGTGTTTTTAGGTTATATTCCTGTTGTTGAAGGAAGGCCTGTTAGAATGCGTCCTCTTCCATGTTGTGGCCTTGGCATGGGATGGTTTCTGTATGTTTTTCTGAACATTAATCATCTTGCAGTTTCATATATGAACTCATATTGATCTCTGACGAGGAACTCATGTTTCCACTGTTTGCTACAGGTTTATAATTGGGTTCTTCTTTGCTGCCATTCCATGGTATATTGGAGCTTTTGTGCTGATTGGTGTCCGAGTACATGATTACAGGGAGAAACCAGGATATGTTGCTTGCACTATTGCTGTAAGTCCTTCCTAGCATTTTATACATTGCTCTTATGTTTCCACCAGCTATATTTATGTGTTCCCTTGTATATTAACGGATTTTAGATTTCAAAAATTCATTAATCACGTCAGAATTTAGGGCCAATATCTGGTTTATATGACAGTTTTACAGGCACAAACTGCAAATACAGCATCAACTCATGTCACTAAACTATATCATTGACATTTCACTAGCACCCCTATAAAGCTATTGGAGATGGATATTCAAATTAAAACACTTACTGCACATTGTGTAGATGGAGAAGTGCATCCTCTTTATGTTTTCAAAAAGAAAAAAAAACTTTTTAAGAGTTTAATGGATTCCAACACAGCTTTTGGTATCTCTTACTTGGATGGAAGCATATGTCAGTTCAACTAACAACAATTCTATGAAATGTGCTGCACAGATTTAGCTTGGCACTGTAGATCTATACTTTCTCTTGCAAATTAATGCACAAAGGTGGTGCTAACTTTGCCCCCAAACTTTTTGGTGCCATGAACAGGCTTCGGTTGCTGCAATTGCTGTGCTGTTTGGCGCCACAAAAGGAGCGGCGGTGTGGTGAGCATTATGCCTTCAATTACCAGCGGTCTGTTTAATGTAAATGTTTGTTGCTCGGCTACTTTGTTATCTGTGTTGTACATGCCGTGTTGTGCGTATAGAGGATAAGGGGGAACAAGATTGATTGATGTACCGCCTATTTGTCATATACATTTGTAAAACGTAGTATGAATGCACCCTCATTAATTATTTAATGTAAAATTGCCCGGACTGCTGTGTTCTGATTGCCTGGTCGACAATATCTCCACGAGTGTCGTTGAGACGTTTTCGTAGTTAGGCTCTTTGTACGGCTGATTTGTAGTGAGAGAAATTATTTTACGATAAATTTGTATGAATTAAAGTCGGTTTATAGCTCAAGCGAATAGACATTGACAACACATGCCACTAATAGGTTATAGCTTGTTTGTTTATCTGCAATTGCATCCTGTGAGGGCTGCTAGTTTCGTTCAGTTAGCAACTTACCATTGCAGGGTACTTATATGCTCCTTGGTCACGAGACAAGAACCGCAATGCAATTAGCAGCGTCGGTAGTGAGGCCTGCTCTGCGAGGCGCTCCAAACCGGTTTTGCCGGAGGTGCTGTGCGCTGGTCCGACTATCTACGCTGTTCTGAAGCAGTGGCCTCTCTATAAACCCGAGGTGCTGTGCGCTGGTCCGTCCATCTACGCTCGTGAAACAGTGGCTTTTATCTCATGAGTGATTTCATCGAAATTAGAACAGACATTAGTAAGGAGCCATTTGACGAGGCTCATCAGAACAGGTTCTCCGCAAGAATGGTTTCTCAGGCCAGTTATAGTTTCATACACATTAAATAT